>CADEBD010000291.1:960352-2363563 GCA_902825455.1 Arctia plantaginis | reverse complement strand
ATTATTAGGAATAGGCCTCTCCTTAAAAAGGAGAATTTGGCCTACTATACCACGCTAGCCAGACGGGTTGGTACAGGATTTGCCGCAAGTTTTCATTGTCATATATATTTTAATACAATACAAATACAAAAGTCTACTAATACAAATAAAAAAGTCTCTTAAATACGATAATCACTGGAACTATGAGTAACGTTTGAATGATTATTTTTGAATTAAACACAGTATTTATTTCGAAATCATATAGGCTATGAAGTATTCTGTTATAACTCTAAGCAGCGACCTTGGCAGAACGGGAAATACTTACCAAAAAAATAAGAGTACATATTGAAAAAAAAAATATTTTAACATAATAACTTTTATTATTTTTTATATAAAACTACAAAAAATATTTAATTACTACTATGTGTCCGTCGAATTATTTCAAAATTTACGTATTGGCAAATGTGTATCTGCATGCTGAGAGATGAACTAAGATATTTACTGAGGTTAGTAAGCGAGGGAACACGAAACTATTATATTATAATATCACTACAGCGCTTATCACTCAAAGTGCGTATTATTTTACACATTACACACATTATAACGCATTAATATTGTTAACACAATTTTTTCACCATCGATAGTTTAAAAACACATTCCCATATAACTAAAATTCTTGAAAATTGTCTATCACAAAATTAAGTTAATACGAGTATTGTTTAAGAACAAGGCATCAATTAAAGCGATTTTTTCTTTGGTGTAGATGTTTTAGATTTCAAATCTTTTTGGTTTAGTGTCGCTGTCTTCTCTTTTTCATCAGTCTTGGGGTCAACAGAACGAGTGCTCTTTACAACCTTTTTTGGAGGAAGGGTTTGTGTTGCTGTTTGGGTCTTATTTTTCTCATCAGTCTTAAAATTGTCAGAACTAGGGTTCCTTGTAGTTGTCTTCAGCGTAAGGTTTTGTGTTGATATTAGCACCTTATCTTTTTCATCAGTCTTAATGTTATCGGAACTAGTATTCTTCAGAATTTTCCTAGGAGGAGCGTTAAATTTCCATGGCTTTATGCGTATATTTCCAGTCCAGTTTTCTGCCTTTAATATTTTTTCCGCAAGCTCCACTGGTACTCCAATTTTAAAAGAAGCATATTCCGCACGAGTCTTTAAAGCTACAACTGTACAATCAGGATATCCACATAACGACTTAACATATGTAAGAACTCTTTTGGCAGTCGTTCCCAATAGGACGTTATATAAATGAAGGTGAGTCCATCCATTCGCCACTTCCAGTCCAGGAGGATAAGTGATTTCCTTTCGTTGAAGTGTCTTTGAGTGAACACGACCTTTCTGTTTCTTGGTCACAACAGTCCATTCGTCAATGTTAGAGCTATTGATATGTTTTCTATCGACTTGAGTTTTCTCGTTATTAGTTTTTAATATCGTGTTATTATTATCAGACGATTGTGATTTTTCACTCGAAACAACGGTATCTGGAACTGAGAGAGAACTACAACTACTATAGTATCTTTCTATATTATTTTCAACATCAGATGTATCCTCTGGTTGTATTAGTTCTTGATTGTGTTCTAGTTCTATCGTTTCTTCATAGTCATTTATTTCAGGGCTCTCATATCTTTCGTAATGGTTATTTAATTTTTCTTTTAATGTATCAATTTCATGATCTTTTCTTTTTATTACCATATCATATTTACTAATCATTTGTTTCATAGTCGTAGTAACATTAGAAAGCGTGTTTACTAGTTCAGCATTCTGGGTCTTGATGTCGGTTACAGTAAGCTTTAAACGATTCAGTTCTAGGTTTAGAGACATATAATCGGAAGACTGATGGGGATGATAACATGATGTGCCATACATTGTTGTATCAACTGGCTTTTTGGCTTTAAGTAGATATTTTGTTGCTAAAGAAAATATTGTTTATGTGATAGCTTCCCAGCATTTAGATTTAAAGTAAATATTATACGGCTTCCTTTATGAAATTGTATGAATCGGTTCTGTTAATTTTCAATGACAGTTTATTGCAAAACAAAACAGGTTTTCATAAATTCATTTGTTAGATTTTTTTTTGCAGCCGTTGATTCTTTACAATCGGGTATCTCCAAAGTTCTTTAGTATCAATAAATCGCAAAGCACTAGTAAGAAGATTTGAATATTCTTTCAGTTGTGAAGGTAGATATCGTAATCAACTTTAAACCTTCTTTCAGATAGCAATGAGATCGTTATAAAACCCTATAAATGCCTTAGATGACAATTCGATCTCAAACATGTAGTCCAACACTTAAGTTCACTGTAACGATGAAAAATTGTCTTTGTGACCTTGTGAGCTGTATGCGCAGCCCGTAAATTATTTCATCACATACTTGACACTTTTTTTTTAGAATTATCTTTTCACTTTACTGTAGTTTATTATAAATAATTAGTTTATATTGAACAATTTAAACCGGAATGTTCAAACTGTAGTTGTTAACGCTGAGACTGATGTCTCCCTTATGATAGACGTTCAAAAGCTAACACGAAGTAACTTTTGTTGTGGCGCAATACGAGGAAATTTGTTGAAATTGATTATCCCGTGAAACTCCGATTAATGGAATGTATTGCAAGTGGTGTAATACAAACGAAATAAATATTGTTGCATCATACACCAAAAATAACCTGTCATGTAGTTGAGACAGCTTTGAAAAATATAAATATATTTTTTATTTATTAAAAAAGACAGCTTCCGCATTAGGAATATATCCTGTGTCTTTAAAAACTGGACTTTAAAAACATGCATGAAACGGACACAAAGAACACCCAGACTCGGCACAACAATTTGTGGATCACACAAAGTGTCGTCCCATGTGGGGATCGAACCCACAGCACTTAGGGTAGTATTAAGTGGCGTGGCGACCGCTTAAACCACTACGCCGCTTGCTTATAGTCATAAATCGTTTTGTAATAAGCTTAAATATTTCTTCAAAATTTAGTATAATCAATTTAATTAACAAGTAATAATAAAAAAAGTAAAAACCCGAATGCTAAACACACAACAACTTAAAAGTAATGTTCTAAAAAGATCGGAACAGTACGAGGTCCGACACAAAAATGGCATATTTTTTCGATATTCAGTTACGACAGACTCCTAAACTAGGTAAGAAACCTGTACCTGAAAAACCAACATCTCGAAATAAATGCTTTTACTGGGTGAGTGAGGTTACCGGAGCCCAAATCCCGCTGACTCGAGCGGGAGGGACTCCAAGGGCGGTGACGCAGTTGTGACTTGAGTTGCAGGTGTCCACGGGCGGCGGTAGTTGCTTACCATCAGGTGACCCGTCTGCTCGTTTCCCCCTTATACCATAAAAAAAGAAAAAAAAATGCAGATTGCTTAAGAACTGAAGTATTTTGTGAGTTTGCACAATATTAAACAAGTTTTGTAATGTGTACGCAAGTAAATATTGTTATTGCACAACAATGAGTAACAGTAAATTACGTCATTTGTAGCGATTCAAAAAGGTGACAATGGACATCAGTGTTTAAAACGATTATAATCGCTGTCATCATTTTAACTATCCTACGGTCCTCCTACTATCGAATGTAAGTTTGTTTGTCACTCTATGAATTGCCAAGCAATCAATAAAAAAACCGGTCAGGTACGAGTCGAACTTGTGCGCCGAGGGTTCCGTAGCTACCCAGATTTTACGTAGATTTTCGCGGAAATTTTTAAGTACCAAAATTTATCTTAATTTTTAACTTTTTTTATTTTTTCGAATTATTCCTTTATTTGTGCTGCAGGACGTTTCTTTTTGCCAAATTTCGTGATTCTAGGTCAACGGGAACTACCATATAGGTTTTCGACCCAAAACCTATAGGCTACTTCCACCTTTGACCTAGAATTGTAAATTTTGGTTAAAAGCAAGGTCTTACAGCACAAGTAAAGGGAAAATTCTGAAAAAAATAATAATTGAAAATAAGGTAAATTTTGGTGCCTACAAGTTTTCGCGAAAATCGAAATTTGCCCATATCTTTTTATTGTGTTTACTCAGGACCTTGATTTTTATACACCTTATAGGGACCATAGACCTCAGTATCTGATATAAATTTTAACTTGCTGGTGCTACCCGTTTCTGAGAAAATCGGTGGTGACACACGGACAGACGGACAAGAAAGTGATCTTATAAGGGTTCCTTTTTTACCTTTTGAGGTACGGAACCCTAAAAAGTAACAGAACTATGATTTTTTGAAGATTTTTTTTGGCACTTTTTTTATTTCTGACAATTATAGAAAGGGTAATCTCGTTCCAAAATGTGTAATTATGATAACGGGTATCACGAGCCATTAAATTGCCCGGAGTTTTGACAGAAGTTGCACTGGCAGATAGCCACGTACATAACATAATTATGTGTTTCTAAACACATGTATATTATCGATAAATTACACCAATTACACACCATCATGCAATTATTTGTCCTAGGTGGGAATCGAACACTTCGCACTCAGGGTCACTCACCACCACTAGAGCTGCTGCCTTACGACCTAAAGGTTTACCTTACCCCGCATTTTCTTCTTCCCTTGTCCTGACTAAAAACGATTAAAGTATCAAGGAGGGTTGGCATCAGAGATGAGCCAAGTAATAAAATAAATTACCCAAAATCTTTATCACTGTTATAAAAATGGGAAAAGGTCAGAATGGTGATGATGCAAAATCACTAAATAATGTTGCGAAACATGCATTACAAAATTTCCCAGAAATTAGATAAATTATTGCGTCATCTTATGTTTTCAGACTTTTCAGATGAGTAAAGCCTTATGTGAAATCGATTTCATCATATTGAGCAACAATAGCTATACATATATACCTAAGATGCATTATGTCGGCATTCGAGCTTCAACCTTTGAAACGAACACATCTCGCATTGTACCAAGATGAGAAACCACTTCGAGTACGAGTTATTCCGATTCCCACCCTTTTCTTCTCACTTCAACCCGAGGGATCATAGCTTTGGACCTTTCGGTGGAAGCAGAGCTGGATGGCCTAACTTCAATAGACCTGGCTGTAGGCCTCATGGACCCCCTGGATTTACCAACTGCCACGGCCCTCCTCATCATAGACAACATGACCGACATAGGTCACCTTCTCCGCCGCGTGAAGTTGATGACCTAGAAAGACCGAGAACTCCCGACCATGGTCATCACGGCGGACGACATGAGCGATGCAAGTCACCTGGGCACCATGGATTTTCGAGATGCTGCCGTGAACGTCAAATAAACCATCATGGAGAAAACGAGAGGTGTAGTTGGGGACATGGTATGCCATGTGGACCTGGCAAAGGACCTAAAAGAGGACATCATCACCACCACTGGTCTGGTCTTGACCATCATGGTTTTGGTCCAAGATTTTGTCGTAGGGGCTTCTTTGACCGTTTCGGTCCTGATCATTGTGAGCCACATTGTGGGCCAAGATTTGGTCATCGAAGACCAGGGCCTTACGGTAGACCAGCTGGATGTACAGAGTGCGAAGACTGCGAAAGTGAACCTTGTTGTTCAGGAAATAAAGATACACGAGCGTCTAAAAAGCCAGGAGCGATGAGAAAGGAAAATAAATCTTGCTGCGCAAAGGATAAGGATCAAGATGAGGCTGGAGATACAGTTTTGGTGCAACGGATTATTGTGGAAAGAGCGCCGACTAGACCGAAATCTGTTTAAAGTAAAATGGATGACTTTAAGCACCAATTTCAATGAATTTAAAAAAATATATAATAAACTTTAATATTAACACGTATTACACGAATTGATTTTGATAAAACACCTATCATAAGATTATTTACACATGTTCTAGTATGTATAAATATAGCTGCACTGATAACACATTATATCATTGATAATATATATCAAATTAATGATAAAACGATAAGAAAAAATGAAAATGTATAAAATGGAGAAGGCATATTTATATTTGCAAGAGTTTTAAGTGATTCAGGTGACGGTATTTATAGAAATAAATAACATGTATAAAAAAATGTATTAAAGTATTTCTATAGGCGTTCTAGGACTATACTATATATTTAAATAAATGCAACATACTCGGAGATTGATTAAAATTAAGTGATGTTTATTGTGGCGCAGTGGTTTAAGCGGTCGCCACGCCACTTCCTACTGATAACACATATCATTGATACACACTTGGCGAAGTGTTGTGGGTTCAAACCCCACATGGGACGACACTTTGTGTGATCCACAAATTGTTGTTCTGAGTCTGGGTGTTCTTTCTGTCTGTTTCATGTATGTTTGTAAAGTCCCCCGCGACACCGAATATGTTCCTAATGCGGGAGTTGTCTTTTTAAAGAAAAAGATATGAAAAAAAAAAGATATGAAATTTAAGGACCGAATAAAAAACAGTAAATATTTAAGGGTTTTATTTTGACCAGTTGATATAACTGTTGTCTTAGTGTCTCTCTATTCACAAGACGGACAAACTGAAGGTCAATTCTCGTAATAAAAATTCGTTCAACATTCAGTTCCAATCTACTCTCGATCTTACAAATGTTATAAAAGGTATTCTCGTAGTAAAATATTACTAAGATCAGCAGAATATCGATTCACCTTTTGGTCACAATACGATATAATCACATTACAGTCACCGTTGGATGTTTAATACTTTACTAAGAAACTAGCGGACCCGACAGACGTTGTCCTGTCAAATTTGACACTGCGATGGTAGCGCCGTCTGTTGGATCCAATGTAAAACATTCCAAAATCAACAACTACTAATAAATTAAAAATTAATTAAAAAAACATTGTCCAGCGGACAAAATTGTGAATCTAAACCATTCCCAGATCCCCTTGAACACACACAAAAAATTTCATCAAAATCGGTCCAGTCGTTTGAGAGAAATTCAGTAACATACACACTCACAGAAGAATTATATATATATAAAGATTAACTTTTATGATAGTTGTGAGGTCGAGAGTAGAACGAACCTGAATTTTGAAAAAAAATCATTACGAGACTTTCTTTCGATACGTGAACCTGACCACCTTAATCTACTATAGCCTAATTGTCATGTCCTTCCTTCCGTGCTCTATTTCATAATCAAATAAAAAAACTTTAACGAAGGCTGATGCAGTATGCTAAGAAAACGCTCCCAAAATCGGAGACAGATGATGGTACTAATTATTCTTTAGATCATTATAATCTGAAAATATTTGTTTCGGAGTTTGGGTGTTTTCTATGTGTAATAAGTACATATGTATTTCCAAAAAAAAACAGTATTTAAGTATTCTACCAATCAATCTATTCATAGTACAAGCTCTGCTTGGTTTGAAACTAGATGGCGTTGTGTCTGATGTCAGAAAATATTATTATTATAATGAGTCAGAAAAAAAACCTTCTTCCTTCTTTTTACAACATTTTATTAGTATTATTTACGCTTAATAATGTAAGTAAAGCTAAATGAAACTCTAATTGTAAAACAAGTACATCACTTGACTAATAAAAATTGGCACAACGCATATTCAAACAAAATGAAAAAAAAACATGTTTAACCAAGTTGCAAAACGATGTACTTCAACCCTTGTAAATCCGGTTGATAGTTCAGTATAAGACAATTCTAAAATATTTTAAATCTGAAAAGTTTCTTGTATATATCTATACACATTAATATTAAGGAAACCGTTAAGTTAATGTGTGCATACAATTTTGTATAACTTACAGAACATTAAAACTGTCATTATAAAACACTTATTTTCTACCTGTTCTATTTAGTTCATTTTGTGACTAAAAGTTTTATGCACAAGTCGAGATGGGACAATATTTACATAGCATCGTGACGTGTCTACAACTTTTGCTAGGTGATAGACAGACTAAAAATATGATGAGCATGTTGGAATAGAATGACTTGATCCAATGAAAAGAACCTAACTTTAATTTTTATATTGTATCTTATCTTATTTTAAAATTTAACAAGACGACTCCCGCACTAGAAATATATCCTGTGTTGCGGGGGGACTTTACAGACATACATAAAACGGACACAACGAACACCCAGACTCAGAACAACAATTTTTGAATAATACAAATTGCTGTCCCATGCGTGAATCGAACTCTCAACAATCAGCCCAGTAGAAAGCGAGGTGACCGCTTAAACCACTACGCCATCCGTGCCGGCATTCCGGATTCTTTGTAAAGAAATCTTAGAAGTCGATTTGACCTCCTTAAATTATGGTCGTACTGTCATGTCATGAAACTTGGTGTCTCTACGTAGTTTGGATGACATTACTATATTAATTTGGAACTGATCTGATGAGAAAGCTAGAGGACTCAGATTTAATCAAGTTTCGACAACCAACCAATCAACAGATCGGGTTTCGTAATTATGATCTGCAGATGAAGAAGAGTATTTGATAATGGATTGTTTTTTATTTTAAATTCGGTTCGTATTTATTGAAGCCTTACTTATAACTTAATAAAGTATATCACAACACATCATACATCAACAGCCTTTAATAGTCCACTGCTGGATATAAGCCTGTCCTTAGAAAGGAGGTTTTGGCCAACTACACCATGCTGGCCAGACGGGTTGGTATAGTGTTTGTGTCAAGTTTTCCTTTACTCTGCAGCGCTGGTGTTCTGCTTTACCGTAGTCGGCTCATACGACACCCACGGGATGAATAGGGGTGGTGACACTCACACACTAAAGTACACGTATATATTAATTATAAATGACCACTAATATACCTCTTTTTTTTTCCGTGCGGAAATCCCCTCAGATACCACCTATCGGTGGCATGTCGGACTCGAACCGACTAAAACCGCACGCCGTCTCGGGTACTAATAGCCAGGGAACCAGGTATACCCTAGAAAGGAAGTCCCTGGTGCCCCGTCACAAATATACCTCTAGAAATCACGCAGAATCACATGGAAAATCTTTAATTAATCACACCATTAGCAACTCAATGCTGGTCCTTCACTTGATATAACTATTTAAACAGGCTAACTTAACTAAGTTAAAGATACAAATACAATTATTACTGTAGTAGTTTTCAGATATTCTGAAGTTTTTGTCGAGCCTGTTGGTCTAGAGGTTAGTGACCCTGACTGCTAGGCCGGCGGTCGTTGGTTCAAATCCCACCCAAGACAGATATTGTGTGATGAGCACGATCATTTGTTCTGTGTCTGGGTGTAATTTATCTATAATATGTATGTATTTAAAAATAAAAAGGGATGTTTCTCAGCGGTCTGGTTACCATAGCAGAGTCTCACAGCCGTGTGCGAGATGTGTGAGATATTATTATTATTCTTTTAGTCTAAAACGCATACCTACTTCATATAAAGGACACCGACAGCTTTGTATGGGACTTGGGCCAAGGGGTGAACATTTTTATATTGAAAAAAAAACGTTACTAGGTAGTAGCTGAATCTATGTAGAAACCAATAATATAATTAATTTAGTATCCAGGCCTATAAACAAAAATTCTTTGATTTTTGCAAACATTTCATTACAATTGTCGTCACCATCACTTTCATACACAATCAAAATATTATCCAGAAACTGAGCTGGAGGAGTAACATTTTCATACCTTGCCCAACTTAGATACCAGATTACGGACATAATGTGAGAGCAACAACCCACAGTTCTTCGACCAACAATGCAGTTAAAGTAATACTCTTTAATTGCATTTAAATTCTCTATATTACTGTCAAATAATATATAAATAAAATATGTTTCCTACTTATGTGTCTGCTTTGTATTTTGGCCATTAATAATGTGCAATTGTCGGCTGAAGGAAGACTTGGCAAAAGGTTGCCGGCTCTTTCTATACAAACTTCGACTGTTATATGAACCATCACTTCTTATGTGTTCTCCAAAATATGATCTAGCCTGTTTTATTTGATATGTTCCACATGCTAACATACGTTGTCGTGAGAAGAATTATTTAAATCCATTTTGAATAGAATATCCAAAAATAAACAAATAACAAATAGTGATACCGTGCGCGCCTAAGCCAATGCCAGACATGACATTAGTCAAATGTTGTTAGAGTAAGAAAAAAATATACCCATGTGCTGTTTAATGTTCTTCATCACAATTTATTTTTAGACATATATTTTGTCTTAAAAGGAGAGATATATATATAATAGAATTAATTATATCTTGTAAGTATTACAGACTTCAAATTACTTTGTAAGTGAGACTATTATTTATTAGTGTGTTTTTTTTAATCACTTTTTCCACTACTTATTTTTTGTATGCAACACTTACGACACGTTTCGCTCACAAAATGAACGGATGTACGTCATAAATAATGATAAATATTTTGAAATACTTTTTTTATATATGCTCACTTGATATTAACAAATTGTACTCATAATAATTTTATAATAAAAGAAAATTATGACCATTTTCATTTATTTATAAAACTGCTGTCCGCACCTTGGCCCAAATCGGTCAGCCTCCTTTCAGTTTTCTGTACTTCTTCGTCAATTTTTAATTTTACGGCCACCACCATAGGAGTTTTTGTTGTCATACGACCAGAGGTGACATGCACCTGACGGTAATAGATTACCGCCGCCTATGAGATTTATGTTTATTACTAGGGAGCCCCTTAGTTCAGGGGCCTCCCCCAGAACTATATAGCTCTAGTAACCTCACGCACTCAAGAATGGAAGACAATTGTAGGAAAATTATGTTGTTTAAAAGAATGGGCTTGACTATATTTTTGCAACTCGAGCAGTTTATAGCTTCACCTCAAACTGAACTCTGTGATCTATAGAATTTGGTAATTTAAAAAGTTTGTTTGTGGGACAAACAAATTTGTGATCAACTGTCTGATAAGTCTAGGCCAAAAACTTGTAACAAACTTAATTTGTTAACGAAATAACCATTATATTACAAGTTAGTAAATTTTGTGAGCGTTTTATTTATGCCGCTCGTTTCCTAATAAAATTTAAATCACTCTATTATAGATTGATTAGCGTCACTCACGCGAAAGTGATTAAATATTTTTAGCTGAAATGCAAAAATATTAGTACAAACTTAGAATTAAGTATGAACATTCAAAATGTTCAAAACCTAACATATTTAGGAGATCTAAAGACCCCACTATCCCGTGCCACCCCCGTGCATACCGTGGGTGTCGTAAGAGCCGAATAAGGACTAAATCACTACAAAAAAAAAAGGAAACCTTGTTTTTTTTTTGTTACGTATGGAAATCCACTTAGGCCAAAATCTCCCTTCTAAGGAGATGCCTATGTTATGATGTGAAGTATTTTTTCTTGGTATTTTGTAGTAAATGCTGTTTTGTATGTGAATTAGTTAATATATTTGATAGCACTTGTAGGTATTTGAGAAGATGTGTACAATGTTAAGTCAACACTGAGCAAAAGCAAAGAATTAAGTGAAAAAACTTTGTTTGCCAAAAGCAATAACCTATGTTACAATAACCAAGCAAGCAAAAATCAATCAATCAAAAAAAACCCTTGACGCAAAACATTTCTGCAAAAAACCGTTCATGTTACCCCGCGTTGCATTCATAACTCGTTCGTGTGTCCAGAATGAAACCCGGAATATAGTGTGAGGTGTAAATGTGACGGCTCAGTCGCCTTCCCAGCTCTAGTTTGCATATTTATGCCGAAAGTTATTTTGGATTTCGCAGTTATTTAGGTGGACGAAACTCAGCGTAAAGTAAATTGATGGAGCACTGATGTTTACTACAGCTGGTAATATTTAATACAACATCAAAGAACTGAATACATAGGGTGTATGGTCGACAAATAGTAGATTTTGGCTCAAAAATAAATTTAAATATATTTTTGTTTCATAGAAATTTAAATAATCCAGAAAAACATCTGCATTTTGTGTGATAAGCATTATCATATAGGAACGAAGTTCCTTACCGAGCGTTACACGCTCTGAGCGGATGAGAGTGTTACCGAAAAATGTGTTACAAGACTTTTTTCCGACACTTCCTGTCCCAGGTCATTCAGTGTTTAATTTATCATTGTATTTATTTCATACACAATAAACATATTTTATAATAAACTTTTAAATTTAACTCTATTTACTTGATATTTTCTAATATAAATTATCATATTTGTATAGCAAAACGTCTATCGAACCTTGTTCCGACCGGGGGTTCATAGACTCATGCCGTATTTTGTTCTATGTCTGGGTGTAACATATCTAAAATATGTATATAGAAGTTGTCGCTGGACGTATTGAGTGTGATGTGTGCGTAATTATATGAAAAAATGAGTAAATAAGGTGATGTTTGGGTGCCCTCCCTCCCTTAATTCTAGGGTAAGGGCAGTCCCAGGATGGCACGCACTTATGTTTCATGAGTTTCAGATGTTAATAGGCTGCGGTAGTCACTTACCATCTGTTAAACCCTTAGACCCTGTTAAAAAATAAAGATCTGAGTTATTAGAAAATATTCAAATCAACTTTTTTACCCTTGTTTTAGAGTCTTTACAAAGTAAATAACTAATATTTGTTGACTATTATCCCTTTACAGAAATCAAGAGATTTGAAATAGCGGAAATTTTTACTTTTAGAAAATAAGATTATCTGTCTGATAAGAGGTTCATAAATATTTAGATAAAACCTTTAAATTAAAAATTGAAAGTAAAAGGGTTCGTTTAAAGGGCGCTTACTTTGTGGCAATATCCAGGTATTTGACTCTACCCTTCTTTATTTTTTTGTTTCTTTCGTTGCGTTCCACCGAGTCACTTGGACCCATGAGGGGTGAGACACATCACACTTCAATATCCTATAATAGTCCACTGCTGGACATAGACATCTCCTTAGAAAGGAGGTTTTGGCCTACTATACCACGCTGGCTAGATGGGTTGGTATAGGGTTTGTGTCAAGTTTTCCTTCTCTCTGCAGTGCTGGTGTCCTGCGTAGTTTTTTTCCTTTAGGAAACGAGCTCTTACGGCGCCCACGGGATGAATAGGGGTGGTGAACCCATCAAATGATAATTATTTCTGTAAGTAAATCTTTTCAGATATTTTTACAAGTCGGACTTTATAGCTAGAAGGAGCCATCTTCTTGTTTAATATAATAATATATTGTATAATATATTGTACCACATACACACAACGCCATCTAGTCCCAAACTAAGCAGAGCTTGTACTATGGGTACTAGACAACTAATATAAATACATATATACTTTTTTTTGTAAATACATACATATTATACATAGAAACACCCAGACCAAATCAAACATCAAATGTTCATGCACACAAATGTTTGACTTGAGCGGGAATCGAACCCGCGACCTTTGGAATAGCAGTCCGTTACACAAACCACTACGCCATCCAGTCGTCAGTTGTATGGTATATCATAAAAAATATTAGATTTTTACTGACTGCACAGATTGCGTAGTGGTTTAAGCGGTCGCCACGCCGCTTCCTACTACGCTGAGTGTTGTGGGTTCGATCCCCACATGGGAGGACACTTTGCGTGATCCGCAAATTGTTGTTCTGAGTCTGGGTGTTCTCTGTGTCCGTTTCATATATGTTTGTAAAGTCCCCCGCGGCACAGGATATATTCCTGATGCGGGAGTAGTCTTTTTTAATAATAAAAAAAGAGGTTTCAGACTCCTACAATCCGTGTAGTTAATTATTTATATTATAAAAAGAAATCTGCATAATCTAGCCTATTAAGTCTCTAAAAGTAAGTCTTTTAAGAGCAAAAGTAGAAGATTTTAACCATAGAATATTTACATGGAAACTAAACCACAAAATTCATCTTTTATACATAAGTTAACCTTTTCAACTTTCTTGCCCTACTGGATGAGGTTGGGGAGTTATTACTAAACCCGCTTAATTTCCTTTATAAAAAATATTTAGTGAATATATTTTGGGGCGTTCCTGAGGTTTTAGCTTGGGGCTCGACCGACATAGGCTACCATGAATTAATGAACTTCCTTTAGTTGAATAAGGCCTGTTAACCTTCGCAAAGCGATAACTATTTAAGCGATACTTGACCATGTTATAATAGAAAAAAAAAAATATTTTAGTGATATATTTAGTGAGATAATTTGAAGACAGGATTTATGCTTTAAATTAAACAGTATTTCACTCTTTATGTACCTACATACTTGTCTGTGTGATAACGATGTTTGGTTTTCGTGGATTTCAGTTGGTTACTGAGTGTTTTTGAATTACATATGTAATTAAACTTTGTAGGTGGATGTAACACTTAGCGCTGCAAGCAGTTTTTTTTTTAATTATAATTATTATTATTTTTGATAAAAGTTTAACTATCCATTTTTTTTATTTAAGATACTGTTAAAACCAATTAGCAGCAGTCTGGTTACTAAAACATAGGCTCTGCCTAGTTTGGAATCAGACGGCCGTGTGTGATGTATGGAGTTATTATTATTATTAATAATTATGGCACCGAAAAGACAATTCTATTTTCGAGTAAAACAACGTCTGTGTCCCTTAGATTTTTTTTTAAATTATATTTTTAGCTGAGCTTTCGAATCGCCTTAACTACATCCCAAACCTAAATACAAAAAGTGTTATTCTTTGAAGAATAATGCAATTCTGACGAATTCATTATTTTACATTACAAAACCTCAACAAGAAGGAAATGAAGAGGGAACAATAAAGTCATTTCGTTTCAAACTGTTGCTTTAATTGTCTCAAAAATTTAACTAAGCAATGGTTTCTCTTAATCTCTCTCTCTTTAGTGGTTTTGTGTTCTGGAGTTTCATTGTAGACATTTAAACATTTTTGTAATAATATTTTTTAAATCAGTTGTAAAATCTTTTTTAGATAGTCTTTCTTAATGTTTTTTAAATGGTAACATTGAAAAATGTAAATACAATTTATTGTGTTAATACTTGTGGGATGTCTAGCACAAGAGGGTTGTCAGTTATGGGTATCGGTATTTATACACTAGGTAAATTTAATAAAAATATCCATGGAAGAGCCCTGCTTTGGCACAAATGGGCCAACTCGACCGGATTGGTACCAGGGCCTCACAGAAAACCGATGTTAAGCAAGTGTTAATGTTAACCGAGTGAGTGAGATTACCAGAGCTCGAACCCTCTGACTCTGGGGACAGTGCACATTTGTTACACATGAGTCTCAGGTCTGAATGGGCGGGGGTACTTACATACCATCAGGTGACCCGTCTGCTAATTTGCCCTCTTATACCATAAAACAAAACCATCAACAGCCTGTCATAGTCCACTACTGGACATAGGCCTCTCTTTAGAAAGGAGGTTTTGGCCTACTATACCGCCAGACAGGTTGATACAGGGTTTATATCAAGTTTTCCTTCACTTTGCAGTGCTGTTGTCCAGCGTAGCTTGCTCACTTAATCAACGTTTACGATATCCACGAGGTGAACAGGGATGGCGACACTCCGTATTCTTAATCCGTCACCACACGGGCAACAAAACAAAAAAAGTATGTTTTTGTCTTTCCCCTAAGTGAATGTGTTTTAAACCTAGTACTAAATTGTTTCATGAATTAGTTTCTATTTGGACAAGTCGAAAAGGGTTCAACCGCATTAAAACAAGGATTGAGTGTTAACGATGCTGGCTGATACTTTTATTAACTTTCATTACTTAGTTCACACATTTTACTCTGTTCATTACATCCTCTCACAGCTGGTAAATACTCACTTTACGCTATTCAATAATTCAAAACTCAACTCAAACTTTCTTTATTTCATAAAATTTTCAAAATTGTTTGAAATCGTCTTCCATGTAGACTCTAAAGTCATAGATCAACACACACAAAAGCAACAATCTCTGTTTTGTCAAATAGTAACCAAATAAATTTAACAAAAATCAAACCCATACAAAATCAATGATATGCCTGTGCCGATCTACAACCGCCCGTTTCCAAGGGGTTGAGCCTTATGAGAAGAAAGGGCAAACAAACTCATGGCCACTCTTTTGCAATTCACAAGTAGATACAATGGCACTATTAAATATATCACAACATTGTTTTGATGTGTGCTAGTATGTCCGTTATTAAGGACTTAAAGGTGAAAAAACAACGAAGAGAAAACAAGATTAAGAAGAACAAACGAATACAAGAGAAAAAGAAGTGAAACATAAAAAATAGAAAAAATAATAAAAAACATACTAGCCACACCACATTTTTACTTAAGAAAGAAATACCCTGCGCTAATTAATCCCAAGCATTCTTGTCCTTCATGTAATCCACAATCGAGTAGTAGGCCCTCTGGCACAAGCCACGTTTTATTGCGGATTTAAATTTGTTAATACTCAACTCCTGAATATTATTTGGGATTTTATTATAAAATCGGACACATTGACCTCGAAAAGACTTGTTTATCTTTTGGAGCCTAGAGGCGGGTACAACAAATTTATTTTTATTTCTGGTATTTATGGCATGTACATCACTTTTTTTCAAAAAGCTATCTTTATTTTTGTGAACATTTATTACATTTTCATAAATATATTGACTTGCCACTGTCATTATATTTATTTCTTTAAATTTCTGCCTCAATGAACAACGATTGCCTAAATTATAAAGTGCTCGAATAGCTCTCTTTTGCAGCACAAAAATAGTTTGAATGTCGGCAGCATTCCCCCACAGCAGAATACCGTACGACATTATGCTATGAAAGTAACTGAAGTTAACAAGTCGTGCTGTATCAACATCAGTCAACTCTCGGATTTTCCTTACTGCGTATGCTGCTGAGCTGAGTCTACTCGACAATTTATCAATATGTGGGCCCCACTGTAGCTTAGCATCTAGTGTTATACCTAAAAATGTCGTAGTGTCCACAAGGTCCAGCCCGACATCCTTAATTATCACAGTAGTTTTCACTGGCTTGACGTTTGGCATAGTGAAACGTATACACTTAGTTTTTTGTTCATTTAATAGTAAATTGTTGACATCAAACCAATGAACCACTTTCGAAATGGCGCTGTTTACAAATGTGAAATCAGAAAGTGTCCGTTTTAGTCTAAATAATAGTGATGTATCATCTGCAAACAACACAATCTCGAGATTGTCCTTGACAAAGTGAGGTAAGTCGTTAATATATACTAAAAACAAAAAAGGGCCGAGAATAGAACCCTGTGGAACGCCCATTTCTACCACAGAGCCTGGAGACCGCTCACCATTAATAATAATAATAACCTCACACATCTCACACATGGCTGTCTGATCAAAAACTAGGTAGAGCCCGTACTATGGTAACCAGACCGCTGATAAACATACTTATTTATTTCTAAATACATACATATTATAGATACATTACACCCAGACACAGAACAAACGATTGTGCTCATCACACAAATATTTGTTCTGGGTAGGAATCGAACCCACGACTTCCGGTTAACTAACCACAGTGCAGTCAGGAGCAGTCAGGGTCACTAACCACTAGAAAAATAGGGCCGTCAATATAACGCTGTCCAGTAAAAACATGTCGAACTATGGGTTTTTGGCGCTCTCGTGCTGTTAAGCTGAATTAGTGAAGAGAAAACCTTATGTTATTTTGTAAAGCACACAGTCTCATAACGACTGATGTACATCACAACTAGATCAGTGATAGTTCTATTCGGTATAAAGAACTTTATTTTTCTTAACAAAACTATACAGTTTACTCAAAACAAGAAATTAAATACATTCATTATTAATTATTATAATTGTGGCGTTTATACAAAGCGGACAGTGATTATTATTCCAAACAGAATCATTATGTATATACATACTTATCATCATCTTCATCATCAACAGCCTTTACTAGTCCACTGCTGGACATAGCCCTCTCCTTAGGAAGGAGGTTTTTATGATGATGATGATGAATCATTATGTATATACATACTCATACGTGGGGCATAATAAAAGTCTCTGAATCTAGCCACTTACAATAAAAGAATGAAAAAACAATTATGGAATTCGAAAATGGAACTCTTTGGGAACATGTTAAAAAAGTAACATGTTCCTAATTTGCGAGACTGTCATATTTTGTTTTTTCATTGTGACGTCCTTTTGAAAACTGTGTGTCGCTTTCAAAACTCGAACATTTTCGTTCAATGATTTTTTATGATTTTTATTTTTGGGTTAAGTCAATAAGAGAGTTGCTAAATAGTTCAATTGGCATTTGGTGATGAAGCACCATGTCGCAGCTCTGTGCTTACGTAGTTTGAAGAATTTAGACGTGGACATGATCATATCCACTACGAGGTACGTGAAGGTCGGCCGGCGACTGCGGTTACAGACTTTTGAAACTGACAAAAATTCACTTCACTTCACTAATCAGATGTGAATAACCTTACACTAGGCTCCTGTTCTCCAAGCGGTTCCCGGATCTCTCCTATTATAGGCGCAGAGTGGCACACCGTGTGGTTTTAGTCGGTCCGATTCCGACACACCACCCCGCAGCAAACCCCGGTGGGGTGACGGCCCGAGGGGTTTTCCAAACGTAAAAAAACAAAAACAAAAAAGGCTCCTGTTCTCCAATGTGGCAGACTCCCAGCGAGTGACTCTCATTCGTCGGAATCATTCTTCATTTGTCTTTTTATCACATCTTTGTACCGCAAAAGCTGCCTTGTTAGCTTATCATTTTGAAGCTCGCAGTACAAAACGCACAGGCTATAACTTAAGTTGCACCAGATAATAAGTCTCTACCTATTTGATAAGAGTGTATATGTGTATGATATGTATTTAAAAATATCACTTGCAAATAACTATACAAAACAATGGGACCAAATTTCGCAAAACAACAGCACTGCAAAGAGAACACAAAATTTGATTCAAACCCTATATCAACCCGTCTGGCCAGCGTGATATAGTAGGCCAAAAACTCCTTTCTAAGGAGTGGCCTACGTCCAGCAGTGGACTGTTATAGGCTGTTGATGATGATGATGATACAAAACAATTGTACAGTCGGTTATATAAACTTCTAAACACAAAACATCCACAACAAAAGCACTCCTAAATCCCTCACAACTAATTTAAAAAAACCATTATAAGTACTTCACAGGGAACATTCTAACTTCGACAATTATCTAAGCTCACCCGTCTAAATTAAGTCGTTCATAACAAAAGTATAAATGTTAAGAGAAAAATACTTTAAAAAATCTAACAAAAAGGGATCAGAATTAACACGAAAACTTCAGGTACCTTTTTGTAGCAGTTTACCTGTTTTCAAGGTAAAATGAGCTGTGGCTTTTCATTTACCCTCAGGAATGGGACGGTTAAAGCACAAGGATTATTTTTGTGATATTCGTTTTCCAGGTGACCCATTTTATTTGGTAGTATATTAAACTCACTCCAGTTTCGCATCAAGCCTGTTGTGGTTGATTCCATTTTAATTATTTTTTCACATAAGCATCATTCAATCTATATTAGTAATATAAAGCTGAAAAGTTAATTTTTTAGTTCGTTTGGTTGAACGCGCTAATCTTAGAAACTATTAGGTCGAATAGACAAACATTTTTAGAGTCGGATAGAGGGATTTCCTTTCTAGGGTACATCTGGTTTTCCGGCTACTGGTACCCGAGACGGGGTGCGGTTTTGGTCGGTTCGAGTCTGATATAACCAGTGGGTTATTTGTTATGGTATAAGGGGGCAAACGAGCAGACAGGTTACCTGATGGTAAGCAACTACACCCGCCCATGGACACCTGCAACTCAAAAGTCACAATTGCGTTTGGTATTCGACGGGATTTCCGGACAGGAAAAAAAGGAAAAAGAGTCAGATAGCCAATTTATGGAGGAAGGCTGTAAGCTAACATCACGCAAAGACCAATAGGAGCGGAACATCAATGAAAAAATTGAGAAAATTTATTCATTTTCAAAGATGCCGTCGAAGTTGCGGTGGTCATCGAGTTTCATCATCATCACATCAACAGCCTTTAATAGTCCACTGCTGGACATAGGCCTCTCCTTAGAAAGGAGGTTTTGGCCTACTATACCACGCTGGCCAGACGGGTTGGTATAGGGTTTATGTCAAGTTTTCCTTCTCACTGCAGTGCTGTTGTCCTGCGTAGTTTGCTCCCTTAGTCGGCTCTTACGACACCCACGGGATGAATAGGGGTGGTGACACTCTGTATTCTTAATCCGTCACCACACGGACAACACGGACATCGGACAACACCACACGGACATCGAGTTTCAAATAAGTTTAATTCTACTTTTCACGTTGTTACAGAGACTTGACTAACCTTTATGTAAATTAAAAACGCACATTAAATCCTGCCTGATGAACGTATATTATAAATTTATAAATTAAAATAAAAATATTCATAAAAAAGTGATTCATTTCATGCTGATAAGTAACGCTATTAGTTAGTAGAGGAAAAACCGAAAACTACAGTATTGTATTATATTAAGGGGAATTCCAAATGACTCTATCGGTATGTTATCTATCACGCCCACCTATAACAATATGTTGTATGACTCGGACTTCCCAATCTCGATAAAAGATTGTTGGTATACAAAAAATCCGTATGGTGACGGATTAAGAATACGGAGTGTCACCACCCCTATTCAACTCGTGGGTGTCGTAAGAGCCGACTAAGGGAGCGAACTATGCAGAACATCAGCACTGTAAAGAGAAGAAAAACAAACAAAACCTATACCTAAGACTGCACGGATAATGTAGTGGTTTAAGCGGTTGCCACGCCGCTTCCTACTGCGCTGAGTGTTGTGGGTTCGATCCACACTTAGGACACCACTTTGTGTGATCCACAAATTGTTGTTCTCAGTCTGGATGTTCTTTGTGTCCATATATCTGTGTCTATATATATTCCAAATGCGCGAGTTGTCTTTTTTTTAAAGAAAACAAAAGAAAAGACTTGTGGGTATAAAATATTATAGTGATTTTCATATGAAAATAACATGACCAAATTTTTTGTGGCTTATTATACGCCAGTATGATGGCACAAAGTCTGATGAATGATGATAGAAAAGGCCGATATTCGCGAAGTGTGAAGGAAATTGCACATCGGCGTGAGCAAAAATCCATAATAATCACATATTAAGCAATGTCGCTATCTACGCCCACACTAAGCAGAATTAATGCTCTCCTTTAAACGTAAACGTACTAAGTTTTTTTTTAAATTCTATAGACCAGTTTGCCTACTGGTTACTGACCGTGACTGATAAGCCAGAGGTTGTGACCCAGGACAAATAATTGTGTAATGAATACGCATGGGACAAAATCACAGTGAACTGTTAAAGACCGGTGATTTATCATTCGATTTCTTGGCACGTATTATATTATTAATTTAAATAAATAATTTTATTACGAACAAAAGTCGACCGCCAGGGGTTAATCACTTAGCAAATCATGAAACGTGAAAAATTAAAAGTAACACACAAAGATACACCCTGACCAATAAAATTAAGTATATATATAAATCAAACTCTTATCCCTGGATACGGCAATCGATAGCATAAATATAGTTAATTAATTCCGTGTGGTGATGGACTAAAAATAAAACCATATTCATCGTGAGAGCCGACTAAGGGAACAATTTACGCAGGACAACAGCACTGCAAAGAGAAGGAAAAGTTGAAACAAACCCTATACCAATCCGTTTAGCTAACGTGGTATAGTCGGCTAAAACCTCCTTTCTAGGAAGAGGCCTATGTCCAGTAGTGGACTATTTAAGGCTGTTGATGATGATGATTGATGAACGGTGTAAGATATACAGACATTCTTAAGTGAAACCTCAGTCTAACTGACGCTATTATTCAGCCTGTCTCATTATATTCCATGTAAAGTTCGCACGTAGCATTGTAAGCGTCATTAGTATGCAAGTGCATTCGTCGACGGATTGTTAGTCTGCCAAGATACTGTACGGAATGTTTGTGAAATTTAGCTTAACATATTAACGTGTTTCAAAATTAATAATAGCGCCTGGAATAGTTCATAGCTAGAATATTATTAAAAGAATATGATTTAATGTAATACTAGGCAGTGATTTTGAGTAATTATTAGAGACAAGCCATGCGTGATGCGGCTTTATGATTGTTCCTATAATTTTTTTTTATAAAAGGATTCAAATTAACTGTATATAATATTATCTATCTGACAGTTTTAATTCACTCCATAGCAGTTCACTTGTTCTAAAAATTAGCTGGTACATCCAGAGAGACTGACAAAAAAATGATTTTAAGATTCTGCTACTAAGTAAGCCTAGGGCTTAATATGCTTAAAGAAAAAAGTTGACAACAGCACTGCAAAGAGAAAGAAAACTTCACATAAACCCTATACCAACCATACTATGCCAGCGTGGTATAGTAGGCCAAAACCTCCTTTCTAAGGAGAGGCCTATGTCCAGCAGTGATCTATTAAAGGCTTTTGATATGAACCAAATAAATAACATTACAATACGGCTAATGCCTGCAGAAACTTTATTCAAGTTTACCGTGAGGGAGATATGCTTCGGCAACTCAGTTACAAATACGTTAAATAATTAAACTTTATCGTTTTCCACGAAAAAACACTAATTTTGTTCTTGTTTTATGTGAATACTTTACTTTATTACGCAGTTAAAGTGGAGTTCAATCTCATTAGTGGCCTGGTTCGTCCTCGTGTATCGGCTACGGTCTCTTTGTTAAGCTAGTGTAAATTTTTGTGATTAATTATCATTGCAATAATGTTATTTACTCACTAAGTAGATAATAACTATTTTAATTACTCATTGTTACATCCGTGTTATTAATATTATAAGGCTGAAAAGTTAATTTGTACGTTTGTTTGTTTGGGGCGCTTCCTGAAAAACTATTTGTTCGAATTATAATATTTTGGAAATCTGTTACACAACGCCATCTAGTTTCAAAATAAACAGAGCTTGTTTTATGAAGGCTAGATTGACTGATAGAAATACTGATATACTTTTTTAGAAAATACAGACATATTATATATAGAAAACACCCAAACTGCGAAACAAATATTTGCAGATCATACAAACATTTGGTCTGACGCGGGAATCGAACCCGAGACCTAAACACAGAATTCGCATACGCTATCACTGCACCACCGAGCAGTTTGAAATATTCTTTTAGTGTTGGATTGCAGTTTTTAATTTTTTTTAACACATGTTATTTAAAAGTTTTAGCTTTCTGTACCTCTTTTACATATATAAACATTCAGTATTTTAAATATTATGTACAAACTCCATATGCTAAGATACATATAGATTTTGTTTTATATAATATTCTAATTTACTTAAATAAAATACCAGTCTTTGGTGGCCCATTAACGATGTAACAATTTTGTATATTCTTCTCGATTATATCATAATTTATTCACGAATGCAAAACTTTCTTAATAAGGCTTACAAAGTTGATTATTGTGAGCTAAAGTTCGCCATAAATTTTGTTTCGTGATTCCGTGAACTTTTTGTTCCCTGCTACATTTTATTTGACAAATTTCTTTTAAAATAATAATAATCTGAGACATACAATAGCGCCATATGGTCCCAAAATTAGCTTATATAACCTACTGCAACAGGAATAAACTTATATGTACGTAGTTGATTATATATTAGCATGGTCAAATGCAAACAGAAATCTTGAACCGTATTATTAATAACACTGAGCAGGAATTGAACTCGGTATTTTTAACTTTGCAATCGGATAGCATGCTAAGATACCACGTAGGGTGTCAATACTTGCCTATTCTGTACTTTTACCATAGATATCTACAACTCTGTCTTGCGGCTCTTTGTGTCCCCTCCCCCTCAAAATAAGGTGGAGGCAGGATTTTGAGCTTCGGTAACTTCACTTCCAACTTCCACTCACAAAGTAACGAAAGAATAACTTTCTGCCTGTTTTTTGTGAGGCAATGGTATTATTCCGGTCGAGTCGGAACTTTTGTGCCGAAGCATGGGTTGCCCATGATACAAATGGTCCTGGGGGGGGGGGGAGGGGGGAAGGTCAACTGGCAATGAAGTATAGTATATCAAAATTTAACACAAATAAAATTTATACATATAACTAGCTGGCCCGTTTAAATTCGTCTGCAAAAGGAATAAACTTACCCCGTTTTTGCAACATTTTTCACTGATACTCCGATTCTATTGGTCGTTCCTGAGATTAGCACGTTGAACCAAACGAACAAACTCTTCAGGTTTAAAATATTAGTATAGATACGAGTATATGACTCGACTCGATAATAATACTACTTACCGTGTACTGTTAATTATTCAATAAAAATAAAAATGTAGATTTCAGTCAATCATTTCCAAATTACCTACACATTACATGGCTATTATCACTTAAAACCTTGTCAGAAGCTTGTCAAAATGTAAATTTTCCCTCGTTACGTCAGCCTATGTTAAAGGTAAGAAGGGTTAATACAATTTTCAAAGTTTATGCTCTCATCTCTTGGAGAGAGCTGTCGAAATACTTGACTATAACGGTTAGTTGAAGATTCTTAACATTAACTAGTAAACTCTAAAGTCAACACTTTTTGTTACACAGTGTGTGGATAAAAGTGTTGACGTTATGTAACAATAATACTTACCTTTACGAATGGCCTGTTGGTCCAATGCACTGCACGGATGGCGTAGTGGTTTAAGCGGTCGCCACGCCGCTTCCTACTACGCTGAGTTCGATCCCCACATGAGACGACACTTTGTGTGATCCACAAATTGTTGTTCTGAGTCTGGGTGTTCTTTGTGTCCGGTTCATGTATGTTTGTAAAATCCCCCGCGACACAGGATACATTCCTAATGCGGGAGTTGTCTTTTTGTTCAGTCCAGTTGTTAGTGATAGAGACTGCTCAACCAGAGGTTGTGTGGAGTGGAACCCACGACAAATAATTATGTAATGACGTGCTCATCATTTGAGCTGTGCCTGAGTGTGATTTAGAAATATATGTTACGTGGCTACCGCAGTACATGGTCTGCCTAGTTTGGGATGTAATTAATAATAATACAACAATGCCATCTAGTTTCAAACTAGAGCTTGTACTATGAAGGCTAGATTGACTGATAGAACACTAACATACTTTTTTTTTGTAAATACATACATATTATACATAGAAAACACCCAAACTCCGAAACAAATATTTTCAGATCATCCAACATTTGGGCCAACTTGCAAATCGAACCCGAGACCTCAGCACAGCAGTCGTATACGCTTCCACTGCACCACCGAGAAAATGCACCGAGCTACCGAGAAACCATTACATGTCATGTGTAAAGTATTAAGGGTGAGACGCAAAAAAGAAATCGACAATAAGATTGCCAAAAGCCAATAATAGCTCTCAACTTTGAAAGAAAGAAACCTTAAAAGCCTCTGCCCTATATCTGGATCATGTTCGATAAAACCAAACAAATTATTATGTCCCAAAATTGTATTATTATTCCTAATTTACTATAAATAAAAATTAAATCTAAACTATAAATAAAACTAATTCCTGAAGTGAAACAATTCGCCAGTTGCCATCTAAACAAAATATTCTAAAGGTAAAGTTTAATTTTCGTACAAAACTCTAAGTCCCTCGTAATTTCCCGAATGTTGTATTCATTTGAAATGTTATAGAGTACCGTAATTCCTAATGCTTTAGGCGAGGCGTTAATGAGAATTGACGCATCGTTTGTGCCCATTAATTTTAATTAGACAAAGAAAAACGAAATAAAGGGAATGGCTTTGGGTCGTCATGTGGTGTAAGATATGTTGTCACCATATGTTGTGTGTTAGAAACAAGACGTGATGACGGTGCGACATATAAATTGTTAGCAGTGACATAATCGCTCTATCATCTGGAGATATTTTTGTTCTAAGTCCGTGTGGTGACGGATTAAGAATACAGTGTCACTACACATATTCATCCCGTGTGTGAGGTAAAAGCCGACTAAGGGAGCAAACTACGCAAAACAATAGCAATGCAAAGAGAAGGAAAACTTGAAATAAACCCTATACCAACCCGTCTGGCCAGCATGGTATAGTAGGCCAAAACCTACTTTCTAAGGAGAGGCATATGTCCAGAAGTGGACTGTTAAAGGCTGTTGATGTGATGTATGATGAATAGATAACGCAACTACTCATGTTTATTTTCATGTTTTTTTTTATTGAAATAATGAATAGAATTGTTTCTGTTATAGATAGTAGTTAAAGGCTGTTCTTCAAAAATGATTATTGTCATCAACAGCCCTTAATAGTCCACTGCTTGACATAGGCCTCTTTTTAGAAATTACGGCTATAGGGTTTGTGTTAAGTTTTCTTTCTTTATGCAGTGCTGTTGTCCTGCGTAGTTTGCTCCCTTAGTAGGCTCCTACGATACTCACAGGATGAATAGGGGTGGCGACATTCCGTACTCTTAATCCGTCACCACACGGATAAACTAATTAAAAACTATGAAGTAATTAATACTTATTTCATACAATCATTTAAAGTGTGCTAGATTTAAAACTGATAGTCAATACTGAGGCTTCAAACTACTTCATACATAAATACTTATGTTCAGTTCTGTGATGGACACAATAACGTATGTTCGTAGGCTGTATATATATATATATATATATATGATATGATGATATATGATATATCAACAGCCTTTAGACGCGTTGGGTATTTTTTCACATGGAAAAAAATAATTGAACTCTGGATACTGTTACCGTTACCGTTACCGACACCTCTGTATATAAGTTTACACTTCTGTCGGCACTTCTAGAGTGCTACCGTTTTTTTTTTATCTTTTATGATACAGGGTTAAACGAGCAGATTATCATCCCATCTTAAGTGATTATCACTAGCAATAAATATTTGCAACACAGGAGTCACTATTAGATATAATTGGAGAGGGAGACCGACTGCCTCCAATAAATTAAGTTACTTGCGAGGCCTTGGTGCAAGCATTACTTCTCCCATAATTAAAAAATATCTTATGACCAGAAAAAAAACAGCTTCTTTTACATTCAGTAGTATAGCCCTGACATTTGACCGTTTACCGTACCGCTTCGCAACGCGAAGTCCGCTTTCCTGCCAATGGAATATAACCTTAAACGACAACAAAAGGCAGTAACCTAAATAAGCTACAATCTGCAAACTCATCGCTCTATTAGCGGCCATAATTGTATAAAAAGGAACTATATTAATGAACCCCTAATTTACTTTAGTATTATTTGTGTAGTAAAAGAATGTAATAAATACAAAAACAGGTCTAACTAGGTAATTTAGTAATTTTCTTTTCATGTCTACTTAAGAATGAAATAAATAGATGTTGGCTGAAATCAAGCGCTGAAATAAAGGCATTATATTGAGCAAATCTTTTTTTTTCTCTTTTTTAAAAAGACAACTCCCGCATTAGGAATATATCCTGTGTCGCGGGGGACTTTACAAACATACATGAAACGGACACAAAGAACACCCAGACTCAGAACAACAATTTGTGGATCACGTGTGTCGTCCATGTGGGGATCGAACCCACAACACTCAGCGTAGTATTAAGTGGCGTAGCGACCGCTTAAACCACTACGCCATCCATGCAGTCAATGTCTGCAATCCTCTGCAAATCAAATTAGTAGTGGTGATGTACCTGTAGAAAGGTCTAAAAAATGCTCATGTGTTATTCGATTTCCAGTTTTATTTCTTACTTTCGTTTTTGAGATGATTGATATGAGATTACTGATGATTTACTTTCTAAATGCATACATCATCCTTTACTAGTCCACTGCTGGACACAGGCCTCTCCAGAAGTGTGCAAATATAAGACAATTTAGCTAATACTGTAAATCCAGGTTGTACCATTTAACTTTCCAGACAGGACAGTAGAAGTGTACAAACACAGTCGTATGGACAAAATTTACATTTAACATACCCTTTTACGTTTAGAACTGAGAAATGTTGAATTTGATTACGTTAAAGCCAAATTTTTGCCCTCGTACCTACTCATTTCTCAGCTTATTTGTATAATATGTATGTAAAACATGTATTTTAGCTTCACTGACGTAATATGGAACAAGCCTAATTATTAATTCGGGACAATTTAATTAATATATACAGCATGAACTTTTCCTGGCTTCTTGTAACACACACCCGTACCTTTTCACGTAACCACTCCCATAGGTTATGGGAAAATAAGAGGGGAAAATATCACACATAAAAAAATAATGGTTACAATTATATAGATAAAACTATAAACTTACTAACCACCTGTACACGACACTACGGAATGAACAAACACTTTCTTAGGTAACAAAACTTTTGTTCTTATAGGCACGAAATTTTCGTCCAAACTAAGTTTAATTTAAGATGCAGAGAACTTGGACGTAGTTCCACGCGCGAATTTTCCCTGTGCGTACATAACCTAATGTATATTAAATGTACCAGTACCCAAATTTTGATAAATTTCTTTCCAACACGGGTAGCGTTACGCTAAGTAAAATTTGAGACATTCAGATCTATTGAGTATAATGTATTACATTGTAAATATACTAGTTTCAATCTGAGACTTTTCTAGCTTAAAAGTTATTGATGTAAAATCTTTTCTTATTTGATTCGAGCAATGAGCGCTCGCTTTTTTCGCTCGCAATTTTGACCAATCATTTATTTATTTAATAAAGGTTCACCAACAACTGTTTACATTAATGCCTTAAACTAATACATACCCGTCCGTGTGGTGACGGATTAAGAATACAGAGTGTCACCACCCCTATTCATCCCGTGGGTGTCGTAAGAGCCGACTAAGGGAAAAAACTAAGCAGGACAACAGCACTGCAGAGAGAAGGAAAACTTGACACAAACCCTTTACCAACCCGTCTGGCCAGCGTGGTATAGTAGGCCAAAACCTCCTTTCTCAGGAGAGGCTTATGTCCAGCAGTGGACTATTAAAGGCTGTTGATGAATACATACCCATATATTAAATAACAACGCAACAGCCACTTATAGGTAAACACCGCTTATGACTTGAGACTGGATAAAACTCAATTAAAACAATAAACTAAAAAAGTGTAAGTCAATAAGATAGCTGTAGTGAGATACTACTTCACACTTCTTTTTCACATTCTTACGTAGGGCGAATTGGCGCAAAGAACTGTTCTTCTTTAAGAAGAACTAGTATGTTATAGCACATAGGCTACTCGTTTTCTTGAAAAAAATCGGTTGTCTGTAAAGTCGGTTTACTGACGATAGTTGAACGTGACAACGTCATAAGAAAATACTGATGGAATGGTTGCATTTTTCAAAAATGTATGATTGTATACGAGTAGCAGCTGTCCACGCGGACGCATCGCCCACTCAAGTAGGAGAGAGACAGATGTCGAACGCTGCCGAACGCGGAGGCCGATTGTGCCTCTTTGTCACTCGTTCCGCGCTCTCGCTTGCACTTCACGCCTTAAATGGAACGCCTCAGAGCGAGGTAACGCCGCATGAGTCATGTTTTTTCGTGCGTGCAGCCGGCTCCATCGAATTATAAGACGTTGTCACGTCAAAAAATATTGAAATTGAATTCACCGCAAGTGAATAAGAGAACAAAAGCTATAAAGTCGTAAAAACCTTGAGGATAATTAAATTTAAAGACAATATCATATTTTCCTAACCTGAGGTGTAGACATTTATATTATTGTTTGTATTTAATTTGATTAAATTTATAATGTTTGGAATCCACCTGAACTTTAGTTGCGTAGGCTTTGTATAGTGGGTCGTAGTAGTCTATAGACAGAGGGTGTCTATAATTCATCCTATTATCTTTATAATATTACACACGCAAAAGATTGTAGTTATGGATGTTTGTAGAACGGTTGAACGTATCTGTGTATATAGTTTTGTACACAGATAGGTTTTTTGAAGTAGAGTAGACAGTGTAGGGGGGGGGGTGGGGAATTGGTCTACGGTAACCACAGCCTCTCAGTGAAAAGCAACGAAGAAATTACTTAACATCGGTTATCTATGAGTCCGTGGTTTCCAGAATAAAAATAAAATATTTACATTTTACTTCCTAACCTGTTATGAAACGAGCCGGTACCGACTTTATTAGATTTTGAAAAGCTCTGCCTTAGTGGGTTCGAATCCCGGACCGGGCAAAATTTTAATAGGGTTTTTCTGAGAGGAATAATCGCCTAAGTTACTCCTTATATAGACAGCTACCTGGCAGTAGAATATTATCCAAATCGGTCCAATCGTTTAGAAGATTACCTGGAACAAACAGACAGACAGACAAAGAACTGGTTTTTAGGCATAGGTATCATACAAATAATCGTGTGAGCATGAAAAGGCCTAATATTTTGACATTATAAACAGACACTTCAATTTTATTTATTTTTATAGATGAAGCTCCGCTGCCGCGTCTGTTTGTCTGTATGAACGCGATAACTCAAAAACGACCGAACGGGTTTGTGTACGGGTTTCACCAATAGATAGTGTGATTCCTGAGGAAGGCGACGACCGAATGGCGCAGTGGTTTGTGTAACGGACTGTTATTCCAAAGGTCGCGGGTTCGATTTCCGCTCAAGTCAAACATTTGTGTGCATGAACAATTAAATATTTGATTTGGTCTGGGTGTTTCAATGTATATTAAGTATGTATTTACAAAAAAATAGTATGTATGTATTTATATCAGTTGTCTGGTACACATAGTACAAGCTCTGCTTAGTTTAGGACTAGATGACGTTGTGTGAATGTGGTATAATATTATTATTATATTATTAATCAAGGTTTAGCGCTATAATTCACGATAGTTTTATGTAAATTGACTGATATAGCGATTATTGTTGAAAAGGTCGCAAAAGATATTATGCTAACCTGGCAAAAAAAAGGATCACAGTTACCGAAATCTACGCGGCGAAGCTAATTATCTGATAAGAACAACCAATATACATATTTTTAACATATTACAAGTATTTTATTAACTTTTACGGCGATTTTACGAGAATGGTGAGCTTATAGGAAGTTTGAAACCGCTCTCCAGGACTGTAAGCCTGGCTTGGATGTGATTAAATACTGTTACGAGGATAAGAAAACATGGCCCCTAGCAATATGAATAATAAACTTTCACGGTAAGCACTTTAAAAGAGATGGAACTCACGGTAATGGATTAAGTTCCAAAGTAATTGACAAAAGGCGTAGTGTTCTGCTTCCTGTTCACGTATACAATAAACATCTCTTATATCTGTTAACGTTATATTTCATTACAAGGACTGGGTTATCTATAATTTTTGACGCGACTCGCCTGTTGGTCTAGTGGTTAGTGACCCTAACTGCTAAGACGGAGCTCGCGGGGTCGATTCGCACCCAGGATAAATATTGTATGATGAGAATGGTCAATTATTCTGTGTCTGGGTGTAATTTATCTATAACTAGCTGACTTGCTGGTCCGCTGGTATTTAAAAAAATACTGATTGCCGTATTTTACTATTTATGCATTCACTCAATCACTTTTCATATTATGAGATCTTGAAAAAAACTTTTCGATTTAAAAAAAAAAATCTTTTAGACAAACCTTGCCGGACAATAACGAACACAAAAACAAAAATTATCCAATCTGGTGCAGTCGTTCAAAAGTTATGCGCGTACATACATTTCGGCGATTGTATTTTCTGTGGGGATTGGATCCACAACACTCAGCGTAGTAGGAAGCGGCGTAGCGACCACTTAAACCACTATGCCATCCGTGCAGTCTGATATAGTTTATCAGCAGGCTAGTTACCATGGTACAGGCTCTGTCTTGTTTGGGTTCAGACTGCCGTATGTGAGATGTTTGAAGTGAGGGGGGAGGGGGGGGGGGGGGCAGGTTAGGGTGCGGGCCGGTCACCAGGATTTCATGAGTCACAAGGTATGGTACAATGGTAACCTCATTCACATATTAAGTCAACACAATTGTTTAACACCGGTTTTCTGTGAGGCTGTGGTATTACTGCGACGTCAGTCCATTTGTACCGAAGTATGGCCATTTTACCAACTTAAAAATGATTATTCTAATCGATTTCAAATTAAAAATACACATTTACATATCATACTTGTTTATTTCTTCTCAAACAAATGTAAGAGATAATGATCTATCCAATTTGTTTATTGTCATCGCATCTGGTTGTTTAGATTATTCAGATCCCGTTGGATACAAAAGAGCGCCAACAGCTGAAATTATAAATACAATTATATGCATAATAACAAGCTTCGTGCAAACACTTCAAAGAAAAATGAACATTCAATTGTACACAACAAAAGCGACGAAATGGTTGCTGCAAGAAATAAAAACGAAATTATACAAAGAGAGAAGGACAAGAAGAAACTAATAGTGCTGAAAGTAGATAATTAACACTAGAAGATGGTGAGCAAATAGGATTAAATATCGCTTGCTTTGAATTAATAGTTGTGTTGTGTTCGCCATTCCGTTTAACTTTGCAGAAAACCAAATTTTAAATATACGAAAGTATGATTGAATTGTAGACGCGTATAAAAACCTCTTTTAGAATAATTTATATTTTCACTTACTTTTTTTAAGATAGGTAAGTAAAGGTGCTGTGCAAAAATCTATTGTTATCCATAAATTACATGTTGCTACAGTATTTTCAACGCAAACAGTTTTTTAGGTGACCTGGGCCTCAATTCTGCTATTTTATGTTAACGCCAAGCCACTGTCATTCAATTGACACGCTATTGAGATGCCATTGAGACGGCAATCAGTATTCTCCTAACATAAATGCACAGTGTCAATAGACTGTCAATACACTAATATAGGTTATCAAAGGTGATATCAACAACATTGCCATAACTGAAAATTTAAATATATCATTTTCTTATAAATTTAAAATGTACCGTTTACCAAACGATTACAAAGACATCGTCGACATTTGTATCAGTGACAAGTCATCGGCCATTGGTCTTACATAGTTAGTAGAATAGGAAAAGTGCAAAACTAATCCGACGACATTCCGTCGAAAGTCTATTGATACAATATTAAAAAAGCAGAATTGAGACCCTGATGTTTAATAACTTCTAACGCCTGAACTCCAGAGATACAAGCGATGAGGATGATACAAGTATCTTCTCCGATCAGTTGAAACATTATTTTTACTCTTCAACACCACCTTAAACCCTTATTTAAAATAGTCCCATTAAGTTAGATTTGATTTGTTGTATGGCTCAGCAAGGCGTATCTGTCTCAACTGTATGCTCGTATGTTTGTAGAGAACAGCATTTCTAAAGTTAACAACTAACAAGAAATTCAAATTATGCCAATAGTTAGAAATTGTCACATCGAAGTCACAGTTGCTTGAAACTCTGCCTTGAACTTCGCGAGAGATCACTAAGCCGTAGAATATTGGTGATAAAATTGTTATTATTAAACTGTTTAATGTTTGATTTATTGGCTTTTAAAAACATAAATACTAAATAAATATTAATTATGATTTTTTATATTATACTTTAATAATATTTTCCAAATTTTTTTTTTCTTTTCTTCTTCTTTTTAAAAGACAACTCCTGCATTAGGAATATATTCTGTGGGTTATATATTTTCATAATTTTTGCTTAGAGAATTAATGCAGTCAATAGGTACTACATAACTTAGAAGTAATTCACCTTTTTGAACATGGTTAATGGTTAGTACAGTCTGGTTAGTAACGAAGAGATTACTTACAGAAACTGCACTGGACCGAGCCTTGGCCTCAGCAAGCCAAGGCTCGGTCCTTGAAAGAACTCATCGAGGGACTGGATAGGGACCCATGGGGGCGTAAAAATTGTACTGGGCAAGCTAAAACCATGGGTCCCTAGATTGACGGAAACCCTGGACCCGGAGTTCCTGGGAAGAGTTGTAGACACGCTCTTCCCAAGAGTCCAGGACAGTCCCTTGATCTCTCCGTTACAATCGGACCGGTAACTCTGGTCCGACGAGTGTAAGGTGACGGAGGGAGAGCTGGACCGAGTCGTGCGGCGGCTGGCTTCCCGCAACACTGCGCTCGGATCTGATGGTGTTCCAGGTCGGGCGCTGGTGATAGCTCTGTCGGTACTGGGGGACACAGATTGTTTTAGCCTCGGTGTTTACCCCCTGGGCAGACCGGTTCTCCGGGAGTCCCACACACGCCCTACGTTTTCCAAACACAGGGTATGGTGCAAAAATCATTCCCCGCGTGAAAACAAAAAAAAATGTTGACAGTAATAGACTTGGCCTCCTATTAAGCAAATGGAACTAAAATTATAGTTTTACATATAATTGTATTTGTTCAAATACAATTATATTTCTGTCTCTCTTACTTCTTTACGATTTATTCGTCTTTCTTTTTCTCTGTCTCCCTGAGAATTCCCAAAAATAGAATTTCATCTAGTGCCAATTCTTTTAATGTTTTTATCAAGAGCAGGTAGCAGTTAGGTAGCGCGGTAGAAATATTTTTCATTTTTGAACGTATGTTGTAAATGAAACTATGAATAGCATGTTACGAACTCTGCCGGGGAAGTTGAAAAATGTTCATAACATCCGCACAAGTCTCGTGTGATAAACAAGTATACATCGCGCTGGAATAACCAAGTTAAAAGGTATCATTTAGTTTCTAACACGACACTGTACTGGGTAATATTACAAAACTGATGATGTAGACAGTTTAGTAGTAATGAAAGAAACTGTTATTTGTTTTCATGCATTGTTAAAAAAGAAATTGCTGATTTTCTGTTTTTTTTTTTTTAAATTTAATTGTTAAAACATATCTCCAGCTCCATTACTTCACAGGTTTTTATGTAGTTTTACATTGCAGTATATGTGTGTGATATTTCATTTAAATTGTATATCGGAAAAGTTTTCGACAATTTAATATATTTTCAATTCACTTTCAGCTTTGGTTAGAATTTTGCAGTATACTATATTTTTCTTTGATTTCTAAGTTATGCAATATAACAATTTGAAGAAGTAAAACAATATAACAATTTGAAGAAGTAAAACAACTCCAGATTCCGTGAGTGAAGAAACAAAATAATCTAGAAAATGTAAACATTTTTTTTTATTCTGAAGACTGATTTGAATCTTGGCTGTATTAAATTTCGCTTTTATGAATTATTTTCTTTTAAATAAATAGGTGTTTATATCAGTGTAGAATATAAAAAATAGATGTGTTATGTAATAGAGACTTGATCTTTGAATTGTAATATTTATGAGTATAACACCACCAGCCTTGTTCTGCACATAGTATTTTTCCTCTAGTACGTTATATACTCACCAAAGTACAACAAATCTCTCTCTCAATATCTTTTATATTTATATATATACTACTTTTATTTCTTTTTTTTTATCTATTTGCTAACACACCAGCCACTACCCTATACCTCTTCCCCTTCATGTTTTCTGTCCATACCACGGTTGCCTATAAGAGATTGCCTCTGACTGATAAGGCCGCCATTTGTACTTGTCTAAACTAATTTAAGTTATTTATTCGATATTTATACCTGGTGTATATTAAAGCGATATATTATTATTTTTATTACATTTTTGGTTCCACGACTGTTTGATCGAATCACATCGAAAGTGAATATAAAAGGAAAATGCTGAAAGGTGTATAAAATTCATAAGGAATTACAAATCGTAGTACCTAAATTAAACAAAATAAAATCTAACAATTTATAAATAGAGTTAGAAAGAGCAATATATCCACTACCGTATGTGTAAAACGGAGCACTAGGAATACGGAGAAATATTGCATAATGTTTGCCAAAGAATGCTTTAAAATCACATAAATACGATGTTTCTTTCAACTCTCTCGTAAATACGACAGTGTGACTTCATAACTTGGGAAGATTTACCTAAAAGTTTTACAAAAATGTTACGAGCGCGTTAAAAAATTAGAAAATCTCTATTTGAACAAATCTTGAGATCGTAATCTTCGTTGAACTGATTCGAATAGGATTTTTCGTATTAAAATTTTAGTTTTGCACAAAAAATTGGAATCATTGAAACCGATAAACACGAATATCGAAACAATGTTTGTATTCTAAAGATAAATATACTCTTATATGTATTTTTGGGATGCCCCAGTATTAGACTCAACGGGGATCCTTATTCAAGGAGTAAAACGTCAGTGCTCTTATAAATTTAAATAAAAAGAAAGTTTTTATTCTAACGTGAATATATCTTTAGTCTTCACTTTTCACTTGTATATGTATATTTAAGGCATAGAATTAAAAATTATAGCTAAAATTTTTCTACGTTTTTAATAGTATTTCTTGTATCAGTATATTTGTCACTGTGTCCAAAAATATACATTGTTAATATTTTTTTCTAAATATTAATTCATCCGCTTCATTCCTCCGCTTAAGTGCTCAAATTTTCAGAGTCACTTAATAATTCTCTGTCAAATCTACGACCAACTTAACAAGAAAGAGGTCTTAGACAGTAATTAGATTTGCCTCAAAGAAAGGAGGTTTTGGCCTACTATATATATATACTATATATATATATATAGGGTTTGTTTCAAGTTTTCCTTCTCTACAAAGAGACACAAAGAACATCCAGACTCAGAATAACAATTTGTGGATCACACAAAGTGGTGTCCCATGTAGGGATCGAACCCACAACACTCAGCGCAGTAGGAAGCGGCGTGGCAACCGCTTAAACCACTAAGTCATCCGTGAAGTCTTAGGTACAGGGTTTGTTTTAAGTTTTTCTTCTCTTTACAGTGCTGTTGTCCGGCGTAGTTTGCTATCTTCGTTGACACCCACGGGATGAACAGGGGTGGTGACACTTCGTATTCTTAAACCGTCACCTGACGTATTTTAAAAGTTAATTATTGTTTAACATCCTCATATTGTAGCATAACGTGAAGAATCAATTCAAATATTATGAATTTCCTGACAACATAAACACAACGAACTAGTAGATTCGAAAACGATTATTCTGTGTAGATGATTGAATTCAACCAATGTTTACTCTTGCGTAATACGCAGAAATTGGGATCATTTTCAATCAACACATTTACTGGATCCACGACAGTGACCCTGGGATTGGATATTACAGGATTCGTCCCTATTGCAATTATAACTGAGTTCTTTTTCAGATAACTTAATTGGTAATTTTGGTTGTGTTACTGTTTTTGCTATATTTCTACCTAGCTGTAATAATAAAGCCTCAATATTGTGATGTTATTAAGAACATGTAGGCTAATGGCTGCTTGTAATTTGCGTTAAAAGAAAAATATTTTAGTTATTTTTTTTAAATCAACTCCCACATTAGGAATATATCCTGTGTCGAGAAGGACTTTACAAACATACATGAAACGGACACAAAGAAGACTAAGAACAACAATATAAAGATACGCAAATGGTTGTCCCATGTGAGGATCGGACCCACAGCACTCAGCGTAGTAGTAAGCAGCGCGGCGACCGCTTAAACCACCTCGCTATCCGTGCAGTTATTGATGGTTAGAGAATATTTGTATTTTAAAATGGACGTGCTACTCACAAGTTTTGTTATCTTATTATATAAGTGCACACGGTGAGCAAAATACCTCGTCAGGTTTACATATTGTGAGTTTTCTTTTATCTATGTATTAATACGAGAAGCGAAAACTTTGCACCCCTTTTTAAGAAAATTGCGTAAACGGATGAACGTGATAAAGTTTTTATAGAAAAGAAGTACATAAAGCTATCTTTTGAAATAAAATGCATTAGAAATACATTATAGCTATGATGTAACCCTTTGATTAGGTATATAGAGGTATAGTCTTCAACAAGTTCAAACTTAAAAATGAAATGAATTATGGTAGAATTTCGACCATTGGGCGGCCACTAGTATGTACAAATACGTGTAAATAACTTGTATCTTTAATCATACTTTTGTAAATTATGAATTTTACAAATCCATTTTGTGTTATTAGTTTTAATACCTCTAGTAATTCATTAAGTAGTACTTTGTAGTACCGACCTGGTATTTCGTTTTCCGCATGTACAGTAAAGTGAGGTTTAAAATCCTGATAGAGTGAGCTGTAAGGTTCAACATCATAATTATTTTTTTAAGCTTTACCCATTTATCAGAAGTGAGCAGCGTTGGCGGAATACATATTTTATTTTCACACTATTAATAATATATTAATAATAATCATTTTTATTAGGGTAACCCTGAGTCATTGCTTGTTAGTAATACATAAAACTTATCCTATGTTACTACTACAATTAAACTAGGATAAATAAAATCAAATGGTGAAATGGTATTTATTTCTGTAAGTAAATCTTTTAAGATATTTTTACAAGTCGGATACTGATACGGATATTTTTACAAGTCGGATACGAAGTCGGATACGGATACGACTCTATAAACTGCCGTCAATGGAATCCTTTCTACTCACTGAAAAGAACGAATGCTAGTTAGAACTATGTTTATGGTAGTTTTAAGTATAAGCATTTGTAACAATATAATTAAAAACAAAAATGAATAACTATTGCCGCCTTTTGACCTTCAAGAACGTCAAAAGGCGGAAGACCTTCAAGACAAAGAGTAGCCCACCCTGGGTTACTCTTTGTGTTGAAGGTCATTTCAGTCCGAAAATACTCCAGGTAATAATTCATTCTACAGATTGGTTGTGAGAGGCAAAAAGTTTCTGTTTTTATGGTAAAGAGTTTCTGTTTTTATCGTTGAAAGTTTTTGTTTTCATCGTTGAAAGTTTCTGTTTTTATGGTGAAAAGTTTGTTTTTATGGTAGAAAGAGGCAAACAACCAGACAGGTCACTCGATGGTAAGTGACTTATCTCACCCATGGACACTCTTTGAGTCTACCAGAACATAGTGAGGGGGGAGTTATTTGGACTCTGGTAACTTCACTTACTTGGTGAAAATCAACAAAAGATTTGCTTAATACTAGTCTTTTGTGATGCCGTGGTATCACTCTGGTGGAATTGGTCCATATGCACTATAGCATGACTCTCCTGTTTACAAAGTTTGAAAACGCACAATGGTGGAGAACCCATAATCTTAATAATAGGAAGTTTTCTTAGACGGTGGTGGACAATACCTTGGATCACTCCCCATGATAAAAATGAATAGAGCTTTTTTTATTCAACACTTAAATATATATATATTTAAACTGATATATTTCTTTGCAAGACGAGAAGGTAATACAAAATATAGAGCTCAATTCTTATTTGGCATTCGATGCACGGGGCTGTTAGAAGGCTCTGTATATTTGAAGCTTGTCGGAGGAAGTGTATTATGAAAATAAAATATATGTCGACGGAACGGGAATTTAATTTACATGTAACAGCTCGTAGAATTTATGTGAACAAGTATGATGGTACAACAGCTTTATATTATTTGGACAGAAGCTAAAGAAATTGGCGGCTTAAAAAAAAACAATTTCTAGTTAAAATGTTAATTATTTTGTTTTTTTTTTTAATAAACATATTTTTATGGGACTAATCCCTCCCACACGCGCATACCTGTAACTCTTGTACACAATGAATAACAGCAGTAACCCACGAATATGTCGAGTTAAGTTAATCTGTCTTGGAACCCATAACGTAATTAATTAGAACCAAATTGGAGGAGTTGGAAAATAATAAATCCACTATAACATAATAATAAACACCTATAATACAGTGTCCGTGCGATGACGACTTAAGAATAGGGAATTTTACCTTCCTTATTCGTCTCGATGGTGTCGTAACAGCCGACTAACTACGCAGGACATCAGCACTGTAAAAGAAGGAAAACTTGACACAAACCCTCTGCCAACCCGTCTGGCCAGGGTGTAACCCGGCAATCTCGTGCGCGACCGTCCCGCGGGGTGACAGAAAGTGACCCGTCCCTTACACAATAAAAAAAAAATTTTGATTATCTTTTTAAACTGCCGTGAATGGCCTTTTGTGTTCAATTTTCAAATAAATTTGCCTTTTAAATATTTGACACAGATACATTCCGTTTTCATATTTCGAGCATCTCAAAACTTACATAGTGACCTACGTATGCCTATGTAATTAACACACCTTTTTTTTATGTTAGAGGGGGCAGACGAGCAGACGGGTCACCTGATGGAAAGTGACCATCGCCGCCCATGAACGTCTGCAACTCAGGAGTCACAAACGCGTTGCCGGCCTTATAAGTATTTTATTGCCGTTTCTGAAGTAGTGTTATAAATGAGTTGTCATTTCACCTAAACCTAGAAAACGGATAAATCATAGGAAGCGAGGACCATTTTCCTCGCTCCATAAGCCAAATATCTTCACTTACATAAAACGTTTCCGTTAAGTGATTTTTTATGGCTCCCGTCAATTCAACTACTATTGAGCCCATTCTTCCTAACAAATAATATGGCTTGTGAAATTTATTTTATTTTAATTATATGTTTCGTCTCCGTGTTATTAATAAATTTTAGTTACTTTGATTAATTATAACGACAATGATTAATTACTCAATGTAAAAATTGACATTGTTTAGATATAGTCAACTTAAAAAAAAACGTAAACAAAGTTACAATGAGTACAAAAATTTTGGCAAATCATTGTAATCAACTATAGTGTCTAAACACAGCATTTTCAGGAACATTTATATTAATATATGTATAAACTTGTATTGGATTAAAAAGAAGATCCATCATTATTATCATCAACAGCCTTTAATAGTCAACTGCTGGACATTGGCCACTCCTTAGAAAGGAGGTTTTGGCCTACTATACCACGCTGGCCAGACGGTTTGTGTGAAGCTATCCTTCCCTCTGCAGTGCTGGTGGCCTGCATAGTTTGCTCTCTTAGTCGGCTCTTACGACACCCACGGGATGAATAGTGGTGGTAACACTCTGTATTTTTAATCCGTCGCCACACGGTCAATAAAAACATATAACAAACATGTTTGCAAGTTTTAAATGTATACTTTTAACTATCAAATTTCTCTTAATACTGTGTTTTATGACTATAGTTGATGATTACATTGCAACATGGATGTACAATACGAGGGATCTTTATACATGTGTACACCTTTTTGAGGGCGACTGTACGTGATAAACTTATGCATACAAATTGAATAATTATTTATTTCATTTTTCTCTTTATTGTACACCACTGCAGTATTATTTGTACAGATATTATATACATTTCTGATCTCATTACGACTGCCTCGGTGGAGCGTATGCGACTGTTGCGTGGAGGTCACGGGTTCGATTCCGGGCCATATGATTTGCAAATATTTGCTTAGGAGTTTGGGTATTTTCTATTTATAGTATGTATGTAATTAAAAAAATAAAAGTATAAAAGTATTCTGTCAGTCAATCTCGCTTTCATAGTACAAGTTCTGCTTAGTTTGAAACTAGATGGCGTTGCGTGTCAGATGACCGAAAATATTTATTTTTATTATTAAATATTATTTCGTTACAACAATAGGCGGTCTAATCTCTCACGGCGATCTCTTACAAACAAGGATAATGTCAAATTTAAATAAGGGTAGCCAGCGATGTACTGGTACAATTTATTGAAAATAATGTTAAACAAATATAAGGTTACTACATACTTTTAAAGCACACATACAAATAATACACTTAAATACATACAACAAATATAAACACATACATACAAAGGTCCTAGTTTATATATATGTGACTAGTTAATATAATATTTTTAATTGTTTATAAGGCCTTCACTCAACAACATTGTGATAATATCCAAAATCGTTCTGAACTGAGGGTTCCCCTAAGCAAAATATGTAAATCGACCGTGACATTATATTGACAACCAGATCCTTGCGGTCGCGATAAAGCGGTAAATACCCTCTTACATCCGTAACGGAGGAGAACTTACGGAAGTTGGTATTTTCGGTATTATTTTTACCAAATATAGAGCTATAAATAGGTTTTGAACTTTTTCATCAACTTTAGTTTGTTTTGGAAATGTTACGGACATTTATTACACCCCAAACCTTATTTTTACTAAAGTCTTCTTTTTCTTTTCAATAAAGAAAAAGAATATCGTCTAACTTGAAACGACAGTTTTAATAGATAAAGAAAAATGTGTATCTATAGTTATAGTACAAACATGAAAGTCAGTTTATTTGTTACGCTTTAACACCTAAACCACTAAGCTGACTTTAAAAATTCTTTCACCAATGGAAAGCTGCATTATCAGCGAGTAACATAGGCTAACTTTATACCACGATAACTGACATACACGCGGCTGGTAATTATTTATATAACTTAACGCACAAGTTGTACACAGGCGGACTTAATGCCCAAGGCATTCTTTGCCAGTCGACTTTCGGGTGATGCAGAAAAATGATGCGGTAAGTGCAAGAGAAACAGAGAATTTGACTTTTTTACATTAAATTTATTAATTTAAGATGTCTAAATCAAAAAAGTATCAAAAAGTTTGTTAATTGATTCGGATGTAACAGTGTTATCTAATTTAAATAAGCATAAAACAGCATTACCCTGATCTGGGTTTCATTTATTTTTATAGTTTAGACCAAGATGACAACATTTTGCTCCATTTGTAGAGTAAAATCACTCACGACATTTAAACACATTAATACCTATATAACTTATAGTATATTATACTTAAAGTAAAAGTAATCTCGCATGACTAAGTTTATGACCTCAAAATTCTTTCAACGATAAGTAGGCTATAAATGAAGAAAGTTTATAAGCTGTATAAGACCTTTCTGATTAAAACAGTAGGCATAAATGTCAAAATGTTTCGTAAACTATTCAGTAATTAGGAAAGCTAGAATCGAAAGTTATAATTAAATTAAATTTTTAGTTGAAATTACAAGAAACATTAGGAATTATTGTACTTAAAGTAGTGTGGAATATTTCAAACTAAATCTTTTGGCAGTCGAAGTTTTGTGTCAAATATTTAGCATTAAGTAGAAAGAAACTGTATAATCTAACAAAAATACATGATATATTAAAACCTGGCAAGTCTCGCAAGTCGAAATAAGGTTCAATTACAATAAAATTTAGAAATACTGCATAGATAATAGAAAAATACATTTTTTTGTCACATACAAGGAGAGTAGGTGGATAACTCGATGGTAAAAAATACCCATGAACTCTTGCGACTCAAGAGTCACAAATAAGCTACTGCGATTTCAGCCCTCTCCCTCTGAATCAGAGGAAAGAAGTTCTGTGCTTCGGTAAACTTACCTACTCACTGCTAGAAATACAACGAAAGAATAGTTTATCACTGGTTAACTGTAAATCCGTAGTATCAGTCTGGTCGAGCCGGCCCGTTTGTTATAATTAGGAATAAATAATATCCGATCCCTGCCCGATCTTTGCTATAATAGGCAATAACCATTAGCATACCAATAGCAATACCAATGCAACCAATAGCATAACCATTTATAGTAACAATTTTCAAGACAACCAAACCACTTTTTGCCATTTTTTGCCTCGCACTACCAATTTGTGGAACAAATTATCGTCTGCGGTATTTCCAAACCGCTACGACCCTCAAACCCTGAAAGAAAAGAGCGTACTCCTACCTAAAGGCTGGCAACGCGCTTGTGACTTCTAAGTTGCAGGCGTTCATGGGCGGCGGTAGTCGCTTTCTATCAGGTGACCCTCGATTGCCCCAAATAATAACAGTAATAATATGGTAACTGTTATAACTTCAACTAGTTAAAGACGTTATAAGAGAATGTACATCTCTTTAGACATAAAACTACTCTTTTTCTTACTTCGATTTACAAAAAGAATACTTAAACAAGACAACAAACTCAAAAGTTTCTAAATCCTAAAACCATTGTATCGCTTTCAAAAAAAGAGAAAGTAAAAAAAGGAAAAATTAACCTCGACAATTCTGAGGCAGATTTGCATAACGACAATTTGTTTGAATCAACTTAAGAATAGCTGTACAACAGCTTCCAAGACATTCTAACACAAGTATTTTAGGAAATTGTAAAGCATTTTTTAATAAGATTCGGTAAGAAAAAACACGTTTTAAGTACACTTCTGGGATAAACAAGTTATAAGAAATCAAAAAGGTAGGATGAACCTGACTTCTTTTTCTTGGAGGAACTTAATTGTTATAATATAAAAAACTTTATATGTTTTCCAACGACTTGACAGTCTTAAAAAACTAGAAATATATTTAAAAATCTAGTCGAACAATAAATACACCAAAATACAGACTGGGGCAAAACTTTGGTACCACCTTCTTTCGACTGGTAGCGTGCCCTTCCACCTTTGATGGCACTCTCTGTATGGGAAAAAAATCAGCCTAATCTTTCAGCTATACGACATCCACTGAACACAAACCTTCCTAAATTACTTCCAAAAATACCGTTTTCAAGACTTTCGCAAAATAATAATAATAATATCACACATCTCACACACGGCTGTCTGATTACAAACTAAAGAGCCTGTACTATGCTATTAAGAAAAACATGCTTAAATCTTTCTAAAAACATACTATAGAAAAACTACACAATCACACAAAACAAATGATCTTGCTCATTATTCAATTGTTTGTACTGGGTTAGAATCGAACCCACGACCTTCGGTTTAGCAGTCAGACTAACTAACCACTAGATGAACAGATCCATCGCATATATCGTAGATTAGCGGTGTTCTTAAGGTTATTTGGTCATAGTAAGAAGGGAAAAGAAGTAACTCATTGTAATAAAATTAAGTAAAATGATGTCAAACGTATAAAAAAATAAGAATAGAATTACAATAATACTATTATTTACAGAAAATTAGATCTGATATAATATCTATAACAATCTCCATTGAAAGCAGATCTGTGTAGAAAACATATACAAATGAGGATGGCAAATGACTCGCTTACAAGGGTAAATGTATCGGAAAAGTATTCGTTCGACCCTAGTACAATAGCAAGGCCGATGCCGACCCAACTACAGGCTGACACATATGTGGATTGGCTCTGTGTAATCGATATGGAGCCATGAAATTTTTAATGCTCGATTTATTTTTAACTTGCTTGAAAAGTGCTGCCTTAGTGGGTTCGATTCCAGGACCGTATTTTGGTGCAATCAGGCCGCCGCCATGCCCTTTACCGCGGAATCAATCTGTCATCAGAGGTTCCAACTCTCTGGCAGCCTGCGGCCCCGTCGACGGCTAATATCACCGCCGATCCCGTCTAGCGGTCTCTTTATGGAGCATTACTGCTTCACAGAAAGAGGCCACTGCGCCCCAGCCCTCCTCACCCGCCAGTATGTCAGCAACGATTGCTGGCGGGACAGGTCTCGTCCGATTTGGTCGACCAGGACCTCGAGACGACACTTTCTGTGATCTCAAATTGTCGTTCTGGGTCTGGGTGTTCTTTGTGTCAGTTTCATGTTTTTAAAGTCCCCTGCGAAACAGGATATATTCCTAGTTCGGGAGTTGTCTTATTAAAAAAAAACAAAGTTTTTATAAGAGTTACTCCTAGAATATTGTTTTAATAAAAATCAGTATTATTTCATTTCATTACTTGAAATTCCCCTACATTAAATAGTATTCTGTGATGTGGTTTAATATTACAAAGTGAACGAACAATTCATCCTGATTGTTTAATACATAATGCCATTGTATTTTGCACGAATTGCTACTATTTTAAATTTAATTACCAATTTATGTGATTGTTTTTTTTTTTTTTTTTTTTTTTTTTTTTTTTTTTTATTTATTTAAATAAGAAAACAGCATAACATAAAAACATGAAACACCCATAAAACACGTATTGGTTTATCTTGGGTGTGAGTGTACATTCCTCATTCCTTTATGTTTCGTTTGTTTATTCACTATAATAACAATAATTTTAATAGAAATACACTGGTAGCAGTACAATAAATAAATAAAAGGTGCAGGGCAGGTAGGCGTACAAATCTTCCAAGCGTTTGTTGACCGGTATGGTTGTTTACGTTCGATAACAGTATGTTATTCGCACCTACTTTTACTACTACCTACTTTTACGAGTTCGCTTAGAGTCTATATAGGATGATTGGTAACTAGTACTTTTTAAATAATATAAGTGCATTAATTATTTTAAAGGCATATGCATATATTATATATCAGATGTATTTATTTATAAATTATATAAATTGTAAAGGTTCATTTTAGCTTACTGTTTGCAGATAGGTAAATATTTTTGACTATTCGTTTTATGTTGAGTAAATCTATTTTATTCCTTGTTTCTAATGGTAGTTCATTTATAAGTCTTGGTACGAGGTAGTCGTTAGTTCGCTTGCCGTAGTAGTTGTTAGCTGTTTTGGTAGTTAGCATTTTATTTACAATTTGACGGGTCATAATGGGGTGTTTTTTTAGATTACTATTGAATTTAAAATAATTTTCTATAATTATCACCATTTTTACTTTCTCATGAACGGGTATTATTTTACAAAATTGAAACAATTTTTCATCATCATAATTAAATTGTATACGTACTTTTTTGGGTACAATAGCCTTTAACAAACGAAGTTGTAAGGAATGAATTTTTTGCAGATATGATGGAAATGTCCGTCCATAACTACTGAGTCCATATAGTATAATACTCTCCGCTAAGGCTGTATACATATCTAACAAAATAGGGAAAGGTATTTTATATTTAAGTATATAGAATTTTGCTAAAATGGCGCGTAGTTTATCACACACAGTTTCAATTTGAGCAGACCAATTAAACCTATCGTCTATTATTACTCCTAAATACGTGGTTTGAGAGACTTTATTAAGGCGTTCGCAATTACATTGAGTTGTTCTACCATGCAAACAGTCGTGATCATGGGCAATCAATTTAATGTCAGAGCCACTGTACTTTTTATTATAGATCGATGACACATGAAGCAGTTTCGTTTTCTGCGCATTCAGGACTAACCCTACATCATGAGACCACTTTGTTAGAAGCGTGAAATCTGTTTGTAGTCGATTCATCGCTACTTCTATGTCACGATCAGCCGAAATGAGACAGGTATCATCAGCATACTGATAAACAACACAGTTCTTTATGATGTTGTTCATGTCGTTCACATAGGCAAGATAATGCAGAGGGCCTAGTACAGATCCCTGCGCTGTTCCCCCCACAACTTTAACCTGCTCACTCAAGTCTTCATTTATCTTTACGTGATAGGACCGGTTTTTTAAATAGTCTGCACACCAAGCTAGAGGGGGACCGCGTATGCCACTGCATTCTAATTTTTGTAGCAGTGTGTCATGCCTCAAGGTGTCGAATGCTTTACTGTAATCTATGAAGACCATGAGAACATGCTTTTTTTCATCTAATCTGCCGTTTACATAATCTGTAAAACTGGAGAGTAGTTGCGTTGTACTCTTTTTAGGCTGGAAACCGAACTGATTATCTGATATAATTTGGTGTTGTCTATAAAAGTTATGAATTTCATTACAAATGTATTTTTCTACTACTTTGTCAATTATGGGTAATATAGTAATAGGCCTATAGTTGCTGTACTTATTAGGTGGTCCTTTTTTATAGATTGGTCTAACTAAGCCTACCTTAAGTTCGTCTGGGTAAGAGCTCTTATTCAGACTTTCTTTAGTTAATTTTGCAATTGCATAGGATAACTTTTCTGCTGTGATTTTAATGTCTATTGGTTTAATTTTGTCTATTCCAGGAGATTTATTGGTTTTAATGTTTTTAATTATTTTAAGTATGTCTGTTTTTGTAGGTTTTTTTAATAATATGGAAACGTTTGCATTTTTGACATAAGAGTTAGGGTCGAGTAGGGAGATTTTGCATTTAGGTACTATAACTTTTACTGAGTTTTCGAATTCTTTAGCAAAATTATTGGCTATAGTTTTACCACAACAGTTTTGTTGGCTAAATGCCTTTGAAATTATGCTGTCCAAAGAGGACTTCAGTCGACCTGTCATCCCATTTAATATTTCCCACAGTTTTTTGGGATTGCCCCTATATGTATTGATTTCCTTTTTGTAGAATTGATTTCTGGTTTTCTGTACAGTTTTGTTACATTTATTGCGTAATTGTGTATATTCTAATTTAAGTACTTTGTTTGTTGTATCTTTTTTTAATTCTATGAGTTTTTCGTCTTTCAGTTTACACATTTTAATTATTTTGTTATTAACCCATTTCTTTTTGTTCCTATCAGATGAGATTAACTTTGTTTGATATTTAGATTTTTCGTAACAGTTATCTATATTAGTTTTAATTATACTATATATTTTGTTTGGACAGGTGAGATTTTCTATGTTGTTCCACACGATACTGTTTAGCTCCTTCTCAAAAACGGATTTATCATACCGCAGCACATAATTACAATCACTCTGTATACTTGCTGTACACGGGAGCGAGGCAACAGTGACGCGATGGTCCGCTAGTACTGTACCGAGCGCCGCACAATACACATCTTGCGTGCGGGATCTTATAAATATATGATCGATACAGGTTTTTGTCAAAATATCTTTTTTAAATTCAATTCTTGTATAGTCTTTGATCCCGCACATAAGACCGTGTTCGTACATTAAGTTCAGATACAGTTGCACTATGGAAGTCTTGGATTTAAGATCTATATTTATATCTCCAATAAGTATGAGATCCTCTGATTGATAGTTCCTGAGAATGTTGCCTAGTTCGGAGAGAAAGCGAGTCTTATTACGCGCCGGTGGTCTATAAAGTGCAAACAGAACTACGGTCATGTTGGATTTTGTAGTTATTTTGCCTACAATGCTTTCCGCGTGAATAGTGGTGGTTTTGTAAGGCGTAAATTTGTGACTTTTGTGTACATAAACGATTATACCACCGCCTTTCTGCTTTTTTCGCAGTTCTGTATGCATATCATAGTTAGGTATGTGATATAACGAGCTTATGCGTTCAGATATACCCACTTCGGTCAGCACAATAATATCTACATTTCTGTTTGAGTTAATTAGTAGTAATTCGATTTTAGAGAAGTTTTTAATTATTGAACGAATGTTAACATGAAGACAAGTTAGGTAGCCTGCTTTATTATAAGGGTTAGGTAGCTGTTCAAAATAATATGAGATGGTTGGGCAGTCGAGTAGTTCGGTTATGTTATCTTGGATGTCTTCCATTTTTAGGGTCATTTTTATTATTATTTTGTTAGGCAATTAATATTATGAAGAAATTAAAAAATGTACAATATTACGAATGAGTGAGGTTTTTGATATCACTCTCAGAGCGTAGGACAATGACTTTCGCGTTATCGGTTTTACGTAAAAGTACCCTACCTTCTCTGCACCAAATATATTTATAGGTCTCTTTTAGTTCCTGCTTGGCTTTCCAGAGTAGATTCTTTACATGCGGGGTAATGCCTTCGCGTATAAATATTTTGTTCTCATTTATTATTGTGTCACAACCAGTAACTACATCGGAGACCTGTACGGATATTTTTCGAGCCGCGTCTACCCACTGTCTTTTCATTTCTTCATTTTGAAGCTTGATATGAAGAGTTCCAAGTTTTCCTACCTTAGTAGGCATTCGCTTTACCTCCTTCACCTCCTCTGGATTCCTTTTCAGTTTACTCGCAAGTCCTCTGGCGATGACTCTTAGATTTTCTTTATCTTGAGTAGGAATTCCTTGGACTTCAACCATTTTTTTTAGTTCTCTTTGTTCGTATTCATTTAGACGTTGCTCTTGCGCCTCCAATCTTCTTTCTAGGTGTTTGTTGCGGTTTACAAGATCAGTATTTTTCTTATCAAGCTCTTTGATCTTTTCTTTGAATGCTTCTATGCTTTCCAAACATTCATCCATTTTATCACTTGTAAACTGCACTGCCTGTTGCAGTTCTTTGAGATCACGCTTGAACACTTGATCCATGTGTTTAGTGATGTCAGCTACGAGTTTCTTTGTGTCGATTGGGTATATAGCTCCATCATCCTGCACGTCATCATCCTCATCATCTTCTCCTTTGTCCGGGACTGCAAACGAAAATCTTTTAGGTGATTTAGCCGCGCACTGATGGCAAGTCCACTCGAGGTTTTCGGCTGCTTGCAGAAGACCAAGCTGTTTTGCGGTGAGCTCGGTGCAGGTGCTGCTTGCGTGTGTCACACTGCTACATTTGTTGCACTCCAGTCCTGGGAACTTCTTGGTTATGACTTTATTGCAACGAGTACATTTTGCCATCTTGTGGGTGATTGAGAAACTTTGCAACCGAGTTGATACGTGTTTACTATGCAACGATCGAACGAGGAATCAGTTTTGTTCAGAGTTTGAATAATTAATTGTTGCTGTATTAATTAAAGATTTATCTTTATTGATGTGTTTAACAGCATCAGTGTTTTAATGCTGAATATCTACTATATACAGTGGGTACTTATAATTAGTAATAGTTTTCAATAAAAGTGTGGTCATAGATTTAGAATACCGAGTGTAACCACCCCTATTCATCCTATTCAGCAAACTAGAATCATGGATAACCTGTATATTTATTTACTTTGCTTAAATTCGAGAGATTAGCTAGGTGGGGAGTTTAACTATTCGCCTCTCAATTCCATTATCAGATCACCTCCTAGATTTCAAACTACAGTATTATCATCCAAATTATATATACATAAAAAGTTTTAATTCAATACGACACTTAAAGATACCGTTAAATTTTAAAATAATTTAATAACAGATCAGAATGACTGGTGCTCTTTGGAGGAGGCCTTCGTTCAGCAGTGGACGTTAGTAGGCTGAGTATAATAGTAATATTAACCTCACTAATCCCACACACTACCCGTATGATCTCAAACTAGGCACAGCCTGTGGTACGGTAACCTGACTGCTGATAAACATACTTATATATTACTAAAAACATACACAATATTATAGATAAATGACAGCCAAACACAGAACTAACTACTCACCATCATCAGCCTATCGCAGTCCACTGCTGGACATAGGCCTCTTCTATTGCACGCCACTTCGATCTCTCACATTCACTCCACTTCTCGCATCCAGCTCCTATCCTAGTTTTCCTGGGTCTCATCATCACTAACTACTAGATCAACAGGTCCGTCAAATTTGCTTCCGAAGATTTGTCTACATAGCCAATATAGTAATTAAAGCTTGTCAAGATTTACCCTTGGCCACTATCGATCGCCCTTTTCCTGGCTCCAAAGTCTATATTGCTTCGCCATTTCACTTGGCAGTTTACACTGTTTTCACCCTCACGACTGAAAGTTAAACTCAGACTATGGTCTAGATACCGCAACGTTTTGAATCTAGTTAATGTTTTTATCACCAAGTTTTGAACCAGATAGGAAAAAATCAACAAGATAGAAACCAGGAGTTCCTGAGATAAGCGCGTTCAACCAAGTAACAACTCTTCAGTTTTATAGTATTAGTAAAGATTTGTTGTCATTTTTATTATTTTTAAATTTGGTTAGCCATTAAAGCGGGTTTCTTGGTGTTACTAAACTACAATTGATGCCAAACTACAAACTACTATGCCAAACTAAAATTATAGAATATCAAGATTTTTTTTTAATTTCCAATTAAAGGAGGTCAAAATTGTTCTGAAATATTCGAGGAAAGGATCTTAATATTAGACCTCGGTTGTTTATTTTCGGTATTTCCGGACCTTCAACAAAAGAGTGTCCTCCTTCCTAAAAGGCCGACAAAGCGTTTGTGACTCCTGAGTTGCAGACGTTCGACGAAGACGAAGACGAAGGTCGCTTTCCATCAGGTGACCCCTCTGCTCGTCTGACGCCTCTAACATAAAAAAAAAAGAAAACAAACTTGGCGAGAGGAGATAACAGGTCACAAAGTAGGTGCTCTATGAATTAACGGAACAAAAACAATACAATTGCGTTGAAGTTTCTCTTCACTTTATAGCCAAGTAACCGACCTGACTGCTTCATCATAGAGTTGTTTATAAATTGTAATAAATTGCCATCTCCTTTGAAAATATATTTTTAAATAAGGGAAATTTAAAAGTTTATAATAACAGTAAACAGAGGACTTAGTGTGAGTTTATCTCACATCGAATCGATCGTCGCGATGACCGCGTTTGGCATTGTGATTGCCCCGCTCCCGCTACGTAAAACGCTCCACATAAATCGTCATCATGTAGTGTGTACACTACGTGATTAGACTAAAATATTTCGTGAGTGTTATTCTTTTTAATCCTAACTAATATCCTCAATTCGAATGTGATTTTTTTTGTTAATTTCTTACTTTTGATAACTGTAACTGTTTAACCATAATACGAACAAAGCCGAATCAATTTCTGAAGGTAGGGAACCCTTAAATATCAGGGATGCCTGAGCAGTTTCGGGCCCAGCGGGGGCTCGTCAAGAGGTGATTCGACCTGTGTAGCCTCAAAATACAAAATAAAAATATACAAAAATGACAGCGGTATCAATAACCACCGTGTGGTGACGGATTAAGAACACAGAGTATCACCATCCCTATTCATCCGACTAAGGGAGAAATCTACGCAGAAGAACAGCACTGCAGAGAGAAGGAAAACTTGACGCAAACCCTCTACCAACCCGTGGCCAAAATCTCCTTTCTAAGGAGACGCCTATGTTCAGCAGTGGACTATTAAAGGCTGTTGATGTGATCCGGTTAGGATCTGGTAAGTCAAGTGCTTGTAAGGTGTAAAATGAATTTTTGTAAAGTATTTTTTAGTTACTAATTTAGTAGACCCCACGACCCATTATATGTTCAGAAATAATGTAAATTGAATGTTTACTATAATACAAATAAACGACTAATGGGGATAATCACGTATTCTGTTGATTTCATTAAATGAATTGCTGGTCGTGCTGTGTATAATAATAGGTAGAAGTAATGGATTTCAATACAATTCTGTTCATGCTTGATGCCATTATAAAAGTAATGACCATATATTTTTATATAAATGTAGGTATGTATAGATATTTCAATTGAAAGCATTGTTTGTCTAACTAGTCCAGTATAATCATTTGGATTCCGTTCGACGTGCCTCAAACCTAACAATACTACTAGATTTGTTAACGTGTATTTTCTATAAGTTATAATATTTAATATTTTCACACATTTCACACACGGCCGTCTGATCCCAAACTAGGCAGAGCCTGTACTATGGTAACCAGACTGCTGATAGACATACACATATATTTCTAAATACATACATATTATAAATATAGTACACCCAGACACAGAACAAATGACCGCGCTCATCACACAATTATTTGTCCTGGGTGGGAATCGAACCCACGACCTCTGGAGTAGCAGTCAGGGTCACTAAGCACTAGATCAACAAGCCAGTCACTGTTTTCGCATTTGAGTATTTTGAATACATATATTTATTTATAGATGTTTCAATTAGCACCATCAATTAACAATTTACTGAAATTAAACTAAATAGACTTTTAGTTTTATAAAGTCTAGATAACGTAGATCATATGAATAGTGAATTCTTCCCTCTATACAGCAAATATACTATTCCATGTGAAAATTAAAAGCGCCCTTTAATAAATGTACACACAGTAGACTGACGTTTCGAATAACCACTAGTGTTAAAGGCTTATTTTTAAAATAATGAGTTCAAAGAGATAGAGTTGTACTTCTGCAGAATGCAGGAAGAAAATAATGAACGAAATTTTAATAAACAGTTTCTGTATGAGAAAAATACTTTAAAATTGCACATATTCTTAGTTCTGTTTGTTAGATCAGGCAGGGTGTTAAGTTTCTTTTGTGCGCTTGCATATGATACACATGTAATATTCCTTTGTACAGCTTACTTAGTTTTCTGCTGGAATATCATTAAGGCTCTGCTCTTGTTAGAAGACTGTACAATATTAACGCATTAACAGGTTAAGGTTAAAAATAATGCACGACACCAGCCTCCACAAATCCTTTTTTTTTTTACGTGTGGAAACCCCCTCGGGCCTTCACCCCACCGGGGTTTGCGGCGAGGTGGTGTGTCGGAATCGGACCGACTAAAACCACACGGTGTGCCACTCTGCGCCTGTAATAGGAGGGATCCGGGAACTGCTGGAAAACTTGACTCAAATCCTATACCAACCCGTCTGGCCAGCGGGGTATAGTAGGCCAAAACCTCCTTTCTAAAGAGAGGCCTATGTCCAGCAGTGGACTATTAAAAACTGTATAAACATCGTCGGACTCTCGCTTAGGATTAGGGAACTATTGGTGAGCATCTTAGATATACCTGTTACCAACAAGGCAAAGCCTTTTGGAAGTGCGAACAGAAGAACAGGAGAAGTAAAGGACAGTTCTCCCTTCTGTCTGCCTGAGTATACAGACACCGAATAAATATGATAAATCACCGAATATAGTCCGTGTGGTGACGGATTGAGAATACAAAATGTCACCACCCCTATTCATCCCGTGGGTGTCGTAAGAGCTGACTAAGGGAGCAAACTACGCAGTACAACAGCACTGCAAAGAGAAGGAAAACTTGAAAAAAACCCTATATCAACCTTGGCCAGCGTGGTATAGTAGGCCAAAGCCTCCTTTCTAAGGAAAGGCCTATGTCCAGCAGTGGACTGTTATAGCCTGTTGATGATGATGATGATCAGAAGGCAAAGGTTATTTTTTTCATGAAATAGAGGAGAAATGAGGAGAGAAGAGAGGGAGATCGAACAGGTGAGTCACTACGCTGAATATAGTCGCTCTATTAGTTAAGCGTCTCTGATTTGGTAAATATTCAGATGTGACACATGATTAAAAAACAAAAAAAACAAGAATGATATAAAAAAAAAATCCACACTAAGAACAATCTGTGTAATTTATGTAATAACCCTAAAATATTCAACTCTATTTCGAAATCAGAAAAAGTTACGCTTTCGTTTAATACAACAACTTTACTATTCGTGACCGTAGCCAACATGGCGCTACTGTAGAAAAATTCAAAGAGGTATGCCGTGAGTACAATAGTTTTGTTGGAATCCATTCATAGTTTTCGTGGAAGGAAAAACAGAAAATGAACTTTGAAGCAAAGGAAACAATGGTTATAGGAAGCGATAATCGTCCCATTAACTGTTTTTTTGTTTGTTCAAAACTTGTAAATGGTTATTGTAGAACTTTAAGTCTGAGAATGTATTGATAGGGGCCCAATTCAATTTATATTTCATGAGGTTTTCTTACCTACCCACCTGCCCTCTTACCTGCAGGACATCATCGGAGCTTATTTCCACGACAGGTGTTTATAGTATATGGGTTGGGACGTCGAAGTATGTCGGTCTTAGGTCCCCTAGTGGAACCTCGCGTATGATGTGGCTGTGAACACCAGTCTTTAATCAAGGAGTGAATGTCCTTTGCTATGCGGTCGACACTCTGGTTCTGACTAAATGGCGTGGCTTACAGAGAAAGCTGGAACTCGCTGAATTAGGTGAGGCTTGTGTCGTCCAATAGATCAGCGGTCTGGATCTGAGGTCAGCATGTACAAGACGGAAGCTATGTAATTTCACAGGAAATTAAAATAATAAGTTATAGTTTAAAAAACTAAAAAACACGTTGTCGAAACTAGCCAAACTAAAAAGTATTATATAAAATAATTTTCTAAAAGTTCAAAAAGAAAAATCATTGAATTGTAAAAAAGCGTGGTGTGCTTTTCAAGATATTTTATAAAATAATAACTCAATTTTTACCAATATCTGTCAATAAACTATTTTTAAAATAAGTGGGATCTAGCAACCCACGCATTTTTTCGATAAAATGATGAAAAAATGAGATTAAAAAAGTAACAAGTAAATAAGTCACATACACTTTAACACACGCCTCTTAGTACGTAGCAAAATATACTTTTGTATTTTTATTTGCCAAATTTATCAAATGATTGTATTGTCATCAGTCCATGATAAGTGTGAGAAGTTCCAATTAAATTCGACGTTTTGAAGTGGGTAAAAAGCACGTTCGAAGATTCATACCGAGCGTGTTAAAAAGCAAAAAGCATGAATTCGGCCCTATTTCTTTCACGACCCGATGTAGAATGGGCGGCGGTAGTCGCATCAGGTAACCTGTCTGCTCGTTTGCACCCCTCCAATCATCATCATCAACAGCCTATAATAGTCCACTGTTGGACATAGGCCTCTCCTTAGAATGGAGGTTTTGGTCTACTATACCACGCTGGCCAGACGGATTTTTATAGGGTTTGTTTCAAGTTTTTCTTCTGTTTGCAGTGCTTTTGTCTTGTAGTTTGGTCCCTTAGTCGGCTCTTACGACACCCACGGGATGAATAGGGGTGGTGACATTTCGTATTCTTAATCCGTCACCACACGGACCAACCACCACACGGACCAAGCCCCCCCAATACAATAACTTAAGTGTGTACTTGTGATGGACAATGGGTTTTTTGTGTATTAAATATGGCTTCGATTATCCTAATTAACATATACCGAAGCATTTACTAATGGAATCACATTACAAATCTTCGACCTGAGATAATTAATTTAATTCACGCGTAATCTGATGTTCACCCAGTTGATACAAAATCTCATTGGGTATTAATAATATTAGAGGAAGACAGTATTTACATTTCTAATTACAATATTTTTGTAGATCGCAAAGTTTCGAATATATTTTTAAGATTTTTCTACATGGATCATGGCACAAATGGGTCAGCTCGACCGTAATGATGCCACAGCCTGTCAGAAAATCCGTGTCAAGCATAACATTTGTTGCATTTAGTTATATTCTTCTAAGACTTATGGTTGTGGTTATAAATAAAATATCTTCTTGACTCGTAATATATCATCGTATAATCAGAACAGTACAGATGTAGACTTTGACTATACAGTATCGCACAAAAGAAACTATGTACATAGTGCAATGTTGACTGCACGGATGGCGTAGTGGCAAAAGTGGTCGCCACGCCGCTTACTACTACGCTGAGTGTTGTGGGCCCGATCCCCATATGGGACGACACTTTTTGTGATTCACAAATTGTTGTTCTGAGTCTGGGTGTTCTTTGTGTCTGTTTCATGTTTGTTTGTAAAGACCCCCGCGACACAGGATTTATTCCTAATACGGGAGTTGTTTTTTGACGTGACAACGTCTTATAATTCGATGGAGCCGGCTGCACGCTCGGAAAAACATGACTCATGCGGCGTTACCTCGCTTTAAGGCGTACCATTTAAGGCTTGAAGTGCAAGCGAGAGAGCGACAAAGAGGCACAATCGGCCTCCGCGTTCGGCAGCTTTCGACATCTGTCTCTCTCCTACTTGAGTGAGCGATTTGTCCGCGTGGACAGCTGCTATACAATAATACATTTACATGTTTTCGTAAAATGCAACCATTCCATCAGTATTTTCTAATGACGTTGTCACGTTCAACTATCGTCAGTAAACCAACTTTACAGACAACCGATGTTTTTAAGAAAAAAAATGTACCTTAGTGACGTGACATAATAAATTACTAAAGTAGTGATGGCACCAAACTTTTTACCAACTGAGTGACGTTATCGGAGCCCAATCATCGCTCCCTTCGGCGGCAACGCACTTGTGACTCGTGAGTCGTAATTGCCCATAGGGGTCGGTAGTCACTTGCCATCAAATGACCAGTCAGGGCCTCAATTGTCCTCAAAGCCACTGTCATACCACTGACGCTATTGAGATGCCATCGAGTGGCCATTGGCATCGATATAAATATCGGTAGTTGAAAATATATTACGTTTTTTGAGGAAATGATTTATTTATTTTTATTATAATGAATTATTAAAATAATTATATAAATAAAAATAACTTAATAAAAAAGAAAAATTATAAAAAAAAGAAAAATTAAATAATTAAAATAAAAATATTTTTTTTTATTAAAATAAATAAATCATTTCCTTATGATTTGAAAATATATTACGTTTTTTTAAAGAATTGATTATTTAGCATAGCATTCAGGGTCACTAACCACTAGACCAACAGGTCAGTCAGTATGTTGGTAATGCCCTTGATTTGTCACCATAACTATTTCAATTTTCAGAAAAACATTTTCAGAACGCGATAGGGTTTTGAAACACAGTTGCGTATTTTATAATAGAATAAGTTTATGTGCAAAATAAAACAATAGATTTATTTATTGGAACGAAGTTCCTTATCGCGCGTTGTGAAAGGGGGCTAGACGGAAAAAATTCTCACGAAAAGTTGTAACGACACTTTTTATTTTGAATTGTCACTTGTCAGTCATTCAGCGCCATCTATCGAATAGATAGGAAATCATTACTTTTCATCTCAGTAAAATTAAATATTGTATTCGACATCATTTCTCAAGGAGATTTTACCAATGTATAAATTGTTTTAATTAGAAACCAACTGAAAAATATGTAGGTAATAGCCGCTTTCATAGATGGCGTTGTAATTAAAATCGTGTCGAATCAGTTTTACTCGATCGTCACAACTTCGTTCCTATCGGGTGTCCCACGACACCACATTATAATTATTTTTACATTCAATCATTTTATCTATTCTCTGCGCTAATGTAATGTCTGATAGATTGTGATTTAACTAAAACTATTGACAAAATTCAATAAGAATTCTTAATCAATTTGTTATTAACAGTTCTTAACCTAATAAACAATTACATTCCCAAGGCATCAGGCAGGCGACTGGCCATAGAAAAAGCTAAAATCAATTCACAATCAAATGAAGGAGTTTGTGAAAGAGGATGCTGAGTGATAAAGGAGAATAGAAGAAGAAAACTCATCACACGGAGATGTTGATGATGATGACTCCTAAGTTAATATCTAGAAACAAAAAAAACTAAAACAAAACATCTAGCATTCACTAACTGATTTTGTATCAAATTAGCTTTTCAAGATCGCAATTCAATTCATCACCTTAAAGACGTATTTAATTTATAGAATTAAAAGCCGGATTTAACAGATATTTTTTACGCAAACTTTAGATTTACTGTTAAAAGAATACAAGTTGTCTGAATAGTTATTTTTATTTATTACTATGTCATTTATTTTTATTCTAGTACCAAGAAGAACTTTGAAGATACACGATTGATAGGATATACCTATTTAGAAGATAAAATAACTCACCTGTAATCCCCGGAAGAAGTTACCTGAAAGTCATTTCAAAGTTATTTTAGTACATCTACAATTGAGTAAAGAGCCTGTGGGTGGTGAGATATTCCCATATGCATACTTCACGAAACTAACAACAAATTACAGTTTACTATGAAATTAATCTAATATCATGGATGGCGTGGAGTAGTGGTTTAAGCGGTCGCCCCGCCGCTTCCCACTACGCCGAGTGTCGTGGGATCAAACCCCACATAGTACAACACTTTGTGTGATCTACAAATTTTCGTTCTGTCTCTACGTGTTCTTTGTGTCCGTTTCATGTATGTTTTGTAAAGTCCCTCGCCATAGGATATATTTTAACGCGGGAGTTGTCTTTAAAAAAATAATATATTCTTAACTTAAAATTCTTGAGAGTTCAGTCGTAGGACTCGCCCAATTGTAGGGGATGATAGTTACTAAAGGAATCAAGTTAAAAAATTAGTTAAACAGGTAATATTTTATACATATCGGTGATTCTATTTATCATAATTGGGTATCATATTACATTAAGGTATAAATAAAGTAATTAAACAGTGTTATTACTTAGAGTGTAGCTACATCGTTTAATTACTTGATTGATGTGTATAGCAGAATACCAATTAACACTAATTACCAACACCGCTAACTACGACATAAATGACACAATATATACTTAGTGGTAGATTATTAAAATAATACTCGTACACAGTATATAAGGACGGGTTTTGCTTGTAAACATTTTCGTAAGTTATTATGCAAATTGATGCTTTTGCGGCAACTTTTTAAACACAACTTCCGCACTGAGAACATATTCTATGTCTTGGGTGACATTACAAACATTGATAGGAACACCCAGACTAAGAACAATAATTTGTAAAACACACAATGTGTTGTCCTATACGAGGATTGAATCCGCAACACTCAGCGCAGCAGGAAGAGGTGACATGACCACTACGCCATCCGTGCAGTCAAATTTCTACATAAACAGTAGAAGTTTATTAGTTATTCTTTTTTTCTTTCTTAATTTGTAATGCAATTACCAGGGTGAACATTTATTAATGAAAAAAAATAATTAAAGAAAAACAAATATAAAAATTATCTTTTGCTTGTTAGAAGTACTTACTACAAAATTAAATTTCCACTCGATATCTTAAACAAGCTCAAAGTAACGGGCGAATTAAATTCATCAAAGTAGATAATACAATAATCTAATTCTGTTTAACAAAGTACTTTATATTAAAGTTGTGAACTTGAAAAACTTAATTTAATATTAATTGAAATATTTCAATAACTAGCTTATCCACGCAACTGTGTTTGGGTCACTCAAAAGAATAATAGTAATAATATTGTACCACATTCACACAACGACATCTAGTCCCAAACAAAGCAGAGCTTGTACTATGGCTACTAGACAGCTGATATAAACACACATTTACTTTTTTTTGTAAATTCTTACTTATTATACATAGAAATTAAAATAATAAATAAATTGTTTCGTTCTCCATCGATGCTCGGTTCCCATTGGTCGTAGCGTGATGTTCTATAACTTATATATATACATACATATATATATGGGCTATCTAATACTTAAAGATTTTTTGAATTCGGATCAGTAGTGCCTGAGATTAGCGCGTTCAAACCAACCAAACAACCAAAACAATGTAACGATATTGTTTCATGCACCCCAGAGATTCAGCATCGTGTGTGAACTATTGGCGCCATACACTAAACGCACGATACACACTGCATTTTTTAACATTGCCACAACGCCACAAAACGTTCCAAATACATATTAAGATAGCTTAAATTTACATACTTAACTTGTTGCCTTGTGTGTTTGGTTTCGCTAGTGGGAAGCCATTAGTTCACCTAAGGTTGTGCTGAAAAACAGCGCTGTGGCATCAATTCCTTGATTTTGAGGCCACAGCAATGTTGAGCATATACGTGTTCTTACACATGCATGACACACATAGCAAATAAGGATAATAAAAAACCATATGTTATTTGTTTTTATCGTACTTTATGTTCATAGATAATAGTTTAAAAGCGTTGTGCCTACAGACACAGACTTAAAAGCAACCAGTCTTTAAGGTACACCACAGATTGCTATTACTTTTTTTTTAAATATTAATTTATTGGCTTCTGTGTTCTGTCGGCATCGTAGATATGTTAATTTTTTTATTATATTTGTGTACATGTTTTTATTACGTCCATTAACGTGTAGTACCTAGATGGCCGAGCTTCGCTCATTTTTTTTTTTTTTTGGTAAATTTTATAAAAGTGAAACCTAGCTAGATTGATTAATCGCTCCCGAAATCCCCTGCATACTAAATTTCATGAAAATCATGGGAGCCGTTTCCGAGATCATTTATATAAATACATAAATACATTTATATAAGAATTGCTCGTTTAAAGGTATTAGATGTGTAAAAAAAAACAGTTTTTCTTTCTTTCTTTCGCTTGTTCGCTTCTCCGAATTAAAATCCGCTTGTCCACCATATGCCAATATGGTGGAAAAGCGAATTTTAATTCGGAGATGAAAGAAAGAAAAACTGTTTATTTTTACACATCTAATACCTTTAACCATCCATACCATACCATCCATACCATCCATACCGTAATCATTACCATTACCATCAACGCATATTTGCATTTTTTGGCCGCAAAAACTAATTGTGGTTTGTTACACAGACACCAATTAGATCGTCGGGTTTACCAACAAGGTTAACCAACCAAGTAAAAGACCCATCTTCCCTCAATCTGTACACGTTATTAATGCTGACCACGATCCTCAGACCTGAGGGACCGACAAGATAAAGAGAGAGATCCAAAAATGCGACTAACATGATTAAGAAAAATAAAAAATCAAAAAGTAAAACTGGTATAATATATTGTTTAAATAAAAAATATTATAGCCATATACAGCCATAGCCAGCCACACTCTGTCTCATACAGCGTGATGTTATTAAACATAAATAATGAAACAAAATTTGGTGTGTTAAATTATATAGTACTTAAACCTGTCATATATTTCATGTACATAGGATATATGATATTCATTAAAAAAGTTACATGTATTACGCACGTTCTTTGGGAAATAATTCAACGATATCCAGCTGTGAGTACGTAGCGCTACGAGATGCTACAACGTTGCTACAACCTTGCTACGATGTTCTACTATTGTAGAACTTTCTTATTGGGAGTTACTTCGAGTGTGAGGTTTCAGAAAACTTGGTGCAACATTCAAATGTTTTTACTTTCTGTAGGGTTACTAAGAAATTTTATTTTGTTTTTAGGCAAAGAATTTAAAGGTAAGGTTAAATACAGATAAAGGTATTGCTTTCACCCTTCGCATACATTCGTCAAGTTATATTTTTTTATTTAAATTAAGATGCTTTGCATCTTTTTTTGTCCGTCCGTGTGGTGACGGATTAAGAATACAGAGTTTCACCACCCCTATTCATCCCGTGGGTGTCGTAAGAGCCGACTAAGGGAGCAAAAAGGAAAACTTGATATAAACCCTTTTTTTTTTTTTTTTTTAACGTGTGGAAATCCCCTCGGACCGTCACCCCTCCGGGGTTTGCGGCGGGGTGGTGTGTCGGACTCGGACCGACTAAAACCACACGGTGTGCCACTCTGCGCCTGTAACAGGAGGGATCCGGGAACAGCTGTTGTTAAGACATCCGGACCCCTCCTAGCGCCAGCCCGCTCCTGGTGCGGGCTCCGTCTCGATGTTTTTCCTCTCTTTATAGGCGACGTCCGGCACACGCGGACGCCGCCCCCTCGCGGCTGGCCAAACTAATGCGGGTGGAGGGGAAACCCACCCCGTCCACCCGCGGCCACACTCAGGGCGGCATGAGGCTGTGATAGGCGGGCCTCCGCCGCCCGGTTCGCCGGCGGCGGATCGGGTCCGAGTGGAGGTCGTCCTCCCGGGCCCTCTCCGCCGCCTCCTTCCGCGAGATTACTACCTCGCAGAAGGTAGCGACCGCGGTAAAACAACTGTCGCTACCGGCCATGGAGCGTACTACGGCCGGTAGCGAGAGATCCACTCCGATGACTGCAGTGAGGGCCCGACGCTGCGCCGCCCATGCGGGGCAGACCGCCAGCGTGTGCTGGGCCGAGTCCTCACTGCAGTCGCAGTGGTGGCAGGCGGGACTCAGTTCCCTCCTTGCGACCGTGTGCAGGTACTTTCCGAAGCAACCGTGCCCGGAAAGCACCTGCGTCAGCCGGAAGGAAAGGGTCCCGTGCTGCCGCCCTGCCCACTCGGCGATGACCGGCTGGAGAGCCTCCACGGCGGCGAAGCCAGCGCGTGGAGTCTCCAGCCGGAACGACCAACGAGCCATCGTGGCTCGGCGAGCGGCTTCGCGCCACTCGCGCACATCCTCGGGCGGAGGGCGAAATCCGCTCTCCGCCCGGAAGTCAGCCACTCGCCGATAAACTTCGGCGAGCACTTCCGCCTCCAAATCCCACGGGGGAGTTCCGGCCAATGCGCATGCCACCTCCGTCGAAACGGTGCGGTAACCGCGTATGGCTCTGACCGCCATTACCCTCTGAGGGCGCCAGAGGCGTACCCTATTCTGGGCGGTCAGAGCCGCCGCCCACACCGGTGCACCGTACAGTGCCATTGACCGGACAACCCCCGTGTACAGCCGTCTTGTCGCGACGCTGGGTCCACCCATATTGGGCAGAAGTCGCCCTAGGGCAGACGCAGCGCCGACCAGCTTTGGAGCAAGCTGTCGGAAGTGCTCGTCGAAGAGCCACCTCCCGTCGAGGATCAGGCCCAGATATTTCATCTGGGCCCGAACCGGTACGAGGACCGAGTTGACCACGATTGAGGCGCCAGGGGGTGGACCACGACGGGGCCCATGGAATAACAGGGCCTCCGTCTTATCTAGGGCCACCCGTAAGCCCAGCGCCTCAATGCGCCCGACCACCAGGGAGACTCCCCCTGTGGCCAGGCGCGCCGCCTCTTGGAAGTTTGCCCCCCGGGCTGTCACGAGGGTATCGTCTGCGTAACAGATTACACCCAGCCCGGGGGGGAAATCGGCGCGAAGGGCCCAGTCGTACCCTATGTTCCACAAGAGGGGTCCAAGAACAGACCCCTGTGGAACACCGCACGACATGGGCCGACACCTCAGATTACCTTCTCGGTCCTCGTACACGACGGTACGCTCCTCTAAATAGTCTGCCACCAGCCGCCTCAGGTACTTTGGCACCCCATGATAGTGGAGTGCTTCCCTGATGCAACTGAATGGCAGACTATTGAATGCGTTGGCGATGTCTAATGACACCGCCAACAGCACGCCGCCACAGCTCACGGCCTCTTCGGTCACGGCCCTCAGGCGAAACACGGCGTCGACCGTCGAACGCCCCGCCCGAAAACCAAATTGGGCGTCCGACAGGTCGGGGCCCACCTCGCAGAGGTGCCGGACGATGCGGGCAGAAAGAACCCTCTCAAACAATTTGCCCGCCTCGTCCAGCAGCACGATGGGCCTATAGGCCGCGACCGAATCGGCAGGCCGTCCCGGCTTCCTCAATAGGACCAGCTTCCCGCTCTTCCAGCACTCAGGGAAGCGTCCCGACGCCAAGCTAGCGTCGAACACCTCCCCGAGGCGGTCTGCCATGTGGTTGAGGGCCAGGGCCAGCACTCGGGCCGGTACCCCGTCTGGCCCAGGGGCGGTGTTCTTGGAACGGATCCGTAGAACAGCCGCCCCTACCTCCGATTCCCGGACGGGCGGAACATTATCCTCCCCGTGCTCCCCGTCGTCTCCGGCCAAGGAGGCCATCGACGGGGGAGTGTGTTCCGCCCGTTGTGGGAAAAGGCCCTCAACCACTTCTCGCAGGAAGCTGGGCTGGAGAGTCTCCGTAAGGGGGGGGCCCGACGCGCGGAGCTTTTGTCGCACCGCGCGGTAAGGGCGACCCCAGGGGTCACGATTAAGACCCTCCAGCATCTCCTGTCTTTTTTCTTCTTTGGCGCGGCTAATGGCCAGCTTCAAACCCTATACCAACCCGTCTGGGCAGCGTGGTATACTAGACCAAAACCTCCTTTCTAAGGAGAGGCCTATGTCTAGCAGTGAACTATTATAGGCTGTTAATGACGATGATGCATCTTTTTTCAAATTTGTAAAATTTTGTCACTTATTTTGAAGCCGTATTGGAAAGCTGACTATCTGTGCGCTGATTTTATTATCTATTTTATTCAAGAATATAGAACTCAGTTCGTATATTGGCACGATTTGTAGTTACTATATAAATATAGACTCCGCTAGATGGCGTTGATATATATTTTTCCAGTACGTAGATCACAACGTCTATTAAAATGAAAAAACAAACAAAATGCTAAAAATTATATGCCTAAACACGGCATAAGGGAGTATTTAATTAATGGTTGGTTTCAACAGCAGCTGTAACAAGGTATTAAAATCTGGCTAATTACTACGTGTTACGGATTGCCTACAACTGCACGTTTTACTATAGTGTGTGGTCTATGTTTTAAGATCGAGCGAGATCAAGTTTGTTGATAATAGGTGATAACTTAACCGTGGCAGAACCATGCTTCTGTACAAATGGGCCGGACCGTCTGGAGTGATACCAGGGCCTCACAGAAAACCGGTGATAAGTCATTTTTTCGTTACTTTTCACCGCGTGAGTGGGGTTACCCTGAAAGGGCGGCAAAGTGACTCTTCAGTTGTAGCTGTCCATGGACGGCGGTAGTTACTTACCATCAGGGAACGCATCTGCTCGTTTGCCCCCTTATGATTAGACTTCTCCTAAGGTATGGTACTTTTTTGGAATCCCCTCGGATACCACTCACCGGTGGCTCTGTCGGACTCGTACCAACTAAAAACCGCACGCTGTCTCGGGTACCAGTAGCCGGGGAACCAGGTGTACCCTATAAAGGAAATGCCTGGTACCCCGACGTAACCCCAGGATCCAGTTCGTCTTACTGTTATGCGCAAATTGTAACTCTACCTAGACTCAAGTAATGCTACACTATTCTTACCTAGATAGTAGACACTACGAAACTCTATTCAAATTCATTCCCACTTCAGCATACTGATTTTTTTATAACATCTCTTGTCTCTGTTCTGGGTCCAAATGTTGACATGTCTATATTTTTCTTAATTTTTACTTTGCCGACGGCTGATATCTCCATCTTAATGAGGACAACTTATTAAACTTGAAAGACTTCAGAATTTCTGTATAAACTTCATTTTCAGCTTACGCAAATATGATCATATCTCCGAAGTTCGTAATAAACTGCTGAATTGACTTCCGCTTCGTTTTCGAAAGAATTTCAGCATATTTTCTTTACTGTATGATATTTAACCCCTATTGAGAGATAGCAGACCTATCTCAAGATACGTTTAGCGTTTATATTGACCACATAATAGATACATAAACATCAGAAAATCTTGCGTTCATCATCAACAGTCTACAATAGTTCACTGCTGGACATTAGTGTCTCTTTAGAATGGAGATTTTGGCCTACTAGTGCTAGTGCAGAACTACAGGAAAACAGCAGCTATTGTTCTGTGTAGTTGGCTCTCTTAGACGGCTCTTACAATACCCATGGGATTTATAGGGCGATGATACTGTGTATTCTAAATCCATCACATATTCTCCAACGTTTTTTTATAAATAGTTTTTAAATCAAGTTGTACGCTTGTGGAATGTATAGCACGAAGCTACCAGAGAGTGTTTTTGCGAATATTACCGAAATAGGTAATGAGTACCATTACCTATTTTGATAATATTTATGCTGTATATGTGTAAATCTTATAAAAAAATATATAGAAGAGTAAACAACCTCCTGTCACTCAGATCACATACTAAGGCGAGTTTGCCCGACCATTTCACATCTACTCAATTGTCCCACAACTGGGTCAGCCCGAGTCGAGTCGATTTTTGCCATTTAATTAGAGCACAGCCGACGGGAATTCACTAAAGTACTTTTTACCACTAATTCCTTATGTGGGGTGTGGCTTTTTACATCGACTAACTCTATTGAAGTCGATTAGGTTCGGCTAGTGGATGGTATAAATGGCCTCGTATTTAAATAATATTGTATTGATATTTTGATTTTATTCTTCTAAATGTTCTAAATTTATAACTGTGTTTATCAGTGGTCTGGTTATGATAGTACAAGCTCTGCCTAGTTCTGGATCTGATGGAACGGGTTATCGTCTGCGGTATTTCCGGACCGATACGTCCTTCAAACCTTCAAGAAAAGAGCGTACTCCTTCCTAACCTAAACATCTCCGATCAGCTTGGTCCCTTGGCGTTACGTAGAGATGTGGCTTCACTCTGCATTTTCTATCGCATATATTATGATGAGTGCTCCGAGGAATTGTTCGGACTAATACCAGCCGCAAATTTCCGCCATCGTTCCACACGGCAAAATTTGCAGCCTCATTATCTGAATAGTTGGCGCTCCACTACTGTGCGCTTTTCGATACACTTTTTGCCCCGCATAACCAATCTGGGGAACGAGTTATTGTCTGCGGTATTTCCAGACCGATACGACCTTCAAACCTTCAAAAAAAGAGCGTACTCCTTCCTAAAAGGCCGGCAACGCGTTTGTGACCCCTAAGTTGCAGACGTTCATGGGCGGCGATAGTCACTTTCCATCAGGTGACCCGTCTGCTCGTCTGTTCCCTCTAACATAGAAAACAATAATATATTATAGAAAGGCGTAGGTGGGATAAAAATAACATAAATATACACATAAATATGACATAAAATTAATAACATGCATTACATGAAGAAAGAAGACACAAGATCGCATTTTATGGCAAAACTTTAGAGGATGTCTATGCTTGGCAGCAAGACCATCTTCATAAACTGGTCTCTGTGTCACTGTGTCACTTGTCACTGTGTCACTTGTCACTGTGTCACTTAAATCTAATACTTAGGATATACCAATATGTATTTATTATGTAAAATTCTTGAACAAAGGCTATTATTATGTTATAGAAATAATGAAATTAAATTAAATGGTTTCTAAAACTTACATAATAATGCTTTCTTTTTCAATAATGTTAATTTATTAAAAACATTGGTCTCAAGAAATCAGATTTTGAAATAATATAATGTTATGTTCAATACCCTATACTAGTTAGGTATGAGGTATTTATTTCCTTATTAAGACTAATTTTATATTTTTATCGGTAATAAAGAGGTCTGTGTCAGAAATTTTAGTCTCATGTTAAGGAAGCAAATAAAATACTTTCAGTATAATAAATATTACAGCCCCGACAACGTGTTTTAGCTTATTTTTCTAGTTTTATAGGTATTTGCGTTTAGTAGTCGTATGTCATGTTACTGAGCTGATGATGGAAGGATCCTTGACCTTCTTACAGACTAGAAGGGACTATTGCTATTATAATGTTACCTGTTATATTGAGGGTACTTGCTATAGTTTTTTTTTTAGATTTGTGATTGTTTTTTTATTTTTTGTGCTCTTTGTCATTATGTTTGAAGTCGGTTCAACTTTTTTGTATAAGGGTTTTTTTCTTTTACCTGCTTTATAATAATGACAAGAATAAAATGACATCACAATATGATAAAATTTCAATGTGCATAACTGAAAGGATTATCTTACAAATACAATAAAATAATATGTTGTGTTATAATTGGTTTGAATGTGGGCAGAACTCCGATGTTATAAATCTTTTGAGCAACGGGCTAGTCATTACTAGAGTTAAGAAAGGTCTTGTAAGTAGAACAAGTGGCGCGAACGAGAAATTTTAATGAATTGCCTTGCAAGAAAATTATGAATAGCAATTAGGCATGTACTGGACTTTGTGACTATAACTTGAAAATACTTTCATACAATTTTTGGGTGAGAATATTAAAACACGGTATTGTGGCGACTGGGTAAGCCCTTCACAAGGTGGTCTGACTGGTTGTTCTGGCGAAACTTAGAGGAGGCCTATGTCCAGCAGTGGATGTATTTTGGCTGCGATGATACTGATGATTTTGGCAACTTCATTAACCATATTCAAGCAGAATCTGTGTTACTGATTGATTGGGCGCCGCAGCCCCGGGTCCTCATTGCAGTCATCGGGGGGGGGGGGGGGGGGGGGTCTCTCACTACCGGACAGATGTTTCACCGCGGTTGCATCCTTCTAAACCAACCCAGGGACCCAGGAAGACAACCTCCACTCGGACCCAATTCGTCGCCGGCGAACGGCGACGGAGGCGCGCTTACCACCGCCTTATGCCGCGCTGAGTGTGGCCGCGAATGGAAGGGACGGATTTTTCCCTCCACCCGCCATAACGACCCACCGCCAGGAAGAGATATCGCCTAAATGGAGAATGTAACCAAAGATGGTGCCTGCGCCATTGCGGGCAGGCACTAGAAGGGGTCCGGAAAAAGAAGTTGAGGTCAGCGCCACGTGTGGTATGGTAAATAGTATCTGCTTTTTTTTTATTTTAAGCCGGTCATCTACTTGACACTTACTCTCTTTAAGAATGTAATTGCTTTCGTGAGGGTCAAAAATGAATATAATAAAAAAAGTAAACTAGAGTGAGAATAATCGATACCGTAACTCTCGGATGGGTGAATAAAATTGATACTACATAACCTCAAAAGAGAAAAATTGATACTACATAACCTCAAAAGAGTTTGTATGTTTGTATGTTCGTCTTGTGGCTGAAAAGGTCACTAGGAAGAGAATATCAACTGGTCACTTTCTGTTTCTTTAAAATTAGAGGAGGGGAGGCCTAGTGGTTACTAATCTCACTGCTAAATAAGTAAAGGGTTGGATTCCCACCCAGAACAAATAGGTAATTGTGATATGTGTATAGGTGTAATTTATCTAAACTATACATAATATATATGTATTAAGAAATCTGTAAGTGTGTTTATCAGCGCTCCGATTATGATAGTACAATCTCTGCCTAGTTTGGGATCTGACGACTGTGTGTGAGATGTCTGAGTTTATTAAATATTATTTTTTGTTATTAATGCATTTTTAAAATATTTAAATAACTACAGGTATCCGGTGTGGTTATTAATATTTATTACCCAAATATACGAGTGACGGGTGACATCCGACCCGGATATAGCGGTGAACTTTAGTGAAGCTTTATATCCGGTTTTGAATTTGGACCGGCTGTTTAATTCGAGTATTAATTATTTTCGTACATTTTAATCAGGTTTGTACTTAAAAATCAAGTTCATTTATTTTTTTGTTTTTGTTTTATCTTTATATATATAATTCTTCTGTGAGTGTGTATGTCACTGAACTTCTCTCAAACGACTGGACCGATTTTGATGAAATTTTTTGTGTGTGTTCAAGGGGATCTGGTAATGGTTTAGATTCACAATTTTGTCCGCTGGACAATGTTTTTTTAATTAATTTTTAATTTATTAGTAGTTGTTGATTTTGGAATGTTTTACATTGGATCAGACAGACGGCGCTACCATCGCAGTGTCAAATTTGACAGGACAACGTCTGTCGGGTCCGCTAGTATTTTATAAGTATTTATTATTCACTTATTTTTCATACTAAACAATTATATATATGTCTGCTTTCTTTACCCTCAAGCTTCGGTGATTTTCGTTACCAAAAACGAGGTGTATTTATGGCATATTGGCAAAAGGGCAGAAATCACCTGATAATTATAATATTTCGGATATCTGAGACACAACGCCATTTGGTTTCAAACTAAGTAGAGCTTGTACTATGAAAGCTAGATTGACTGATAGAATACTTAAATACTTTTTTACATAATAAACATCAAGACTCCGAAATAAATATTTGCAGATCATATAAACATTTGGCCCGACCCGGGAATCGAACCCAAGACCTCAGCACAGCAGTCGGATACGCTACCACTGCACCGCCAAGGCAGTGGACCTCGTTAACCGTACCTCCACCCAAGTTGGAAAAGGGGAATCAGATCTTCGGTAACCTCACGCTCACTCGGTGAAAAGTCATTAAAGAATTAATAAACCCCTATTGTCTGTAAGTCTGTCGTTTGACTCCGGTCGAGTCAACCCGTAGGTACTGGTCTGACTATTTTGTCTATGTCCACTCTATCTCGTCATCATTATGATGTCCTTCTAATCGTAAACTTGTATAGCGTCAGCAAAAGTGTTGTCTTACTTTTTAGATCTAATTTTCTTTTTGATATTGTAACATATGTCAATCTAGAATTAACCAGTGAGAGGCTTTCATCAGCAATACAAATAAAAGTGACCACAGACAGGCTTGACAATACGAAATTGAGTTGTTTATGTACCTAAGACCGATTTCCCAGTGGGCCATAATAGAACGAGATCAACTCGCCTAGACGTGTTCTGAATTGAATTGTCGCTACTGAGATGTAAGACAGGTAAATCACAGAAGTTTAAATTATTTTTTATTTAAATGACAACACCCGCATTAAGATTATATTCTTGTGTCGCGGGGGACTTTACAAACATACATTAACGTGTTATGGTTCCGATCCCTACATGGGACGACACTTTGTGTGATCCACAAATTGTTGTTCTGAGTCTGTGTGTTCTTTGTGTCCGTTTCATGTATGTTTTGTAAAGTCCTAATGCGAAAGTTTTCGTTTAAAAAAATATGGTAAATCAATGTGATTTAGAATTAAAATAGGTGATACTCTTTACTAACTAGCTAGTTAAGATAGTTTTTTTATTTTCAAATTTGCAAACAGAAAATTTGCCTATAATTTAAATTTATTTTTTTATTATTAGCCCATAGATGATAGAATATTACATAGGTGGAGACATTCCTTCAAGGCTTCAGGCAAAATTGCATCATATATTGGCAAAATTCCAAATTCTTCAAATATCTTTAACCTTCCTCAATATACCTTTAATATTTTAAGAACAGCTCTGGTATGCAGCTTACACTGTGTTGTCCTTAGTCGTTAAAGCAAGTGAGCAAACTTTGAATAAATTTAAACAGAAATTACCTTTTTACGGAATTACGGAATTAACTCGGATACCACCCACTGGTGGCTATGTCGGACTCGAACCGAGTAAAAACGACAAGCCTAGAAAGGAAATCCTATTTTAATAGGAAAAAATATTTAAACAATATCAAGGCTGACAGTGTTACTAGGAAACGTAAGGTATGTTGGAAGTTAATGAGTCGTCAAATAAATTATAGGTGACAAGAAGTGCTTGTATGATCTGGTGCAGTGTGAAAATACTGCCGTCAGGAGTTCTCGTTTCAAGAAGTTCTGTATTGTTGTTTTTAATATAAATTGTACTTTAAAGACACAATTCCTAAAGAAAGTAGAAAGAGGATTACATAAAAATATATTATAGTTTTATTTTCTTCGAAAGTTTGTGGTCTGATTAGTACAAGGTTGGGTTCATCATTTGCTGCGTACTTGGTCCTTTATTTTATCTTTGCTTAACGATGCCAGGATACATATTATAACAATTGAATGTCAAAAAACAAATCTCCTTAGTACAAAAAAGCTTAAATGTTGGACTTCTGACATACATCTATAAAGTGGTGTAGAAATGCTCTATCCCACTGACCAGATCCAATGGGTTCTATCCTAATTTAATACGACTTGATTTACGAAAGAAATCTTGAGCCACGTGATATATGGACATACACTCCATAAATACATACATATAAAATAGAAATTCTAAGTAGCCTGTTTTGGTTTTAGGTTTGTTAGTAAACCTCTAAGCCGATTTTAAAAATTCTTTCACTCATGGAAAGGCACATTATCAGCGAGTAACATAGGCTACTTTTTACTGACAATAGCTGCACGGAGCCGCGAGTAAAGGTTAGTAAATAATAAAAGCCACCTTTCCTTAATATCATTAATATCATTAATCCTTAATAAAAGAACCTGTTTAAATAGGATCACAATAACTTTTGTTGGTAAACGAAGAGTCTTGTCCGCGTATTGCCGATGTTGGAAGAACGTTTATATTACATTTTTGAAGACCACATATTGTAATAATTGGTAAAAGAATTTTTTTAGGACATAAGGGAGCAAAAGAACAGATAGTTCACCTGATGCTAAGTGATTAAAGACGCCCACAGACGCCTCCAAGAGTCACGCGTGAGCCGGTGAGTATTTTGTTTTGAAAGTTTGAATGAATCTTATGTAGAATGAATGGGTTTCTACTGAACCGTAGATACTATATTATATTATGTACATTTAAAGGTCGCGGGTTCGATTCCCGCTCAAGTCAAGCATTTGTGTGCATGAACATTTAATGTTTGATTTGGTCTGGGTGTTTCTATGTATAATATGTATGTATTTACAAAAAAAAAGTATATATGTATTTATATCAGTTGTCTAGTACCCATAGTACAAGCTCTGCTTAGTTTGGGACTAGATGGCGTTGTGTGAATGTGGTAGAATATTATTATTTATTTATTTATTTAAAGCACCTGAACATTGATCCAGTTATTCATAAATACATACTACACTACTGCACAGAGAAATGAAACTGAATGAAAACTAAAATAGAAATGAGTCAATTATTCCGTGGGAATTCTGTGGATTGGTTGTGTATTGTGGTTGTTTAAATAGAGGCAATTAATAAAGTAATGAATACGAGGAATCATAAAAGGTCGACAAATATTGTAGACTTTTGTTCTGATTTCCAGTTTGGTCATAAAACGACTAGCGGACGGGGTAGAAGGTTCTCGAATAGGGAGCAAAATAGTGTAAAACTTGCGTGACGCTGATTGACTGAATGAGTTACAGATGACCTGGTCAGAGTAGAAGGTAGTGTATTTTGTGAAGATGTTCGTTCTACGATAGTAGTTTAGTCTTCTTTTTATGGAAGAGGTGGCAAACGAGCTGACAAGTCAACTGATGTAAAGCGAATACCGCCGCCCATGAACGCCTGCAACTCAGGAGTCACCATGCTTACCAGACGGGTTGGTGACAAGGTTTCCTAATCTTTTTGCAGTGCTGTAATCTTGATTAGTGTGTCGGCTCTTACGACACCCACGGCATGAATAAGGGTGATGACACTCCGTATTCTTAATCCGTCACTACACAAACAAGTAACTAATTAAATTGCACTTATTACCTAATTTTTATATGAAATCAAATTTTTCGTCGGATAATGTCATTTTTATAGTAATAAAGAACATTTACAAGTATTTCGATCGCATTACTTCAAAAGCAAACCTAATTAAAATCTAGGTTCTCTCGAACAGGCGTTGAAAGTGAATAATTTACTTTCCACAAGCAAAACTAGACCTTAATGTACATGTATAAAGTTTAAAAATATTGTTCTATGATATTATTAAAAATATTTTATATCGGGGATTGAGAGGGCCAATTAAAATGAGTGGAGACGCCTGCAATCTGGTGCTGTACACACTTGCGAAGTTTTAATGAAATATTTAACACTTATTATTATAATTTTTTATTATAAAAAGACAACTCCAGTATTAGGAATATATCCAGTGTCGCGGGGGACTTTACACACATACATGAAACGGACACAAAGAATACTAAGACTCAGGACAACAATTTGTTGATCGCATAAAGTGTCGACCTATATGGGGATCGAACCCACAACACCCAGCATAGTGGTAAGTGGCGGGGCAACCGTTTGAACCACTACGCCATTTGTGTAGTTAGTATTTTTTTAATACTGTTACGCGTGAAGTATTGATAAGCATCATAATCACAATAAGGGACGCCTCGAGAACAAGGATTTTGATAGTAGTTTCCTAATAATAATAACCTCACAGATCAGATAAAAACTTTATCTTGGGTGGGAAACGAACCTCAGGCTAAGCAGGGTCGCTAACCACTTTACATTATAAAATAGTCTTTGCATTATTAACTGATACATTTTCTAATACTTTGAGCAGTCTACTATGAATCTCCTCCTCAGTCCATTATGTACGAGTATAAATCCATATTAAATTTAAGTAAAATATCACGATAAGCACTTCATATTTTGTTATTTTGCTAATGTGTGTGTTGCGTTACGTAGAGATGTGGCTTCACTCTGCATTCTCTATCGCATATATCATGGAGAGTACTCCGGGGATGGTTCGGACTAATACCAGCCGCAACTTGCCGCCATCGTTCCACACGTCAAAATTTTCATCATCATTACCTGGATAGTTGGCGCTCCACTACTGTGCGCTTTTCGAGACACTTTTTGCTTCGCACAACCAATCTGTGGAACGGGTTATCGTCTGTGGTATTTCCCGACCGATACGACCTTCATACCTTCAAAAAAGAGCGTACTCCTTCCTAAAAGGCCGGCAACGCGTTTGTGACTCCTGAGTTGCAGACGTTCATGGGCGGCGATGATCACTTTCCATCAGGTTACCCGTCTGCCCCCTCTAACATAAAAAATGTTGTTTATTATATTGTATCTGTACATGTAAAATTTCTATTTTAGTCTGGTCCATCATTATTTAAATACCGTTGCTTTTTACCGAATGCGAATTATATTTGTTTTTACTTTTAATTATTTTAAAGGTCTACTAGCCACCGTAATTACTAGTATTCCCGTTAACCCCTCCCGCTAAGCTAAATTGCTTGTTAGGTGTGGGTTCACGTCGGTAGTGTACTGGTCAAGATTCATCCCACGACCTCTTGATCGCAAGTCCAACGCCTTTACCACTAGGCTACCGCCGCATATACACGACTTTCTCTTGTTTTCAATATCTTCTTTTCACTCTAAGTTTTTTTGGAGATAACTCGAGTATAGGTAGCATTTTAATCTTTTGAGCATACCGTTATCCTTATGAGTTATTTGTAAATGTTTTTGTATACCAAAAGAATAAATGAATTAATAGAAATAAATAGTCTGTTTCTGGTAGTTTCATGGTAACGTATCCTTTTAGCGAACAATTTTTTTTCCAATACAAAATCAGATTGAAAGTAAAGTGAGCGCGTGAGTCCTTGTCCGAGTCTTGATCAACAGTACACCACGATCACCAACACCTTGGAGTTCGAGGAATGCCACCAACCAGTTCTGAAAAGCATGTGTAATGCGCTGGAATAAAATCTAAAGACAATAAGGACAACTTCATCATCATTATCATCAACAGCCTTTAATAGTCCACTGCTGGACATAGACCTCTTCTTTGAAAGGAGGTTTTGGCCTACCATACCACGCTGACCAGACTGGTTGGTGTCAAGTTTTCCTTATCTTTTTGCAGTGCTGTAATCCTTCATAGTATGTCGGCTCTTACGACACCCACGGGATGAATAGGGGAGGTGACATTCCGTATCCTTAATCCGTCACAAATTGCACTTACCACCTAAAGAATAAATTAATTACTAGAAATAAATAGACTATACCTGGTAGTTTCATGGAACTGTATCCTTTTAGGGAACAATTTTTTCTCTCAATACAAAATCAGATTAAAAGTAAAGTGATTTCGGGAACACAATTGAATTAACTGTGATTCCATTCACAAAAGCCGTTCGGAACATACCGAATGGCTTTTGTGAATGAATGTAGAAAGAGAATTTTGGTTCGCATTTAATTGATTTATCGTTAAAAGGAATTCCAATTGAGAAAACTGTACACTTTATTTTAATTATTATTATTGATTTGACTGTAATCTTGTTTAAAAAATCTTTTTATACGTTACTAGTTTTGCCTGCGGTATGTCTTCTATAGTTGTAAAAAGTACCCTATATCCATTCTTGACAATCAAAGTATCTCCACGCCCAATTTCATTAGAATCCGCCGTTTAGCAGTAAAAGCGTGACAGACAGACAGATATATGAGATTAATATTCTATTCTCAATGCTTGTGACTCCTGAGTTGCAGGCGTTCATGGGCGGTGGTAGTCACTTTCCATCAGGTGACCCATCTCTGCCCTCTCTTCAATAAAAAAACAGTTACATTCGCATTTATAATATTAAGTAGGGATGGTAAAATATTGGTTTAAAAGTTTTCAGCAATTTCCACAAGCGGAGATACAAAACACTTTGGAGTAACTTCTTATCCTGCATCGCACAATCAAAGTTTTCGATTAGTAAATAGGAGGATCTCTTTGTGTTAGAGGAACATTAAAACCCTTTTAACACACTCGAATTTGTCAAAAGTTTATATTTGAAATTCTACTTTGTTCACGTGTTCGCCCTAAATTCAAACCCATGTTACTAGTCCTGCAAAGTTATTTTTAAAAATATTCCCCACTCATTTAAAAATAAATAATAATAAAATAAACACATCTGACACAAGGTCGTCTTATCCCAAGAGGCAGAGCCTGCACTATGGTTAACCAGCCTGCTGCTGACTTATATATTTCTAAATGTATACATATTATAGATAAATTACACCTGACAGAGAACAAATGATCATGTTCAACACATAATATTTGTCCTTAAAATCATAGCAATTGCTAATTAAAATAATACTCTTTAATATTTTTAAGCCCTAGGGTATCGTATTAATTGATTAATTAAAAAAAGAAATAACAGCAACGAAATATAATTTAGCTGAATTCAGTAGGTTAATTGGAAAACGGGTTAGCCACCAAATTGTAAAAGCTGCCCCGGATTCGGGCTATTTGTAAAAAGAATATAAACATATAAACAAACCATAAAATTAAAAGCGTTAATCAATTTAGATTAGAAATGTATAACTATAATAAGAAATGTTTTTGCCATTGAAAACAGAAGAGGCAAAATTGTTGGCCATTTGATCAGGCACGACAACTTCTTCAGAATAATACTGAAAGTTATACTGAAAGTAATACTGAAAACGATCAAGGCCTGGATCAACATAAATACAGCAAGTAATGGAGAAAATGTGAGACGTGGCCTATAAAGAGGACAAACAGATCGGAGGAAACAGAGATGAGTGGCAATTGCTCCACCGACAAGGGCTTGGCTCTTAAATTGAGAGAGAGAGAGAATAAGAGAAAAATAGAGAGAGAAAGAGGGAGAGCATTCTTGTGGGTGGGCCATAATGGCATAAGTAGGAAGACCCAAACGATACAGGAAACGAGGAAGGCATTACAGTGAGTGAGTCTCGATCAAGGCCTGGATCAACATAAATACATAAAGTAATGGAGAAAATATGAGTTGTGGCCTATAAAGAGGACAAACAGATCGGAGGAAACAAAGATGAGTGGCAATTGCTCCACCGACAAGGGCTTGGCTCTTAAATTGAGAGAGAGAGAGAATAAGAGAAAAATAGAGAGAGAAAGAAAGAAAGAAAGAGGGAGAGCATTCTTGTGGGTGGGCCATAATGGCATAAGTAGGAAGACCCAAACGATACAGGAAACGAGGAAGGCATTACAGTGAGTGAGTCTCGATCAAGGCCTGGATCAACATAAATACATAAAGTAATGGAGAAAATATGAGTTGTGGCCTATAAAGAGGACAAACAGATCGGAGGAAACAAAGATGAGTGGCAATTGCTCCACCGACAAGGGCTTGGCTCTTAAATTGAGAGAGAGAGAGAATAAGAGAAAAATAGAGAGAGAAAGAGGGAGAGCATTCTTGTGGGTGGGCCATAATGGCATAAGTAGGAAGACCCAAACGATACAGGAAACGAGGAAGGCATTACAGTGAGTGAGTCTGGTAACCGGAAACTAAATCCTCCTTCTTCCCCCTAATTGCGGAGGTAGCACACTAAAGGTAGCAACGCACATGTATCTCTGAAGTTGCAATTGTCCAAGGGTGGCAGACACGTACCATCAGAGGCCCAAGCGCGAGTTTACATCATCTACTCGATCGTCAAAGTGACCGCGTTTGACGCTGCGATTGGCCCGCACCGAAATCTTTACCAATCGCAACACCGAACGCGCTCGCTGTCGAGACTGCCTCAGGTGACCTATGTGCTCGTTTTCCCACTTTAAAATAAAAAAAACAAACAAATTCCTAGAAAGTGCATAATCTTGCAAAAACTACTTGTAGTGAGAAACTGTGGTTTATGTAATTAAACTCATTACTCTATTTCGCGTTGTTTTTAGGGAAGTTGTACACTGGTTGACCTATAAAAATGCCGATTCTGGTTTTATGAAACTCTAAACCTTAAACCAAAACCACTAACAAAAATGTTTCGTTTTCGTCAAGATAAGGTAGGAATTACTGCACGGATGGCGTAGTGGTTTAAGCAGTCGCCACGCCTCTACTGCGCCGAGTGTTGTGGGTTCAATACCCACATGGGACGACACTTTGTGTGATTCACAAAGCGACACAGGATATATTCTTAATGCGGGCGTTGTCTTTTTTAATAAGAAACAAGAAAAAAAAAGGAATAAACTTTTTTAGTTTAATAAACTACTCCGTTGTTACTTTACTGATACTCTGTTACATAACTTTAAAGTAGTAGTAAAAAATGAGAGCAGAAGAGAAGAAAAGGGAAGATGGCAAAAAAATATACAAAGGCATACGCGAAAAAAACTGTGTATTTTCCTATGAAATTAATTATTGTTTTTATCATAAAATATTAAAAATAACAAATAAAAACAAGAAAGAAAGCTTAAAATTGAAAAAGTTTTTTAAACCGACATAATAATCTTTTCATATTGCTATCAGTGAACTCAGATGTTAAACAGAACCTTGCAAATTATTACTCAGTCAAAGAAATAAATTGAAAATCCTGAATACACAAACAAAAATAAAGCAAAAGGTGATAGCTCTTAGTATTCCATTTCTCGTAAGCAAACACAATATGGCAAATGAACCAGTGCAATATAAAGATTAAGAAATGTACTACTAATTCGATGAATGCCGTATACACTAGTATGCACTAGAGTGCACTACAGTAAAGAAGAATAAAGAAGATTGTCAGAAGTGGTGTAGTGGGAAATATGCTCAGAGGCATTGGTAGGACATTTTAGTTGAGTCTACTACTACTATATGGGAGAGCTATGCTTCGGCACAAATGGTTTATCTATGTGGTGACGGATTAAGAATACAGAGTGCCACTACCCCTATTCATCCTGTGGGTGTCGTAAGAGCCGACTAAGGGAGAAAACTACAAAGAGAAGGAAAATTTGATATAAACCCTATACCAACATGTCTGGAAAGCGTGGTATAGAAGGCAAAATCTTCTTTCTAAGGAGAGGCCTATGTCCAGCAGTGGACTAGCTAATTCTTTTGTTGATGATGATGACAAATGGGTCGGATCTACCAAAGCGATGAAACGGCTTCCCTGTTGTTTTTCACGGAGTAAATTTGGTTAACGAATGCCTAAGCATTCTGTTTCCTCTCTTTTATAGGGAAAGTTCACAAAGGGTGGCAAAGAACTTATGTCTTTTGACTTGTTAATGGTCGGCGGTAGTCACTTACCGTCAGGTAACGGGTTTTTTTATTGGAAGAGTGAGGGATACGAGCAAACGGGTCACCTGATGAAAGCCTGCAACTCAGGAGTCCCCGCCATTTGAGGAAAGAGTACGCTCTTTTTTTGAGGGTTTCAAGGTTGTATCGGTCCAAAAATACAGTTACTCGTATATTACATTACAGAATATGTATAGATTTAATTTAGGTAGAAAATACTTCAGGTATTGAATCCATACTTAATACTATAAATGTGAAAGTGTGTCTGTCTGTCTGTTAACTCTTCACGTTTAAACCGCTGAACCGATTCAGATAAAGTTTGTTAGAGAGATAGTTTGACTCCCAGGAAAGGACATAGGATAGTTTTTGTCCCGGAAATCATACCTTAACGGTGTAAAAGAGGGTGGAAGTTTGTATGTGGAATAAATAACCACTGAACCCATTAACGTGAAATTTGGTATAGAGATAGTTTGATTCTTGAGGAAGGATTAAGGCAACTCCTGTTGATATACTGATTTAAAAAAGCTAGTCTGTCATAAAATACAAATTTTTCGGTTGTGCCTTTGGTTCAAAATTTAATCTTTTATCGTTCAGACCTTGTACAATCAAGTGTTTTTTTCTTCAAACTGACCATTTAGCTTAGAAAATCCAATTTACTTTTATTTGCAGATTTCCTGTGGTACTGTTTGAATTGTAGTCACCGAATATTTGCATGTTAAACAGCAAACTTTGAAGCAGTGCGTTTATACCAACGTTGTAAATATGTTATAGAAATACGTAAACAAACACGTGTTCTATATACGTAATTACAGTTTTGCCATGATACTCTTTTTTTTTTGTTAAAAAAGACAACTCCCGCATTAGGAAAATATCCTGTGTCGCGGGGAATCTTACAAACATACATGAAACGGACACAAAGAACACCCAGACTCAGAACATAAATTTGTGGATCACACAAAGTGTCGTCCCATGTGGGATTTGAACCCACAACACTCGGCGTGGTAGGGAGCGGCGTGGCGACCGCTTAAACCACTACGCCATCCGTGCAGTCAAATACTCCATATATAGATCAGTATGCGTCATGCTCCAAAGACCCACTACCTTCCAGTCAATAATCTGTCTTATATTACAAGTACATAAATGAGAAAGTTACTCTTTCTGTCTTTCACGGCTAAACCACTGAACCGTTTTTAATGTAATTTGGTATGGAGAGACTTCGATAAAAAAGGACGGACATGGGCTACTTTTTATCGCGGTAACCGATATACACGCGTGCGGCACCACTGGCAAAAGCTAGGTATTTTAAAAAGTGTTAATATAAAATTGATTGCTATAAATATAGGTCATTGAATTTTTTTGTTGTGATACTGTGATCACTCTCACTTACAACAAAAAACTACAAACACTTCAATGTCATATAACAAAGAAACTTTAACGAACAGCGTAACTACAAATCCTGAAACCCGCAGTTTTTAATGGGATTAATACTTCCCACACGCCCACTACTGTAACTTCTGTACGGCCAGGTTCAACAGCAATGACCCACAAACACACTAAGTTATGACACTCGGGAAGTCCCATGAAAAGTTAATCAGCCTTGGAACCTGCAACGAAATTAATCAGAATTAAATTGGAGGACTCCGAAATATAATACATCGACTTCCCAACATCAACCAACTTGCCAGTTTCATTTAACCTGGACAGAGTATCCTTGTTTTGTGTTTCAAAGATATAGCTTCCGTCCTTTCATAATGTTGCTATTGGAAGTTTTAATTATAACCTAAGCGAAGTTATTAATCAAATTAAAACATATTTTTCATGACATGGAGAAGAAAATTGAATTTTCAATTTTGAAGTGATAAAATTTTCATAAATTTTATTTTTATAGGTGTTATACGAGAGATGGGTCAACTGATAAAAATTGAGACTTTCAGAATTTTAAACGCTATCTTTAAAAATGGCTTTATATATGTATCTAAACTTACAAACTTTGTCTCTCAATAATATTATTGTAAATATTGTTCATTGAGTCCAAGTTAAACTTTTATTACAAAATAATCCAATCTCTTAAGAAATTCAGCCAACAAGGCAGAGTTTTACAAACTTGGCTGATATAAACTTTTTCCCGTAAACTTGCTTCAGGTGATTTACTTACAAATATTGAATTTAATTTCTTTACTCACAACTTCAGGTAATAAATGATAGATTAGTAGACTGATTTTTAGATTATTGTCATTTTTTGTGGTTATTGTTAACGCTATTGACCTTCTTTTTCCACCTTTCACATTTATATTCACTTGTCCTGCTCTTTTTTACACTTGTAACGTTGCTGTTTTTACTCGTTAACATTATTCTTGAGTAGTGGCGCTTCTATTTCAGACTTGGCTCCCTTTTTATAAGCTTTTGGAGCCACTTTTATATACTTATGGCGTGGCGCTTTTAAACAATACTGGTGCTCCTCTAAACGCTCGCAACCGTTTTTTTTTTATGTGAAACATCTAATGCAGAAGATCAAATTAATTAGCGTAGCTACGATATGCGTCTGCTAAAATATGTAGATAATGCGATGTGGCAACGCGTCGCCATGCGCAAGAGACTGTCTCACGTTGATTAATTGTTTTAATAACAAATACCAAGTATAAGATGGGGTTAATATTGACGATATTTGATCTTTTGTCCATCCAAGTTTTGTAATTTTTCATCTTGTTTTTTTGAAGACACTCCCACACTAGGAATATATACTGTGTCGTGAACATACATGAAATATACATGAAACAGATGAAACGTCACAACACAAGACTCAGAACAGCAATTTGTTGATCACATAACGTGTTGTCCCATGTGAGGATCGGACCCATAACACTGCGCAGTAGGAAGCTACTACGGTATCCGTGCATCAAATTATGTATTTTAACTTAACTATTTTGTGTCCATAGTTTCTTGTTACGCTATAATTCCAAAAATAACAGATCTTATACACAGTCATCTGGTCCTAAACAAGGCAAAACCTGTACTATTATAACCATTTTTATCTAAATACATACATGTTGTTGTAAAATTACACCCAAACACAGAGCAACTGATCGTGCTCTAACCACAATTATTTGTGCTAGATGGGAATATAACCCTTGAACTCCGGCTTAGCGTATAATGGTTTAATGGTAACTGTTTGGTGGTCTCATCATGGTGTTATTTACTATAGCTTTCTCAGGTCTGGTCAGGCAATAGCTGATGTTTACTGTGCCGAACTTTGAACAATGATGGCGAAACTGGCAGTGAAACAGCCCCGACTCGTGAAATGATCTTCACCATTATTGCTCCATGATAAAGCAAGACCTCACACTGCACGAGAAAATGTAAAAACGTTGCGGGAACTGCAGTTAGAAATCAATTGTCATCCTCCGTACTCGCCAGACCTTGCTCCAACGGACTACCATTTTTTTTACCTCTTAAAAAATATCTTCCCCGGAGGCAGTACAAAATGTTTTCACACAGTTGGTCGAATCTAGATCCCCAGAGTTCATCGTAAAGGCATAAATGAACTTCCGTTTAGATGTCAGCAATGTATAGATAATGAGGGTAAATATTTTGATTAAATAAATATGTTACATCTTAGAGAAAAACGAGTTTCAATGTTGTAATACAAATCGGCAATTTCATACTTTAACCCCTAATATTTAAAGAGTATAAATTTAAGTAGCCCTATTTTATATGTAACAGGGGGGCCAGCAGGTCACCTGCAGTCCTTTGAGTTACTTCCCCATTGCTTTCACCGAGTGAGTAAGGTTACTCACTCACTTATAACAAAACTCCCCCTCTCCCTTTTTCTGGGGGAGGGGAGGACTCAAATTGCGGCCGCGCACTTATGACTAAAGTCGTAAGTATCCATATACAACATATACGCACTTACTAACAGGTAAACTTCGTTTTTACAGCGTGATTAATATATGTATATACCTGTGCAAAATTGGCTTTATTGTACTAACTAAGCTAAGTTGTGAACGGACGTCAAGACTGACAGACATGACGAAGCGAGTTCCTTGTTACGACTACGGTACCCTATAGAAGAAAAATGATCAAGGTATTTCGTACTATTCCAATTAGTGCTTGTTAAACATAGGAACAGAGCTTAAATTCCTATTCAAATTTCGTTAAACACAAAGATTTTATCAAAGCAATGCACCAAAATAACTTTAATAATGTGCTGAAGTGTTTTTAATCTAGATGTTATCTACAACCCACACGCCAAATGTTTCAAAGTCGGTTCGTGTTTCCCACCAATAGGCTGCGTCCCCAAAGATAGCATTAGCGTATAGCGATTTCGAGAAACGTGGCGGTACTTATTTCATTATTTGTATAGGTACTCTGTCTTGTTCTTGTCGTCGGGCCTATTGATTATTGATCTTGACCTCTAAGGTCGTAAATTTGATTTCCACCCAGGATGATGCAGATGATGATTTAAAAAAATATTCCCTGCTTACTTTGGGATCAAACGGCTGTGTGTAAGATGTTTGAGGTCATTATTATTATTAACCATGTATACAAATAAAAGAAAATCACTTTTCTTGAGTTAGCCAGTTATTCCACTATTAATTAATATTTACACAGTAAACGCAAGCCTTCGTGGCTTAAAGAATTACGTCCCTACGTGGTAAAAAAGTTTACTTTGTTCTTTCGCCGCTCGCTGCTGTTAAAGACGTTGCCTTACTTTTTCATTTTCATTAGTGTTATAATTACAAACACAGTAATGACATTGTTCGCGAATAATTGCATAAAGAATAATAATTCGATTTTTCACTCGCATTTTCATATAATTTGGGACTTTCTCTGCGCTATTGGTCCTTCGAGCCATTAATTATTCTTAATTTTACAAAATACCATACCAGTATTTAAGTGACACAGATTCCCATGAGGGTTGAAGTTTTGCCACGTGGTATAATAGAGGAAAGCTGCCACCAGTATGAATCAGAACAATGTTGCCCAGCACACAGCTTTTAGGCCGAGATATGAAGTCTCGAATTGATTGGCTAATCTACATTGACGAAAACAGCTACGGAAAAAAGGTTATCTTAAAAATCTCCAAAATCAAACATTTACTCGTGCTTTAAGTTTTCACGCCATACATCCATTACATTAAAGCAGTAAGTGGTTTCTAAAACTTCAAGGTAAGACTAAGATTATATTTCCCTTGAAAAAATTCTGAACTTGCTATTCTGAATATTCGTAAATGATGTCTAATGTTATAAAATTAAATCCCTAAGTGCACGAAAAAAATCATGTGATATTATCCTGCTTTTTAAATTTATATATAGATTGGTAGATTGTCCTAACTTCCTAGCCACCATCAAAAAGTTCCACGAACCGGCATTTGTTACAATAGAAAAACATTTTTCTTACCACGATATCGTACACATATTCAACAGCATTCAGCTGCATATCGCGTATGTAAAAGTTATAATGGCATCAGATCTCAGTTCGACATATTTACAGGTTCTTTGGCCTCGGCTAAATCAAGAATGGCAAAGCTAATATCCTGAGCGAAAAACGACTAAACCTAACATTGAATTTCTTTGTTTCAAACCATTTTATTTTTCCATGTTTGTTAGCATATTGTCAGTATTTTGTTTTGGATTTTTTTATTGGTTTTTTATTCTTATATAAATAATATTGTATTCCGTCACTTAAGCACAAACTTAATATAAGCAGAAACTTACTTACTTATGTAAGTTTCTTGTATGTTTGTTGTCACATCATATTTGTGGACCATAATAAAAAAATAAAAGTAAACGTCAATATTCTCACTTTCGCGAGCCGGAAGCCACCCCGGATTCCTCTTATTTTTGGTACAAGGATTCAGAATGTCAGCTAAGAGTCAGTTGAAGTTCAGGTATAATTGATCTACTCCAGCAATACAAATATTCTACCATTTCCGTCCCCTCTTACATACTCTTGACTTCTTCGGTGCAGTGGTAGCGTATGCGACTGCTGTACTGAGGTCTCGGTTTTGATCACCGAGTCTGACCAAATGTTTGAATGATCTGGAAATATTTGTTTCGGAGTTTAGGTGTTTTCTATGTATAAAATGTATGTATTTATAAAAAAAAAGTGTACAGGTATTCTATCAGTCAATCTAGCTTTCATAGTACAAGGTCTGCATAGTTTGAAACTAGATGGCGTTGTGTGTCAATGTCCGAAAATAATACTATTATTACTCGTACCTCAGGCTTGTACCCATATAAGAGAAACTAAAGTTCTAGTCAGCAAAATGTGTCTCTTTAATACGTCTCTGCCCCCTCTTCCATGGAACACGCGTAAGTGTATGTATGTGGGTAAACAACGACCTTCAGTTTTTCGGTTCGTTGGCTATTATGCCATACCATGTTCAAGTACTGTAACTACCTCTTGCGCTAAAAATAGCACTACATTTATTTACCTTGCCACCAGCTGAGAACACGCAATGAAGGTAGGACCCTGAATTATAAATGAGACAAGTTTCACGAGTCTACCTGAACAGGTATCGTATACGGGTTCGTTGAAGTACCTGTATCAAATTTACATACGACCAAAGATAGAACTCTTACAAGAGACGTGGCTCAAGCGTTTGCAAGTGGGAAAGTTTCATGTTATTAGTTTATAACGAGCTAATTGACTTTAACAACTTATAACCTATATTATTTGGTTTGTTCAAGACAATTTTATTAATACAAACTATTGTAATATATATACTACAAGTATTACTCATCATCATCATCAACAGCCTATAACAGTACACTGTTGTACATAGGCCTCTCCTTAGAAATCAAGGTTTGGCCTACTATACCACGCTGGCCAGTCGGGTTGGTATAGGGTTTGTTTCAAGTTTTCCTTCTTTTTGTAGTGCTGTTGTCCTGTGCAGTTTGTTCCCTTAGTCGGCTCTTACGACACCCACGGGATGAGTGTGACATTCCGTATTCTCATCACATCCGTATTATTTAAGTGTATTAAACTAAAATCGTTAGTGCTAAAATTAGTTAGTAAAAAAACCAAGTAGGTAATTGCAGAGTAAAATCATCGTTATTTTTAGACATTTTGTGGAGGTGGCGATGTAAAGTTCTTTTACTTTAATTATTCTTCATATTCAAACAGAACAACTTTATCAAAACTTGGAACTTTGAACCTATTTACTCGCATATATACTTCAAATGGGAGAGGCCTATGTCCAGCAGTGGACTGGACCGACTAAGGAAACAAACTACGCAGGACCACAGCACTCCAAAGAAAAGGGAAACTTGACACAAACCCCGTATCCACCCGTCTGGTCAGTGTGGTGTAGTAGGCCAAAACCTATTTTCCAAGGAGAGGCCTATGTCCAGCAGTGGACTATTAAGAGCTGTTGATGTGATGATGATGGGCAACAAGCAACAGCGCGTGAGTAAATAGTAACCACTATATTATAGATAAAATCATATGATTAATCACAGTTGACTGTTAAACCCTGCCTTAAAGGTTAAACCCCCTTGAAACTTTTGGTAGCAACTTACCATCAAGTAGACCGTTTTACATAAACAAAATACTAGCTAGATACTTTTTGTACAGTAATATAGTATAAAAGTTCAATGCTTTATAATGTTGTTTACAAATACAAAGTCACGGAAGTTAATCAGACATAGAGCATGACTGCGGCACAATGCAGTGTCTCGAATGCGGTTTCCGTGTGCTTTGTTTACGTAAACAACTTTATACAGAAGTTCAAATGTCACGTATGTGCACTCAACATTGTTTTGATATTTCTTTGACGGGTTGGTCTAGTACTAAGTGACTTTAACTGCTAAGCCGGAGGTCGTGGGTTCGATTTCTCATCATCATCAGCCTATCGCAGTCCACTGCTGGACATAGGCCTCTCCCATTGCACGCCACTTAGATCGATTTTGGGCTTCTCGCATCCAGTTCCTGCCAGCCATCTTGCGCAAATCCAAGGTAGTTTAGATTCGAAACACAAACCCCGGTTAGGTTTGATTCATTGTTTAGGTTCGATTTTTACCCTACAAAAAATATTTATTATTTGATGTACTTATTCATTACATATTTAATTAAATTCTTATCAAAGCTACTTTTATAAATTTTTGCATGCTTAGTTTTAAGGCAGAATGTACACGCACCATTTAAAACCTATTTCATAGCTAATAAACTTTGATTTGATTTGATGAGCACGATCAAAATTGAGGGCAGAGAGGGAAATGTCGTCTGTGTGTAATCTCTCTTATGGTATAGGAGCTAGCAACGTTTTCGAGAAAGAATTTTAGGACAGCTGATTTTGTGATATGTTGTCCTTCTTGCACTTTCGGTTAGAATCTGGGCTATCTGGCTGGCGGTAGCGGTTGCGTTCATTAGTGCGCATCCTACCTGTCCAGGTAATAATCCTGTATTTTAAAAGCATTTTAGAAGGCGTAATTTTTAATTTTTTGTTTTTAAATAAGTCTACCTGACATACTTTTTTTATTGCCAGACATTTTTGACAATGCTAACTATGTGCCATACGCGATTTTTGTTATTTTTTTTTATAATATTTCAAAGTATTTTATAATGTCTGTAATTTTAATATTATGTTATTTAAAGATAAGAAAAACTTAAAACAAATTTGCCAGACATTAATTCGATTGTTAAGTCTTGAATTAAAATTAAAAAGTCATGAAAATATTGCAGTATGATGCTAGTAGTAACAAGACACATTTTCACTAAAAATCAACTTCTTCATATCTCACTACTTTTGAAAATAATGTGCCTGAGCAAGAGTTGAGTAAACATGAGATTAGTATTTTGATGATGATGATGCGACTTAACAATCGAATTAATGTCTGGCAAATTTATTTTAAGTTTTTCTTAGTCGTTACGTGACGAAAATTTGGAGAAATGCTCACTCAAAACATCCAACATCTTTATCTCCAATGGCTTTCGGTTGGACCATTAACGGTGACAAATATGATTTTGTCTGGTTTTTGGGAGATCAATTACCATCCTCAGTTGCAGATATTATTGTTCAAAGTAAGTGTGAAATGGAATATTTATCAATAATAACTAAAATGTTTTATAACGAACTAGAAGAATTACACTGTTTATTTTTTTTCTGTTGCAGATGAAAGAGTTTTAGAAGATAACGAAAGTTCCCAAGAAGATGATATGAATGACACTGACAAAGACAGCGACGATGATGATAATATAATAATAATAATATAATATAATAATATATTCTACCACATTCACACAACGCCATCTAGTCCCAAACTAAGCAGAGCTTGTACTATGGGTACTAGACAACTGATATAAATACATATATACTTTTTTTTTGTAAATACATACATATTATACATAGAAACACCCAGACCAAATCAAACATCAAATGTTCATGCACACAAATGTTTGACTTGAGCGGGAATCGAACCCGCGACCTTTGGAACAGCAGTCCGTTACACAAACCACTACGCCATCCAGTCGTCGCCAACCATCATGATGATGATTATGAAGATGCCTCTTTTTTTGTGACGTCAATATAGGCTGAAACAACTTGAAAAACTTAATATTAATTATTTATAATTTACATTTAGTACATAATCAGAACAATTTAAATAAAAAGTGTTGTTTTTTAAATTTTAATCTAATTTTATATTCCTTTTTATGCTTAATTTTTGTTTGAAACTTGCTCTGACTAGAATGATGATTATTATTATTCTTATTCTTATTATTATTATATATATTTTTTTATTATATGCACAGTGAAAAGTAATTTACTTTCGTAATGGTTCTCTGTATCATTCTCGACTTATTCAGCAACTATCTCTCTCGGACTACTAGCATCATACTGCAATATTTTCATGACTTTTTAATTTTAATTCAAGACTTAACAATCGAATTAATGTCTGGCAAATTTGTTTTAAGTTTTTCTTATCTTTAAATAACATAATATTAAAATTACAGACATTATAAAATACTTTGAAATATTATAAAAAAAAATAACAAAAATCGCGTATGGCACATAGTTAGCATTGTCAAAAATGTCTGGCAATAAAAAAAGTATGTCAGGTAGACTTATTTAAAAACAAAAAATTAAAAATTACGCCTTCTAAAATGCTTTTAAAATACAGGATTATTACCTGGACAGGTAGGATGCGCACTAATGAACGCAACCGCTACCGCCAGCCAGATAGCCCAGATTCTAACCGAAAGTGCAAGAAGGACGACATATCACAAAATCAGCTGTCCTAAAATTCTTACTTTCCAAACGTTGCTAGCTCCCGTACTATTAGTCGGTAAAAGGAATGAAAGAATTAGTTTACATCAATTGTTTATAAAATCTGATTCCTTTCGAGCCGGCACTGTCACGGCGCAGCGAGCGAGTATTTTTCTTAGATAAAAAAATTGATGCCTACTAAGAACATTTTGTAAAATTCTTATACCAATTTACAACGTAATAAATCCTTTTAAAAAAAAAGTTGAACCGACCTCAAACAATACTGACAAAGAGTACACTAAAAACTTAAAGGAAAAAAACTATAACCTCAATATAATAGGTAGGCTCCTCTTTTGTATTTTTGAAGTCCGTTAAAAATAACTTAGTTTCTTACTGTCATTAAATTCAATGCATTTAGACACACTTTGAGATTAAAGCACCAACCCAGTATTCGAATTAAACCATACTTAACTTACCAATAAATTGGTAGAAGTTCTAAACTTATGTAAAGTGATAACTCTCAATGATCACTTTGATTAGGGACGAATCCAATCAGCTTTGATCAAGCTCTTGTTATAAATAGTGATTTGAGCAATTCCAAGTGCTTTAGTTACAGCTTAAAACTGATCACGAATATTGGTCCCACCAATGATTTAGTTGGCTCGTAAAACGGATTTTGATACGTAATTTCAGTAAAGCTTTATGTTCTCTTAATATTTCATTAGAGTATGTAGGACGGGCTCGTGAAAATTTAGTTAATAGAGTTATGTACATACATTACGAATAAATGAACACAGGTTAGGTTACTAATTATAAGTTTCTGGGGAATATTATTCAGCATATTTCTGCTTTCGAACTAAGCTTAGTTGAACAATGAATTGTAGAATATAAACATACATGGACAGGATATAGGCCTCTCCTTAGAATAGAGGTTTTGACCAGTTTGAGTCAAGTTGTTCTTCACTTTGCAGTACTGCTGCTTACGCCATCCACGGGATGATTGTGTTCTTTTTTTACCACATTCACACAACGCCATCTAGTTCCAAACTAAGCAACTAAGCAGAGCTTGTACTATGGCCACTAGACAACTGATATAAATACATATATACTTTTTTTTTTGTAAATACATACATATTATACATAGAAACACCCAGACCTAATCAAACATTAAAAGTTCATGCACACAAATGTTTGACTTGAGCGGGAATCGAACCCGCGACCTTAGAATAGCAGTCCGTTACACAAACCACTACGCCATCCGGTCGTCGATTAGGGATGGTGAAACTCCGTATTCTTAATCCCTCACCAAACGTCACTATACCTGATCACATCATACTGTGAAGTGTATCAAATTAAAAAATCCATGATATTTAAGTTGCCCTAAATTTGTATACTAATAAATACAATATGATGAGCCAACAATGTAATCTATAGAAATACTTCCTCAATTATCTACTTTAACTTACAATACAAAAATCACACAAGCAAAGTTTATACAAATGCAATTCCAATAAACATGTAAATGCCCAACCATCTCATTAATCCTTTTAACATTTAAGCCTTCTACCAAACCTGCAATACTGGATAGTATTCAAATATTGACATTTTAATACCTGACGTTTGATTTGTGGTGCAAAACAAATGAACTGCCTATATCGTCAAAATTTACGCCTACGGCTTTTGTTAGAATTTCGAATGCCTTTTACTGCCTTTGACATGGTGGTATTATTCGTGTTCAGGATAACTAACTCTTTGTGTGTCATTGTGTGGTTTTTGTTAGCTTATATACCACGCTCATAATACTTAAACTAGTTTAGACTTTAATAGAATGGGATTATGATCAAAATTCGTAGTGTCGACTGCACGTATGGCTTAGTGGTTTCAGTGGTCTACTCGCCGCTTCCTACTACACTGAGTGTTGTCGGTGCAAACATACTTATATATTTTTAAATACATACATATTATAGGTAAATTACACCCAGTCACAGAACAAATGACCGTGCTTATCACACAATATTTGTTCTGGGTGGAAATCGAACCCACGACCTCCGGTTTAGCAGTCACGGTCACTAAGTACTGGACCAATAGGCCCGTCATATTAACAAGATATTAAAACTCTATATTACTAAGTGGGCAGAGACGAAGACTGATGCCACATATTAGATATAAACTTCAGGAGTAGCTGCGAATCTTTGAATTTCATTATCCCTTAATCCGTTGGCGATGGGGAGTTCAACTTACTTGGGAGTTAAACTGTAATTTTAATGCCATGATCATCATGATTATATAAAAACACCTCGAGTGGTTTCATCTAATTATCATAATTAGCAGCCTGCGGTGCGCGGTGCTGCGGTGAAGTCCCCAGTGAGTCGGGGCGGTTGCTGCGTAGTGGCTGGCTGCTGCGTAGACGGGAGAGAAAATGCTCTTCTTACGTGGACCGTAGGTGCAGTGTACTGTGCCTAGACGCTGGTGAGGCCGTAGAGGTAACCAGGCTGGAGCGGTCGCTACCTGCGTGTGGCATCCCTGTAGCGGCCGAGGTTACTGGCTGGCTGAGACTTGATTATCTGCTGCTGGTGCTGCTGATGATCTGCTCCTTTTGAAGGCTGCTTCCAATCACGTCGGGGTCACCACTGTAGAGGAACGGGTGTCATGTCCCTCCAACACAAAGGGAGGATCCTCCGACCAGGCGAGGTGATCATGCCTGGCGGGCCGCGGCTCAACGGTTGATGTTGGGAAGTTGTATATCTGCTAATCGGCGAGGGAATTCTTTATATCGCGATACAGGATTAGCAATTCTTATTTTAGTAGTTACTCCGTAGTTCGGTGTGTCTTCATTAGATAGCGCTGTAGTATGTTTATGTGGGAGTCGCCACAGATGAAACCACTCGAGGTGTTTCTTTTTTCTTTTAAAAAAAGACAACTCCCGCATTAGGAATATGTCATGTGTCGCGGGGGACTTTTCAAACATACATAAAACAGAAGAACCCCCAGACTCAAAACAACAATTTGTTGACCACACAAAGTGTTGCCCATGTGGGGATCGGACCCACAACACTCCGCGTAGTAGTGAGCAGCGTGGCGACCGCTTAAACCACTACGCCATCCGTACATCTAAAAGAGTAACACGTGGTACCTAAGAAATATTTACGAGCTATTGCTGACATTACTATCAGTACTCTCTGTCCGCAAGGGCCTTAAAATATTTAGAATTGTAAATTTTTCAAATTTTTTTTTAGTCCTCCGGAACCGGCTAAAACCACACAGTGTGCCACACTGTACGACTCAAATGGGAGGGTATCGGGTACAGCTTTTATAAAGACATCTGAACCCAATATTTTAGTTAAATCTTATAGTTTAATGGTAGCGCATGTGGAGGGTAAATTACTATTATTTTTATTTTTTGGCTTTATCATTATTATTCGAGCTTAGTGCGGAAACCGCTGTTAATTCCAAATTTTTGTAAATTAATATATTTTTTAAAATAAATAAATAATATATTTTTTAATAAAAAAATCCATTTACCGCATTATTTTTACCCCATAAAAAAGGGTTTTTAAGTTTATTAATCAGTTTCCTGCCAGTAAATAAGGTACGAGGGAAATGGTCTCTAATTCGGCCTCCAAAAATGTTCTTTGATTTAGAAATGCCTTTATTTATGTTTCACTTTTGTATTTGGGTAAATGAATCAATCTCATAGATTCGGAAGCAATTTACTGTAGCGGATAGACGAACACACAAGTGAATTTATAAGAGTTATATTTTTTCATTGGGAATCCTAAAAACTCAAACTAATGGGTTTGACCGCTTCGTTGATCCCTGAAGCGATTTTAATCCTGCTGTGTTTTGAATCCCGTTATTCAGCAACAGTTTGTAGCTTCAATAAAATTGATTTGGGTCTCTAAAAAAGTCTAAAGTGTCGTATTTAGATTTATAAATTCAGAGTAGGGATGGCTTGTGACGATAGATCAAATTGTCATAAAACACATGGTAAGGTATGACTCTTTTTTTTTATGGAGGAGGGGGCAAACGAACAGACGTGTCACCTGATGAAAAACGACTACCGCTGCCCATGACCGTCTGCAATCCAGGAGTCACAAGCGCGTTACCGGTCTTTAAGGAAGGAGTACGTTCTTTTCTTGAAGATTTGGAGATCGTATCGATTCGAAAATACGATAACTTGTTCCACAGATTGTCTTGTCAAAGTGTCTTGAATCTATCTTAAGGTAGTGTCTAAAACGTTATCATATGCAATGGTCACATATGTTTATTGTTGATGTGGTTAATTATGATCTACAGATTGGACGGGCCTGTTGGTCTAGTGGTTAGTGACCCTGACTGCCAATTCGGAGATCGTGGGTTCAATTCCCACCCAGGGCAAATATTGTGTGATGAGCACAGTCATTTGTTCTGTGTCTGGGTGTAATTTATCTGAAATATGTCATATTGTATTTAGAAATATATAAGTAGGTTTATATCACAGGCTCTGCCTAGTTTGGGATCAGACGGCCGTGTCATTATATTTATTATTATTATTTCAAGAACCTAGATATTTATCTAGAAAGTATATGATGCCTTCGCATGATCAGGCATTGAAACTAGTTGGTGTTGAAGCTAGCATTTAGCGGTTCTGCTATTAAGCCATGAGTGTAAGTGTGGTTACTGGAACCCAAGCCCTTCCATCTCCCCTCAAATGGTTTTTTTAAAGACAACTCCCGCATTAGGAATATATTCCTGTGTCGCGGGGGACTTTACAAACATACATGAAAAGGACACAAAGAATACCCAGACTCAGAACAACAATTGGTGGATCACACAGTGTGGTTCCATGTGGGGATCGGACCCACAATACTCAGCGTAGCAGTAAGCGGCGTGGGGACCGCTTAAACCACAGTCGATTAGATAGCAACTTAAAAGGCGGCAACAAATTTGTGACGATTGAGTTGTAGATATCCAAGAACGGTGGTAATCACTTACCGTTACGTAACCCGTGTGCTTATTTGTCCCCTACACCTTAAAAAAAACTTGGTTTACGGAATGTTTATACTCGATTATAAAATACTAATTTTGTAATTGAATAATACTCGTATCTACGCCATCTAGTTTCAAACTAAGCTAAGCTAGATTGATTAATAGACTACTTATATACTTTTTTCTTAAAAAAAAAATACATATTATACATAGAAAACACCCAAACTCCAAAACAAATATTTGCAGATCAGGCAAATATTTGGTTCTACTTGGCAATCGAACCCGAGACCACAGCACATCAGTATTATTTATGTGTGAAACGTCGAGTGGTTTAATGATAATATCACGTCCACTAGCTCTTAGACAATTTTCTTAATTCTTTTACAGGTATTATTAAAATTATAATTAAGCTAAACTCTGACATAGATCCCTAGTATCGTTTACATTATTTCCTATTGTTTACGTGGACTATTATTTTAAACTACATAGATGTTTTTTGTCATTCTTTTACGCGGCAGCGATTCAACGGGTAAACATATTTTTCACAAAAGCTTGCAAATAATATTTTCTCGGCAAAAATGTTTTATACTGAAAGTGCATGGTACCCTTGAAATGGACATTTATTTTAGATTTGAATGAAGCAAACACATTTTTTTTCAACTCTCCATTCTAAGGACTTAAGGAGAGGCCTATGTCCAACAGTGGACTATTAAATGCTGTTGATGTGATGATGTAAAACACATTTTTGACCGGCTAGATGGTTGAATGGTTAGTGATCTTGACTACTAAGGCAGAGATCGTGGTTTCGATTCCCACCTAACAACTGTGTAATGAAATCAGAATCATGTATTCTGTCTATCAACATCATCATCAACAGTCTTTAGTAGTCCACTAGCTGGACATAGGCCTCTTCTTAGAAAGGAAGTTTTGGTATATGGTTTATTTCGAATTTTCGAATTTTTTTAAATTATCTTTTTACAGTGCTATTGTTTTGCGTAGTTTGCTCCCTTAGTCGGCTCCCATGGGCTGAATAAGGGTGGTGACACTCCGTATTCTTAATCTGTCACCACCCGCATACGTCACCACATGTTTCTGTGTATAGGAATAACTTATTTTTAATATTTGTATATTAAAATATACCGTCTGGTTACCACAGCACAGTTTGTGCCTGATTTGAAATCAGATGTATGATGCTAAAGGTCTATATAACTCATAACGTCTACGATTTCCATAAGATAGTTTAAATAAATTAGAATTATCAAACGAATAACCTTTTTTTTTATTCTAGTGTTTCTGAAGGAATTTTGCCCACATGGGCACACCAGCTCCATTGTACCTTATACTAACTTATTCTCTACTATACATATAATTAGATCAACTTATGAAGGAGAATCAATAAAAGCCACCATACCAAACTGCTCAAATTTTGGGCCACTTCAGTTTTTGGGTTTCCTAAAATGCTCTGTGTTAGTCCAACGTCAAATTTCTTATCCTTAAATATTAAAATGTACAGATATATTAGAAATATAACTGCATAATATAGAGGAAATACATTTCCAAATACCGGTAGGATTAAGGTAGAGAAAACAAATCTCTTTGTTTCATAAATTTTCAATTCCTTGCGCAGTGTTACTTTTCTATCTCGATGTTAGCACGTGACCCAAGTGAGAAGAGTTAGACGAAAACAATATCCCTATAAAATTAATCTGTAAGAGATCCCGTGACCGCATATTGTCATACCGAAATGTATATAATATCTGTACAAATAAATACTGAAGCGGTGTAGAATAAAGAGGTATAAATAAAAAGAACGAAAATGATTATAATATTAATTTATCTGCTAAAAACCTGTCTGGAAAACCTGGCCTATGACAAAGTTAGTGTTCTAAATTAGCAGGTTCGTAAGTATATCAATCTTCTACCAGTATGTCAAATTAATATTCATAAGAATTGTCTATAAAGGTCCGTGTGGTGATGGATTAAGAATGCAGAGTGTCATCCCTATTCATCCCGTGGGTATCGTAAGAGCCGACTAAAGGAAAAAACTACGCAGAACAACAGCACTGCAGAGAGAAGGAAAACTTGACACCATTCCTATAGGTACCAACCCGTCTGACCTGCGTGGTATAGTAGGCCAAAATCTCCTTTCTAAGGAGAGGCTTATGTACAGCAGTGGACTGTTAAAAGTTGTTGATAATGATGCATCTAATTAGTATCTTTAACTACTCTATAAATTAAAACAACTCAAATATGACAATTTACGAATTGAGAATCTTAAAGTTTTTGCAAGAGAACAAGGTAGCGACCTGCTGTTTTAGAGTTTGTGGAACAATACGAACCTACACTGTTAATCACTGCCCTTGTTTCCGAAATATGGCATGCATGGCGTGGCTTTAAGACAAAACCACCTCCATCCTAGTTGGAACTCTTTTAATTCATCAAGTTTTGGATAACTTTTTATTTGATATCTAATTAGCGACATTACATTTCTCTCAAGGTGTAACTTTTGAGTTACTCTAACATTACTTTAATTTTATATTATAAACTAGCTGACCAGGCAAACGTTGTTTTGCCATATGTATTATTTCTAGGAAATATAGAAAAATAAATAGGGGTGGGTCATGTTGTCCTTTAGGGGTACGAAAAATAGATGTTGGCCGATTCTCAGAATTACCCGATGTGCACACAAAAGTTTATATATAAGATACAAAAACGCTAACCGCTTGTGAATTGTGATGCACCGTCAGAAGTAAAGTAGCCACAAGCACAATACAGCAATATCGGGCATTTCACCGGCACATTTCGTTATACCTTACATATATTATGGCATACATTTTAGCAATAACAATATTTTACTTTAGGAATTTGTACAAGTTAACCTTGTAGAAGCAAAATTGATTTCATTCCACATCAGATGTAATATGCGTTTCATCATCATCATCATCAACAGCCTATAACAGTCCACTGCTGAACATAGACCTTTCCTTAGTAAAGGAGGTTTTGGCCTACTATACCACGCTGGCCAGACGTTTTGGTATAGGATTAGTTTCATGCTTTCCTTCTTTTTTGCAGTGCTGTTGTCCTGTGCAGTTTGTTCCCTTGGTCGGCTCTTACGACACCCACGGGATGAATAGGGGTGGTGACATTCCGTATTCTTAATCCGTCACCACACGTTTAATAACGAGTGTATCGGAAGTTTTTGTTATGATGTAACGGAGCAAACTAGCAGACGTATCACCAGTAGTAGTTTTGAGGTGGTGACATTCCGTGTTCTTAATCCGTAACCACACGGAAGGTGGAAGAATTGCTTAACATCGGTATTCTGTGAGGCCCTGGTATGACTACTGTCGGGCTGGCTCCGATTGTGGCTGGCTGTTCCACGGTGACGATTGATCAAGTGGGGTTCTGGGTAATAGAAAGCTTGATACATTTCTATTAATGGGTTATATTTGAGACCATTTGGAGCTAATTTAGTTTTTTAGTCATCACAGACTTAGTTATTATTGAGTTTTACAGGAATTAACATTTAGTCAGAATATGCTCTCATCATGAATTATCAGAGGTTTTGTATGTTATTTGATTTGTTTTCTACTAAGTAAAGTGAAAAAAAATAATGATGTTCTAAGAATGTAAACAACCAGTTTTAACTTATTTAGTTATTTCTATCAGAAATATTAGTAACTAGCTGAGACCCGCGGTGTTACCCGCGTTTGTTGTTATAACCGCGGGCAACGCCGCGGGGCGAAGCTAGTCTAAAAAAAGTAGCCAAGTTACTCCTTATGTCATCAGCTATCTGCCAGTGAAAGTCCCGTCGAAATCGGTCAGGCCGTTCCAGAGATTACCCGGAACAAACAGACAGACAGACAGACAAAAATGGAAAAAAATGTTATTTTAGCATATGTACCGTGTTAACATACATATGCATTTAGTAAAAAGCGGTTATTTTAATATTACAAGCAGACACTCAAATTTTATTTATTTGTATAGATAATACTCCCATACATCTCACACACGGCCGTATGATTCCGTTGAAATTACACCCACGCACAGAACAAATGATTACGCTCATCACACAGTTATTTGTTTTGGATGGGAATCAAACCTGCGACCTCTGGCTTAGCAGTTAGGGTCACTAACCGTTAAAAAACGGGCCGCTACAATAACTTCTCTTATCATAATGGAATCTGTGATTAAATAACTATTGTTTTTAGTTATTATTCAAAAGTTGAATCAAACTTTGGGCAAAACTTTGTGTAAAGTATAATTGGGGTTTTGTTTAAATGTTTTAACTCAAATTTATGTTTCGAAATCCAATTGGATTTTGTAGATATACGATTTTAGCGTGTTCAACATTATTGGGAGATGTTTATATTGTACTTATGGTTTATAAGTGAGTTTTGTAGAAAATAGTGGCACAACGAACACTCAATATAATATTCAAGAAAAGAACAAAAGATATACAATAGAAGAAAACGACTTTTGTTTTTAATTTATAAAATAATCAAGACACTTAATCTTAAAAAAAACTTTTTAGTATCGTTACATATGGCAAACATGACGGGTTATCTGATAGCTACCGCCGCCCATAGACGTCTGCAACTTAAATCACAAGCACATTTCCGGCCTTTGTGACGGGAGTACGCTCTTTCCTTGAAGGTTGGAGGTTATATCGCAATCCGTGTGGTGGCGGATTAAGAATATGGAGTGTCAACACCCCTATTGATCCCATAGGTGTCGTAAGAGACGACTAAAGGCGCAAACTACACAGGAAAACATCACTGAAAAGAAAAGGAAAACTTAAATTATATATCCAGTGTGCTGTGTAAAGTGTGTGTAAAGAGATGAAAACAGTATTCCATATACAGCCGCCTTATTAAATACAGCCTTGATCTGCTCAGAACACCTAGTTACCACTAAAATAAACTTCGAACAGCATTGAACCCTGCGATGCGAAGCCTTTAAGTTCAACGGAGAGTATTTTTTAAAAGACAAATAAATCTAGAAATTTCTTTTTATAAAGTTTTTTTTTTATTTAAAACCTCCTAAAAATATTTAATAAAAGATACATAGCTCATCGTTAAGAAGTTTAAAATGAAGCCAACAAAACCAAAAAGCTGAACTTTTCCTCATGCAAGTGCTAACAAGAGGCTTGCAATTAAAACAAGTATCAATGGCCCAGATATACGTAGATACTAGTGCTACAGGCGCACACAACAGCTTGCACGAGAATTCTATGCGTTTGAAATTTATTCCAAAGATCTATCATAACTGGAAAAAACCTTTTGGAAAAGAAAAACGGCGTTAGGCGTCTATGGAGAACGGTCGGAAACAAGTTCCTTTCGCTTTTTGGTAGAGTACGAGTATATGAAACATAAAAAAGATGTGAGCGTCGACGCGTCAACTGAAGAGTCGGCAAAAAGTCTTGTTACACATTTTTCGCTCAGAGCGTGTAACAAGCTATAAGGAACTGCGTTCCAAAATAAAATGTTTATGTAGTTGGCTACTAGAACATTTTGCAATATTTTTGTAGTGGAAGATACACTTCGGCACTTAAGGCTGGCTCGAACATAATGACCGGTAAGTAAATCTTTTATTGATATTCACGGAATGAGTGAGACAGCCGAAGGCTCTATCCTTAGGTTAAGCCTCCGGAGGGCGGAAATCCAAACCTGATGCTATTTAAATAGCTCAATGCTAGAAGAAGGCTATAAGCTATTTACAATGACGTTGAGACTGAAAGGAGCGGAGCATTGACATACAAAACACGGGTGAAGTTCTGGAGAACACCTAGTACTATTAGTGTGTACCTCTACGCTTGATATTATTTTCTTGATTAATTATTCAATACGAAGTCTCTTCTAGTCAAAAAGAGCAATGCTTCGTTGCAAAAATACTGGCTTGTATTTTTAACGTTTTATCGCAGCGGGGTCGTTTATGTTTTTCATTTTGCAGCTTGATTGTTACTCGTGGTTTTGACTAAACTACTTTTAATGGATACCCTACAAACACTGGTTCATTCTTAGTTTTATTTTTGAAATTCGTTTTACCACTCCAGTTTCATTTTTGTTTTTTTCATATAAAGTTATCTGTTCTTTGAGTAGGTTTTGTAAAATTCTCAAATAACTTTTTACTGCATGTAAACTTATCAAACCGCCAATATCGACAGTTTTTCACAGCAAGTGGGATACGATTTGGAACATGATAAAAGTAACAAATAATCCTTCTTGAAAAAATGTTGAATACGTTACGAGAACTGAAGCAATCATAAATAAATAAAATGATAATAATATTTTCGGAGTTCTGACACACAACACCAACTAGTTTCTAACTAGCAGAGCTTGTACTATGAAAGCTAGATTGACTGATAGAATACTTATATTTATACTTTTTTTGTAAATACATACATATTAAACACAGAAAACACCCGCACTCCGAAACAAATATTTGCTGATCATACAAACATTTGGTCCGACCCGGCAATCGAAACCGAAACCTCAGCACAGCAGTCGCACACGTTCCCACTGCACAACTGAGGCAGTCGAATTGGTTGACTATTACACAACATACACACATATAGACATAGGAGTGGAGGTTTAGTTTCCTCCACGTTTGAAGAAAAAGGGAAGAAATGAAACGTGTCACATTAATCAAAATGTTATTACCAGCATAAATTGAACTGTCATTGTTAAACACACATAAGGGAATGTGTAGGTTTACGTGGCTATTTCACGTAATAATTATATTACTAACAAATATCGTTTAAACATTTTAACTATCTCAATGTCTTATAAACTTTAAATATTCTATATTTTACATTTCGTCGTGTTTCAGATATAGGTCATAGATCCAAATTATATTTCATACAAAACGCTTTGGGCTACTCTTAGTAATTTAATTTTAGTAAAATAATAATGAGATACCTACTTAAAATCATCTTATAAGAAAATAATAATTTGTCTTCGTTCTCTGGTTCTTCAAGATGTAGTATTTGTATTAAAATCGTGTGTGTTTAGATAGTAGCGATGGTCAATTGACTGCACGTATGGCGCAGTGGTATAAGCGGTCACCTCGCCGCTTAGTACTACGCTGAGTGTTGTAGGTCCGATCCCCACATAGGACAACACTATTTGTGATCCACAAATTGTTGTCCTGAGTCTGGGTGTTCTTTGTGTCCGTTTCATGTATGTTTGTAAAGTCTCCCGCGACACAGGATATATTCCTAATGCGGGCGTTGTTTTAAATAAAAAGAAAAAGAAAGAAAAGAATGGTCACCCATCCCAGCCAGGTCAGTCTATGGATTGAGACCCCTCCGTGCCTTGCACAGAACGTTAAGCCGTCGGTCCCGATTGTCACACGAACATCTTTGTCCAACAACAGTCTTTCTTCGATTCGAGCTTCGATGTTGCCCAGCAGCCCTTGGGTTGTGGATGTCCAATGGTAGTCGCTCCGCGTAAAAAATCATGGTTCAGCCATGTTATAGTAGACTTAAAGCCGATCCCAACTTTATTTGGGAAAAAAGCTCTTAGGAAGTAATGTGTATTTATATTAAACATTTATTTTTTACTACCACACATTAGGTTTGTACCTGGGTTGGATATTTTTGATATCATGTTACGCTCTTTTTCATGGCTCCTTGTTACACTTTTCCATTCAATTTCGAGAGTAATCATCAGAAATGCTCAAAATAAATAGTATTAAGTTCAACTTTTTTATGTTTTCATGGCGTAGGGGGAAACGAGTAAACCGGTCACTTGATGGTAAGTGACTACTGGCGCCCAGCAACTAAGGAGTCAGCCCATTTGATTGCCGTCCTTTGCACCTTCGTCTCCTGCGATTAGCTCTCTGAAAAGCTCAGTTTTTGTGATGCCGTGGTATCCCTCCAATCGAGTCCGGCCCAAATGTACCGAAACATGGCTCTCCCACAGTTAGCTAATTAAATCGTTTTCAAAGTATGATTTAAAATGTACAACATTTTATTTTCTACCCATTTCTAGACATTATACCATTGTACATGTCATATATGTGGTATATAAAATAAATAGTGGGTAACTAAGAACAACAGGAGATACACGAACTGTTTATTGTGCAAACAAACACAGCGATATTGTAACACTACTACAAAATACACGCTGCTTTGAACTCGTTTGATGTGGATATGAAAACACATAAAGAGAAGTAAATCTTTAAGCATGTAAATGTGTAAGAGGAGAATGTGTGGTTTGGCACAACCGGAGCCATACCACGACCTCACTCTCACACTCTCCACTCGGTGTTAACCAATTCTTTCGTTGCTTTTAATCGAGTGAGAGAGGTTACTGAAGTCCAAAACTCCTCTAATTCTGGTGGGGACTAAAAAGGTTCAGAAGGGGCAGATAAATACGCAAAAATAATACTATAGTACACACTGAAACCGCTAAAGTAAACTTCTTCAGTTTATGTTCTTAATTGGATATCAAACAATAACATGACTCCTTCCACAGGGAAGAATCATAAAGGTACAAGGTACAATTTAAATTAATATTTCTGCCGAGACACAGTGAAGCAGCCATCTTAGTCACATTCTTACCTTATTAATACAATTTACAGAATAATAATAATAATTTACCGTGGGAGCCATGCTTCGGCACGAAGGGGCCGGCTCGACCGGAGTGACCACGGCCTCACAGAAAACCGGTGTTAAGCAATTCTTTCGTTGCCTTTCACTAAATGGGAAAGGTTACTGAAGCCCAAATCCCCCCTCCCTCTGACTCGAGCGGGAGGGACTCAAAGGGCGGCAACGCACTTGTGACTTTTGAGTTTCAGGTGTCTTAAATAAATGCTTACCATCAGGTGACCCGTCTGCTCGTTTACACCCTTATACCATAAAAAAAAGAATAATAATAAGGTCTTGGTTGCATTGTATATGACTAATATTTTATTGTCATTTGATTTCCTTATAAAGCTTGTTACTAAAGCAAACATACAACTAGTATATGACTAAAACGTGTAAGAGTGAATAGAAAAAAAAGTAAAATCAAAATATCACAAATTCTTTTCCAATATGAGCTAGGTGTGACATGTGTTTCAGGCAGCCGCTCGATGTTTCTTGCAAATGTTCCTACAATTAATTTAACACAAGTAAATATGTATAAATATGTATAGTAGGCCAAAACCTCCTTTCTAAGGAGAGGCCTATGTCCAGCAGTGGACTATTATAGGCTGTTGACGATTGACGAAATATGTATAAGCAATATAAGAAATTATAATTCTTTGAGTAATTTATCATCACAACCAGTTGTTGACTGATTTTTTATGATATAAGGGTTGTCTTTAAAAGAAAAAAAAAATGTAAAGGCCTCTTCCAAATTGAGCCAGTTTTCTCTGGATTGTGCTGTTTGTGTCCAGTTCGTTCTCCCATCTAGTGGAAGGTCTCCCTTTCTTTCTTTTGCCTACTAGCCCCTCCATTGTTATATGTCACAAGTGCATTACCACCCTTTAAGTCTCACCGGGAATCAGGGGGAAGTGAAAGAGTTTAAACCCACACTCACTCCGTGAAAACCAGTTTTCTGCGAGGCCGTGGTATCACACCAGTCTAGCCGGCTCATACTTGCCGAAGTATGACTCTTATACGTTCATAAAACTTTCTCATTTAAGGTAAAAATTAAATGCATATTGCCCTTACTAAGGTACAACAAAAAAAGTTCAAATAAATCGATTTCCACCAATTCCGTGTAATAATGCAAACTAATGTTTAAACGGTATAACGAGAGCAGATGACATGACCGTTTGCGCCGCCTTAGCATTTCAGTTGACAGGTGCCACGAAATGAGTTCCACAGTAACTAAGGTAATTACTGCGTACAGCTTTGATTAGGACATAAATTATAATACGCTAGATACTGCATTATATTTAAAAAATATCACGAAAAAAAAAACTTCCTATACTTGAACTTTTCCTAGTTTATTTGTTATCAATGTGAAATATTTTAAAGTTATATCATTTTCATTAATGTCGGCCTACCTGATGTGGGACCGGACATGCCGAAGGATCTATGGTAAAAGATACTGCTTGAGGCTTGAGGCTAAAGACGGGCTTAAAATACCACGTTATTTTAAGTCCGTCTTTGGAGATTAAAGAGGTTATTAGATAATCCTTTCCTGTTCCAATATAAAAATAAAGAAAATATTTTAGATTTTCTTATAAGAGTTGAAGTTTGTTGTGTTTCTTTTTTCTGTTCCTTTAGTTTTGTCTTATTTACTTTTAGTATTTGATGCACCTTGCAGCATAGTGGCTAGTGACCATGATTGCTCAGTCGGAGTTCCTGGGTTCGATTCCCACCTAGGACAAATGATTGTTTGATGAGCACGATCATTTGTTCTGTGTTTGGGTGTAATTTATGAAATATATAATATATATAATAATATGTATTTAATGCTTATCAGCAGTCTGGTTACCAGAGCACAGGCTTTGCTATTTTTTGGGATCAGACTACCGTGTGTGAGCTGTGGGCAGTTACTGTTGTTTTTTTAATATCCATACTTTCATAGTTTAATTTAGTTTGGCAATCGAATTTTGATTCCTTTATCATATTTCAATAAATTTCGCAAATATAAAAATCGCTGTTTAATTACGCTGCACTCCATTCCATAGAAATGTTTTTAACTATTTCTTTTAGATATTTATCTTATTCAATACCCATGATAAAAACAAAACAACCTACATGTAGAACAGATGGTTAGATAAATGCTATTAAACACTTTCGTAGAAGTAAGAAAACTTAGTTCCAGTTACAAAAAACAGGTCAAAAATACGTATTGATATTCAACCAAGAAATAAAACTTACTTTAAAAAATGGCAGATATTTTTGAGGAATTCTGAATTGATCACAAATTTATTAAAAGTATTAAACAGTTTTTTAAGGTCTGTGACCTGACGCAGATATAATAAAATAATGCAGTATGATAATGGACAATATCACGTCTGCATATGCATAATCCAATTTTTTATAAAAGGCTGAAAGATATATCTTATACAATTCTATACAGTACAACAATAATAAGATGTCATTATCAATGACATAAATAAGCATTCGATCCATTCAATAATTTAAAAATATTATTGTCAGAACTATACCTTTGCCAGCATGTTATACTTCAGTGAATAACCATTCACTGAAGATCAGAGGCTATATAAATAATAGAATTTCGAACAAACACAAACAGTGATTCTCTAACCTGCACCGCATTCTTACCTAAGTGCTGTGATCATGTGTTAATAGTTGCATCAAAATGTTGTTGATATATTTTTATATTATTTATTTTGTTACAAATTATAAAACTTTTAATATACCAACAGTTTATGCAAAAAGTGAGACAGTGCCTAAGAATCTTTTGCATAACGTACTTCAAGGCGGGATATCATACAGTATCAACAATGTTGTAAAATACGAACCCAGGCGTAGAATTAGAAAGAGATTGATATCGAATGATTTCGTGGAATACATGGAACCGAACGAACAAGATTACTACTACGATAGAGCACAGGACGATACAAATAATGATATTCAGTACGACAGGGTTAACTCCTTTTTAAATAACTTGAATTTACGTCGTAAATTTGTGAGTGCTAAAACAGCAGATCCTGACATTTCTGATATATCTTACGAAAAAAGTGAATCAACCAGTTATCCTTCTACAGATATGAGTGATGCTGTAACTTTCACTGATAATATGGAGAGTTCTTCTACAGGAATAGATATATTTAACTCTTCTGAAATATTGGATATATCTGGAGAACAAAACAAAGTTAAAAATACTAAAGGAAAGAGTAATAAAACTTTGCCTTTACATCGTGGAATAGTAAAACATTCATTAACAGAAAAATCTAAGGGAGAAATAACCTTGCAGTTGGAACCAGGTGGCCCAAAAACCCATTACGACATTTACAAATATAAAGATTATGAAGATTCTAACAACCTAAATCAAAGTCCAAGTCCTCTTATTAAAGTTTTGCTGGTAACTAGATTACCAGAAGACCTATTGGAACAAAAACCATCTCCGTACACAGTGAAAACAACTGCATCCGATTCGTCCACTTCAAGTCCATTTGATGTAAAAATTGTAAAGTACAAAGATTACCCAAATTATGAAGGCAGAAATGGTTATGGAAAGCCTAGTAATATAACACATGAGTACCAACAGAATACAAAAGTGACACAAGAATATAATCCGATTGTAAAAGTAGCAGTTCCAGAAATATTAAAAGACGAAGCAATGTTCGTAGAACAAAGACTAAAAGACAGCATGCTTTTAAAAACGAATACTACAGAGATCGAGAAATACGATATTCTAAGACCGTTACCTAAAGTTACTGACTATTAAATCCATAAATTTATCTTCCTATTACACAATACTGTTATCATCACTTTTGTTATTCCATAAATTAATATTTTGCACCATGTTATTTTGGCTTTTTTTACTTATGACCCAATTTACGAATGCAAAAATCCCAACAATAAAACGAGCAATTTAAAATTAAAAAGTTCAACATTCAACAAAGTGGATCGGTGGCGACGTAATAAAATCAAAACTGTCCTGTCAAAAACTGTCAAAAATTCCGTTTGATAGCTTCTTAAGTAAATTTAAGATAAAAATATAAAGCTGTACCAATGCTTGTTTTTATAACAAGGACATATTTAAGATAACAATACTTTTTTAGTTTAAATGCCGATGCAAAAGGTCGCTTCTATCCTAACGGTTTTCCTAGGTCCCCCTTTAGGTCTCTTGGTATAAATGGTGATTAAAAATTACTGTCGAAATGTCTCTTCAGTATCGTTGTCCATGCAGATTATTAGGCGCAGGATACAATATCGAGTTTCTTTGTCAGTTTGATTAACCAATACAACGACAATACGACACATCGAAAACTGACCCGCTTACAATATTCAAATTTAAATACAAAATATCTTTATTTCATAAAAAAATTAAAATTATTTGAAATCGTTATTTATTTAGACTCTAAAGGCGTAGAACAACACAAACACCATAGCAACAATCTCTGTTTGGCAAATAGTTTAGATATTTTTTTAAGTAAAATTTATGCTAATACAAAATCTATGATATTCCTGTGCCGATCCACAACCGCCCGTTTCTTGGAAACGGGCGGTTGTGGGTTGAGTCTTATGAGAAGAAAGGGCAAACAAACTCATGTCCACTCTTTTGCAATTTACAGATGAATACAATGGCATCATTAAATATACCACAACGTTATTCTGATGCGTGCCAGTATGTCCGTTAAAGGTAAAAGGACCATAAAAAGAAAAATAAGATTAGGAAAAAAGATCAAATATAAAGAAAAGTGAAGTGAAACATAAAAAAATAGAAAAAAAAACACCCTAGCCCACATCACATTTCTACTTAAGAAATAGCCAGCGCTAAATTATTCCCAAGCATTTTTGTCTCGTCTCCGTCTCTGTCTTCTTTCCGTGTGGTGACGGATTAAGAATACAGAGTGTCACCACCCCTATTTATCCCGTGGGTGTCGTAAGAGGCGACTAAGGGAGCAAACTACGCAGAACAACAGCACTGCACAGAGAAGGAAAACTTGACACAAACCCTATACCAACCCGTCTGGCCAGCGTGGTATAGTAGGCCAAAACCTCCTTTCTAAGGAGAGGCCCATGTCCAGCAGTGGACTAGTAAAGTCTGTTGATGATGATGATAATGATTTTTGTCTTCTATGTAATCCACAATTGAGTAATAGGCTTCCTGACATAATTTACGTTTAATTGAGGATTTAAATTTGTTAATACTTCTTCTTGTTAATAGTCTTGAATATCATTTTTTTTTTATAAAATCGGACACATTGACCTCGATACGTTTTTTTATCTTTTGGAGCCTAGAGGCGGGTACTAAAAGTTTATTTCTATTTCTGGTATCTATGGAATGTACGTCGTTTTGTTTTGCGAAAAGTTCTCCTTTTTTATTAACATAAATTTACAATAAACGAAGGTTAAAAGTAACGGCTAAGATTTAAAAAAAAAAAAAGAAATTAAGCGATGTTACCGTAAACAGAAGGTCAAATAACAAGGAAGAAGCAATTTCCACTTCCTAATAACGCACTTTTCCGCTTACTTAAAACAATAAATCTAAAAACACAATGATACAAAATCTTAAGAGGTGATATCTGAATAAATTATTATAATTTTTCCATCATATAATCATCAACAACATTAATACTAAAGAAACAATTAAAAAACATTTTAACAATCATGTTCTCAAAGGCATAGGTATATTGAACAGCCACACAAGCGTCCAAACTCTGTTAATTCAAAAACAGATACACAGATTAGACGACTTGAATTTTGGTTTAGATAGAATTCCCACGCTTCATCAATTACTATTCTCGTGAACTCATCAGTTGCAACTTACTTATTTGTTTGTATGACAGCTGATGCAGTTTCGTAGTCTGTTATCGAAATTTGATATTTCAATTGAATGCTTTGTTTCTCTAGCTAGTCTAGTGCTACATGGGGATTTTGTTCAATTTGCCTAAAAAAATGCAAGAATATTTTCATCATCATCATTTTAGCCGTAAAACGTTCACTGCCAGACATAGGCCTCTCCAAAATTCTTTACAATAACCGGTCCTATACTGTTCACATCTAACGGTTTACTGTATAATTTAAAAAAGAAAAACAATCAAACAGATAACATAAAAAAATCTAATTATGATTTTAAAAGGGCCCTAATTTATATTTGTAGTAACTGTACTTTTTTAATTTGGTCAGGTAAATTGATATTCCTTAGACAGAGAAAGGGAAAAACAGATCGGAGGTTGACAGTGTTTCAAATAGTGACGCTAAATTTTAAGACCAACTCTACTCATGGCATAAATAGTACATAATACCCAAATTAGCGGTAAAACAGAGATTAGTTTTAATTAATTTAATTTATTACAAACTTAACACCTCACATTGTATCATAATACATCAAAAATGTTTAGTTATTTGGGGCTTACTATTATTTACATAATTATATTCTGTTCGCATGTTAAATCTTTAGATTTCTATAGACTAATGAAACTGAATAAATACCTTACGCGACCAACATCGAAAATGGTTATTAATAGGTTGTTTTTTTAACCAAATGGAATAAATATAGCAAATATAAATAAGTATAATCCTGAAGCAAATTAAGCACCAACCTGAAATGCTTTGAGTACCCGTCAACTCGACCTGATTACTAAAATGAGCTCCACAATTCTGACGGACATGCTTCATGTAGACTGAGATTTTTACATCAGAGCTTTATCTGACAGGAAAATCTCCAGTCACACTGACATTTTCATAAAATCTGAAATGTGTATTTATTTACATGTACCTATTAAGTTTTATTTCCATGCTAAACAAAATTGAATGGTAATAATGACATCGTTGATAACAAAAATATTATTAGTGACCTAGACGAGATTCAAGATTGTTTATGTCGATGGCATGTGATAGTACGGTACGGTTTTGGTTGTACCAAAATGAAATCGCAACGAGCAGACGCTACCACCGCTTGCCGTTCTTGTGACTCCTGATAAGCAATACTCGTTTAAAAATGAACAAATGCGTTTCGTCAAGCCATTTACTTTAATGACCAGCTTTTTTTATTTGATTAGCAAACAAATTTAAAGTTTACTCTTAAACAACTACCTCATAGCTGATAAAGAATGATCACTGAACATGTTTTAACGCGTGTGATGCTAATGTAGCAACTAATTCGCCTAGTTTTAGAAAGTTCACCAAAAAGAAGAAAATGGAAAATAGTACATGAACAAGGGATCATCAACGTAAGAACTTGTATATTTATGATGCTGCTTGGAAGTAATAATGCCCCAGTGGCTGTTGTACAACTATTAATCAAGATCACGATTCATGTTACAACGGAACGTATTATACTGTGAGTGTACTTATAAGACTCTGAGAGGGTCTAGTGATGGTTTAAGTTAGAACAAATATTATATATCGACAAAATGTGCTAATTCAAAGTAATTTTTAATCATTAATGGTGGAAAGGTATGTATTTCATTAAATATGGGAACTTAAAGGTGAAATAGTGTTACTATTGATTAAATAATTAGTTTTTTTGCAATTACCTATTACTGGTATCATCATTAATTTCCTAACTTTTTCGGAACACATGGGCCGGATCGATCGGAGTGACACCACGGCTCAACAGAAAACCGCTGTTTTTTTTTCGATGCTTTTCACTAAATGAGTGAGGTTACTAGATTCCAAATCCCCCTCCTTATTCTGGGTATAGTGGCACTCAAAGAGCAGCAACGTAATTGAGTCTCTTGAACTGAATGTGTCCAAGACCCTCGGTAGTCACTCACCATCAGATGACCCTGCTGTTCTCATCTGCTCGTTGTATGTCTATCTTGTGTTTACAGACTGAGATTGGAATATCAACCAGTCATTACTATGATTAATTGGTAAATTATTCCTCTGACTACAACTCTATGGTGAATGCAAGAGTTTTTAAGTTCACTACCACAAAATGTCATTAAGTTTCGCAAGAGTTTTCCTAAATATATGTTTTCTCACTTATATAACAAAGTAGCAAAGAAATGCGATCTGGGGCACTGCAAAATATTTGAAGCTAAAACTAAAGTTTTTATCACCGGCTTAAATTATAAGGATACAGAAGAACTCTTAAAAACTATAATCTGCAAAAAAATGAATTACACACTCATACACACACGCACCCACAAACACTCAAACAGATAAACCAAATTTGACTATAATCTAATCAGTAAATAATGAAAATGTCGATAAATTAAACAATATCGTCACATCACTAGACGCCCTCCGTTAATAGTCTCCTTATAATTATAGGTTATCGTCGCGCATGATTTCACTGGCTTCTAACACTTCTTTCTTTCAAGCCAGGCGGTCGTGTTAATTAGTTACTCTCACCGACAGATAACAAACCTTAACGTAATAGCCTCAAAGTTCATTTTTGCTCAGTCCCTTCACCAGTCGCTCTCAATGACACTTTGGCAGGCTGAAGAACTATTCATACGACAGCGCCTGATTTTTCCCAGATATTTGCTGTGACATTTTTGCTTAGTTTTTATTTTCGTTTCGTGTTTAGCTTTCTGAAAATCTACAGTAGCGTACGAATTTGGACGTTGCAAAAGTCACGTTCTAGTCCTGTATTACCATGCATGTTTGAAAAAAAAACCTTTTTTACATTAGGTATTCGAGTATCGACTCTACAAGAAAGAGAGGTGCTCAAATAAAGCCTTAAATAATAATAATAATAATAACATTTATTTCATAGTAAAGTTTTACAGTTTCATTACATAGGTTATTATAATAGTTAGGTATATGACTTAGGCTATAATTAATTGGAGTGATTGCTGTTCTCCTAGATAAGCAACTAAGTTGCCTGTGTTTAGGAGTTACAGTCCCTCAAGTGCGCATATGGGAGTGAATGTCGTGTGCATAGCGTGCGTGCGCATGTGTGTGTGTGGGTGGGTGTGCGCGCGTATGTGTGTGCGTGTACGTGTGTGTGTGCGTGCGTGAGTGTATGTGTGTATGAGTGCGTGTGTGTATATGAGTGTGGTTAGGTGTTTGTGGCCTTACTTGGTTTCAATTTTCGCGTTAATAATAATATATATTGTGCTTAACCGTGTAGGAATTGCTCTGTTTCGTCATAATTCAGGTTTTAGAGGTAGGATTTAACAGTCTTTGACAGTAGATGTTTGGGCAAATGATAGATAGGGCACACTGCATTGATTTGAATTTGAATTATTATTATATGATTGTTATATGTTTGTTTATATGCTTGTTATAAACAGATGGACCAAGGTAGGAAGAAAATCTTTTAAAGAAAGTTGAGCCCGCAGGAGGGATTGAACAAATTCGGTCTTTACGACGTTAAAAACAAATCGGTAAAAGCGGTGTGAGACGGTGTTGTAATCCTGTTAGGTGTAATAAAAATAGTTGTCTCACACTGAGTAAATTGCACTTCTTATAAAGCTCGGTTGTTGCAACTGAATGTAGCAACTTTTAAAATAGCACGATGAGCTATTTCCAGTGGTCTTAGAATTATTTTAGCTGCACCTCCCCAGCAAGGAATACAATAAATTATTATGGAGTGACAGAGGGCATAATACACGTTACGGATAACCGCTTGATTGGCTACGTGTCGTAAGTTTTTGAAGACATATATTAGTTTACGAACGCGTCCCGAGAGAGTGTCAATATGTTGTCTAAATTTAAGGTGTTTATCCAAGATAATGCCGAGGTATTTAATTTGGTTAACTGAAGTTATTGCTAGGCATTTGCAATTCGGTTTCGGTTTAAATAAAGCTCTGGACAAGAAATAATCTTTAATTATTTGCTCTTTAGTTTAATAAACCGAGATCACGTCAATATTAGAGTCAAAAGTTTTGTCAGACACAAACATATTCTCGGATGTTACAAGCCTTAACAATCTCAGTACGTTATTTGACTCTAATGTAGTTAATAAGTTTTCAGTTACTAACAAAACAAATTTCATAAAACGTAAAGCTTTTAAAAGCCAAATTAATGTGTTTTTATTTAAGAAAAAGGGCATTTTCAAAGCTGTTTGTGAAATTGAGTTAAAAAAAAAATTGTGTACACCGTATTATGAATAAACACAGTCAGAAATAGTTACTGACGGCTGATAAGTTCAATGTGCGATCGTGTCGCTAAAAGCAATGGATTCTGGAACACAACAGACGTAAATAAGCAGTTTACTGTTGGTGTACTAAAATTGTTTAAAATATCAACAATTAAGTAATTATGATGGAAAAGCGAATTTTACTACGACTTATAGAAGAATTAAAGGGGAATACGTACAGTATGAATATAAATAGATAATATTTACATTTATAAATACATACATATTTGTGTGGTGACGGATTAAAAATACAGAGTGTCACCAGCCCTATTCATCCCGTAGGTGTCGTAAGAGGCGACTAAGGGAGCAAACTACGCAGGACAACAGCACTGCAGAGAGAAGGAAAACTTGACACAAACCCTATACCAATCCGTCTGTCCAGCGTGGTATAGTAGGCCAAAACCTCCTTTCTAAGGAGAGGCTTATGTCCAGCAGTGGACTGTTAAAGGCTGTTGATGTGTAATGACATATTTAGTTTGATTTTTTTCATGGAATAGGGGGCCGCCGACCATGGACGCCTGCAACTCAGGACACAAACGTACTCTGGGGGGAGCCACCTTTGTCTAACCTGCCCGTTGCCGAGCAGTAAATCCGGCAACAGAAATTACGCGGAGGACGCAAGAAACCTGGAGGTAGTGTCGAACACCGACACTGCCTCGGAGATGAGCGGAGCGAGTACCCCTATGGTCTCAGCTGCGGAGCAGCACCAGAAGGGTACTCCAAAGCGCAAAAGGCGCTCGCTTCGCCTGGGCCTGAAGAGGCAATTGGAGTCGGCCTCGAGCGATGAAGCCTCGGCTCCCAAAGTCGGCACAAGCCGCAGAGGCGCTCGCGGCGGAGGCCGACTTCCTAGGGTTGCCCAGGAGCAGAAGAAGGAGCCCCTACGCTCCTACACTCCCGTGAAGAGGGTCGCGTCCGAGAGGTCGACAGACGTGACCGAGGTGAGGAGCGAGAGGGAGGGTGAGCGGAAGCAGAGCAAAACCGGCAACCCCGTGGACCAGATCGAGGAGGAGGAGCAGGCAATCGGCCACGCCGATTGCCTGCTCCAGACGTCCGGGGTAGCCAGGGGTCCCGAACAGGAGGCCCTGGTAGCGGTCGTGCGCTCCATCATCGAGGCGGGACGACTCCTCGTGGCCGAGAGCAAGGCCCAAGCTAGAGAGAGAGCCCGCCTCGAGGCGGATCTCGCCAAGGCTCGTGCCCACGCTGGTGCCACACCAGCGTCTTCGGCACCTGTGGCGTTGTCCGCCCGTAAGGAGCCGGACTTAGTCCGACTCGTGGCGGAGATGGAGGAGCGTATAATGAGGCGCATCTCCGCAATAGAGAGCGCCCGTTGTCGCCCACCTCTGGCTCCGCCAAGGGCAACCTATGCGGCCGCTGCCAGGGCGGGCCTAACAGCCCAGCCAGCAGCTAGGGTGGCTGGGCCGTCATCAGCGAACCCGCCCTAGAAGACCGGAAAGGGCAAAGGGAGGGGGCGGCCCCAACCCAAGCCCCAGTCTCGGCCCCGGCTGACACCGCACAGCGCCCGTTGGAGCGGGGCTGGACGGTGGCCGGGGACAACAAAAAGAGGCGGAAGGCCGCCAAAAAAGCGGCCAAGAAGGCGAGGAGGGACGCCGCCGCCGCCGCGAAGGGAGCGCCGAGGAAGCTCCGCGCCCCTCGCTCCTCGGCCGTCGTTATCACTTTGACGGCGGAGGCAGCGGAGAGGGGCGTGGGGTACGCCGAGGTCTTGACGAAAGTCAAGGCCAACGTGGACCTCAAAGCCCTCGAGATTCCGGGCGTCCGGTGTAAAAACACACGGACGGGAGCCCGGCTCCTCGAGGTCGCCGGCGCTACCAGTGGCCCCAAAGCCGACGCCCTAGCGGCTAAGCTGAGGGAGTCACTGGATGCAGCTGACGTCCGAGTGTCCAGACCCACTAAATGCGCAGAAGTTCGCATTACGGGCCTGGACGACTCTGTCACGGCGGACGAGCTCAGACTCGCCGTGGCGGAGACGGGAAGCTGCCCTCTGGACAGCGTGAAGGCCGGAGCAATACGCTTCGGTCCCGGTGGACAGGGGGCAGCGGTTGTCAGCTGCCCCATCGCGGCGGCCCAGAAGGTCGCCGATGGACGGAGCCTCCTGGTCGGAGGTTTCCTGAGGGCGCAGGCACGACTCCTGCAGGCCCGACCGGCAAGGTGCTTTCAGGTGCCTGTCGGTGGGTCACGTAGGGGTGCACTGCACGGCGGAGGCCACCGTAGGTGACCGATGCTTCCGCTGTGGCCAGCCCGGTCACAAGGCGGGTGGCTGCAACGCTCCGCTGCGTTTGCTTTAGGTGCGCAGCGGGGGGCAAGCCTGCCGACCACCGGGTTGGTGGTAAGGCCTGTGCCCTATCGCGACCGAAGCCGGGAGGCCGACCTTCCGCCTCCGAGCCGCTGATCCAGACGGAGAGTGCCGCTGGACAGCCGCAAAGCTCGCTGCGGGATGCGGGGATGGAAGTCCAGTGATGGATCCACATCTCCGCATCCTCCAGGTGAACGTAGGCCACGGTGCCGATGCTCAGGATCTTCTGCTCCAGAGCATGGCACAGTGGTCCATCAACATCGCCGCTATCGCCGAGCCATATGTCCATCGGTTTCTCGGGCCTGCCTGGGAGACCGACTTGGACGGCACGGCGGCCCTGGTGCACGGCACCGCAGCCGGCACTCCACCTCTTGCAGTAGTTGCAAGGGGACGGGGCTGTGTAGCGGCGATAGTTGGAGATATAGCGGTCGTGGCCGCTTATTTCACGCCGAACCGAAACCTAACTGAGTACGAGCAATGGCTCGCTCAGCTGGCCGTCGTCGTCGATGCCTGTCGCCCCACCCGGTTCTTGTGCTGGGGGACTTCAACGCCTGGTCGCAGGCTTGGGGTTCCCTGCGCACGAACCCGAGGGGCAGGGGCATTGGAGAACTGGGCTGAAAGATTCGGCCTAGTTCTCCTAAACCGGGGGGCCGTGGCCACGTTCGTGACGGCGAGGGGTAGCAGTTCGATCGTGGACATCTCGTTCGCATGCCCCTCGCTAGCGCGTCGTGTCCAAGGCTGGCGCGTTGTTGTCGGGGAGGAGGACAGGTTCGGATCACCGATATATTCGGTTTGACGTCTCCGCCCCTGCAGATGGCGCGCCGGTCAGACCGGCACCACCTGAACCACGTTGGGCGCTCAAAGCGCTTAGATCGCGACCCTCCTCCTGGAAGCGCCATCGTACAGGCCTGGGCTCCTGCGCCGGACAGGCCTGTCGACGTCGATGCTGAAGCACAGTTGGTTCCGGGAGGCCATGACCCCCGTCGGCGATGCGGCGATGCCTAGGGCTCAGCCCAATACTGCAAGGCGCCAGGTCTACTGGTGGTCGCCGGAGATCGCACGGCTGCGTCAAGCCTGCGTGACCGCGCGCCGCCAGTGGTCCAGGTTCCGCAGGAGGCGTTCGCCGCCCCGAAGATGCGGCAGCGAGAGAGGCGGAGCTGTTAGCGGGTTACAGGGTTGCCAAGAGGACCCTTCAGGCAGCGATAAAGCGGGGCCAAGAGCGAGGCCCGCCGCGAGATGCTGGAGACACTGGAGCGGGATCCGTGGGGACGCCCCCTACCGTATGGTTAGGGGCAAGATGCGCCCATGGGCCCCGCCGCTCACACGGTGTCTTCAGCCAGAGCTGCTTGAGAGGGTCGTTGGCTCCCTGTTCCCAACGCGAGTGGTGGAGCATACTCCGCCACAGATGGCTCCGCCTCCGGCGCTTGAGGCGCCTAACGTGGATGACGACGACGTGCCTGAGGTCACTGGGGTGGAACTAAGGGTGGCGGTGTTAACGGCTTAGAGCCCAAAAACACCGCCCCGGGACCCGATGGCATTCCTGGCCGAGCGTGGGTCCTGGCCTTAGTCGACGAGGCTCTCGAGCCCCGACTGCGAGGGTTCTTCAGCGCATGCCTCGAGCGGGGCCAGTTTCCGAAATTGTGGAGGACGGGGAAACTGGTCCTCATCCGAAAAGGAGGGGCGCCCGGCGGACTCACCGTCCGCCTACCGGCCCATAGTGTTGCTTGACGAGGTGTGCAAGCTCTTTGAAAGAGTGATTGCAAGGCGCCCTCGTCAAGCATCTCGTGATGGTTGGGCCGGATCTGGCGGACAACCAGTACGGTTTCCGTCAGGGGCGCTCCACCGTGGATGCGATCATGCGCGTGAAGGCTCTGGCGGAGGAAGCAGTCTCCCGGGGCGAAGTGGTGTTGGCGGTGTTCCTTGGACATCGCCAACGCGTTCAAACACTATGCCCTGGAGCTGCATCAGGGAGGCGCTCGTGTATCACGAAGTGCCTCTCTACCTCCGCCGCATAGTCGGGGCATATTTGTCGGAGAGAGAGCCGTCGTCTACCCCAGTAGGACCGGTCTCGGTAGGCGTGAAATGTCGTGCGGTGTTCCGCAGGGGTCGGTGTTAGGGCCACTCTTGTGGAACATCGGCTACGACTGGGTGCTTCGTGGTACCTTCTTGGATGGTGTCGCCGTCGTGTGCTACGCGGACGACACACTCGTGACGGCGCGCGGTAAGACGCACCACGAGGCAACCCTGAGGGCCACGGCCGGGGTTGCCCCAAGTCGTTGAGCGTATCCGGCGGCTGGGTCTCGAGGTGGCTCTGCACAAGTCCCGAGGCCCTGTTCTTCCCCACGGGCTTCGGAGGAAGGGCCGGGCCCGGGGGATCCCAGCCCACGGAGGAGGGGACCGGGACCCGGGATCGGGGCCCTCGACAGGTATTGGGGCCCCGTACTCGATGGGCCCATGGGGCCCTTGGATATCCCTTTCCGAGGGGCTGGTCCCCCAAATTGGTTGGGGCAGGCGTGCTTGGGGGCGGCTGTGCCAAACATGAAGGGGGCCCCAGGGTCCTGAAGGGGGACTCTACTCCCCGGGGGGTTTTGCGGCCCTGGCCCTTTACGGGTGCCCTTTTGGGGATGGGGCCCGGGGGGGGGTGAAGGCCAGCAACGTCGCGAACTGCGACGACCCGCACGAAGGGGCCATAAAGGGTCCCTAAGGGGGGGGTTTCCCCACGATCTCCTTTGAGGCCCGGGAGTTCCCCCGGCCCGGAAAATCCAACCCTGGGGCCCCGGGGGCCCCAGAGCCCCCTTTCAGGCACATACGTGGCGCAAGGAGGCGCAGGAGGGGGGCGATGCCCCCAGATTCGAGAAAAAACGATGACCCCGGGAAAACCCAAATCCGCCAGGGCATCATAGGGGAGGGGAGGGAACGACCCCGGGGGAATCCGAGCGGGTGGGCACGCCGTCCCATTTTTTTTTTGGGGGTTTCAAAACCCGTTATGGAAAGGGGTTGGCTCGGGGACCCCGTCACGGGACCCCCCCATACCCATTGACGAAAGGGGATCACGGGGGGGTTTTGGGTTCCCTTTGGCCTGGGCCGCGGTGGGGCCCTGGTTTCCCCTGCCCCCCGGGGCCGACCGGGACCGGCCCTCCACAAAGTTTTTCCGACAGGGCCCCGGGTGGTGGGGGTTTTGGGAAGGAGGGGAGACATTGGGGGCCCCCCTGGAGTGGGGGGTTTCCCCCCCGGGGGGATACCGGGGTTCCCTCCAAACCCCCCCGGGCGGGGGAAATTGGCCCCTTGGGGGGCTCCCCCTGCGAGGGGAAACGGGGGGGCGAAGAGAACGGGGAGGGGGGGGAAAGGGGGGTTTAGAACCTCCCCGGGCGGGACGGGGGGGACGGGCCCCAGGCGGGAGGCCGGGGTTCAGGGGGGGGTCCCGGCGGGGCCCCCCCCAAAGGGAGGGGGGGGAAGGGTGGGGAAAAACTTTTCAACCCTAAGGAAAAAGCCAGGCCCCGGGGTGGCCCGGGGAAGGCTTTCCAAGCGGGGGTCCCCCTTGATGGGGAGCAAAGGGAAACATTTCCCGGGCCCACACGGGGGGGGGTTCTTCCCCCCCGTAGGGGTTGCCCGGGTATGTCGGGGCAACCCGGGCCTTCCTTTCGGGTTCCTTTCGGCAATTTTTGTCCCGGGGGGACGGCTGTTGGGGGAGGCGGGGGTTTGAAAAACCCCCAGGGCCCCCCCGGCAGGGGCCAGGGAACCGGCAACGGAAAAAAAAAAAAAAAAAAAAGGGCCCCGGGGCCCCTTTTTAACTTTAAGGGAAGGGTCGACCCATTTAATTTTTCCCGTAAGCAGAAGCCAAAACCTGGAAAAAAGCGTTTTAAAAACCCCCCCAAATCCCCCGGGTCCCCAAGCAAAAAGGGGAAAGGGGGACCCACATTAAAGAATATTTTTAATTAACCAATATTTTGGGGGAAATTTTCTTTTAAAGGGGTTTAAACCTTGGGTTTTTCCCCGGTATTTCAAAAAGAGGGTTTCCCCTTTTGTCCCGGTTAAACCGGGAACAAAAGAACCAAGGGGTTTTTTTCCAAGGGGTTTGGCCGGAAAAAAAAAACCAAAAAAGGGCAAAATTTCCCCCTTCAAGCCTTTAAGAAAATCAATTAATTTTTCCTTGAAAAATTTAAAAAGAAATTAAATTAAATAAAAATTAAGGGGGGCAAAAAAAGAAAGGCCCCGGGAAGGGTCACCGAAAGGTTTAAACAACTTAAAAACCCCCAATTTTGGGAAAACTGAACCTCAAAAAATCCGTTTTCTTGGGTTTTCCCTTTGAGTGCAAAGGGGGGAGGAGGGCTCCTTTAAACCCCCCCTTTCTTTTAAGGCCCGAAAGAATTGGGGTTTTAAAACCCCTTTTTTGTTGGAAAAAAAATCCACTTTTTTTTCCGAAAAGGGCCCCAAAATTGTGGGGCAAAGTCCTAAAAAGGGGGGCAGAAATATATGGAAGAAATAGGATAACCCCCTTTAAAAGTAAATTTGGGTTTAAAAAAATTCCCCTTATTAAACCCGGGGATGGGGGCAAATTTCTGGGTTTAAAGGGCCCCCGTCAACTTAACAAATTAAGGAAAAAAGATTTTTAACAAATTTTTGATATTTTGATACCCCCCATTTGGGAAGAGGTTATTGGGGAATCCCAAAAATTTTAGAATTTTTTTTTCTTTTTTAAATTTTAAAATTATCCTTTAAAAACAGGGCCTTAACCCTATTTAAAAATTTCCCCCCCAAAACTTTTTTCATTCACTTACGTTAAATTTTTTTTCCATCGATGGCCAAATTGGGGGGAAAAATTTTTGGATAAAAAATATATCAGTTTTTGAGGAAATGGGATTTTTTTTAAAATTTTTTTAATTTTTAAAATTGGAAAAAATTGGGCCAAAAAAGGGGCCCAAATTTTTTAAAAATTTTTTGTTCAAAAGGCCGGGCCCCGTAACAGTAATATTGGGGGGGGGTCCTTTAGTGGCCATTTGGTTTCGGAAAGGAAATTATGGGAATTTTTTAAAAAAAAAAAACCGGTTTTTTAAAAATTTTTTCAAATTTTTTAATTTTATTTTATTAAAAAAAAATTTTTCCCCGTCCTTTTTTACTAATTTTTGTAAAAAGGGGCCCTGCCACGGAACCCAAAAATTCCCAAAACCAAATAAATTTTAAGGTTTTAATTTGGGACTAAAAAAAATCATAATTTTATGTTAATTTAAAATTAAAAATATTTTAAGGAAAAATCTAGGTAAAATTTTTTTCCGTTCCTTTTTTCAAAATTTTTTTAAAAAAAACCTTACGGCCAAAAATCAATACAAAAATTTCAAAAAAGTCCCCAAAAAAAGGGAAAAATTTTTTTTAACCCCCCTTTATTAACAAAAAGGTACCCTGTTTTTGTGTTGGTTTTCATTTTGAACTATGAAAACCTAAAATTATTGGGGGTTTAAAAAAAAATTTTCCCCGAAAAAGAAAATTGGGTTTTCCCCCTAAAAAGTGGGCCCCTTTTGGTTTTTATAAGAGAAAGCCCATTTGGGAAAATCCGAAATTTTTTGAAAAAAGTGTTGAAAGACCCCCCGTTTGGGTTATTTTTAAGCCACTTTGCCCCTTTCCTTGCTGGCTTTAAATTGGGTTGATTTAATTTTGGGAAAAGTGTGGTGATTTACAAATATTGGGAAAATGCTGGTTATTTTTTAATTTTTTTGATTTACTAGGGTATTCCATTTTTTTTTAAAAAAAAAATTTTAAAAAAAAATATAACACTACGAAAATTTAAAACCCCAAGCAAAAAAAAATTATTAAAACACTAACCCTTTTGGGGGCAATTTGAACACCCTCCCCTTTTTGGGGCCCTTTTTTTTTGACCCTCCCAAATTAAAAACACCCCTTTAGGAAAGAATTTTGATGCAACAACGGAAATGAAGTTTACCCAAGTTTGGAAAGTTTTTAAAAAAATTTTTAAATGATAAAAAAATTTAAATTTTTACCATGGAAAAGCCAATAAAAAATTATTAAAAATTGGGGCCGTTCCTTTTTGCCCAAAAAAATATAAAACCTTTCCCCCTGACAAAGATATTCAAATCCCTTGTGTTGATCCTTTTTTAAAACCCGGGGAAATTTAATAATTTAACACTGAAAACCCTATTTGTTATTAACCTTTTAAAAAGAAACAAAAAATCACCCGAAACCAAATATTACAAATACACACAACTTGTTGACACTCTTGACAGTGTAGGTTGACGTCACGTTTTATTCAACCAATAGCGTTGCGTTTTAGAAATTTGCGAGGGAATCTTAAAAAAGCCAATTTTTGATGATTAAATTTCACTATTAAATTATAATAAATTTCAAAAATAATTGTATGGGTATCTTTTTTTAGCAATAAATATTACAAATAAAAATATTTTTGTCCATTTGGTGTCACGTGCATATTCCCTATTGTTGTTCTGAGTCTGCTTGTTCTTTGTGTCCGTTAAATGTATGTTTGTAAAGTCTCGGCGACACAGGATATATTGGTATTGAGAAAGATGTCTTTTTTCAAAAAAAAAGAAAAAATATATTATTGCCTATAATACAACTTCTACTACAACGAACGAGACGTGTGCGTGTGCTTTATTTATCCTATGTTACAATACGAAATTAACAATAATAATAACTTCACACATCTCACACACGGCAGTCTGATCCCAAACTAGACAGAGCCCGTACTATGGTAACCAGCCTACTGGTAAACATACTTATATATATCTAAATAAATACACATTATAGAAAATTTACACCATTTTTCTTTCCTGTCTGGAATTCCCCTCGGATACTACTCACCACTTGAGTGGTTATGTCGGACTCGATCCAAACAAAAACCGCACGCCCGTCTCCAGGTATCCGTAGCCGGGAACACGGGTATAATCTTTTTTTTTTTTTTTTCCATGCGGAAATCCCCTCGGATACCACCTGTCGGTGGCATGTCGGACTCGAAACCGACTAAAAACCGCACGCCGTCTCGGGTACTAATAGCCGCGGAACCAGGTATACCCTAGAAAGGAAAGCCTTATAGATGACCCTTCCTATAGATAAATTACACCCAGACACAAAACAAAATAATTATCGTGCTCATTACATAATATTTGTTCTGGGTGGGAATCGAACAAACGACCACCGACTTAGCAGTCAGGGTCACTAACCACTAGACCAAAATGTTCGTCCATTAATTTATTAATTTTAAATTATGTTTTACGTAGAAGTTTGAAACAAATACAAGTACAATCTATATTTATAAAACAAACTTTGTTATATCAGAGATTACCACGTGTTTTTTTTATATGATATACGAATAATACTAACTTAATATTAGCGAAAACGAGTATTTAATTATGTATCTACAAAGTTATTTATAAATTATAATTAAGTTCACTAGCCTTTTAAGTGATATCTATGATTTCTAAATTATAAATAATAATAACCTCGACCAACCATTTTCAGAGGCTCGCCATAGGCAACTGGATTAAGGGCCCGATACAGAAAGCAGTTCTTCTCGATACGGCATGTATTGTGAGGAGGTTTCTGTCTCTGGGGTCCTAACCGCCAGTGGGGACTGTACCCGAAACCGATGGGACACATTTTTTAAATTTATTTTGTTATTTTGGTACACAAATATATTTTAAATGTATATTTAATGAAATAATAGAAATATAAATATAATAATATTTCGGACATTTAATCACAACGCCATCTAGTTTCAAACTAAGCATAGCTTGTACTATGAAAGCTAGATTGACTGTTAAAATACCAACATACTTTTTTTTGTAAATACAAACATATGTTATGCATAGAAAACACCCAAAATCTGAAACAAATATTTGCAGATAATACAAACATTCAGGTCAAGTCATTTGCACGATACCTATGCCAGTTTTACCACTATATAAAAACCAGTTAATTTCTTTTTGTCTGTCGTCTGTCTGTTTGTTCCGGTTAATCTTCTAAACGGCTGGACCCATGGGTATAATATTTTACTACCAAGTAGTTATCTATATAAGGAGTAACTTAGGCATTTTTTTTTATTTCAGAAAAATCCCATAAACCTTTGCCCGGCCCGGAATCGAACCCACTAAGGCAAGCGTTTTTCAAATTACACGCTAGTATTAAATTAAGAGATAAAATTTACACACTGTCAAAATATTATATTAAAATAATTGTAATATATTCTATCTCATTCTCTCCTATACATTTATGTGTTTGTTTCTTTATCGTGACGCTTTTCGTTCCATTAAGATTCAAATCACAAACGATTCCAAAAAAGTTTCACTTTAAAAATATGTTCATGCAAATAAGTAATAGGGAGGGATAAGAAGGGAGAAAGGAAATCGAGACAAACCCTTTTTTTTTTTTTTTTTTTAACGTTGGAAATCCCCTCGGCGTCACCCCTGGGTTTGCGCCGGGGGTGGTGTGTCGGATCGGCCGACTAAAAACCCCACGGGGGCCACTCTGCCCCTGTAACAGGAGGATCCGGAACGCTGTTTTAAGACATCCGGGCCCCTCCTAGCGCCAGCCCGCTCCCGGTGCGGACTCCTCCAAAATTTTTTTCCCTCTTTTAGCGCGTCCGGCACACGGGACGCCGCCCCCCGCGGCTGGGCCAAACTAAGCGGGTGGGGGGGGAAAACCCCCCCGTCCCCCCGCGGCCCCCCTCAAGGCGGGATGAGGCTGTGATAGGCGGGCCTCCGCCGCCCGGCCCCCGGCGGGGGATCGGGTCCGAGTGGAGGCGTCCTCCCGGGCCCTCTCCGCCGCCCCTTCCGCGAGATTACTACCCGCAGAAGGTTGCGGCCCGCGGTAAAAAAAAACTGTGCTAACCGGCCCTGGAGGGATACGGCCCGGGAGCGGAGATCCCCTCCGAGACTGCAGTGAGGCCCCCCGCTGCGCCGCCCCATGCGGGGAGACCCCCTTCTGGGGGTCCTCCTGATCGCATTTCATGGGTTTATTTTAACCTTATACTTTGGGCAACCTGCCAAAGACCCCTTTACCGAAGGAAAATTCCCCCTTGGCCCTGCCCACTCCAACCCCTAAAGCCTCCACCAGGGCCAGCGCGTGGAGTCCCCACCGGAAACCCAACGACCATCGTGGCTCGGCCCAGCGGCTTCGCGCCACTCGCGACATCCTGGGGGCGGAGGCCGAAACCCGCTCTCCCCCGGGAGTCAAGCCCTCCCGAAAACTTCGGCGACATTTCCCGCCTCCAAAACCCCGGGGGGGGTTTCCCGGCCCAAAACCGGGGGGCATCCCACCTCCGTCAAAAGGGTCGGTCCCGCGTATGGCCTGACCGCCATTACCCTCTGGGGGCGCCAGAGGGCCCCCTATTCTGGGCGGTGAGCCCCGCCCCCCCCCGGTGCACCGTCAGTGCCATTACCAAAAAACCCCGTGTACAGCCGTCTTGTCCACGCTGGGTCCACCCTATTGGGCAAAACGCCCTGGGCAGACGCAGCGGCGCCCATTTTTGGGCAAGCTGCGGAAGTGCTCGTCGAAGACCACCTCCCGTCGAGGATCAGGCCCAGATATTCTTTTGGGCCCCGAACCGGTACGAGGACCGGTTGAACACGATTGAGGCGCCGGGGGGTGGACCACGACGGGGCCCTGAAAAACAGGGCCCCCTCTTATTAGGGCACCCGAAAAGCCCAGCGCCGAATGCGCCCCGACCACCAGGGAGACTCCCCCTGTGGCCGGGCGCGCCCGCCTTTTTTGAATTTTGCCCCCCGGGCTGTCCCCAGGGTATCGTTTTGCGTAACAGATTACCCCAGCCCGGGGGGGAAATCGCGCGAAGGGCCCAGTCGTCCCCATGTTCCACAAGAGGGGTCCAAGAACAGCCCCCCTGGGGAACACCGCACGACATGGGCGACACCCCAAATTACCTTCTGGGTCCTCGTAACCCGGTACCCCCTTTAAAAATAGTCTCCCACTAGCCGCCTCATACTTTGGCACCCCATGATAGGGGAGTGTTTCCTGATGCGCTGAATGGCGACTTTTGAATGCGTTTTTGGGCGAGTCTAATGACACCCCAACAGCACGCCCCCACAGCTCCCGGCCTCAGGCGCAACACGGCGTCGACTGTCGAACGCCCGCCGAAAACCAAATTGGGCGTTCCGACAGATCGGGGCCCACTTCGCAGAGGTGCCGGACGATGCGGGCAGAAAGAACGCCTCTCAACAATTTTGCCCGCCTCGTCCAGCAGCACGATGGGCCTATAGGCCGCGACCGAATCGGCAGGCCGTCCCGGCTTCCTTAATAGGACAGCTTCCCGCTCTTCCAGCACTCAGGGAAGCGTCCCGCGACGAGCCAGCTAGCGTCGAACACCTCCCCGAGGCGGTCTGCCATGTGGTTGAGGGCCAGGGCCAGCACTCGGGCCGGTACCCCGTCTGGCCAGGGGCGGTGTTCTTGGAACGGATCCGTAGAACAGCCGCCCCTACCTCCGAATCCCGGACGGGCGGAACATTATCCTCCCCGTGCTCCCCGTCGTCTCCGGCCAAGGAGGCCATCGCCGGGGGAGTGTGTTCCGCTCGTTGTGGGAAAAGGCCCTCAACCACTTCTCGCAGGAAGCTGGGCTGGAGAGTCTCCGTAAGGGGGGGGGGGCCCGACGCGCGGAGCTTTTGTCGCACCGCGCGGTAAGGGCGACCCAAGGGGTCACGATTAAGACCCTCCAACATCTCCTGTCTTTTTTCTTCTTTGGCGCGGCTAATGGCCAGCTTCAGAGTTTTCCGCGCCCGTCGGTACTCCTCATGAAGCCGGTCCTCCTCACCGTCTCCACGGTGACGCCGCCGACTGCGCGTGTAGGACCTCCGGGCACGTGTACAGGCCGCACGGAGGTCCGCCAGCTCCTGGGACCACCAGTAGACCTCCTTCCTTGGAGGCCGACGACCTCGAATGCGGGGCATGGCCGCATCGCATACATGCGTAATCGCATCGCGAAAGCGACCAGCCCCCACGTCGACCTCCTCGGTCGGAGCCTCAGGAGACAGCCACGAGTGAATTATGGCTGCCTCCTCTAGTAGGTCCCGGTTCAGTCTGGCAACAGCCCACCGCGGAAAGCGGGATAAACGCCGCGCCACGTGACCCCTACTGGAGTCCTGGGTCCGGGAGAGCTCAAATCGGATATACAGGTGATCCGAGAGCGTCTCAACCTCTTCCAGGACACGCCAGTTCCTTACTCGTGCGGCGAGGGCAGGGGTAGCGAACGAGAGGTCCACTATCGACCCCCCCTGCTGTCGCACGCACGTGTTGGTGGAGCCTCTGTTGAGAAGACAGAGGCCCACCGAGGCCGCCCACTCCTCTACGGCCTCGCCCCTTGCGTCCGTCCTGGGGAGACAAACCCTATACCAACCCGTCTAGCCAGCGTGCTATAGTAGGCCAAAACCTCCTTTCGAAGCAGAGGCTTATGTCCAGCAGTGGACTATTAAAGGCTGTTGTGAAAGCAATAGGGAATAGGTAATAAATTACATATTATTTACAGAATCACCTACAAAACACCAGTTAGTTTATGTTCGAACAAGAAATTTAAATTGATACCCCAGAAACCTCCACTTCGTATATGTAATCAAAATTCATTGTAATTATTACCGAAGTATATTACAATGGTTTCAGCTTACATTAAACAATGTAACACCGATTATTAGCATTGCAAATACTCAATTCGGCCTACATTATACAGAATCCAATTTCCAAATGAAAATAGACATTTACAAGTTTCGAATCCTTCGGAAAATCGTCACTTCCTGTTGGCACTAATAGCCTCGCTATAGAGCCAATTTCCGGCCGCCATGTTGAGAATTCCGGTTGGATATTTACGAGTCTTTATTCATTGTCGTATGAAATTATTTATATTGATTGGTTTTTGTAATACGTTAGAAGCAATCCTCTGTATCTTGTGTAAGCTGATTCATGAGACTTTGTAGCCGTGTTATTAGTTGGATACAATTTTATAAAGGTACTAGCTGACCCGGCAAACGTTGTTTTGCCATATACATTATTTCAAAAAAATTGTCAAAAAAAAAATAGGGGTATCAAATTAGATGTTGGCCGATTCTCAGACTTACCCGATATGCACATAAAATTTCACGAAAATCGTGTAGTTTCGGAGGAGTTCAACCACGAACACCGTGACACGAGAATTTTATATATTAGATTCATTTTGGCACATTTCCTGCTATTTACCTTGAGACAGCAGTGTGAGCAGGTAACCTTTGGAATTGAGGTAACATTTAGCAGTTATAAAACAATTATATTGTAAAGACGCGTTATAAAGAAGTCGATGTTTATGAACCAGAAATATTTTTCAATACAGTTCGTTCATTTATGTTATTAATATGAAGGTAGTAAAAATACTAAATAATACATTCAATACATTTACCGTCTTAAATTCATGGCGTACAAATATGCAACCTATGTTACCAATAAATATAATACCTTTAAACGAACAATTCTTATATATGTCTAATATATAAAATTCTCGTGTCGCGGTGTTTGTTACCAAACTCCTCCGAAAGGGATGGACTGATTTTTATGAAATTTTGTGTGCATAATATCAGGTAGGTCTGAGAATTTACCAACATCTATTTTTCATACCCCTAAATGATAAGGGTGACCCACCCTAAAATTTTTATTTTCAATATTTCCTAGAAATAATGTATATGGCAAAACAACGTTTGCCGGGTCAGCTAGTGTATATATATATATAAATATATTTATAATCTGAATCTCAGAAATAGCACCAATGATTTTCATAAACTTTGTATGCAGGGGGTTTCAGGGGCGATTAATCGACCTAACTAGGTTTCATTTTTAGAAAATTTACCGAAAAAAGTAGCGAGCGAAGCTCGGTCATCAGGTACTTATACATTTATAACAATAGTTCTATTACTAATAAACGAATCAATAATATTATTTGTATTTATAATTTAAATTGCATTGACTGCACTGACGGCGTAGTGGTTTAAGCGGTCGCCACGCCGCTTACTACTACGCTAAGTGCTGTGGGTCCGATCCCCTCATGGGACTACACTTTGTGCGATCCATAAATTGTTGTTCTGAGTCAGCGTGTTCTTTGTGTCCGTTTCATGTATGTTTGTAAAGTCCTCCGCGACACAGGATATAGTTATTCCTAATGCGGGAGTTGTCTTTTTAAGAAAAGAAGAAAAAGAAGAAATATTTGTTAATAGAGTAAAAACATATTATGTCAACAAGCCATCCGAACAGTTGTCTCTTAAACTTTTTAAAAGTAGATGTCTAGGATCTAAAAGGAGCGGGAGGATCCTTCGGCGAGGCGATCATTTTGTTTTATGGTATCTTTATGAACGTGTCGAACGGTTGATGCTAGGAATTTCTATATAATATACTTCCTAGCTCTATTTAGATAGTTATTAGCATAGCACGCTGGAAGATCAATAGTTACTACATAGACTCAATAGATCATGTTGAAGTATGTTTTTATGGTACGTAAGAGGAAGTTGCCACAATTCCTGACCAAATAGCTGTGGTAGCATTCTATGGTTGTTGTAATATCCTATTAATATTATAATGAATGTTTAAAATGTTATGGCCAATATTAGGACTTTTAGAATTATAAGACTTCTGTGGTGTGACGATAGAGCATTTTTTGGAGTATCTTCAATGTCAATGTCAAAATTCTGCATCTCGCTACAAAAGTTTGCGAGGTGATTAGGGTATACACAAGTTCGTGATACTACCCGTGAGGTCGTGGCTTGCCAGGCCGGACCTAATACCTGTTCTTCCATATTAATTGCCAATGTATGTTGCAAATGTTTGTTCATTTATTTGTATGTGTGTCTAGGAGTAGGCCAAAACCTCCTTTTTAAGTAGAGGCCTATGGGTTAAGGGTATTGATGATGATGTGTCTCTACCGTGCGAGATCCATGTTTCAGCCATAAATGAGTCGGCTCGACCGGAGTTATACCACAGTCTCTCTGAGAACCCGTATCAAATAATTCTATCGCTGCTTTTCATCGAGTGATTGACGTTATCGGTGTCCAAACCACCCCTCTCCCTGATTCTGGGGTGGGTACTGAAAAGGTGGCAACGCTCTTCTGACTCTTGAGTCACAGGTGTCCATGGGTGAAAGCAGTCACTTACCATCAGGTGACACGTCTGCTTGTTTGCCATAATATTATTCTAGATATCTGACACACAACGCCATCTAGTTTCAAACTAAGCAGAGCTTGTACTATGAAAACTAGATTGACTGATAGAATATGTCTTATATACATTTTTCTGTAAATACATGATACATACTCGTATTATACAGAGAAAATACCCAAACGCCGAAACAAATATTTGCAGATCATAGAAACATTTAGTGCGACCCGGGTTTAAAACCCGAGACCTCAGCAGAGCAGTCGCATACAATAACACTGCACCATCGCGGCAGTCATAAAAACCTATATTACAAGCTAATTATAAGCATTTCCTATATCATCATCATCGTGATCATCATCAAAGACGTCCACTGAAGTCTGAAGCAATTTTTTGCCTTTCTTAAATGTTTAATTTAAAGCCAACCTTCATGTTTAACCCAGAAATATCACTAGACTACATGTTTTAATGTATTTCTGACGGTGGTACCTGATTTCCCAAGTGTCAAGTCACGACATCGCGGTAAATGTCTCAGGCTAACAGCGTCAACCAAGGTTGTCGTGTCTCGATAAAAACATGGCTAGACGAATATACCTTGTGTACATTATGATGTTGTTTTCTGACGAAACGAATTTCTGTTTATATATTACAAAATTTTAGTTACAGAGAAAGCAAAAATAGATTTCATTGACGATATTTTTATTTAGGTATTTTGAGTTTCAGTTTACTGACTTTTAAACTTATATTATAAATTTGTAAGCCAGTTTGTTTGTATGTTACGCTTTCACGATTAACCACTAAAACGATTTTTTAAATTATTTCACCACCAAAAAAAATACTAAGACTAGCAGATTACCGATTCAATTTTCGGTTACAATGCGATATAATCACATTACAGTCAACTTTGGATGTTTAAAAGACGTCTCAAGTATCGGTTGAACTCTAATTGCCTGAAACTAGTTTTAAGTGCAGATCAAAAGTTAAGTAATACTTTACTATTTGACTACAAAAATACCTTTTGTGACAGTTGTGAGATCGAAAGTTGATCGGAACTGAATTGAGACCGTACTTTTACAGGCGTGTGGGCGGGATTAGTCACCTGACGGTAAGTGAGAACCGCCGCTATGGACGACTGCAATTAAAAAAAAGAGGCAAAAGTATTAAAAAATATATAAAAAAACACTATGTAGGCAATCGCGGTTAAAAGTAACCTATGTTACTCGCTGATAATGCAGTTTTGTATTGGTGAAAGAATTTTTACCTGGCTGGAACTTATCCTTACCTCCTCTCCCTCCTTTGTCCGTAATCATGGTCAACACTCTGCTACTGGATTTTCCCAACATGACTTCATCTACCTGTCCTATTCCTTAAAACCTCCTAAGCCTTCTCCTAAGGTACTGCACACTCGCTGTCTCGGACGGAATTAAGATAAACTTCGAATTGATGCCTCAAACTCAAATTGGAAACCAGTACTGGAAACCGCTACAGTGGACGATAAAGTTCATTTGTTTAACACGATGTTAGCAAGCCTTCACGACCAAGACGCGCCTGTCATGAACACTAAAATAAAGCGTCCTCCAGCCAATTGATTAACTGTAGGTATTCGAAAGGCAATGCATCGCAGAGATAAGGCTTATCGGAAATATCAGAGAAACCGCTGCGACGAAAACTGGGTTATTTACAGAGTTTTTACTTTTATCGTTCATTAGCGCCATTATTTGTAAGCATCTTGTTTGTAGTTTGGAGCTAAGTCTAGTAAAAATCCTTATTCTATTAAAATAACCTTAATCGTCTAAAGCGTGTTCCCTCCGTCAAAGTGCTATGGTCTAAAAAGGTGTCTAATTTATTTTTAGAGATGTATACATTATACGCCTCCTGGCGGCTCTCGTCTTATCTTCAGGGGTACCAACAGTCTCACCAGGGACTTCCTTTCTAGGGTATACCTGGTTCCCCGGCTATTAGTACCCGAGACGGCGTGCGGTTTTAGTCGGTTCGAGTCCGACATGCTACCGATAGGTGGTATCCGAGGGGATTTCCGCACGGAAAAAAAAAGGGGTACCAACAGTCTGTCCGCATCGATGAAGATTCTCTTCAGGTTGGCGTGAACTCGACTGTGACGTCCCTCACGGTGGCATTCTCTCTTTTTTTTATGATAGAGGGGGCAGACGAGCAGACGTGTCACCTGATGGAAAGTGACCATCGCCGCCCATGAACGTCTGCAACTCAGGAGTCACAAATGTCGGACGTCGTTCGTGTCGTTATAAATTCTGGCAGCACAAGTAAAACTATTCTGAATAATAAACCCTAAAAAATATTTGGTAGTTGGATTTTTTTTCTATAATTTATACGTAAACTTTGTAAGGTTTTTAATTATGGCTTAACCTTCCTAAATCAGGTAGGTACTATTATAGGCCAAAGGTCCGCAATCCCAGTGGCATGTCGTATCTCGCGTTGGTTTTTTTTTAAACCAGTTTTTAGTTTACTTTACGGGCTGGCTTGTTTTTTGAAAAAAAAAAGTGATTTCTAACGTGTCGCTAAAGCGGAACGGGAAAATATTCTTGATACCATCCCATGGTACGTCTGAACTTTTCGGGAATAAAGATTATTTTTTTTATTTACTATCAGAGATTTTAACTCTAAATATAAGTAATCACTACACCAAGTTTCATTATGTTTCGTTCAGTAGTTTTTGCGTGACTGTGGAACATACAGACTGACATACAAAAATTGCAGAAAATTATTTTTTGTACTTGTGTATTTATGTACTTTTCTATTCTTTTATTATAAGTGTATATATAGAAGTTTAGTTATAGTTTTTTCAGTTGGAACAAAGATCCTCATCGCGCGTTGTGAAAGGGGGCTAGACGGAAAAAAACCTCACGAAAAATTGTAACGACACTTTTTATTTTTTTTATTTTTTTTCCTTTCTAAGGAGAGTCTTATGTCCAGCAGTGGACTATTAAAGGCTGTTGATGATGATGATGATATAGAAGTTGACGTAAATGTATGAAAATCACTTAAAACCTATCTTCTAATTAGTGTATAGTCTTTCGTTAACACATTGAAGAGAGGTGTATAAGAAAAGGCTTAAACGCAAACATTGCGGTTGCTTACAACCGACCAGATTAATATCCCGGTCCACTCGACCGGTATAAATTGTGGTTCCTCGGGCTTTCGTTAGACGGTGTTAGTTCTGTTTTAATTAGTACGAGTACAAATATCAGGCATTAATCTTGAACAAAGGCGAGACGGTGGGCAATCTTAGATGTTAGAGATTAGATATTGTTTACCTAACTCCGGCAATAGTATAAGAAAACTTATAACTAAGATGTACTTCTGTTGGCAATAGCGGCAGGCTCAACCGGAGTGATACCATGGCGTCACAGCAAACCGGTGTTAAGTAATTTGACTGGACGAATGGCGTAGTGATTTAAATGGTCACCACGCTGCTGCCTACAACGCTGAGTGTTGTGGGTTCAAATTCCACATGAGACGACGCTTTGTGTGATCCACAAATTGTCGTTCTGAGTCTGGGTGTTCTTTGTGTCCATTTTATGTATGTTTGTAAAGTATCCCGCGACACAGGAATATATTCCTAATACGGGAGTTGTCTTTTAAGAACAAAATAAAAACAAAAAATCTTTCGTTTCTTTTCACCAAGTTTAAGAGTTTAACCTAAGCCTAACTTTACCCTCTTATTCTGGAGGGCAGGATAGTAAACGTTAGCATTACAAAGAGTCCATGGGCGACGGTGCCCCTATTCTACTTCACTACTGTGACACGACTTAACTTTGGTGAAATCATAAATAAATAATTTGAACCAAAAATTTATTAAACATGTATTATTTTGAATTTTATAATAAAGTATCAAATCCCTAAAAGAAGCAATCACCAGTGTTTTTAAGAACCCAAAGATAAATGGCGGTGAATTTACATGAAAATACTAATGAATAAAATATAAAACAGCAACAAACGTCTAAAATCTAGTTGAGCTGCATTACTACTAGACTGCTTCATTCTAAAATGTTCTTTTAATCCGAAGACTTCAATTCGCGAAGAATTCTAATGTTTTCGTACTTCTTACAAATATTATAGCCTTAACGACAAAGGCACCATTACTGTTCTTAAGGGAACGTACGAACGTGAAACAACTGGTAATTTACTCATCTGTATGAAAATAGGGTAACATTAGCTCGTATATAATAAATTCACGATTACCGAAGGTATCGGGACAAAGTTAAGGATTACAAGATTTTTACGGTGGCGGGACAAATTCGAGAATCACAAGATTCTGCTTTTTCAAAATAATAGGTCTTTACCTATGAAATTGCCGTTTTGTATGCAAACCTTGCACCTACTGACTATTACTTTTTCCAAAATTTAGACAATTTTTTAATGGGTAAAAAATTCAATTCCCGAGAGGCAGTACAAAATGCCTTTGAAGAGTTTGTTGCCTCCCGTCCAGCTGATTTTTACAAGAAGGGCATCAATAAACTGCCAATGCGTTGGCAAAGATGCGTCGATTGCATGGGTGATTACTTCGAATAACAGAAATAAAAAAGTTTGAAAAAATAAGTACTTTCACTTATTGCTTACAAAACGGCAATTTCATAGGTAAAGACCTAATATAAGAAGTGCTCGTGCTTTCTATGACTATTACTACATTTGTAATTTATCTATAATATGTATGTATTTAAAAATATATAAGTATGTTTATCAGCAGTCTGGTTACCATGGCACAGGCTCTGCCTAGTTTGGGATCAGACGGCCGTGTGTGAAATTTGTGAGGTATATTATTATTATTATATTATTATTCTGGTGTGATTGAGTAATTAACCCAATTAAAACCAGTCAGATGTTGGATTGAGTTAGTATCTTATAGTTTAAAATATTTTCATCAAAAAGACTATTCAAAATATTATAAACTTATATGAATTTATATCTCGTATTCAACCTTAGTTCGGACATTTCAGAATATTTTACTTTTTGTTTAAATTTGTATTAGATTATTATGCCCCAATTCTAAAATTTATTGCCCTCTTTTTCAATGTAGTTGAAAAAGAGACCAATCAATTATAATTGGCAAAAAACGCTCCTAGCAGCCTGCCAGGAGGCTTTTGTTATTCTATAAGGAGCTGGGTTGGCTCACCTAGATATAAAGAACCGTCTTAAATAATATACATGCGAAAACCAGAGCCCACCACAAATACTTTTTTTTTTTTTACGTGTGGAAATCCCCTCGGACCGTCACCCCACCGGGGTTTGCGGCGGGGTGGTGTGTCGGACTCGGACCGACTAAAACCACACGGTGTGCCACTCTGCGCCTGTAATAGGAGGGATCCGGGAACAGCTGTTATTAAAACATCCGGACCATCTAAACTTCGGCGAGCACTTCCGCCTCCAAATCCCACGAGGAAATACTTATACCAACCCAGTTTGCATATAATAAATTCAAGATATAAAACCAGAAAATTGCGCTGTAGTAATCTGTATCAACGGACCTTGACCGCCGTCACGGAAATAGCAGAGCTTTAATTACATTTGGTTGTTATTTTTTTTTATTACAAATACAATTAGAACTTATGACTTACCTTAACTTACTTTTTTAAATAATTTCAACTTAAAAATAATAAATAGGCAAAAAGAAAAAACTAAGACTCAGAAAGCTTTACTTGTAAACATAAGTAGTTTGACAATGATACCTATGTGACCTTTTTAATTATTTTAGAAGCTAAGCTATTTGACGATCTTAGTTTTTTATAGGCGCAAGCGAGCAGACAGATCAACCGATAGTGACCTACCGAATGAAGACCAGCAACTTAAAGTCTCAAGTGCTTTGCAACCCTTTCAGACTTCCTAACCTCTCAGCAGAGGAGGTCCCAGGTTTGGGCTCCGATAACCGTACTCACTCGGTGAGCAGCAGAAAGACTTGCTTAACACTGGCTTTGTGTGAGGCCGTCGTATCACTCCGGTTGAGCCAGTCCATTATGTGGAAGCATGGACCATGGCTTGGTGTTATGGAAAAATAATTTTTGTGTGTCTTTCTTCTCTTATCCTGCAACATGCAGAAGTAATACTTGAAAAAGGAAATGTGTTACAGAAGGCGCGCTGTTTGATTTAACCAATGAGCGCTTTTTTTATTTTTATTATTATTAATTGAAAGCAATTAATAATAATAATTAACATCCGTCATCTCACCTCTCTTCCCTCACATGATTATTATAATTCGTGTTTAAAATTTTGAAAACGACGATCATCCATATAACCTTTTTTCCCTTATTTTCTCTCCTTAGGGGGGAAATCCTTTCTTTCTAAAAAGCATCAACTGCCAAGTAATTTTATATGCATTGATTATATAACCTAGATTATAATATCAAGCTCTTCACAGCCACTAGTAACATTTAAATAAATAAGTAATCTACTAAATGAAGCAACTCTTCTTCTACATATTATCGACTAAATAATAATCGCCATAATCTTTTAAGATCTCAAGGAAAAAGCTTTCTATCAAGTTCTCATGTAATAATGAAATCATCCCAACTTCTTATTTTATATTTGTGATACACAATGTTTTATAGTTCCTTATAGTTCCTTATAGCTCAAACAATTACATTGGTCTGTGTAAGAAATTTCATATCCAGCCACTTGTAAATCGACGCCGATTAGCTGATTGTTCTTTTCTTTTGAAAATTATTTCTAATGAGATTGACTGTCCTAGCCTTTTGCAAAAGTTAAATTTTAATGTCCCCCGTAAGTCGATTAGATTTAATCCACCCATTTCTATTCCAATTTCTTCCTCAATCTCTAGAAAAAATTCATATATTGTGCGAGCGAGCGGAGATTTCAATAAATTGTGCAAGGAATACTCTCTTGATCCCTTTAATACCAAAAGCAATGTTGTGCGCGGTATGCTAAACCTTAAATTTTTTAGATCGTAACATTTTTAGATCGATTATTATTTATTGTATAGTTGTATAGGTGTAGTGTCGTATTAGTTAGTGCTCCAGAACCTCTGTTACTTACAATGATTCTATTCGTAAAAACCTGTAATTGGCTTGATGTAGCATATCAATCTGACCATTTCATTTTTGTAGCTGTTGGTTTTCCTAACTGAAATAAATAAATAAAAAAAAAATGAAGAAATTTCAAAAACAGTAAACGCGGGTCGTTTTCTGTTGTCGAGATTTTCATTTTTATAAGTTGACATAAATTTACAGACTCAAAGATTAGTTGACAGTCAGATGTTTCTACCACTAACTTAATATTTACGATCGTCGATTCGTAAAAATTGCGAAAACACCTCTGCGTCCAACTTAACAGTTTCAGTAATTAAATTACTCTTTTGTTATACTCGTGATTTGCCAACTTGTTATTTAAGCAACGTAATCTTAGAGAACAGACTGTTTTTATTCGAGGTTTTCGTATGGATAATTGGCTCCATCGCTATGCAATTCGTAAGAAAATTTTTGCCTTGCAAAATCAACCTGTAAAGCAATTTGCCGCTTGCGGTATTTCCAAATAGATACGACCGTATTACGAGTACTATTGCATCTGTTTTGCTACCACCGCCTGAGCTGCAGGTGTCTATAGAAAGCGATAGCCACATACCATCATACATGATTCATTTGCTGCCTCCTGCTGCTACTGCCTTCGTTTGCCTCCTACCTCATAAAAAATCGCTAGGAGTATGTGGTGATTCCACTAAAAACCACCCCGACGGGCGGCCTCAGGTGCCCCCTTCTCTTTCGTCTTAATGCAATCAGGTCGCCATCCTATCCCCTACCGCAGCATTCAATTTGCCACCAGAGGTCCCCACTCTCTGGCGGCCCTCCTAATTATACTTAAATATCAAAAGGTTATCCAATTTACTAATGGATATTGAATATCTAACAATACTATCAAAGTAAGCTTTATATGTCAGGACAAGTAAGCTTTATATCTGTTTGAATAGACCAAAATAGCTCTCACAAGGCGCATCGGTCAATCGTACAAATTACGTTTTTAAAGGGAAACCTTTTGATAGACGGATATTTGAGATACTCTTGTCTGATACTGAAGAAACGTATCTTAATATACATCCATTGAATTGAAGATTTTGAGCAAAGTACACTACAATATTCTTTATGTATTATTTTGTTCAGTTGTATGTCACAGCACAGCCGGAACGTTTTTGATGATTTTTTTTTTATATTTGTTTGGGTGAATGCTGCAATGTTTACGATTCACAAAATCTTACCCATTAGTTGGCTCTTGAACCCGGTTCTTGATATTTTGTGTCACTTCTGGACAAAACTGTTTGTTTGTTTGTATGCATTTTTGGAGATTTAGATTTACGATTGCAACAGGACGCATTTTTTATCAGTTTTTTTTTTAGATTTTGGTTTATGACTTTTAGTGTCCAATTTATTTATAACACGAAAAAAGTTCAAGACAACCTCGTGTTTTGGCTAGATAATTTACAGCTTCCGCTGGTATGTTAAAAAAGATATCAAGGAAATGTCTAAGAAACACTTGGTTGCATCTAAGCTCATTTCACTACTCGTACTTAATCTTTTCAAAGTAACAAATTATTCCAAGACTTAAACAGGGTACATTAGGTTAGAAGGGAGTTGGGAAGATTTACAACTGGTTCAAAATAGTAAATAACTAATAATGCAAGTGCTTTAAAGCGCAAACTTAACAGGTAGTACGTAACCATACTTCAAGACGGTCGACAGAATTAAGGTGCTGTTTTCAGTTAGAAATTTCAGAACTTACACCACGTTGGGCGTCAATTAAACGTGGCGCCCAACCATGGGACTAATAAAATCAGAGTAGTTCTTCTGTAATAAAAATTAGTTAGAACCTCGTGCGTGAGTTCAATATTGTTGGACGTGAACCTCATGTTAAAAGTAAATTTAATTTATGAAAGTTTGATAAATTTATTATGGCTCAGTTATTTACGACTTCGCTTAGGTTTATGAAATTATCTCGGGTCATAAAATACTAATAACATAATCCCTGGCAAAGAATGGTTAATAGAGAAGACAACAAAACATTTAACAAAGTAATGTAAGTTGTTTGCTAAGCCTTTATATTGTAATATTAATCGCAAATAAGAAAAGCAATTTCAGAATAAAATTACATTATATAAGTTCATGATATAAAAAGACATATCAAAAATAAAATTGACTAGAAACATTCAAGTTATGAAGCAAATATTCTTTAGGGATCAGAACCATCCAGACAAAGACATTCCTAGACCCAGATGTACTCACAATGTCTCACAAACATTTACATCAAATGTTCCAAAGCAAGGGTCACTAACTGCCAGACCAATAGGATCAACAACCAAACAGAAGTTAAGATATTTATTTCTCAAAAAGAATACAATTCACTGAGAAATACAAATTATGAACTCAATAGTAAACTTATAATCTACGTGCGTACAGTGTTACCAAACATCGTACTAAATAACACAAGTAAAATGTGGGTAAATTAAAAATAAATAAAGGAACCGGGTCGTATTACGTATCGATCTTCTGATAGCAAGCGGAAATTGGGTGTTCTTTGTGTCCGTTTTATGTATATGCTGTTGTCCTACGTAGTTTGCTCTTACGACATCCACGGGATGTAGAGGGCTGGTGATACTCCGTATTTTTTTTTTATTTTTTTTTTATTTTAAAAAGACAACATTAGGAATAAATCCTGTGTCGCGGGGGACTTTACAAACATACATGATACGGACACAAAGAACACCCAGACTCAGAACAACAATTTGTGGATCACACAAAGTGTCGTCCCATGTGGGGTTTGAACCCACAACTCTCGGCGTAGTAGGAAGCGGCGTGGCGACCGCTTGAACCACTACGTCATTCTTAATCCATTACCACACGGACGTCGCGATTTATTCTGGGTTAAAACGTATAATCGTTTGAAAATATGAAACGTCCATGATAAATGGTTGGCAATGAATGGATATATCTATCTACAGTATTTTCCTTCTTCTCATAAGCTCAGTGATATCATTACCAAATTATTGATCACTTGATGCAAACTCTATGTACAGTCGGGTAAGTTGATCAGTCAAAAGTAAAAGAAATAAAGGCCACATGCGGACGGAAGCCATAATAGGGTTAACTACCACTTTGACGATTCTCCTTTGAAAGGAAGGGCTGTATTTAGGGCGAATTGTGCCATGAGCGAATACGTGAACTTTGTATAAAATAGCTCTTTTTGTCTTCGATTATTTCCTATGCACATATGGTCTTCATTTTACAAGCTTCTGGATAATTTACTAAGATAAAAATAATCTGTTGACTTAGTATCTTTACTTTTAATATATATTAGCAATGAAAATCAATGATAACAATTGCTTACCAACGGTTTTCTGTGAGGCCGTGGTATCCTTTTGGTTAAGTCGACCCATTTGTGCTGAAGCATGGCTCTCCCACGGTTGCGTATTATATCATTTTCGATATAGAACTTTTCAGCCATCTTTAAACACACTTTTCTTCATCTGTAATTAACTGACTAACTAGATAGGTACATCAATCTGAGAAGTCTAAATCCATTGAAATAAAACGTAGCACGTATTTTTTGTTTGAAGAACGATACCTGAGCGTCTTAATACGACTCGGTCCCCCTTCATGGTTAAAGGCGCAAGTATGTACGTATGTTTGAAGATACTATGGTTTGGTGTCTTAGAGCTGGTATGGTGCAGTGCCTGGGAGGCGGTTAGTGAAATTCCTCAAATATACTAGTAAACAACACCAGGTATGGTAACGGTACGGTCAGATGCTGAGGACTACAGCAGAGTTGAACTTCTTTTATGGCATAGGGACATACGCGCAGTCGTGTCACCTCATTAAAGCCTTTAGTAGTCCACTCCTTAGTACAGAGGTTTTGGCTTACTATAAAACGCTGGTCAGACGGGTTTTTATAGGGTTAGTGTCAAGTATTCCTTGTCTTTGCAGTGCTGTTTGTCCTGTGTAGGTAGTTTGCTCCCTTAGTCGGCTCTTACGACACTCACGGGATAACGGACGGGGCGGAACATTCTGTATTCCTAATCCGACACCACACGGAGAGGGTCACCTGATGGTAATTGCCACCACCCATGGTCACACAAACTCAAGAGTCACAAATGCGTTGTCACCTTTAAGTCCCTCCTCCTAGAAACATGGGAGAGGTTTAGTGTATGAATGTTTATGTACGTATATTTAATAACAAACCCAAAAAATCCAAGTTTCTGGTTTAAAACGTTACTGCTTATAGTATGTACCACACGCGAAGACAGCCAATAACAGCTGCCGAATTAGCTATACGTGTTACACTTGACGTGCCAACCGTTTTATTCATTTCGTATAAAGGAACGTAACTTCAGAAGCTACATTATTGAAATTGCCAATAACTGTTTCTCGGTTTGTATTTAAATGATACATTGAACATGCACGTAATGTATTCTGTATGTTTTTTAAGATGTCACCAATTTTTATAGACCTTTTACTAATGTCACTACTATAGTGCTAGTTGTGGCGAAGAGTGCAGCTTCCCCCGGGATAGGGCTTGGTTAGGCATGTCATCGTTTCGAGGTGGACCTGAAATCACATTGTCCGGTCGTCCCCAGAGAAAGGCACCTGAGGTTGACCGTCAGGATGCTTAGTGGATACATCACGTACTTCTGGCTCCTGCGTTCACCCAAGGAGCAGAAGATCCTCAGAGCCCACCTACTCGATGGCCCTCATCTTCTTTCAATATCTATAAAAGAAGAAAGTGACAGACTGATTCACTGACTGATCGATCAACGCACAGCCGTAACCGCTTGGTCTAGAAGCATAAAATTTTCACAAATGTTCTTTAGGTGACGTAGCTAAGCACTAAGAAAGAATTTTATAAAACTTCACCCGTAAGGGTGCAAAATGTGATTGCAAATTTACATAAAACTTCGCTATTTTAGTAGTAGCGTTTTCAAACTCACAGTAATTACTCTTTATTAAAAATAATTAAAACGCTGATACCATTTTTTTTCTAAACTACCCATAAAAAAGGGGTGAAATTTTGTATGGGCAATCTTATATCTTGATTCATTGTATCCTCTGCGATGTCTGATGTCGACTACCATGCTTATGACGTCGCAGGCTAAAAGCTAATATACCCTATATAGAAATCGTATCATGGGTACATATTCTATTTATGCTTAAACGTTCTGGAATCATCCCCTAAATTGGTTGTCTACAGAAAAAGGACAGCATAGTGTTCATTAATCATTCCTGTCCTCGCCCTAAAAATTGACCCCTGCCAAAGGAAGACATGTCCTAATTATTTCAGCCACCAGATGGATGGCTAAGCAAAATTTCCTGAAAAGAGTAGATTTTATCAGTGAGATTCAAAAAGTATTTTTCTGGGATAAACAAGTTTTAGACGCTAGTAAAAAATATCAGAACTATTTTGTTGATTTATTGCTGAAGAAGCCTCTTTTCTAAAAAAAGACTTATGTCCAGCAGCGGACGATTAAAGGATGTTGATGATTAGTGGACATTTTTTTTGTGCTAAGTAATTTAAAAACTGAACTATGACTTGAGCATTTGAAGTCTGTCCCCAGCACAACTTTTATTTAAGATATATGGAGGCAAACGAGCAGACCAAGTCACCTGATGGTAAGTGGCTACCGCCGCCCATGGATACCCTGCAACACAAGATTCACAAGTACGTTGCCATCGTATAACCCCCCCCTTCACTGTCAAAAAGAAAAAGGGGGTTTGGCTCCGGTAACTTCGCAAACTCGGTGAAAATCAACGAAAGAATTTCTTTACACCGGATTTTGTGAGACCGTGGTATCACTCTAACCGGGTCCCCCCCGCCACATCAACGTTACGTGAAGTAATTATTTGATGGATCGTATCCTGAACGGCATAGGCACGTTATTTTTGCATTCTTAAGGGTTATTTCTATATCTCTATGTCCTTTCTATGAACAGGCATATTTCGAGCAGTGGATTATTAAAGGCTGTAGATGTGAAGGGTTATCTGTTCATTTCCTTAAACCATTTCTGCGACTCGGATGAGACTGTGATTTGATTCTTTGTATCCCGGTTAAGGTTTCAGGAGGAAACAAACGGATGTTATAATGTATACCTATCATCAAACTGTATTAATCAAGTTAACTTATAAAATGAATCATGAATAAATATTACATTTTATTTAATCGGTTTGTTTGTCTGTGAACGAGGTCACGGTTGAGCTTCGTCACAGTGTCTTTAACAAAATAATCTTAATTAACTTATAAACTCGTTCGTTTGTCTGCGCTCGTTAATATTGGTGTTCTGATTCTGGTCTTTCTAGAACTGAGCATATAGGTATTTATCTACCGTAACTACTTTTGTAATAAAAGCTTTCATTGTTCAATCGTTGTCGTTGCGTTTGAATGATGTAACTTTAAACAGTATTAACTCTTTATAAATAATGTCTTTAAAGGGCTCTTAGTGACGTCACTTTCAAGTTTTGGGCTTTTTTGTTGATCTACACTTAAATGAAATTCCCTCTGTACAGCTAAATGGTACCTATTAAGTTTGTTGAAGTTTTGTTCTTTGAAGTCTATTGTATTACGTACGTTGGATATAATATTGTTTAATAATTATTCCCTACAGTCATGATTCTGGAACGTTCAAGAGTGAATAATTTTCTCTTGGATAGGCATGTAGCTACTTTCTTTACCCACATAATGACTTTCTATCAGGTCAGTTGGAAGACAATAATGAAGAATGATGAAAAAAATAACAAGAATATGTGTTACTGATATTTGTTACTAGCTGACCCGCGCAACTTCGTCTGCGTCTCTCAATAGTAATAAATTTTCTCCGTTTTTGAAACATTCTTCATAGGTGCTCCGCTCCTATTGGTCTTAGCGTGATGATATATAGCCTATAGCCTTCCTCGATAAATGGGCTACCTAACACTGAAAGATTTTTTTAAATCGGACCAGTAGTTCCTGAGATTAGCGCGTTCAAACAAACAAACAAACAAACAAACAAACTCTTCAGCTTTATAATATTAGTATAGATAAGGAAAACATAAATGACGGACAGAGTATTTTTGATACAAGTGGAAAAGAGAAACTTAGTGGAGCAGGAAATCCGGCTACTCGTCTGAGTGTACCACAATGCTTCACGGAAGAGTGGATACGGGGCTTTATGTCCTATACCACTTCGATGCGTCGTCACGTTGATAAACAGGAAAATATTTTTTGGTATACACGTAAATAATTCTGGTAAAAGTAAAAACAATCAGTTCCTGGTTATATTCCCCGTCAAATTTATTTACCAGTTGAAAGAATTCTTAATCTTCTTAAATACGCGTACTTCTACTGTTCTTTTTTTTCTAATTTTTTTTTTATTTAATTCTTTTTGCACAAACAACAATTCATTGTACAATGGCGGACTTAATGCCACAGGCATTTTCTCCCAGTCTACCTTTGGGTGGTGGGGAAATGTCTGAGTAAGTGCACTAGAAATCAAGTTTTATGTAACGAGATAATAATAATTAAGGATATGGACAGAACCAGTTTGACAGATATACATACATACGCACCGGGGAACCAGGTATACACTAGAAAGGAAGTCCCTGGTGCCCCGACATACCTCGGGTCATCTACAACAACAGGTAGACGACCCCCCCCCCCCCCGTGTGGGAACCCCATGTTCCCTCTGCTCCCTGGAAGCGAGCGCGCTTCGCAATGCGCTCGCCGACATACATACGTACTGAACTACATTTACATATAATACAACTATATAAAACTTTAGGGATGTGATGAATCTGCTTGAGTGTCGAGAATCCGAGCTCGGACTTTCGTCTTAAATGAGAGGCGGCTGGGTGCTATCCTGATTTTCAAAGGCAAGCGTTCCAGAAGAGGACAGATTGGATTAGGAACGAAGAGTGGACACATGCGGAAGTATAAGTGGGGCATTACAGAAGTGGTTTAAGGGTTAAATAACTTTAAAAAGGCGTAGGTATATTAAACTTCTAGGAACAATAAGGTGTACACTAGTATTATCAGTATAATATATAGTAAATTATTTTTAATAGCATTAAAGATTATGTTATTTGAATGACTTTATTTTTTTCCTTGTAAGTCCATCAGTCATAAACCACAGATCTTTGAACAATATTAGCTTTTATTTTACAGTAAAAACTTTTAATCGGCAAAATAGCTTTTTTATGAGAGAAAAACAGCTTGAAGTACTTTTTACTGTTTGTGTTGCTGCAATTTCGTCAAATTATTTTTTTATTGCTCATCATTCGTTAATAGTGTTTTTCTTTTTTTTAACTCCCGCATTAGGAATATATATCCTGTGTCGCGGGGGACTTTACAAACATACATGACGCGGACACAAAAAACCCCCCAGACTCAGGACAACAATTTGTGATCACACAAAGTGATGTCTCATGTGGAAATCGAACCCACATCGACGACACACGATGTAGGAGGGCAAACGAGCACGCTGTTCACCTGATGGTGAGTAGCCAACACCGCTTGGATAACACCGGTACGTTGTCGCGCTTTGAGTGGAATACAACAAACAAAAAATATTTAACACCGGTTTTCTTTGAGGCTATTACTCCGGCCTAGCTGGCTTATTTGTGCCGTGTCTCCCCCAGTTGGTGGGGGGAGTCCAGCAGTCCCACTAAAAAGTACGTTGAACTGTTATAGAATCAATTAATAACTTTTCATTAATTGGAATACAATAAAAAAAGATCTAACCTAACTTAAGTGTACTATCAGCTCCATTTAAATTTCTGACAAAAATACTCTAGCCAGAAATCTCAGTCTAAAAATAACCGGTTAAAAATTTTTTCAAAGATATGGAATTCTAAACGAGAAAGCGGGTCATCTGAGGGCAACTGACTCATCATCATCATCAACATGCTTTAATAGGCCACTGCAGAATATAGGCCTCTCTTTAGAAAGATGGTTTTGGCCTACTATACCACGCTGACCGGACGGGTTGGTATAGGATTTGAGTCAAATTGTCCCGCCTGCCACCACTGCGACTGCAGTGAGGACTCGGCCCAGCACACGCTGGCTGGATCTCTCGCTACCGGCCGTAGTACGCTCCATGGCCGGTAGCGACAGTCGTTTTACCGCGGTCGCAACCTTCTGCGAGGAAGTAATCTCGCAGAAGGAGGCGGCGGAGAAGGCCCGGGAGGACGACCTCCACTCGGACCCGATCCGCCGCCGGCGAACCGGGCGGCGGAGGCGCGCCTATCACCGCTTCATGCCGCCCTGAGTGTGGCCGCGGGTGGACGGGGTGGGTTTCCCCTCCACCCGCATTAGTTTGGCCAGCCGCGAGGGGGCGGCGTCCGCGTGTGCCGGACGTCGCCTAAAGAGAGGAAAATATATTGAGACGGAGCCCGCACCAGGAGCGGGCTGGCGCTAGGAGGGGTCCGGATGTCTTAACAACAGCTGTTCCCGGATCCCTCCTGTTACAGGCGCAGAGTGGCACACCGTGTGGTTTTAGTCGGTCCGAGTCCGACACACCACCCCGCCGCAAACCCCGGAGGGGTGACGGTCCGAGGGGATTTCCACACGTTAAACAAAAAAAAAAAAAAAAGGATTTGAGTCAAATTTTCCAACTCTTTGTAGTGTTGTTGTCCTGCGTAGTTAGTCCCTGTTTGTCTGCAAGACAGCAGGCAACCTTTAATGTAAACCCGTCAGTTCAATATTGAATTATTTAAAAATACACATATAGTAAACTAAAACCAAAAGTAAACACACAAAATATTCTTAAAATATTTGTTTAAAACTATAATGAGTCGGAACAAGCGTCCCATTTACAAAAGTTATAAATTTTATAAATTGTATTTACACATTTTCTATGTTTCTGACAGTTTAAAGTACACTATGACCTCATATGCAGAACTGCAGCCGGTGATTTACGTTGTGTAATTTACACTCGCATTTACTGGCAACACAGAATAAGTTAAAAGTTTAAAACGAATATTTGAGAAAGAAATTGGAAAATAGGTGTGTAAATTTAAAGAAACAAAAATTGGTGTCCTTGTGTAAATTATTTACTCTGGCAATGTTCCTTTAGTGTGTTCCAGAAAGTTATTTTAGAGATATAAATAGAGGGAACGTTGCTTTGTCTTCAGAATTTTACTTGCTGTTGTTGTTTGTTTAATACATAAAGAAGAACAGCAATGCTTTCTGAAGTTTCGTTTTAATATGTTCTAGAATCTTACTATTTCCATACAACGAAATATTCATGCACTTTTGAAATAATTATAACTTTCAATTAATTCAATATCAATTAATATTCAGTTCAAATATAGTATTATCATACTACTTTCAATGGTTAATAGAGGATTAGAGAAAGCAAGAAATGTTTACGTGAATTCAAACGGGTATGCTTAAAACAACTCATTTGTGGTACTTTATGAGTTGTTCGAAGCATATTAACATATATCAAAAAGGCAAAAAAATCTAACATTGTTCATAAAAAGCTGGTTAAAGGCGGTTTTAAGCAAACTTTTTGCTTGGCAATTTAGTTTGGTGCAATGGAAAGATTACAGAATGATTTAACAAGAAATAAAAATCTATTTGTAACTGATAACGTAAAGTATTATATTTAGAATATAGAATAGTATTTTTTTATCCATACATGTCCGTGTGGTGACGGATTAAGAATACAGAGTGTCACCACCCCTATTCATCCCGTGGGTGTCGTAAGAGCCTACTAAGGGAGAAAACTACGCAGGACAACAACACTGCAGAGAGAAGGAAAACTTGAAACAAACCCTATACCAACCCGTCTGGCCAGCGTGGTATAGTAGGCCAAAACCTCCTTTCTAAGGGGAGGCCTATGTCCAGCAGTGGACTATTAAAGGCTGTTGATGATGATGATGATTGGTGATTCATACTCAGTGGAAAAATATGTAAATATGAATATGTTTATGTGTAAATATTTGAGTTATCATTATCACCTTGCTGCAGTTTTCCAAATTTTGTTTAGGGTCAATAACCCCATTTCTTCTGAATCAGAACTCGCATAGCTTGTCATTGTAATATAGGTTTTATAACACGGTTAAACAAACTTAAATATTTTTTAAGTAAGTATTGTCCGTGTAGTGGCGGATTAAGAATACGAAATGGCACTACCGCTATTCATCCATTGGGTGTCATAAGAGCAAAACAACGCAGGACAACAGCACTGCAAAGAGAAGGTAAACTTGAACAAAGCCTATATCAACCCGTCTGGCCAGTGTGGTATAGTAGGCCAAAAGCTACTTTCTAAGGAGAGGCCTATGTTCATCAGTGAACTATTAAAGGCTGTTGATGATGTGAAGTAAATGTGATTTTTTAGCCCGTGCAGAAATCGATACTTAAAAATTGTAGATTGCATTCTACAATTTGTAAAAGATTTGTCATAACTTAATTGCGTGTTTCATTTGTTAAGTCACATCACGATTCGTCCTATTTCACAATGCTCAACACTCGAGTTCCAAAAATAAAATGAACAAAGATTTTTGCACTTAAATGAGTAGTTTTTTGAATAATGAACATAAATATACATAACATAACTACAAACTAATTAATATAAATAAAAATGCTCAGTAGTTATTAACCGTGTAGATCTTGAATCTTGAGTTGATAAATATGTAATGTGAAGTTCTACATATTCGTGAATATTTGTTTTTTTATAGCATAGAACTGACTGAACAGACGAGGAACCTGATATTAAGTGACTACCGAAATCCATAGAAACCTGCAAGTCAAGATTCACCAGTTTGAGTTCCTCCCTCAGAATCAGCGCGGGAGCGAGTGTTGGGAACCAGTAATTTCATTCACAGGAACGAATGAAATACTGGTATCGCCGAACCGGAGAGTCGAGCCTGGCTCATATGCTGAAGAACGGCTTTCCCTGGTTGAAAGTCTTTCTGTGTAATATTCTCATTTGGAGGTGAATTTACTAACTTTATTTGTTAATAAGTGACCATTGCCACCAATAGCCATCTGCAAATGAAAGAGTCACAGGTAAGTCGGCGGCCTTCAACAATCATCATCAACAATCTTTTCAAGTCAACTGCTGGACATAAGCCTCTTTTTAGAAAGGAGAGTTTGGACTACTATACTACGTTGGCCAGACGGGTTGGTATAAGGTTTCAAGGTTGTCAGTCCGGAAGTACTGCAGACAACTTTTTCGTTTTAGAATTTTCAAATAAAGTAAATATATGTAAAATTTTACGATGCTCGGTTAAGTAGTCCAGGCGTGATAGTGTAACTAATAAACAAACATTTTAAAATATAATATGTAACGTTGAACGTTCGTGTTCTAGTTATTATACAAAATATTATAATTTTTTTGAGTAATTTAAGACTTGTGAATACCATATATATATTATATTTTATATACATTATATTATATTTTTATACATATTTTTGTAGGTTTCAAAACAGTTTAATGTTAATTTGAAGAATAAATTTGTATCTATACCTAACGTAGGCGTCTAATTAGCCCTACAGTGCGTCGAATAAATTATCTTCTGAGCCTCGTGTTGAAATAAATCTGAAATGAAATAAAAAAATAACTTTTTTTATTTAAATTATGTATATAATGTTTATTTGTGTAGGTATACACAAAAAATATGGATATTCATAGTTATTATGGATATAGTGGTATAGTAGGCGAAAAACTTGTTTCTTAGGAGAGGCCTATGTCCAGCAGTAGATTATGAAAGGCTGATGATATGATAATGTGATGCGGTGTAAATCTTTTCACAAACAACGCTTTTAAAGTTTAACAAGATTTCTTAGTCCTATAAATTGCTCTGTTCTTTAAATGAATATAGTTTTAAGACATCTAAGGAACCCTAATGCTACTTTTTGAAAATCAGTCTTCACAAAATTATTCAGAAATAAACAGGCTCACTAAAAGTATTGTGTAATGTCACAATTCTAGAAAAAGCTATTTAGAAAACATTTACTAGAAGTAAAACTCTTAGTTCTATTAGTTTGTTAAAGATTTCAAGCACGAAGTTGTACACGTGAAGTGTTGTATGTCAATCTGAAGAACTCAATAGCACTTGGGTGGAGACAGTTTGTTTGTTCGACATAAGGGCCACCATTGGCGGCTGGAATTACTTTACTTACTTGAATGTACGAGTATTGAGGTACAGTTGGGATAGTATTATCCAGCTAAGCAAAAGGTTTTTATTTGTAACTAGATTTTGCAAACGGCTTCGCTCGCGTAAATGTCAATTTCGTAAAAAATAAATAGTAGTTTCTATGCTATTCTAGACTGCTTAGATGCTTAATATATCTATGTGCCATATGTCGTCCAGTTCCAGAAAGTTGGTTTAGTGTGATTGATATACTTACGTTTTGATAAGTTAAAAAAATAGGTGTCTAATTAGGATTATTTTTGATAGGGAATATAATTATACTGAGAGTTTTGCTTAGTTAAAAAAAAAATAGTTTAATACAAAATTGCAACACGTTTTTTTTTTAATTAGATATTTAAAAGAATTGCTCTTCGGTTGCAGGTGTCCGTGGGCTGTAATAGTCACTTACCATCAGAGGAACCGTCTGTTCCTTTGCTCTACAATCCAAAAAAAACTATGTTACAAAGTATAATTTTAAAAAATCTGAAGAGATCGTATGTTCATTTCAGGTATTATTGCATATTGGTTCGAATCGAAAAATATTTCAGTGTTAGATAGTCCATTTATCTAGGAAGACTATATAACATCACATTACGACCGATAGGAGCCAAACATTAATGAAAAATTGCAGAAACAGCGCACATTTATTACTTTTGTGAGACGCAGCATACTAGAGCTGATTAATAGTAATAAAATAAATTACTCACGATAATATTAGAAATATTAATATTAACAAAATAAATCAGTACATGCGATGCTACAATTTTGTTTTAATATTCATTGTCTCCTCGCCCAGACCTTACATAGACAAATGGGACCAATAAAAGCGACATGCTACACCAATCTTCGATGTTAATAGCTATCTGGGGATGCAGTACATCAAAATATAAGATAAAAAATGATAGTACTTAGAGCCAAGTTAATAAAATAAAAACTTAATGATTGTAATAATACTGAATCAAGTTCTAGCAAAAAAAAGAATTATGTTAATTTAAACGATATTTTTTTCACAAATTGAACAGTAGAGCAACAGTGGAAACTTTTAAAAGGAAATGAATCCTATGTAAGATCGCTAGGTGTTCATTGAACACCTCTACACACTATGGAGGAAAACCTGAACAACTAAAACATATAGGAAACCCTCTCTCCCTCCCCCTTATTATTGGAGGGGGCGATTATACTAATATTGGTTGACTGTAGTTGAAAACAAACGTTTAATGCCACAGAACCATAGACAGCTGCACTGAGATGCTTCTGTTTCGACTTATTCTTTTTTTCTTCGCATCGGACAGCGAGTATTGTATTTTTTATTTGTTTTATCATGTCTTGATATTGTGGTGAATCTTAGGGGAGGCCTATGTCCAGCAGTGGACGTCTTTCGTCTGAGCTGATTATGATAATAAAATCCTGATATGTGTGAAAGTGTTACTCTTGTTTTATCAAAATTATTAATTTAAAAAAGTTTCTGAAATCTGATAGTAACATATTTTATATTATTATTTTACATTGAAACACAACAAAAAATGAAACACGAATTGATGTTCTAAATAAGTTTTGGGGCTACTGAGACTAACATAAAGGTAGGTGGTAGTTATACGAATTACATGTGCGAGTAAACAGATTCAAAGTTCTAAGTTTTGATATAATTAGTCTGTTTGAATATGAAGAGAAATTTAACGAAAATATCTTTAAATCGCCACCTCCACAAAATGTCTAAAAATAACGTTGATTTTACTCTGAAATTACCTACTTGGTTTTTTTACTAAATAATTTTAGCACACTAACGATTTTGGTTTTATGCACTTAATATTAAAAAAGGGTCAAATATGAACCGGTTATATATATTTATTGTAATGATTATAGATGTCATACTGCTAACGTAAAGTATTCTAGTAATTTAATAACGGCGCACTACGGCTCATTGAACATAATACAACAATTGTCATCTCCCTGGAGATCCTCACCACTAAGTATTGATGACCTAAATACCGAATAGGTCTTTCGTACTACAGAATTGATCCGAATATTCTGGATAAAATATATCGCCGTATGTAATTCAATTACAAGGTTGTTGATATTACTGATGTGACGAGAGGGGCAGGCCAAAAGTATCTTAAACCAGCTGGTTTATTTGAAGTATAAATGAATTGTGGATAGTTTTATGTCCAGCGGTGGCCTATAATATTAGATAAGGTTTTGGAGTGTTCATGAAAGTAAGTTCGTAATGTATGCAGTGTAAGAGTAAGTGACAGGATGATCGGTTTGGACGATGGGATATCTAGCCTGTTGGTCTAATGTTTAGTGATCCTGATTGCTTAACCAGAGGTCTTGGATTCTATACCCACCCAAGACAAATAATAAGGGTTAAAGTATAAAATTGCCGTTGTATACTAGGTACTAGGTGTAATAGGTACTTTGAACTGACATAAAACCTTCACGGTGTGAGTATTTCGTGTGAAACTGTTTTCACATTATAGCTATGAGGTTCTTCTTTAAAAAAATGTGCAACATTCAATTTTAGACTTTCAATTGTTTTTTTTAATGAGCTAAGACTTTCAAGTCTAAGCTGACATGGATACTTCGAAAAATCCGAGTCATTTTTTAATAATATCAACGCTGCGTTAGGAGAGGAGACTGCTAATGAACGCAAAGTGCGTTTTTGGTTGAAACACATTTGTAATGGTAACGTCGACTTGAAGAACGAACCACTTGGAAGACACACTGAATTGAAGGATATGGTGGAAGCCGATCAAGACAAATCATTTTCTGATGAGCACTATCTTTTGTTCTGTATCTGGGTGTAATTTATCCACATATAATATGTATATATTTAGGAATATACAAGTAAGTTTATCAGAAGTCTGGTTACTATAGTACAAGCTCTGATTAGTTCTGAATCAGACGGCCGTGTGGTAAATATGGCGAAGAAGAACAGCTTGAATATATGTACGAATTCTGAATTATAGAAATATGTCAAAATCTAATGTAATCTAAGCTGAAAATGTGGTATATACGCTTACCATTATTATAAACTAGCTGCGCCCCGCAGTGTTACTTGTGGATTTTCAATTCATTGCCCATCCCACAGGAATACTTTTTTTTAAATCCAGATTGTTAGTTCCTTCCATACCAAATTTTATCAAATTTGGTTCAACCGTTTAAGCGTTAAGAAGTAATAAACTCATAAACTTTCGCCTTTATAACATTAGTGTGACGTGATATTTGTTGTGGAACTTAGACCTTACGTGAAATCTAATCTTTTATTGGCAACCATATCAAATTATTGAATGAGCTCTGAAGATTGGCTTCGGATTCTGTATTTTAATACCAGTTGGTGCTTGGCTTCAAATTTTAATCCTCAATTTCATTTCTTCATGTTTCAGGACTAAAAGGTGACTATATACTCATGTCTTGTCCAAGGTCATCATCATCATCAGCCTTAGTATACTGCTGCACACAGGTCTTCCTTTAGAAATGAGGTTTTTTCCTACTATACCACGCTGGCCATACGGATTGGTTAGTCCAAAGTGCTATCTACCAATTAATGACATGACAATTTCACTTAAAAAAATTTTAAACCCAGCGGTTTAGGGGATAAAATTGTAAGTGAAATTTAGAACTCATAATTAATTAATCTTATGTGACGAATTGACGTAGTTCTGTATTTATAAAATGATTATCATCTAATTGTTTGCAAATAGCACCCAGTGATTACAAATCATTTCGCACATAATACGGTTGATAGTAATATTAAATTTATACCCTAAATGATGATGATGCGACATTAACATTGAATTAATTAAAGGCAAAAACAAAATTGCCAAACCTATTTATATTGATCTATGTTTTCTTATTGATCCCTAGAAACGGGAAAAGATCACAAGGAAGAAAAAGGAAACGTTGGGCAGATGTATTCCTAGAAAGACAAGGACCTACCTGGATGACCAAAGCCAGAGACAGGCAGTACTGGAAGGAAATGGGGGAGGCCTACGCCAAGGAGGCGACTACTACTTAGTCAAAATTTGTAAATAAAAATTTAAAATAATATGGATAAAATAATATTAATTTATATACATGCATGCAATGTTACACATAGAATTAATGTTTAAAATGATTTGATACAGAATGAACTAATTTTTAAAAAATATTCTAAGGTTTTTAAAAATCAAATAAGATATATATTATTTATAGTGATGATGAAATATACCACTAAATGTTATTTATTATTTAGCACAATTAATAAATTATTTTCAATTCATTACAATGTTATTTTTATTTCACCTACCACAATTAATTAATGATTATATTATTTATTGAAAGATTAGTTAATATTTAGCATCATTTACTGGTTATTATCAAATTTACTGCAATGTTATTTAATATTTAGAATAAGCAAATTACTTTGTATGTACAATGCATTACTAATTAGATTCTCATCAAGTATTGTAAGATAATTTAGTAGTAGAATAAATGGCTTTTTTATTTTATTTTATTTTATTATGTTTTCTTATTGGTATTATTGTATTAATCCATACATACAAAATTACTGGCCCTCCCTGACTAGTTCATCAATGCAGAGTCTAAACCGGTGGGACTACCAACTTAAAATTTTGACAGCTGATGATTTTTATATCGTAAACACTCACTAAGAAGAGATTTTGTGGAGATTTCACCGCTAAGTTACCCCTTTTTTTTCTATTTTCTCTGTGAGGATGTCCCCTCCGATACCACCCACCGGTGGAGTGTTTATGTTGGACTCGAACCGACCGAAAACCGCACGCCTAGTCAGGTAACAGTAGCCTGGGAACCAGGTGTACCCTAGAAAGGAAATCCCTGGCACCCCGACGCAGCTAAGTTACCCCCTTCGCAGTGGAATTTCCAAAAATAAAGTTTTTTTTGACGGAGTGAAAATTCCTTCGGATCTCCTGCTCCTCGGGGACTCAGGAGCCAGGAGTATGTGGTGATTACACTAAAAACCATCCTGACGGCCGGCCTTAGATGTCCTACACTGGGATGACCCGGACCATGTTATTTCAGGTCCTCCCCGAATTGACACCATGCTTAATCAAGCCCTATACCAGTGGAAAACACTTCCCCGCTCAATCGCGGCGTGGCGTCCCGATTGCATCTTAATGCAATCAGGCCGCCATTCTATCCCCTACCGCAGCAATCAATCTGCTACCAGAGGTCCCCTGGTATCCTGTTATCCTGTGTAAAATCACGGGTATAAAGTATTATTTAATTAACACATCGAAATCTGTGCATAAATTTTAATAATAATTAAATATACATTATTCTTAGAAATATGTAAAAATTGTACCTCAATCTTACATATAAAAAGCGGCAAAAAAAACTTAACAAAAAGTTGATATAATAGTTCTTAAAACATATGTAAGTAGCCTTTTGGGGTCAACAAACACTAAATTACTAATTGACCAATAGCGATCTAGTTTCTACAAACGACACAACTTAAACCAATGAGAAACAATTACATTTATAATAATCCCCGCTCTTCCTTTTCAGGTAATTACGTGTCAACAATAATATATTCTGAAGTTATACTTGAATGTTTGAAGACGCTTTGTTGGTACTCAAAAGTCTTATTTAATTTTCATCTATTATTGTATGGTATGTATTTTATTATCTAATATATAAAATTCTCGTGTCACGGTGTTTGTTACCAAACTCCTCCGAAACGGTTGGACCGATTTTTATGAAATTTTGTGTTCACTTCGGTTAGGTCTGAGAATCGGCCAACATCTATTTTTCATACCCCTAAATGATAAGGGTGACCCACCTCTAGATATTTTTTTTTTGCAAAACATCGTTTGCCGGGTCAGCTAGTCTAATATTTAAAATTCTCGTGACGCGTGTGTTACCAAACGCCTCCGAAACGGTTGGACCGATTTTTATGAAATTTTGTGTTCACATCGGGTAGGTCTGAGAATCGGCCACCATCTATTTTTCATAACCTTAAATGACAAGGGTGACCCACCCCAAAAATTTTTTTTCAATATTTTCTAGAAATAATGTATATGGCAAAACAACGTTTGCCCGGCAGCTAGTTTTATATATAAAGCTAAATTCAGAGATTACATTTTGTTATAAGCTGAATTAAAATAGATTTATTAGTCACTTAAAGTAGGCCAAAACCTCCTTCCCAAGGAGAGGCCTATGTCCAGCAGTGGACTAATAAAGGCTGTTGATGATGATTGATGAAGTCACTTACTAAAAGCTCCAAGAATGTTGTGTAACTATAATTTAAAATGGCCTCAGCACATAAACAAGTTTGTTAAATATCATAAGTTTTTAGATCTAGATAAAGATACGGTAAAACAGTTATATTAATTCAAGAAAAAATAGGAACGTCTATACTACGCTGTGTTGTCAGAGGATATAACAATGTTTTGATATAAAATAATGACTTTTGCTTGAATAAAATTATTATTCGAAGAACTTGACAATATTTTTTTCAATAAATTTTATTTTTATTTGCTTAAGTCTAGGTATAATAGAACCCATGACACGGCTAATCATCCTAGCCCTCCTATAAACAGACACCGTAGCCGTAATCGGCAAGGGTGATGTGTATATACGGTACGCAAGTTTTCCCAAATGTATATTAATATAACTGTTGGTGTTTTTGTCTTTGTTGTACAATTTACATAATGGTTTTTAAGTGGTGGTGTGTTGGTGTTTACATACTAATTCAAATAAGCTAATTTCTGGATCTATTAGCAAGACTTAAATTCTTTTGGTGTATTAAAAAGAATAGTTTTTTTCATTTAGGTAGTTTATCTGCTATGTATGTCATGGTACGACTCTTGGGGGTAAAACTGTGGGTTATCTGTAAGTCGTCGTTGGCCTGGAGTCCGTCAAGATACCAGAGATTAACTTTCGAAGTTTCCCGGCTACTGGTATCCAAGCCTGTATGCTTGATGTTTTAGTCTAAGAAGCGGTTTTAGTCACTTAAAGTCCGACAAAACCACCCTGCACCCCCACATGACTACACCACAGATTGCTGCACGAAAAAAAAAGCCGTAAAACTGTGACCACAAACGCAGATTCATCTGTTGGACTGCTACTGTCCGTGTAGTGATGGATTAGGGAGCGGAGTGTCACCACCCCTATTCATCCCGTGGTGTCGTAAGAGGCGACCAAGGGATCAACTACGCAGGACAACAGCACTACAAAGAGAAGGAAAACTTGAAACAAAGCGTATTACAACCCGTCTGGCCAGCTTGGTACAGTAGGCTAAAACCTCCTTTCTAAGAAGAGGCTTAGCAGTGGGCTATTAAAAGCTGTTGATGATGATGAAACTGCGTAAATGGTTAGGGGATTTGACAAGCAATAGGTCATGTTATGTCTGAATTTACTTTGAAATTTCATTACAGGCCAGAATAAGGAACCCGAAATCATGTATTCCGCTAATATCGTGGAGAAAATTAAGTTGGTGCAATTAGGGTTCAGCTATCTGTCCTTGATGCAGTTCACTGAATATATGTATCCGAAGCAAGCTGTTGTTTACGGTAAGAAAGTTTTCAGATTCAATAACATAGTGTGACAAATATACTTCTTTGTTGTTTAGTAGTGATTCGACCATCTATCATGCCTTTTTTTAAATAATAGAAGTTTTTATTTCTCTTTTATTGATATATATATATTATTAATATTGGATGGTGGCGAAGTGGTTTAAGCGGTAACAACGCCGCTTCCTACTGCGCTGAGTGTTGTGGTTTCGATCCTGTATGGGACACCACTTTGTGTTGATCCACAAATTGTTGTTCTGAGTTTGGGTATTCTTTGTGTCCATTTCATGTATGTTTGTAAAGAACCCCGCAACACAGGATATTTATTCCTAATGCGGGCGTTGTCTTTTAATAAAAAATATTAAAGGTTTAATAGGTCTGTGTTACCCATACTCGCCAGAACAGCTACATCGATCTGGATAAAATTTAGATGGATTATAGTCTGAAAGACTAATAGACTGCTTCAACAAAAACGCGAGCGAACTGCTAACACATTTCAACCGTTAAATCACTCATCATATTTTTATAGATATTAACATTGAAAAGTAATAAATTTGTAACGAACAATTCAATTCTTATGAATACAATATTTTTTTGCAAAAGTTGATTGGTTTCTAAGCCACGTTTTGACTGCAGTTACTTACGAACACGTTTTACAAATATGCAGTACAAACAATTTCAGTTTTACTCGTATTTCTTGGCATCTTACTGTTGCTAATTTTACGCGTCGGCGTCGTTACCATTTAATTACTGAGACTGATTTTAATATGAACTCATACAAAGACATACCTAGTACAAAATGAGGAAAATTACTGAGGCCTAACGACCTTGAAGGCTTATTCATCCTACGACTACAATAACCTTATACATACATACCTATTTATTAAAGTGATTTCAGAGTTTTTCTAAGAAACAAACTTAATAAATTCATTTCAAATGTTAAAGTTGTTTTTTTTTTACTAAAGCGTTGATTCTAAGGAACTAAAGTTATTATTACAATTGTATATCATTTATCGTATAGGTATATGCTATAGTAATACATACTAATATAATAATACTGATAATTGATGATATGATATAATGAATTATTGTTTTTGTAAATGGAACGTTTTCTGAAATAAATTATATTATTATTATTATATTATTAATAGCGCTAAAAGCACTAATAGTGGGAGAACCATGTTTTAGCGCAAATGGATCGATCGGAGTTATACCTGCCGGGCCTAAAAGGGCTGTTGGTCTTAGTGGTTAGTGACCTTGACTGCTAAGCCGGAGGACGTGGGTTTGATTCCCACCAAGGACAAATAATTGTGTGATGAGCATACGATCATTTTTCTGTGTCTGTGTATAATTTACCTATAGTGTATATGTATTTAGAATTACAAATATGTATGTTTATCAGCAGTCTGGTTACGATAGTACACGTTCTGCCTAGTTTGGGATCAGTCAGTTATTATTATTATACCACCACTTACTAAAACTGGTGTTGATCGATTCTTTCAATGTTATTAAGTGTGTTCTGGGGAATGGTACTTACAGGGCGCCAACGCATTTGTGAATTTTGAGTCGCAGGTGTCACTTAGTACTGATACACGGTACACTGGTACACGGTAGTCACTTACCAACAAATGCCGTTTGATCGTTTGCCTCCTTTTTTTTGTTGTTGGGGTGGAAAATCCCTTCGGATATCCAGGAGTACGTCGTTATTTTCTTTCGTACAAGGACTACTAATTACAGACTTAAAATTAATGATTAAATAATACCTAAAAGATTACAGAAAGAATATCGTACATTAGTCTTTGTAATGGAACATTTCTGTGAAATCGGTAAACAAGATGTCTTAATACATGACTATTTCCTGAATTTCCATGTACATAGCTAACCGTTCTGGTCTGTTATACTCGATTATTTTATAATTTAATCGGTACTTAACTGCATACAAAGTGATTTTTATTTATTTAAGTATGTAGCCAGTTGTAATTATGGCGGTTTGGTAGACTCCTAAAATCGCCTACTATCGATTGGAAATGTTGAAACTTGAGTAGGTACCTAAGAGTTAATAATAACGACACTAAAAATCACCCCGACGGTCGGTCTCAGGCGCACTACTCCGAGGAATACCCAGAACATATTATTTCTGGCCCCCCCGGATATCGGCCCTCTCCTGATCGCTTTCAGCATCTCTTTTTGGAGCATTCACATTCACAGAAAGAGACCACTTCGAAAAGGAGATCACTGCATGCTCGTTTGCCTATGGCATAAAAAAGGCAAAATCTAAACGCTAACAGTGAAACGTGAAATTAAAGTCTCTTTTACGTCCCATTTTTTTCCATTAAGACTTCTTTCAGCAGTGTTAATAACGAAATTACTGAGTAACTTAATAGTAACCTAACTGACCTTTCTATTTTATGTAGGTGACCATTATAAAGTTACAGTAACGTAATAAAAATACTTTTTATGTCACAATTTCAGATGGTGACACATTTGATTTTATTATTGTTGGTGCTGGTACAGCTGGATGTGTAATCGCAAATAGGCTTACAGAAAATAGCAGGGTTAGTGTACTGCTGATAGAAGCTGGCGGCGATCCTCCACTGGAATCCACTGTGAGTATGAAATGCGTAAGAAAATTTTGTACTGATTTTTGATGAAACGGGGTTCTCGTAAAACATCTGAGACAGGTCGTTTTTATATTCTAATCATAAAGAGTGAAATATAGTGAAATAAAGAAAATATACGTATAAACAATTTTAGCATTGCTTTCTTTAGTAATGGCGTACATACATAACGTAACATAAACATCACGCCTGTTTAGTCCTATTGGATCGGCAAAACTTTTCACAGTGTTCCGTGTTATGTTGATGACATCCTAATTGAAGTATATATATTATATGGCACTTTTCGAAAAGTGGATCGGAAACCTTAGCTCAAAAGCATTTTCACAAACATTATACCTATTTGAAAAAGAAATATAATTATGAGGAAACAGTCACAAATTTATTATTATTTTTACAGATTCCAGCGACTCCTTTTTTCTTAAAACAATCCCGTTATGATTGGAACTTTACATCAGATTATGATACCAAGATCAAAAAATGTCATCAAGATCCATACGTAGAAATTAGTGCTGGAAAAATGTTAGGAGGAACAAGTGGATTAAACTTCATGGTATATTCAAGAGGGCACCCTACAGATTTTGATTCATGGGCAAACATAACTAAAGACTCTACTTGGGAATGGGAAAATGTACTTCCTTATTTTATCAAGAGCGAAAGAGTTGAAGACCCTACTATTTTTGATTCAAAAGACAGATCAAATCATGGCTTTGATGGAAATGTTGGGCTAGCTAAGGATAAACGTAATTATGTAAACGATATTTTAGAAAGCTTTGAAAGTTTAGGTCACCATATTCGTAACGATCCCGTTGATAAACTTGGATATTCTAAAATGTTATTAAATATAGTTGAAGGAAAGAGGACAAGTAGTGCTTCAGCCTATATAACACCAATCAAGAACCGTTTTAACCTTCACGTTTTAAAGAATGCATTAGTAACAAAAATAAACTTCGACGAATACAAGAATGCTGTTGGAGTAGATTTAATTAACGAAAAGGGTAAAACAATAACAGTTGAAGCTAAAAAAGAAGTAATAATAACAGCAGGTGCATTTAATTCCCCCAAACTACTTATGTTATCAGGAATAGGACCAAAAGAGCAATTAACATCTAAGAAAATTAATGTGATATCGGATCTTCCAGTTGGACAAAATTTGCAAGATCATGTTAGTGTTATTATACCTTATGCTATGGAAAAAACAGAATTCGAAGGATTCAATCCAAACGAATATATTTCTGAACCTGTAATAGGATACACCGCTTTAAACAAATGTCAAAATTACCCAGATTACGAAACACGTTTATATGCTGGGTACCCCAACCTAGTGTTGTTTTATTGTAATTTTGGATATAGAATGGAACACGATATTTGTGATAGTACCTCCTTGCAAATGATAGGGAAAATGGGTTTGTTTAGTGAAATTCTACATCTCAGTCCTAAAACGGTAGGGGAAGTTTATCTAAAGAGTTCAGATCCACTGGAACCACCAGGAATTACCACGAAATATTTTTCAAACGAAGACGATTTAGAAGATTTAGTAGCATATATAAAAGATTTTGTTCCCATTATAAACACTACTCATTTTAGGGAAATTGGAGCTGAATTCATTGATACAACATCAGGCAGATGTGCAGATTACAGAGAAGGTAGTGACGAATACTGGAAAGCTTACGCTTCTTGTATGTTTAATGGCATGAGTCATTTTACTGGTACTTGTGCCATGGGTAGTGTGGTTGACAGTAAATTGAAAGTGTATGGAGTACAGCGTTTAAGAGTAGCAGACGCTAGTATAATGCCTACAATTACAAGAGGGGATATCAATGGTCCTGTTACTATGATTGGGGAGAAAGCTGCTGATTTTATTAAACATGATCACTATTGTCATTAGCTTGGATCTGAGCTGTTGAGTCTTCCATATAAATAATAAAAATACGCTTAGTCAGCTCATATGTTATGGAACAGATATTCCATCGCTGTCAATTACTAATAATCAAAAATCACAAGGACGAATTGGGAAGCGAACTCAGACCTACTTCGGTGCATTTGAACGCCTCAACTATTCCGCCGTCGATGTGTCAATTACTATAAAATTTTGGAAATTTTAAATGTATTATTATGATATGAAAATATATGCGAAATTTCATATTTTCGTTTTATTTATTCGCAATTCCTATGCACTGTCGAAGACGCATGTGTTGCCCCACATATGGAGCACCACACAATGGACCCGGCACTCGTACGGTGAATCCATGGAATGCTAAGAAATAGCTCTTCTTTCCGAAAACTTTGTGTTTGCTAAATATAAAATTCATAAAATTAACCTGCTACGTTCTAGTATATAACCCACATTTATTTGGTTGGAAGTTTAAAGACCCAAATATCGCATTTTGTATTTGCTATTCAACAAAGGGTTAACGTTTATTAAGGCGCGTGCCTGTCGGTTGGTTGAAAAGACCGCAAAACCGGATTTATCTAGATATCCACACAGACGACGAACGTTTAACCAGTTCATACCACTTGGAACCGGATAGGACCAGTAAACAGCGAGAAAATGACGGAAATTACCAGGAATACGAAATGTAGTTTTGGACTTTGCACTCGGGTTAGGGAATAAAATATATTCTTGTATCAAAGGCAAAATAAAAAGGGATTTTACTCGGCGAAACTGTATTTAAGCGTTTTATGTGTACTAGAGCTCACCAGGCGGCTTTATACTGCAACACATATATTTCTTGATGTAGCTCCTTAAATAAACTTTTTCCATAATATTACATACCTATATTACGACACGAGCTTTAGTATTTATACTAATATAATTTAATTTTTAGTTTCTTTATTTATTTAAACGTAACAATCTCTTGAACTATTGGTCAAATTTGAATGACTCTGTTTGTATTGAATTGGAATAAAACAATGATATATTATTTATTTGACTTGCCTGTTGGTCTGCTGATGATGACTACTGAGTTGTTGACAGAGGCCGCGGACTCGATTCCCATCCAGGACAGGAATGATTTTATCATCAACACGATTATTTGTTCTGTCTTTGTGTTTAATTTATCTGTATTAAGTATGTATCTAAAAATAAATAGGTATGGTTATCAGCGATCTGGTTACCACAGTAAATACTCTGCCTAGTTTTTGTTCATTTTCATTAAATACATTTACACTAGTAGTATAATTTGCAATAATATTACACGGGCTGTTGTCATAAGATACGAGCCTACCTATGTCATAGGGTGGTTCATAAAACAACAACACAATGTTGACGCTATCTCAGAAGCCGACAGAACAAATAACTGCGATAGCGATATGACAAGACTGCCAATATAATGAATAAAAGATTGTGCTGTATAAAAAAACCCTTCGCTCTTAATGTTGTCACGCATAGGTGACGCACTGACATGTTGGGACGTATGAGTTCAAATTAGGTCGAGCATGTTGGTAACCCAACTAACGTATAATATATGATGACAGTATGCATCGTATATTATGTATATGTAGATTGTAAGTTCCTATAATCATATAGGAACTCTAAGAATCTTGCAATCATCTTCGTCTTTTATAATAGTAATGATAAGTTAACGGTTGATAGGTTAACGGTCACCTTGTCGCCTACTGCGCAGAGTGTTATGGGTTCGATGCCCACATTGGCAGATTGGACAACACTTTGTGTGATTCCCAAATTGGTGTTCTGAGTCTGAGTGTTCTTTGTGTCTGTTTCATGTACGTTTGTGAAGACCCCTACGGCACAGGATATACCTATTCCTAGTGCGGGAGTTCCCTTCTTTTAATATGAGGTTGGCGGGGTTTATTTAGCAGAGGTCAATGAGATTCGTGATTTGGGCGTTATCATCGATACAGGGCTGACTTTTACATCGCATATTGACAAAACTGTAACTAAGGCAGCACAAATGCTTGGTTTTTTGAGGAGAAATAGCTCAGATTTTAAAAAACTAGATACCAAATTACTTCTGTACAATGCTCTTGTCCGCAGCATTCTCGAATTTGCGAGTACTGCATGGTCACCATGGTACGCTGTTCATTCCCAAAGAATTGAAAGCATTCAAAGAGCCTTTACCAGAAACCTTGCCTACTCTTGCAGTGGTTTTTCTCATAGGAGCCCGTATGACACACGGCTATCCAAGTTTAACATGACCACTCTTTCTAATCGCAGACGCATTTTTGACCTTTGTTTTCTTCATAAATTAATTAATAATAATATACAGTACAATTATTTATTAGAAAAAATATCAGTGAAGGTTCCTCACTCTTATCCCAGACATAGAATAACTAAAATATTCCACACACAATTTTCAAGAACTAATTTAGGCCAAAATTCACCAATAAATAGAGTCCTTAACCAATATAATAGTATCCAAACTCGTGATCCTGACATTGACATCTTTCGCCAATCGTATAATGAATTTAAAACTAAAATAACAAATGTTTTGTGTCCGTCTACCTTAACCTCAAACAAATGTGAATAAGATATAAAATAGATTTAGAGTAGTATTAATTCAAACAGTTTATTATTATTATTAAGTATCCTCTTCTTTAGTTAGTTTTTTTTTTCTCGTTTGATTGTAATTAGTTTACTACTTTTTACACTACTACATTACAGTAAATGCTATGTACACCTTAATTGTCATACATATCAGGTATAATGCCACGTATTGTCAAAACTAGTTATAAGTATAATATGTATGATGTGGTAGTACTTATTAATAAATAAAAAAAAAAAAAAAAAAACAGTTGAATCTTGTCATGGCGATAAAATGGGGTCACTCATTTTGTTTTAAAAGGTACTATAAAAAAACATGGATCAATGAGTGTTCCGAATTATGTCATAAGAAATATTGTCACATAATTTAATATAGCAACGAAACAATGAAGAGCGCAGAGTGAAGTTGCAATGTTACGAAATAACCTATAAAATAAAGCTATTCATGTTGTGCTGTGTTGGACTCAACTCCAAGTAAGGTTTCGTGACACTTTTCGCAAAAACTATAGTTTAACCGTAAATAAAATACTTAAAATCATAGTTTATGTTACAATTTCAGGAGGCCTCGATTTAACGAATCAAGATACTACAAGACTATATTTTTAAAGAATACGCGTATGAGCTGCGTTTTTCTGTAACCCATCGTTCTATTCGTTCTATTCCTTGCAATTGGCCAGTTGCCAAGCTGGAGATCGTGGGTTCGACTTCCACCCATAACAAATAATTGTGTCATGAGCACAGTCATATGTTCTGTGTCTGGCTGCAATTTATCTATAATTATGTATGTATTTAAAAATATAAAAATGTATGTTTATTATCAGACTGCCGCGTGTTAAATGTATTATTATTCTCTTTTACTCGTGACAGAAGAAGCGATAGGTGAAATAAATATCTGAAACTAACTACTGCTACTAATAGCAAAGCCTTGTCATCAAACTTTTAAGCAAAAGTTGTCTGAACCTAGATCACATTTATAATGTATTGTAACCGACCGAGTGGAGAAGTATCTAACTCAGATGGTAGTTTAATTAAAATGATTCCAAGTGAGTCAGTTGATTAAGTTTTTAAACAAGCAGCGGTCGTTCTTTAAATTTATTTAACACACTTTGGCATAAGAGGCAAATCAGCAGGTGGACCACAGGATATAACTGTATACAGGTGACCTGTTTGCTTGTTTACCTCACGATACCCTAAAAGAAAATCAATCAGGTCAGGTGTCCTTTATGTGCAGAAGTATGGCTGTTCCGCGGTTATGTTGGACTATTATTCTAAAATCATTTCAAAATAGTTGTAACAAATGCAATACTAGCCATGTTGTATGGCTATTAAGCTTAACATAGAATACCAGAATACAGAGTACCTACCTATCCTTGTGGTGACGGATTAGGAATACGGAGTGTCTCCACCCCTATTCATCCCGTGGGTGACGTGAGAGCCGACTAACAGAGCAAACTACGTAGGACAACAGCACCGTAAAGAGAAGGAACATTTTCAATAAGCCATATAAAAGCCCGTCTGGCCAGCTTGGTATAGAAGACAAAAACCTTCCTTCTATGGTGAGGCCTGTTTCCAGCAGTAGACCCCACCTCCAAGTGCAATATACTTCCACCGACAAACTGATTATTCGGTTTTGTGAAGCAATGAGTAAGTGTATGAAATGGTTTACGAATAAAGACTTTGATCTCTGTATCTATGTATCCAAATCCCATCTTACCAATATGAAAGGAGTGAGCCATAAAACATTTACCAACAAGTTCCTTCAACTAGATAAACTTGTATTACTCAAAACAAAAACGTCGAAAGGGATCACTCCAAACGCCTATCATTTCGTGATGTCGTCTCATTTCGCGGCTCAACGGCTCCATTCCCTTTGATTCTCTTCATTATCCCAAAGTATGGTCTGAAGATGTGATGAATTGGGATAAGAAAGCAATTTAATGACGGTTTATACATGTTTACTTTCGGAAATGATATCACGCCTGTCTATTCCGGTGTTTTCGTATCGTAATTTTTTTTGCTATTTGAACATGTATTTTCTCAATCAGTCTTCTTTTTTAAATCGAATTCAAATTCATTTTTAAAATAATAAATAGTTCTTTATTTATTAAGTCACGAAGTAATACTTTAAAACTTTACAATTCAGTAAGGCAAGTTAAATAATTAAATAGGTATTTATGTAATTGACTTATCCACACAAGTTCATTTTTGTGTACCGGTACGTATACAAATAGCAATAAAATAAGCGAATGGGCTGGTCCCGTCTGCCGAAGGACCAATGACCATTAGAATAAATTAGTCTTAAAGTGGAAAGTAGGACGCCCCCCATTTAGATGGATTAATGGCGAGAAGGGAACTGGGATGGACTGGACGCAGAAGTCTGGTATCATGTACTATAGGGCAACCGGATGGATATTAGAAGAGCTCTAAGAAATTATTGTTTAGTTTAGTAGGTACCTATAATTCTAGAAAAGTTGTTAAAAAGTTGTGGCTTTCCAAGGTATGTGTCACATATACGATATTGACTTTTCTTTCTTCACTTTCACATTTAAGAAGATAAACTTTCATTAAAAATAAATCTCAAGGAGTTAGCAGAGTATTTACGTAAATTATTAAAAGGCAGAAATTACACCCAGAACACAGAATCATCATCTCAAAGTTTCACAGATAATTATTTCTCGTGAGGATTCAACTTTTGACACTCATTAAGTCGTGCAGCACCCGCACATTAGACTCATCATCAACTTGAACGTGAAACCAGCTTTGTTATAATTTCGGTTATTATACTTACTTATCGTGTCGATGGCAAGACTTTACACGATTTTGGCGCAGTGCTCGGCGACGCGAATGGTGTTTGGCCTTGCTTGATACAAGTCGTCAAGCGTACACGAAAATGGGCTCGCGGGGCATGTTAACCAAGTAGCCCATTGACTGTGGAGATGCGACACAGTCGCATTTATTTGCGCTTGGGTTGATGAATCCCCACCTTGACATATTGTCCTTAGATCTACCAACCTGGGTACCAGGACAAGGGTCAACACAAGGGACTAAGGACAAGGGTTCTTTGTGTCCGTTTCGTGTATGTTAGTAAAGTCCCCCGTGACACAGGATATACATATATTCCTAGTCTTTAAAAAAACTATTAATGCATTTTAGGACAAAATATACATTAACCTATGGTATGATATTCCTTTATCTGTATTTACCTTTTGTCGTAATTTGTGCACTTTCGGAATACATAGGACGGCATTTTATGAATTTTCTCAAATTAATTAGTACGTGCGCTCGCTCTCAGTGGTCCTAATTAGGACCCTCGCGTTTTGTGCGATGGTGGCGTATCTACCATTTGTTTGTATATAATATCATTGACTTTGATCTCATGAAATGATATTACGTAAACAGAAAGTGAGTCGTTAAAAAAAGTTAAGCTAATGGAATGACTCAATAAGGCCATTCACTATCTACAGAATATGAGAATTCCATTTTGCACTGATAACAACCCAAAACTTGTTACAATACAGCAACACATAAAAAAAAATAGACCGTCTAAATTGTGAAACAATTGACAAAATAGACAACAAATCAACAAATAAACGAAAAGGAACGGAGCTCGTAGAAACCTCCAGCACAAACTATAATAGTGCACTCGGAACGACAATTGCAAACAATAAAATTCTGTCGCTATACCGGTTGTATCTCATACTACCCGTTCGAGAACTACCCTCTCTTAGTTATTATTTTACTTGTTTTAATTCAATACTTGCTTTGAAGTAGAAAGATCTTCCTTTCAAAAGACTCCTAACTGTTCGTTCTAGTGACAGTTAGGAAATTAAATTCTAGTCGTAAATTGTTTGAAGAGCTTTTCTACGTTAAAAGTGAACCACTTAAAAGATCCTCTTAAAAACTCACTTCACTAAGCTATATTTTATAGAAAATTTTACATCATGGTGTTGTTCTATTCCCTAGTTATATTGCAAAACCCAATGTGTAAATAGTGTAACAACACTTAAAATAAATTATGTTTTGAGGTCATAGTATGTTGAAATAAAATACTTTAATTGGTATTTTAACTGACTAAGAAAAATAATTCAACTTTAAATAAATGAATTACTTGAACTATTAAATTTATCTGAAATATAAGTATAACCTAGTAGGTCCTAATTAGGACCTTTTCTTATTCTTTTTAAAAAGACAACACCCGCATTAGGAATAAATCCTGTGTCGCGGGGGACTTTACAGACATACATGAAACGGACACAAAGAACACCCAGACTCAGAACAACAATTTGTCGAACACACAAAGTGTCGTCCCATATGGGGATCGGACCCGCAACACTCGGCGTGGTAGGAAGTGGCGTGGCGACCCCTAAAGCCACTACGCCATCCATGCAGTCAAATCGTACCATATCTACCTCTTGTTTTTATATAATATCGTTGTTTAAATCCAATAAAATTAACGTACCAATCGACATCACACACACACATTAATATCGAATACAATTATAGTTTACTAGCTGATCCGCGCAACTTCGTCTGCGTCTCTCAATAGTAATCAATTTTCTCCGTTTTTGAAACATTTTTCATTGGTGCTCCGCTCCTATTGGTCTTAGCGTGATGATATATAGCCTATAGCCTTCCTCGATAAATGGGCTATCTAACACTGAAAGAATTTTTCAAATCGGACCAGTAGTTCCTGAGATTAGCGCGTTCAAACAAACAAACAAACAAACAAACAAACAAACTCTTCAGCTTTATAATATTAGTATAGATTAAATCAAATAAATAACGTAAAATCATTTCATACAAAGTAAATTGAAAATTTTCAATGCTCGAGTTCGTACACGTAATAGCTTTGGAACTATCCTAACTTTTACTTTTGTCAAAGAGTTAGTTATAATAGGCGAGCGGTTCTCTCGGAACAGCCAACAACCTATGATTTTGTTATTCAACTTCCTCAAGTCCTACAGCGAAAGCTACAAGCAGAGATTGAGCAAAGCAAACTTTGCGGCGAAAATAATAAGGGGAGAAGACTGAGATATTTTCTAAATTGAAGACAAATGAGGCTACCATTTTATAAACTTTTGGTAGTTTGCAGAATCTAGGAGTATCAAGAGCACACACACACATCATCACATCAACAGCCTTTACTAGTCCACTGCTGGACATAGGCCTCTCCTTAGGAAGGAGGTTTTGGCCTACTATACCACGCTGGCCAGACGGGTTGGTATAGGGTTTGTTTCAAGTTTACCTTCTCTCTGTTCTGACACCCACGGGATGAATATGGGTGGTGACACTCTGTATTCTTAATCCGTCACGACACGGAAGAGCGCAGAGTATTAATAGCAATTAGTTAGTATGATGACAGCAATAAAACTGCATTACTAAGCAGTTATAGAAATGCTATGTACTCTAGAGGAGGCTTACGGCAAAAATAATTTTTTTTTTGCGTTGTAAATCCCTTCGGATCTCTGCCAGACACTATAGTCCTGTCAATGTCTGATGAACACCATGATTGTGTGGAACATTACACCTGCAAATCAAGGGCGATAAGTGCCATCCTCTCCCTCCCATCCTATAATAAAATAATTTTAAACTATCGTGGGAGAGCACAGCACCAATGAGCTCAAAAGGCCTGATTCCACCGCCTTATAGGACCGGTTGAGTGAGGTTACTGAAGCTCAAAACCCCTCTTCTCTCTATTTCTGGGGGGACTCAGGGTGGCAAGGTGCTTTTTTTTCTTGAGTTCACGTACCTGTGATCGGCAGGAGTCACTGTATTATATACCATAAAAAGAGAGAAGAAAAAACCTTATTCTCATCTTATAAACAGCTATTCCATTAAAAAAAACTTCGTTCACAAAACATGTTTTTTTCCCATCGAAGGATTGGAATAGATTTATGTGTGAAATGTCGAGTGGTCTTGGCACAGCCTCTCAAGAACGAGAAGGGTACAAGGGTTCTCGGGAATTGTGTATTACGACAGCGTGGTGTTAAATTATTTTGATAAAATCAAATTGCAGAAATTTTTCTTAACCAAAATGGGCGACAGAATTAAAAGATTGGATCATTTTCTTCTGTTGGATGATTTTATTTTTGAATGCTTACTAAAAGCATTCCAATTAGTTTACATACATGTATTTATGTGTATTTATTATGTATTGTTAGGACTAACTTAAAATAAATAAAAACAAAATAAAACCTCCTTTCTAAGGAGAGGCCTATGTCCAGCAGTGGACGGTTATAGGCTGTTGATGGATGATGATGTTGTTTGTTAGTATAATTTGCGTACTTTGTATCAAAATGAAATGTATTTTTTATGTATTTCTTATCCACTTTTTACATCAAAACTACCCATAAATTCAAACACGTAGTGCTACACTAGGTTAGCCTACACTAACGAACTTCGGGTATCGAACCCGCGTGAAACCACTGAGTAAACGAGCGATAGTGAGCAGGAAGAATGAAAGAAGTTTGAAAAGCAGAATAAATAATATGATTATTAAGATGGAAATGAAATTTATATTAGCGAAAGTTAATACAGCAGAATTTAGCACATACAAGATAACAATAGGTACATATTATAGATGAATTACACCTATACACAGAACAAATAATCATGCTCATCACAAAATTAATTTTGGTTGGTTGGAATTGAACCAAAGCAGCAGCCAGCATCTTAGCAGCCAACAGAACTAATCACTAAACCAACAAGTTACCTCCTTACTCCGTTATTATAAATTAAAAAGTTCATTCTACAAGGAAAATTAGTTGCAAACTGAAAACTATTTTCTCTAACAAATAGGTACTTAAGTTTGCCTCAAAACTTTAACTATATGCCCGAAGTCTTGTAGTTTGTTAGGAAGAGCTTGTGTAAACGTAAAATGACAGGGTTAGTGAATAGTAATGTTTTAGCTCAACAACTAATTACTAGCAAATAGTTTGACTAAAAATTTCTAGACATTAAGGGAGTTTTTAAATGTAGTGTCCTTGTGGTGATATAATAAGAATACGGAGTGTCGTAAGAACCGACTAAGGGAGCAAACTACACAGGACAACAGCACTGCAAAGAGAAGGAAAACTTGACACAAACCCTATACCAACCCGTCTGGTCAGCGTGGTATAGTAGGTCATAACCTCCTTTCTGAGGAAAGGTTTATATCCAGCAGTGGACTATTAAAGGCTGTTGCTGATGATTGATGATGATCAGGTGACCCGTCTTCACGTTTGCCTCCTACATAATAAAAAAAATCTCAACTGTACAACAAATGGGAGGCAAAGTGTGTATATTATTTCAAAGTAATAAGTAAAAATATATTAATACATATTACAAGACACGTACTTCCTTTTGTATATCATAATAAGAGTATTGCTGTAGGCGTTTTTCACTGTTTATTATTTTTACATAAGATATACAGGTCGAATATGGTAATGTGGGTATGTTTGCCTCGTTCCGTCAGTGAAAACAAAAGATTATCCCATCAAGATTTAGGACAAGCAACCCGAAGGCAAATTGATGTGAAGTTATTGTAAGTGAAGAAGAAACTTTTATGAAATAGGATATAATCCATCTCACATAAAAGATAATAATATTTTTAAATGCATTTTTATCTACGTCGGGGTGCCAGAGATTTCCTTTCTGGTATGCACCTGGTTCCCGGCAACTGGTAACCCGTGCGGTTTTTGGTCGGTTTGAGTCCGACATAACCATCTCACTGGTGGCATCCGAGGTGATTTCTGCACAGAAAAAATAGAGAAAAGAAAAAGATGTATTTTTATTCGTGGGAATGGCCTGTTCGACCGGAAGTGATACCAGGGCCTCACAGAAAACTGGTGTTAAGCAGTTCTTTTACTGCTTTTCATCCAGTTATTGAAGATACTGGAGCCCAAACCCCGCTCCTCCAGATTCTGGGCCGGTTTCAATTGGCGCCAACGCACTATTGACTCTTTCTTTTTTTAAAAGACAATTCCCGCATTAGGAAATATATCCTGTGTCGTGGGGGACTTTACAAACATACATGAAACGGACACAAAGAACACCTAGACTCCAAAACAACAATTTGTGTATCACACAAAGTGTCGTCCCATATGGGGATCGGACCCACAACACTCACCGCAGTAGGAAGCGGCGTGGCGACGGCTGAAACTACTACGCCATCCGTGCAGTCTTAAACTGCATATGCCAATCGGCACCGTTAGTCATTTACCAGCAGATAACATGTTTGCTCGTTTTGCTCCCTATACCATAAAAGAATATACATAGATGTAGATGCTATAAACAGAATAAATTTACATTGCATTGGAATATTATTGAAGATGACTTACTTGGATGTTCAAGAGGCGAGAAGGCTCTCGCTGCTGAGTACGTCATAAGGGCGCATGTGAGTTCAAACCCTCCCAACAATTCCCCTTTTTTGGCGCTGGTTCTTGCGTTTTATCACCAACAAGATGTTTCACTAGATAAGCGGACTATAAGCGAGTACAGAGGGCCTATTGCGAGCTTATTTTACATCAACTCAATCGTCACGGTGACGGCGTTCGGTGTTATGATTGGCTCTTAAACTCTCACTAATCACAGCGCCTAACGCGGTCACTGGCTCTCAGGGAATTTCACCTATATCTCTCGGTTTTAGTAATTATTTCTGAGATTTTAATGCGGATCTCGTGTGTACGCGTTGACACTGACACCATTGTAGCGAGAGAGAGGGAAGCGGACGCGGTAGTGTGCGAAAGGACGGGCGTGTTATGCGTTCAGAAATATGTTTTGAATTTGTATTTAAATATTATATCATAAATACTTGAGGAAATATATATAGATAGATAGATAGATAGATAACTCTTTATTTGCACACTAAATTACAGAGTATATATATGTTTCTTAGATCTAATTACGGCGTAAACGGCGTTTACAATTATCATGGAATCGTTTCTTTTTATTTTAGAATTTAATTGATGTATTGGTGACGGCTTAAGAATACGGAGTGTCACCAACCCTATCCATCCCGTGGGTGTCGCCGACTAAGGGAGTAAACTACGCAGGACAGCAACACTGCAAAGAGAAGGAAAATTTGACACAAACCCAAAGAACAAACAAACAAAAGAGAGGCCTATGTCCAGCAGTGGACTATTAAAGGCTGTTGATGATGACGATTTACGTTTTGAAACACATTATTTCTTTGCAAAATTTTCAACTTTACTCTTACGAGTATATTTCGTTCAATACTTAGTTCTGCGATCAAAGGAGGTTTGTTGAACTCCGACTCATTGTTTTTTCTTTAAAAGCCTTTTTCTATCCAGGCTGTGTAAGGATTAAACGACTGCACATTTTATATGCATGAGAGTTCACACTGTGGGTTATACAATCTCTTCGTAAACGATAAAAGCCTTCTTGCTTAAGGCTATAGTCAGCTTTAGGATGACGACGGTTCAGACAGTAAATATTTACGTAATATAAAATTTATAATAAGTATAAGTAATAATGTAAGTAAAACGTGGGTTAAAAAAAAAAACAAAATTCGAAAAGTTCGAACTCTTGCATCAACAGTTTTGTAGGTTATAATTTTTAATTATTTATTTAATAATTATTTGAATTAGTAATATCGAGTTGTACCCTTTTTTTTTTCGTGCGGAAATCCCCTCGGATACCACCTGTCGGTGGCATGTCAGACTCGAACCGACTAAAACCGCACGCCGTCTCGGGTACTAATAGCCGGGGAACCAGGTATACCCTAGAAAGGAAGTCCCTGGTGGTCGAGTTGTACCCTGCTACACTTCGCTGTGGCACATCGTGGTTGAGTTGGTGAGAATTGAGGAACATAACTGACGCAAAAAATAGATAAAAACAATATTTACTAGGTCAGTCACTTTAGTCAGAGTCGCTTTAACCCGACAACATAAGTCCATTTAAAAACACAATTTTTTTTAAAAGTTTTTTAAGAAACCGAAATAACTGGATACCCATTAACCCCTCCCGCTATGATAAATTGCTTGTATTAGAACTGGGTTCACGTCGGTAGTGTACTGGCCAGGATTTGAACCCACGACCTCTTGATCGCAAGTCCAACGCCTTAACCACTAAGCTACCGCCGCTTAAAAATCACAGATTATATAAAGCATCTCATAAATGTTTATTCTCACAATAAATTTTCGACAGGTAGAAAACAAATTCCCTATATTCTTTTTTCTTTTACCTGTTTCAAGGGCTTTACTAAAACCCCAAAGCATAGCTACAGCTTTCTGCGAGAACTTCTGAGACTGAAATAAATAATTTTCCAGGTGTTTGAACTTTCCTAAATTAAATTCAGCCACTTTTGTAATAAATCAACTTGGGTATCTTCAGTTTCATCAACAATTTACCAATAGAACTCTGTAATCACGGGTTCTAGACACGAAATAATATATAATTTGATTGCAGACATTTAATACTTAGAATTCAGTAAAAGTCCAAACAACGGTTGCACTAGTTTCAGCTGGCCTGTTGGTCTAGTAATGATCCTGACTGCTAAACCAGAGGTCGTGGGTTCGATTCCAGGACAAATAATTACATGATTAGCACATTCGTTTATTGTTTGTTTGGGTATAATATTATGTATGTTCGTATTTATCAACATACTAGCTGGTTCCCGCGACATCGTTCGTGTGAAATTTGAAAAGCGCTGCCTTAGTGGGTTCGATTTCCGGATCGGGCAAAATTTTATAGGGTTATGCTGAGAAACAAAATAGCATAAGTTACTCCTAATATAGACAGCTGCATGGTAGTAAAATATTATCAAAATCTGTTCAGCCATTTTGAGGATAACCCGGCACAAACAGACGGACAAACAATAAATATTTAAACTGCTTTTTAGGCATAGGCATCGTGCACGTGTGAGCATGAAAAAAACCTATTATTTAGACATTACAAACATACGCTTCAATTTTATTTATTTGTATAGACATGATATTTACATTTAGATTTAGACATATGTATGTATATAGCATAGACTGCTGAAAAAGATGATAGACTCCTCCAAGTCCATCACCCGTAGGTCTTTCTAGTCCTACACGGACACGGATGCGGAATAATGGCGCCGACAACACCTCCCGCAGGCGTGCCGCTAATTTATCTGCCAAAGCGGCACTGCCCTCACTAGAGATCTGTAAGATGATAGCTCGCTTAGTGAGGAGTCCACCTGCAATCTACTTCGGAATCAGACGGCGGTGTATGATATATCTCCAGATATTATTATTATTAATACAACTCCACTCAATGGTTTGACATATCAAACCATTGTACGCAAATTTAAACTAAATATTATTTTGTAAGTGGTTGTGTTGTATGATCGAATTCACGGCTATTAGATAAAAAAATATAAAATGTAGTAGCAATAGCCCACTCTGAACTAGCTTGGGTCGGTTGGCTGCGCTTGGGTTTATTTATTACCGCGCGGTACACCATTAACAGTTAATGTTGCAGAGTCACGAAAATTTATATTTAAAGCATATTTGCTCAGAATTCTTTGAAGGAAATCTTTTTAGAAAATGTCTTTGGCAATGAGGATTGTTTTCAAAGCTCTAGGTTTAGATCTTGTCTTCATCTCCTACTCCTGATGTTTCACTCACTGCTGAGGATCCGTCACCTCTACAAATCATTCCTTATCATCCACTCTTTCCATATATTGTGGTCCTCAGAATTACTTATGTCTTTGTAGACCTCTTCGCGGATGGGGTCGTGGTATCCTTCCTCTTGGCGATTTTCCCTGCACTTTTCTTGCTGCCGAAAGCTTTTCGAGGTTGTAGCTTTCTTTCCTAGCTATGTGACCAAAGAAGTCTAGGATCCTAAGTGGGCAGATCGTCAAATGTTCCGAAAAGAAGGTCAGCCGTATATAGGTTACAGCGAAATAAGGAAATTTTAATAATTATTCTTTCATCTAAAAATAAACTAAAATTCCTTTGTGCACAAGACTCCTAAATTGTTTCATCTGGCCTATACTTCTTTACGGATGCGAAGCCTAAAGATTCAAAACAAGACCTTAAGAAGAGAATATAGTTGGAATCATATCTTGACCGGCATGTGCACCGGCTTCAAAGGTTCAAGAGGTATAAACCAAGGGGAGGGACCCTTCTTCTTAATGCCAAGAGGGGTTCACCGAGAGGGGCAGCAACGCACTTGTAACTCTTCAGTGTACTTGGTGTTGGTGTTACTCGTCTGCTCGTTTACCCCCTATTTCATAAAAAAACTCAGCGACGACATCAGCTAATCTTCTCTAGTCGGAGAAACATTTGAAAAAGGAGAAGAAAAGTCAGAAAGAAAAAAGGTACAAAAAACAAGTTTCCAATCTTACTAAATCCAATTTCATTAAAATCAGTTCGTCCCTCGCCGAAGTGCAGATAAACTAAAACAATAAATCATCCAACAAAATAGTATCTAATAACCTGAAAATAATGGTTTAATTAACTGAGCCAGCTGTAATCTATTAACCAATAAGCGGAGTGTACAAAATAATAACTACAGATAGGGATCATTTGTCTAGACAAAGGGAAACTTATTAACAAAGTTAGACGATTACAGGGTTTGCTATTGACCAATACTTACTTATTAACGACAGATATTTATCATAACTGATATTATAAATGGGAAAGTTAGTTTATTTATCAGACCTTTATCTAGAACTAAACTTCCCAAGTGTCCGTGTGGTGACGGATTTAGAATACAGAGTGTCACCACCCCTATTCATCCCGTGGGTGTCGTAAGAGGCGACTAAGGGAGCGAAATACGCAGGACAACAGCACTGCAGAGAGAAGGAAAACTTGACACAAACCCTATACCAACCCGTCTGGCCAGCGTGGTATAGTAGGCCAAAACCTCCTTTCTGAGGAGAGGCCAATGGCCAGCAGTGGACTGTTGAAGGCTGTTGATGTGAAACTTCCCAAGCGATACCTAAATGTTGTTGCCTCACTTTATATAGTATGGGTAAATGAGCAAACAAGTCAACAAGGGCCTCAAATCTATTTTAATATTGTATCAAAAGACTGTCGATGGAATATCTTCTTATGAACTATGACCAGACCAATGCCCAATGACTTGTCACTGCACTGCATCTGACACAAATGTCGTCGATTAATTTGTGATAGTTTGGTATGCGGTACATTTTAAATTTGTAAGGAAACAATATATTTAATTTCATCATCATCATCACCTCAGCCTATGCTTGTCCACTGCTGGGCATAGGCCTCCCCCAATGATTTCCAGCGGGGACGGTTGATTGCGGCCTGCATCCAACTAATAATGTAAATTTATATGAAACTTCGGAATTTTGTCTCTTTTTTTTTTTATGTCTGACGTCAACCACTACGTGAACGAAGTCGCGAGAAAAACCTTTTTGGCACGCTTTTTAGGAGATTTTGCCTCGGGAGGTGTCAGTAGGTTTGTCTTAATTATTATTGTAAGAGTGACATTGGTATATGTTTTTTTTTTTTATACAAGTTATCGTCTGCAGTATTTCCGGACTGATACGACCTTCAAATCTAAAAAAAAGAGCGTACTGCTTCCTAAAAGGACGGCAACGCGCTTGTGACTCCTGAGTTGCAGACGTTCATGGGTGGAGGTAGTCACTTTCTATCGGGTGACCCGTATGCACGTTTGCCACCACACTGGTTTACAAATTTTAAGTACCTGTACATTTTTATTCGGTTGAGATTTTTAGTTTTTTTTTTAAGCATCTTGTTGATGTACATTTTATAGTCTCTGTAAGTACTATATGTCTATTTATCTAAAGGAACAAACTACAGGGCAACAGCACTACAGACAGAAGGCAAACTTGACACAAACCCTATACGAACCCGTCTGACCAGCGTGGTGTAGTAGGCCAAAACCTCCTTTCTAAGGGGAGGCCTATGTCCAGCAGTGGACTAGTAAAGGCTGTTAATGATGATGATGATTTATTGTGTAATTATTTGCAATCAATAACACTGCTTTCTATACAAAGTTAAGCAACATAAATAGTTAAACCATATTTAGTTATCAGCCTTTCTCACTGAGAACGAGGTCGCTAAAGTACTGAATAAAATAATGTTAAAGAAAGGGCAGGTTAGAAATACCCGAAAGCCTCGGGCTTGTATGAAAGGTTTAATGAGAGCAGAGAAAACATGTTAGGTATATAAGAATAGAAAATGGCGGGCGTATTTTATTTATGTTTGTGTAAAATTATAGTTTATGTAAGAAAACATATTGATCTATGTTTATCAAAATGTTTAGATGGTTTGTGAAAAAACTCAAAAGTTTTGGACCGATTGGGCTCAAATTTTGACACTATATACAACCCGATTTTCTTAAGAGAATTGATTGTCGTCATTAATGGGTTCACGCCATAATACGAGTATATGGGGACATCGATATTACCTCGCGATACACCTCGCTGTAGAACACACATATTATAGTTATTTGGAGTCTGGGTTAGTTGTTCATGTATCTTTTGTTTGAATATTCGTAATTGACACTGATATCTAGATGCAAAAAGTAGATATATGTCCATAAAAGGAACACACAAATCATGAAACTCTTTTAAATATAAACTTTAAAAAGAAAACATTATTTTCTAGAAATATACTTTTAACGGACGAAAAATCTTTTGAAAGCAGATATACTGTAGCTTCTTTTGAGCTATTATACGAGTACTCTATGCACTTTCTACTACACAATATTTTTGTTATTGTCTCGCCTCGTGACGTGAGTTTACAGTAACGCGCTGTGGCACATTTTGGTTGCATGGTTGAAAAATGAGGAACAAATCTGAATCGAAAAGCAGATAAAAACCATCTTTGAAACAGTTTATATATCGTGTCAAAATTTGAGCTCAATCAGAGCAAAACCTGTGAGTTTTTAAAGCTTACACAAATCAACTTAACGTTCTTATATCTAAATACGGAAATCTATATTCAGTTCTACTCAACATTACCATGGTTACGATAAAATGTAATAATACAAGTAAATTAGATTATTTGCTCAAGTATTTTACAAAAATAAAGAAAATTAGCAAAGTCAATAGAAAATGTATTGAAAATAAGTTTAAACCGAATTTCTGAAACTCGTTTTGGTACTATAATCTGTGGTAACCAAAAACAGGTATTTCCCTGCTTTGATCTCTTTGGAGGGCAGAACTCTGTATCGAGTACATTTGAATCGGTTTTAAAACAGAGTATTTTATTATCAGATTCGGAGTAAAGGTCTTAATAATAATTTCAGTATAACGTAGAATATTTAGGAAACTGTTTAGGAAATAAAATAAAATCATTTATATGTTTACACTTTCAATTTCAACTGTTTATTTGATACCGTTTGATTTGGTTCCCACCCAGGACAAGTAACTGTGTGATGAGTACGATCATTCACACGAGTTCTGTATGTAATTAGAACGTGTGGTGAAGGATTGAGAATACAGAATGTCACCACCCCTATTCATCCTGTGGGTGTCGCACTAAGGGAGTAAATTACGCAGGACAACAGCACTGCAAAGATAAGGAAAACTTGAAACAAACCCTAGTCCGTCCGTCTAACCCGTCTGGGGGGCGAGGTATAGTAGGCCAAAACCTCCTTTCTAAGGAGAGGCCTATGTCCAGCAGTGAACTAGTAAAGGCTGTTGATGATGTATTTAGAAATACTTAAAGTATGTGTATCAGCAGTTACACCTGGTTTCTAAGGTACACTTGGTTCCCCGGCTACTGGTACCCGAGACGGCGTGCAGTTCTTAATCGGTTCGATACCGACATAACCACTGGTGGGTATTATCCGAGGGGATTTCCGCACAGAAAAAAAGGCGTCACAGTACTTATAAGAAATGATTCGTGTTCTGAATTAATCGTGTTGGAAAATTCGAGGCAGCGGTGGCAAATGGTATTTACTAAAAAAACCGTAAAAACGACGGGAAGATATTTATCAATCTCTTAAGAAATGATCTGCTTAATATTCAAAAATAATTTAAAAGATCACAATGGTGTAACACATTATGGAATACTTGTTTTTAAACATCCTAAAGTAAAAATAACAGTGTCAGATTTTGCTTTACATTTTTCGAAACGAGTGTAAAATTATAGTCAGAATACCCACAGTTGACAGAGTGTTTCAAATAAACAATAGAGAATACCCTTGCAAAACATAAACATGATCTTATCACGTCAACATGTCAACTCACGATATCACATTCCTAAATTTTGTTTTAACATTTTACATTCATTTGAATGGATTTCGTAACAAAATATAACATAGATTTAAAACTATTGAAGTCAGTTTTTTTTTTTACAAACAGATTTGACAAACACTGAAGCTTGAAATTTGAAGAATTGACAGCTTTTCTATTGCAAAAAATAATGGCCAGTGGATGTTTTTAAGCTATTGCATAGCTTCTATCGAGGGCCTTGAGCGCGGGGACCGAATCCTGAAATTCCGTAACGAAAAAAAACCTCACGCTAAAAACAAAACAAAAAACAGTACCAAAATCAAATGCTGAACGTCAAAGGAAATTTCGTCAACATAATGCAGAAAAATCTTACATGGATATGTAATTTGATTTAATAATAATATTTTTTATTTATTTATTTAAAAACAAATTGTAATATATGCTTCAATATTTTTATTTAATAAAAGAAAAAAAATTGTTTTCTTATCGGTCACCACGTTTAAAAAGTGTTACTTGAATTAATATCAAAGAAAAAGAAATACTGCATAAATAAAATAAATAAATAATTATAATTGCATAAGTTGATACAAAATGCTATGCAATAGCTTTACCGCGGCAGTCCCTGAGTGCCACACGTCTTTTTTTTTTATGGAGTAAGGGAGCAAACAAGTGAAGCGGTCACCTGATAGTAAGTGACAGACCGACACCCATGGACATCTGCAACTTAAGTGTCACAAGTGCGTTGGAGCCCTTTGATTTCCTTTAAAATCAGGGGGAGGTGGGGTTTCATCATAATCTGTTTCTCATCAACAGCCTGTAACAGTCCACTACTGGACAAAGGTCGCTCCTTAGAAAGGAGATTTTGTCCTACTATACCACGCTGGCCAGACGGACTGGTATAGGGTTTGTGTCAAGTTTTCCTTCTTTTTGCAGTGCTGTTGTCCTGCGTAGTTTGCTCCTTTAGTCGTCTCTTACGACACTCACGGGATGGATAGCGGTGGTGACACTCCGTATTCTTAATCCGTCACCACACGGACAAGGTGGGTTTGAGCTCTGGTAACCTCACTCATTTGGTGAAAAGAAAATAAAAATTGCTTAAAACCGGTTTTCAGTGAGGAGTATCCCTCTGGAGGATATCTCCTCCCTCTCCAATAATAGCTCTCCTACGATAAATGTCCGGTAATTCACGGTAAACAGCCTCTACAATCATGGGATGGACAAATTAATACGAAACCTAGATCTCTTTGAGTTAATACTCGTAATGATAAACATACTTAGATATTTCTAAATACTCATACATATTGTTGATAAATTACAGCCAGACAGAGAACAAATGACTGCAAGGATGGCGTAGTGGTTTAAGCGGTCATCACGTGCCGCGCCGCTTCCTATTGGACTTAGTGTAGTGGGTTCGATCACAAACTGTTGTTCTGAGTCTGGATGTTCTTTGTGTCCGTATTCATGTGTGTTTGTAAAGTCCCCGCGACACCGGATATAGCTTCCTAATGCGGGAGTTGTCTTTTATAAAAAAAGATAAAATGACTGGGTGGGTATCGAGCCCACCACCTCCGGTTTAGCAATCAGAGTCACTAATCACTAGACCAAAAGTTTACCTCCGACCCTAATTTACCTCCTTCCTTTGTCCTGCTTAAAAATAATTACATTCCCAAGAAGAATAGATATGAGACAGGCAGTTGGTTAATAAAAAAATAGGTGATCCCAAGATCCCAGCAGTAAGAAGATGATGAAATATTTATGTAAAATTATTACAGCTAAACAAACAACTACATAGAATCGCATGAATGGACCGAAATGGAGAGTGCTGTCCCCTGTAGTGTGGCTAAATATTCAATCTGTGTGCATGTGTGCTTTCATACAATTTCAACAATATGAGCAATTTGTATAATATAATACCTTTGAGAAATGCTTTGTCTCTAATGGTCGTGAAAATCAAACTGCATTATGAAAACTCAATGTCAATGAATTATAAATTATGGAACGTGACGTTTCTTTGTCTTTTAATAACCTACACGTCTCACATGCGGTCCTCTGTTCCTGTACAGAGCCTGTACTATGGCAACGAGACTGCTAATAAACCTAATTAATTATTTCTAAATCCATACACATTATAGATAAATTACACAAACAATCGTGCTCATCACACAATTATTTGTGCCGAGTGGGAATCGAACCCACGACCTCTGGTTTAGCATTCAGGATCACTAACCCATAAACAATTTACAAGCCCTAACAGACGCCCACGCATAATTTTATGAAAAAATATAACTTTTTCATTTAATTTTAAGTAAAAGCCTAGACTATAATAAGAAAGAAACTATCTTACCGTACACGAAAGAAGAAAAACGAAATCAACGGAATTTACCCAAATACTATTAGACGCACTAAAAAACGATAGACAGCGTTGTTACTACATCGCTGTTTTTGCTACTTTGTAACAAGACCATAAAAGATTATAAGATTATCCTTTAAATAACACGAAGCAAATATAATTTTATTTGTAGAGCCATAAAACTGCCTTAGAGGAGTTTAATGTTAAGCATAAACGATAAAAGTAGACTGCCTAAAAAGATAAGAAATTTTGGAAACCATTTGACGTTATAGACAATATTTATGTAAGAATTAGTTTCATAGCTGTTATAAACAACTGGTAACTTCAGCGGAATCAATTTGAACAACGGAATAGAAAACTCGTAGAATTTACCAGTTTGGAGTTCTTTGTGCCCGTTTTTAAGTATGTGTGTAAAGTCCCCAGCGATACAGGATATATTCCTAGTGCAAGAATTGTCTATTTAATCACACTAATAATGAAACCGGTCATGTGCTACCTACTTCTAACGGCTTCCTACGACCTTCACCAGGTTGTCAGACCCCCTTATGACCACTTCGTCTGCCGAAATGCGGTCACTTTCCGAGAACTTTGATACCATTGGCAATTATTTCTTCTGCAAGCAATGCGCCATGCTCTCTGCGACTTAGGCTATGCAATCCTCCGGCCAAATTTGAAGACCTTAGTTCGTCTACGGCTCTTCTCATTCGTAATTAGATCACATGAAGAAACACCGAGCATTGCCCTCTCCATAGATTTTTGGAACGAAATTCCTTATCGCGCGTTGTGAAAGGGGGCTAGACGGAAAAAAATCTCACGAAAAGTTGTAACGACACTTTTTATTTTGAATTGTCACTTGTCAGTCATTCAGCGCCATCTATTGAATAGATAGGAAATCATTACTTTTCATCTCAGTAAAATTAAAATTTATGTTCTTAGGTTGAGCAAAAAATATTGTATTCGACATCATTTCTCAAGGAGATTTTACCAATGTATAAATTGTTTTAATTAGAAACCAACTGAAGATGGCGTTGTAATTAAAATCGTGTCGAATCAGTTTTACTCGATCGTCACAACTTCGTTTCTATCGGATGTCCCACGACACCACACGGCTTTTTGTAGTATATACTGTAATCGGCGCGAAATTTTGTGGTTATTAAAGTATGTTTTTGTCTTATATGGAAGTCGGAACACGTATAGCTGTATATAAATAAATATAAAACACATATTTATTTATATATTATATTAGTACTGAATTAATTATTTTGAACGTTCCGTACATCTAACGAACGCGACATTTTCAATTTGATTATATCGAATTTTCTTGATTAATACTCGTACTTTGCCAATCAAGCATTTTATTACTGTTAAAACTGATTTGTAATCAATCTTGAATCTAAAAGTAAAGATCGAAAGGTTTTATTCACATCCATAGTTATTGATTCTTTACATTTTTTTACACGCTTTATATTAGCTTCACTTGTATGTTTGGGCGTTTGGGCCTTTGGGCGTGATTTTGACTGACTTTAAACGGCCAGAATTCGTTCAAACTTTGTAGATACATCGAGGACCGATGACAATACACTAATTTAAAAAATAAATAAAAAAAAAGTTTTAAAAACTAAAAAACACGCTTCTTACAGAAAACCAAACTAAAAAAAAGAAAATATTTTTTTTATAAATTTGAAAAAAAGCGTTGGGTGCCTGTTGTCAATAGTAAAAAGCACACCACGCTTTTGTTTTTTAATATTTTTTATTTTGTTATTAGTTATTCATTGCTACTCCCGTTATGATTTTAAGGTTATAGTTGGCAAACGGATCACTTGCTGTTGCTGTCAGTGTACAAGGCTGTTCAAGAGATAAAAGAGCGTCATTTAAAAGCCTTGAAAACGAGTTGTTTTGTAATACCAAGTGTTCTATATTACTAAGTTATACAAAAATTACAGGTGTAACGATACTACGGACATTAGGCTTTTGAGCCTGAGGCCTGATAGCGACATTTTCACACACACACACATTCATACACACACACATTCATACACACACACATACATACTCTTTCACACACACTTCAATAACCAAGTCTAAACATTTCCACCAATAGCAACTGTTACTACAAGACTTAAGTAAATGAAATCTCGGTCGAACACTGCCTCTTAAGATCCAGGCCATGCCTAGTTTAAGAGTCACGGATCACTACCTTCCTTTGAGATCTATACAGCTAATGTAAAAATTATGTAACTACTGTAATTATTTGTGGAAATAAATAAATATTATTATTAAATATTAATATTATTATTATTTTTAGCTACCAAAACTACATGGTCCAAATCTCTGTTGGTTCAGTATTGTGTTCGATGCTCGTGTCATCTAATCAAAAATTTAATTAGCTTAAGCGAAAATTTAATTAGCTTAGGTTTTAGGAATGTTAAAATGTTATAAGCAAAATGTAGATAAAAAATGCATGAGCCTTATTCGTTACAAAATATAGCCATTTGAACGGAATGCATCTAATAAGGAATATAGGACGCATATAAATATGCTGACCTATTTAAATCTTCCAAGTGACTTACCCGAAAGAAATTACTTCGTGAGTGGTGAGGTACTTTATGAGTGCTACACGTTTCATTTAAGTTGTATATAGGTGTGAAAGCAACAATATTTATTAGAGTTTGCAACCTTTAAGAACAGAGCGTACTCCTTCCTAAAAGGCCGGCACGCGTTTATGACTCCTGAGTTACAGACGTTCATGGGCGACGATGGTCACTTTCCATCAGGTGGCCCGTCTGCTCGTCTGCCCCCTCTAACATAAAAAAAAAACTCACGTTTCATCTATATATATAATTATATATAATTCTGGAATTCTATGCTATGAGATGGAGTTAAATTTTGACAGCAGCACATAAGCATGCAGCTTATGTGCTGCTGTCAAAATTTAACTCCCTTGATGTGACGAAAAGTATCTGTGAAAATTCCAGATTTAATAGTTGTCGTAGTAGAAATGCAAACCGTAAAAACTTAATAGAGAAATCAAGAGATTTGTTTTCTCGTCTATATCTGTATATATTCATTACACAAATATAAATTTTACCTTAACTTTTTCAAAACTTACCGAAAAAATTTTTCTTTTATCTAATCTGACTATTTTTGTTTCATCTTAATATTGCCTCAATATCTTATTGGTTGGGCTCAATTCGTGCAATTTCCTGCACAAAATAATGGAACAAAGCAATGATTATAGTGTTCAATGGAATGGAATGATTAAACTCTCTCCCAGTGGAACAAAGTCCCTTTGTCCGCAGTATATTTAGCGCAGTAAGCAAATATACTTAGATTTTGTATTACTTTTCTATTAGATTGTGTAGAAGGAGAATAATTAATATCAATAATGGATGAAAAGGAAAGTTTTTAAAAATAATTGATATACAATGGTGAATGTCCGTGTGGCCAGCGTGGTTTAGGGCAAAACCTCCTATCTAGGAAGTGTCCAATATCCATCAGTGGACTATTAAAGGCTGTTCAAGATGGTGATGATAATCTCTCTTCCGCGGTTAAATCATAAAGTTTTACATTTAAACGTGATATTAAATCAAACTTCGTCGGATATTTTATATTTAGAAGTTCAAATACGTTCGTAAACCCAGCCATTTTTACGAGGTGAAAAATTGACCTCGCGTGATTCTCGCGCACCGATTTATTACCCAGAGTCACACCATATGTGCAGGGCCGGATGGGGTATGTTATTCTTTGGAAAAACCGTTACAAGAAAAAACTTATATCAAAATATCTTGTTTTAAAACAATTTGGTTTGTTTTATAAATGTACAGTTTCGTTAATTTAAACAGTAATTGCTTTAACATGCTGTAGAATTTACCATTAATTGTACAAGTTAGACTTTCTTTGCTAAATTGTGGAATTAAAAAAAAAAATGGATTTTACTAAAATAATGTTTTCATTCTGATTTTTCCAGACATATTTTTAAAGAAAAAATAGCCTATTTTTAAGAACAACTAAGTGGTTCTACAAATAGTAATGTTCTCAAACTTTCCTGGTCCGATAAAATCTAAAAAATATGTGTCGATATTATTTATTTTTAATGAACAAAATGTATTCCACATTATCAATACACCACAAATGTTACGTATATTTGTGGTGTATTGATAATTTTACCCACAAATATTATTAACAACTAGTGTACAAATATGTAGGTTAATAGCGTGTGCTGTTTACCACAACAAACATAGTATTAAATATACAAAATGTCAAATAAATGGGTTAAAAATAAGAAAATTTTAAATCACATAAATTTGAAACTCAAATCTTATTCCGTCAGTAATTATTTATTTATAGGTCGTGGCTTCGATTTAGAACTAATATTGTGAGCACGATCATTTGTTTGTTTTCACTTTTCTGGTCATGTGGTCGAATGTTCGCCTCATAACGTGTCCGTACCACCGCAGACGGCTTTCCTGTAGTTTATCTGGGATAGATCTCACTTTTAAGGTGCCTCTTATGTGTGTGTTTCTGACACGATCCAGCCTAGTTATACCACCTGAGCATCTTCATCTCTGCGCACTGTAATTGATTTTCTTGCTGCTTTTTGAGTTTCCAGCATTCGGCTCCGTATGTCATGGCCAATCGTGTGTCGGTGTGTGAGATGTGTGAAGCTATTATTAAGTCATTATTAATATTTATAGATACATTGATGACCAATATCCACGCTGATTAAACGTACACTTTTAGACAACTAATATTAATTTGGGGCAAGCTCGAATAGATCAGGATATATTATAAGCATTTAAAACTCCTTATTAAGTTAATTATTCGAAAAAGCTTTCTTATATCTGGCAAATTTTCATACAAAAAAAAATATTGCTAAGATGCATAAATAAATATTCACACTGCTTGATTCACACAGAAAAACCTATATAGTATGAGTTTCATTCGCCCACCTGACCTAAGAAAGGGGAGAGGAGGTGCACACGAAACGTAGTGTGCACCCTTCTTCCTTGTTTCTAATGCTTTGTGTGCTTGTGTACACACACACAATGTTTAGTAGGTTATATTTTCTTTTCCTTTATGGATCGCAAGCCGAACACGCAACCGAGGATCCTTACCGTTTTTTATTTTCCCCAACCGTCTATTCGTCAAAATAACACAACCAGGCTTACCAAATTTTTGACATTAGTCAAAAGATGCGTACCTACGCGAATATTTGCGCTGTATGTGTCATGAAAATGCTAATAATAAAATAACTACACACATTTCACACACGGCAGTCTAATCCCAAACTAGGCAAAACCTGTGCTTTTTGCTGATTTGTTGATTTAATTTGCTGATAATCGTATTTTTATATTTAAAATATTTCAGACATCTAACACACAACGCCATCTAGTTTCAAACTAAGCAGTGCCTGTACTATGAAAGCTAGATTGACTGATAGAATACTTTTATACTTTTTTTTTGTAAATACACACATATAATACATAGAAAACACCCAAACTTCGAAACAAATATTTGCAGATCATACAAACATTTGGTCTGACCCGAGAATCGAACCCGAGACCTCAGCACAGCAGTCGCATACTCTACCACTGCAACATCGAGGTAGTTAAATTATTTCTAAATACATCCATATTTTAGATAAATATTACACCCAGATACAACAAATAATCTTACCCGTCAAACAAATATTTGTCCTGGGTGGGAATCGAACCCATGACCTCTGGTTTAGCCGTCATGGTCTAGTCTAGTCTAGTCTAACCTAACCACTAGACCAAAAGTCATTCAGAATACGCATAGAAATTTCAACAATATCACCGACTAAATACAAAATCTAGGCGCTCTATAACAATTGTTCATTGAATTTAAAGGAAACAAAAAGCTATACAAAAAACAATAATCATTTGTCAAACAACCAATATTATACGTTGCGTGTATAAAAACGATTTCAACAAAAGCGTTTCAATCTAACTTTTGTTCACAATACAAATTTCTAGGTACAAGCAATTTTTATTTTGTTTTACACAATTGAACTATACAATATTTAGATGCAATCTCAGTTTAGAGGTTTCGTGTTATTTTGTAAATGCCTTTAAATGTATGACTGGTATGTGTTACACAGTAATTATCTTTTGAACAATAGTAAGCAAAACAAAAGCGTATCTAGAGTTTGAGGAACTTATCAAACGTAGAAAGTAAATTAGATGAATTTCTTGGAGTAATAGTAGAATTTTGAAGCAGTCAATTATCAAAAACATATCAAATATCAATATCAAAAACAGTCAAATATCATTCTGAACAACACAACCAAAGAAAGTTAAATTTAACCACTATACATTCTTTTTTTTTTTAAAGACAACTCCCGCATTAGGAATACATCCTGTGTCCGGTCCTTTACTTTCCAAATATTACGGTGACTTTACAAACATACATGATACGGACACAAAGCACACCCAGACTCAGAAAAACAATTTGTGGATCACACAAAGTGTCGTCCCATGTGGGGATCGGACCCATAACACTTAGCGTGGTAGTAAGCGGCGTGACGACCGCTTAAACCACTCCGCCATCCGTGCAGTCCATGTTAAGAAACAACAACCAACAATATATAAATACTTCGAAAGCTAAACAGAAAATCAGTTTAAAGTAATTCTTTCGTTGCTCTCTACAAAGTGAGTGAGGTAAACGGGGAAAAATGGCTGGCAGCGGATCGATGCGGATTGCCCAAGACCGGGATGGTTAGCGCTCCCTGGGAGAGGCCTTCGTTCACGGCAATAGGCTGAAGGCAACACGCTTTTGGCTTGTAACTTGTTGATGCTTTATCCAATAATAATAAAATTTTAGGACGTCCAACACACAATGCTATCTAGTTTCAAACTAAGATTTCAAACTAACCAAGCTTGCTTGAACTGATAGTTTTTTGTTTTTTTTTTGTAAATACATAGATACTACACACAGAAAATACCCAAACCTGAAACAGTTATTTTATTTTTATTTTTTTACAAACATTTAGGCAGACTCAATGTAATTCAAATGTAAAAATTGACGATTTTCGACTTGGGCCGTATATAAGCTACTTTGTATATTTAGACTGTGTACTTTGATTTAGGTCTTGACCTAAATCAAAATTGTCAACGACAGTAGCTAGACTTAGTCAGAGAAGACAATTGCTGAGACCACAAAGTAAATTATGTCGTGGAAACGTTAAACATTTACAGCTTCGTTACAAACTAGATAATTTCTGTCAGCCTACTGGAAACGTGTCTCAGGCAATGATGTTAAAGAATGGACGTGATTAATTTTCGTCACTTGGTTTTAATCTCTCTCTCTTTGACTCCTAATGGATACGAGTACATCCAATCTAGCGAGCAAAGCCATTGTAAATTATCAAGAAAGCGTCCAATGTGATGTTTAGTCAAAATAATCTTCCTGAAATGTTTCGTCTGCCGTGGCAGAGCCATGCTTTAACATACATGGCTGGAATGTTATCACGGCTTCACCAGTAACCGGTGTTTTAGAAGTCTTTAGTTGATTTTCACTTAGTGGTTGAGATTACCAGAGGCCCAAACCTCTTATCTGGAGGGGGAAAAGCTCTCAAAGGACATCAGCGTATTTTTGTCTCTTGAACTGCAAATTTCCTTGAGAACTTACTATCAGGTGACCCACCTGCTCGTTTGCCCCCTATACCATAAAAAAATCACTTTAATAACATATCGATAAGAATTATTGAATTCGTTGAAGGGTTTTCAAAGGAGAGAAAAGTTGGCTAAATTTGTTGAGCTCTCGGGCACTTCAAAAATACCTATCAATTCTTGTTCATTTGAATACTACCTAAAATGAAAAAAGTAAAGAACAAAATTATATTTTTCTAGTAAGCAGCCGTAGCTATCACAACTTACTTTATAAAAAGACTAAATAGATATAAATAAGTCTTTGTTTTAACAGTTCCCTTTTGGTTTTGCAGATTTTAGAGACAAAAACTTATGCTAAGCACTAGACATGGAAATGATTGATTTTAGTTACAGCAATTTCAAAAATGGAATATTCAAGAAAAATTAAAATACTCATAAAATTCAAATTATACCTTGTGACTGACTAGTACCAATTTTAGGCTAAGTTGTTAGTTTAGAAAATTGAGCTTAAAATTAGAAAATAATTATCTAATTATATTACTGGAAAATCTATTGTCTTATAATAATTGGATGGCTCTTACAATTTTGTGAGTACAAACTCACATTTGCAATTTATCATATGAAACCTTCTTTAAGACAAAGATAAATGGCATTAAAATCAATCAAATTTCATTTTATCAAAGATAGATTAGATTTTGATGATAGAATAATAATAATTAAGTAGCAGTGCTTTTGTAAATCAGTCACAGGTATGATGACACGATTTATCACATGTGATTGTGATTTCTTGGCATCCGTACATCTATTTGACTGCAAGTAATTTTTGTAGAAAATACCGTGCATAATTACAGCTGATACAATTAGTTACGAATGCTAAAAAAACACGTTCGCTACTACTATCGATTGCCGCGATAAATAGTCATCATCAACAGCCTTGAATAATCCACTGCTGAATATAGGCCTCTCCTTGGAAAGGAGGATTTGGCCTACTATACCACGCTGGACAGACGGGTTGGTATAGGGTTTGTGTCAAGTTTTCCTTCTCTTTGCCGCTGTTGTCCTGCGTAGTTTGTCCCCTTAGTCGGCTTTTACGACACCCAGGGGATGAATAGGGGTGGTGACACTCCGTATTATTAATCCGTCACCCCACGGACTACACCCGATAAATAGTATAGCATATCCTATTCCAAACCGTAATCTATCTCTGTACCCATTTTCATGCAATTCCATCCAGATGTTTTGTCGCGAGTAACAAACATAGATCTGTTGATCCAAACATTTAAAATGTAGTTATTAGTAAGTACTTGAAATAGAAGTCAGACATACCTAAAAGATTCAATCGTAAAACATGATAAAAGGCTGTGAGAATATGTGTGTGTAATGAATATTCGGAATAATCTGAGTCTTTACAAATGTCTGTTGATATCATCCTAAATAACAGAAGTTCAAAATAGACCTAGTAATTGAAATATAAAAAATCCCTTCCGTTTAAATCGATGAAACTCACATTTTTATGAGTATTCAAATCGCAACAGATCTTTGCTCGAGAAATGCAACATTTATTTCTTAACTTCTATATTCTGAGTATCTCAGGGGGATGATCTGAGAGGACGTGACGTATACAGATTCAGAGTGTTTGCCTCCACGGGTCTAGACGCTTGCTGTGTAAATGTAGCCATAAAACTTTAAAAATAGTTTTCTTATTTATTCCTCGCTTGGTTGAACTTGTGTTAGAATATTGTCTGTGTCTGATTTGGTACCGTTGTTTCACGTGAACGGTTTTCAGTCTTCATTGTGTTAGGATTGTTTTTCACTTTAGTTTTATATTTCACTAGTGGTAAAGAAGTGGCATCTATAATTGTCTAACAGTTTCTGTTTTCATGCGTAAAAAGTAAAAAATTAAGTAGCCTACTTTACATAATTTGTTTTAAGTAAAAAGTCGACAAACGTGAGACTAAATCGCGCTCTCGTTTTAGCTGAAAAACTAATTTACTACATACAAGGGACCGCATCGTCCGTGTGGTGACGGATTAAGAATACGGAGTGTCACCACCCCTATTCATACCATGTCGTATAAACCGAATAAGGGAGGAAACTACGGAAGACAACAGCACTGCAAAGAGAAGGAAAACTTGAAACAAACCCGTCTGGCCAGCGTGGTTAGGCCAAAACCTCCTTTCTAAGGAGAGGCCTATGTCCAGCAGTGGACTAATAAAGGTTGTTGATAATGATAATTGATGAAGGGACCGCAACTATATGAAATAACTAATGTTGATTTCAACTTGAAAACCTCCACGCGTTCACGAGAAAAAATAACGTGACAAGCAGATAGACACACAAACTTAAAACAAAATGATATGTGTCAAGTCTCAGTTAAATAATGTTTCATGTGATAAATTGCAAATTTGAGTCTGTACTCACAAAATTGTAAGAGCCATCCAATTATTATAAGACAATAGATTTTCCGATAACATAATTAGATAATTATTTTCTAATTTTAAGCTCAATTTTCTAAACTAACAACTCAGCCTAAAATTGGTACTAGTCAGTCACATGGTATAATTTGAATTTTATGAGTATTTTCATTTTTCTTGGATATTCCATTTTTGTTTTGTATGCCCTAAATCCGGTAAAATGACATAACGTGAAGTTTTAAATTTAACGTTATTCGTTTTATCATCAGCCTATCGCAGTCCATTACTGGACATAGGCTTCTCCCATTGCACACCACTTAGATCGATTTTGGGCTTGTCGCATCCAGCTCCTGCCAGCCATCTTGCGCAAACCGTCACTCCACCTGGCCTGTGGGCGTCCTACACTACGTTTGCCGAGACGCGGTCTCCACTCAAGAACTCGTTTTCCCCAACGGTTGTCGGTTCTGCGGCTAATATGGCCAGCCCACTGCCACTTTAGCTTGTTTGTTTGCTGGTTTACTTGAGTAATATCATAAAATATTTACCTTCAAATTTACTACTTTGTGAAAGTGTATGAAGCTATTTTAATGTGTAGAATACCTATTGACCGATTTTGTGAAGACAGCAGTTATGACATACTCGCACCTGTCATAAGCACAACCGATATATGCCACTATGTTTACGTCAGCCAATAGTTGAGAGCCTACTTTTTCCTTTGACTGCAAGAATGGCGTAGTGGTTTAAGCGGTCGCCACGCCGCCTACTACTACGCTGAGTATTGTGCGTTCGAGCCAAACATGGGACGACACTTTTTGTGATCCACAAATTGTTGTTCTAAGTCTGGGTGTCCTTTGTGTACGTTTCATGTATGTTTTTAAAGTCCCCCGCGAAATAGAATATTCTTGATGCGTAAGTTGTCTATTTAAAAAAAAAAGGCTGATGATGATGATGATTATTATTACTAAATTTCGAACAAAACATAGTTGGAATCTTGTTACATTTGCATGAAACGCAATTAGACTATAAAGTATTTTAATTTCCAAGAAAATTTTAATCGAAAATATCGGTCACACTTAATGTTTTTAGTTCTTTTTTAAATAAAAAATACTTCGAAGTTAACGTACAAATATATTTGTGGTTATATTTTGTTTCATTTTTATTCATTTACATGTCGGTGAGCCACTGGCCAGAAATTAACCAAGTCCTTTATTTGCGCTGTTATTTTATTCACAATTTAATTATCTTGCTCAGTGAGAATAATCTCGCAGCTACGTCACTCTGGTGTCCAATTTTCTTGACTACGTTCCTGACTGTATTAATTTATTTTTGTTTTTGTTTTAGATGATTTTATCATTACGTGTTATGGAGTTTGTTTGTAAATATTGTTCTTTGAATAATTATTTATTATACTGTAATACTTCTCTAGTTTACTTCGGTTTTGAAATTTGAGTTAGTTTTTTAATGTACTTAAAAAACAAGTAAGTGGAGGAACGGGTTTTGTGTCCCTCCAACACAGAGGGAGAATGTAACATGGCGAGATGATCATGCTTGGCGGACCGGAGCCCAACAGTTGATGTCTGATGCAACAACAGTTGTATATAAACACTAATCGGCTTGAAAACTTTTCATATCGCGATACAAGATTAGTAGTTACTCCGTAGTTCGGTATGTCTTCGTTAGATGGCATTGGAGTATGTTTCTATCTAGTTGTATGTGTAAGTCGCGACGAGTATTACTTACTTTACATCATATGCAATAAGGGAAAAAACTACGCAGAACAACAGCACTGCAAAGAGAAGGAAAACTTGACACAAACCCTATACCAACCCGTCTGGCCAGCGTGGTATAGTACGCCAAAACCTCGTTGCTAAGGAGAGGATTATGTCCAGCAGTGGACTGTTATAGGCTGTTGATGATTATGATGATGATGTAGTAGGTTGCATGTACCACTCAACTGTACAAGTGGCCTAATATACTTTAGTGTACTATGTCGGCATCAATTATTCAAATCCGTTCACAAATGGCGAAGATGTCACTTGACATACACATACCTACACAAAATATTAGGTCACATTCAGAGCCTTTTTTTGAAGGTACTGAAAAATTTATATTATTTATGAGTTACGTTACTCGTTACGTTACGTTAGTTGATACGTTACTAAATAGAACGAGGTTTCGTGTTTTAAATGAAATCAATTTTAATTCAATGTTAACTTGAGAATACTATGTAGATATCCTTTTCCTAATGAGAAAAAGTTCGAACAAAATTTGAAAAAAAAAAAAACAAACAGTTCCGATTTTCTAATTTAAAACAAAAATCGATAAAAGTAATACAGTTGTTTTTGTTATTTCTTCGTATATTTAAGTACAGTTTTCTCCATATTTTATGAACCGCCGTCGCATGCGCCATACCGCTCCTCCGATCATTATGATATTTTCAGATACATGCCAAGATTATAGTAAATAATACTTTTCATACAGAAAAAATCAACCCGAAGGGTGGAAAACTGCTTTTGCGCGATCGAGGCGGCACACTCTTAAATTATTAAATTTACATTCTTAAAATAGAGATATTAATGAAAATTGACGAATGTACACAAGATTTTTTTGTTATCAGAAAATACCTTTACCTATCAGAAAATTCAAATACCTCTAAAGTACTTTTTCAACTAAATAAACTGTCCAACTCCAATTTTGATGAAAAATAGTATGAAAAAGAAACATCTATATAAACTAAGAATGTTGTTCCTTACCGTTCACACAAAGCATACTAATACTTTTAACATTTCTAAATCCAATCTAAATTCAAGCTGCCACAACACGCCGGATTAAATGGCAACTTCGGATGGTATGTGCAAAATTTACGTGGTTACCCAGGGACGGATTTTATGTCTCACAGTTATACTTTCACATGTATGTGTGGTTCCTTTAGAATTGATTTATTTCATGATACATTATGATTTTATTCTGAGCGTAGATCGTCAGTGGTTTTAATTTGTGACTTGTATGTGTTGTAACCGCAGTATAACAAATGAACGAAATCCTCAAGGAAAGACGTTTTAAAGTTTGGTGCTATTTTGAATGAAAAGATGCCATTAAATGCATAATCAAACCAAAAAGATATTGGAAATTGAGAGACAGACTTGTGTAAACGTCATCATCATCAACAGAATTTAACAGTTCAATGCTGGACATAGGCCAGCAGGTTAGAAATGAGGTATTGGCCTACTATACCACGCTGGCCAGATGGGATGGTGTAGGGTTTGTGTAAAGTTTTGCTTGTCTTTGCAGTGTTGTTGTCCCAGAACAATTACTAATGTCATCTAGGATATTTTTTAATGAAATTGGATTCAAGCGTTCACGGGATTATAGGTTTTAAACTATCCATTCAATTCTTAACGGGGCTGTTCACTTCATACAAGCATCAAAACAATGATTAATGTGTATGAGGAATGTTTTACATAAATATGAGAACGATTCTACAAACACAATATCAAACTAACTTTTCCCAGGAGCAATGATATGCATTTAACGAATCATCATTATTATGATCCAGTAAATCATTATGGCAATCACAGGGCTATTTTCCATTCGAGAATTATAGAATCAAGTTTGGATAGAGTTATTTGCAATGGTGTAGGTACAGTTGGAAAGGTGTTAGTGAGAATTTTTATATGGTGGAAAGGGGAAAAGAGACTATTCACCTGATGGTGAGCAACTGCCCCGTCTATTGCAACTCAAGAGTCACAAGTGCGTTGTGGCGACTCCCACATACAAAGAAACAGAAACTTACTACAGCGCCATCTAGCAAAGACACACCTAACTATGAAGTAACTGCTAATCCTGTATCGCGGTATGAAGAATTCTCACGTGGATTAGCATATATACAACTTCCCAATATCAACCTCCTCCTCCTTTTGTGTTGGAGGGACATGAGACTCGTTCCCCCACATGCGTTACCTTCCTTTTAGTCCCTTCTTTTTTTTTTATGCGGTAATCCCAACGGATACCACCCACCGGTAGGGTAGTTATGACGGACTCAAACCGACTTAAAACCACAAGCCGTCTCGGGTACCAGAAGCCAGAGAACCAGTTGTACCCTAGGAAGGAAATCACTACAGACACCGGGCCATCTACGAAATAAATTTTAGATTATACTCCGCCTAGAGACAGGTCTGCGGTAGCCTCAGTTTTCGGTTAGGTACTTTTCACGCACGCATGCAGGTACACTAACTTTAATTTAATAATATCGCTTTACAAAACATTATACTGAAACGGGCTTACCATATTTCGCAAACGGAAAACTGAGCTACTTGAAGATGCGGTCCCCACTTCGATTTTATATACGATCCTTTTCCTGCCATTTATGAAACATAAACGATATAATAATCGAAAATACTCAGCTTTACAATCTAAAGAAATTTAACGAGTAAATTAGGGATGTGATGATCCCAAAATAATTAAGGACATAGACCCACAAGGGATAGCTTTAAATATTTATTTAACTAAGTTTTGTGGTTCAGCGTGTGAATATAATAGTCATCTTGATATGGTAGAATAAACATCCGTGTTGGAATAATAAATTGTGTTGGATAACGAACCCGCACTTAGCATTATTGCAATATTCAAACGCTCTTCGGTGAATATAGTATTTACGTGTTTAATGTAACAGCACTTAACGAAATTAAACCACATAATTTTCACCACGGTTTGCATTTACGTATACTAACCATATTGTCAAGTCACCTAATGGTAAAGACTACCAGCGCCCATTAACACCTGCGACTCAAGAGGATTGCCGTTCTTCGAGTCCAACTTTTCCCCCCAAAAATAGAGGGAGGGGTAATTGTGGGCTTCAGTAACCTCACTCACTCGGTAAAAAGTTTTTTTGTGAGGCCGTGGTATCACTCCGGTCGAACTGGTATATTTATGTCTATAAAATGGGCCAACCCATGTCTGCTGTTAATTTGTTTTTTATATAAAAAGATTCCATAAAAGAAGTACTCTACAATAGACTTACCAAGTAGGCTTCTTTACCTTCATCATATTCAAAATAAATCTTATATCCTTTATAGCCTTTAACCGCCCACTGCTGGACATAGTATAAAATGAAGTCGTTTTTTTTTTCTCGTACGAGTAGGTATTTCGCAACGCAACGGATTTTAATGTTTTTACCAATCGAGAGAGTGATTCAAGAGGCGGGTTTATATGAAATATACATACATATTATAGTAGAGAAAATGCGAGAATTTAAAGGTTCGTAATGTGAAGTCGTAAAAAACATGTTTTTCTGCGATTACATTGCAAAAAAAATATTTAAAATTAAATTAAATTATACTATTATTATTATCATAACAATAGTATAATTATTTATTCCACACTGACACCACAGTAGTAGTAATTACATTGTACCCGTGCGAAGCCGGAGCGCTAGTAATATATAAGTAGTAGTATAAGTTGCTAGTAATATATAAATACATCTAAAAACCGGTGTTTTGGTTTTTAATTTACAGATGAATGTAGGCTTGACTGAATGGCGCTATACTTTAGTTACATCGGAATACGTAAGTAGTTTGAGAATTGATGAGCCCATTGGGGTTTTTCTGAGAATTTACGCATATTGAGTATATTAATGGTATTATTTTTCGCCCACGAAGCTCGAGATTCGTTCACCTTGAATCGTAAGTAATACAAAAGTCCATTAGTTTTATTTTTTGTTTAAAGTTTTAAGTGGTTGTAAGTGGTTTTATTGGAAATAATTGTATATTTTATTATGATATAAGGGGGCAAACGAGCAGACGGGCCACCTGATGGGAAGCACCGCCACCGAAGCACACCTGCAACTCAAAAGTGCGTTGCCGCCCTTGAAGTCTCTTTCACTCGAGTCAGCGGGAGGAGGGATTTAGGCTTCGGTAATCTCACTCATTCAGTGAAAGGCAACGAAAGAATTGCTTAACACCAGTTTTCTGTGAGGTCGTGGTATCACTCCGGTTGAGCTGGTCCATTCGTGCCGAAGCATGGCTCTCCCACGGTTAAATTAATAGATTTGTTACCTGTAAAATTTATTTGACTATGTTTTGACTGTTTGAAGTACTCAGACATCTTATTATTTGATCTCATTAACTTATTATTAAAATACTTATTCAAAAGACTCAAATTACTTTTATAATGTTCTGAAAAAAGCCTACTAGAATTATTAAGATTTGTTCAATTAGTTTTAAGTTGTTGTCAAATAAAAATATTGTTTCAAATTAAATATATTTCATAGCAAAATAAGTCAATTAAAGTTATGTTAAATTCATTAATATGTTTATTTTGAATATTGAAATATGAAATCAGAATTATTTTGAAATTATATAATTTAACTAGCTGACCCGGCAAACGTTGTATTGCAAAACAAAAAAAAATAGGGATGGGTCACCCTTACCATTTAGGGGTATGAAAAATAGATGTTGGCCGATTCTCAGACCTACCCGATGTGCACACAAAATTTTATGAGAATCGGTCAAGCCGTTTCGGAGGAGTACGGGAACGAACATTGTGACACGAGAATTTTATATATAAGATTGTTATTAAAGAAGGCTGTATTGGTTTTATATAAATTATAAATAATGAATGTCACAGTTTAAAAGTAAAAGAATAAACAAGTAATCCTAAGTGCGTGTTTTATTGATATGGCCTCCGAAAGTGGTAACCCTGTATTATCACCGACAGTGTTAAGCTTTGCGCTTTAACGAATACAGTGTATTACCGTGGGAGAGCCTCGTTTCAGCACAAATGGACCGGCTCAGCAGGAGTCTTACCGCGGCCTCACAGAAAACCGGTTTTAAGCAGTTCTTTCGTTGGTTTTCACCGAATGAGTAACGTAACTGGATTCCAAAAATTTCTTGATTCTGGGGGCAAATGGCGGCAATGCGCTCTGTGACTCTGAAGTTGCAGATGTTCATAGGCGGCGGTAGTCACTTACCATAACCCATCTGCTAGTTTGCCCCCTACAACGTAAATAAAACATAATAGCCTCTTTTAGATAGTTTTAGCAAGTTCTGGTTTACAAAAGACTATTCTAGGAGAGGCCTATGTCGTGGACTGTTGATGATGATGATGATGATTCTATTTATTTTTCTCTGCTTGGAACTACTGAACCTTTAGGTCTGAATAAAGAGTTTTGATATTTGCTACGTTTTCACGTGTGTGAGAACCTTAGATTATTACTCTGTTACAATATTAGTAGGCCAAAAGAGTAGAGAATATACATATCATTTCTTTTGCTTCTTAACAGAATCTCCATTATGTTTTTGCAATATTCGTCTGATATGTTTGCACACCTGAATTGATAGACAAAATCTAGATGAAAGTTAATGAAGTCGTGTGTAAGTATAGGCCTAAATATAATTAAATAAGTTAATAATAAAGCAGTTGAAGATTTTTTAATTATTCCAGACTTACGGTTTCATACAAAATTTTAATAAAATTAATGTTTATAAATTTTACATCCATCATTAAATAAATAAATCACGTAGGGTTCAAAACTAACTCAGTGATAGCTAGGTGTAGTCACCACTTCATCTATTCATTGCAGGGGCAGCAGCAGGGTAGCGTTTTCAATCACTTTTATCACTGATATGTCATTATTATTATTCTTTTATTATGCGTTATGAAGCGCGCGCGCCCTTCCGGGGGGCACAGAGGGAACATGGTTCCCTCACAGGCCCCGCCGTAGATGGCCCGAGGTACATCGGGGCACCAGGGGTTTCCTTTCTAGGGTACACCTGGTTCCCCGACTACTGGTACCTGAGACGGCGTGCGGTTTTAGTCGGTTCGAGTCCGACATTGCCACCGGTAAGTGGTATCCGAGGGGATTTCCGCACAGAAAAAAAAGGGTGTTTATTTAAGGATTTACAAAAAAAAGTATATATGTATTTATATCAGTTGTCTAGTACCCATAGTACAAGCTCTGCTTAGTTTACGACTACATGTCGTTGTGTGAATATGGTAGAATATTAAAAAATAAAATAAACATACACTTCATAATAAACATATATTTAAAAATATAAAAAATAGTAGGCCACCGACATCGGGTACAGGGACCAAGACAGGGTTGGTTAGGACTCCAAAGATAGGAAACACCTCACTATACGAGCCGTGTCAAGGCGAACTGCCTCCTGCATCATACCCTCGATTCAGCCGTCTAACGTAAGCCTCTTAAGGTGTTGGTTGAGCCTCTTGGCTATCGATGTTTACTAAGAGAACCATTTCAAATTAAACAGATATCAGATATGAAATCAATTTAGATCCGATCATGCCAGTTTGTTATATTGACTATACTTATTACTTTATATTTCGGACATCTGACACATAACGCCATCTAGTTTCAAAAGCAGACCTTTTACTATGAAAGCTAGATTGACTGGTACAATACTTTTATACTTTTTTTTTGTAAATTCATACATATTAAACATCCAAACTCCGAAACAAATATTTTCAGATCATACAAACATTAGGTCCGACCCGGGAATCGAACCCGAGACCTCAGCACAGCAGTCGCATACGCTACCACTGCACCATCGAGGCAGTCAACACAGACAGAACATCATAATATACAATCACGGAGCAAATACAATATAAAATGGTGAAATGTATCTAGTTATTATTATAGTAATCTTTATTTATCATATAATTACGAATATAAAATAACAATTGAATAACTTATAAAAAAGTATACTACCGACATCAGGTGTGGGAACCAAGAAACCGGTAGTTATAGCTCCGACCCAAACCTCCCCTCCGTAATGGTCGAAAATTATCTCCTGCATCAGTCTCTTTTCTTTCTTTTTTCTTTAAAAAAGACAACTCCCGCATTAGGAATATATCCTGTGTCGCGGTACAAACATACATCAAACGGACACAAAGAACACCCAGACTCAGAACAACAATTTGTGGATCACACGAAGTGTCTCTAGATCATTGTCTTCGTTTATCGGTATAATTATCTTGATTAATTCTTGATTAATTGCTTTTTTAGAAAAAAAAACAGGTAACACTAATCTTACTCAAATTAACAACGCTGCGACTTCTGTTCCGCAGCATTAATAGTAAAAACAATGATGAGGATTTCCAAGTTAATTGTAATAGGCATGGCGCATATACATATTTACAAATATCCTTGACACGTAGACAATTTTCTGCCACGTCACACAACCTGACTAGCTATTGTACTTTAATGAAACAGAGACATCGCGAATTCCATCAAATCAATCGCATTCAAGGGCTTTATCATGGCATGACATAACACAGTCATATTGGCTAACTATCAAACCGATTGTATCGCTCAATGACAGCTGTTTGGATCAGACCACAGCTATTGAACCAATAGACTTATTGTGATTGAGTTAAGGTTATAAGGATGGTGACAGACTGGTGTGATCGGTGAGTAAATTAATAATCTATACTAATATTATAAAGCTGAAGAGTTTGTTTGTTTGTTTGTTTGAACGCGCTAATCTCAGGAACTACTGGTCCGATTTGAAAAATTCTTTCAGTGTTAGATAGCCCATTTATCGAGGAAGGCTATAGGCTATATATCATCACGCTAAGACCAATAGGAGCGGAGCACCAATGAAGAATGTTTCAAAAACGGAGAAAATTTATTACTATTGAGAGACGCAGACGAAGTTGCGCGGGTCAGCTAGTAAATAATAATATTACAAGGTCGATATCACTGTATTTTTCTTTTAGAAAGTGTATTAATAATATAATAATAAAATAATAATATATTCTACCACATACACACAACGCCATCTAGTCCCAAACTAAGCAGAGCTTATACTATGAGTACTAGACAACTGATATAAATACATATATACTTTTTTTTTGTAAATACATACATATTATACATAGAAACACCCAGACCAAATCAAACATCAAATGTTCATGCACACAAATGTTTGATCTGAGCGGGAATCGAACCCGCGACCTTTGGAATAGCAGTTCGTTACACAAACCACTACACCATCCAGTCGTATTATGTTATAAAAATTATCTTCTCATTCTTTGCCCGAAATTTAGGGTCGGTGAAATTGATTTTGTTCTCCCATTATTCTCTATTACTCGTTAATTCACTGCTTACTCTTTTCCTAGCCATATCCTCTTTGATGCAATCCTTCCATCTTTTCGTTGTTCGTTCTCCACTCTCATAGCCAACTTTCATTCAAAACTTTCTTCACTCACATCACACACTCCACATGTCCACTCCAGGATAACCTGTTGCTCCTCAATTTTTCGTCCACTGGCGCTACTTTTAGTCTTCCTCTAATGTATTCGTTCCTCATCTTGTCCATTCTAGTCACACCACACATACGCATGTCAGCTGCATGTAGGCGTACGTAAGAAATAAAAATCATTATTCAAGTTCACTTCTGAATTACCACTAATTAGACTGGCAGACCGTGTGATGACGGATTAAGAATACGGAATGCCACCACACCTATTCATCCCGTGGGTGTCGTAAGAGCCGACTAAGGCAGCAAACTACGCAGGATTACAGCACAGCAAAGTTGAATCCATACATATTATAATTCTGCATAAAGTAATAAACAAAGAAGGAAGACACCGTGAGAATTTTATTTTCAATGACACACATGTCCACAATCTCTTAGCTACAACCAATAATCAAATTGGGTTACATTATCCAGTATAAAGTAATATTTAAATCTAGTAAACGAAAATTTAGAGCCTCACCTTGTTTTAAACGATGATAATGAGTGCCCTAAAAAGGTTCCGTAATTTAGACAAAGGTGTGGCCGCATTTATTAACCGCTTATTAGGCACTTTCCACCAGACACACCCTTGCGATTTGTTTGACTAAGACCTAAATTCAATTTTTATTAATTTAGTAAATCGACAAAGAGTTTAAAAACGCAAGTAATTACTAATATCTTCTGAATATAGATAATTGCAATAACATCAAATAAAAATCAACAAAGTTTATAAAAAAATGTAGCTTAGTTAAACTAATCTGGGTCCAAAAAGAAATCATATAATGAAATAACCTAGGTTTTAATCATCATGATCATCATCAACAGCCTTTACTAGTCCACTTCTGGATATATGGCTGGCCAGACGGGTTGGTATAGGATTTGTTTCAAGTTTTCCTTTTCTCTGCAGTGCTGTTGTCCTGCGTAGTTTACTCCTTTAGTCGTCTTTTACGACACCTACGGGATGAATTGGGATTTGGGATGATCGCGTAGATTGTTTTTATGATACGATGCGTATAAGATGCACATCTCTGATGAGCAGAGTGAGTAGCAGCGTCAACAGTATCCAGAGCAGTATCTCTAGGCGGCTGGACTGTAGTTACATCAATCGTTGCTGCGCAATTGCGTACGGAATGGCGCAGCAATGATTGTTGTGTTTGTATATGTCTATTTTTCTTTGTTTTGTTTTATGTTTTTTTCTTTATGTACTGTACTAACACTAGTCTCTAAGAATACTGTTACTAACAAAATGGACACCATGGTCTGAAATAAAAAGTTATTATTATTCTCTTTATTTCATTAAATATAGATATAAAAAACTTTTTTAAATACGAGTATATTTATGTACAAAAAAATACATTTAAAAATATCAATAATAGTGTTCTATCGGTACCGGGTACAGGGACCAAGATATCAGTGTTTAGGACTTCAGAAACAGAAACCTTTTCACAATACGTGCCGTATCGAGAAGAACTGCTTTCTGCATCGGGCCCTTAATCCAACTGCCTAACGCGAGCCTCTGAAGATATTGATTGGTTAGCAATTAATCCATGGGCCGATTTGACTATCGGTACAATGATTGCCGAATTAACATCCCACATGTCGACAATCTCGTTCGCCAAATTCAAAACTTTACTTGTTTATCTTTTTCAGCTTTCAAGAGATTGTCGTCATGTGGAATGGTTATGTTAACAGTCATTGCTCGGCGCCCTATTCGATCTATTACCACTATATCAGGTTTATTGGCAACAATAGTCCTGTCAGTAATAATAGGGCGATCCTAATACGTTGCGCGAACATTTTTAAGAACTGGGTCGGGCACATATTTGTAGTACGGTAACTCCACAGTCACAAGGTTATACTTTTGCTGATGGACTATCCTGGCCACTTGGTTATGTATATGTAAGTACTCGCCATTGGCAAAACGAGAATAACCGGAAATTATGATTATATACTACAGTTGGTTACTGAGGTGGGGGGCGGGGGGGGGTTAAAAAGGGTTAAGTAGTATTAGTACGTTCTATGAGCTCTTTATGACAAAAAAAATATACAGAAGTACGTTAATTTGTTACTTTATAAAGCGTTGTTTACACAATGGTTACACGATATTGTTTTTTTGTTTAAACAACGGGTAAGTTTACTCAAAATTTGTGGTTAGCTCTACCAACAAATATCATAAGTTTATACATACCAATTTTAGATATTCTTGTTAACGACCTGTAACAAAAATAAGATGTATTCAGTAAATTGGCTTTGAACAATTTATTATAAAAAAATTCATAAATATAACGCTATTTACAACGCCCAAATTAGGGTCCAAATGATCCCTGCGATTACGGTACAGTAATCCCTTCCGTAAGTTGTAAGAATCTTAATAGAAGCAATCATAGTCCATGATCGATTTGTAGGACCCTTATTTGGTAGTCTTATCCAGTACCGTAATTCAAAAGGAAAAAGGAAACTTAATAGGGTCACTCCCTGGTCAGGAATACCTAGATTTCCACTTCAAATTAACATCAAACATTTATGTCTTGGACTGGAAAAAATCTACCATTAAACATATAACCGAGTAAAAAGGTTTCATTATTAAGTCTAAGATAAACGTACTTTGCTACTTGATTTGTTGCACCAATGAATTCGTGGCAAAATAATTATAAAATTTAATTCATCATCATCATCAACAGCCTTTTTTAAGCCTCTCCTTAGAAGGAAGGTTTTGGCCTACTATACCACGCTGGCCAGACGGGTTGGTACAGGGTTTGTGTCAAGTTTTCCTTCTCTCTGCAGTGCTGTTGTTCTGCTTAGTTTTCTCCCTTAGTCGGCTCTTACGACACCCACGGGATGAATAGGGGTGGTGACATTCCGTATTCTTAATCCGTCACCACACGGAAAGCAAAAAAAATAATTAAATGTACGTAAATAAATTTGAGTCTATCTTGACGAAATGTGTGTTGCCTTTTAATGATGCTTTTAAAGTGATGTACATCTGTACATAAAATATCACATTAACGAATTATAAGGTCAGGCTTTAGTACGCCCGGGTTTTGTATTTCAATTTCGGTTCGCAATATACTTATAATTAAAATTAGGGGCTTTACCGTAGAGATTCTTTAGGTACTTACTTACACACTTTATAATTTCTAAATTATAATAATAACTAGAGACATCTCCATCCGTTCGATTAAAAATAAGTTAGTGGCTGTGTTATGGCAATCAGACTGCTTGTAAATATATACATATAAATTCTTAAATGAATACATATTATAGATAACTTATATCCAGACACAAGATCAATCAAGATCAAATAATGCTGATCACACACTTATGTATGCGAATCGGAGCCAAGACTGGATGTTGAGCAGAAACAGTTTTAACTTCTGGGTCTCACGTCTCTTGTCTTCTATGTAACCCATCATCATGTTTAAGTACGTGGGTGAGATATTTCAAACGTCCTAGATTTCGACAGTTACTGATATACATAATAACAGGTTGATGATTGGTAAATACACAAAATTGTATGTTGGATACATACAATTTTGTGTATTTACCAATCATATTAGCCCGCTGTTACTGTGACCCTCCCTTATTATTTAAGTATAGCATTACATTTGACGGGGGATTAATAAAATATGATGGTTAAGGGAAAGCATTACAAAATATTTTCCATCTAAATATAATTTGAGATAGCTTAAATCGGGAGCCAGTGACCGGACTTGGATGAAAACTAAAAACAGGTTTTGATTACTTTTATTATTTAACAAATCCATGGAACTTAATTTCATGATTATGGTTGTAATATAGATGAATTAATTTACTAAAACGCATTTAATAATTATTGAATGGTTAATTGGTCCGTGTAGTGACGGATTAAGAATACAGAATGTCACTACCCCAATTCATCCCGTGGGTGTCGTAAGAGTCGACTAAGGGCGCAAAACAACGCAGGACACCAGCACTGCAAAAAGAAGGAAAACTTGACACAAACCCTATACCAACCCGTCTGGCCAGCGTGGTATAGTAGGCCAAAACCTCCTTTCTAAGGAGAGGCCTATGTCCAGCAGTGGACTATTAAAGGCTGTTGATGTGATGTGATGATGTGAATAGTTAATTTAGGTCGTATTTAATTATATGTAATTTTATCAAAGGTGCGTCTAGGATAAATAATAGTGCTACATTGCAATGATAATTTTGATATCTATGTATCATGTGATAAAGCCCAATTTAGATTATCAAAGAGAATGTCTCTCTATACAAAATCCTTTTTGGCACACCCTAAAAATTAAGCTTCGCTTATTTCTATGGAGTTGTTTCTGCGTAGTTATGGAGTTAGTTATACACCAAAATTTAAGCTTGTTAAACAAAAGTATTTTATGCTGCTTGTTTTTTTTGGTCCCTCTGTTTCTCTGTATTCATTTTTTATAAAATTTAAACTCAATAGGAGTTTAAATTTTATAAAAAATGAATACACTAAGATCCAATTAAAATTCAAATCTGTACAACTTTAGATCAACTTTTCTTTCTGAGCTGTAGAAAGCAAAACAGTTTTAAAAATAAAAATAAAAACGTTTGCGTCTCGGGACGCCCGACAAAAGTGATAACTTAAACTAATCTAAGTTGAACTATTTAATATTGAAATTGTTTAACTTGAGAAAAGCTTAGGTTATTACTTAAATTTTTTGTTCGAGTAAAGCGTCTGTCCAAAATACGGCTAGTGCTGTGGGTTAGAGTAAGAGAGGAGGAACCTGCCTACCGCTGCCGTATGCGTGAGAGAAAAGTAAGCTAAACAAACTGCCACCGTAACGCGTAACGTAACGAAGCGGTTTATCCTCCCATAAGAAGTTATCACTTCAAAAATATTTGGTTCAATGACAAAGTATACAAATAGATTGACAGAAGTGCAACGCACGTCAGCTCTTTTTTATCTGCCGAGCATGTCCCTGGATGCATTGAAAAAAACCAAACCCAAGAACACGGTAAAAAGCATGGAATGGATTACGAAGAAACAGGAATATAAAATAGGCTGAACCAAAATCAGAACATCCAAAGAGCAATAACAACTGATGACATGCAAAAAAGTAAACTGAATAAAATAGTATTGTACTCGTTTAACTTTATATTCCGTTCTAAAACTGAAATATCCTGACATTGACCATTCAGTAAGCTAAAATAAAACATCGCTGGCCACATCTGTCGCATGTCGAACGAGTTATAATAACGACCAAATGGGACTCAAAACAGCCATAAACGTCGCAGTGAAGGATCTAAAAAGAAATAGTAGGGTGAAAAGGCTTTTACTTAAAAGCTTCAAAGGGGACACCTTATGTTCCGACAGCTGTATAAAAAAAGATAAAGGAATAATCATTTTCCCCAAGTACAGTAATTGGTACTGCTATCAGTTGCGTATTCACTTTGCTTTGTAGACTCTGCCTGTTTATGCTCTCTGGTTTTGTGCTTTGATAAGGAAGAGAAAATAATTATAATCAGACATTGTTGAAGAGTTCAAAGTCGTTAAACTTTTGTCTAGACTTGCTGACTGGCTGTAATCAGTATTTTAATTTTACAACACTATTGATTCTGATATACAGGGTATCAGCGACAGGAGTCTGAGTTTAGGACAGGATTAGTCCCAATTAAACTATATTGGCAAAGTATTTATGAGTACTAAATGAAATTTAATGTGACTAAAAAGACCAAAAGAAGCTGGACTGAATCTGGTCCATTTTAACTCAAAAAAGACACCTACGTTACGTCGAGATGTAGCTTCGGTCTGCATTCTCCATGGTATATATCATGGAGAGTGCTCCATGATATATACCATGGAGAATGGCTGCGGTATTTCCGGTATTCCGGTATTATTTGTGGACCAATACGACCTTCAAACCTTCAAGGAAAGAACCTCAAAGGCAACGCGCTTGCAGTCGCTTTTTACCAGGTGAGCCGTCTGCTCGTCTGTGTTTCACCTATTTTTATTAACCGGCTTCAAAAAGGAGGAGGTTCTCAATTCAATTGGTATTTTTTTATTATGTATGTACACCGATTACTCTGAGATTTATGACCCGATTCACGTGATTCTTCTTTAGTTTGATGCCGAATAGTTGCCATTTGGTCCCATAAAAATTTAACATAGTTAGGCCTAGTAGTTTTCATTTTATGAACATTTTTAATGAATATTATTTATAATTGAACAAGTGCTCTTCAAAACCACCAGGCTTTTAGTAAGTAAGGTTACATATATCCATTCATTAGGCTATACGAATATTAAGTAGAGTGTTAATAAAAACAGAAGTGTCATTTTGCTCGCTCATTTCCAAAAGATCTTATTATAATTTCAATAATACAAGGGATAAAATCTCGAACTGGTATACAAAAAAGCAAGTTAAGAGAGAGCTTGAAGAGTCTTGGAAATCTCGACAACAGACAGTTTAAGTTACAGATTTGCGACCCTGAGCTGTGCCAGCTATTCCATACTGACTGTACTGTACTAAAATTTATAGTCGGCAAAAATTTGGGCATTTAATGCCCCGTTTTCTGACCCTTCTACTGTACTAAGCGTAAGTACTAGCGTACTAGGCGTAAGTGAATTAAGAATTTATGTAGTATACCTACAAATTTTCTGAGAAATCTCATCATATACACAACATCATAGTATGCTCCAGAATTTATGTTAAAATATTCCCTGCTAATTCCAACTCGACGTGTAATTTGCCTTCACGGTCGTCAACGTATGTAATAAAAAATATTTAGTGTGCTACATTTGTGTGTGCTTATGGGAAAATTATGCGCTGTGTCACTGTTGGTCGTAAATTGAAATTTCAGAGAAAAGGCCGTCTAACATTCTTTTTCGAATAAGTTGCACTAAGATATGACGTGTGGTGACGGATTAAGAATGCGTAATGTCACCACCCCTATTCATCCCGTGGGTGTCGTTAAAGTCGACTAAGGGAGAAAACTAGGCAAGACAACAGCACAGCAAAAAGAAGGAAAACTTGAAACAAACCCTATACCAACCCGTCTGGCCAGCGTGCTATTAGTAGTCCAAAACCTACTCTCTAAGGAGAGGCCTATGTCCAGCAGTGGACTATTAAAGGCTGTTGATGAGAAGATATAAGTTATTATTGATTCTGTAAAGTTTATAATTTATATGTGTACTGGTCTATTAATCCTTATTTACAAGTCCCGTTACCAAAGAATGGAGAGTTTAATTTTGAACGCATATTTCTATGCCGTAGAGGCATTTCAAACTGTCTACGGGTGGATTATTTGTTTTACAGTTGTTTTTTTAATATTAAAAAAATACTACACCCGCATTAGAAATATATCCTGTGTCGCGGGGGACTATACAAACATACATGAAACGGACATAAAGGACACACACAAAGTGTCATCCCATGGGGGATCAAACTCGCAACACTCAGCGTAGTAGTATGCAGCGTGGCGACCGCTTAAACCACTACACCATCTGTGCAGTTAATTGATCTAAAGTCTTCTGTTATCTCTATATAGATATAAATATTTTGTGGTATTTTAAAATAATAATTTACGATAGCTACTTGTTTCTACTTTAACCACTTCTTGTAAAATGTACATGAATACAATATTTACTTTACTTAATTGTACTTTACTTAATGACGGATTAAGAATACAAAGTGTCACTACTATTCATCCCGTGGGTGTCGTAAGACAAGGGAACTAAGGGAAAAAAATCGCAGAACACAACCACCGCAGAGAGAAAGAAAATTTGACACAAATCCTATACCAACTCGTCTGGAGTAAGCCAAAACCTCCTTTCTAAGGAGAGGCCTATGTCCAGCAGTGGACTGTTAAAAACTGTTGATGACTTAATATTTAATTTGAGTGTTAAACGGATGTGAGACAGGTGTCTCTGATCCGTTTTCTTTATTGACCAACACTTAATGTATTTACACACTGACACTCAAAAACATTCGCATTTGAGCTACATGCAGGTACATGTACCTAAAATGCGAATGTTAAGATATATGTGTGGTGTGATTAGAATGAACAAGGCGAGGACTGACTACATTAGAGTAGAACCAGTGGATGAAAAGTTGAGAGGGCCTTTCCTGAAAGAAAGAAAAAAGAGCGTAACACCTGGGATACGCTCTTTTTTTAAAGTGTTGAAGCGTAAGGAACTTAAATAATATCATAACAAATTATCATTATGTTATTGTAAGTGTCGTATTATCTTTCATACGAGCTTATACTCAACTATTTGAAATAGTGTAAAACACGAAAAAAAAATATTTTTTTGACATCATTCAACACTACAAAATTTCTATGCTCATTATTTGGATAATTGGCATTCCACTATTGTGCGCATTTCAAGAAACTTGATGCCTCGCACAACCAAACCAGTAAAGTTACTTGTCACATGCGGTATGTCCGGACTGATATGACTTCAAGCCTTCAAGAAAATACGACAACAGCTCCTTTTTAAGAAATGTTATTAAATTTTGTATTTAATTTAACAGACTTTAAACAAAAGCCTTCAAGTCACTATAATTAGTAGAAACTACAATAAAGTTCTTTTAAAGAACTGGTATGAGCATTACAGGGCAGAATTCATTGTAATTTAATACTACAGAAAAGAAACCTACCAGTGGTGTTGTCATGATTGGATTTCCTTCGTAATTAATTAAATCCCAGTGATAAACATTAACTAATATCGATCGATATGTAAGCTGATTTGAACTCAACAAAGCCAGTCTTACTAGGTGTTTGAAATCAGTTTTCAATGACAGAAAGTGATGTGGAGACTTGTTGACGGAGTCATCAGAATAACCCCCTCGTGTCTTCATCCTTGCAGGCATACATGTATGGATGTATGTTTATGTTTTTTATATTTATAGTATTATATAGTTCGTATAAATTATATTTACATCTATATATGTATGTCCAGTATATCTGTGTAGTATTGCTTGCAACCGACTACAATTTAAATAATTTATCTCATTATACACCTGCCACACACAAATCTCTGCATCACCCCAAGGTTGACTGGAAGAAAATGCCTATGGCATTTAGTCCGCCTTATGCAATGTATTTGCAGGAAGTATAAATAAATAAATATATTATGCTACGATGAAAACTATTATCAGTGCTGTTATATACGAGTATACGTGTGGCGCCTTATGGTGATGCAGAAAGCTGCTTCACATCATGATAAGGGTCTCTGCTGGGTTCAGAATTAGTCCAGGATCCTTGGAGTACATCCTCCTCTTCTAACCCTTTTACCAAATTTATTTGACATCGACGCAATGAATTCAATATAAAACCAAAAATATTTACAAAAGAAAACTTCGAACGCAGCTACCATACATAGATTTTAAATTTTAAGACAGACGCGCTCCACTACGGCGTCACTCGATATTAAAGCACTAACATATGATGGAATAGTCTACTTTAGAAAATAGAATGTTTTCCTGTTGTTTTATTCACAACTAGCTTTTGCCCACGGCTCCATCCACGTCTTTTCCGGGACTTTCTCCATCTTTCACGTGTTTGTTGAACACTTTTAATTATTAATCCAATGTCCTATTTATTGAAAACCAAATATTATTTAGTAAATGTCAAATTCAAAAGAAAAGTCGTAATAAAAATATTATAATGTTGACTGCCCGTTGGTCTGATGGTTAGTGATCATGAATGCTAAACCAGAGGTCGTGGATTTGATTCCCACTCAGAACAAATAATTGTATGATGAGCACGATCATTTGTTCCGTGTCTGGGTGTAATTTATCTATAATATGTATGTATTTAGAAATGTTTATCAGTAGTCTACTTACCATAGCACGGCCGTGTGTAAGATGCGTCAAGTTATTATTCTAAGGCGTTGTTTTCCATCACACGTCACATTTATGACTCAATCAACGACAGGGAAGGATATCCTTTGCACGACCAAAATGATAACTGTTCCATTGTCAGCTTCAAGTGTCGATAACCGATGGGAGACGCTAAATCAATTTTTACGAGATCACGTTGCCGTCGAGCGTTGGTCGCGTTTCCGCGATCAGAATTGAAATATAATGGGGAAACCGATAAAGGCAGTATTTGATCAAGAATATAAAATCTAAACGGGTTCAATGACAACATCGAAGTGTTTTGGTATTCATTGCCATCCTTTGGTTATAATCAAGTTTTGTTTTAAATAATATACCTAATATTTATAATCATACTATTTCGAATATCTGACACACATCGCCATCTAGTTTCAAAGCAGAGCTTGTACTACGAAAGCTAGATTGAGTGATAGAATACTTACATCATTTTTATGTAAACAGTAAATACATACATATTATAAATAGAAAAGACCCAAAATCCGAAATATTTGCAGATCATACAAACATTTGCTCCGACCCGGGAATCGAACCTGAGATACAGCACAGCAGTCGCAGTTTTTTTAAGGTATAGGAGTGCAAACGACCTAACAGGTTACTTGTAAGTGGCTACCGACACGCCTAAACACCTGCAACTTACCACTGTTTAACCCCCCCCCCCCCCCTACCCCTCCCCGACAAAGAGGCATGCCATGTGCCTTACTGAACCATTGACTGGTAGATAATGCCATGTGGCATTAAGTCCGCTTTGTGCAAATTGTAATGCAGGAAGTGTAAAATAAATATCTGTGGACCGAATTCGTCGTGATTATGCTAACTATTATACACTGATGTTATTTGTCATCTTTTTAAAACTTTTTGACTTCACCGATGGCGCAGTGGTTTAAGCGGTCGCCACGCCGCTTCCTACTGCGCCGAGGGTTGTGGATTCAAACCCCACATGGGACGATACTTTGTGTGAACCACAAATTCTTGTTCTAAGTCTGGGTGTTCTTTGTGTCCGTTTCATGTATGTTTGTAAAGTCCCCCGCGACACAGGATATATTCCTAATGCAGGAGTTGTCTTTTAAAAAAAGAAGTATTAGAAAACGACTCTATTAAAATATAAATATAAAAAAGACATCTGTAACCGACTGCAAGCCTTCGAGATTTGGTTATTGCGGCAGATGTTTAAAATACCGTGGACTAGTTTTACATCCAACGTAGAGGTGCTGGAGCGAGCCAAGTGCAGGAGAGAACTGATGGCTGTTATAGCGAAAAGGAAGGTGGCCTTCTTTGGACACATACAAAGGGACTCGCAACATGAATTGCTGAGGCTTCTGTTAGAAGGAAAAATACCAGGCAGGAGGACACCAGGTCGACCACGAAGGAAGTGGATAGATGACATCGTGGCCTGGACCGGACTGCGATATCGCCAACCAAAGGAGGCCGCTCATGATCGAGATGTGTACCGTCTGCTGACCTCCGAACCTCATTTTGAGGATAGAACCCCATGATGATGATAAAAAAGAGAACCAAAATAAACCATGGATTACTTTAACAACTGTTTTTATATAAAATTACTGATTACTCACAACTTTTCAAGTTGCCTGCCGTAAATTCTATAAATATGTCAAAATATATAATTGTTCCTGCTGCTTTAGAGGTTTTAAAAGAAGAGGACGGTGATGCCAACATTTATATTTAATTCAAATTTCAAGGTGATATCGAAGTTCTGTAGAAAGACTGTTGTTGAACTGGTGTGTGGTGGGGAATCAAAAATACGGAGTATCACCACCCCTATTCATACCGTGGGTGTCGTAAGAGCCGGTTGAGGGAGCAAACTACTCAGGACAACAGCACTGCTAAGAAAACTTGACCCAAACCCTATATCAAATCGTCTGGCCAGCGTGGTATAGTAGGCCAAAACCTCCTTTGTAAGGAGAGGCCTATGTCCAGCAGTGGACTATTAAAGGCTGTTGATGTGATGGTAATTATGTATGTGATTTAGTACAAATATACCTACACATTTATAACTTGAAGTTTATGTAAACAAAGATGCCTAAACCATAATTACCCGATTAGTATTTTCAGTAAATCAATATTGACTCCCTAATAACGTTAATCTGCAGAGTTCAAGGTGTTGAGTAGGTAATCAAATTAACTTCAAGTTATAATTAAACACCAAACTTAGTTAATGTAAATTTAATTAGTTAATGTTAATTTTGCATTAGTTATATATTTATATAGGACGTCTTATATATTTACATAGACTGCATGGATGGCGTAGTGGTTTAAGCGGTCAACTCACCGCTTTCTACTGCGTCGAGTGTTGTGGGTTCGATCCTCACAATACTTTGTGTGATTCACAAATTGTTGTTCTGAGTTTAGGTGTCCTTTGTGTCCGTTTCATGTATGTTTGTAAGTCCCCGCGACACACGATTTATTCCTAGTGCGGGAGTTGTCTTTTAAAGAAACGAGAAACGATATGGGACGGTATTATTTGACATAAAGGATAATAATAATAATCTACAACATACACACAACGCCATCTAGTTCCAAACTAAGCAGAGCTTGTACTATAGGTACTAGACAACTGATATAAATACATAATATACTTTTTTTTTGTAAATACATACATATTATACATAGAAACACCCAGACCAAATCAAACATTAAATGTTCATGCACACAAATGTTTGACTTGAGTGGGAATCGAACCCGCGACCTCTGGAATAGCAGTCCGTTACACAAACCACTACGCCATCCGGTCGTCCGAACTAGGACTTCGAATATGGTTGAAAGATGATACATTTTATTATCATCAGCATTTGACTGATATCAACTTGATCCACTTTGACATACATTGGATAAATTGTCTGGCCTGCTGGTCTAATGGTTAGTGACCCTGACTGCTGAGCTAGAGGTGGGTTCAATTCCCACCCTGGACAAATAATTGTGTAATGAAAACGATCATTTGTTCTAAATCGGGGTGTAATTTTTGTACAATATGTCATCATCATTATCAACAACCTTTAATAGTCCACTGCTGGACATAGGCCTTTCTTTAGAAAGAAGCTTTTTGGCCTACTATACCACGGTGGCCTGACAAATTGGTATAAGGTTTGTTTTAAGTATTCCTTCTCTTTCCAGTGCTGTTGTCCTGCGTAGTTTTCTACAGTATATATGTATTTAGAAATATTGGATTATCCCGTTTATAGGCGCATTGTTCTCTCAGTAAGTCGTTTAGTAATCATTATCATACTAGTTAAGACTCATTCAAGTCGACTGAATTTCAAGGTGACAAGGACTTAGGACGGCTCCTTGTCAAGACCGTTTCCCTCTACAGCTACGGACCCCCCATAGACATACTTATATATTTAGAAATATATAAGTATGTCTATCAGCAGTCTAGTTACCACAGCACAGGCTCTGCCCTGTTTTCCAAGCGTGTGCGCTCCTTTTGAGAGTACCAAGGGAACATGGGGGTTCCCATGCCGTAGATGGCCCGAGGTACGTCGGGGTACCAGGGATTTCCTTTCTAGGGTGCTAGACGGCGTGCAGTTTTTAGTCGGTTTGAGTCCGACATAGCCACCGGTAGGTGGTATCCGAGGGGATTTCCGTACAGAAAAAAAAAGACTTTGCCTTTTTGGGATCAGATGGCCGTGTGTGAGATGTATGAGGTTATTACTATTGATATTCCAATTGCACAATCTTCAAGATACTTATTTATCCATACCTATATTATAAATGTGAAAGTGAATATGTTTGTTTGTTACACTTTCACGCCTAAACCACTAAACCGATTTTAAAAAATATTTCACCAAACTATTCAAGGAAAGTAACATAGGCTACTTTTTACCACGTTAACCAGGAAAAGCTGTTACAAGAATATATAGCTTTATACATGCCTTCAACTTAATTAATCATGTTCAACAATAAATTCAGCGTGACAATATTCTAGAGCGAAGGCCTCTAGCAATTTAATACTGAATCTATGTTGAATAATTACAAGATCTCGACTCACGCCTGGAAGGAAGCCAAACATTTAAAGTTCCTTCAAGAATCCATAAATTTTCAGTCTGTCACATGAATTATTAAAGGGTTATGAAACTGTCTGAAGGTTTATTAAAATATATTTTTTATTTAACGCTTAGCAATAATTATTATTCACGTTTTCAATTAAGAGAAACTTCGTGTCAACTATAATTCATCATCATCATCATCAACAGCCTTTAATAGTCCACTGCTGGATATAATCCTCTCTTTAGAAAAGAGGATTTTGCCTACTATTACCACGCTGGCCAGACGGGTTGGTATAGGGTTTGTTTCAAGATTTCCTTCTCTTTGCAGTGCTGTTGTCCTGCGTAGTTTATTCCCTAAGTCGGCTCTTACGACACCCACGGGATGTGTAGGGGTGGTGACACTCCGTATTCTTAATCCGTCACCACACGGTTTCAACTATAATTAAATATAACAAAAATATTTAATATTTTTATGGTTTAGTAGAAGTGTCACAAGTGCGTGACCACAATCCTCGCACCCCCAGAAATAGGAGGTGAGAGGATTGTGGGCTCCATGGACAAGTTCCTAAAAACTTGATGATTACCGGAATAAAACTACCCTATGTCCAGTCCCGGGACTCAAACTATATCTGAACCGAATTTCATCTTAATCGGTTTAGCGGTTTAAGCGTGAAGAGGTAAACAGGCAGGCAGACAGACATACAGACAGACTTACGCATTTACAATATTAGTATGGATAAAGACACTTAACTCTGGTCATGTTCTTCTAACCTTTTAAATGTACGTATTTAAATTCATTACAACTTAACAGTGAGCACTTTTTTTCTATATTCTGTGACGAATTATAGCGTTTAACTCCACTCCAATTAGCTTAGATAAAGTTCAGACATTTTATAAAAAAAAAAAAGATCTATTATAATTGAAAAACGTCGTTTTCTTAATGTCGCAATTATTTAATACAATAACTAGCTGATTACGCAAATTTGTTTGCGTCTCTGAAAAGGAATATTTTTTCTCAGTTTTTGCACATTTTCCATTTGTGCTCTACTCCTATTGGTGGTAGCGTGATGTTCTATAGCTTATAGCCTTCCTCGATAAATGGGATATTTGTACAACTCTATAAGTTTTTTTTCGAACGAGCATTTTTGTGCGATAAGCACGTTCAACTAAACAAACTCAGCTAAACAAACTAAACCGCTCACCTCAGTTTAGATTTCTATTGAACGTGCTTCAATAGAACTTAAAATTCACAAACTGACTATTTAAATTTTTTAAATTTTCTTATACGTAGTGTCACTCACAGTTAAGACGAATCCAACGACACTTCCTAAATCAAAATACATCACCCTATGTGACTGCCGCCATCTGTGGACACCTACAACTAAGCCTACGACTAAAGAGTCACAAATCGCCCTCCCCCTCAGAATCAGTAGGAGGGGAGGGTTGGGCACCGGCAACTTCACTCACTGTGAGACCGTGGTATCAATACGGCCGAGCTGGTCAATTTTTGCCGAAGTATGACTCTCCCACAGCTCTTGTGGCTTTTTAAAATATTATTATTATTTATAATTTTTAAAATATTTAACATATACAAGAATGTAGGTCCATTTGGACCTACATTCTTGTATATGTTAAATATTCCTCTGTCTACAAATTATGGGATATTTTGGTGTAAATGTAATTTAACTAAACAAAATCGGTAGTTACACAGTGTTTCCTTACTTACCCATCAACCATTTTTAACTCCCGAAAAGAGCCATACCTAAGTAGGACCGCAAGCGGAGGCTTTGTTTCATAATTAAATGTGTTGTACCCCCTTGAACGGTAAAGGGTCGAGGGTAGATAATGACCATCGTAAGAGGGGTTGGTTTGTTCATCTCATTACGATGTTATTAGCAGAAAAGGTCGTGCCCACACTGTATTAATTCAACAAACTCGCGGCACTGGATGTTTGAAGGTCACAGAGGTCAGACACAATGTTGTTAGGATGTTTATAAAAAAACTAAATTAAAAAATACTTGAAAAGATTTATATAAAGTGTGGTAGGGGGTAGGAAGTGGGTGCGACGGGTATACCAGCTAAATCCCTCTATAGCCTGCTTAAAGACTTTGGATTTCCAAGAGCTTCAGTAAGAGCAAGAGCGTCAGCTTTTTTCTTGAACGAATATCCAAAGCGGCATTGCTAGACTCGTATCAAATATGGTTAGGTAGAGAGGGTAATACAGTAGACAATGGAATTAAGTGCTGACGCGTCGCAAGGAGTACTCCCTAAACCTATTCCTGGGTCGCAATTCCCCGGCGCTGTCGAAGTCGCATGTGTTGACCCCATCTATCACGCGATGGACCCGGCACCCGCACGGTGAATCCATGGAACGCTAAAAAATAGGTCTTTAACTTAGTTTATATATTATTGCTGCATCATTATCTTCTCAGCCGAAAAACGTCCACTGCTGGAGATAGGCCTTCCCCAAAGTTCGCCACAATAACCAGTCCTGTGATGCCTGCATCCAACGGCTTCCCGCGACCTAAACCAGGGCCTCAATTCTGCTATTTTATTTTCACGCCAAGCCAGTGTCATTTCCTTATAATTTGAAAAAATATTACGTTTTTTTGAGGCAATGATTTTTTTTACATTTCCAAATATGGCAATCTTTTTGATATCACCACTGATGAGCCACTGTCATTCCATCGCCACTGTAAAGACAATGAATTAGTGTAGACTACTGATATTTATACCGATGCCAATGGCCACTCGATGGCATCTCAATAGCGTGTCAGTGGTATGACAGTGGCTTGGCGTGAACATAAAATAGCAGAATTGAGGCCCAGGTCGTCGGACCACAAGCAAGCAGACGAGTTATCGGTTAATCTGTTTATGTACCATATGAACTGACTGCATGGATGGCGTAGTGGTTTAAGTCGTCGCCTTGCCGCTTCCCACTACGCTGAGTGTTGTCGGTTCAAACCCCACATGGGAAGACACTTTGTGTGATCCACAAATTGTTGTTCCGAGTCTGGGTGTTCTTTGTGTCCGTTTCATGTATGTTTGTAAAGTCCCCCGCGACACAGGATATTTTCCTAATGCGGGAGTTGTCTTTTAAAAAAAAAAAAAAAAAAAATTGAGTGTTCTACAAATTGTTGTTCTTAGTCTGGGTGTACTTTGTGTCCGCTGCATATATGCTTGTAAAGTCTATACGGGAGTACGTACGGGAGTGTACGGGAATTGTCTTTTTAAAAATATAAAAAAAAAACATTTATTTAAAATGAAATAATTTCATCATCGAGTCGACACTTATCTTGATAGCTTTGTTAATCTGACTCTTACTGTTCCTTAGTCTAGCTTAAACTTAAACGGGCTTTTCTTTAACTTTAAAACAAATAAAGCTTAAAAGAAAAACAAAATGAAATAAAAAAATATATGTTGTTAATTTTGTATGGAAACCTTCTCTACGGTTTACTTTTAATGGATGGTATTCATGTCAGACCTACCATTTAACTGTCATTTCCTTCATACGCTTGTGTAATAATTAAATTTCACATCATTTTGATCATCATCATGATACGTCCAATGGAGTCTAAAAATCTAAATATATTTTGCCGTCTCTGATTTGGAGCTTCTAATCCTATTTCGAATTAACCTTTTGTTGTTAGCTGAAAAGACCTCACGTCCGAAGCCCGTTCTAAAAATTATAGTTCACTGACGAACTGTTTGCTGAAAACACCCTTCATCCGAACCAGTTCTACAAATTTGTGTATGAAAGTTAATTCGGAATACGATTTTGAGCTCTCAGATGTGTTACTTTGATTACTAAATCACTCAATAGTATATTCGAGTGTCATAATAAATAATTACAATATTCAGAACGCCCAGAAACATATACTCATTCATATTAAATGACTTTGTTCGACAAATAGATGGCAGATAATTGTTGTTCCAAATTGTTGTGGTATTTACTTAGCTTGGGAACGTATCACATGTAAGTAATTATATTGATAATACCCCAATGGTACATACTAAACAGATCTTATCACATTATTACTATTCATGGAACGGGAGTAATTAGTATCCATTCATGGTATCCGAAGCCCATTTATCTCTATTCAGATATTAAAGACATAGCTTTATGATGATTTTGTTCTGTCCGAGACAGAATTTAATTAAAGAGTTTTACCAAAGGTATTTGAAAAAAAAAAGTCAATTTTATTTTCGATGCGCATTTGTGTGTGTGAGTGTGTGAAAAACATTGTTTGAGAGAGTTATAAAAGTTGCCGGACGATGAGGACATCGTCCGGCAACTTTTGCGATCTGTCGGACGCCCAATTCGGTTCGAAAGGGGCGTTCGACGGTCGGCGCTGTGCTGCGCCTTAGGGGGGTTACCAAGGGGTGCGTGGTCCGGAACCTCCTTGTGGTGCACCCTGGGCAACGGAGACGGCAGCGCCTCTCTCCCTAGGTGGGAAAGGCGCTGCCGCCTGCGGCCAATTCCGGCCGAGGTGGGAACGGCCCGTCAAGGGCTGTTCGGAGGGCTGCTTTCCGCATGTCCCTCTGTTTGGCAGAGGGCATAGGGGAGAGCGGGCTGGGGGCGGACGGGTCCACTGCCGCTGGCTCTGTCCAGAGGTGGTGGACACTGGTCTGACGCAGACCACCGTCCGGCCATGTCGTAACCCTGACTGGCAACAGTCAGGAATGACGGCTCTTCGAGGGCTACGAGGAAGGCAACCTCTATAAAAAACCCTGGGGCGGACGGACCCGGTCTGGTGCAGACCCCGTCCGGCCCAGCCGTAATCCTGAATGGACAGGACCGGTGGATCTTCGGATCCGCGAGGACGTAAACCTCTATAAAAAATGCTCTAAGCCCACGTTCTGACGCCTGGCAAGGGGCTGAGTCGCTGGAGGGAGTCCAGTGCCGAAGGCGTCCCCGTCGAAGGACGTTAAACTAAAAAACATGACATGAGGCCAAGGATTATTAAATCTACCCAGGAGGGTCCCGGACACACAGTGTCTGGGGAATCCCTCCCGGAGCCAAACGGCTCCGGCAGCTCCCACTCGTATTCTGGGGGGAGCACCAAATGTCGAACCTGCCCGTCGCCGAGCAGTAAATCCGGCGACGTTATCGCGGAGGACGCGAAAAACCTGGAGGTAGTGTCGAACACCGACACTGCCTCGGAGAGGAGCGGAGCGAGTACCCCGATGGTCTCAGCTGCAGAGCAGCACCAGAAGGGTACTCCAAAGCGCAAAAGGCGCTCGCTTCGCCTGGGCCTGAAGAGGCAATTGGAGTCGGCCTCGAGCGATGAGGCCTCGGCTCCCAAAGTCGGCACAAGCCGCAGAGGCGCTCGCGGCGGAGGCCGACTCCCCAAGGCCATGGTGGCCCGAAAGAAGGTGGCGGTCCAGTCCGCGGCTCTGGGAGGAGCCGAAGATGGGGGTCTTGGACGGAGACAACAGGAGGGGGTCGCGTCCGAGATGTCGACCACTGATGTGGGGAGCGGGGGTGGGGGTGCTGGCCTCGTTGAGCTGCGAGGCAAAACCGGCAAACCCGTCGACCGGATCGAGGAGGCAATCGGCGCGGCCGATTGCTTGCTTCAGACGTCCGGTGTGGCCGGGGGCCCCCAACAGGAGGCCCTGGTAGCGGTCGTGCGCTCCATAATCGAGGCGGGCAGACTCCTTGTGGCCGAGAGCAGGGCCCACGTTAGGGAGAGAGCCCGCCTCGAGGCGGATCTCGCCAAGGCTCGTGCCCACGCTGGTGCCACACCAGCGCCTTCGGCACCGTTGGCGTTGTCCGCCCCGGAGCCGGAGCCGGAGGCGGGCTTAGTCCGACTCATGGCGGAGATGGAGGAGCGGATTATGAGGCGCATCTCCGCTTTAGAGAGCGCCCGTTGTCGCCCACCTCTGGCTCCGCCAAAGGCGACATATGCGGCCGCTGCCAAGGTGGGCCTAACAGCCCAGCCAGCAGCTAGGGTGGCTGGGCCGTCATCAGCGCCCCCGCCCCAGAAGGCCGGAAAGGGCAAAGGGAGGGGGAAGGCGGCCCCAACTCAAGCCCCAGTCTCGGCCCCGGCTGACACAGCACAGCGCCCGTTGGAGCGGGGCTGGACGGTGGCCGGGGACAGCAAAAAGAGGCGGAAGGCCGCCAAAAAAGCGGCCAAGAAGGCGAGGAGGGACGCCGCCGCCGCCGCGAAGGGAGCGCCGAGGAAGCTCCGCGCCCCTCGCTCCTCGGCCGTCGTAATCACTTTGACGGCGGAGGCAGCGGAGAGGGGCGTGGGGTACGCCGAGGTCTTGACGAAAGTCAAGGCCAACGTGGACCTCAAAGCCCTCGAGATTCCGGGCGTCCGGTGTAAAAACACACGGACGGGAGCCCGGCTCCTCGAGGTAGCTGGCGCTACCAGTGGCCCCAAAGCCGATGCCCTAGCGGCTAAGCTGAGGGAGTCACTGGATGCAGCTGACGTCCGAGTGTCCAGGCCCACTAAATGCGCCGAAATCCGCATCACGGGCCTGGACGACTCTGTCACGGCGGACGAGCTCAGACTCGCCGTGGCGGAGACGGGAAGCTGCCCTATGGACAGCGTGAAGGCCGGAGCAATACGCTTCGGCCCCGGTGGACAGGGGGCAGCGGTTGTCAGCTGCCCCATCGCGGCGGCCCAGAAGGTCGCCGATGGACGGAGCCTCCTGGTCGGAGGTTTCCAGGCACGACTCCTGCAGGCCCGACCGGCAAGGTGCTTCAGGTGCCTGTCGGTGGGTCACGTAGGGGTGCACTGCACGGCGGAGGCCACCGTAGGTGACCGATGCTTCCGCTGTGGCCAGCCCGGTCACAAGGCGGGTGGCTGCAACGCTCCGCTGCGTTGCTTTAGGTGCGCAGCGGGGGGCAAGCCTGCCGACCACCGGGTTGGTGGTAAGGCCTGTGCCCTATCGCGACCGAAGCCGGGAGGCCGACCTTCCGCCTCCGAGCCGCTGATCCAGACGGAGAGTGCCGCTGGACAGCCGCAAAGTTCGCTGCGGGATGCGGGGATGGAAGTCCAGTGATGGATCCACATCTCCGCATCCTCCAGGTGAACGTAGGCCACGGTGCCGATGCTCAGGATCTTCTGCTCCAGAGCATGGCACAGTGGTCCATCAACATCGCCGCTATCGCCGAGCCATATGTCCATCGGTTTCTCGGGCCTGCCTGGGAGACCGACTTGGACGGCACGGCGGCCCTGGTGCACGGTACCGCAGCCGGCACTCCACCTCTTGCAGTAGTTGCAAGGGGACGGGACTGCGTAGCGGCGATAGTTGGAGATATAGCGGTCGTGGCCGCTTATTTCACGCCGAACCGAAACCTAACTGAGTTCGAGCAATGGCTCGCTCAGCTGGCCGTCGTCGTCGATGCCTGTCGCCCCCACCCGGTTCTTGTGCTGGGGGACTTCAACGCCTGGTCGCAGGCTTGGGGTTCCCTGCGCACGAACCCGAGGGGCAGGGCATTGGAGAACTGGGCTGAAAGATTCGGCCTAGTTCTCCTAAACCGGGGGGCCGTGGCCACGTTCGTGACGGCGAGGGGTAGTTCGATTGTGGACATCTCGTTCGCATGCCCCTCGCTAGCGCGTCGTGTCCAAGGCTGGCGCGTCGTTGTCGGGGAGGAGACAGGTTCGGATCACCGATATATTCGGTTTGACGTCTCCGCCCCTACAGATGGCGCGCCGGTCAGACCGGCACCACCTGAACCACGTTGGGCGCTCAAGCGCTTAGATCGCGACCTCCTCCTGGAAGCCGCCATCGTACAGGCCTGGGCTCCTGCGCCGGACAGGCCTGTCGACGTCGATGATGAGGCACAGTGGTTCCGGGAGGCCATGACCCGCGTCTGCGATGCGGCGATGCCTAGGGCTCAGCCCAATACTGCGAGGCGCCAGGTCTACTGGTGGTCGCCGGAGATCGCACGGCTGCGTCAGGCCTGCGTGACCGCGCGCCGCCAGTGGTCCAGGTTCCGCAGGAGGCGTCGCCGCCCCGAAGATGCGGCAGCGAGAGAGGCGGAGCTGTTAGCGGGTTACAGGGTTGCCAAGAGGACCCTTCAGGCAGCGATAAAGCGGGCCAAGAGCGAGGCCCGCCGCGAGATGCTGGAGACACTGGAGCGGGATCCGTGGGGACGCCCCTACCGTATGGTTAGGGGCAAGATGCGCCCATGGGCCCCGCCGCTCACACGGTGTCTTCAGCCAGAGCTGCTTGAGAGGGTCGTTGGCTCCCTGTTCCCAACGCGAGTGGTGGAGCATACTCCGCCAAAGATGGCTCCGTCTCCGGCGCTTGAGGCGCCTAACGTGGATGACGACGACGTGCCTGAGGTCACTGGGGTGGAACTAAGGGTGGCGGTGTTACGGCTTAAAGCCAAAAACACCGCCCCGGGACCCGATGGCATTCCTGGCCGAGCGTGGGTCCTGGCCTTAGTCGACGAGGCTCTCGAGCCCCGACTGCGAGGGTTCTTCAGCGCATGCCTCGAGCGGGGCCAGTTTCCGAAATTGTGGAGGACGGGGAAACTGGTCCTCATCCGAAAGGAGGGGCGCCCGGCGGACTCACCGTCCGCCTACCGGCCCATAGTGTTGCTTGACGAGGTGTGCAAGCTCTTTGAAAGAGTGATTGCAAGGCGCCTCGTCAAGCATCTCGTGATGGTTGGGCCGGATCTGGCGGATAACCAGTACGGTTTCCGTCAGGGGCGCTCCACCGTGGATGCGATCATGCGCGTGAAGGCTCTGGCGGAGGAAGCAGTCTCCCGGGGCGAAGTGGTGTTGGCGGTGTCCTTGGACATCGCCAACGCGTTCAACACTATGCCCTGGAGCTGCATCAGGGAGGCGCTCATGTATCACGAAGTGCCTCTCTACCTCCGCCGCATAGTCGGGGCATATTTGTCGGAGAGAGCCGTCGTCTACCCCAGTAGGACCGGTCTCGGTAGGCGTGAAATGTCGTGCGGTGTTCCGCAGGGGTCGGTGTTAGGGCCACTCTTGTGGAACATCGGCTACGACTGGGTGCTTCGTGGTACCTTCTTGGATGGTGTCGCCGTCGTGTGCTACGCGGACGACACACTCGTGACGGCGCGCGTCAAGACGCACCACGAGGCAACCCTGAGGGCCACGGCCGGGGTTGCCCAAGTCGTTGAGCGTATCCGGCGGCTGGGTCTCGAGGTGGCTCTGCACAAGTCCGAGGCCCTGTTCTTCCACGGGCTTCGGAGGAAGCCGCCTGAGGGATCTAGCCTCACGGTAGGAGGCACTCGCATCGGCATCGAGCCCTCGATCAGGTATCTGGGGCTCGTACTCGATGGCCGATGGGACTTCGGATATCATTTCCGAGGTCTGGTCCCCAAGTTGGTTGGGGCAGCGCGTGCGTTGGCGCGGCTGCTGCCCAACATGAAGGGACCCGATGACTCCTGCCGGAGACTCTACTCGGGGGTTGTGCGGTCCATGGCCCTTTACGGGTGCCCAGTATGGGCGGGGGCCCTGAAGGCCAGCAACGTCGCGATACTGCGGCGACCGCAGCGAATGCTGGCCATCAGGATCATAAGGGGGTACCGCACGATCTCCTTCGAGGCGGCGAGTCTCCTGGCCGGAACTCCACCGTGGGACCTGGAGGCGAGAGCCCTTGCAGCACTGTATCAGTGGCGCAAGGAGGCGCAGGAGTTGGGTCGATACCCCGAGATTCGAGAAATCGATGACCGGAAATCCCAACTCCGCCAGGTCATCATAGGGGAGTGAAGGGAACGACTCGGGCAACCGAGCGCCGGGCACGCCGTCATTGCGGCGGTAAGACCCGTTATGGAGGATTGGCTCGAGAGGCGTCACGGGACCCTCTCATACCGATTGACGCAGGTGATCACTGGGAAGGGATGTTTCGGAGATCACCTGTGTCTGATCCGCAAGGAGCCAACGCCTGAGTGCCACCACTGCGATGGCCAGACCGTGGACACGGCTCTCCACACGCTGGCAGAGTGCCCGGCGTGGGTTGAGCAGAGGCGAGACCTCGTGGCGGCCATCGGAGTGGGAGTTCTCTCGCTCGATAGCCTGATTGCGGCTATCGTGCGGAGCGAGAGTGCGTGGAACTCTGCCGTCTCCTTCTGCGAGCAAGTTATGCTCGCGAAGGAGACGGCGGAGCGGGACCGGGAGAGGTTTAGAACTCTCCCGGCCCGCCAGGCCCGGGCACGGGCCAGACAGCGCAGGCGACTCAGGCGCCGGAGGTCGCAGAACGACCTCCGTCCTCCATAAGCGCAGGCCTGGGGGTGACAGGTGAGGCCATCTGTCACCCTAGCAGAAGCAGGCCGGGGTGGCGGCGAGCGCGTTGCGAAGCGCGCTCGCTTCCAGGGAGCACAGGGAACATGGGGTTCCCACACGGGGCGGGGGTCGTCTACTCGTCTGTAGATGACCCGAGGTATGTCGGGGCACCAGGGCCTTCCTTTCTAGGGTATACCTGGTTCCCCGGCTATTAGTACCCGGCGACGGCGTGCGGTTTTAGTCGGTTCGAGTCCGACATGCCACCGACAGGTGGTATCCGAGGGGATTTCCGCACGGCAAAAAAAAAAAAAAAAAAAAAAAAAAAAAAGGGGGGTTACCAAAGAGGCGGTGAGCTGTTGGCGGTGTCATTGGACATCGCCAACGAATTCAATAGTCTGCCATTCAGCTCCATCAGGAAAGCCTTCCACTGTCATGGGGTGCCAGAGTACCTGAGGCGGTTGGTGGCAAATTATTAAGAGAAGCGTACCGTCGTGTACGAGGACCGGGATGGTAATCTGAAGTGTCGGCCATGTCGTGGCGTCACAGGCGTCTGTTCTTGGAGCTCTTCTATGAAATGGGTGAAGGCCCGAGGGGGTTTCCACACGTAAAAAAAAGAAAACAAATACCTATAAATAATATGAATTTCCCCGAATTTGTCCGTGTGGTGACGGATTAAGAATACAGAGTGTCACCACCCCTATTCATCCCGTGGGTGTCGTAAGAGGCGACGAAGCGACTAAGGGAGAAAACTACGCAGGACAACAACACTGCAGAGAGAAGGAAAACTTGAAACAAACCCTATACCAACCCGTCTGGCCAGCGTGGTATAGTAGGCCAAAACCTCCTTTCTAATTGGAGGCCTATGTCCAGCAGTAGACTATTAAAGGCTGTTGATGATGAATATGAATTTCCTTGTTGAATTAATAATATAGACTTATTAATTTATAAACTAAATTAAGGTTGATTAGTTTGACAAATACGTCCCCAACGTTTAGATCCTTACTGATCAATCAAGATAACAAATGGATAAGTTCAACTTATGCAGATTGAGAGCACATTAACGATTCCCAGCAGTGAATTTAAAAGTTTTGAACTATTAATTTAGAATTCACGTACTCAGAGTGCTTTCACATTTTGCCATTTTTCGGTCCACTAGACTGTAACCTTAAAAATAATGACCTGTTCTTCTTTGGCGGCCAATGAATTGTAAATACACTTTTGTGGATACTCTTTCTTTGGATTTATTTTGTTAAAGAGAATATTCAATTATGGCTTCGACGAAAAATTTATCCGCGCATCAAATTGTTTTAGAGAAATTATTGTTTCGTTTTTTTTTTTAATTTTTTATATATTTCTACTTTTTCTATTTTTATTTAGGGTTGGCGCAATATTGACGGCGATGTTGACTTAACGGTTCGTGATCCTGACTGCTAAGCTTGACGTCGTGGGTTTAATTCCCACCCAGTACAAATAACAAGTATGATATTTTTTTCTGAGTCTGGGTGTAATTTATCTGTAAAATGGGTTGCGGTAGTCACTTATCACAAGGTGATTCGTCTGCTTGTTTGCCACCTACACCATAAAAAATGTCATTCCGAGAGTTCCGACAGAAGTGAAAACTTATATACAGAGGTGTTGGTAACAGTAATAGTGCCAAGAGTTCAATTGTTTTTCCCATCTCAAAAAATTCCCAACACTCCTAAAGAAGTTTTCACTTCAACAGAGGTGTTGGTAACGGTAATGGTAACAGTGTCGCGAGTTCAATGATTTCTTCCCACAAAATACATTCTCTTGTTTGTTGTTCAAAAATACCCAACGTACCTGAAGAACTTTTCACTTCAAAAACAACACAAGTCAACAAGTGCTGCACGAAAGTTACACATCTTGGTATTACAGCTTCTGTATCCGTAGAATAAATTATCACCTGCAGTTTTTTCTAACCTTCAAGAAAAGAGGGTACTCCTTACTCAAAGGCCGGCTCCTGAATTGCGGCGTTCATGGTCGGCAGGTTGCTTTCCAACAGGTGACCCATCTGCTCGTTTGCTCCCGTTAACATAAAGAAAAAACCATTATGTCACTTCTATTTAGTCTTAATCAAAACTATACTCTTCAATATTAAGGCAACTTACAACAATATTTTTATTAAATAAATGTTTCGACTTCGTCAATTTACTTAAAAGGTCTGCCATTAAAATAAGATGAGAGAGAGAAGAAGAAAGAGAGAAAAAAACAATAAGAGATAACCCTAAAAACTTCCTTTGATAAATATTTCACAACAATAATTGTACGAGTACTAGTATTTATTTACATAATACAATCCGCTTGTTATTGGTCTTACAAAAGCTAAAAATTGACAACATTTTCGACTTCAAAGCGATACCCAATAAGGAGTAAAGAGGCTCAAAAAATGTGTTTAAGCGGGTTTGATTCCCGGGAGCTTGCTATTACGCTGTTTTTATGAATGTATACTTTGTGCTGTGGTATATAACATATGATAAAGCGGGTAGTTTTTATAGGTTCCAATATAGATACGAAATTATAACAAGCATTTTCTTAACCAATATTGGTAAGATTATTAAAAAATTCCTGATCATCAATAAGCAATTAAATACATTATTTTTAAATTAACGTGCTAAAAATAATTGCGTTTATCTATTAAAGCAATACTTCTTTCTTTAAAAATAGTTATTTTACGACTTTAAATAAATTTATCTTGTTTTAAAATATGTGTACAAAAGTTTATCTTACGAGAATCACTCAAACCAAAGCCGTAATAAGCTGTAAGTTTGGTATAGTTCATTTTATCATGCATTGTTATAGTTATCAATGATAAACTTAACTGGAAGGAACATATAGACAAAATCGCAAACAGGATAAATGGATTCTCTTTCGCTCTGTACAAACTGGCAAAAGTATCTTGCCAAATTACAGCATGTACAGCGTACCTTGCGTATGTCGAATCTGTGTTAAGGTATGGGTTGTTGGTATGGGGTAACGGTACAGACATAGATAAGGCCTTTATAGCACAAAAACGATGCATTAGGTCCATATGTGATATCGCTCCGGACGTATCTTGTAGGCCATATTTTAAAAAACTAAAAATCCTCACGTTACCGTGCTTGTACATCCTCGAGGTATGCAAATTCATAAGACAGCACCCTCGAACATTTAAGCAAGCGAAGGATGTCACCAAAAGGAGCAACATTAGAAATCCAAATAGACTTGTGTTGGACATGGTACCTAGGTCGAAAAGAATTCAAAAAAATTGTTACGCGATGTGCATTAAAATCTTCAATAAAATCCCAGAACGATTTAAAGAACTACCATTAAATAAGTTCATTCCAGCCCTGAAAGATTGGTTAATTACAAATACATTTTATTCGGTCAAAGACTTTCTGAATGGTGGAGAGTAGTAGGTATAATTAATAAAAGTGAAATTATAATCAATACACAAACACTGATGAATAATGATGATAATAATAATAATAATATATAATAATGTTAAATTAATAATAATAATAATAATGTTAAATTTGCATGCTATCTTTATGGCTAAATGGGCCTGTTCGCAATATATTGAACCTTTAATACCACAACATGTACCACCCCATTTATAGCAAATATATAATTTGAATTTGCATACGAGATGATGGCACCAATATACATTTTATTCAATTCTTAACATGATACTCTTTCATAATTTTAATGCACTCGCACTTATTTCTATATCACCTTAAGGTCGACTGTGTGGTTCCGTCACCATTTAAGTGAATACGCAGTGTCACCACCCACCATTCATACCGTGGGTGTCGTAAGGCTAAGGAGTAAAATTTTGCAGGTTAAGAGCACTGCAAAGAGAAGGAAAACTTGACATAAACCTTATACCAAACCGTCTGGCCAGCGTGGTATGGTCCAGCAGTGGTCTATTAAAGGCTGTTGATGATGAAAATGGCGTGCCATTGATCGACAAGGTCATCAACTACTTACTAATCGTATCTTTTTTACTAAACTTATCAAATACAAAAATAAAAATAAAAAATATTTTTTTCATTGTCTACGGTCACGATATCTCTACATCTTATAACTTAAACCATTGTAAGCAGCTGAATTTTTATTAAAGGACACTGAAAGGCCCAACTTTCTGGGAATTCACTGAAAAAAATACCGTTGGTTTATCCAAAATCCTCCTCATAATAAAGTGTGGTATATAAATTGACCGTCTCCACTGCGTTTAGCATTTATTTTACTTTTGTAACGTACTCGTAAAGAAATAAATAACTTCTAAAGTAATTCGGAGGCAAGCTACAACTTTGACCAGGTACTCTACGTAAAACTTAATAATTTTTTTATTACCTCTCTATATTAGGTGGTATCTGAATCTTTTATTTTGTTATTTCCCTTTGAAGTTACTGCGAGAATATAAAATACAGGTAGGATTTATCTTTTGGGTAATATTACTGTATTGGCATCAAGTTATAAATTGCTTTGTGATTTTTGTAGTTTGTACTGTAAAAAATATCCATATCAATAATATAAAACTGATGACTTGTTTGGTTGAACGCGTTAATCTCAAGAACTACTGGTTTGAATTAAAAAAAATTTTGTGTTAATAAGCCCCTTTTCGAGGTAAGCTGTATGACTAATAAGGGGGATTACCGATGTTTTTTTTTGCAAAAACGGCAAATATTTATACCCTTTCTACTCCTATACGCAGACGAAGCTATGTTTCGTCGTAAATAGCAGCGGTCACACAGGAAACCTGTGTTAAGTAATTATTCGTTGATTTCGTCAAGATCAGCTAGTTATTAAAATAAACGCAATCCTGTACCAAAATAGGCTTGTGTCCACTAACAACAAATTGCTTGGATCATAGTTTCAAATTATAAATGAAGAGACATAGATAAGAAAAAACCAGTCTAATTCTCATACAAGTTAAAGATTAATAATATTTTTATAAAATAAATTCGAACAAAATAGGCATTATGTCACGTGCCAGCGAACACCAATCAGGAAGTCTTACGTCATGCCACGCAAAACATTATTGTTGTTGTTGACGTTTTCATACAACAGAGCAGGTTACTGGATATTGTTTTTTTGTTTTTAGCATATTTTCTCACCTTAATACAGTTTCGATTGACACTGGACACAGATGTAAACAGTTTTGTTTCGCAGACTGTGACGTCATTCAAGACGCCATGACACTATTCAGCGTTTTCAAGGAAAACTTAAATTGTTTTTTTTTTAATACAAAATACGTGACGTAAATATTGCTTTTTCTTTAAAGTATAGGTTTTTTGGAATAAAATAAATATTAAAGTATATACTTAAGCAAGTTTTCAAATTTTTGCATTTTACTTGACACAACAAAGTAGCATAAGACAGAAGGTTAGACATAAATTAAATAATGTAGACCTACTAAGTGGGCTACCTAACGGAGGCTGTAAAAGTGACTCATATTTCATATTCGTACTAAACTAAGAAATTAAGCAAGCCTGGTGAAGATAATTGTTCCGTCAAAATTAAACAATTGTAGAATAATATATTTGAGGCCGACACGGGTGAAACTAAATTATTCATCTCGCAAAAACGTCTGTAATAGAGAAGAATCCTTTTGTAACTCTGTTATCTTTGTATAACTCCTCTGTTACGTTTTAATTATAACCAACTTGATACGCGACTCGTAATTGGGAATACCATGTTTTATGATGACCCTTTTAAAATATAATACATCTAAAGTCCTGAAGGAGTAGACAGCGGCGTAAAAAATACCCACGGTTTTATCATTTTTTTTTTATACTTTATGCACAAGTATAAGTTGTATAATTGTGGACTTAATGCCAAAGTCATTATCTCCCAATCTACCTTAAGGTAATGCTGAAATGTGTAACTAGGTACACTAGAGATTGATATGTAAAGTAAAAGAAATTTATTGAGAAGTTAGACAGATTTGTTTCATAAAAATGAGCAAACGTAATTCCTTCAACGCGCGTATGTATGTTACATACCAAAAAATTGTAGTCGATTTAATCACCTTCTTTTGAAGTTAAAAAAAGGCAGAAGTTCTCAATTCGATTGTATTCTTTTGTATTAGCTACCTCAGAACTCCGTCAATTGTCCTCCGACTAGCTGATCCGCGCAATTTTGTGTGGGTATCTCAAAGGAAGTAAATTTACTATGGTTTTGTAAAATTTCTGATTGATGTTAGGCTCGGGTTAATTTTGTATAGCCTGCAGTTGACTATCCAAAACTAAAACATTTTTTCAATTCGAACCAGTAGTTCCTGAGATGAGCGCTTTCAACCAAACAAACTTTTTTTTAAAGGCTTACTAGCAACCGAAATTTCTAGTATTCCCGTTAATCAACCCCAGTTAAGCTAAATTGCTTGTGTTAGGAGTGGGTTCACGTCGGTAGTGTACTAGTCTAGATACGAACCCACGACTCACCACTCTTGATCGCAAGCCCAATGCCTTAACCACCAGGGGACCGCCGCTTAATATTCTTCGCTTCTTTGGCTTTATATTATTAGTATGGATTCGAAAGTATCTTGTTTAGTCTGAAACGGTTGGTCTCTTTTGTCAAATTTGCAATAAAATACTACCCTTACCGGTGATAATTAATAACAGAAAAATATTGTCTATTACAATTTAACACGATGTGAGTGCATTAAAATCGTCGACACTTTCTTAAAATTGAATTTATTTATCTTCGCTGAATCCTGAGCTTAGCGCTTTTAAGCTTACAAATTCTTAACTTTAATAATAATTTATCTATAATATGTATCTATTTAAAAATATATATTACATGTATCTAATAACACCATATTTTCCCCCTAGCATGTTATATATTCACCTAAGGTCAACAAATAGATATTGTGTAATTATCACTTTTTATAGTTATGTATATACTACTTTGATTTCTTCTTCTTATTCTTATTCTTCTTTCCTAACACACCAGCAACTACCCAATACCTCCTCCTCGTCATGTTTTCTCTCCATACCACGGTTGCCTGTAAGAGATTGCCTCTGGGCGATAAGGCCGCCACTTGTACTGAACTAGTTTAAGGTAATTATGTATATTTATATCTGGTGTACAATAAAGTGATATATTATTATTATTCTCTTTATTTACTTTATATACATATTATTTACATTTTTAAATATACACTTTATAAAAAAAAAAAAAAAAATACATTTAAAAATATAAAAAATAGTAGACCACCGACATCGGGTACAGGGACCAAGACACCGGTGGTTAGGACTCCAAAGATAGGAACCTCCTCACTATACGAGCCGTGTCAAGGAGGACTGCCTTCTGCATCAGACCCTTGATCCAGCCATCCAACGTGAGCCTCTTAAGGTGTTGGTCGAGGCTCTTGGCTATCAATCCATGAGCAGATACGACTATCGGAACAATGATCACTGAATCAACATTCCACATATCGACAATCTCGTGAGATAAATCCAAATATTTAATTTGTTTTTCTTTTTCAACTTTCACGAGATTCTCGTCATGAGGAACGGCGATATCAACAATCATTGCGCGGCGCTCTAATCGATCTATCAACACAATATCAGGCTTATTGGCAACAATAGTCCTGTCTGTGATAATAGATCGATCCCAATACAACGTGGCCCGACCATTCTCGAGAACTGGGTCGGGCACATACCTATAGTATGGCACCTCTAGATTCACAAGATGGTATTTAAGGGCAAGCTGTTGGTGTACGATCCTGGCTACTTGGTTGTGCCTGTGCAAATATTCTCCGTTAGCAAGACGAGAACAACCAGAAATAATATGCCTGATTGATTCGCCAGGACGGTGGCATGCCCGACAGATGTCAACCGTACCATCTTTCAGGATATATTTCCGATAGTTATTCGTCATGATAACTTCGTCCATAATCGCACAAACAAAACCTTCAGTTTCTCCAAAGAGATCACCATGCCGTAGCCAAGTCGTAGATGCTTTTAAATCTATATCGGACCCGTTTAGGGCCCGATAAAACCGACCATGAAGCTCTTTGCCCTTCCATACTTCCCTGCGATCATTAACACCAAGTACTACAGGTCTGCGCCAATTCTCTTTAGCCAGAGCGAGCGGGGTGAAGCCGGTATCCACTGCAACTACATTGCGATGCACTCCCACGTCGGTATGTAGAAAATATTCTCTGAGATTGCATACCTCGCGATTATGTAGGGTCTTGATATTTAATAGACCGCGACCCCCAAGCTTTCGCGGGATATACAATCTCATAACTGATGAACGTGGGTGGTGCATTCGGGATGCAGTCAGCAGTGTGCGGACTTTCCTGTCAAGGGCATCTAATTCGGTCTGAGTCCATCTAAGTATACCAAAGGAATACATTAGAACCGGCATGACCCAACCATTGCAGGCTCGCACCTTGTTGCCCCCTGATAAAAGACTTTTAAGTACTTTTTTCAAGCGGCCAAAAAAGCGTTCCTGCAATGTTTGTTTCATGTTAGATTCTGGTATTCCCAACGACTGTGATATACCCAGATACTTGTAAGTTTCAGTGGCAGACAGAGATCTGAGTTTTGTTGAATCCAAAAGCTCTATTCCTTCAGATTCAACTATCACACCCTTCTTTACATACATGACTGCACACTTGTCTACACCAAATTCCATTTTGATAGAATTACTAAAGTTTTCCGTCACCTTTAGTAACTTTGTCAATTGTAATTTGTTGGAGGCTAACAGTTTCAAATCATCCATATAAAGAAGGTGAGATATAACTTGATCATCTTTCTGCAACCTATAGCCTAACCCTGAACCCTCTAATAAAGTGCTAAGAGGGTTCAAAGCCAGACAAAACCACAAGGGACTCAGACTATCACCTTGAAATATACCCCGCTCGATCTTTATTAGTACATCATGTATCGCTGTCTGCCGACATCCTGGATAGCGAAGTGCCGTTCTCCATTGCCCCATACATGACTTCAAGAAAGTGCACAGAGTTGTATCAATTTTATACAACTCCAGCACCTTCAAAAGCCATGTGTGTGGAACCGAGTCATAAGCCTTCTTATAATCTATCCAACACGTCGCCAAACTCTTACGATTACAACGTACCTGTTGGCTAATGGTCATGTCTATGATAAGGAGGTCTTTAGTGCCACGGGTCCCACTTCTACATCCATTCTGAGAAACTGACATAATCGAATTATTATTAATATGTAAAGTAATTTTGAGTCTCAGAATAGATGTTAGAAGTTTATACATGGTAGGTAAACATGTAATAGGTCGAAAATTTTTGGGATCCATGACACTACCAGACTTATAGAGTAAGTGGGTTATGCCAGTGGTTAAAAATTGGGGTAATGAACCCGAATCCAAAGCTGCCTGGAATTGAGATGCCAAACGCGCATGTGAGCTTCGGAACCACTTAAGCCAAAAGTTGTGCAGTCCGTCTGGACCAGGTGATTTCCAATTCGGTAATGAACGAACTGCACAACTTACATCATCTTTATCAATTTTAACAGGTTCCATAGGTGTTATAGACTCACATGAGCGTCTGACATCCTGCAACCAATCACCTTCTATATGAGTGACAGGCACCGACCAGATGTTACGCCAAAATGTATTTGTGACATTTTCATCTGGCAAATGCCTATCACCCACACATGGATCCGGTTCCTCCCATTTCCGGTACACCCACTTCTCATTTCTTTGGAACATCCGATTCTGATTATACCGATCTGTTCGTTTTTTATACCGTCTTATCCTATTTGCCCATGCATAAATTTTCTGCTTTAGAAAGTCTATGCGCTCTGTGACACATGACATGTACTGCTGAGGACTAATGGTAGTCCCCAAGAATGCCTGTTTCACAAAGCGCATCACTCTCGGCCGCATATTCCCTGATCGGTAGCTAATAAGCTTACCGATGAGTGTCCTGGTCTCAGTAATACGACGTTCAATTCTATACTGCCAAGCTGGTACAGTAGATTTAGGTCGAGTAGTAGTGACATTGTTAGCTATTTTAACACCAGCTACTCGACAAGCTGCAATAGCCGCACAATATAGAATAGAATGTGTATCACTAAGATCTTCGCTATTATCTAAATATTCAGGCAATAACGAATCCAGGGCACCCACCAGCGCTAAATTTCGTTTATGAATGGGCAAACGGAATAACCGGGGCCTATCATTGCAATTTAAATATCGGTATTCCAGAATCGCATCCTCCAAAGCACTCCTTATCCTATCATTGTATTGGGTACTTACGGATATAACTTCACTCTCCACTAGTTCATCAATATCATCAGTATATGATGCCAACTGAGGTGTGTTGTTGGCTACCGAATCCACAGTGTGTGACGAAGAAGGGATAATTAAGCTATTCCGTATGTCAGAGCGTATCCTCTCAAGTACTGCATCATCCAGCAGATGACAGCGCTGTATAGCTCGTACTTGATCCGACAATCGTTGTGCTGATACGTTGACAGCTGGTTCAAGCTCCTGAAACAAAGAGACTAGTCGAACACGGTACGCAGTAAGGTTCGTTCCCACCTCTGTAGCCCGATAATATGCCCGCATGACATTTTCATTAATAGACTTTGTCCACTTCATGCGGCGCACATCACCACCGGTAGCGGGGACCCTGTTCGAGGTCAGTAGTCCTCGGGATCCCAAGCTGGTCGGTGGCCGGCCTCTCCCCTGCCGACGTACAGGTGTTGGCGACGTCGGCGGAGAGAAAAACTCGTCGCTTGAAGTTGAGCTCGACGCCTCAGCCACGGCCGGAACTTCTGTTGTAGCTTCCGGGGACGGCAAGACGGAGCGGAGCGACGAGTCCGGGGATGTTGTCAGTGCTCTGGATCTAGCTCGGGTTAACATTTTCTAGTCGAATTTCTAATTTCTTTCATTTTCAATATTTTTTGTATTTTGACATGACGTTAAACGTCATGTCTTACTATCAAAATATATCTATATATATTATTTATTTAAAACGGTTTTGTGTTATATTTTCATAAAAAGGATCCATTTCAATACAGTTTAATAGCTTTTAATGATTGTACGGGATTGTAAATGTATGGAAAACTTGTTTTAATTCGAAAATGTGAAGAAATTCCGACTGATGTAGGTAAGTGTTGCTAGTGTTGCTTTATTATTATTATTATTAAGTATGTTTATCAGCAGTCTGGTTACCTACAGGCTCTGCCTAGTTTGGGATCAGACGGCCGTGTGTAAGATATATTATATCTTAATTTGAATTTGAAAAAAACTTTTTTTGTCTGTTATGGATGGTTTTCTTTTTGTCAAATTTGAAGCACAAAAAGTACCCTTTGCAGTGAAAATTAATATTAGAAAAATATTATCTATTACAATTTATCAATAGTTGGGTGCATTAATTTAAAGTCGATGACACTTGTTTTAAAGAGAATTTATTTATCTTCCCTGTACACCTTTCGAAGACTTTTTAACCTAATAAATTGTAAGCCTCGTGTATAAGTCTATGGAGCTTAAAAACATACCATTATACACCAACCCTTAAATATATATACCCTTCTATAAAAACATCGTACGTTTTAGCTCATCGAGTGCAATCAACGGCTATTGTTCGTCAGCATTTCAAATGAGTCAGTTCCATATACATATTCAGCTTAATCTATCGTTCAAGCATTTAATCACCTTTTAATCTGAGGATCAACGTTGCCGAAACAGATTATTTATCATTTCAAACAAAAAAAACAACTGCTTTTTTCATGGATGGATCATGTCGGATTGTAAATAAAAAGGTATCAATAATAATAATTCTCTGAGCATCTCAAAAGCCGCAAAAAAAATTTTTTTGATATGAAAAGCAGACAACCAAAGTGCTGATAAACGAAAGAATGACGATTATTGGACTTAACTAATCAATAACTTTTAAATGGCATAGAACGTTATAGATTTTTATTATTGCCATAAACCCTACACTACAACAAAAAAAAAACAATGTTTTCAGTCCACTGCAAACTAAAATAAAACAGCCTGAGGGCCTGGTGTGTTTATTTCACACTAGCTGGTACCCGCGATTTCGTTCGCGTCTAACTTAAAAAGAACTGGCTTAGTGGGTTCGATTCCCGGACCAGGAAAATTTTTAAAGGGTTTTTCTTAGAAGAAAATTACTCCTTATTTAGATAGCTACCTGGTAATAAAATATTATCAAAATTGGTTCAGCCGCTTAGAAGATTACCCCGAACGAATAGACAGACAGGCAAAACTAAACTGGTTTTTAGGCATAGGTATCGTGCAAATTAATTTTTTAACATTACAAACAGACACTTCAATTTTATTTATTTGTATAGATCAGCGGCATCCGTCACCGTGTAGTTACAGATTAGGAATACAGAGTGTCATCACCCCTATTCATCCCGTGGGTGTTCTAAGAGCCGACTAAGGGAAAAAACTACGCTGAACAACAGCACTGCAGAGAGAAGGAAAACTTGACAGAAACCGTATACCAACCCGTCTGGCCAGCGTGGTATAGTAGGCCAAAACTTCCTTTCTAAGGAGAGGCTTATATCCAGCAGTGGACTATTAAAGGCTGTTGATGATGATGATGTATAGATCAAATCGTTATCGATCGGCGTTGCAATTTGCCCGCACTCAAATCTTCACCAATTGTAACGCCGAACGCGCTTAACGTCGAAAACGAGCTTATGTGAAATAAACTCGAAATGTAACAATACTGCTGATAAACATACGAATATTTTCTTTTTTATTTCTTTTAAAAAGACAACTCCCGCATTAGGAATATATCCTGTGTCGCGGGGTACTTTACAAACATACATGAAACGGACACAAAGAACACCCAGACTCAGAACAACAATTTGTGGATCACACAAATTGTCGTCCCATGTGGGGTTTCAACCCACAACACTCGGTGCAGTAGGAAGCGGCGTGGCGACCGCCGCCGTATACATACATACATCTATACTAATATTATAAAGCTGAAGAGTTTGTGTGTTTGTTTGTTTGTTTGAACGCGCTAATCTCAGGAACTACTGGTCCGATTTGAAAAATTCTTTCAGTGTTAGATAGCCCATTTATCGAGGAAGGCTATAGGCTATATATCATCACGCTAAAACTAATAGGAGCGGAGCACCAATGAAGAATGTTTCAAAAACGGAGAAAATTTATTACTATTGAGAGACGCAGACGAAGTTGCGCGGGTCAGCTAGTATTAGATATAAATAACACTCAGACACAGAACAAATACTGTTATATACAGTTACTTGAGTTCTGTTTCCTTTTAAGTTTTGTGGAAATCCCTCCGGCTTAAGTTCATGAATTTAAGGCCGAGATTATTTTCTTTAGTTATGTTCTTTCCTTACTTTTACTAAATTTAGATAACGCCGACTGTGATTGATTTGCTATTAGACTTAGAAGATAATACATTTGGAAATTTATATTCGACCGGCCTGTTGGCATAATGATTAGTAATTCTGGCTGCTAAGTCAACGGTCGTGGGTTCGATTTCTGATCAAATAATTATGTGATCAGCATGATTATTTTTTGTGTCTAGGTAAAAGGGGAATGCCCATTTTCGGCCATGAAACGCAGAACAATTTGCTTTTGTTAGAAAAAAACATCTTATTTTCTGTTTATTAATTGGGGTATTCATTTATAATGACAGGTCTGCAACATTTAAACAGAAAATAAAAGTACCGAAAAGATAAAAGTGAAATTACGTTAATCCGTATTTCATTGGTTTCTGGCAAAATATTAAGTGTTCCCAATTACTAATTTCTTTCAAAAAATCGATTATTTATGATGTCGGCCGTTTTTGGCAGAAAATAGCGCTAGTAAGCGCTTGTAAGCAAAATGACGATCGCTAAGCGGAAAGCGCTGTCAAATGACACATATATTTTACTATTTTTTGGACTGACATTTTATTTATTTTAATATTTTTATGCGCTATTTTTTGCCAAACACAGCCATTATTTTATAGCTATATTATTCGATTTTCGGTAATTATTATGATTTCATTATGTTAGTGCTAATATTATTTATTGATTTATTTTAATAGAGCTAGGGCAGACTTTAGAAATATAAACGTAGGCTCCGAAAATGTTAGGGAATTTCCTATTTTAACTTACAGCGACTTAGTACTAATTGCTTGTGGTACATACCAATTAAAGCAAGCTCGCTCCTATTATGGTGAGCATATAAGAGCTAATGGTTGCTACCACATAGAAATATGCAATGACCATAGGAACTAATACACCTTAGTCCTAACGGCTCTTTACTAAGGGCTAGAATCGCAAGTCGACACATCAGTCGAAAAATATATTTTATATATATTTTAATTAGTGGCAATGATTCTGGCAGAAGTGCAATTAAAAAGTATTGTTGTAACTGTGTTGTTGGCTGTTGGTCGAACGGTAGGATGTTGTGTCCATATAATGACAGTAATATAGTATTTGGGTTGGGCACGACATCAAACAAATATTTTTCCTCCGGCTCAATTCCTAGATGATGTACTAATTGTGTATGACACAAATGATGTATGATCATAAAATACCTAACAACTACATATAACTTGATGTTGTATGTGAAAATAACAATAAAATGATGAATAAGAAAAAAATCTAGTTATTTCTGAAAATTAAAATCATTTTATATCTTAAAAATCCCGACTTTTTTTAATACCAATTCCTTAATCATTTCATTCTTTAAATTGTATATTATCGTTTCCATATGCTTTTATATGTGTGCACCTAGGGCCAAAGTGTCTATGGGTAGTGGGCATTCCCCTTTATCTACAGTATATACATGAATATTTACTTTTATATAAGTATGTGAACTAGCGCTCCGACCACCACAGTGAGTACCGATTTTGACTATTTTGAGATCCGTCGGTCGTGGGTGACATGTATTAGCTTATTATTTTTATTACCAAAGTATTTTGTACAACTATTAGTAACACTTTAAGCTATCTTGTCTTTAAAGAACCTTCTGTATTTGATTTGCTGTTTAATAAAACATCTATAGCGATGCTAGTACAGACCCTTATTATTCCTATCTTGAATTATGGTGATGTATGCTATTATAACCTGAATACAGATCTTCTCAATAAATATAACCGCCTTCTGAATAAGTGTATTCGACCTTCGCAAACACGACTATGTTTCCACCTCTCGTCGCGAATTGAACTGGCTCACGAACGTCAGCGCCGTCAGCTGCCTTCTCTCACCATCGTCTATTCCATTCTCAACTCAACTATTTCCCCTTCTTACCTGACATCCTTATTCCAATTTCTATGGTTCAATCACAACAGAACCCTCCGTTCCTCAAACAATCCAGTTCTGTTACGCCCATCTCATGCTTCCGCATGTGTCCACTCTTCGTTCCTAATCCAATCTGTCCTTCTCTCTCTCTACCTCTCGAAATCAGGATAGCACACAGCCGCCTCTCATTTAAGACGAAAGTCCGAGCTCGAATACATAATATCTCTCACACATACATACACACAATACAACACAAATGTAGAACTACAAATTGCATAACCACACAATGGGGGCCTCAAAGCATCTCATGAAATTTAAATCACTCGTTAGTCTGTCGAAATGGATCAACGTCTATCCGATGCAGGCCGTGGCGTAATGTGTAATATTGTGAATAAACATGACATCAAGTGAAGAACGGAAACAGTAGTTAAGGCAAATGGAATTTTTGTTGTTATAGCCTGGTCGATAAGAATATCTAGATGTTGCAGATTCGAATGTCATCCAGACGGGCCTGTTGATCTAGTGGTTTGTGACCCTGACTGCCAAGCTGGAGGTCGTGGGTTCGAATGCCACTCAAGACAAACAATTGTGTGATGAGCACGATAGAATAGATAGATTTAAAATAGAATGCCTTGGGCATTAAGTCCGCCTGTGTGCAACTTGTGCATTAACTTAAATAAATAAATATTTTGTTCTGCGTCTAAATGTATTAAATAAATGTCTAATTCCCAGCTTTCTTCTTCTAGGTGCAGTACAATAAACTTCGACGCACCGGCCCATTGAAAACTCCGATGGTATGACGCCCCGGTGAGATTTTCACACGAGCAATATAAAAATGCTCGTGCCTGTTGATCATGGTAATTTTATCAATTTGCGTTGAGATAGCGTAGCAGCTAAGATCTCATCGTCTCCAAGAAACCATGACCTCAACAGTTAAAATCACTATCCAAGAAGACCGAATAAACCAACAGGCTCGTCAATATGATCCAGATAAACTGAGTCAAAATATATACTGCGCGTAACAAGATTACCACTCTAAAGTAGCTTCCAGTGGCTTGACGTGTAAAATAATTTCACTAATGCATTTGTTCCTAAGACGCTTAAATTGTGAAACCAAATAAGAAAAGAAACAATCTTTACACTGCTTTGCATATTTGAAATACATTATCACAATTTTGCCAGAATACCAAAAGGAAACAATGATTTTTTTTAACCTACATTTTCTGCCTTACATTAAGAATTCATGAGGGGTCAGAAAGCCATGATTAGGGTTTCGCCGGTGTAACAAAAGTACACACAGTATGTATTTATTCTTAACAGCAATATTTTACACCGTCTTTTAAATGAAACGATACATTTGTTTTGCTATTAAGCAGAAATAACGTTTGTATTTTCCTTAAACATTGGAATAAATTTGCATTTAATTTGTAGTTCACTGATCAGCTTTTTTTTTTATTTTTTAGGGTGATGGCGGATTGATCTAAGGGTGTGTTTCAGCTGTTTATGAAATATACTAAGTATTTTTTTTTTCTTGTTTTGTTAATGAAACCTTTTAAAATATGATGATCTCAGAACACTGGACCTAAGGCTAAGCGATTATAAAGGTTAGTAGTTCTCAAGGCTGAGCCAGATGGCCAACGTTTACAATTTCTCCAGGACTAATATTGTTTGATGAGCACGATTTTCCGGTCTGTGTCTAAACATTTCTATAATGATTATGTGTTTAATAATATCATTTTATTCAGTTTTCATAGCATAGGCAGGAGCTAAGCGTACCTAGTTAGAGTTCAGACAGCCATATGTGAAGTGTCTCATTATTTTTATTTATTTTTTATGTGGTAAAAACTAACAGAAAGCCAATGAGGTTCGAAAGACAGAAAATCGGAGAGCTCCTTTCAGTAAAAGTATTCATTTCCTTAGAGGCCATAACTTACCATTTGTAGCAACTTTCAGACATATATCTTCAGTTAAAGCCAAAACTTTAAGTTTCCTTGAAAACGTAGGCAATGCTAACGACTTATCTTTAACCCTCGGCTATTGTAGTCCTTTGTTATTCCTCCCCTTGTTGTCATAGCCAGGCCAAGTTACTTCCCCGTAGTTGGCGCAAAATTAAAAACAAAATATAGTAAAATAATGCTATGATATTTAGATTTGGATGCGTCATTTTCATACAACTGCTACGAGTAAAACAAAACTCTTTATACTTTTAAAAGTAGACGACATGATATAAACAACTGGTCATTTAGGCTAATATCATGAAACTAAATAGTTTGTTTGTTTGGTTTAATGCGCTCAAGAAATACTGGTTTCAATTAATTGATTTTGATTTTAAAAAATTGAAAAAATGTCTGTGTTTGATAGACCGTTTATCAAGTAAGGCTATACGACCAATAAGAGAAGGACCAACTAAGAAAAATGTTTCAAAAACGGGGATAATTTATTCTCTTTCTATTCATTTACGCAGACGAAGCTATGTTTCGTCAGAAATGGCCGCGGCCACAAAGAAAACCCGTGTTAAATAATTCTTCTTTGCTTTTCACGGAGTTAGTGAGTTCGACGAGGCCGTATAGTTATTAAAATAAACACAGTCTCGTAAGTTGTACTATAATGGCAGTGTTTCACATAAAACATCACGATACCGCCAATAGGAGCTGCGTAACAATGATAAATATTGCAAAAACTGGGCAAATTCATACCTTTTCAGAGACACAGACTAAATTCCCTGGATCAGCTAGCTACAATTTAAAAATATTAGGAGCGCTATTATCCTATGCGAGAATGCTAACTATCAATAATTAAAATGTGACAGATTTAAGTAATACTACCAGACAAAATAAAAATGAAAGAGTTAAAGGATTTGTATCATCAGAAAGAGATGATACCACCCGAGGAACAGACCAGATGGAATGAAACATATTGGATTAAAAGCCAAACCAACACGAAGTGACATTTAAAATTTTTAGTCGTTTGGCTAATCTTTATGGCTGAAGTTTAGGACAATTGGCTGGCAATTATACAATTAACAGCCCGTTTTAATCTTTAAATGGCTTATTACGTGAGGAATATTTGAATCATATTCCATAGGTTTTTTCCTTTAAAAAAAACGGCGTGATGGGTCTATGGACCCCGGTCGTAATGAAGTTCCTTTCGCTTTTTGGTTCACGTTTGCTATAAATATGAAATAATAATAAAATTCTACTACCTCATTCACACAACGCCATCTAGTCCCAAACTAAGCAGAGCTTGTACTATGGGTACTAGACAACTGATATAAATACATATACACTTTTTTTTTGTAAATACATACATATTTTACATAGAAACACCCAGACCAAATCAAACATTAAATGTTCATGCACACAAATGTTTGACTTGAGCGGGAATTGAACCCGCGACCTTTGAATTAGCAGTCCGTTACACAAACCACTACGCCATCCGGTCGCCATCCGGTCAAAATATAAAAGAGATGTGAAGTGCCAATTGAAGTGTCGGAAAAAAAGTCTTGTTACACATTTTTCAGTCTTGCTCCCATACGCTCAGTACGTGTAACGCGCGATAAGGAACTTCGTTCCAATAAAATAAAAACTACATAGGTTGGACATGACAATAGTTGATGACTGTATGATATGGTTCGTGTAACGGACTGCTATGACTGAACACGACTGTATAAACCTTAAATTTTTGATTATTCTGGGTCTATGTGTAACGAAATATTCACGGACAAGACTTTTTTAATGTAGTCGCCCTATATTACAAGAATTCTGAATATGATACATTTAAATGTACACTATAAACCAGAGTAGCATTTATCTTTATACGTTATTAGCTGTACCATGTTACGCTTTGCTGTGGCACAATGTGGTTGCATGAATGAGAAAGGAGAGAACAAGCCAACGTGTAAATACGTAGCAAGCGCCAGGTGTAACCTTCCTTTGATCTGTGTTAAAAACGAACACTAGCCCCGATCGACAAGCTTACGTAAGCTAAGTATAACACACCCCGTTTGCACGCTTGTATTCGTGGACACTTATAGAGACTTTCCAAGCGTGTTGAAATTAAAATCATCTTTGAACCGGTTTGTAAATAGTTTCAAAATTTAAACGCCATTGGTTTAGAACTTTTTGAGTTTTTGAAGCGTAAACAAACCAACTTAACAATAATTTCATGTAGGTATATAGATTATTTAAGGAATTCATTGACCGAAATTTGTTATAAGCTTTTGTTTTTTCTAAACTCGTATATTGCCCATAATCGGAGAAAAACCACTAGAACTTTTACCGTACCTCACAGTAAAACTTTTTGTATTGTTCCTATAAATATTTGCGTTACTTGATGAAATTACCTTTGTATCAACTTTCTAAATTTTGTCAATGGTTTTTAATTATACAAATATGACATGCGTATATATAATAGGTCTTTACCTATGAAATTGCCGTTTTGAAGGCAATAAGTGAAAGTACTTATTTCTTCAAACTTTTTTATTTCTGTTATTCGAAGTAATCACCCATGCAATCGACGCATCTTTGCCAACGCATTGGCAGTTTATTGATAAAAATCTTCTTGTAAAATTCAGCTGGACGGGAGGCAACAAACTCTTAAAAGGCATTTTGTACTGCCTCTCGGGAATGAAATTTTTTACCCACTAAAAAGTTGTCTAAATTTTGGAAAAAGTTATAGTCGGTAGGTGCAAGGTCTGGTGAGTATGGCGGATGAGGGAGAGCTTCCAACCCCAGTTCTTGCAGCTTGGAGACTGTCTGTTGCGCAGTATGGGATCGCGCGTTGTCGTGAAGGAGCAGTGGGGACGACCGATTGACCAAAGCTGGTTGCTTAGTACTCAAATAAGTACTTCACTTATTGCATACAAAACGGCAATTTCATAGGTAAAGACCTAATATATGTAATAATAATATTAATAACTACACGGATTTCACATACGGTCGTCTGTTCCCAAACTGGCAGAACCTGTACTATAGTAACCAGACTGCTAATTAAAATACTTATAAATTATCGATAAATTACACCCAGACCCAAAACAAACGATCGTGATTGTGCTCGTCACACAATTATTTGTCATGGATGGGAATCGAACCAAAAATTTCTGGCTTGGTAGTCAGGTTTACCAACCGTTAAACCAACAGGACAGGCATATAAAAATATATATAAAAATTTTAGCTAAGAATTTCCAGAATTCTAAATAATATGTTGGGATATTCTTACAATTTATTATAATAATACAAAATATTATATCTGCTGCCATAAAATGTACCCGAATTAGTTTTTGGGCACAAAGCCGAGAGAGCAATATACTTATATTTGTGTACAAAGCATTTGGCTGCAAATGTTCAAAGACAAATGTCGCCACGCTACATCCGCAGTAATAACCCATGAATGTTTTATTATTGCAGACCCCTTAAGCCATAGATTAAGTGAAAGAACCGACATGGGTATTTAGTGGTTAGCTCGCCTTAGAAAATGTTTCATTGTTTATACTGGATAGGTTGAGAAGATTCGACGTTCGTTCGATCATGTAAGTTAAGTCTTCTGAAGAGAGTTAGCGCAAGAGCAGTTAAATTTGATTGGTTCTATTGATCGAGTACATCGCTTTGCACAATCAGTGTACTTGATTAATAATAATATGCTGAGATTATTTATTTAGTTTAACAATTTATTACTGGGTTAAAATGTAAGGTATTATCAGATTTATTTACCGGTATTAATAGGTAAAGTTTTGTGATTCAGTCGAGTTTGTAGGTGCTGCTAAAATAAAGCTGGTGGATAAAAAGACTTAGAGTTAGAAAGAAAAAGAGTGAGAATGAGAACAAACAAAATAATAAACGTTCACCTAACTTCCCGATAAAACGTCCGACGCGAATGTAAAGTGTCGTAATATTAATGAACTCATAATTCAATGTTATTGGGACAATATTTAATATCAAAATTCCATATTAGGCAATCGGATTGCAACGCAAACCCAACACCCATTGGTACTAATTATGTTATTCGAAAACTCTCTAAACTAAACTAAAAATCACTAAAAATTAGTTTAGTCCTATCAAGTATTACGTTTTCAGAATACTAAACGTTATTCGACAGGACAAATTTTTTGTGATTTTTAGTTTAGTTTTGAGAGTTTTTGAACTACAGAATTAGCACCAGTGTCGAGAGAGAAATCAAAAATGTTTTAGTTCCCGGAAGCCAGAACTAATATATTACAAAGCATGCGAAAAAAAAGTCCACAAAGCGCTTCCCAAAATATATTGTTTCATTTCTTCAGCATAGCAAATCTTAACTAATCTTATCTAAAATCTTTGCAGTTTCTTTTCAAGCCTTAGCGGCGACCGTTTCATTCTCTGAAACTGGTTGGTCTTTTGTTCAACGCAATATTAAAATGTTTTAAAAAGTTTCATTCTCAAAATTCCATACGCCATTATATTTTGTTGGGAGATCTGTATGTATTGTGTAATAGGTATTAATTCTACTACTAACAAAAGCATTAGAGTTGAACCTTATTTGCGGCAGAGTAGTAGTAAAGTTCATATACTACAAAATCTGAAGGTACCAATATTCAATACTTTATTCATTATTTTTTTAAATGTTACTTTATTACCCTATTATCACAGACATGGGACAGCCATGCTTAAGCACATACGAGCATCACAAAAAACCAGTGTTCAGCAATTATTTCGTTATATTTCACCGAGGGAATGAGGTTACCAGAGAAAACCCAGGGGGGAAGTAATTCTGGATAGGGTGCTCAAAGGGCGGCAACGGGCTTGTGACTCTTGAGTTGCAGGGGTCCATGGGTGGCAGTAGTTACTTACCATCAGGTGACCCATCAGCTCGATTGTCGCACCCTTTCTCATAAAGAAATAAATTAGAAAAGCCTGTAATTCGCAGCACGCCGAGTGGTGACCAAACCTTATTTTATCGTGACCAAAGTGAACAATGGAGAGTGAAATATCGATGTCGAACTGGTCGGAATCACTACCAATCCGGCTACTAATACCTGTGAAAGGGATGTGGACACGAACACAATGTTGTACTCTAAACATTTATTATTGCTAGTTCTGTTTATTTACAAAAGAAACAGTTACAGAATATATTCCAAGTAGTGTTTAAAATTATTTTTATATTTTTTAAATTTCTTTATCTTGGGCACCACATCACTCCTTATTTCAATACTCAATATATTTATTGCATTCCACAACGTTTACTTAGATGGTACTCAAATATATGATCAGATCATCATGGACCCTGTCGGGCACAGCAATAGATGAGAGAGGGAGAGATAATACAAGCTAATAACAATAATCATACTTCAGTTTTTTATGTACATGCTTAATTTATTGATTGCTCAGATATTCATTGACGCTGAAATAGCATTTTTGTAGTAATAATTGTTTTAATTTATTTAAATATATATTTAAATGGTTTCATTTCTAATTTGTTTGGGTAATTTATTGTAAATTTTGATCGACATTACTTGAGTGCTATTTGAATGGATTTGGAGTCGGGATGAGGGTAGGTTTAGTCTAGTCCTATGGCGTAGTGTGTAGTTTTTTTGTTTATCCTCTCTTTTTGTAAACAGATGTTGATTTTTCGTACGAATTTACATATTTCCAAAATATGTGTTGTTAAATAAATGTTGCAAATAAATGTTGTTTTTTTCGTACGAATTGACATATTTCAATGATGACTTAGATATTTATAGAGAATGGCGTTTGTGATAAGGGCCAACATGCTCCGGTGTGGATTCAGTCGATGTACTGTTGAGGTAAAAAAAACACTGTTGAAAAAACACACAACAGTCGATAGACAGCTTCCATGCTGTAATGAGGAAGATAGTTATATCTATACGAACAAGACTCTGGCGCAGTAATAACAGTATACTAAAAATGTTGATTCAGAATATGTATAATGAAATTGACAGACATTGGATAAAAAAACTGACATGTAATACTGAATATTTTTAATTTTGAATTATTAGACTTGACATCAATGTAAATTATTGTTGTTTTTAAACTAACACAACTATTAGGTCAGTATAGACTGACCTAATAGTTGTGTTAGTTTATATATTCGTATTTAAAATTCTACCTACGTAGGTAGGTTTAGGACAAAGGCATTCTCCTCCAAGCAGCCTTTGAATTAAGTAAAGTCAGAACACAACACAGTGCATACTTTATCAATTGATTGCACATAAAAACTCTAAACAAATTAAACTGGCGAAGATCGTTCCATTTAGCGCACAAAGTTCAAAAGCACCGAAACAAATAACCCCAATAGCTCCACGCACCCCTTTCGCGCGGCTGAAGAAAAGAAAAAACATTTATTATTGACAACAAAAAAGGTGGTTAACATTTTTGTGTAGGTACATAGGTTATTATTAAATGATCATCTGATTCAGCGGGTTTCGTTATTTTTAGTTCTCTTTTAGTAATTTAACTATGCTCACACTTATATAAAAACCAATAATATATTATAAATATATTACTAAATTTTCTAAACGATCCCAAAACTATTACTAGAATGTTGTGTAGTGATCAGTGCACGGAGACTAACTAGTCTACTAATTGTTTTAATTGTGTTCGTTAGCGCCAAATTCATTCGAAAGTGGAATTCACCACAATTCTATTAACACAGGTTGTTTTAAATGGGTCTTACCCTGACAAGAAAATCTCGGAGTTAGTACAAACTTGTTCTGACAGTTTGTTGGTTAACTGTCAATCCTTATTCGAGTTTTGATGCAGTAAGGACAAAACGCAATAATATAAAGTGACCTAGGGTTTGGTGTTACCACTCCTTAATGTGATTATTTTGTTGTAAATACATAAAATAATTAAAACGTTATTACTACTCAGTATCAGAACTGTTTTATTAATGTAAAATAAAATATATTATAGGGTTTTAAGGTACTACCGAACCATTTCAAAATATCATATTTTAATGCACCAATATGATCTCCAAACCTTCAACAAAAGAGCGTATTCCGACCTCAATGTGCGTTTGTAGTACTAGTAGTCGGTAGTCGCTTTCTATCAGGAGACCCGTCTGCTCGCTTTTAGCTGCTTTCAACTTGAGCTTCTAGTTATATCATAAAAGTAAATTTCAAATCGATTGGACCAATATATTGTCTGGCATCCCTTGACATTAGAAAATAACTAAAGAATCTTCACACCGTTAGGCAGATTTTCAGCACTCCATCAATCACAATCGGTTTATCTATTTAAAAGCTATGATGCTCCACAGAGACACACAGTTACATTCTAAGCTTAAATCATCTCTCTTTGTGCGTCGGGGTTGAAAAAGTAAAACCTATAAATCGTACGAGGACAGGAGTGTAGCGATTGCTTGCACCTGTTAAAAAAAACAGAGATATATGGGCACAACACGTTTACCCTTCTACATTGATTGATACAGTCCAACTGAAAAGTCGAAACTGTATTTACTGGTACATTCAGTGAGAGATGTGTAACGAAACGATGCACTACAATATAATATGACTTATATATATATATATATAATTGACTGCACGGATGGCGTAGTGGTCGCCACGCCGCTTCCTACTACGCCGAGTGTTGTGGGTTCAAACCCCACATGGGACGACACTTTGTGTGATCCACAAATTGATGTTCTAAGTCTTGGTGTTCTTTGTGTCTGTTTCATATATGTTTGTAGTCCCAGACACAGGATATGTTCCTAATGCGGGAGTTACCTTTTTAAAAAAAGAAAAGAAAATAAAGAATATAAGTAAATACAGATTTACGGCACAGTACTCAAACAGTGAACAGACTAAATACTAATGGTTAACGATTCTGGCTGTTGAGTCAAAGATCTTGGGTTCAATTTCTATTATTATTCAAAAGCTTATTACTGTGTTAAAGATTACATCAATGACGAATCTGTTCGGAATTGAGTTGCTCTGACCGTTAGCTGTTAATAAGAGCCGTCGCCGATGGAGGTTCTGTGTAATGTTCATTACACATTAGTATTCCTTGGAGGAGTCTTTTCTGGTGGGATACATTATAAATTTTGCATGGCTTTATTTATAAGAGCGTGTGGTGACGGCAGACTGACCTATGTGATAGTGCCTTAAAGTAATAATTAATAAAAAATAAATAATTTTTGTGACTCTTTTGACTTGTCACTTAGGTCAACAGGGCCATTTAATCTCTGTTGTTTTAGTGTCTCGATTTTTTTCTTAACGATATATTTTTATACTACTGTTGTTTAAAAGTGCACCGTAGCAAAGCCTATTAAATAAAAACTAAATACTGTTTGAATTGTATTCAACTGAAACAAGTTACAGCATTTTAAATCAGCGACAAAGGTTGATGACGTGGGACGCCCGACACCATCGCGGCAGGGTGTTCCACTCCTTGAAGCAGGGCTATCGAGCCCTCTCCATACCTTAATAAAACCGTATATAGGTTACTAATCCTATCATACTAATGCTTGTCCCTATAATCTAAAGTCGACTTAAATATAACTTCTGCATTTCATAAAAGTTTTCAACTCAGTATTTTTAATCCCTAAACAATTCAATTAGAAATTAATATGTCCTCCCCAGACGCACTTAAGTGAAAACTTTGAGGAAAAAATTTAAGTGGAACTTCTGAAGTTCATCAAGGCGTGAAATGTTCAAATTCCAGTCGAAGAAAAGATATACAGCATAAAAGCTTTTATTTTGCCTCTGGGGGATCGAACAATACTTTTGGACTATGAACCGAGCTCATGTGGTATGACGTATATGTACATAATCGTAGTATTATTTTCTTTACGGAAATCTTTCCAGCTTTTTTGGGAACTCTTTTTTTATTTTGAAAGGTTAACTTGCCGTTTGGTCCTGTGGCGACTTTCACATACAAAGAAACATACTACAGCGCCATCTAATGAACACACATCAAACTACGAAGTTACTGCTAATCCTATATCGCGGTGTAAACAATTCTCTCGTCGATTAGCATATATACAACTTCCCAACATTAACCGTTGGGCCGCGGCCCGTCAGGCAAGATCCCCTTGCTTGGTCCGAAGATCCTCCCTTTGTGTTTTAGGGACATGACAACCGTTCCTCCATAGAAGCCATTAAAATTTGAAAAAAATGTATTATTAGGCTGAAAATTAAGGAATGAAATATACATGGTAAAATATGTATACATTCATAATACTTTAGGCCCAGTGAAGTCAATGAAAGTTTTAAAGTAAATTATTTCCTACATTTTGAATTTGTCATTCTGCGATGTAGTCATCGGTTTCCTTAAAGTTTCTCTACACAGAGCTTAAGGTATTTTTAAAGAAGCCTTATTTCCTCGCAGCTACAAAGTTGTCGTCGCTTAAGTTACTTTACGCTTAAGTAGTTAAAATGCAATAGGAGCAGATTGAATTAAAGACACTGTCTTAGAAACAATTCAGACAAGATAAATTATTTAAAAATTAAGTATTTTTAATACAGTTATAGTAGGGATAGTAAGTAATAGGGATAGTAAGGATAGTAATTAAGTAGTAATAGTAAGTGGCAGTCTCAAAATAGCCAACGACTTTACTAAAGATAAAATTAAATAAAAAGACAAACAGTATACCATTCCTACGTTATTTATACGATAATTATCAGTCATGGATTGGAATATTGGCTAACGAAGAAAACGGATGAGGGACACCTGCACGTAGCCAAAATTAAATATGAAGACATAAGTGTGGTGTGATTAGAATGGACAAAGTCAAGAATGAATAATTTATAGAAAATCTAAAAGTAGCACCCGTGAACGAAAAATTGAGGAACAACAGGTTATTTTGGTATGAACATGTGATGCGTAGAGATGAGCAAAATGTGGTAAAGAATTTTTTAGGTATGGAAATTGACGCATAAAAGAGTATAAAACGACCAAAGAAAGGATTGATGAACTGTCTAAAAGAAAATATGGCTAGAAAGGGAGTAAGCAGTAAACTGAAGAGTAATAGAAGAGAATAGAAGAAGAAGACTCATTGCGCCGACCCCAAATAAATTTGAATCCCTAAGGGTTGTCATCAGAGAGATGACCGGCCGTAAAAAAAACTTATAAGCTTTGTGTCGACCCCAAATGAAATTGAAAAAAAAAAACAGAATGTTAAATTGAATTGTTTCAAATCAAGAACGATGTTGGCAGAGCAATACAAGTGAAAGGCAGAGTCATTATTGATTTATAAGACTACTTCAAAAATTCTTAATTATTTTAAAGAAAGTTGGAAAGAATGTTGACGATTTCAGCTATTGTGTTTTGATCACTAATTATCTACACGAGTATATATTTTAGTGCTCTTGAAAAATATTATTACCATATTTTTTTAATATCCTACATAAATCATCACATCAACACTGCTGGACATAAGCCCCTCCTTAGTAAGGAGGTTTTAGCTTACTATGCTACGCGGCCAGACGAGTTGGCATAAGGTCTGTCTCAAAAATATATTCCTTCTCTTTGCAGTGCTGTGTTGCGTAGTTTGCTCCATTAGTCGGCTCTTACGACACCCACGGGATTAATAGGAGCGATAGCACTCCGTATACTTAATCCATCACCACATGGATAATTCGCCACCACCTGGATGATCCTATACAATTATGTACACGTATGGGACTTAACATGATCAATGCGTGTCGTTCCGTTCAGGTTACACTGGCCGTGTTCCTCTTTAAAAGGACTTTTAAACTTCACTCCACTATTTTTATTTAGTATAACACGAAAGTTATACTTATTAAATTATTACTTACATATTCATCATCATCATCAGCCTGTCGCAGTCCACTGCTGGACATAGGCCTCTTCCATTACACGTCACTTAGATCGATTTTAGGCTTCTCGCATCCAGCTCCGGCCAGCCATTTGCGCAGATCGTCACCCCACCTGGCCTGTGGACGTCCTACACTACGTTTTTTATATACTACTACTTTTTTTTTCTATATTTACGGAACTAAGCCACAATGATGACTACGTCGCTCCATCATAGCCATTTTTTGTTTTAAACTTAATTTAAATATTGAAAATACAAAGTATAAATATCATTAGCTGTATCCGTCAAAGGACTCATTAAGCAGGCGTTCTCTTAGTTGTTGGTTCCATATATTACTACTTATATTACTTATTGTATGTTCACATGTATTATTTACTCCAGAAGTATAAAAGTATATAATCGGATACCATTTTACAATTCTTGAATAATGACCAACTGCAAACTTTGTGTCGAACTTATTTTAATTTGGGCGAGAATCTCCAACTAGATTAACAACTCACAAGCTTGTTGTAAAATATAAGCTATTAAATATAACGCTAGCATCAGCTGAAATCATAAACGACTGTATCTCATTGTATGGAACGTCGTAAAGACTTAAAACTAAACTAACTGCTATAAAATGACTTCGTGTTATATCAAGTCGTAAACAAGAGTTATTTTGTGTAATCCAAACTAGGTTTAACTTTGCTCCATCTGTTATTTGATATTATAATTTGAGTATGACAAACAATAATATTTGAAAGAAGATACGTTATATTCATACTGCACGCACAAAATATTTGTTCCATAACCGTACAGATATCTAATAATGCATTTTAGAACAAAACAATCACTTAACTAAATTCCTTTATTTTTATTTACCTTTTTGTCATAATTTGTGCACTTTTGGAATACACAGGAAGGAATTTTATTAACTTTCTCGAATTAATTAATATGTGCGCTCGCTCGTATAGGTCATGATTAGGACCCAAACGTTTTGTGTTGCATATCTACCTCTTGTTTGTATGTAATAAAGCATTTTGTAAGTGGAAAAGCTATCACATCAACAGCCTTAAGAGTCCACTACTGCACATAGGCGGTATAAATGGGTTGATGATGGATTGAGCTGACCCATTTATACTGCGGTATAAATGGGTCAGCTCAATCGGAGTGATACCACAGCGTAGCAGAACAACGGTGAACAACTGGGAATAATGAGCCTTGTCACAAATAAAACCATCGGTCCCGGTACCCATACGAGCAACATAACAATCGTTATGGGTAGTTGGAACCCTAAAAATTCGAGAATGATTTATCTACAGAATTTCGATATCTATACCTACACCTAATAGTTGGGTTATGGAGGTCTTATGACAGTTGCTCCACGAAAAAATTCGAAGAACAGCAGAATCGTAGTATACTCAACAAAAGCCGACCAAAACCAAGTTGGAAAAAGGCTCAGAGGATGATGAGTTATAAAGAAAGTTAATAAAATGTTTAGTTAGTTCCTAGGTACCATACATCACTCCACTATCTTCATCAATCTACGGCATTATAATGAAAGAAACAGCATCTTCAACAAGGTAAATAAAATGCTATTTACAGATCCACCCAGGTTATGCTATACCATTAATCCATTAAAATAAATAATAACAATATTTCAGACATTTAACACACAAAGCCATCTAGTTTCAAACTAAGCAGAGCTTGTACTATGAAAGCTAGATTAACTGATAGAATACATATATACTTTTTTTTGTAAATACATACATATTATAAGTAGAACATACCCAAACTCCGAAACAAATATTTGCAGAGCATCGATCCCGAGACCTCAGAACAGCAGTCGCATACGCTACTGCTGTTCTACCACTGAGGCAGTCAAAATGATATGATGCCAAAATCATTTAAAAATACGTCTTAAATATAGAAAACTGAAATTGAATAAATAAACGTCAAAATATTCAGATATTACCAGTAATCGTACTCAGAAATTTCACGGTTTCTTGATTGAATCGTCGTCTCAAGATAAAATTGTAATAATATTCACAAAGTCCTTGATACTGAATTAATGGTTGATTTAAAATTCAAGAGTGATTTCAAAAGTGTTGAAAATATTCTATTAAATACGTAAGGGATTTCAACATTATTTCGGTGATATTTGTATTCTTTGGGCCTTTTTTTGATAATCCATACTTCCATTATAAATGTGAAAGTGAGTGTGTTTGTTTGTCACGCTTTAACGCCTAAACCACTAAACCGATTGTAAAAAATATTTTACCAATATAAAGCCACATTATCAGCAAATAAGATAGGTTACTTATTACCGCGATATTTAGTACCTATATGTTTTAAGGATATTTTTTTATTTTTTATAATATAAGGCGGCAAATGAGCAAAGGAATCACCTGATGGTAAGTGACTACCACCACACAAGTCACTCCTATGAAACATAGCTCTCTCACGACAAAAATACATGTTTCTTTCTCTGGACCGCGTTCGACTAGAATTGTCGATTGCCAGGATATTTTAGATTTGATTAATTCCTTGCGTTCTCTATCGGTTGGAGTGCTTCGAGAAATTTATCGGGTTCAACTATCCCGGCTCTTCGTCACTATTAAACGTATTCAATTCCACAGGCGCCGGAGATATTTATAAATATTTTATACCCTAAAGGCATTCCCAATACCAGGCTGTTGCGATACAAGATTCGTTTAAATAACTGCTTAAATTTATGAATCTCCTAGTAAATGCTTAACTCAAATATTTTGCAGCAAATATTTGTTTTTTTATCAAATTTCCGTTGATCATTTATTTTTTAGGTTATGTTGCTGTAACATCAAACGTGTTACAGCACGAACGCTACGCTCTATAGTCATATGACGCTCCAACACACACATGAACATTTCGTATTTAATACCGCAGTTGAGGGACGATAGTTCTGCAATACTAAGTAGTAACTATAAGACAGTACAGGCAATAGACAGAAATTATACTCGGAAATGTACATAAGATTTACTTAACTTTAAAATAAATCTGAGCATCTAGCACTAAAAAATCTTATTAACTCAAGAGAACTCAACATAAAAATACATACCTACTCTCGTTAGACTCGGATGAGGTGTGACCCATCCAACATCTAAGTTTCCACCTACGAGTATATTAGACATGGTGTATAACTCTCCTAAATCAATATGCTTATAAGATATAATGTACGAGTATATTAAGAAATTGAACATAGATTTTGTATGTTTACGTAAAATAAAACACTTACTCGGTATCAATCAATTATAGAATTTGCATAACATTGGTTTTGTGTGAGGCCGTATTAATACTACGATTTATACCGCCCATTTGTGGCGAAGCATGACTCTCCAACGGTAGATCATCATCATTATCGCAGTGAAAAGACGACCACTGCTCGACATTGGCCTCCCCCACGACTCTCTCTCTCTCTCTATACGGTAGATAACCCCTTTTAACTAGAAATGATCACCATGCCTATGATTTGAGACTTACAAAAGTTTATTTTCGAAATGGTCCTTCTGTTTTATCTCTTCCCTTCTAAATCATGTCAAAACATGTTACGAATAACAAGTACATGAACCGTGTTGAATAATACGAGTACCTACATGTAAACATATTTATTTCTACCTTAACATCGGAGCATGAAACAAGTTTGACATCGCAGTTATTGTTTTTTGAGCAGCATACTATAGATTATTCAGTTTGTGCCTTTGAAGTCACTCGCTCAGTTGGTTATTTAATTAATATTACTTGTTATATCAAGTTAAACTTAATTAATGTCAATACTTGTTTTCGTGTAAACAGTGTCTACGAAGGTCTTGTGTTTAGTGGATTTTCTGTAACATTAATGAATGGTTACACAGACACAAAGACACAGTCATGCCTTATTCCTTTTGAAGGTAGGCAGAGATTCTAAAATGAACTTTTGTCACGATCCTGACATACAGCTCGTCCTTTTCCCACATTCATCAGGCCATGAAACTGCCGCTCTGCTCATAAATGCTTATTAATTACTAATTACCATCCAGTCCTTTGTGGTAGACTGTATTGTGGGCGTGTTTCTTCCACAAATACTTCAGAATTACCTAGTTCATAATTGTGCTGGCTCTAAAACCTAAAAGATGTAATGTATCATAAATAGTACTTTTATTCGTGTAGTCAGGAAGTTTGTCAAAATGCATGAATGTAACAAAATGTATTTTTAGCGAGATTACCAACATAAGTAACAGCATGACGGATTAAGAATACGGAGTGTCACCACCCCTATTCATCCCGTGGGTGTCGCAAGAACCGACTTAGGGAGCAAACTACGCAGGACAACAGCACTGCAAAGAGAAAGAAAACTTGAAACAAACTCTATACCAACCAGTCTGGGCGTGGTATAGTAGGCCAAAACCTCCTTTCTAAGGAGAGGCCTATGTCCAGCAGTGGACTGTTATAGGCTGTTGATGATCATGATGAAGTGGCAAAAGAACTGACAGGTCACCTGATGGATAACGATTACCACCATCCATACCCACCTGCAACTCAAGAGTCACAAGTGTGTTGTTGCTTTTAGACAACCCACTCCCCAAATTAGGTAAGGGGAATGAGGATTTCAGTCACCAATAACCTCACTCACTTGGTGAAATGATCCGAAAGAAATGCTTTCATTAGACATCACTTTTGTTTGCTTAAAATATAGATTATAATAAGTATTTTATTGTTAACATCGGTTAGGACTAATTTTGTTGTTCGGTTGATAAATCTTAGCATTTTTATTTATACCTAACATAAGTTAAAAATTACCAGACTAAATTCATGGACCTAATTTTATAGTTCCAAATTATTCTTTTGGCCTCCTCCCAACGCTAATACGAAAGGACTTACCATAAACAAAGAAAGAATTGGAAACTTCAGCAACGTTCCTAACAAACGGAAGTTTCTTCATAACATTTTTTCCCCTTATTCCAATCAAGCCTCTTAGAATTCTGCTTACCAACGTAAGCACTTGACAATTCAGAACACGTTCACTTATTTTCTGATTTTGCCTAATGTTGTAATGAGATGGTATATTATGAAGAACTTCGGCGTCTGCAAGTTCGAAGCTGTGATTTGAATGGCACAAAACCTAATTTTATTATCAGATTTACTAATGACACAGTTCAGTTTGCCTTTAAGATGCCTTTGCTTCTTATACTACTACCTTTTCGATGACTGGTTCATATATAGTAATATTTTCCTTTTTTTTAATGGCCAAGAAGAACTGAAGAGCCATGCATATGGAATTGTTCGACTGGAGTAATGCCATGGCCTCATAGAAAATTGTTGGTAAGCATTTCTTTTGTAATTCCTCACTACACTTAGCAATTTATTGATATCTCATTCATGGATGCAGTATTTTACGCACTACAGTGCCGTACAGTACAGGAAATGTAAATATAGTTAAATATATATCATGTATTCAGGGAATATTGTATGTGTGATACCTATGACTTATTGGGATAAATAAAATAAAGGTATTCACGTGTTTCCATAAACAGTTTTTTTTTAAATACAACTACCTCATTAGGAATATACCCTGTGTCGCGGGGGACTTTACAATCATACACAAAAAGGATACAAAGAACACCCAGACAGAGAACAACAATTTGTGGATCACACGAAGTGTCGTTCTACGTGGTAACGGACCCGCAACACTCGTCGCAGTTCATTATTCTCGATTCTCGAGTGACTTAACGGCGGGCACCCGCCTCTATACACGAGTATATTTAGCTTACGCTACCTGAGATGTACATTTACATAATTATTACATATATGAATGGAAAGTTAGTGGGTAAGATATGTTGTGTCCCTAAAATGTATTTAAGTTTATTCGCATAGCGTTGTGTTTCATTGTTAAATATAAATACCAAGCTCATTATTAACAAGAAAAAACACCCAAACGCGTGGAATTGTATAATTCAAATAATAATAATAACTAACAACTTCAATAACTAAAAACTCGACCAACATCTTCAGAGCCTCGCGTTAGGCAGTTGGATTAAGGGCCTGATGCAGACAGCAGTTCTCCTCGATACGGCACGTATTGTGAGGAAGTTTCTGTCTCTGTAGTCCTAACCACCGATATCTTGGTCCCTGGATACTATTTTTTTACATTTAAATGTTTTTTTTTGTTTTTGTATATAAATAAATTTAAAAATGTAATTAATATGTATATTTAATAAAATAAAGAGAATAATAATAATATTTATTGTTCACAATTAAAGTTAAGAAACATAATTTCGTGGTTGTTATATTACAGTAATGACAAATAATGCACTGCTGATACTTAAAAAGGAAACCCTGTGCTCTAAGTACCAGCAACTCTTTTATGGCGCAGTTTCGTAATACAATGCTTCCAATGTTCCAAATTAACATATTGTCAATCTTATTATTAAGACGAACGTAACACCGCTCAAACTAAAATCAATCAAGCTGTTTAAACAACATCGTCCCAAAGAAATATACAAACATACACTCGAAAAATGTTTCAATTTTCAATCCTTTTGTCTCAGTTGAGTAAAAAATATAAGTACGTATACAAAACCAAACGTTATTATCACTGTAACATTGTGAAACAATTTCACATGGTTATTTCATTAATAACCTGCGATTACATATTTCATAGAAATTATACATTTATACTTCTTCATATCAAACTTTGTAACGTACGCTATGTAGTCTATAATTCAATTCAATTAATACAATTCTTACCATTAAAATAATTGTTATGAATCCACACCGATTTTATAAACTTACAGTTTTTTCTTTTATAGAACAAAAAGTTTTCCTGACTGATATTCATTTATTAAAGATCGGTTATTAATGCCCACGGCTTCGTAATTAATTTTTATTTCATGTTTTTAACTTTGAAAATATCTTATTTATTTTACCTTTGAGGGGTCATCATCATCAACAGCCCTTAACAGTCCACTGCTGAACATAGGCCTTTTATTAGAAAGGAGGTTTTGGCCTACTATCCCACGCTGGCCAGACGGGTTGGTATAGGGTTTGTTTTAAGTTTTCCTTCTCTTTGCAGTGCTGTTGTCCTGTGTAGTTTTCTTCTTTAGCCAGCTCTTACGACACCCACTTGATGAATAGGGGTGGTGACACTCTGTATTCTTAATCCGTCACCACACGGTATTTACCGAGGTGAATTTACCAAAAAAACTTTTGTTTGTGGTTGCTTAGAATATAAATAGCATCAGCTGCCAAAATTTAAAGTTTGTAGCCCCAGCGGTTTAAGCTCTACGTTGATGAAGCACTCACTCACTCACTAAAGCGATGGAAATTTAGAAATTTGTGGAGGGAAAACCGAAGACGGCCAAATATCGCATGATTGTTCACTAACTAGATGGAGCGGCCAAGATATAAACTCGTCTATCACCAAATTCTACATGATTAGACAATAAAAATAACTTCAAACATCTCACACATTGACTGCAGGAATGGTGTAGTGGTTTAAGCGGTCACCACACCGCTTCTTACTAAGCTGAGTGTTGTGGATTCGATCCCCACATGGGACGACACTTTGTGTGATCCACAAATTGTCGTTCTGATTCTGGGTGTTCTTTGTGTCCGTTTCATGTATGTTTGTAAAGTCCCCCGCGACACAGGATAAACCCTAGGTTGTTCCCTTGTATGCTATGTTAAGTATGGTAACCAAATCATTGATGAACATAGGTACTTATTTATTTTAAAATACATTATATTATACATTACAACTAGACACAGAACAAATGATTGTGCTTATCACACAATTATTTATCCTGGGTGGGAATCGAACCCACGACCTATAGCTTAGCAGTCAGGGTCACTAACAGGCCCCGTTTAGCAAGCACGATCACCAACCACTAGGCCAACTGGTCCGTCAATAAATGGCATGTGGTATTTATTTTACGGGGGAGGCCTATGTCCAACAGTGAACGTCATTCGGCTGAGATGATGATGATTTAGCAAACATGGTCCCAAGTTATAATGAATTGATTTGCAAAGTCTATAATAACAAGATCAAAGTAGCGATCAAAAGCTTAAACATAAAAAAAAACGAGTCTTCTTGGCTATGAGAGATAGAGAGAAAGAAAATGTGTGCTCTCACCTCTCTCTCTTGCCCCTACAGTAATATACGAAACGTAACTTCTCTCTCTTTCTATCTTCTCAACTTCCGTTCGCATACGTCACACTTATCGTAACGCTCTCGTCACGCATTCACCAGCTTACTCCCCAAGTCAAGCATGCGTAAAGAAGTTTTACTTCAAAAATAGAACAAAAAGGACAACGATAATAAATTGTGAAAAAACCTGCCGAACAAACAAAAATGTGAATTTCGATGTGAATGGCCCAAGCACGTCCTCACGGAGGACCTAAATGGCTCTTAGGTTCGGACGTGATAACGCGCTATTGGATAGACAGAAAACGAAAGGTAAAACGCATATAATGAAAATAATATCGCTTTGGTACTGTGTCTTTACAGGAACAACAGTGACAGATATTAAGTTTAAAATTTTAAAACTACAATATTGACTGGTAGAATACTTATCTACTCAAAAGACAAAAAAGGAACCCTTATAAGATCACTTTCTTGTCCGCCTGTCCGTGTGTCAAAACCGATTTTCTCAGGAACGAATAGACCTGGCAAGTTGAAATTTATACCAAATAGTGAGGTCTATAGTGCCTATTAGGTATATAAAAATCAAGGTCCTGAATCAACACGATAAAAAGATATGGGCAAATTTCGATTTTCGCGAAAACTTGTAAGTACCAAAAAAACTTTATTTTTTTTATTTTTCTTTACTTATGCTGTAAGACCTTGCTTTTAACCAAAATTGTCAATTCTAGGTCAACCGGAAGTACCCTATAGGTTTTGGGTCGAAAACCTATATGGCAGTGCCCGTCAACCTAGAATCACGAAATTTGGCAAAAAGAAACGTCTAAAGGAATAATTCCAAAAAATATAAAAAGTTGCAAATTAAGATAAATTTTGGTACTTACAAATTTTCGCGAAAATCTACGTGAAATCTGGGTAGGTACGGAACCCTCGGCTCGTACCTGATCGGTTTCTTTTTGTAAATATATACATATTATACATAGAAAACACCCCAACTCCGAAAATAAATTTGCAGATCATACAAACATTTGGTCCGAATCGAACCCGAGAAATCAGCGCAGCGGTTGCACACGCTGCTACTGCACCACCAAGACAGCCTATGGTCGATATATGGCCTATGGTGATATAGATAGATAGATAAAGTATTTAGAATACTTCATTGACTGCATAAAACACTTCGGCAGACTGGGCTGGCTCGACCGGAGTGATATCATGGTCTCATAAGAAACCCACGTTAGGGTTATAACCTTCCACCCGCCCACCACTATAACTTCTGTACACCAGGATCAATAGCAGTGACCTACAAACATACCCAGTTATGATACTCGGGAAGTCTTCAATTAAAGACATAGTGCAGAAGCTTAAATTTAAACCCAAAATATCTTTATTTCATAATTTTTTTAACATTGTTTGTCATCTTTTATGACTGTAGACTCATAGATCAACACACGCACAATAGCAACAATCTCTGTTTTGTCAAATAATTAGAACAATAAATATATACGTATCGAAAATGATTCGTCCCAGCATTGCTGCCATTCCTCTATGAGGTCATTATATACCGAACCGGTGTTAAGCATTTTTTCCAGTCGGAGGCCTTACCTTCCCTTCTAACTCTCGGCACTAAATAGTACAGCTAAAGTTTATGTATTATATGTGTCAATCATTTCAATCAATCACGATCTGACTGACGGATTAGCGTCCTGCTTTCGGTTTTTGGATCCGATATATTTGTCACCATAAGCTATTTTCATTATTAAGGCTCGTAAAAATCATTGTGGTGTATACGGGTATGAAATGTCCTCAATTAAACGCCCACATTTCCAAAATTCTTCGGAATCTCTACAAAAAGCATTTCATTTATTCACAGCACGCATGTAAAATTTTTAAGAGACTATTATTGAGATAAAACCTCATTAATTTAAAACAGGCTTTGTAATAATTCAATGAATGCCATTGTTATTAGCAGCGATAAATGCCGCATTTATCCGGTACAAGGATTGTCACAAAATTGATACGAAAATACGTTGGAAATGTACAATATGCATTGAGGATGTTTTTTATTCTACGAATAATACAGACGTGACGCTTGATGAAAATTCTAGATCCTATGGCACGGCACAAGTAAAAACTGAAAGAGTACTTTTCTAATATTGTTATTCTACTTTCATTGAAACTTAATTAGATTTTATTATATACTAGTTGTACCCTGCCACGCTTTGCTGTGGCTGAATCGTTCAGAAACAAGGAACAAAAGTATTGTGAAAAATAGATAAAAACAATCTTTGAAGCAGCTCGGTGCGCTCTTAATCGCCGCAGAACTATATGAATTTTTGAAGCTTACACAAACCAACTTACGTTTTAAATTTAGATATAAAATGTTAACTTGGTTTGATGGTTGGTTGATGTCTGTGTAGTGACGGATTAAGAATACGGAGTGTCACTGCCCCTATTCATCCCGTGGGTGTCGTAAGAGCCGACTAAGAAAGCAATCTACGCAGGACAACAGCACTGCAAGGAGAAGGAAAACTTGAAACAACTCTATACCAACCCGTCTGGCTAGAGTAGTATAGTAGGCCAAGACCTCTTTTCTAAAGAGAGGCATATGTCCAGCACTGGACTATTGAAGTTTGTTGATCACGATGACGATGATCAAATGAAGAATTATCTAACACATCAAAATCCGTTCAGGATAAGTTAATAACGACGCCATATTGATTACAGAGCATGGTAAAGAAACATACCAAGATAATTAAGAATACACAGCCGTCCTTCTGGATAAAACAATATTACGGTATAATTGTCTTTAAAGTAGAAAATCAAATGTTAAATTCCTTCGATCCACTTTATTTACATACGTTCAAACCGCCCTCGTTAGACACCCATTATAGACCACTTACAATGTACAACAGCTATAATAAACGGCTCTCTACTCATAAATCATGGTGATTGCATTGTCAACTTCCTATCATGCGACAGACGTTTATAATGGCACACAGTTTTTTATGTGTTTTTCATAGGGTACTAAAGGTCATCCATAAAAAAAATAAGTATGCGTAACTTCACACAACGTAAGTTTCCTAAAGGTCGACAGAGAAAGGACAAGATTAATTTTTTATGGGGTATCGGAATAAGGCCAACAGTATTTTATTCTTTAGCCAATAAAATGAACTAAAGCATGGTAAAATAGATAACAAGGTTATTATTCAAAATGGTCGTCGCTGCTGCGCGTCGTTTTTACAACCAGAGATAGAGAGGTACTGTGTTTATAAAATAAAATAAAATATCATGGTCACGCGTAAATGTGTCAGAGAGATTATATTGTATACAAAGGGCCTATATTGCTAAATTTAATCATTTTCAAAACACCTCAAGCTAAGCTTTTAGTTTACAAAAGAGATCACGAGTCATCACTGTGGAGGAATGGGTGTCATGTTCCTCCAACATTGAGGAAGGATCCTGCGCCCAGGCGAGGTGATCATGCTCGGTGACCCGCAGCCCGACTGTTGGTGTTTAGAATTGTATATAATACACTAATGGGCACGAGTACTTTTCATATCGCGATACAGGAATAGCGGTTACTCCATAGCTCTGTGTGTCTTCCATAGATGGCACTGAAGAATGATTTTTCATTATGTTTCCGTGTCAAATCTTTGCCTATATGGATTAGTCTTTAGAATGTTTCTTTCTAAACTTGACTATTTTTTTTTACACTAAACTTTTTTTTTACTTATTAAGCTTTTTTGTTTATTATCAAGAGATACTGACTGCTCTGAAAATTACTCTACTTCAGCCTGAACAGTTCATCTAGTGGGTTTTTTCCATTTTGAGGCAAATGGCAAAAATTTTTGACACTGATCCATTCTTCCATATTTTTATTGTAAATGTGAAAGTGAGTGTGTTTGTTCACCTAAACCTAATTAGCCTAGAAAGCTACATTATCAGAGAATAACATAGGATACTTTTTACCACGATAACCGATATACACGCTTGCGGAGCCGTGTGTAAAAACTAATATAAAATAGGTACATTTTAAATACGAAGCCGTGTCCGTGTGGTGACGGATTAAGAATATGGATTGTCACCACCCCCAATCATCCCGTGGGTGTCGTAAGAGCCGACTAAGGGAGCAAACTACGCAGGACAACAATACTGAAAAGAGAAGGAAAACTTGACGCAAGCCCTATACCAACCCGTCTGGCCGCGTGGTATAGTAGGCCAAAACCTCCTTTCTAAGGAGAGGCCTACTATGGACTGTTAAAGGCTGTTGATGATGATGATGAAATACGAAGCCCAATTAAGTATTCCATATATTACCTTTCAGTCGAATGACAAATGATACATTTCAGTTTCACATTAACATTCTCCTCTTTCTTCTTCATTCATCCATAATCCTACATATTCATCATCTCCTATTATCAGAATCCGTAAATGCAAGAGAGAATACAGCAATGCAATTTCCACATACACGTGAATTCTCTTGCTTTTTTAACTTGAGTGAGTGAGCCGTGATAACAATAAAAACTATTACAAGTCTGCTTGTGATAGTCTAAAATATTATGCATTCCGGTATGTAAACGAACGCCGCTGTCTTTATGAAGGAGCAACTCCAAGTGACTTGAACACTCGTAAATTTCAATTTCACCTTGTTTTCTGTTCTTCTTAAGACTAGGAGATCCAACCTTGAACAAAAAAAAGGTAAAAAGATCTACATACATAATTACAAATACGATAAGACATGTCAACGAAATCAAAGAAAATAAGGCATAAGACATGTATGTTTGAAAAAATTCCCATCTACCTTTCGCAATTTACATTCTCCCTCGGAACAAAATCATTCCGCAAAAATCCTGGATTCTTTTATTTAAATGTCATATCTTTATCTTTTCTTTTGTAAATAAGAGATAGAAAGGGTTTATATTCATGACCACATTTTCGTATAATAAAGGTTTAGCTTAATCACGATATACGGGTGACTTCAAAATTTATGGTTTTTCGAGATTGAAGATGATGTGTTATAACGTATCACAAGGGACTAGGGTTGGTTATAAGTGCAGAGGTACGTTCTAAAGTGGCACACTTGAACAAAGAGGGTTAGAATGCCGTCAAGTCTGTCTGTCTGGTACAGTGTCATATTTTTAAAGTTATGGACATAAAATTATTTTCAGTTGCTTTGGAAATCAAAACGCTTTTAATGAGTCATCAAAATATTTGCAAAGGTTTCTAGGCATTAGGCACTTACGTTTGTTTACCTAAAACTATATTGTTCACCGAAATATCTTTTCCTCTGTTTAAATATGATTAAAACTTTACTTATTCAATACGATTTATAATTATGTTTTTATTTTTTTCACGTAAAGAACCAATTTAACCTTAAACCCATCAATGTCATGTTTTTTTTTTTAAACTTCAAAAGAAATAAGTAATTATGACCTACAATTTGTCTTTCACATATGTATAAAAAATTAAATGTCTAGTGTAAAGGATATATGAATAATGCTTTAAGCAAGCAGCGTCTACTGAGGAATATCATCATCATCAACAGCCTTTACTAGTCCACTGCTGGACATAGGCCTCTCCTTAGGAAGGAGGTTTTGGCCTACTATACCACGCTGGCCAGACGGGTTGGTATAGGTTTCAAGTTTTCCTTCTCTCTGCAGTGCTGTTGTTCTGCGTAGTTTGCTTCCTTAGTCGCCTCTTACGACACCCACGGGATGAATAGGGATGGTGACACTCTGTATTCTTAATCCGTCACCACACTGAGGAATATACATGAGACATATCGACCTTTAAAGAATTCACCATAAACTTTTAAAGGTGTCTGTCTGATCGCAAACCCCCATGTCCTTAAGCATAAATTTAAATAGGACCGTCACAAACTGCCCCACCTCTACAAGACCGTGGCTAATTCTCGGTACAAATATTTTGCATAACATAAACCCACACAGTTCCACACAATCCACCCTTTTGTGTTATATAATGTAATTTAGATTTCTATATAAAGTTAATTATGTAACTGTACCGCAGATACGACCAAAAGCTTTGTGTATTCAGCTTAAGATCGTAAAAAGTATGAGGTTTGTAAGATGGAACATGGCCGTGATTGTTTACGAGTCTTGCAGGTTACGAGGATATTCACAGACTTCTTCAACTAACAAGGAAAACCACGCCTAAGACATAAAGTTGAAGAGGAAAGCTGGCCGTAAATCTTAATTTGGAAAGATTCAAGGCGAAAATAAAAGAACAAAAACCACGCAGACTTCATTTGACTGTTTTAATAAAATAAAAAATGGAATACAACACAATTAATGACTCTGAACTTTAATTATAACAAAATTTTAAAATAAAGTGGAAAGTACTGTTTTATTAATTATCCAATAGATATAATACTCTGAAGACCCATTTGTAGGCATGTGCTCAGTATTATAATAACGTGATAGGCTTTCACGGATTCATATTTACCAGAAATATCTTCACGTAAGGCTACTAAAGGACCAAATCTAGTTTTGGCCAAGGAAGTGTAAATCTATTGTGAATACGGTAAACGATTTTCCGAGACTAAATTTTATGAGTCCGTATTACGGACCCATAAAATTATATTCGCTCTTAAATCCTTGTGAGTGTGTTTCTCTGAATTTTATTTATACAGGGTGTAAGGGACGACGTAACGAATACTAAAATAGTGTATTGAAACGATCATTCTGAGTCGAAAATCATTGAAATTTTCTGCCGGAAAATTTATTAATATTTTTTTTAATTCTATATGTTTTTGTTTAAAAATGATAAAAAATGATATCACAATTAGTAAACAGAACATTTTACCCAAAATAATTCAATGAATACCGCATAAGGTCAAAATACACTGTTTCAGTATTTGTTACGACGTCCCTTATACCCTGTAGGTATATGTAAAAAAAAAAAAAAAACTTCATACATCTCACACACGGCCGTCTGATCCCAAACTAGACAAAGCCTGTACTATGGTAACCAGACTGCTGATAAACACTTATATATTTCTAAATACATACATATTATAGATTAATTCCACCAAGCACAGAACAAAATAATCGTACTCCTCACACAATCATCTATCCAGGGTGGAAATCGAACACACGACCTCTGACTTAGTAACCCAGGTCACTAACTACTAGACCAGCAGACCAGTGATATACATATTGAATATTTGCAATCTATAAATGAATACTTTTTTTTAAATTAGTTTATAATTTTTTATTTATTTTTCTTTAAAGAAGACAACTCCCGCAATACTAATATTTTGTGTCGCGGGGGACTTAACAAGCATACATGAAATGGAGACAAAGAACACCCTGACTTACAACAACAATTTGTGGATCACGCAAAGTGTCGCCCATGTGGGGTTTGAACCCACAACACTCGGATATATTCCTCAGGGAGTTGTCTTTTAATAATAATAAATGTATATTGGAAATAACAAGGTCATTTTGTCAGTGGATATAAACGGGTGTAGCAACCTACTGCGTCGGTGGCGGTAATTCATTTCTTGAGCACTAAGTAAAGAGACTTGAAGATGCTCAACGGCTCTTCAATATAATAGGCTGTTCACTAATTTTAATTGGTCCAATACTCTTACTAAATATAAATTTATGAAACCATTTGAAATAAATTAGTTTTAAATGAAGTATTGGCTGCACGGATGGCATAGTGGTTTAAGCGGTCGCCACGCCGCTTCCTACTACGCCGAGTGTTGTGGGTTCAAACCCCACATGGGACGACACTTTGTGTGATCCACAAATTGTTGTTCTGAGTCTGGGTGTTCTTTGTGTCTGTTTCATGTATGTTTGTAAAGTCCCCCGCGACACAGGATTTATTCCTAATGCGGGAGTTGTCTTTTTTAAAAAGAAAGAAAAAAGAAGAAGTATTGGCGGTACGCTTCCTGTTGCGTGAGTGGGTTAGAATAGTATACTTGGGTTAAAGTTTTTTTTTTTTTTGTTTTTTTAAAAGGACTACTTCCGCATTAGTAATATATCCTGTGTCGCGGGGGACTTTACAAACATACACGAAACGGACACAAATAATACCCAGACTCAGAACAACAATTTGTGGATCACACAAAGTGTCATCCCATGTGGGGTTTGAGATTATTATAATTTAAACGTACATTAACATTTTACGCCTCTGCTTATCCCTTAGAACATAACAAGTGTAAGAATGTGTAATAATTTCACAGTAATAGTAAAATACTTATATAAAACTTAGTTGTTCGAGGCAATAACGAGGCAATAAAGAATGAAACAAAATTAAATAACATTAAATTGGCAGCGGATGGATGCAGACTGTCAAGAACGGGATAGTAAGCGCTTCTTGGGACAGGTCTTCATTCAACAGTCGATGGTGATAGGTAGATGATGATGAGTACAATCAAATATATAAAACAAGCATTGACAAAAAGCGACACACGACTGCGAAAAATGGTTACTGGAAAATTTACAAAGCGATTTTAATTTTGAAAATTTTCATATACCTACTGTTACTTTCCCAATTAACAGGAATCTAACGACACCTCAAACGCAATAATCCATCAAGACCTTTTACCTACAGGGTACTAAAGAAATATCTACAAATACATACATTTTTTATTTTATTTTTTATAAAAGACAACTCTCGCACTAGGAATATATTCTGTGTTGTATACACTTTACAAAAATACATTAAACGGACAAAACGAACACCCAGACTCAGCATAGTAGGAAGCGGCGAGGTGACCGCTTAAACTACTACGCCATCTATGCAGTTATACATATTCAAATACACTCGAAAATATGAGTTAGATTTTTCTAATGTGTGTATGTATGTGTATCCTTTTGGCGTAATCGGGTAACATCCGTGTGGTGACGGATTAAGAATAAGGAATGTCACCACCCCTATTCATCCCGTGGGTGACGTAAGAGCCGACTAAGGGAGCAAACTACGCAGGACAACAGCACTGCAAAGAGAAGGAAAACTTAAAGCAAACAATATACCAACCCGTCTGGCCAACGTGGTATAGTAGGCCAAAACCTTTCTAAGGAGAGGCCTACGTCCAGCAGTGGACTGTTATAGGCTGTTGATGATGATGAATCAGGTAAAAATAATATGCAAAACTTGCATAAAGTAATATTCAAAAGACTGATGTCTGAAGCAGCTAGCTCTTCAAACAATATTGAAACCGGTGAACTAATTTTAATTAAGGCACCGACTCCATTCAAACACAAAGATTTACCCATTCTATACTAGATAAATTACTCAACTGTCAAATACAATTACTTAAATAGATTGTTAATGGTATATTGAGATTCTGAATGACGAACTGTTTTCTTGGTAAGTTTATTGATAGGGTTCGAATTGATTTATAGGTTAAGGTTATTTTCTTTACATGTTAGACTAGCTGGCTCGTGCAATTTCGTCTGCGCCTACCAAAATACATACATTTTCCCATTTTTATGGTTCCGTACCCAAAGGGTAAATCGGCACCCTATTCGTCTGTCTGTCTGTCTATGAACTGTGATAGTTCAAAGATGATGTATTTCTATTGCCGCTATAACAACAAATACTAAAAACAGAATAAAATAAATATTTAAGTGGGGCTCTCATACAACAGACATTTTTTTTTCTGATAATGGTGCGGAACCCTTCGTGAGCGAGTCCGACGCGCACTTGCCCAGTTTTTTTAAACATAGTTTTCATATATGCTCGGGTCTTATTGGTCGTGTTGTGATGTTATATAGCCTACAGTCTTCCTCCATAAATTAGCGTTCCAACACTAAAATAACTTTTATATTCGAACCAGTAGTTCTCGAAATTAAAGCGTTCACCCAAACAAACATCAGCTTTGTGATATTGGTAGAGATTATGCTGACGAAACGTCAGGCATCTTCAGCCTTCTCCCACTGCCGGACATATGCCTCACTTTAGGAAGGAGGTTTTGGCCTACTATACCACGATGGCCGGACGGGTTGGTATAGGTTTTGTGTCAAGTTTTCCTTCTCTTTGCAGTGTTGTTGTTCTGCAGAGTTTGTTCCCTTAGTCGGCTCTTAAGACACACACACATAGGGGTTTTGACACTCAGTATTCTTAATCAGTCACCACATAGGACAGATATCTTGAAATAACTTAATAAATTTACATTAGCATCCTTAAAAAAATCAGTAAATGTGTCTTAAATTTGGTATATAATGAAATATCAAGGACCCCATTTAAACAGTAAGCGTACACCAAACTTGAAACACCCTGTACCATAACATAGTATATAATAGTTAAAGTTCTTTTGTTCATTCGTACCTTACTTAAGGTACGTATTGTTTAACTTGCTGTACCTTGACTGAGACCCTTGGGAACCCTAAAGCCATATTTCATTACCCCGAGCTTGTAAGATCCTACTAAATATGTAGGTAAGTGGAAACCTACAACTTTAATGAGAGCAGCGATAAGAATAGCGATTTCATGGCATAACTTTCATGAGAGCAGCGATAAGAATAGCGATTTCATGGCATAACTTTCATGAGAGCAGCGATAAGAATAGCGATTTCATGGCATAACTTTCATGAGAGCAGCGATAAGAATAGCGATTTCATGGCATAACTTTCACCTCACCTACACCTCAAATCACATGCTAAAGTAGAATATCTGAGACTGACCGTCGAGGTGGTTTTTAGTTGAAATACTAAATACTCCTGGCTCCAACTTCGCCAAGGAGCCGGAGATCTGCGGAAATTTTCAACATTAAAACCAAAAAATAGTGTTATTTAACATCAACAGCCTTTAACAGTTCACTGCTGGATATAACCCCCAGAAAAGAGGTTTTGGCCTACTATACCACGCTTGCCAAACGGGTTGGTATAGGCTTTTTTTCAAGTTTTCCTTCTCTTTGCAGTGCTGTTGTCCTGCGTAGTTTGCTCCCTTAGTGGGCTCTTACGACACCCACGGGATGAACAGGGGTGGTGATACTCTGTATTCTTAATCCGTCACCACACGGACCTGTTATTTAACATTATAATTTATTACTAACATGGTTTGTGGTCATAACCAGCCATCAATTGAAATTACAAAAACGAATTTCAGTAGTCTATCTGTCACAGTTCACTGAAACCCTTAGTTCACGTGGAATTCTTTCACTGTGTACCTTTTCTCATTTCTCCAGTGTCACATTATTCAGCTGATACGTATCTAAATCGCTATTCCAACATTACCGTACTTACAGACGGCGTTTCTTGAAGCATTAAGTAAATCTACTAGATTCCACCAAGGGTTTTGATTCTCTTCGTTTTCAATAGAAAATGTATTCAAGCTGTTGTCCTTGGATTAAAGGGGAGTAGTGGACAAAGTTGATTTTTGTTTGCACTTAATAACTGAAGGAAGCGGTTTGGGTAAGTTTTATTTGATGTTTCCTAGTGGTTTGTTCTAAAAGCACATAAAGGATTTTGACATTACAGATATGATTCTACTCACATCTGAATTTCAAGAATGTCCATATTGTGCTAACCGTGGGAGATCCATGCTTCGGCACGAATAACCTGTGTTGCGCATTTTTACAGAACAAGCAAATGAATGTATTTTTTGAAATGGGAAGAAACTATTGAAATCGCGACACTGTTACCGTTACCGACACCTTTGTATATAAGTATCTATATATATTGACACCGTTTACACGAGAGTTGAGTTTTGGCTGAAATACATTGATAATATAACTATGTATAATATAAACATATATTGTGTATATAAGTACAACATACACATATGTTCTCTATAGACTCCATATAGACTCATATAGACTCTTCATTTGTAGGTGTCTATCGTAAGACTTCACTTACCACTTACCGTAAGGTGACCCGTCTGCGTAAAAAAACAGACGAAGACGAATTAAAGACTATGGGAGCCTTTCATCAAAGAGCTAAGTGTTCCAAAGTGTGTAAGTACCCTAAATCAATATAAATTAAAATGAAAAATCAAATGTGTCGCTTGGCGCAAAACTCGAAAATGGCTCTACCAATTCTTTTTTTTTTATATTTTCGTTAAGGCACAATAAAGGTTCTTATGGAGAGAAAAAAACGTAAAAAATGTTAGGGAAATAGGAAAGACATCACTTTTATTTTCCCATAAAAACCACAGAGTAAATTAAAACACCTGTAAAATGTTTGACAGCTAGTGTCAAACATGTGACGTCAATTAAAACGAAACAAACGTGCGGTAGTACTCCTATTATCTTTTATATGCCTTAAAGTCGATTCCTGCCAAAAAAATTAATTTCAAAAAAGCGATCACTCTGAAATACGCTTTTTTTCCTAACTTTTGACAGAACGAAGTCGGTCCGGGCAGCTAGTCTTTGATAAAAGTACCTTCACGAGTTTCGTTTGTTTCCACATCCCTTAAATACAGATCGAGTTGAGGCATGTAGATAATCACAAACGACCTGGATTTTTATAACAGATAATAAATAACGATAGTTCTGGCAGCCGCAGGGGTCAAGTCAGACATACACTTTTTTTATGCAAATGATGTTCGCATTTGGAGCGTGGAAAATGGAAGGCTGATGTTGATATATTGTTAACGATACAAATCTATCAGCAATAATGTTTTTAAATCTGAAACTTTCTGTTTGTTGTCAATATTGAGTCACAGTGAGTGAAATTTTTATATTTATTGATTTTTGAAAGATGAGTTATTGTATTCTTTTATGGTATTAGGGGGCAAACGAGCAGACGGGTCACCTGATGGTAAGCAACTACCGCCGCCCATGGACACCTGCAACTCAATAGTCACAAGTGCGTTGCTGCCATTGGAGTCCCTCCCGCTCGAGTCAGCGTGAGGGGGTATTTGGGCTCCGGTAACCTCACTCACTCAGTGAAAGGCAAAGAAAGAATCGCTTACACAAATTACACCGGTTTTTGGCCGTAAAATTGAATTGTCTGTTTTTAATGTCAAAGTAATTGTTTTTTTTTCCACTCTAACACGGTTATTTGCACGATACCTATGCATGAAAACCAGTTTATTTATTTTTTATCTGTATGTCCGTCTGTCTGTTCGTTCCAGGTAATTTTCTAAACGGTTGGACCGATATGGATAATATATTACTGCCAGGTAGCTGTCTATATAAGGAGTAACTTAGGCTATTTTTCCTCTCAAAAAAAACATTATAAAATTTTGCCCGGTCCGGGAATCGAACCCACTAAGGCAGCGCTTTTCAAATTCTAGGCGAACGAAGTCGCAGGTACCAGCTACTATACAATTTTTATATGCCCGCTCCGATCCTGTCGGCCGCTACCACCCGGGACGGACGTAGGGCCCCCACATTTTAAAACTCTAAAATATTAATTTTAATGATATGCTGTAAAGAGCAATTATTGAATAAGGATTAACAACATATTTTTTTAAATAGCTTCGTAAATAACCCATATTTTTCTGTTATATTTAAAAGATAAAAATATGTACCATACCATACCATCGCGGACTCTAATCTTTTTAAGATATACAATTCCGTGGTACATTATTTTAGTTTATCTTGTGAGGTTTAGGTTGAAAACGCTTTCAATGTAAGCGCACAAAAACATGTTTGCTACCCCAAATCTTTGAAATTCGCGGATTTTCTATTCTATAATATGCATGTATTATACATATAAACCTTCCTCTTCAATCACTGTCTCTATTGGTGAAAACCGCATCAAAATCCGTTGCTTAGTTTAAAAGATCTAAGCGTACAACACAAAAAGCGACTTTATTTTATACTTAAAGCTCTTTTAAACATACGACAAATATAGCAAAATACTTTTAGGGTTACTCCTGGAGACCTCGCTTCCACGACCTCTGCCTACACTTTAGTCAAAGGATAAGTACCTGCCCTAATCTTTTCCCTGGACGAGGCATATTTAATTTGCAAAGGGATGTGTGTTGTAAAATTCATTGAAATTTTTGTACTGTACCAAGTAATGAAGGTCTGATGGTAACAAATTAGTTTCGTTAAATCCACTTTTCATGTTAGAACATGTACATACATGTACATAATACAATGTACATAATACAATAATAATGTATTAATGATAAATTATATTTATTTCTGCAATTTAATCTTTTCAGATATTTTTACAAGTCGGACTTTATTGCTAGAAGGCGTCGGCTTTTCCTAAGACTTACTCTGGAAGGAAACGCCGAAAGAAACCACAGAGATGTCTTTTTTTTTAGTCCGTAAACAAAGTAAAAGAAAACTATGTGACTTCAGTATAGGATCTGGGTTGACCTTTGGAGAAAGGACCATAGATTTGGGTCGGTCCGTCCATACAGATGGCATACGGTTCCCAGAGAGCCCCAACTCTAGAACTGAACGGCGTTGAACTGATCGATTTGAATTCGTATCAACACGCTTGAACGGCTGCGATATTCTCTTCACTGCGGGCATTTCTTTGTCTCACAGGCAAAGCAGTATCGTGGAGAGTGAATTCACTTTCAAATTTTGCGCGAAGCGCTTTTACTCTAGCGGTAGGAGAACGCGAATTTGCATAATAATTTTGGACGATTTCGTTGGTTTAAAGTGAAACGTGACATGATAAAATGGCAAACCTTACTGAACACAAATGACAAGAGACGTCAAAGATCCATCATCAAACATGGCCGCTATGAGCTGTCAAAACCAGGTCATCCCTATTGGTAGACCCAATATATATATATACATATACACAAGTTCCTCGCCATGGTACACAGCTTGTTGGGGAGATATGCTCTTCAACAATTTAATTTCATACTAACTACGAGTATAAACAGCAACTTTTGAAGAAACTAGAATTTGAAATTATATTCCGCTTTGTCTGCTTATTCACAAGCGAAATTAAAAGCTCTCAAACTTATATTAAACTTGAACTTAATAACTTGTCTTGTTTTTCTGTAAGAGAATACCGTTTGAGACATCATCAATCTTAAAGGAACATATTTCAAAGTAATGATAATAAAATTACTTAGTCAAGTACAAAATTGGCTTAATTATCTTAGCCATAATTCCAAAAAAGTTTAGACAGTACCATAATCTACAGGGAGTTGCTGTGCCATCACTCTTTCTTTAATCAGTTTTAGATCAAGGTTAGGCTTACGTCTTTGCTAGGTAATTATATAATATACTCTGCATTCATTTGAATTGTTTGGCCTAATACCAGCATCAAACTTTCCGTATCTTTCCACACGTCAATATTTTCATACTTATTACCTGGATAGCTGGCGCTCAACTACTGTACGCTGTTCAAGACACTTTTTGCCCCGTACAATCAATCTGTGGAACGGGTTATCGTCTGCGATATTTCTTCGACCTTCAAACTTTCAAGAAAAGAGCGTACTCCTTCCTAAAAGGCCAGCAACGCGTTTGCAGTTGCAGACGTTCATGGGCGGCGATGGTGACTTTCCATCAGGTGACCCGTCTGCTCGTCTGCCCCCTCTAACAGAAAAAAAAAGTAGAACATCGTCTTGTGTACTATCCTACTCTGAACAGGTTCAATATTATTTGTTTTAAAATAATAATTGTTTATTAGGTAGCAACTAGGTCGCTCGGTAATATGATTAGGGCCATGGTGCGGAGCGAGAGTGCGTGGAACTCCGCCGTCTCCTTCTGCGAGCAAGTTATGCTTGCGAAGGAGATGGCGGAGCGGGACCGGGAGAGGTTTAGAACTCTCCCGACCCGCAAGGCCTGGACACGGGCCAGGTACCTTAGGCGCCGAAGTCGCAAGCGCAGGCCTAGGGGTGACAGGTGAGGCCATCCGTCACCCTAGCAGAAGCCGTGCCCTTTCGGGAGCACCAAGAGAACATGGAGGTTTCCATATAGGAGAGGGTCATCTCCCCGCCTTAGATGGCCCGAGGTAAAATATGTTTAATATTAATTGTTGAATATTATATGAAGTGAATGTCAAACTTTATTGGATCTTTCCTTTATTTTTATGCAATTAACAAACAAAGATACTCGTAGTTTTACGCCATCCAGCTACAGGAGTAATCCCACACACATTCTGTAGCCAGTAGCAATATCGCCCTTTATATTCTCCGACGGATCTCCTTCATCCGCTATAATTATTCATATGAAGGATTCTTTAGAAATTGGTCTAAATTGCCACTGAAATTTTGAAATGAGTAGAGTATTTAAACACACAACACAAACCAATATACTTCAACACAAACAAACAAAGACAACATAACAAACACAAGACAGAGATAGTTGAACAAACTTTAACTCATCATCATCAACAGCCTTTAATACTCCACTGCTGGATATAGGCCTCTCTTTAGAAAAGATGATTTGGCCTACTATACCACGCTGGCCAGACGAGTTGGTTTAGGGTTTGTTTAAATCGACATTAAATAAATATTAAAGAAACGGTTGTTATGGCAAAACTTAGGGGAGACCTATATTCAGCAGGAAGTCTTTTGGCTGAGAAGAAGAAGAAAAATAAACTATTGCAAACAAGTCCCCGTATTTCCAATGACAAGTCCATCAAAAAACGTGACCATCCAAAGACGACATTGACCTCAATAAACCGCATAACCGTTTAAGTTATAGTGAAAATAAAAAGATTATTATCCTTTTATCCAGTACAAAAGTTTCATCTCCAGCATAATTTCGTGTTTCCGACAAAGGATGGATCTGCATAAATACTGTAGCAAAAAAGGGGACACATGGCCGAAGTGATGCTTCATATAGAAGGCCAGTAATCTGGGTATGGGCTAAGTTAAAAGCGTTCGATTGTTTGTTACAAACAAACATAGTTATTTTTAGAGTTCCGTACCTCAAAAGGTAATAAAGGAACACTTATAAGATCACTTTCTCACCAGACCTTGCACCTACCGACTATTACTTTTTCCAAAATTTAGTCAACTTTTTAGTGGGTAAAAAATTCAATTCCCGAGAGGAAGTACAAAATGCCTTTGAAGAGTTTGTTGCCTTCCGTCCAGCTGATTTTTACAAGAAGGGCATCAATAAACAGCCAATGCGTTAGCAAAGATGCGTCGATTGCATGGGTGATTACTTCGAATAACAGAAATAAAAAAGTTTGAAAAAATAAGTACTTTCATTTATTGCATACAAAACGGCAATTTCATACGAGGGGTGATCAATAAGTAATGATAATCAATATGAAACAGAACTATTAGATTAAAAAAAGTATTTTATTTTTCAGCATAGTCTCCTTGCAAGTTAATACATTTAGTGTATCTTTTTTCTAAGCCCATGATTCCCTTAGAAAAAATTCTTTGTCTTGACCCTCCCAAAATGCCTCTACTGCGGCCATCACTTCACTATTGTCCTCAAATTTGTTGCCCCGGAGGTGTTCTTTGAGCCGAGGAAAGAGGTAGAAGTCACTGGGAGCTAGATCTGGCGAATAGGGAGGGTGTTCGAGCAGTTCCAACCCCGTTTCTTCAATGGCAGCCATCGCAACTGCGGCTTTGTGAGCCGGGGCGTTGTCTTGGTGAAACAGCACTCCAGCGCGCAGTTTACTGCGTCTTTTTGACTTAATAGCTTCTCGCAATCTTCTTATTTGGCCTGCGTAGTAAGAGCCTGTTATAGTGGCCCAATTTTCCAAATATTCCACCATAATAATTCCTTCTGCATCCCAGAAAACAGACGCCATAACCTTTCCCGCTGAACTTGACACTTTGAATTTCTTCGGCGTTGGTGAGGAAGCTCGTTTCCAAGTCATTGATTGTTGTTTGGTTTCGGGATCAAAGTGGTGGATCCAGGTCTCGTCCATGGTCACAAAACGCGACAAAAAAAATTCTTTATCGGCCTGGAACTTTTGAAGATTCACCCTCGAAATGTCGACTCGTTTCTTTTTTTGCTCGTCGGTTAACATTCTCGGTACCCAACGCGCAGAGACCTTTTTCATATGCATTTTGTTGACAATGATTTTTTGAACGCTGCCATAGGAGATCCCTGTGACCTCAGCTACATGCCTTACGGTCACCCTTCGATCGGCCAACACGATATCTTCCACTTTTTTGACGTTTTCTCCAGTAAGGGACGTGGAAGGGCGTCCCTCGCGATGTTCATCTTCAGTGGAGGTTCTGCCCAGCTTAAATTCCTTTGCCCAGCGTGTGACTGTGGAATATGGAGGAGCAGACTCCCCCAATGTTTCCTCTAAGTCGCTGTGTATGTCTTTGGTAGACATTTTTTTCAGGCAGAGGTACTTGATGACAGCTCTTATTTCATTTTTCTCCATTTTGATGTTTTCTCTTCTACAGTTCGTATTCAAATGAATGTATCTCCCGGTAATGGTGTCCTATTTATACATTTTTTTGAAGCTGAAGTAGTGGATATATAAGCAAGCAGTAAAAAAATAATTTGGGTTTTGTGCGTTCTAGAAATACTCGATTATCATTACTTATTGATCACCCCTCGTAGGTAAAGACCTATTAAAAGATAATGAAAATTAAGATAAATTTTGGCAATTACAAATTTTCGCAAAAATCTACGTAAAATGGGTACGGATGGGTAGGTACGGAACCCTCGGCGCACGAGTTCGACGGTGAACGGTGAAGTTGTACAACCTGGTCAAAACTTCAGGCAATTTAAAGATTATCTGCAGTCCGTTAATAATTATATTCTTTATGACCTTGTTACATTCTTCTAACATTTATTTCGTATAGTTTAATAAATTCAAAACCTGTAAGGTCTAGTAACTTAAGCCAGACGGACACGGGACAGATTACAATGTCAGGGGAACTTGGACACAATGTCACCGGGGAAGCGAGCTTAAGGCGTCTCGTACATAATCTTTGTACTAAATGTTATGGGATCTTGTACGCAGATGTGGTTTCTAGTAATAGATTTACAAGGTAATTTAATATGTAATTGACTCATTCTCTGTCGAGAAAATTGTTATTTGATTTATTTCTGGGAAATTCTGGAAACTTTATTGTTAAATGCTAAAATGTGGGTGTACGACTTAACCTTTCGGGTGTATGTAGGCGTTTATGTACATACCTTAGAAATAACTACAATAAACAATACAACAGCTTATAATAATAATCAAAAACGACGACGTAAAAAATTAAACCACACCACAGATGTATTTTGTTAGGGTACTATGATGATATGTATACATGTTTTTATAAATATATGAGTTTATTACTGTGTATATTTGCTTATTATATGTTCAAATATTAGATGGTATTTCATTTCTTCTATAAACCTAAATAATTATTTTTGGTTTATTGCTTTTTCTGCGTCACCCAATCGTTCGACTGGTAGAGAATGCTTTAGGCATTAAGTTCGCCAATGCATATATTTAAATCAACAAAATGATGTTTCTATATGCAAAATCACGAATTTTCGTCATTTACTTTAGCCAAGGACTACGATAGGCTGACAATGATGATGATGATGTAGCCGCTTTACATAATTTTATTTCATTATAGCCTACTTATATTGTTTGTCGATTTTAGATTTTTGCCTTCTTCGACAGTCATGTTATCATTTCGAATATGAAAAATTTTCGTGCAACATATTATTAAAAAAAATATAAAAAATTAGACTTTATTCACACAGAGAGAACAACAACATACGCTAGTCTCTCCTCACTCAACCTGTTCCCTGTGAACAACCCACAGGCTCGAGGCTAAATCCACAGTAGTGGGTTTTAACTTGTGCTTGAAATAAGATACAACGAAGAATAACCGCTTTGCGAGAGATTATCATGATGCCGCGCGTATTTTAAGTTGCTTATCGGATAGAAATGTGGACCAAACTATAACTTTTTCCATATATATCCGTTCTATCGTTGGTTTTGTTTTGGAGTACAATTTTCGGTAAAAGTATTAACCTATATCTTAAACGTGAGGAGAATTGTTCGTACTCATATCTTAAGCAAATGCGCAAAAGACGGAGTGTGAATTTTGGAATATTTATAGTAGTATAAATATTTAGGTAGCCGAATAACGCAAGATTCTAGATGTTCCTCAGACATAGTAGAGCGACTCGCAATATATATGGAGTATTGCAGTTTAGGGCTGCGAAACGTGGACGCTGACCCAAAAAGACAGAGATAGGTTAGCAGCATTTGAAATGTGGTGATGGGCCTCCATCACCACATTTCAAATGCTGAACATCAGTTGGATGGACATCAGTTGGATGGACAAAAGAACCAATGAGGAGGTCTTGCTAATGGTGAGTGAAGAGAGGAAATTGAATGCCATTGAAAACAGAAGAGACAGAATAATACTGGAAAAGAAAAATAGAAGGCAAGAGAAATCGAGGACGGCTTAGATCAACATACACGCAACAAGTGAAGGAGAAAGTGGGAGTCGTAGCCTCTCAGGAGGTCAAACAGATCGCAGAAAATAGAGAGGAGTAGCAATTGCTCAACCGACAAGGGCGAGAGAGTGGTGTAGAAAAATAAAAACTTTTGACACAATATTTTGTTCAAAAAAGATAAATAAATGGCTGCATAAATCTACAGGGACTCAATCATATTTTAACCTGTGAAGGTACAAAAGCCTAAAAAGCAAAATAAAGCAAGACATTCAAAGATATAGAAATTTGAGAAAAAATCGAGAGTCGTTGGTTCGATTCCCGCCCAAGACAAACAATGATGTAGTGAGCACAATCATTCGTTCTATTTCTGGGTGTATTTTTATCTATAATTTGAATGTATTTAGAAACTTGCCTAGTTTGGGATTAGAATGTCGTATATGCAACTAGCTAAGGCCATGGCCTTAGCTAGTTGCATATACGGCTGCAGCCTCCGTACGCACACCCCACCAAACACATTTAAACTCCACGTCGAAAAACAGAAAAACATCATTCAAAATCGACAAGAAAATATAAGAAACAAACTCACACTAATTGTAGTCAAGTTCAAACATGACTAAATCGTCAATATAAGTTACAGCACAAACTAAATTGTAAACAAAGTTTCAGCTTATGTGCCTCTATTATTTACAGTTGGTGCGTGCGATTTCATTAGCTTTCCTAGAGTGTCTCAAAATAGTAAGTTTTCTAATATCTGTTGCGTCTACTTTAATTTATAATAATAAAAGGCAGAATTTGGCAACAAAGATTTGTCGCTATAATCACCACACTTAACCATTATTAAGTGGTTTTAAAAATGGTTTCTGATTCGGTTGATTTTCCTTTAAAATTTGTCATTTCTAATCACCGTTGATTATCATTCGATTTGGATTATTTTAGAACGATTTACTTCCCATTGAGTTCTAATAATAATAGAATGCGTAAAAAATAAAGGAACATATTCCAATATTATGTCTAATAAGGTATACTCAGTAATAAGTTAAGTATAACTTGGTGTAACTACGCATGAAAACAGCAAGAATACTGCATTTACATGTATGATAAATTGGAAAGCGTAAACACAAAATCCAAATAGTCTTGCAGCACATCATCTTAAAACCAATTCAGTCAACCAAATCAAACCCAAGTACGTTTGTTTGCCACTCAACTTTTAATTAGTTATGGAACCATTTGCTCATCAGATAAAACCAGAAGCATACACATCGGCCTTGACATCTCACGGCCGTCTGATTCCAAACTATTTAAAACCAGTGTGCTATGGTAATCAGACTGCTGATAAACATCTTTATATATATATTTCTTCTGTGAGTGTGTATGTCACTGAACTTCTCTCAAACGACTGGACCGATTTTGATGAAATTTTTTGTGTGTGTTCAAGGGGATCTGGGAATGGTTTAGATTCACAATTTTGAATGGTAAGGGTGACCCATCCCTAATTTTTTTTTTGTTGCAATACAACGTTTGCCGGATCAGCTAGTATATATATATATTTCTAAATACATGTTTTTTTTTCTTTTTATTAGGGAAACAAACAGATTCAAATTAAAAAAAAAATATACAGGTAATCTAAACACAATCCAAAACAGTTACCACGTATAAATATACATTAGCGCTAAAAACATTTTAAAATTTAAAACTATAATTTACAAATGCATAGTAAGAACACACACGCACATCTCAGTAAGAAAAAAAATACAATTTAAAAGTAAATATAGTAAGAACATTTTATTCATACATACTCGTACATGTTAAAGATAAATTTTACACCCAGATATAGAATTAAATATCGTGCTCACCACGCAATTAACCCTCTGGCTTAGTAATTAGGGTCACTCACCACTAGGCCAATTAAGACTATAATATTTTGAAATAACTAGATCTAGTCTAATCAAAGAGTCTAGCCTATCAAGAACAAAAAATAAATTTTCACTTGCATTGTAGAAGGTATCAATTCTTGTCATTGCCTAAATTAATATCTATTAATTCAAAAACGATTTCTTAAAGCCACGAGAGAATATTAAAAGAAACTCTCCAAAATACTATATCTATCGACTTGAAAAGCTTAAGGTATTCAAGGCACAAGCCGTGGAAGAATTCGTGATGCCTATTACTCAGGCTAGAAAATCTCAAGTATTTTTCACGGCCTAAATATAAAAAGTCAGATTCCAATAATTGTACCCTTTTTCATTATAGCCATCAATATAGCCTAGACGTGCTTTTAAAGATTTTGAGGAATAATTGAAAGGTATAAATTGTGTTACAAGAAGTCAATGAGGTGTTCCTAATTTGTGGAGTGGAATAATCTACTTCTAAAAAATAATATTGTGAGCCAAAGCAGAAAATTTTATACATCACGGCACATCAACAGCCTGCCTGGACTTAGGCCTCTCCTTAGAAAGGATGTTTTGGCCTACTATACCGCACTGGCCAGACGGGTTCGTATAGGATTTGTGTTAACTTTTTCTTCTTTTTGCAATGCTGGTGTCCTGCTTAGTTTGTTCACTTAGTCGGCTCTTACGAAACCCACACAGGATGAGTAAGGGTGGTGAAACTCCGTATTCTTAATACGTCACCACACGGATGGATAAAAAAATTTGCACACATGAAATTAAAATACACTTATTATAGTCTTATATCTGTATAGATTCATTTTGCTGATGTCAATTAAACTTTCTGGAGATCATATCGGACTGCACGGATGGTGTAGTGGTTTAAGCGGTCGCCACATGGGACGACACTTTGTGTGATCCAAAAATTGTTGTTCTGAGTCTAGGTGTTCTTCGTGTCCGTTTCATGTATTTTTGTAAAGTCCCCCTCGATACAGGATATATTCCTAATGCCGGAGTATTTTTTTAAAAGAGAAAAGAGTTTTCTTTGTGCAGAATACTCCTAATCGAAGCATTTGGTCACATGTCTTGATATACAATATGTTTATGTTTTTTTTTCTATCACATCACATCATCACGTTAACAGCCTTTAATAGTCCACTGCTGGACATATGCCTCTCCTAAGAGAGGAGGTTTTGGCCTACTATCCATACTAAGAAATTCACGAATACATGTTACTGCCTGTTATAACATAGAGCTTATTTCAGCAAAATAACAGAATGCTCATGTTCGTGAATTTATTACGAGGTAAACCACTCAAAACAATTCAATACTCAATTATGAGTATTGAATTGTTTTGAGTGGTTTACCTCGTAATAAAACATTAATTTTATAAAACATTACCTCGTAATAAAAAAAAATCATACACTTCATTAGAAGTGTATGATTTTTTTTCTAATTTCATGGCGATTCTTCACTTCTTTTATTCCCTCATAGCCATTAATCGTTATCACCATTGATTTACTACTACGTTTAACCAAAAGATATTCCAGAAATTCCAATCCCACGGATCTCTCAGCTCCTAATAAAACATAAAAAATACATTTTCAAACGTTTTCGTAAATCGAGAATTTCACATTCGAGATTCTCGGCATTACATAATTTAACCACTGTATAACAAATACAAAAGGAATTCTCTTTTATTTAGTTTTGCAGAGTTATGAATCTCATTGTTCTATTTCGCCTAATACCTACTCAATTTTTACTATAAAAACTTAACAATAACATTATGCAAAACAAGTTTTTACTGAAGTCACAAATGCCGAATTTGAAGTCTATTTCTTCAGAAACTTAGAAGTGTGTTTGGATTCTACAAACTTTGCAAGCGTTTGGGGAATATTACTCTTATAATATATTTTGTTGACAATAAACGATAGAGACAGAGAGATGGTAGCCAACTGACGAGAGAAGTGATACCATGGCCTCATAGAAAACCGGTGTTAGTTATTTTTAATAGTTAGTTACTTTCACTGAGTGAGTGAGGTTACCAGAGCCCAAATCATCCCTCCCGCTAACTCGAGCGGAAGGGACTCCAAGGGCGGCAACGCACTTGCGACTAATGTTCCAGATGTCCATGGGTGGAGGTAGTTGCTTACCATGTCCCGTGACCCGTCTGCTCGGTTGCCCCTTATACCACAAAAAAACATTAATTGAGAAGGAAAAAGGTAAACTTTTATTTATCTGTGCTAATTAACTAGGTAATATGTGTAATCAGTGATTCTTTTGATATATCCGCTTCTTTAATTAGGCCGGTTAATTAAGGGCAATTATTCAGTTATTTTTTTGTTTGATTCAAAAGTGTTAACTCAAGTGTAGTGCAGCGTATCAGCCATTTGCAAATCACTGTCCTGTAGACATCTAAAGAGTGCCTATGGTAATAAGTCTGTCATTATACATTTTGTGTATAAAGTTTAAATAATAATAATATTGCTTTTTCATATTTTTTTAAATATGTTTTTTTTGTTACTTATATAAAAATGTTATCAATATGTATATATAAATTTATCCTCCAAATTTCTTCTGATTTATTTCGTTGCGAATTCCAAGATAATGTAATTTGTTTCCTGGGACTTCCCGAGTGTCATAACGCGGTGTGTTCCTGGGGTACTGCTCTTGATCCTGGTGTAGAGGAGTTACAGTGGTGGGCGTGTGGTAGGGATTAGTCCCATTTTAAATATATATAAATGTAATAAGGAGAATAATAATATCTTAACATATCTTACACATGATCGCCTGATCTCGAACTAGACAGAGCCTGCTGACAAAAATACTAAAATATTTCTAAATTGCATACCTATTATAGAAAAATTACATCTCGTGATGGAACTCATGATCGTGCTCACCACACAATTATATCTCCTGGGTGGGACTCGAACCAACGACCTTTGGCTTAGCAGTCAAGGTCACAAACCACTAGTCCAACAGGCCAGTCACAAGTACTAAGAAAATGTTTTCAAAATGTACCTAAATATACAAACCATGATTAGGTTAAAAATGTGTAATTTAATTAGAAATTCAAGGACTAGGTAATAATTATAAACAAACATCATTATTCGACTGCCTCCGTGGTGCAGAGGCAGCGTATGCGACTGCTGTGTTCAGGTCCCGGGTTCGATGTACGAGTCGGACCAAATGTTTGTATGATCTGCAAATATTTGTTTCGAAGTTTGAGTGTTTTCTATGTACACATAAAACAACCACATATAATTATATGTATGTATTTACAAAAAAAGTATGTAAATATTCTGTCACTCAATCTAGCTTTTATAGTACAAGCTCTGCTTAGTTTGAAACTAGATGGCGTTGTGTCAGATGTCCGAAATTATACAAATTGACTTAGTAATATATAAAACTCGTATTTTTCGTGGCTTCCTTCCACGGGCTTGTATCTACGTATTGCGAAGCCTTCATTATTCAGACATTAAATAATAAAATACATGCGTAACAGTAGCAGCTGGCATTTTAAATGTATGTACGGATATTTTGTATTTTTTTTAAATATGATAAACATTTTTAAAAAGGAGGACATCATTGTTTTTTTGTGTTTCATGTTCGGACATAATTTCCTCTTATACAGACTGATTTTCAAAATTATTTTTTTGTTCGGAAGGGGTTTATTCCGAAACGTTCTTATTTACATTTCATATAGATCTGATTACTGAAACAAATCTTGGAAGGTAATTTAAACCTTCCTCTTATTTTTTAAAAGACATCTCCTGAATATATCCTGTGTCGTGGGGGACTTTACAAACAAACAAGAAACGGACACAAAGAGAACCCAGACTCAGACCAACCATTTGTGGATCACACAAAGTGTCGTCCCATGTGGGAATCGAACTCGCAACACTCAGCATAGTAGGTAGCGGCATGGCGACCGCTTAAACCACTATGCTATCCGTGCAGTGCAGGCTTCTGAATGTTGTATTGAATTGAAATGTATACTCATATGTTGTTTGAATAACAATATTATAATATTGTTTCTTCAGTCCGATCTGAAAATGGAACCATGGCTTAGATAGTGAAAGCCTTCCATACCTACTATCAAACCCCAAGACTAAGGTCGTTAACAATCATCTGACGATGGAGGAACAGTTTGATCCTTTTAAATTATATACCAGGTAATCAGTAATTATCCGTTTGGTGATGGATTAAGAATACGGAGTGTCACCACCCCTATTTATCCCGTGGGTGTCGTAAGAGCCTACTTAGAGAACAAACTGCAAACAGCACTGCAAAGAGAAGGCAAACTTGACACAAAACCTACACCAACCCGTCTGGCCAGCATTGTATTGTAAGTCAAAACCTCCTTTATAAGTCCAGCAGTGGGCTATTGAAAGCTGTTGTGAATCAGAATTCACATAATAAAACATGTAAATAGATATTAATAAACTGAGAAGTAATAAAAGGATTATTTATTATTATTTTTATTAATCGAAAATCAGTCTAAATACTTCACAAAACTCGGATAAAACTCGGACACGGGTAAAAATATATATAATTTTTTGGAGATGTTTAGCCTATTTATATTAAGTGCATCATCATCATCTTTAATAGCCTTTAATAGTCCACTGCTGGACATAGGCCTCCCCTTATAAAGGAGGTTTTGGCCTATTCTAACATCTCTATCACGTACATACTGATGATGATTCAATCACCAATTCCAAAGTTCTCGTTACTAATTGATCTAAAGCGAATGACAATTCGATGAACAATATTAAGATAGGATAGATTTTTAGGTTTAAATCAAATTAGTTCGTCCGCGTCATTAAATCTGTCTCAAGTACAGCCTGAATTGTCCTTCACTATCAATTTAATGTTTTTGTATCTTCCAATCAATATTATATATGTGAGAATAGCTAGGTATGACATCACATCATAAAAACGTGCCGCATTGATCGTTTTGGCGTTTAATAAAAAGGTACTGCCGCCCTCTGTACCATATTATGTCACTTTATAAAACGGTGGCAGAATAAAGAGTTTTCTATCTTGACTTGACAGTCATCTACCCTATTGTATTTTTAACCCCAGACGGAAAACGAAGGAGTGTTATAATTTTAACCTGTGTGTCTGTGCATCTGTCTGTTTGAGGCATCATAGCTCCCGAACGGATGGACCAATTTCGATGCGGATTTTTTTGTTCGAAAACCGATGTGATCAAGATGGTTCTTAGTTTAAAAATTTGAAGATCACATCTGACTTCCTAGGTGATGAAGGGATCTCACTAAAATCCACAGGTCCGATTGATCTGAAATTTTCTATACTGTTACTTTGCACCGTACCTTTGCAACTTTATTTACGTTTTTCCTAAATTATTTATTACATTCCTTTGTCGCGGTTGTGTGAATAGTTGACTATATTATTATTTATGCTAATTTAATACTAATATATTTTGCTTCTGTAAAGTATACTTCATATTAGCTTATAACTATTTAATGTATTGTTATTGCATAGGCCGGTTTACGTCCGTCACTCATTAAAAGGTCTGGTTGAAGACCAGCGCTTGTCATCTGTCAAGTAGACGCTGGACCAGGACCTCAATTCTGCTATTTTATGTCCACGCCAAGCCACTGTCCTACCACTGACACGCTATTGAGATGCCATCGAGTGGCCATTGGCATCGGTAAAAATATCGGTAGTTGAAAATATATTACGTTTCTTGAAGAAATGATTTATTTATTTTTATTATAATAAATTATTAAATTAATTTATCTTATATTGTGAGTGTATGTTCTTTCGTTCACGAATAAATTGTTCTTTTTTCTTTGATGATATATCTACGACATGGTAACCTGGAACTTGCTGCTTCATCAAGCAGTCTGCGGAATAGCCAACTCCTCAGAAAATTACAGCATAAATACCATGTTTGGGCTTTATACTGTCTTTTTAGTGTCGAGGTTTTTTAATATTCTGTTATTAAGGGAGTAACATCTAATTCCATTAAAAATTACACTAATTTTCTATTCTAATTGCTTATTATGGAGGAACTGAAATAAGAATTTACTTAGGAACATGTGTAAACAGCCCTGAAAGACCCACTTATTTTTAACATTATAACAATGTGAGTGTAACAACACAAGTACAAAAGTAAGGCATCATAAATACTTACACGGTGAGCTGCGACCTTGTTCTCAAGAACATTCTAGCTTTTGTCGTGTCTGTTGACATACTATTACTTTGTTAATTGGGGAAAAGTTTTCAGTCATAAATTAAAAAGACCTGTAATAACAGCATATGGTATAATTATGATTAGTAGCCTCAATTGGAGTTTGTTTATTTGTTATGTTATTATTATTATTATTATTTTTTAATTTTTTTTTTAAAGACAACTCCCGCATTAGGAATACATTCCTGTGTCGCGGGGGACTTTACAAACATACATGAAACGGACACAAAGAACACCCAGACTTAGAACAACAATTTGTGGATCACACAAAGTGTCGTCCCATGTGGGGTTTGAACCCACAACACTCAGCGCAGTAGGAAGCGGCGTGGCGACCGCTTCAACCACTACGCCATCCGTGCAGTCAAATTATGTACGTCTTAACTACTGAACCCATAACCATATGACTGGACTGTTGGTTTAATGGGATTCGATGCCCACCCGAGGTAAATAATTGTATGATGGCAATTACTTGAATATCCGAGCACGCTAACCGGTATTTGTTATTATTAAATTATTATATATAGCAAAATCTAGTACTTATCACAAACTAAATATGTCTGTACTATTTCAAATTTGACTGCACGGATGGCGTAGTGGTTTAAGCGGTCGCCACGCCGCTTCCAGTCACGCACAAAGGCTCAGAAGAAGAAGTGCATTCTTGTTGTGTTTCCTTACATTAGTTAAAATCAGTAACATTATAAACAAGCTAGTTTTTAAAAAAACCTCAATTGCGTGAAATGTAAGTAAGCCTAAAATGCAATTCTTCCTCCGAGCTTTTTTCCCGAACTAGGTAGGGGTCGGGTTTTTAAATCTATTGTAATATGGCTGAATTTTTATTTTTTAACACGTAGCCATTGCCATCAAAACTCCACAATCAAAGTACTAGGCGATATCAAAGTTCTGTAAAAAGACTGTTGTCGGACTAAAATGCTGTCAATAAATAATAATAATATTGTACCACATTCACACAACGCCATCTAGTCCCAAACTGTTGTGAATTGCAAAAGAGTGGCCATGAGTTTGTTTGCCCTTTCTTCTCATAAGGCTCAACCCCTTGGAAACGGGCGGTTGTAGATCGGCACAGGCATATCATAGATTTTGTATGGGTTTGATTTTTGTTAAATTTATTTGGTTACTATTTGACAAAACAGAGATTGTTGCTTTTGTGTGTGTTGATCTATGACTTTAGAGTCTACATGGAAGACGATTTCAAACAATTTTGGAAATTTTATGAAATAAAGAAAGTTTGAGTTGAGTTTGATATAAATACATATATACTTTTTTTTTGTAAATACATACATATCATACATAGAAACACCCAGACCAAATCAAACATTAAAAGTTAACACACACACACACACACACAAAAGTTGCACACTAATGTTTGGCTTGAGCGGGAATCGAACCCGCAACCTTTGAATTAGCAGTCCGTTATACAAACCACTACGCCATCCGGTCGTCAATTTTAATCAATTCTTTGAAAGGCCATCTTGATATTTTAATTACATAATTATTATCCTCAGAGCATCCGCATTAACAGTCGATTAAAACGCTCTTTGAGAATTCAACGAAAACAAGTTAAACCGCAGCGGGATTATCTCAAATATAAACTTTACACAAAGCTGAGAGTGATTATCTAAAGAACCTTACAGTTGCAGCCTTTTAAAGAAACTCTTTATATAAGTGAAATCTGTTAATGGCGCCGCGTTTTTTTACGACTTTGGTCACGAAATGGGTTGTAAGATATACTCGTACATTATCTTTAAAATACTTACATGAGTAGCTAGTTGTTGTAGATCGGCACTGGCATATCATAGATTTTGTATGGGTTTTGTTAAATTTATTTGCTTACTATTTGACAAAATAGAGATTGTTGCTTTTGTGTGTGTGTTGATCTATGACTTTAGAGTCTACATGAAAGATAATTTCAAACAATTAAAAAAAAAATGAAATAAAGAGAGTTTGAGTTTAGTGGGAACTGAATAATTTTTAAACTTTCATCATCATCCCAGCCTTCAGTAGTCCACTGCAGGTCATAGGCCTCATTTTAGAAAGAAGGTTTTGGTGAACTATACCACGCTGGCCAGACGGCTTAGTATAGGGTTTGTTTCAAGTTTTCCTTCTCTTTGCAGTGGACTCCTACGTTGTTTGCTCCCTTAGACGGCTCTTACGACACCCACGGCATGAATAAGAGTGGTGACATTCTGTATTCTTAATCCGTCACCACACCACACCACACCGACTAACGAATGCTACTATTGACGGATTTAAAGTATAGATTACTCAGATTTCTTTGGTTAGTAGAACGAAATTGTCTAAAGAAGATGTAAATACAAAGATTGGTCTGAAACGACTGTATTATGGGAGGTCTCTTGGTTTTATGAAACCAAGAGCCCTCCCATAATAGAGACTGTGTGTCTCTCCAACACAAACGGAGGATCCTCCGATCACGCGAGGTAATCATGTTTGGCAGGACGAAAGGTAGAAAAACTTTAATTGCGCAATACAGGATTGGTAGTTAAATTACTTCGTAGTTCTATGTGTTTTCGTTAAATTATTGAAGTATGTTTTTTTTCGTTACATATCGAAGTGACTACAAAAATTTTCTAAATTTAAATGGTGGCCCTCTTGCTGAGAATTTAAGATTAAGACACGGTTCATGAAATTAAATTAGTTAAGACTAGCTATTGCCCAGGGCTCGTGTGTTTATTTCTTATTTCGTGTCCTTAACCTTTAAAACGCTGAAATTCCTGACAGTCCTCTCAGTCTTCATCTCCATTCTCTCATTTTCATAAATGTTTTATCGGTGTTTACAACATAAAAAATATCAGCTGCCCAAATTTTAAGTTTGTAGCCATAGTGGTTTAGGCTCTGGGTTAATTGATTAGTCAGATAGGGCAAGTAATTTTAATTTTTTTGATTTATTTTCATAAGGTCTTCATCATCTTGCTGTACTTTTTTTAAAGACGATTTGCTTTTTGTAAGATTGCTCATGAATAATTGCTATTTTATTATTCCTGTGATTACATTTTACATTTATCTCTAGCCTGTACACCTCTATAAATTCTCTATAGTTCTACTACAGCTCTACATACACACTTTTGACAGCTTATCTTCCGGAAATCGGTAAAGCGGTTGTAGCTGCAAAAAGCCATTAATCAAAAGGTGAATTTGAACCATTTATAATGTCGCTATATTTACAGTCAGTATATGTATTTTTTGTTACGTTAAGTATACTAAATCAATTGTTGTGCATTTAGATATAATTTATCAATTACGTACGTATTATCATCTCCAATGTTTATCAGCAGTCTGGTTACCATAGTACAGGCTCTGCCAAGTTTAGGAACACTACAACGGCCGGGTGACAGATGTGTCAAGTTATTATAATTATGATAAACATCTTAGCTGAGTTACTGAAACTAAATTGTTAACTTAACTAATTAGCCGTATCTACAAACATCCTGAGAATGATACAAGTGTGGAAACTGCGACATCGTTAGTACCAGTATTCTCAAACTCAAACTCAAGCTCTCTTTATTTCATAAAAAAATTAAAATTGTTTGAAATCGTCTTTTATGTAGACTCTAAAGTCATAGATCAACATACACAAAAGCAACAATCTCTGTTTTGTCAAATAGTAAGCAAATAAATTTAACAAAAACCAAACCCATACAAAATCTATGATATGCCTGTGCCGATCTATAACCGCCCGTTTCCAAGGGATTGAGCCTTATGAGAAGAAAGGGCAAAACAAACTCATGGCATAATTTCATATTATAATTGAAAAAATTAAAGGTTTTATGTGAGTACTCATTGAAAGTACGGTATTTTATGCTTTTTTTGGATTTCTAAAACATGGTCGTAACATTTTTCAGATACGCTGTAAACGGTACATTGCTTACATTAAATAATGCTGGTCTACGAGTATGTCAGCTTTATATTAGCACAATAAAAAACTAAGAATTCAATATAATAAATAAATAATAAATAAATAAATAATTCATTTTGTTAATAAATAAAGACCAACCAGATCAATCATGTCCATGTGGTGACGGATTAAGAATACGGAGTGTCACCACCCCAATTCATCCCGTGGGTGTCGTAAGAGCCGTCTAAGGGAGAAAACTACGCAGGACTACAGCACTGCAAGGAGAAAGAAAACTTGGAACAAACCCTATACCAACCCGTCTGGCCGGAGTGGCATAGTAGGCCAATACCTCCTTTCTAAGGAGAGGCCTATGTCCAGCAGTGGACTAGTAAGGCTGTTGATTATGATGAACCAGATCAAATTACGTGTGCAAACTTATCAACTACTTAATAAAGCATTCAAAATAATAATATCATTAGGGATGTGCGTAACCCACTTTAGCTCGTTGAGCATGTTTTGCGCAGCATGAAGACTGTTGCAGCTGCCGCTTCTGCCAAGCCTATCAAGCACCTATTTGGCTTGGCAACGACTTCAAACAGACTAGAAGGGACTTTTGCTATTGTAATGTTACCTGTTATAATAAGGGCACTTATTATAGTTTTACGCGCTTTTTATTTTATTAGTTTCACCTGTATGTTTGTTTGTAACTGACTCCTTTGGGCGTGATTTTGACTGAATTTAAACGGAACGGAACAGAATTCGTTCAAACTTTGTAGATATATCGAAGACCGATGACAATACACTTATTTAAAATAAAAAATAAAAATAAATAATAGTAAATAAAATAAAAATAAAATAGTTTAAAAAAACTAAAAAACACGCTTTTTATAGAAAACCAAACTAAAAAATAGAAAATAAATTTCAATAAATTTGAAAAAAAAACGTGGGGTGCTTTTTACTATTGACAACAGGCACCTAACGCTTTAAAACTATTATTTTTTTATTAGATATGTTATTATTTTTTAAGTTTTAGTGCTCTTTATCATTATTGTTTAAAGTCGGTTCAACTTCTTTTTAAAGGATTTATTGTTCTTTTAATTACATAATAAAAATTCTATGTTTGAGCTACTTACCTTTGACATCTAAGTAGATTGTTAAGGAGCTTACCTTTGACATTTCAAAGTAACTTCGTTGAATGTTTAACAATATTTATTACAATACGTCAATATTGTATGACATTGAAAGAAGACAGAGCAGTTACAAAATACAATAAATTATTTAATAGACGCGTATACCCGAAGGGGTGACCTGAGGCGTATTAACCCACGTCCCACGGCTCACGTTTTATCAGTAGGTAATTAACATAAGCCAAAAGAAGGTTTTATCCTGGAAGAAAATCTTAGTCGCAGTCTTTAATCACTGAATTTTATTTGACAATCCTTCGATGATGTTCCTACTAGGTTTTTTCATTTCACTTTGCCATCAGTCTACCAGATAGTAGTTTAGATTGTAACATCCAAAATCAATTTAATTCGATCTGACCAGCGGTTAAATTTCTCCCCTCTACTGTGCCCAAACTTTAGTCTATATATATATAAGTTTAATTATATTGGATACAAAACACTTACCCAATTATTCATCCGAATAAACTTCAAAAAGCGTTATTCCGAAACAGACCTGAAACAAAATGAAATCACCATTAATAAATGACTAAAACTGGAAAAATCAACCACCCTCAACACACATCTTTGCTGTGTAAACACAAATAATGTCAATGACAGATACAGATACAGATCACATATGACTATAATGGAAGGCTAACCCATCCTACTCAACTTTACATATGACTATAATGGAAGGCTAACCCATCGTACTCAACTTTACATATGACTATAATGGAAGGCTAACCCATCCTACTCAACTTTTACTGCATTATTAACCTTTGCCCCTGACTTTGTCGTATCATTATAAGTATTCAGTTTGATATATGGTATTAGGCAGGAAAACAAAATCAAACATCATAATCATCGTCAATAGTCAATAGCCTATCAATAGCCTTTAATAGTCCACTACTGGACGTAGGCCTCTCCTTAAAAAGGAGGTTTTGGCCTACTATACCACGCTGACCAGACAGCTTGGTATAGGGTTTATGTGAAGCGCTTTACCAAGCCTCATGCAGTCATGCCGCCCAGAGTGTGGCCGCGGGTAGACGGGACGGGTCTTTCCCCTTTACCTGCCATAAAGGCCAGCCGCGAGGTCGACGTCCGCGTGTGCCTTACGTGGCCTAAACAGAGAATGTACCCGAAGGTGGTGCCTGCGCCATTGCGGGCTGGCGCCAGGAGGGGTCCGGATGTCGTAATAACAGCAGTCTCCAGATCCCTCCCATTACAGACGCAGAGATTCACATCATGTGATTTTAGTCGGTCCGATTCCGACACACCACCCCGCCGCACCCCCGGTGGGGTGACGATCCGAGGGGGTTTCCAAACGAAAAAAAAAGGGTTTCGGCTCTTACGGCACCCATGGAATAAATAGGGGCGGTGACACTCAAAAACTAAATGAAAGCAGTCATTTATTGACGCGACAGGATACTGCACTCTTTAAATAAGACCCCTATCAGATCCAAAACTAGTTGTGTATACCCAATATACACAATTGATTAAAAGAAGTAAAAACAAAAATAAATATGACACATTAAATTTTAACTCTCTCTGAAACATTTATTTATTTTATTTCTGTTTTATGGTTCGCTTACATAAATAAATTTTTGGCGCCCTCCTTTGGCCCAACAAACCGCCATAACTTGCCAATATAGGGGCCATCAAGAGTGCTTCTATTAGATTAAGTGTTTCCATGTTAGCACTTTAAGTTTATATCCCTTTTTGTTCTTTTTATACTGTATACTGTATTTTAGGTTTTTTGTAACCCAGAATCAAAATTCGTGAATCTTGTAAAAGACAGAGTTGAACATTAAAAGAAAATTTGAAATTAATTGTTCTATTCATAAAATATTAATATTGGCTCAGGAATTAACGAATTCAATAGAAAAAAAATAAAAAAAAGGAAGAAACAGGTTTGCAAACAGAAAGCAGAAAATAAACTAAAAAGTTTTTTTTAATTTCTAAAATATTTTCTGTTTATTTTTATCTCACTCATATATGTATATTCTACATCTCACATCATCATCATAGCCGTCAGATGTCAAACTAGGCAATCAAAATCCCTACGGATGTCCCAAGGAACTACTTGGAAATAAAGGAATCAGCAGTATGTGGTGTTTCCACTGAAGGACTAGGGAGGACCCGGACCATGTGATATCGGGTCCGCGGGGTCCCGGTCGGGCAGCCAGATGCTCTCCACTGCATATTAGCCTATCACTAAATTTTGCGGCCCGATCACATTTTTCATTTTCATCCTAACCCCTACCGCAGCAATTAATCTGCCACCAGAGGTCCCCACTCTCTTGCGGCCCACCGTCTTGTTGGCAGCGGTACCAGAGGTCTTCCATTTCACTCGGGAATGACCCTATCCTAATCCTGTTCAGCGGTTTCTTTCCGGAGCATTACAGCTTCACAGAAAGAGATCACTGCGCCTCAGCCCTCCTCTGCCCGCTAGCATGGCAGTCAGCATGTCCTGTTCTACAAAATGTTAATAAATGTATAACTTATCATCAATTTGACAACACAAATAAAATGATGATGTCGCAAACATAATTATTACTTGTAATCGCAAGGCAATATCTAAGAAACAAAAGGAATAAACTAAAAAGGTTTAATTAAATTAAAACTAAGTCAAAAACACTCTGATCAATTTAGAAAAGGCATAAGTAACATTGAACCGTTCACGTTTATTGCAATAATTCAGAGAAATGTGTTTCTAATGTGAATTGGGACCTTCAAGAAGTAGGACGCAGGAAACTCGCTCCCTCAGGAACCCGCATCGGTGATTTGAAATATCAAATGCATGAAATATGTTCACCAGACAATACGTCACAACTTCAAAGATCATAACTTATACTTAGCCAGTTTGATGTTTAAATTCCCTCAAGATGTCATCGGTATTACTTACTGTTTTGTTTTTACATTTTTTTATATTTTTGAGTGACTCGACAATTTCATTGATATACTGAATAATGTAAAATGTCATTGTATGGACTTTTCTATGATGACAGGTCAAAATATATATGTAATATGTATGTATTTAGGAATATATAAGTAAGTGTTTATCAGCAGTCTGGTTACCATAGTACGGACTCTGCCTAGTTCTGGATCCTATTAATGAGTATGATTGAAAAAGTGCCTTGAACTTGGTTCATATACCAACCTATATTGAAGTCACCACAGATGATGACCTTCTTTTTTGATCTTGTTACTCTAATAATACTTCATCCTTAACACGTTCAAAACAATCACACATACATAGCTGAAGGAGGTCTGTATACGCATACTACGAGTACTATGAAACCTTTTAGTTATATACAGGAAATTTCTGTAGTTCGCTCAACTGATAAACTAACCAGTGAGTACCATAGTGCCACAATGTATTGCTGTACTTATGCTGAACGAGCTGCCTACTGGTGGTATCAAGCGGCCATGTATAAGATGTGTGAAAATATTATTATTAAAAAAATATATACAGGATCTAACTATTGCATAAGACAGTGGCTATTTTATTCTTCAAATTGGTTGGTTCACTAATTTCAAATTAAATCTTTTTATTTCGCTTTGTCATGTTACCACAGATAAATGCGTTCATGCAGCAAAACATCTATTATTTTTGAAATTTTGACTGAGTTTGATAACTGATAGTTTGAATTATATAGAGTGTTCCACCACAGAGCCCATTGCAATTTTTGCAACACTCCAAACATCACTCTAGGGCCTAGTAAATGGAATTCTTTATAAGCAAAGTTATTTCGCAAAGGCTAATGAATAATACGCATTCAAGTTCTCGTAATAATTTAGTTTATTGAAGATTCTAGTCAAACATGAAGAAGGAACAAGCAGAAGGAGAAAGCGAGCCGACACTCTCTATTCTTATCACCACACCACACACCAGCTTCGTTATAAATCACTTATTTTTTCTCTTATTATTGAATAAACTAAACCTAAAAATGTGGTGATCTCACATTTGATTAATCTGTACATAATAATTGCCATTGCTTACAATGACCGGGTTTGACCCCATATCTGACATATCTGAAAAATATTTTCACGAGCCACAGATTTATTTATTTTTTCTATCTTCCTTAGAGAGTAAAGTTATTTGATCTGCTTATTAAAAGGAAACTTGAAGGTAGAAAAACGTACCATTTTGGTTAATTAAACCCTGATGGAAAACGAAGGATGTTGTAAATTTAACCTGTGTATCTGTGTATCTGTTTGTCCGTCGGTGACATCATAGCTCCCGAACGGATGAACCAATTTTGGTGTTTTTGTTCGAACAGTCTTAGTAGAACAGTCTCAATGAACAGTTGTTGTTTTTTAAAGTTCTTTTTGGGTCGGGGGTTTTTTAATGATGCTGTTATGGCTACTCAAACCAATGTTGTGCAGACTTCTTGATGATATCAGGGGAGTCATCGTGGTATGACTCCACTGCCTGCCATGTCTCACAGAAAACCAGTGGTAAACAATTCTATTTTTGATTATCATCGAGTGAGTGGGGTTACGGGAGTCAAAACCCTTACAAACCCAGATTCTGGAAGGGTGTTCTTTTCTAGGGTACACCTGATTCCCCGGATACTGGTGCCCGAGACTGCGTGCGGTTTTTGGTCGTGATTATATTGGTGGGTATTAGGTTGGTGGTGATTACATTTATATACTAGCTGGTGCCCGCGACTACGTTCGAGTGGAATTTGAAAAGCGCTGCCTTAGTGGGTTCAATTCCCGGACCCGATTTTTTTTGGGTTTTTCCGAGAGAAAAAAGATTACTCAGAACAAAGAGACAGACAAAAAATATTTAAACTGGGTTTTAGGCATAGGTATCATACAAATAACCGTACGAGCATGTAAACCCTATTATTTTGACATTACAAACAGACACAATATTATTTATTTGTATAGACGATTACTACACCGTACAATATTATAATTTTATTATCATCATGGTCTTCCAGCTGCAGCTCCTTGCCATACTGCATGTTCATGATGTATGTTAGCTCAATAACCTTAGCGACACTACAAACAATTCATTTGAAATGTTGTAAAGTTAAAAAAAAACTACACCCATCTTCGATAGATGGCGTTCTTCTTATTTTCTAAATCGCGCTATGTCGAACTACTATTATATATAGCATATAAGGCCGACGTGATAATTTATTTGTGAACGAGATAACTGAAATATATTTCTAGTTCATCATCAATCATCAACAGCCTATACTAGTCCACTGCTGGACATAGACCTCTCCTTAGAAAGGAGGTTTTGGCCTACTATACCACGCTGCCCAGACGGGTTGGTATAGGGTTTGTTTCAAGTTTTCCTTCTCTTTGCAGTGCTGTTGTCCTCCTTAGTTATTTCTAGTTAGAGCTTGATTTTATTCTAAGATCCTACAAGTAGCTTCACCAGGGGCGAGAAACAGGTTTACTTCCAAACCGTATGCGAACTGAATCACTACAAGATTAAAACCTGGACACGAGGTAAGCAAATTAAAAAAAAGTCTTAAAACGACCTAGATTATATTTTTTATTTTATTTAAAAAAAGACAACCCACGCATTAGGAATAAGTATATCCTGTGACGCGGGGGACTTTACAAACATACATGAAACGGGCACAAAGAACACCCAGACTCAGAACAACAAATTGTGGATCACACAAAGTGTAGTCCCATGTGGGGATCGGACCCACAGCACTTAGCGTATTAGTAAGCGTCGCGGTGACCGCTTAAACCACTACGCCATCCGTGCCTTTGTCCAGGCACATTTCCCACAAGTAAACATTTCCTTAATCCAGTATTATAATTAAAAACTGAATAATTTCCATCAAGTTTGCCTGTAATTAAGGCGGGCGACGAAACAGCCGCTTTAATACTAAATGGGGTTTACATTCGCCCCCAGCACAAACGCGAATGCGTTTAATTAGAGTAGAATGCATGGTAGCGTGTTGGCAAAAAGGATTGCTTTGCTCATTTTTGGTACCAGTGGGGTTATGTCATTAAGCCTTGAAATTGTCCCACAGGTACCCACCCCCCATGCCACGAATTCTGGGTACACAAAATGCTGCTTGTACTTGTACCTCTGGAGTGGACCATGGAGTAATTTACCATTAGGTCAGCAGTGTGTTTGTTTGCCCCTATTAAATAAAATTATCGAAGGATATTACCATGAAAGAGATTTAGGTATCTGAAAAACGATGTATTTTGAAGAATAAGTTAATTATTACGCATTTTAATCATCTTAAGTGAAATAACAGCAAATTGCCCTGTGAGTTGTTAATTTACTGCTACCCTGTGAGTTGTTATTTCAATTAAGACTATACTCGGGGGTTGCGCGATCCATAGCCCTTTATGGGCTCCAGTATGGGTGGGGGCCCTGAAGGCCTGCAACGTCGCACTACTGCGACGTCCACAGCGATTACTGGCCATCAGGGTCATGAGCGGTACCGCACTATCTCCTTTGAGGCGGCGTGTCTCCTGGTCGGAACTCCACCATGGGAAATGGTGGCGAAAGCCCTGGCGGCTCTATATCAGTGGCGCAAGGAGGCGCGGGAGCTGGGATGGAGTCCTGAGTCTCGAGTAATCGAGGATCAGAAATCTCAGCTCCGCCAGGTCCTCGTGAAGGAGTGGAAGGAACTACTTGGACAACCGAAAGCCGGGCACGGCGTAGACCCGTTATGGAGGTGATCACCGGGAAAGGATGCTTCGGAGATCACCTGTATCTGATCCGCAAAGAGCCAACCTCTGAGTGCCACCACAGCGATGGCCGGACCGTGGACTCGGCGCTCCACACGCTGTCAGAATGCTCGTAGCGGCCATCGGAGTGGGAATTCAGGCCGGGGTGGGTGGTGGCGCAACACGCTACGGATTATACAATTGCACATATAAATTATAATATAATACGAATATAATTACACATATATATTGAAATAAATATACATATAAATACATTATGTTTATTATGTTCATACACTGTGAATACTTAAATTTAAGGAGGTGTACTATTGCTTAAGGTACCTACTGCCGCCATCTCGTCGAGAAGGTAATTATGTAAAAAAAAAAAAAATGCGAAACGGTTTGTGAACATCCTGATTTTGCAGTGCACCGAATTGTGAGTATAAACTATTTTAAAACCCACTTGAATACACACAAAAATAATAATCAAATCGGTTTAGCCGTTTAAGAGGAGTTCAGTCACATGCACAGAAGAACTATATATAAAGATATGTTATTATAAATATAAGAAAGTTGGCTTATTTTTGACATAGAATAGGTAGTATTAAAGAAATTAATACTTGTACTAAACTGGGTTAAATGTTCTTAGGACCTTTAGGTGGTATAAAGTTATCGGCTGCTATAAAAAGACAAACTGTATTCAAAGACATTGACTAGTAAACATTTTATTTCAACGACCTACAATCAACACGAAAGTCCATCATGATGGATCATCGTAAAACGTCTCAATAAATAAAATATATATCGTTGAAGCAAATAGCCTAAGCATTGTTGATACATTTGTGTATTTTATACCTACATCCACAATCACGCTGTTTTTGTTACAAAAGATGTAGGCAGAGTCGTATTACAGCTACGATACACTAATTGATTTATGCTTTTTTATATTACTAATGAATTTACATAATAATAGAAATGTTTGAATACTTAAATATCTACTCGTGTCTACTTCTAAATACACAAACTTTTTTTTTTAAAGACAACTCCCGTATTAGGAATATATCCTGTATCGCGGGGGACTTTACAGACATACATGAAACGGACACAAAGAACACCCAGACTCAGAACAACAATTTGTGGATCACACAAAGTGTCGTCCCATGTGGGCTTTGAACCCACAACGCTCGACGTAATAGGAAGCGGCGTGGCGACCGCTTAAATCACTACGCCATCCGTGCAGGCGTTTAGTAGTAGTAACAGAAGAAATTAATTAGGTATTTAAGATTCTTCATTAACATTTATTAGATCATTATCATCTGCCTACCGTTATCCCAATTTTATTTGGGGTCAGCGCAGTAAGTTTGTTTCTTCCATTCTTCTCCATCATTCGTCATCTCACTGTTTACTCCCTTCCTAGCTATATCCTCACACAGTCCATCCACATTATCTTGGGCTTCCATTTCAGATATTTAGGTTTATTTCCCCTTCCTAGAATTACGGGAGGTTAGGCTCCGGTGACTGTCCTCGGTGAACAAAAGCGAAAGAATGGGTTCATACCAGTTTCTATGAAGCTGTGTGGTATCATTCCAGGCTTGCCAGCTCATATATATTGGAGTTATTGTAGTTATGGAGTTTGACGACCGGATGGTGTAGTGGTTTGTGTAACGGACTGCTATTCTTAAGGTCGCGGGTTCCATTCCTGCTCAAGTCAAACATTTTTGTGATGAAAATTTCATGTTTGATTAGGTCAGGGTGTTTCTATGTATAATATGTATGTATTTACAAAAAAAGGTATAAATGTATTTATATCAGTTGTCTAGTACCTATAGTACAAGCTCTGCTTAGTTTGGGACTAGACGGCGATGTGTGAATGCGGTAAAATATTATATTATTTTTATTTTCGTGCGACACCAGATGGTATATAATTATTGTGATTAAAACGACTTCTTGATATGACTTGTATTATAATGTAATCAGTAGGTATATAAGTGGAATAATAACACCATAGCAGGATAACACCTTTGAGTATTACAGACAGCAGAACAATGAATATATTTCATTAAAGTATTTTCATAGTGCAATGCTCAATACTCAATACTAAATACTTTATTGCTACCATAATGTAAATTTTACAGTTGGTAAAAACTTAAGCTAGGTATCAATTATGGACCCTGTCGGGCACAGCATAGAAGAGAGAGAGAGAGAGGGGAATGATTATTACTAAATTTATTTATAATATATTATTTATATATATTTAATCTGTATAGTCATTATTTTATTTTTATTTAAATATTTAATAATTATTTATTGCACTAAGTTTGTATTATTTGTTATAAAGGTTATTAGTATTATTGTTATGCATCTTAGTGATGCGACATATTAATCTACTAAATACTGAAGTATTATAGTGATGGTACAAGAATTGGCACATAGCATGGTCCTTCCGCGGCATCATAAATATCAGTCATCTAGCTCATTAGTTGAAATTACCACAGTTTATAAACTTTGCCCAAAAACAAATTAATAATGTTGTTCTATTGTTCAACGCACAAAATTAAATAAAAAAATTGTTCATTCTTGACGACATGTTTGAACGACAACTTTGATTTATTTTGACATTGCACAAAACACTAATTGGTCTCAGGTCGTCTAGGACAAACCCAGGACAGGTCAACAGGTTACCTTTTAGTTACCTTTTAAAATTAATAGTTACTGAGCTAGCGTCCTTATCATAAATTGTAAATGTTTTAGGCAACATGATAAATGGTTTTTGTGATCTACCCGAGATAAGAAAAAGAGCGCTGTACTCTTGTACAGCGCTCTTGCTGCGCCCTCTCAATTTCTTAAACACAGTAATTGTTATAACAAGCATTGTCTGTACAATCTGATCAAAACGTCTAGTAATTTCGGAATAGATTCAGAATTCAAGAAAAGTATATACCCATTACATCATTGCGTTAATGCCAGTTTCTATATCATAGTCAAATATTTTTTCAAAAAATTCATGCATTTACATTGCTGGAGGCGGGCCTAATTCATCATCATTATGAACAGCTTATAAAAGTCCACTGCTGGACATAAGCCTCTCATTAGAAAGGAGGTTTTAGCCTACTATACACACTATACCTACATATACTAATAGTCGGCCATTGCAGGTGTATTAAAATAAAATAACATTGAAAAATAATTTTGAATTTACGTACATAGATTTGTTTAAATATTCATAACTATTATGCTCATAAGCATATTCTGTTAGTTGCTTCTTATTAAGCTCACGATTTTAAACGACTTAAGATATATCTTGGAATACAATAGTTTAGAAGTTAGTAGAGTGACAAACTTGATAAAACTGGAATAAATGCCTTAAATATCCGACGCGGTAAAAGAGATTCGCTGAATTATTTCTCAGCCTTTGAGCACATTTGGTAAATAAAGTTAACAGAGGTCAAACGATTCCTATAAACGCTCAGATGTCTTTAAGAATAGAATAGTCCAAATAACGTATAGATTTTCAACTAAATGGTAAACGTATATTGCAACAAACATTTCTAAAAATACTTCAAAAGAATCACAAAGTTTCAGTAATAAGCATCAACAAAAAAAAAAACCGTGTCGGATTCTTACATCCCAAACGTAATTTAACACGACAATACTGGCACAAATTTAAGAAACGACAAAAAATCTCGTTAAATCGTTGATTTGTAAAACTTTTTACTCTGAATGTAACTGCCCCAGGATATTGGACCCTAACATCATTGGCCGTCTACAACAAACGAACAAACCTTCATTAAAAACTTCTAATCCCATTATTCAGCTCCATAACAAACGTCCTTTTCGTTCCAATTACACTTGTAAATTCTATTACTAAACATTTAAGTAGTTAATGAAGAGAGCTCCATTACAGACAATGTTGCTTCAATTCATACAGAAAGATAGGTATGATATATCAACTGACATGAAATTACTGTCTGTGTGGCGACGGATTAAGAATATGCAGTGTTATCTCCCCCATTCATCCCGTGAGTGTTGTAAGAGTCGACTAAGGGAGCAAACTACGCAGCACAACATCCCTACAAGAAGAAGGAAAACTTGAAACAAATCCCATACCAACCTGTCTAGCCAGTGTTGTATAGTAGGCCAAAACCTCTTTTCTAAGCAGAGGATAGGCCTCATCAGCCTTTAATAGTCCACTGCTGGACCTATATCCAGCAGTGGACTATTAAATAATGATGAGATTACTTGCATCTTTACGAAAATTGAACGTTGATGATGTTGATCATGCTTGCGCGACCCTACTTGTAATCAACTCTCTCTTATTGAGAAAAAAAATATTTAACTGCGGGAGGTGACCATGCTTCGTGAGTGATACTTAAAACAAACCGGTTTTTATTGCGTTTGCTACGTAGGTGATGTTACCGGAGACCAAAGGACCTTTGTTCGAAGCAGAGAATCAAATCAAAAGAGTCTCATAGAACACCGGTGTTCACCCAATGAGTGAGTGAGGTTAAAAGACCGCGAACCATTCTCTCCCTGGTTCTGGCGGGAGGAGGCGGGAGTCTAAGGGCCGCACTAGACTTCTAAGTTACAGATGTCCATGGGCATGGGTCCATGGCATGGGTCCATGGCAGTAGTCACAAAAATAATCCAGCCTTGGTGTTCAATGAGCTTTGGCAATATTCAGAAATCATTATACTCCTGTTTCTGACCTCCTTTAATAGTAACTTCTGGAGATAGTTAGTATCTGAAATTTAAAACCAATACGAAACAAGGATCATTCTAAGTTTCCTGGATTTAAAGAAAAGGTCTACCTATCATTATCGGCCACTGCTGAACGAAAGTTTTACGGCCTTGGGCAGTTCACATATAGCCAAAAGTATGAATGCCCAAATCTAAATCTTTATCTCAGTGACATCAAATTCACGCAAACGTAACCATGATTTAAACGATACGAAATCCCACGATTTTCTCCTTCCACGATCGCCTAATAAACAATGGAGATGGCTATTAATTTTATTATACAGCCAGTTACTGGCAAACTTCTTTTGAAAATAATTCCCTTTAATTGAACAGACACTTGTGGAACAAAAGGTCTATTATAATACTCATGCCCATGTTCTGGAAGAGTAGAACTGAATGAGGCTATTGTATAAACTGTTAATAGGCTGAAAATCGTTCCATTTGACAAAGAAGCTGGATTTAGGAATTTTGGAATGTTAATCAATGTGCCTCGTTCTGGAACTATACACTGTTTAGTGTAAGAAGAACTAAATCAGAAATATATGCAGGTAATAAGTAAACCACGTGTACTCAGTGTACAAAATAAACTTTCTGAAATCAGTTTCGATGATAGGGTTTTCAGTGTAAAAATCGCAAATAGGGTTGGATAATATTACTATTTTTCTAGTGATTTCGAATCCTTAAAACAATTAAATAGAAATAATTTAATTTAGAAAATGAACGTTAGCAACCTCTTGAGAATGATTTACAATCTCCTTTGAAAGATATTCACCGTCGTTTTAGAATCCTATTTTTTAAAACACCAGGATAGCATAAGCTGTCAAGACTTCTAGATATAGATACCAATACAAAAACAGATTTTTATTTATTTATTTATTTTATTTTAAATAAAGACAACACCCGCATTAGGAATATATTCTGTGTCGCAGGGGACTTTACGAACATACATGAAACGGTCACAAAGAACACCCAGACTCAGAACAACAATTTGTGGATCACACAAAGTGTCGTTCCATGTGGGGTTTGAACCCACAACACTCAGCGTAGTAGGAAGCGGCTTGATGACCGCCTTAACCACTACGCCATCTGTGCAGTCAGATACAGGTACCATAGAAGAAAAAAAAGTCAAATTCTTAACGCTCCATAGGTTCAGGCATTGTCAAGGTGGTTGAAGAACCTCTCTTCTTGAAATCTACACATTTATCCTATTTACATCATTTTCTCCATTAATTAATTAAGTAATTCTACTCTCTCTTTCTACGTTGCTAAATAATAACCAATGTTCTATAATCACGTGCTATAATGGTCCACAATTAATGCTGCTTAAAAATTTGGTATTCGGTTATGAAATTTCATATAGCAATCGGTAAAATAAGTAAATCATACACAAACAGCAATAAATAATAAATTCCCTAAGTTGTCCAATAAACTACAAACAATAAACATTATCCGATTTAGATAAATTTATCTACGTGCGATTGCTTACATAATCTTGGCAGCCACAGTAACAATAAATAGAACAATATCGGAAATGCTATTACAATATTAGTAGATATTCTGTTGATAGAATAACCTAATCATCGCTAGTAGATTAGCAAAAATTATTACATACATACATATATATATATATATGGTAATTAATATAGGCTCGGAATTTTGGGAACAGTGAGTCCATAAGCCAGAAAGTTGCTTCCACTTTGAAACATATTTTTGATTATAAGCAATTGCAGTTTCCTTTCATTACCTTCATTCTAACAATCCGGTGGAGACCGAACACTTTTGCAGAAGCATGGCTCTCCCATGGTAAATACTGTGATAAACATTTTATAAGAGGAAATTAATAATCCTCCGTCTCGTTCTTGATGTCAAGTTATGCTTGCGAAGGGGACGGTGGAGCGGGACCGAGAGAGATTTAGAATTCTCCCGGTCGGCCAAGCCCTGGAACGGGCCAGGCGCCGTAGACGACTCAGGCGCTGGAGGTCGCAGAACGACCTCCGTCCTCAGTAAGCGCAGGTCTGGAGGTGAGGCTATCTGTTATCCTAGCAGAAGCAGGCCGGTTTAGCAGCGCGACGCACTGTGACTGCACACCCGGTCCGTCGGGGTACCAGGGATTTCCTCCCTAGGGTACACCTAGTTCCTCGGCTACTTTACCCGAGACGGCGTGCGGTTTTAAGTCGGCTCGAGTCTGATATAACCACCGGTGGAGGGTATTTAGTGCTTAAACAATTTTTAACACGTTAGATATACCAATTTGTAATCTGGATGAATAAAATATGATAAAACAAGCTTTGGACAGCGTCATTAATGTGCAATTTGATAATCAATTCAGGTACCCCTTTGAGAACAGTCTAGATGAATGGTCGTTTACTATTTCTTCGACACCATGTATACAAAAATTCTTGATAAGTATATGTGTCCCACTGAAAAATGAACTTACATTCAGTTTCAGTCTATTGATTTCTAAACAACCTTGACCCTGGCTTTCAGTCGAGATCCTTTAAGAAAAACCTCATGAATTTAGTAACTAAATTTCGGAAGTATTTTGTAACAGGTAAGTTTTTTGCCCTTGTAAATCCACTGGCACTAAGAATACTTTAAGTATCGCTCTAATGTGCTGAAATTTATTTGGTAACTTTTTTACACACACGGCTGATTTAAAATAAGGCAGATCTTGTGTTATGGTTACCAGACATTTTTTATTACAATGGAATTACCTAATACAATGCCATATCCGTCATATCATATGCCACATCCGTCGTATATCATGTCCGTGTGGTGACGGATTAAGAATACGGAATGTCACCACCCCTATTCATCCCGTGGGTGTCGTAAGAGCCGACTAAGGGAGCAAACTACGCTGGACAACAGCACTGAAAAGAGAAGGAAAACTTGAAACAAACCATATATCAACCCGTCTGGCCAGCGTGGTATAGTAGGCCAAAACTTCCTGTCTAATTAGAGGTCTATGTCCAGCAGTGGACTGTTATAGGCTGTTGATGATGATGAATGCCATATCCATATTAGATTCAATTTACATATATAACATTCTCTAATACCCAAATATTTCGCAACAAAAGAGTCTATAAAATATCCTTTAACGAAAATCTCGTTCTATGCCAATAAAATCACGATTAAGTCACAAACATAACTTGTTATGAAGCAGTCAACGGAATTGAATCGAGAAACACTCCCTTTGTCAATACGTAGCTTGTGATGTCATAAATTTCGTACGTAATGTGTGTTTCATTGAGCATTAGTTCTTATATTCGACTCATTTACTTTCTTTCGAGTACCACACATATGATATTGCGTTCCGTTTCTCCAACATGCGATGCAATTGATACGAATTCGTTCGGAATCATAGGTTTTTTCTTGCATTACAACATAAGTGTTATAGTTTTAACATTATTGAACATTTTTTATGGTAAAGGGAGGGGGCAAAGGAGCAGATGGGTTACCTGATGTTAAGTGATTAGGGACCCAAGGATACCTGCCTCAGGAGTCACAATTACGTTATCAGCCTTTGAGTCCCTTTCTTCAGAATCAGGGGGAGCAGGGGACTCAAATGTTCCGGTAAACTAACTCGCACCCGTTGCATCACGCCGGTCGAGCCAACCCATTGGTACCAAATCATTTCCCTAATGATGCAGTCATAATAATCTATTTTTGTGGTCACTTCCACATCGGTAAATAAAGAAACATACAACAGCGCCATCTGTCGAAGACACACCGAAATGCGGCGTAACTACTAATCCTGTATCACGATATTACAAATTCTTCATAATAATAATAAACACACTCAGAAAAACAATTTGTAGATCACACAAAGATTACTCCCACGTGGGGATTGTACCCACACCACTCATCGCAGTAGGAAGCGGCTAGCCACCACTTAAACACTATGCTAATCGTGCAGTCAAACTAACATCTGTATAGTCAAATTAGAATTAAAAACACAACTTACAAAATACCAAGCACAATAGACTTTTGACTGTGTTATCTTGTTGGCTAAACATTGCAAACACCAAAAACACAAAAAGTCTTTTTTATATGCACGAATATGGGCGTAGGACTATTATAACTGATGTTTAATGTTAAAGCTAAATAACTGTTATTTGTAACTTAAACAGTTTTCTTTATACAATATTTGGGGGAAACTGATTATATATTAATTTATTTCTAGTTTTTTCTATGCACGCAAGGTTTTGTGTCTTTGTCTTGCTAATAACGGCGAAGGTCATCTAAGGAACATGGTATAGAGGTCACAGAGATGTCATGTCTTATAACAGGCTATTAACTTGTGTGCTAATAAAGCTCTGCATTAATAATAGGGTCTATTAGACGATAAGAATATCAAATTTTTGTTTTAATAAACGAACTTTACATACGACTACACGGATGACGTAGTGGTTTAAGCGGTCGCCACGCCGCTTCCTACTACGATGAGTGTTGTGGGTTCGGTCCCCACGTGGGACGACTTTGTGTGATCCACAAATTGTGGTTCTGAGTCTGGGTGTTCTTTGTGTCCGTTACATGTATGTTTGTAAAGTCACCTGCGATAGGATATATTAATGGTGCGGAAGTTTTTTTTTTTTTAACAAACAAAAGAAAATATTGTCACCTTATTGTAAATGACTATCACCATCCATGGACACCTAAGACAAGAGTTAAGAGTCACAAATGTGTCGTCGCCCTTTGAATTCTCCCCCCAGAATAAGGGTAGGAGGTTTAAAAGCAACTAAAAAGTTGACTTATACAAGTTTTCCGTGAAGCCGTGGTATCACTCCGGTCGAGCCACATTGGTGCCGAAGTATGGCTTCTCTAAGGCTCTATAGTGCCCTTGGAATTGCCTGGCATTTCGTGCAGATTACACTAGAAGTGATCACCGACAGTCTGGCCTATATGATTTCACATTATCATCAGCCTTTAATAGTCTACTGCTGGACATGGGCCTCTCCTAAGAAATTAGGTTTTAGCCTAGTTTACCACGCTGGCTAGACGGGGTGGCATAGGGTTTGTGCCAAGGTTAACAACTCTTTGGTACCGTTGTCCTGCGTAGTTTACCCCTTAGTCGGGTCCTACGATACCTACGGGATGAATAGGGGTGGTGACACTCCGTATTCTTAATCCGTCACCACACGGACAGTGTGTTTTAACCCAACAATATGCGAATTAAATTATATCCCGCAGTACAACGAATATTATATATATATATTCCAAGTACTTAGTCACCGCGATGCTATTATAACAGTCATTAAGCTCGAATAAGGTAATAACACATAAATTAGTGGCATACCACAACTTTCCACGCTCACTCGTACATTATCAATTTATTTCCAACTTTTTTATGTGTTCCGCATTCTGATAAAATTTTAAACAATCTTTATTATATAGTAGAATAGAATAGAATATGCTTTATTGTAAACCAATTACAGTAAGTTGGTTAAATATTACAGATGGATATGTACAATGGGCGGCCTTATTGCTAATAGCAATCTCTTACAGGCAACCTTTGGGTTGACAAATCGACAGTAGATAAGAAACAGTGGGTAGGCTAGGTGTATTGAAGCTAACGTAGTGTAGAAATAAATAAATATTCATTATATAATTATACATACACATACATACAAATACAAACCTCCTTTCATAGGAGAGGCCTATGTCCAGCAGTGGACTATCATAGGCTGTTGATGTGATGTGTGATGTGATACATACAAATACACATATATATATATTATATACAATTAGCTGTTGTTGTTTACCGCATACCTACATTATTTCTATCAAATATTGAAAAAAAAATTAGGGGTGGGTCACCCTTGTCTTTTAGGGGTATGAAAAATAGATGTTGGCCGATTCTCAGACCTACCCGATGTGCACACAAAATTTCATAAAAATCGGTCCAGCCGTTTAGGAGGTGTATGGTAACTAACATTGTGACACGAGAATTTTATATATAAGATATAAGTATGAACAATTAATATTGATAACCATGAAAACATTGGTCATGTACAGTTATTGGAAGCAAACTACTACTACTACTACAACTACTACTACAACTACTACTACAACTACTACTACAAACTACTATAGATAGTTCAACTCAGTTGTGCGCGCGGCCCTATGTGTGCGTGTGCTTGTAAATATACAACTTTCATTCGAGTGGCAGTCGTCGCCCGACTGCCGCGTCACTGCCATACGAATGAAAGTTGTATATTTACAAGCCCACGCCGCGCCATAGTGCCGCGCGCACAACTGAGTTGAATTATCTATACTATGAACTATGAAGTCAAGTAGTGAACTTCGACCATATTTTTAAAGGCCGTCAGTATTTCATGATCAAACTTTACGCACAGGAATAAAAAAGCGAAATGTGCCAAACGATTGACCGATACTACCTTCAAGCCTTTAAGAAAAGAGCATACTCTGCACAGGCCTCTAGCGCACCTCTTTACCCTTCCTCTCCCTGACTTTGGGGGAATGACTCAAAAAGAAAAAGCGCTTTTATGGCTTTTGAGATGCAAGTATCCATGGCGGCGCCGGTTCCAAAAATTTGGAACTATTTTTTCATATACGAAGAAAATTTACTGTATCGTTTAAAATAGGTAGTTATCCTGAACGTTACATAAATCTCTCAAAGCTACAAAATACTTATTCTGACTTGTAGGTTTGCCGTGTATTTAGATAACTTCAAGTGCTCCTTCCCCGAGAGTTAGCAAGGAGGGTGTTGGATCTCTGGTAAACTCACTCACTCGGTTCATCACACATCAACAGCCTTTAATAGTCCACTGCTGGACATAAGCCTCTTCTTAGAAAGGAGTTTTTGGCCTACTATACCACGCTGGCCAGACGGGTTGATTTAGGGTTTCAAGTTTTCTTTCTCTCAGCGCTGTTGTTCAGCGTAGTTTTCTCCCTAAGTCGGTTCTTACGACACCCACGGGATGAATAGGGGTGGTAACACTCTGTATTCTAAATCCGTCACCACACGGACAAATTCTCTCACTCAGTTAAATGCAACGAAAAAATTGTTCATCAATTTTCTATGAGGGACTATATGTGAAGAAGTAGGACGTATTTAAAATTACTATTTAATACTGACTTTATAAAACAAAGAGAAGGAAAAGTTGACACAAACCCTAAACCAACCCGTCTGGCCAGCGTGGTATAGTAGGCCAAAACCTCCTTTCTAACGAGAGGCCTATGTCCAGCAGTGGACTATTAAAGGCTGATGATGTGATTTGATGTGATATAAAATAAAAATGTTATTGATTTATAAGGATTTCAGTAGCAAATTTTATTCAAGAGAATAACTTTCAATATACAAAGAAATTAAAGTATGTAATGCTTACAACCTTCAAATAAGACATCCGTGAGTTTGAAAAGCAAAAATATTTATTCACGTTACCAAATAATAGTAACGAAGGTAAAAATATACGTAATAAAACGACCAACGGCTTTTACAACGCTTATTTTCATAACACACGCTCTAAAAGCAACGGTTAGGCAAAGGACAAATCAAATATGTCAAGGCAGTACCACGTGACTGAACTAATACAACTTCGTTTCCTACCACCATTTCCATTAAGATAACAAAAAATATACTACTGAGTGAATTCAGACCCTATTAGCACGTGTAGGAACGAAAGCTGTATGAAATGGCTTAGTACCATTTAATAGCCTTTAGTCACGACACCATGGCTATCATTAAACCTTGTTTATATGTAAATCATTCAGTTATAACAGCTTTCTGTAATTGTAATGAAAATTCAATTAGAATATTATGTCTGTGAATTGTTTGTGAATGTTAACTGTTACTGTGGGTTTTCACGAGACTTCAGATAGCTTTGAAAATATAAAGACTTATCAGTTCAGGTTTTGGCCTACTATACCACGCTGGCCAGACGGGTTAGTATAGGGTTTGTTTCAAGTTTTCCTTCTCTTTGCAGTGCTGTTGTCCTGCTTAGTTTGCTCCCTTAGTCGGCTCTTACGACACCCACGGGATGAATTGGGGATAAACCTCCTTTCTAAGGAGAGGCCTATGTCCAGCAGTGGACTAGTATAGGCTGTTGATGATGATGATGATGATGATGATATCAGTTCAGGCGCAACTTTGTTTATAGCTGAACAAGTCGGAACATTTATTGCGGGTTGATTAACAGTAAAATTATATTAGATAACTTTGACTCTTTTATAAGTTTCGTCTTCTTTTCCTCTGTATCAAATAATTATTTTTATTGATTTTATGAACTGAACCGTTGGTAACTTGTCACTTGGTGACGTCTCATATTAATGTTGCAATTTTAAAATCCATTTTATCGAAACTCAGAAATATGTACACACGGCAAACGATATATTTGGTCTGGTTCGCATGAGGAATATATCCTGTGTGGCGGGGATTTTACAACAATGGATACAAGGAACACCCAGACTCAGAACAACAATTTGTGGATCACACAAAGTGTCGTCCCATGTGGGGATCGCACCAACAACACTCAGCGTAGTAGGAAGCGGCGTGGCGACCGCTTAAACCACTACTCCAACTGTGCAGTCAACTAACTAACAACGAAATATTTACTAAATTAAAATCGTTTGGCATACTTATAATTGCAATGGTCCGTGTGGTGACGGATTAAGAATACAGAGTGTCACCACCCCTATTCATACCGTGGGTGTCGTAAGAGCCGACTAAGGGAAAAAACTACGCAGAACAACAGCACTGCAGAGAGAAGGAAAACTTGACACAAACCCTATACCAACCCGTCTGGCCAGCGTGGTATAGTAGGCCAAAACCTCCTTTCTAAGGAGAGGCTTATGTCCAGCAGTGGACTATTAAAGGCTCTGCCTGGTTTGGAAACAGACGGCCGTGTGTGAGATGTGTGAGGTTATTATTATTTTATTTATATAGATTAGTGACGCATTTCAATTTTCCGTTATTGTTAAAAAAAACTTCGTTTGCTGCATGAAGTATCACGCTTCTCCATAACCTATAATCCTCAACTAAATAGAACTGGAATATCGTCACGTACGTAAAACACACTATACCATCGCTGACAAAATAAACCTCCCGCTCTAGGAATTATTGTTGCAGGATTTGGACAAAAAATATTACAGCATTTTATAGTGCGTCGTTTGTTAGGGGATATACAGCCCAAGACGAAACTCAGAAGGCCCCTGACGCCATTGTATCATAAAATTAATAAGAAAAAAAGAGGGTCAACTTTGATCTCCACTGAGCTTGGAAGCATTCGGCATTTTGTTTTAATCAAATCTTTGTCCCGCTGGGAAAACAAGTCTAATTGTAGAACGAATTCAAATAATCTGCCTGGAAATTTCTAGGACGTTTAGTTAAATAGCATTTCAGAATCGAATTACAGAATTCAAAACTAGATATGAAAGTATTTTCTTAATAATTGAGTAAAATTAATTTTTAAAATGTTAAAATGCTTAAGGCCTTTGTAGACAACAAGTTTTTCGATTATGTAAACTTAGAATTGCGTTAGAATAAAAACTGTGTGCGGTATTCATTATTATAAACATTTTTTTAAATATGTTTTTTTTTCGCTTTTGGGGTCGCGGGGACTACCGTCCTAGGATAAACTTAGGTCGGTAAGTACCTGAATCGGATTGGACACCAAAAATGTGATCGGGCAGTAACATTTAGTGACAGTCTAATAGGCAGAGGGAAACATCTGGCTTTCCCTGGGATAGGGCCTAGTTAGGTGCGGCGTCGATCTGGGGAGGACTTGAAATCACATGGCCCGGGTCCTCCCTAAAGTAGGGCGCCTAAGGGTGGCCTTCGGGTTGGTTTTAGTGGAAACACCACATACTTACATTCTCCTGACTGCTGTTGCCCTAAAGACCCGTAGATCCGAAGGGATTTTCCACCGCGTCACCAAAAAAAATGAAAAAATGGGTAACCTACCTTTTTTTATGTGCGGAAATCCCCTCGTATGATAACGACCTAAAAATTATTGTAGTCTAAAAATGTAAGCTTAACAAAGCTGTAGGTAACAAAATAAATACTGAACACCGGTTTTCTGTGCGACTGTAGTAACATAGTCGGTAAACCGGTCGAGCCGGCCCATTTGAGCCGATGCATGACTCGGTTAAATCCATGATAGTTTTCTTTATATATACGATATTCGAGGGCGTTATCGATAAAGGTACTATTTTTCGAGGTTAACTATCGATAGATAAACTATTACTATTCAAACAAAACCTGTGGTGATGTGATGGATATCTTTACCCTGCTAAAGCCTTACAAATAGAGTGGTCTTACAGAAGGTTTACTCTAAAGGTTAAAGCTTATTATATTTCACTAAGAAATTTTTAAATTCTAATGATTTTAGAACAAAAAGGAGATCCACTTTACATCAAATTAGTGTAATTTTTAAATAATGGATCCTTATTAAAATTATTGTAAAGAGACTGCTGAAAAAAAAACTTATATATATTCTAACCGCATACATAGATTAAATACCCACAGAGTAAATGATCGTGCTCATCACACAAATGTTCAATCAAAGCAATCATCATCACTAAACAAACTCATCACAACAATATCATTATTCACTGACAAACAATAAAACATTCTTCAATAAGTCAAGACTATAATCTGTTAAGGTACCCAAGTGTTACAGTAACCCATGTCACCTCGAAACGTTCTTATACATCTTACGGCGACATTCCCACGTCACCCAACGGAATCCAATAACACTCACGAGGCTGTCTTCTTAACAAAAACATGTTACGTCTTGAGGTGTACCAGTTTATTCAGGAATATTACAGTTCATTTCATTTAGTAAGGCGGTATGTTGCTTATTTAAAAGGGTTCGAGTATTTTTTACCCGACACCGCCAAAAGGAGGGTTAGATTTTTCTGTTGTAATGAAATTATGTTTCTTTGAAACGATCTATAGTGTGAACGGCTTGATAGATTTTGCCGTTTAAGGTTCTTCTTAACTGTGTTATTAATGCTGACTTATAAATTTTACTTAAATTAATTTTTTATATCACATCCGGCAAACGTTCTTTTGCCAAATACATTATTTCAGTTTTTTTTGTCGAAACAAAAAAGTTAGGGTTATGAAAAATAGATGTTGGCCGATTCTCACACCTACCCGATATGTACACAAAATTTCATGAAACTCGGTAGAACCGTTTCGGAGGAGTTTAACTTCTAACACCGTGACACGAGAATTTTATTTATTAGATGTTCGGGTTTTTTTGTTTTCATTTTTAGTAATGATCTTGTTTCCATAGTTTTTAGACTTTTAACCCCTTTCCCAATTGGCCTTACTCTGGTGGAGAGGGCACTCAAAAGTTACACAATACAAGCGTGAATAGAGTAGGCATCATCTATATATAATTATTTGTTTTGTTTGAAAAATATTTTTGGGAGTGAAGGTACTGGAGCCTAAAGGAAAGGGGGGGTTACTTTCTGATTCTTAGGGGAAGGACAGGTAACAATGAGCGGCGGTAGTCACCAGCCATCAGGGAGCTTACCATAAACTTTTCGAATAACTGCCTAGTTGAGAGCACCTCAACTTTACAGGTAACCTGACAGCTTTTCTATTTGTGCCATAAACCTTTTAGGCTGAACGTATCAATTTCTGACCTGACTAATTATCTCTGGTTAATTTGGCAAAAAAACACCTATACTAATAATAGGTCTTTACCTATGAAATTGTAGTAATCACCCATGCAATCGACGCATCTTTGCCAACGCATTGGCAGTTTATTGATGCCCTTCTTGTAAAAATCAGCTGGACGGGAGGCAACAAACTCTTCAAAGGCATTTAGTACTGCCTCTCGGGAATTGAATTTTTTATCCACTAAAAAGTTGTCTAAATTTTTAAAAAAGTAATAGTCGGTAGGTGCAAGGTCTGGTGAGTACGAAGCAACCAGCTTTGGTCAATCGGTCGTCCCCACTGCTCTTTCACGACAACGCGCGACCCCATACTGCGCAACAGACAGTCTTCAAGCTGCAAGAGCTGGGGTTGGAAGTTCTCCCTCATCCGCCATACTCACCTATTATCATAAACCAAACGTTCCAAAAAACTTCTCGGAATCATTATCGGTTTGCCGGTTTTATAAACCTAGTATCTAATTATTTAAATAATCATAGCTCATTATCAAGTATTTTGAACAAACTTTATTTCTTTCGATAAAAACAAACATTAATAACATCCTTTGAGACGTTGGAAGGTCTTTTAGCCACTTATATAAAAAATACTTGACTGAAAAAAGGGTATATATCTCACCTATTTTTGAACGATATTTGTTATGTCGACATATGTTGACATAAGTATACAAAATTAGAAATAAATTGCTGAGGTGATCGTTATGTGGATTGTTTTTAAGTGATGTTTATTAAGTACCTTCGAACCTTGGATTACAAACGAGCTATGAAAAGTGAAATAGTTATTTAAGAATAGAGGTGTCATTCGACTGGTGTCCGACTACCACCAGCAATTGAAATATAATATATGTAATTATGAATAGATATTGATAATAATTAATGTTAAAATGATTCTATACTGCTATTGTCGACTGCACGGATAGCGTAGTGTTGAAGCGGTCGCCACGCGGTTTCCTACTGCGCCTAGTGTTGTGGGTTCAAACCCCAAATGGGACGACACTTTGTGTGGTCCACAAATTGCTGTTCTGAGTCCGGGTGTACTTTAAAGAATGAAAGAATTGTGATTCCATGTCTTTTAAGTTCTATTGTGCAATCTTATTTTGGGACTAAATGGCTTTAATATTATTTGATGTTTGTGTTCCTTAGCTCGAGGCTGGTTTTAACTGTATTTACGGGGAGTGGTCGCCACGCCGCTTACTACTACGCTGAGTGTTGTGGGTTAGATCCCCACATGGAACGACACTTTGTGTGATCCACAAATTGTTGTTCTGAGTCTGGGTGTTCTTTGTGTCCGTTTCATGTATGTCTGTAAAATCCCCCGCGATACTGGATATATTCCTAATGCGGGAGTTGTCTTTTTTTAAAAGAAATGAAATACAGTGAGTTTTGTGGTTTGGATGTGTAGTAGCAGGTGGTTGCTGTGTGTGTTGTGTTGTTTCGTTTTCTTCGATATCCATGAACTCGCTCCGGGAGAGTTCTAAACCTCTCCCGGTCTCGCTCCGCCATCTCCTTTGCAAGCATAACTTGCTCGCAGAAGGAGACGGCGGAGTTCCACGAACTCTCGCTCCGTACCATGGCGGCAATCATGTTACCGATCGAGAGAATTCCCACTCCGATGGCCGCCACGAGGCAACGCCTCTGCTCCACCCACGATGGGCATTCTGCCAGCGTATGGAGCGCTGTGTCCACGGTCCGGCCATCGCAGTGGTAGCACTAAGGCTTTCGTTCCTTGCGGATCAGACACAGGTTCCTTTTGTATGCCTGCGAAATATGAATTCACGGCAGGACAGTGTTCATATGTTTAACCGTCAATAATCACTACATGGTAACGCCAAGCCGGTGAAATGTTAATCACGTGACCACTGACCGGATATCGCTGACTCGCTTGCTAAACACCGCGTATATGGTACAAAATAAGGCGACCGTTGAATTCTCCGCTAAAAATGGACCTGTTTTAAGAGTTCATGGTAGGCCGCCAGATAAAGCGTCTACTCATTGACGCCCTAATGCAAAAAAAAAAAACAATAAAAAAGAAATCACACACATCTCTTTGTTGCTACTACATACAGAGAGCTGTTAAATTAACTCTCAATTTATGACTGAAGGGTTAATTCAGTCAGCCTTGTGGAAGACTTATATACTTACAAGTTTTACCTATTACCTTTAAACTAATCCTGTATCTAAAATGTTTTCTCTCGATTAACAAAAACGCTTTCAATTATTGGCGACCAAAATAAGTACACTTTAACCAAACTCAATACACACATAATACAATCGGGTGTCGACACGTCGTTCAAAAAGGTCCCTTAATATTGATTGCCTTAAGGTGCCTGCATATATAAAATTCATCCATTCCATTTAATAGCGTGCCTTAGTAGGTTCACCAAACAATTGTGATTTGACAAATGATGTAGGGACGCCATATTATGATACTCAATAGAAAAAATATGTTTTTGTTACATGAACATATATTTTTCTATTTAATTTAAAGGTTCTACGAAAAGTATTTAAATAAGAATGGTATTGTGGGCGTTAAGGGAGCTCAAACACAAATATAATTTTAAGTTTAAGTGAAATATGTGTCTTCGTGGTAGAATTTCTTTTATGAAGATTTATGTTTATTTTATTTAATCATATATATATAGATAGAAAAATACTTTATTTGTACACCACGGTTTTACAGATATTTTTAAGTAATTAACAACAGATGTAATGTCAAAGGCTGTCCTTATCGCTTAGTGCAATTTCTTTCAGGCAACCTTTGGATAGATTCATTTTGAACTGGTGGTAGGTATACAGAAATTAGAGAAATAAATAAGGTCTTAACCTATGCAATATTTATTTTACATAAATCCTAGTAATCTACCAAATATATACATACATACATACGTTAATATACCTGAGTATTCCCAAAGAGCTCATTCGCACAGCTATACTTTTTATTACACGCAATAGATGGCGTGCTTATCATAGTTACAAACATCATATAAGATATAATTTAGTTTAGTTTGACTTTTATTGAAAATTTGAAACGGAAAGAGTGAGAAGAGTAAAGAGTGAGTGATGAAACCAGAGCCTAAAACCTCCTATTTCTGGGTGGCTTCTAAAAGGGAAGATAAAACCTTAGAGGCCATGCCTTAGATGTTACCCGCGGTTTATATTTCTTGCTCATTCTACGGGAACACTACATTTTTTCGGGATAAATAATACCCAAGTTAAACCAAATGTTATCAAAATTGGTACAGAAGTAACATATACACTCATGAACTTTCGTCTTTATAATATTAGTATAATAAATAAGTAACTATAAATAATAATATTTTTATAAATGTATATTACAGAAAAATAACTAAAGGAAAATATAAATATTTTCTCCATTGCGTTAGAATCGTGGTCACCCTACAGCCGTCGTGTTACAGCCAGCCCGTACCTGGTGCTCAATGGGGCATGCTTAAAAATACTGCCTTTGAAAAGTTTTACCTCGATTACTTGGCTAAGTGTTTTAAGGCCCTTTAGGCATAATATAAGCCTACTTAAATCTAAAATCTATTTGATTCTAATTTTATTGATGTGCAGGACCAACGAGCAGAATCTGGCACTGTTTGCTGCAACCGTGGGAGAGCCATGCTTCGCTACAAATTGACAGGCCCGACCGAAGTGATACTACGGCCTCCAGAAAACCGGTATATAGGAATTTTGTCGTTACTATTCACCGAGTGGTTACCAGAGCCCAATTCTTCTTGGCACTATATCTGGGACGGGACGGGACGGGGGGTGGCCTCGAGGCAGGTGACCCGTCAGTTCTTTTGCCATAAGGGGAATGATAAAAAAAAAATATCAGCAGCCTTTAGCAGTCCACTGCTGGAAGTCCACCCTCTCCTTAAAAAAGCTAGTTAGTAAATTTAAAGCTAGTGTCAGTTCTTTGATATAATCTATTATAATTTCACAATGTTAGTTTGTTTGGTTGAAGAAATATCTCAGAAACTACTGGCTTGAATTGAAAATTTATTTTAGTGTTTGGTAGCCTATTTATCAAGAAAGGTTATAGGCTGTATAATATTATACTACGACGTATAGGAATCGAGCATCAATGTAAATGTTGCAAAAACTTGTAAAATTTATTCCTTTTTGAGAACACACAGACGAAATTGCGCTCGTCAGCTGGTATAAGATATCATCCTTTACTAGTCCACTGCTGGACATTAAAAGGAGGTAACATATAAGATAAAATATATTAATAATAAGACAGATACAATAAGCAAAACAACAGTTGTAAGTTAATACAATCGGACTGCTGAAATAAGAAAATAACATCAGTTAATTGTTAGGATATATTTATATATATATTAACCCAATAAGTCTGCAACACATGTAGGAATATTGTCCAAATGCTTGGCCTTGGTTTTGACCCGCATTGCGGCAGGCCACTTTAATATTTTAGTTATTCCTGACTCATAGCCTTGAGGACAAGCCAACATATCCTTTTATACTCGAACGCCACTTATATATAAAATGTGGCTTTATTTATGTTCGGGTGTTTTTGTAGCTGGGTATTTGGTACGTAGACAATACAAACATAATTTTAGGGTATGGCTTTACAGCGTATTTTGGATGCAGTACTCTCTTGCGGTAAAATTTATGTAGTTTACCGATAAGCGTTTTAGGTTAACCTGTCAAGGTTATTTTTTATGATATAGGGGCAAGCAAGCAGCAGTTGACTCATCTGATGGAATGGCATTTAAATAAAACAACGTAGATTTAATCGTGATTCAAGGTTGTATAGCAATGACAGCGTACAGCGCTCAATTAATAATAATAATTAAAGTCCGTGTATCAACGGATTAAGAATACGGAGTGTTACTATCCCTATTTATCCTGTAAGTGTCGTGAGACGGCTCTCTTAGTCGGCACTAAGAGAGCAAACTACAGGACAACAGCACTGCAAAGAGAAAGAAAACTAGACACAAACCCTATACCAACTCGTCTGGCCAGCGTGGTATAGTAGGCCAAAACCTTCTTTATAAGGCCTATGGCCTATGGCTATAAAGCCTATGGCCAGCAATGGACTATCAAAGGCTGTAAATGGGTCACCAGATAGTAAGTGACTACCGCCGTTACGTTGATGGACCACCTGTAATACAAGACACACTTGGTCGCCCTTTGAGCGCAAGAGTTTAGGGAAGAATTAGTTGGGCCTTCGGTAACCTAACTCCGTGAACCCACAAAAGAGTTACTTAAGACTGGTTTTCTGTAAAGCCATGGTATCACTGTAGTAGAGCCAGCCCATATGTCCCACGACTAAATTGATAAATAAGTACCAAAATTAGACTCCACGGATAGCGTAGTGATTTAAGCGGCCACCTCGCCGCTTCCTACTGCGCTGAGTGTTGTGGTTTCAATCCATACATGGGACAATACTTTGTGTGATCCACAAATTGTTGTTCTGAGTTTAGGTGATCTTTGTGTGCGTTTCATGAATAGTTGTAAAGTACCCGATACACAGGATATATTTTCAGTGCGGGAGTTGTCTTTGTTTTTTCGTATCCGTATGTCAGATTAAGGCAACCATTAATAGTGCGGAGTGGATTGAATCGTAAGGAGGGGACGTAACTTAACTAGTTCCTAACAAGTAAGAGTAGCTAAGTTAACAACGACTCCTCATTAACGAATTATCCTCACTAAAGGCACTGTTTCCATTTCTTAATTAAGTATTACGGTTAACGTACACTGATCACGACTTCAGTTCAAAATAAGTGACGCAATTATTTTTTTGTTTTTTTTATGGGTTTTGGGTTGGTATGGGTTCGCCCTTTTTTTTTTTTTTTGTTCATCATCATCAACAGCCTTTAGTAGTCCATAGGCCTCTCCTTAGGAAGGAGGTTTGGACAAACTACACCACGCTTAAAACTTTTCCCTCACTCATCAGGGGGATGTCCTCTTGCCTCTTTGATGTTCTTCCTATTATTCTGTAAATCCCCCCCCACACCCCCTCCCCATCCTGTTTCCCGCAAAACTCCTTCCAACTTGCCGTCTGCGCATTCTTGGCTTCCATCTCATATTTTTCTTTTGCTTTCAGGTACTCATCGACGACTTTGCTTCTCTCCGGACCAGCGCTGCACATCGGATTCGTCGCTTCCTGGTTTTGACTTCACTCTTCAACCTCGCGAGATCTTCGGACCACCACGGTAAGTTTAGCTTATTTATTGTTTTTATTTTTGGTATACTTACTTTGCATGACTCTATTATTATGTTTACATATGACTCTACTATTTTATCTAATTCTGTTTTATTTTCAATTTTTTGTATTTCTTCCTTATTTGTTTTGGTTTTCTCTAGCAATTGGGCAAATTTCTCATGAAATTTGTTCCAATTCGCTTTTTTACAGTTAAATATTCTGGTTGTTCTATTGATACTAATTCCTTTTGATTTTGTTAACCTAATTTTAAAAGTGAGCATGTTGTGGTCTGAACTTATCATACCCTCGTTTACTCTCCAGTCTTCAACCAGGTTTAACATCTCCTCTGAGCAGGCCGTGATGTCTACCGAGCTGGTGTAGGTGTACCTCTTGTTTCCCCTTATTGTGTCAAAGATAGGGATGTCGCTGTCGTTGAGTATCTGCAAGCCTGTCTCTTCGAGGAATCCTGCCATTTCTTCGCCTTTTCGATCAATTTTGGCACTTCCCCACCATGTGCTTTTGGCATTTGCGTCCCCCCCAATTATTAGGTACCTCGGGTTTTCCTGCCGTTTTATCCTCCTCAGCTGCTCCAAATAAGGCTCTATACTCGCTTGGTCGGGCTCTAAGTAGAAGGAGGCGACCACGATCTCCCAGGCACTCGTTCTTAGTTTCACCACAGTGATGTTATTTGTGGTGAGGTTCGGCAGCTGGATAACCTCCATTTCTTCATCGAAGACGGCTATGGCTGCCTTTATGGTGCCATCTCCTTGACTCGTGTTCTGGAAGATCCTGGCCCCCCCGTAGCTCTTCATCCTACCAATCGCTCCTACGTACGGTTCTTGTATTAGCGCAAAAGCCATCCTCTTTTCACTAGCTATAAGCATGATCTCGTGTGTTGCCAGTTCTTTTATTTGTAGGTTTGCTTGGGCTATGAGGTAAGCTTTCGCTCCAGCCGAGGGGGACTCTGCACCCGGGGCCACCTTAGCACTGGTATGCTATCGTGGCTCGCGCTATCGTCTCCCACCTGCGCCTGATGGGGCACTCGCTGCTGAAAGCGTTGTGCTCTGCTTTGTCCAGCTTTGCCCGCAGGCAGTTACAGCATGAGGGGGTCGCTCCTGCAATCCATTCTGCGCAATCTACTTTTTTGTGCGGTCCCCCACAGTGGCTGCACTTCTCTATGGTCTCTTTGCAGAATCGTCGTCCATGCCCATATCCTAGGCAGAGTGAGCATTGGACCAGCGGTGACTGGTCTGCCACTCTCACTCGCTGGAGGTCTATCATGATCGATTCTGCATCAATCAGGCGCTTCCAGACTCCAGGGGATACTCTCATGATCACACTATTTGCCTGGGGGTTTCGGGAGCGCTTCTTGTACAAGATTTCCACCTTGTTTTCTTTCTCTTCTAGGTCTTTCAGTATCTTTTTGTTTTGCCTCCACAGGGCTCTTATAATTTCCTCGTCACTGTTATATTGGAAGACGTCCTTCAGTATCACTAGTGGATCCTTGTTTTTTACTTCTTGCACATTCAGCGCTTCCGCTCCCCTGAGCCTTTCCTTTATCTGCTCCCTATCCTTCTCCGTTCTGCACCCCACTATGACTTTCCTGTCTTTTCCTTTCCGTATCCTTTCTACTTCTACTCCTCCTTCTTTTGCCTTTACCACTTCCCTTATCATTTTCATTATCTCGTCTCCTGTCTCCGTCTCGTCCTTTGCTGTGACTACTATCGAGTGTAGCGCGGCCCGCTCCGGAGGCTGTCTCCGGGGAGTCGTCGCTGCCACACTCGCGTACGTCATCTTCTCCTGTGTGTCTTGATGCTTCTCGATCGTCTCTCTCAGTCTTTCCATCTTCTCGTTGCTTTCTTTTATGAGTCTTGTATGTTCTTTTTCTTCTGTCCTCTGTTCCTTCTCTGGTTTTTTCTCAGCTTCTTTCTCTTTTCTAGATTCTCTGTCCTTCTTTGGTTCGCTCGCTTTCTTCTCTCCTTGTCCTTTCACAGAATCTGCTTCCTTGACCAGTTGGAACAGTCTGTCTATAGCCTGTGTTACCTCGGTTTTTATCTCGGTCTTAATGTTCTTCGATTTTCCCAAGAGTATCTTCGCCTTGGTAACACAAGCCCTCGCCTCTGTCATGCGGTCGGCGTACTTTTTCTTTGTCGGTGGGCTCCCAGTTACCTCCATCGATGTTCTTTGGGCTTCAATGTTCGTCGATGTTCCGGTCTTCTCGGCGAAGCAGTCGGCTGAGATATTGGCGGACACCTTTTACCCGGAGGACTCAGAAAGCCAGGACGACGACAACCACCGAAGGACAAGAGCAGATGCCAACCAAGTAAACGAATGGTTTCATGGTGAACAACATGACCCACTGTTTACTCTGGAAGAACTGAGAGCCGCGGTGGAAAGTTTCAACCCCAAAAAAGCCCCGGGTAAGGACGGTCTGACGGCCGATATTTGTTGTAAGGCGGTAGCGCACGATCCCGAAACATTCCTTGCCCTAGCAAACAAGTGCTTGACACTGGCTCACTTCCCGACTATCTGGAAGGAGGCAACAGTCATAGTCCTGAGAAAGCTAGGGAAGGGGGACTACACAAACCCCAAGGCGTATAGACCAATCGGCTTACTTCCTGTCCTGGGAAAAGTGCTAGAGAAGATGCTCATCGGGCGAGTAAAATGGCACACTCTCCCTAGACTCAGCACACGCCAGTACGGCTTCATACCCCAAACAAGCACCGAGGACTCCCTCTATGACTTGATGAAACACATAAGATCTAAACTAGATAAGAAGAAACTCATAGTTATGATATCACTAGACATAGAGGGAGCCTTCGACGCCGCGTGGTGGCCAGCCATTAGAACACGACTGGCTGAAGAGGAGTGCCCGGTAAACATAAGAAGACTCGTGGACAGCTATTTACAGGACAGGAACGTGGGAGTCAGATACGCTGGACAGGAGCATTGGAAGAGCACAAGCAGGGGATGTATTCAGGGATCTATAGGTGGACCAACCCTGTGGAATCTTCTCCTGGACCCCCTCCTCAAAGGATTGGAAAGACGGAAAGTTTACTGCCAGGCGTTCGCTGACGATGTGGCGCTAATTTTTGATGCAGATACTGCACTGGAGGTCCAAGGGCAGGCCAATGCCGCTCTCGCCTATGTTCGGGGGTGGGGTGTCAGAAACAAGCTGAAATTTGCACCGCAGAAAACAAAAGCCATGATAATAACAAGGAAGCTGAAATTTGACACCCCATTGCTGAGCATGGGTGGGGTCGGCATTGAGATGTCCAAAGAAATCAAGATGCTGGGTGTAACAATTGACGACAAACTTACCTTCAACAACCATGCGCAAGTATGCAAAAAAGCATTAAACATATATAAAAAGCTCGCAATCGCCGCAAAGGTAAGCTGGGGCCTTCACCCTGAGGTCGTTCGGGCGATATATGTGGCGGCAGTGGAACCCGTCATAATGTACGCGGCAAGTGCCTGGGCAGGGGAAACGAAGAAGCTCGGAGTGCGTAAGCAGTTGGACACGGTCCAGAGAGGTTTCGCCCAGAAAATAACAAAGGCCTACAGAACCGTCTCCCTGAATGCGGCCCTGCTGCTGGCTGGGTTGCTCCCGCTTGACCTCAGAATTCAGGAAGCAGCCACCCTTTACGAGGCAAAGCGCGGGGTGTCCCTGCCAGTACTAGTGGATAGGGAGCTTGAAAAGATGGCGAGCTACGCAAAGACTCCCCACCCAGCGGAAAACACGAGGCTGAATTTCACAAAACTGGACTGCCAAGAAGACGTGGACCAACAAAACCAGGAATTAAAAATTTATACCGACGGCAGTAAAATTGAGGGCAAAGTCGGAGCGGCACTGTCCATGTGGAGCGACAAAGCCGAGACAAAAACCCTCAAGCTGAAGCTGCCGTCGTACTGCACTGTGTATCAAGCAGAACTCCTGGCTTTGTGTAGAGCCACCGAAGAAATAAACAAAAGGCAATAACTGACATACGGCGTATACAGCGACTCGAGGGCAGCCCTGGAGACAGTGACCAACACAGGCTCTACTCATCCATTGGCGGTCGAAGCCCGAAGAAATCTCCGCGGGGCTTTGACCCAGAATAAGGAGGTATCCTTGTTTTGGCTCAAAGCTCACGCCGGACTGGAAGGCAACGAACGAGCAGACCAGCTAGCCAAGGATGCAGCACTTAAGAGCAAAAAGAAAGCCAACTACGAATACTGTCCAAAATCGTATGTGAAAAGACAGATAAGACTCGAGACGCTTAAGACATGGAACGACCGGTACAAGACAAGTGAAACAGCCTCGGTGACAAAAATATTTTACCCAGACGCAGTGACAGCATATAAGACGGTACGACAACTAGAGCCGACAATGACCTTGACCCAAATTATGACGGGGCACGGTGGGTTCTCTGAATATTTGGCTCGGTTCAAATGTAAAGAGAACCCATCGTGCATCTGCGACCCAGGTGTGAGCGAGACGGTTCCGCACGTCCTGTTCGAATGCCCAGTAGACGGACTGACGAGGTGTGAGGTGGAGCTAGTGCTGGACTGTAAACTCACAGTAGAAAATGCTAATATATTAATAGCAGATAAAAAGAAAAGAGGCAAATTCATAGATTATTGCATTAAAGTAGTAGAACCTGTAATAAAGAGAAATAAAGATAAATAAAATATGGTGAATATATATTATATACGATATATATAAACAGCATATATAAATAAGTAGTTTAAGCAAACCATAGCACGTAAGATAGTACAATAAGGATAGCAGAAATGTAACATTACAGATACAAGCTAAAACAAACGATGTCTAATCTAAGAATAGGCTAAGCTAAACGTAAGAATGAATAGGCTACAATTTAAGTTAATAAATAAAGAGTGCAGGATGGTAGCTAGACAGTAAAGTAATAAATAAGATGGGAGTCCCACCCATATTGGCCGTGAAAGGATAGAAAGAAAGAAAGATCAGATAGGAAGCATGTTAATACGAAAGGCAAAAAATTGAGAGAACTGGAGTGACAGAATAACGTGGACGAATACAGTCTCCGATTACGTTGGAGGAACTAGAGATACATTAAAAAAAAAAAAAAAAAAAAAAAAAAAAAAAAAAAAAACTACACCACGCTGATCAGATGTGTTTGTATAGGGTTTGTTTCAAATTTTGCTTGAATCTATCTAGTGATGTATACTGTGCATGCCTGTAATTGGTCTACATATAAGAACTATCCTTATATTCAACTATATTTGGAGCAAAGTTATAATGTTGTATAAGTATATTGTTAGCGTGTCTATAATAAACAAATAAATAAGTTTTCCGTCCATTTGCAGTGCTGTTGTCCTGAGTAGTTTGCTCCCTTAGTCGGCTCTTACGACCCACGGGATGAATAGGGATGGTGACACTCCGCATTCTTAATCCACCAAATGGTCCAAAAGTACCAGTGTTAAATACACGACAAAAAATATACTCCAACACATTTCAAGTTCAAACAAGTCTGCAAGTTAACTTAATGTAACGTCACTTTAATAAAATTCATAAGAGTGTGATTACCAATGTATCAGCACAGGTGTACGCCAACGAAAACGGTAGTAAGATTCTTTTTATGGTATAGAAGGCAGACGAGCAAATAGCTCACGTGATGGTAAGTGATTACCGCCGCCCATGATCTCTTGTACAAGAGTCACAAGTTTGATGCCGCCTTTTCAGCGCCCCAAGAATTAGCTTGAGGGAAAATCTGAGCTCGGTAAAAAGCAACTTAGGAATTACTTCATCATCAACAGCCTTTAACATTCCAATGATGGACATGGGTCTCTTCTTAGAAAGGAGGTTTTGGCCTACTATACCATGTTGAGTTGATATAGGGTTTGTTTCAAGTTTCCTTCTCTTTGCAGCGCTGTTGTCCTGCGTAGTTTGCTCACATTAACAAATCAATAACTAAGTTTCATTATTTTTAAATTATCAACCTTTCTATAGTTAAATGATAAGTAGGTACGTATAAAATTACATCTAAAACAAATAACATCTCTTTTTTCAACATGAGTATAATATCCACGTTTTATATGAAGACAACAGGATTTTCCCTTCCAATATGCAAGATTGGCGTACAGCCAACAGGTACGCGTCAACAGGAAACTCGACTTTATTTTTACAACTATAAGGTCTAAATGTCGTGCTTAAAATAAATTGTTTTTAGATAAAAAGAATTCCTTTCTTGGACGAGAACTTAAATGCGATTCTGTATTGGCTGTTCCATTCGATTTCAGATCTATTGTTCATCGTACAGTTCCGGGTACATTGTGACCTAATTTTAATAAATCCATATAAATATTGTTATTTACTTACGTATGAACGTAAATTTACATGTAATCATCATCATTAATAGCATTTTATAGTCCGTTGCTGGACAGAGACCTCTCCTGTAAGATGTTCTGCGTATGCAATCCGTGTGGTGACGGATTAAAAATACAGAGTGTCACCACACCTATTCATCCCGTGGGTGTCGTAAGAGCCGACTAAAGGAGTAAACTACGCAGTACAACAGCACTGCAAAGAGAAGAAAAACTTGAAATAAACCCTATAAAAAGCGATTGGCCACCGTAGTATAGTAGGCCAAAACCTCCTTTCTAAGGAGAGGCCTATGTCCAGCAGTGGACTAGTAAAGGCTGTTAATGACTTCAGTCTGCTCTTACGACATCCACGGGATAAATAGGGGTGATGCCACTCCGTTTCCTAAATCTGTCACCACACGGAAAGATTTACATTACATACTTTTCATAAATTAACCTTTTCTTTCGTTAAGTATAGGTGGAGGGGTCCCCTGATGGTAATTAACACCTCTCCCCCCTCGAATGCTTACTACCAATCGAATTCTTACCAACAGCTTACTACCAATTTTGTGTTTGTGTGAGCTATGGTATTACTCTGATCGAGTCGACTCATAAGTGCCGAAACATAATTGTCCCCGGGTAATCCATACTAATTTTTTTTTTTTTTTAAAAAGACAACTCCCGCATTAGGAATAAATCCTGTGTCGCGGGGAACTTTACAAACATACATGAAACGGACACAAAGAACACCCAAACTCAGAACAATAATTTGTGGATCACACAAAGTGTCGTCCCATGTGGGGTTTGAACCCACAACACTCGGCGTAGTAGGAAGCGGCGTGGCGACCGCTTAAACCACTATGCCATCCGTGCAGTCAATTATAAATGCGAAAGTGTGTCTGTCTGTCACTTCTTCTCATTCAAACCCCAAAACCGATTTAAATGCAATTTGATATAGAGATAGTTTGAGTCCCGGGAAAGGACATAGGACAGTTTTTATCACAGAAATCAACCTTTAAGAAGGTGAAAAGGGGGGTAGAAGTTTGTAATCAATAACCGCTGAACCAAATTAAATAATATTTAGTATGGAGATCGTTTGATTTTTGAGAATGGACCCCACATACACGCGGGAGAGTCGCCGGCAAAAGTTAGTTATATGATAAGTTAAATTATGAATTGCATTAATAACCTAAAAAGCCTTAAAAGCCTTAGCAGATCTTAAAATAGATCAATGATATTCACAAGTTCGACAAGGGTGAAACGCTTCAACCAAATAAGGCAGAGTCGTATGAACTCTTTAATTAGTGATCAGTAATGTGGAGATACCTTAGGATATTATTATTATTATTTAACACACTTTAACGAAATATTTTTAAGATGCCAAATCAGAACAACTACAAGGCAACAACTGTTGTGGGAGAGCCATGCTTCGGCGCGAATGGACCGGCTCGACCGGAGTAATACCACGGGCTCACAGAAAACCGGTGTTAAGCAATTCTTTTGTTGACTTACACTGAGTGAGTGAGGTTCCCTCCCCCTTCCGCTGACTCGAAAACATACTTCACACAACATTAAATTTCAAAACACACATGTATTTATAGTACAACGAAAAGCATATAGATACAAGGTCTAACCGCAATATCCTTGATTAACCGCGTAAGTTGATCAATTTATACAACACCACTTAACTGAAACCAAGTTAGAATAACCTCTAACACGTTTACATCAAGTCGATTACATTTCAAACTATGTGGTTTTGTAACACTATGTTGTAGTAAGGGTAAGGGTGTCGAAACACCAAACGCCGGCCCGCCGTCACCAACCCGGCTGGTTAGTGCCGGCGGCTTCAGGAAGTTGCAAGTCGAAGAGCCTACCTGTCACTGCGATCTCAGGTGACCAATATGTATTTTATAGACAGTAAGTATGTTAGTTATCGCCGTAAAAAGTGGTCTATAGAACTTAGGGATAATATACCTTTCTAACAGTGAAAAGATTATACTACCGGAGATCACCTCGAACATACAAACTCAGTAACTTTACGTCTTTAAATTACTTTTTGATTATTAAATGGGGAAAAAAGACTTTAAAAGAACAGCATCTGATATAAAAGTAAAGTAAAAAATTTACATTTCTGCAAAAAAAACGTATTCCCATTTTCAAAGCTTTTTGGGACGTTGAAATATCTGAAAACGTTGATTAAGAGAATGATATTAAGAGAATATACTGGCACCGAGCAACGAGGTATTCGATGTTTTTTACTTCGGAATTGATTCCTGGCCCCAGGGGGCGCAATCATTGATTTCAACGCCGACCTGTCTCTAAATAAATAGTAACGTATCTGTCTTTTTACTCTTATCTATCAAGGTTTTAGGTACCTCATCTATTTCAAATATAACTTGGTCTTGTCTAGAAATTTTCAAAACGTATTTTAGTCGTAAGAATTATGATTACCAATACTAATATTATAAAGCTGAAGAGTTTGTTTGTTCGTTTGTTTGAACGCGCTAATCTCAGGAACGAAGAATTTTTCAGTGTTAGATAGCCCATTTATCGAGGAAGGCTATAGGCTATATATCATCACGCTAAGACCAATAGGAGCGGAGCACCAATGAAGAATGTTTCAAAAACGGAGAAAATTTATTACTATTGAGAGACGCAGACGAAGTTGCGCGGGTCAGCTAGTATAGTATATTTGGGACATCTAACACCCATCGCCATGAAAGCTAGATTGACTGATAGAATACTTAAATACATATTTTATTTGTAAATACGTACATATTCTACATAGGAAACACCCAAACTCCGAAACAAATATTTGCAGATCATACAAACATTATATGGTCTGACCCAGGAATCGAACCCGAGACCTGAGTTAGAGTTATTAGTGTAATATATATAACAATAAGTTACTTTTTATGATCAACTCGCCCGCAGTTTCATCTGTCCGTCCCTATAATCACTTATAACTACTAAACGACTGAACCAGTTTTGAAGAATGATATATCATAAGATATTGTTTTTATTGCAACGAGTATAAATTTATATTAAGTGGAAATGAAAATTTCATACTAAAAAAGTATGGTTTCATTGTTTTTCTTTAAAACTTCAGACTAAAATTAGGGTTCTTAAAGATAATTATAAAGATATAAACTATGAAACCTTGGCTTTTCTTAGATTCACCGTGCGGGTGTCCGGTCCATCGCGTGATAGATAGGGGCAACATATGCGACTGCGACACCGCCTGGGAATTGCTACCCAGGAGTAGGTTTAGGGAGTACTCCTTGCGACGCGTCGGCTTTGACCTTCACTGTCTGCTGTGTTACCACCTCTACCTAAACATATTTAACATGAGCTTAGCAATACCGCTTTGGATATTAATTTAAGAAAAGAGCTCACTGAAGCTCTTGGCAATCCAAGGTCTTTAAGCAGGTTATAGAGGGATTTAGCTGGTATACTTCTCGCATCTAATTCCACGACATACATTAAACAACGCAACGAAATAAACCTTTTTTACACATCTCACACACGGCCGTCTGATTCCAAATATTGTAGATATACTATGGTAATCAGACTGCTGATAAACATACTTATTTATTTCTAAATACACACGTAATATAGATAAATTACACCCAGACACAGATCAAATGATCGTGGTGCTCATCACACAATTATTTGTCCTGGGTGGGAATCGAACCCACGACCTCCGGCTTAGCAGTCAGGATCACTAACCACTAGACCAACAGGCCCGTCAATTATTTGGTTTTACATTTTTTTTTTTTTGTTTTCTTTTAAAAAGACAACGCCCGCATTAGGAATAAGTCCTGTGTCGCGGGGGACTTTACAAACATACATGAAACGTACACAAAGAACACCCAGACTCAGAACAACAATTTGTGGATCACACAAAGTGTCGTCCCATGTGGGGTTTGAACCCACAACACTCGGCGTAGTAGGAAGCGGCGTGGCTACCGCTTAAACCACTACGCCATCCGTGCAGTCAAATTTGGTTATATTTGGTTGGTTAAGTCAAAGTAATTGTTTCTTTTTAAAGCGTGGTCTTTATGGATGTTCGTTTTCCACGACACCGTGAGTTCTACTAGTACCACAAGCTTAATTGACATTGCATAAAAAAAAAACTGGTCTGGACACCGAGGCACAGATATCTTCCAGTATTCTGTAATGATTTTCATACGTGTAAACTAATAATAACCACTAATAATGTATTTTAAGGCATTGTTTTTCTGTAAATCAATTCTCATAGTTTCTCTATTCAATTAAACAAATTACTCAGCACAGCTTTAAAAAAAATCTATAATATAATAATAAAATATTCTACCACATTCACACAACGTCATCTAGTCCCAAACTAAGCAGAGCTTGTACTATGTGTACCGGACAACTGATATAAATACATACATACTTTTTTCTGTAAATCCATGCATATTATACATAGAAACACCCTGACCAAATCAAACATTAAAAGTTCATGCACACAAATGTTTGACTTGAGCGGAAATCGAACCTGCGACCTTAAAGTAGCAATCCCTTGCACAAACCACTACGCCATCCGGTTGTCCTCATAGTTAATATAGAAAAAGGGTCTGGCTGGCTATATTTCTTGAACTTCTTCTCGATCCGTTGTTACTTAGAAGCTTCAATGCCATCAGAAATAAACGAAACAAAATAATTTAAGATTCTTTAGAAAACACACATTTTACTCAAATGGTTAGCGTTTATCATCATCATACGATTGATAACTTCCTTTAAGCCTAGACCTATTATAACTATTATAAAACAGCTTTAGACCTATTCATTATCTGCCTACCCTTTTCCCAATTTTATTTGGGGTCGGCGCAGTATGTATGATTTTTCCATTCTACTCTGTCATGCGTCATCTCACTGTTTACTCCCTTAATAGCCATATCCTCCCTGACGCAGTCCATCCACCTCTTCTTCGGTCTGCCTCTTCTCTTGTACCCTTCAACTCTCATACCTAAAACTTTCTTCGCCTCTGCATGACATGTCCATACCAAGATAACCTATTACTTCTTAACTTTTCATCCAGTGGCGCTACTTTCAGACTCCCTCGTATATACTCATTCCTAACCTTGCCCATCTGAGTCACATCCATCTCAGCATTCGCATTTCGGCTACGTTCAGGCGTCTCTCATCCGTTCTTTTAATGGGCCAGCTTTCAGAGCCATACAGGACGGACCATTAGACCTATTATAAAACGCAAAATAAAATTATCTGACAGGCTTACACAAGTTCAAAAAGAGTTTCCCATTTCGTCGGTGGGAAAATAAGCTATTAGATACTTTAAGATGATTCCAAACTAACAAATATTTGGTCAATTTTTCTTTAAAAATCTCCACGAACTTCACGGTGAAAGAGAGACGGGTAGATTTTTTTCATCTTTTACCCTCAGCAAGATTAGGAGTTAAATTTTCTATGCGTTAAGAACCCGGCATCTCTTAGAAGCTGTTACTAGAAATACTTGATATTGTTACGCCACTGTTAATTAGAGTTTAATATATTCGTCCGTGTGGTGACGGATTAAGAATACAGAGTGTCACCACCCCTATTCGTCCCGTGGGTGTCGTAAGAGCCGACTAAGGGAAAAAAACTACTCAGAACACCAGCACTGCAGTGAGAAGGAAAACTTTACACAAACCCTATACTAACCCGTCTTGCCAGCGTGGTACAGTAGGCCAAAACCTCCTTTCTAAGGCGAGGCTTATGTTCAGCAGTGGACTATTAAAGGCTGTTGATTTGATATTCGTCAAATAAAAAAGAGGGTAGTTGTAGATCTAATAGAGGAAGTTTTTTAAGAAAAGAACGGTGAATTCGTAGTAAGGGCAGTAGTGTTCGCGTTGCGAAAGATAACTGATCGGAGTACTAAACATGCAATGAGTTTGATTATACCAAATACTTGATCGTACTAAAAATATGTATTGAAAGAATTGAGTTAATTTAACGTTATTATACCGTGATATTAACAACATTAACTGACAAGTCGTCTGGACAAAAACAGAGATTTTTTCTACACGCGGCACGTTTGCTAAAAAATACACGGGAAAACGTCTCCTCACATATTGATATAAAATACATATGTATATGCATACTAATATCCATACTGTGTGTCTGTCTGTCTGTTACCTCTTAACGCTTAAACCGCTAAACCGATTTAGATGAAAATTGGCATATAGATAATCCGAGTCCCGGGAAAGGACATGGACATTTTTATTCCAGCAATCATCCTTGAAGGGGATGAAAAGGGGAGTGGCAGAATGTATGGGGAATCAATAACCGCTGAACCGATTGCAATGAAATCTAGTATGGAGATACTTTGATTATTGAGGAAAGACATAGGCTGCTCTTTACCGCAATAACCGACATTTACGCGGTCGGAGCCGCGGGCAAACGCTAGTAATATGTATATATCTAGATTTAAGAATCTAAAAATTCTTCCCAACCTTTTTATACACGTAAGATTTCATTCGACTTAACTAAACTTAATTTACGGGATAAACAAATCTATAAACCGCCCTTAATGGCCACAAAACTAATCAAGTAAACTCGATTTCCTACTCGTGAGCTGTTAATTGCTTTATTAGGAGTCAGCACTTAAGGCACTATAATGGGTCTCACTATTAGTGTTAAACGATTTTGTATAAAGACCTTAACAAGTACACAAAACGCTGAATGGTAAACGGTGAAAGTAGTAATAATAATAACATATTCGGACATTTGACACACAACGCCATCTGTTTTCAAACTAAGCGGAGCTTGTATTATTAAGGCTAGATTGACTGTAGAAAACTACATACATGTTATACATAGAAAACACCCAAACCCCGAAACAAATATTTTGGACATTGGTCCGACCCGGGAATCGAGCCCGAGCACAGCAGTTGCATATGCTGCCTTTGCACCACCGTGGAAGTCAAAAAAAGTAAAAGGAAATTTAAAAAGTATATATAAAAAGAGGTAGTAGAAAGGTAAGATCATAATTCGGAATAGAAACTAACGTAGACGAGCCGTGCCTCGATACCAATAGGCGAACTTGACCTGAGTGTTACCAATCTGTGGAAGTATTTTCGTAAAACGGGACGGAAGTATGTTACAGGAAGCTAAGAAAGTGCGCGTTATTTAAATTGACCAATGAGAGCGCACGTAGCTAGAGTTAGTATGAGACGTCAGTTGTTACCTATCATGCGTTTCTTTAATTCAGACTAGCTTTTGCCCTCGACTACGCCTACACGCTGATAATATAACTTTCCATTGGCGAAATAATTTTTACCATGGTTATTGTTTAATTTTTAACATGGCGTATCCACAAACAATCAAACTTAACTTCACATTTGTAATATAAGTATGGATGGAGCATACTAATATACCTTAAGGTACTAAAACACACAATTTACCTCATTTTAACTTTTTTGGAATTTGGATAGACTTTTAGCTAAATCAACGTCACGACTTTAACGATTGGTGGTTTTTAAATTAAACTTGGAGTTATGTGGATTTCAAATATCTTTCTGTAATGCTTGCAAAATTTTATTTTTAAATATGGTTTCTTTATGTGAATGTGATGTTATCAATTGACCACAAAACACGTCTGATGAGAAGCCATTAACTAAATTACACTGTACGTGTACACAGTTTAATTTTAATTATGGGTTTATTGAAATACATACATCACATTAAGGGGATGTCGCTGTATTATTCAAGTCGAATTTAAATTATGTAATTCCTTCAATACATGTCAGTGATGAGCTGCCACTATTGGTAGGCCTTGACCGATGTTCTGTTCGATTGTTTCTAAATTTAATAAAATAAATGTTTAAGACATTATTGACTTGTGTCATGCGAGATTGTATTTTTTTTTTATTTTTCAGCACAATAGGCCTAAAATTGCTCTGCCTGGTTTGTGTGCAAGATGTGTAAGGTTAATATTTTTATTTTCATTTCCCGGTCACTTGCTGTGCTGAGGTCTCAGGTTCGATGTTCTGGGTCAAACTGAATGTTTGTATGCTCTGCAAAAAGAGTTTGGGTTTTTCTATGTATAATACGAATGTATTTACAAAAAAAAAAAGTATTTGAGAATTCTATCAATCAATTTAGCTTTTATAGTACAAGCTCTGCTTAGTTTGACATTAGATGGCGTTGTGTGTTAGATGTCCGAAATATAAATATATATTGACTCAATGGATATATATTTTACATCATCATCATCATCATCATCAACAGTCTATAATAGTCCACTGCTGGACATCCTCTCCTTAGAAATGGCCTCTCCTTAGAAAGGAGGTTTTGGCCTACTATATCACGCTGGCCAGACGTGCTGGTATAGGGTTTGTTTCAAGTTTTCCTTCATCTTGCAGTGCTGTTGTCCTTTGCAATTTGCTCCCTTAGTCGGCTCTTACGACACCCACGGGATGAACAGGGGCAGTGACATTCCGTATTTATGTATATATTTTTAGCAATCCGAAATTTATATGAACATATTTACTTCTAACTGATCTTAGTATCAGTACCAACCGTGATCCACATAATGTAATTCTTAAGAAGTAATACCTCTTTCACGATTTCCCAGAGGAAATAATCTTACATTTATTCGTAACCAGACCGCGGATTTTCTCGCCCCTAAAGGACGGCTTTACAATTTTTTTCCGTTAGATTTCTTCGGTTGCTGATTCGCACAATATATGTATGCCAATTAATTTTATGTTACGCACTTGTTGAAAAATAGACCCTACGTTCGAGATCTTTTGGTCCAGTTTCGCGAAAGTGATAAAGACGAGTTAACTGATACCTTATTAGTCAATTTCCACTACGCTACGGAGGTTAAGGTTTTTCGGGTTTTAATATTTCTTTTGCACGCTATCTGTAGCACAAACGGCTGGGTGTAATTTGGCTTGGGAGGTGTCGTCAGATTTATCTTAATTGTGAGAGTGATATGGAGTAGTTATTACACGCTTTATATTAGCTTCACTTGTATGTTTGTATGTTTGTTTGTAACCGACTCCTTTGGGCGTGATTTTGACTGACTTAAAACGGTCAGAATTCGTTCAAACTTTGTAGATATATCGAGGACCGATGACAATACACTAATTAAAAAAATATATAACAAAAAATAGTTATAAAAACTAAAAAACAAGCTAAAAAAACAAACTAAAAAATAGAAAACAAATATTAATTTTCTATTTTTAAAATGTAAATGTAAGATTATTTTCTCTAATAGAAAATAAATATTTATTTTCTATTTTTAGTTTGGTTTTCTATAAAAAGCGTGTTTTTTAGTTTTTTTAAACTATTTTTTTAGACTAGGATTTGCTGTGATGTATTTATTTGTAAGTCTGCAAAGGCATAAAAGACCGCATTTAATAAAAATATATTGACGTAGTCTGAAAATTTCAAGCGTGTTACACCTAACACCGACAAGTCACATCATTTCACTCATTGATAGAGTACTATTACCTACTATTAACTAGTGACTGCCTCAGTGATGCAGTGGTAGCGTATGCAAGTGCTGGGTTCGATTCTCAGGTCAGACCAAATGTTTGTACGATCTGATCTGATTAAAATATTTGTTTCGGAGTTTGGATGTTTTCTATGTATGTATTTACAAAAAAAAGTATATTAGTATTATATCAGTAAATCTAGCTTTCATAGTACAAGTTCTGCTTAATTTGAAACTAAATGGCGTTGTGTGTTGGATGTCCGAAAATATTATTATTATTATTTGAAATACACCCGATTACACCCGTATATCTTTACTAACTTTATGTTTGCTTTTCCCAGTAGTCATTGTGGAAGAGCTATGCTTTCGCTCAAGCAGGCCAGCTCAACTGGAATGATACCACGGCCTCACAGAAAACCGGTGTTAAGCAGTTCTTTCGTTGCTTTTCGCCGAGTAAGTGTGGTCACCAGAGACCTAACCCCCAATTTTCTTCCGATTCCGACCCCGTAAGACGGAGGAGGAGTCGTCTGCGGTACCTGGCTCGTTACCGGGCCAGAAGACCAGATCAGAAGACTTCTAAATCGCTCCCGGTCCCGCTCCGCCGTCTCCTTCGCAAGGATAACTTGCTCACAGAAGACGGGCCCCTCCGATCCTCCTCATTCTGACCTTATCCAATACAGTAAGAATTATTGAAACTGACTGAAAGCTCTTGAGATTGGATTTAAACAAACAAACCATAAAACAGAAAATACTATTTAATTTTATTACATTAATAGACTACTTAACCTAAAAACGATTTCTTTTTTATTTTATATTTATGTAAATGTTACACAAAAGCAAAATCTTAATCCTCAAATTCGTATTCCATATCAATTTGTCAGAAAAATATGATTAATGAGGTAAACGCACAAGCAGTGGTTGTTATATTGTGGATGACAAGTTACAAGGGTCAGCCAAGAGCTGAAAAAGAGGAGACTCGTGACTCGTCGCGTACGAGCATAACCTCGTCATCAAATGCCAAATTGAATATAATATTTTATAGTAGCTTTAGTAAAGTGTACGCCTTACTTTTGTTTTTAGGTTTCTAACATGGCAGTTATGAAAATAGTTTTGCGATTAAAAACTAAGCAGTATAAAGCAGTTATTTCGTTGTTTGTTTATTTTTATTGAGTGAGTGACGTCGCCGGAGGCCCCTTAAAAGAACGTGGCCACGCAATTTGTTCACAGCAATGCAGTAGTTGGTGGTAGTCACCTTCTATCGTGTTGTTTTGTCCGCCTATTACATAAACAAAAAGTACAATAAAATACGTAATTTACCATTACAAATTGCATATGCTGTATCGGCAACTTGAAATGATAAACCGCCTGGACAATTGAATTTGCTGTACTTCTGATTCTATTCATAAAAGAAGCGGCCCTCTTTAGCAGCACTGCAAAGAAGTCGTCTACCATGTTCCCGGGTAACATAACATAAGCACTACACCGCCACGGCAGGTTGAGCATGGCGCTAAAAGCTTGATTGTATTGCATTCGTAATGGATGGTACGTTCTCTGGGTGTAATTCCTCCATAAGCTACAGGTATAAAAGGACTGACAGAACGCTTTGAACAGGTTACTTTAACCTCACTACTGACCCGAGTGATACGGCGTGCTAACATATTACTCTTAGCGGCAATAGACCTCCTCTGCCTCTCCATGTCATCCGATGATGACGACGATTCCCCAAGGTTATCTCTCTCTCTCAATTTCCAGCTTGATCATGTAAAATTAAAAGGTCTAACAGAAGAAAATGTTTAGCTTATACACAATGATATTTATTTATATTACGTAATATTCTGAAGGCAAGCTTAAGGTCAGATTGGAATCATAGACTTATTAAATTAATGAGGTCAGTTGGCTGACATGCAAACTTATTGTTCAAGCAATTAAGATTGAACAATATGTTACGAAGTAAAACAATTCGTCTAAAAATATGAAGGGTTAACTTTAAGTTTAAATTTAGAATAATTTAAACGTATTTCACAATATGACTGGGCTGTTGGCCTCGTGGTTAGTGACCCTGACTGCTAAGCCACAGGTTGTGGGTTTGGTTTCCATCTCGGACAAATAATTGTGTAATGAGCATGATCATTTGTTGTGTCTGTGTGTAATTAATCTATTATATGTATGTATTTAGAAATGTAAGTATGTTTATCAGAAATCTGGTTTTCGTAGTACAGGCTCTGCTTAGTTTAGGATATGATGGTCTTGTGTAAGATGTGTCAAGTAATTATTATTCATCATCATCAATAGCCTTAAGTGGTCAGTAGACTTCTAAAGGCTGTTGATAATGATAGTCAAAAACGGTTGGCCTACTATACCACACTAGCCAGACGAGTTAGTAATATAAAATAATATTTCGAACATCTAACACACAACGCCATCTAGTTTCAAACCAAGTAGAGCTTGTACTATAAAAACCTAGATTTACTGATAGAATACTGATTTACACAGCAGTCGCATACTCTACCACTGCACTATCGAGGCAGTCAATAATTTCTAATCGTGATAATCTAATTGAAACACAGCATCTGGAAGTAATTATCGTGATTAGTAGAAGTTAAGTGATCGAGAGGCAGGTCAGTAACACACACCCATCACACACACGAAACAAAATACTCGTCTGCCACTAAACTCCACAAAATCATCAGATATACGATGATGAGATGAGATAGACAGAAGCTAATAGAGACAAATAATAAACTCCAAGTATACACCAGCATGGAGGAGGAGGAGGTCATTGGAAGGCTTCAATCCTCAGTAAGGTGGCGGCCGACTTCAGAGAGCTCGTAAAACTTAGTTAAGAGATTGCTTTGTGGAAATCTTTAGTAGAATTGTCTGCATAGTATTTGCCAAAAGCAATGTCTTTTGTTAACTTTATAGCCTTATCTTAAAATGGGTCCTCATTTCAAATAATATAGTTCATAGCATTTCAATTCACTCGTATCGCAGCAGCGAAATACTAAGTTTTGTTCAACCTTGTTTCAAAACCGCTATCCTGCAAAATATATTCGTGTTTGTCAAACTTTGAGCGGTTTCCCACAATATGTAGATTATACGTTTGTTTCAGAACGGTCAATGTTATAGCATAATTCAAGGGACGCAGACCCATGTAGGGTTTAGAAACAGTGTTTTTGATAATTAAATTTTACGAAACGGACTTTAGTTGTAACACTGTGCTCTTTATTCGTTAATTTTTCACCCCTAGAGCTTTTTTTTTTTTTCAATTTTCAAATCCGGGAGGTTTAGAGTAACAAACATAAAAAATACAATCATGTAAGAACCTTAGAGGTCTTTAAAAAATCGCGTCTTATCTAAGACAAGTATGAATGTCAATATTGAGAATTTTCACGGCGTCAATATTTTTAAGATAAGGCACGGATTGTGGTCAATTCACACTTGACCATAATCCGTGCAATTCAATTAAACGTCTTCTCTTTCGTTGAAACCCACGTTAAAGTGGGTAAAAAGAACGAAAAGAGAATAGCTTTTGCTTGGGCATGTGTCGGACTGAACAAAAGCCGTTAGCACTACGCATAAAGCGAAAATCCTTGAATTGTGTTCCAGAAAAATTCCCATTGAAATAATCCATATAAGTGACAGATCTGCCATCTCTCATCCGCAGAGGATAATACTATTTCCGCAAATGCTGAAACTCTTAGTAAATATTAAAAATGCTTTTAAGAGTACTTTTCTTTTCGTTTTTGTTTTGATGATTAAGTCTCTAAAACCAATGTTTGTGTTTATTACGATTACGATAAGAGTGTGTCTATAGACACATTCAGAAAACACTGTTTTATGTAACTGTAACTGGCCTGTTGGTCTAGTGGTTAGTGACCGTAACCGCTAAGGCAAAGGTCTTGGGTTCGATTCCCACTCAGGACAAATAATTGTGTGATGAGCCCGATCATTCGTTCTGTGTCTGATTCCAATGTATATATAAAATGTATGTATTTAGAAATATATAAGTATGTTTATCAGTAGTCTGTTTACCATAGCACAGGCTGTACCTAGTTTGGGCTCCCGACACCCACAAATACTTGGACTTCAAACACAACTATTTAAACACCTCGTATGTTCTTACACTTTAACCTTTTCAATATTTTATGTAATTTATTTGTGGGATTGAAATAAACATTATTATTATCAATAGCTTAACACCAGTTTTCTGTGATCCCGTGGTATCACATCCGTCGAGCCGGCCTATTTGTGCCGAAACATGGCACCCTCACGATTATTTCTTTGCAATCTATCTGTACAACCAATATCCCTTTCTGATCATAACCGCCCCTTTATATTCTACCTTTCTTTTCAATATACTCTAAATGGACTTAAATCAAAGTCAATGTTAAAATATCTTTATTTCATATTAAAAATTAATTGAAATCGTATTTTTGATGTAGATTCTAAAGTCATATCAACACACACAATAGCAACAATCAATGTTTTGTCAAATATTTACAGACCTGTGCCGATCTACAACCGCCCGTTGTCAAGGGGTTGAGCCTTATGAGAAGGAAGGGCAAACAAACCAACGGCCACTATCTCTTAATTACAGCTAGATAGAGTCGCATCATTAAATATATCACAAGATTTTTTTAATGTGCGCCAGTATGTCAGTTATTTATTAAGGATTATAAGATAAAAGCAATGAAGAGAAAACAAGAAAAAGAAAAAAGATGAAACAGAATTAGAAGTAAATTAATATATAAGAAAAGAAAAATAAATAAAAGCACACTAGCGCACACCACGTTTCCACTAAAGAAATAGCCTATGCTAAATTAATCCCAAACATTCTTGTCTTCTATGTAATCCACAATCGAATAATAGGCCTTCTGTCACAGCTTCGGCTGGCCACTCTTTTTAAATTACATATCTGTACGTCCAGGACTAAAATTATATGTAGTTTAGTATTAATACGCCTCTACCTATAAAAGCATAAGGGTATAAAATCGTGAGTGTATGTACGAAGGTACTTGTATGTACTTGTTTTATAACTTTTTCTGTAGACACATGTAAAAGGATGGACCTAACTCAATAAAAACAACTTTGTTTTTTATAAATTTCAGTGTGTGTCGGGGTTTGTAAAATTTTACTTATATTACACATAAAACATTTTGTAGTGATGTAGTCACCTCAGGGTGGGGCCACTAACTACGTGTGAGCAATAAAGCTTGTGGACCTTGCCAATTACAGTCAAGGCGAAACGTGTAGAGTTACGTCACGCGACTCTCTGATTGGTCATTATCGTAATGTGAGTTTATTTACCTATTTAGATTATTTTGTTTTCATTTTTACATGGTATTTTAGAGGGGGAACGTGCAGGTAGGTCACTTAATGGTACTACCGCTCTCTACGGACAATTGAAACTCAAGAGCCACTAGTGCGTTAAAGTGTTTTTAGTCTCCCCCCTCAGAATCAGAGAGAGGGGAAGTATTTGAGCTCCGTAAATTTTGTGTTGAACTAAAGAAAAGGATAATTAAACAGTGCTTTTATACTGTTAACGAATTTAAAAAAAAATCGCTACTTGATTTTTTGATTTTAGGATTGCATTGCATGTAATGACTGCACGGATGGCGTAGTAGTTTAAGCGGTCGCATCGCCGCTTCCTACTGCGCTGAGTATTGTGGGTTCGCTCCCCATACCACTTTGTGTGATCCACAAATTGTTGTTCTGAGTCTGGGTGTTCTTTGTGTCCGTTTCATGTATGTTTATAAACCCTGCGACATAGGATATATTCTTAATGCGAGAGCTATCTTTTCAAAAAACAAAAAAACAACTACAAACTCTACATTGTGTCTTGTTGCATATGTTTTTATTTTTTTAGCCTTCCTACTAAATATTTGCATGCTATTTAATGGCAAAATACGTACTGTTCTCATTATTTAATCTACTTAACATCTTTTGTACCATACTTTATGTAAATAAACTTATAATTACTTATGTAATCTCATTCACTCATTAAACGGCAACCAAAGGACTACTTAACACTATTGAGGCTGATCATTACTCCGGTCGAGCCTGGTCTATTTGTGATCCTTTTTCATGTCCCACGTTAACGTAACGTTACTTTTTAATAACTTAAGTTAAAAAAAAATACACATAAATTCGAACCTAAAACCAATGAAACAGCTTCCTGACCTGATTTATTTATGACCTGAAGTCACATATTAAAGCACTACAAATAAAATAAAAATCAATTAAATAACTTTACAGCTGCACTTAAAATCCACTTCGAACGATTTAAAACTTTGAAAACCATATAAAATATCGTAGACCCTTGAGAGCTACGGGTAGTACTACGGCGTAGAGGCAGCGTAGCGTGCACGTAACCTGTAAATCTTCGCTGCGGTACACGTCCGGCTGGAAGCCAAATAACAGTTATTCTGGACTTGTAACAGCCTTCGATAATGTTTAGAGAAATATGTACTTTATAAAACATATTTTCTACGCAATAACACTGCTAATGAAATGTTATTCAGTAATGACAATCGGATGGCGTAGTGGTTTGTGTAACGGACTGCTATTCTAAAGGTCGCGGGTTCGAGGCCAACATTTGTGTGCATGAACTTTTATATCAGTTGTCTAGTAGCCATAGTACAAGCTCTGCTTAGTTTGGGACTAGATGGCGTTGTGTGAATGTAGTAGAATATTATTATTATTATTAAAAATTAAGATTTTTTTATATAGGCCAATTCATTCAATTCTCCCTCTCAATATTGTTATAGATACGTATTACGTATATTTACATAATTACAAAGAGTTTCAGTTTCCAAAATCATTTTATTCAATATTCAGAACAATCTACTTCGTGTTTTTGTTTTGACATGTTATCAGAAGTTAGCAAAAAGGTAAAAAACAACTTAAACTCACAAAAACACGCTACCAATAACAGGGACCGCATATAAAGCATACACGCTCAGAAGTGATTCTCGTTTTTGGAGTTTTCCTATTACACGTACATAAACTACCACTACCATATTTATATACTATACTACAAAATCTGTGTGGTGACGGATTAAGAATGCGTAGTGCCACCACCCCTGTTCATCTTGTAGGTATCGTAAGAGAGCAAACTATTCAGGACAACAGCACTACAAAGAGAAGGAAAACTTAAAACAAACCCTATACCAACCCGTCTGGCCAGCGTGGTATCATTACATAAACAGCCTTTAACAGTCCACTGCCGGACACAGGCCTCTCCTTAGAAAGGAGGTTTTGGCCTACTATACCACACTAGCCAGACGGGTTGTTATAGGGTTTGTGTTAAGTTTTCCTTCTCGCTGCAGTGCTGTTGTCCTGCGTATTTCGCTCCCTTAGTCGCCTCTTACGACACCCACGGCATGAATAGGGGTGGTGACACCCTGCATTCTTAATCCGTCACTACACGGACAAGCGTGGTATAGTAGGCCAAAACCTCCTTTCTAAGAAGAGGCCTATGTCGAGCAATTGACAGTTAAGGCTATTGATAATTACTACATATTGGTAAAAGGGACAAACGAGCAGACGGGTCACCGGATAGTAAGTGACGACTACCGCCCATGGACATTTGCAACTTAACAGACACTAATTTGTTACTGTCCTAGCAATCCCTTCCCCAGAAAAGGGGGGGGGCTGTTATACGGCTTCGGTAACTTTACTTAGTCGGTGACAAGCTTCAAAAGAACTGCTTGGTTATCTGTGAGGTCGTGGTATTAGTCCGGTCGAGTCGGCCCACTTGTGGTGAAGCATGGTTAACTCACGGATACGGAGTATTATTTAATGAGCTTGGGTACAACATGAGTTTATTAATATGTGTATGTTAAGCTTAATAATAATAGTATTGCGCCATAGGATTAAATGGTTCGATTGTATGAAATGTGGAGGACAGCGTCATCTAGTATCGACTAAAGCACATCTATTAAGATTGTAGTTCTGATCCTTACAGCGCTAGATGGCGCTGCTAGTAACGCGTAACTAATTCTGGAAAATTCATGTTTGTTTGGCATGAACTGTCGAATACTAGGAACTTTCTAGTAAAATTCAAAAGCGTAATAAAAGCGAAGCGTGTTGGCCGTTCGAGACAGTTTCGTTTTACGACACAGCGAATTAACATCGGAGTGAATTTCTAGTGCGACTAACAAGATATATAGTGATTTCTAGTAATGAGTGTTTGTAAATATAGTGAAATAAAGTAATTAACCGACAACTTTTATTTATTAAAACCCCCGCTCGTAAAAATAGTGTTAGTCCTCCTAATCTGTCGACGAATTAAATTTGTCCACTAAAAGAGTGGATAGTTAATTTTTTATCCAGCGAGGCAGCACTATAATGGCTGCATTCGTTGGCATTCACAAAGAATATGTTTATAAACCTTTGTGTACAAGCTGCTTAAAAATGTACTAAGGCTTTGTCACTCGAGTCTCAAAGGTGCGTCGAAAGAGTTTTTTTAACATTTTATTTTTATTTTGAGTAGATGATCTCGCTTTAAAAAAAGAACGATAAAATAAATTTGTTTTTAGAAATTTAAACGGATATTAAGATACCTACTTTTTAAGTCCGTGTGGTGACGGATTAAGAATACAGAGTGTCACCATCCCTATTCATCCCGTGGGTGTCGTAAGAGGCGACTAAGGGAGCGAAATACGCAGGACAACAGCACTGCAGAGAGAAGGAAAACTTGACACAAACCCTATACCAACCCGTCTGGCCAGCGTGGTATAGTAGGCCAAAACCTCCTTTTTAAGGAGAGGTCTATGTCCAGCAGTGGACTGTTAAAGGCTGTTGATGATGATGATGATGACTTTTTAAGTAGACCAGTTTTTTATTAAATAATCTTTATTGACCAAACTATTCTAGCAGTTTGTAGGCGTTCCGTTCAATATATAACGATAATTGTACTCAAATACCTCTTTTTAAATTACTAGTACAACGGTATACTAACTAAGAAACAAAATGTATCTAAGAAACAATAAATAAATATGTATTACATCACTATTTAGTATCTACTTCCTTATTTTTGTACACTCATTAATCCATTACCATAAATTGTTGTCTTTTCATAGTATTTCATATTTATTACATAAGCTTGGTACTACTTATTTCCTAGTTCTTTCCCCATAATAATTATTTACTTTTAACTGCTCTTATTTTCCCTTCTTTATTCATCTAACAGATACCAATGGCACGATATCTTGAAGTGTGAAGGAGTGTCCACACAACGGGTAAGTGTCCACGCGAGAGCGAAGTCTTTTCTGGATATCTATGGACACTCTAGTATGCTTCTGTGATTTTAACAAAAAGTAGACGTCAGTCAGTAGAATGCAGTCTAAATGACAAAACAGAATGCTTTAGTTTCTAATTTATTTATTTTTTAAACCAACAGTGATACAATTATTTAGCAACTTGATAACATGCACAGATAATATGAGTAATAAGAAAAAAACTATGTGTCCAGCATGCGAACATGTAAAGTTATGTTAGTCTAGAATATATCACAAAATATATTTCATTCATTGATCATTTACATGGTCCACTCAAAACGTTAGATTTTTTTAAATCCAACCATTATTTTGAACATCAATACCAGTACGCCGCTTCCTACTATGCCGAGTGTTGTAGGGTCAAACCACACATGAGACGAAACTTTGTGTGACCCACAAATTTTTGTTCTGAGTCTGGGTGTTCTTTGTGTCCGTTTCATGTATGTTTGTAAAGTCCGCCGCGACACAGGATATATTCCTAACGCGGGCGTTGTCTTTTTTGAAGAAAAATAGAAAAGAAAATTGTTGAACTAGATACCATAAAAAATGAATAATATGTTTTAATCGTTGATATAAAAACAAATTAAATCAGTATTCTTATGCTAAATTCTATAGGTATTTTATATTCATGTCAACATGGTATTAATAACCATCTATTAGCCCTGAACGTAGGACAACGATAAGTCTAATAGCGCCATTAGTTTGATAATGACTCACGCCTGTATAACCCCAAAGGGTAGGCAAAGACATATTAGACACATACTCAAGGGATTTCAGGATAGCAAGACGGTGCCAAAGAGACGGTATTACATATGTACTTGCAGGTTTACATGTTACTTAACAAGCATTTGCTATATACCGAACTTTGTGTTGCTAATGAAAATTCCCAAATGGGAAAATTGAATGGAAAATTGCCCGAGACAGAAATAAACCCCAGAACTAACATAAGAAAAAGTTTAAACTTAAAGGTCAACAAAGCAGTCGAACCTACTTTGGCCAATAGTTTCTATTCTTCTTTAAAAAGAACTCCCGCAGTAGTAATATATCCTGTGTCGCGGAGAATTTTACACATCACATCAACAGCCTATAACAGGCCACTGCTGGACTGACCTCTGCTTAGAAAGGAGGTTTTGGCCTACTATATCACGCTAGCCAGACGGGTTGGTACAGGATTTTACACACATAAATAAAACGGACACAAAGGACACCTAGTTTTAGAACAACATTTTGTGGATCACAGAAAGTTTTGTCAAACATGGCGATCGAACCCATAACACTCAGCGCAGTATAAAGCGGTAAGGTGACCGCTTAAACCACTACGCCATCCGTGCAGTCGGTGCATTTATTTTATTTATATAACTTTATAGACTTTTGTACATCGGTGAACTTAATGCCTAAGGCATTCTCTGACAGTCCACCGTGTAAAAATCTTGTAAGGTAGCCGCATAGAGGTAACATAAGTTCTCAATGAAAATTAATGTTTTAAAATCAATTAACAATACAAAGTCCACTACATAAGTAGATAAAGTTTAAATATATATCTACTATTTGTACCCTGCCAAGCTTAGGTGTGGAGAAATTAGAAACAAAATTAAAGTGAAACATACATTACAAACCTCCTTTCTAAGGAGAGGCCTATGTCCAGCAGTGGACTATTAAAGGCTGTTGATGATGATGATGATGATGATACATTACAACTATTTTTAAAGCAGGTTGTATATCGTGTCAAAATATTAGCCCCGTCGTTACAGGACCTTTTAAGTTACACCAAGACCATACAAGACCATAACATAAATGTTAAGTTGGTTACCAACTAAACATTTATGTTATGAACCTTATGATGGAACTACGTTTATGACCGTTGACTGTACAGTTTAATGTTTACTTGTAAAAACAAAAAAATGTTGTACAATATAGTTTATTGTAATGTGTTCTATTATGGTATGCGAATATATTGTGTGTGTTAATCTTATATTTAAAATTCTCGTGTCACAATGTTCGTTCCCGTACTCCTCCGAAACGGCTTGACCGATTCTCATGAAATTTTGTGTGCACATCGGGTAGGTCTGAGGATCGGCCAACATCTATTTTTCATACCCCTAAATGGTAAGGGTGACCCATCCCTAATTTTTTTTGTTTTGCAATACAAAGTTTGCCGGGTCAGCTAGTATAAATATAAGTGCATATCTATATGATTCATACGCCGCCACCGCCATCGGATCTCTGAGTGTGATATTTAATGCATACAATCATTCACATCAACAGCCTATAACAGTCCACTGCTAGACATAGGCCTCTCCTTAGAAATAAGGTTTTGGTCTACTATACCACGCTGGCCAGACGGGTTAGTATAGGGTTTGTTTCAAGTTTTCCTTCTCTCTGCAGCGCTGTTGTCCTGCGTAGTTTGCTTCCTTAGTCGGCTCTTACGACACCCACGGGGTGAATAGGGGTGGTGACATTCCGTATTCTTAATCCGTCACCACACGGACACGTTTACTTGCAAAAACAAAACATTGTTGAACAATAACGTTTATTGTAGTCTATTCTATTATAGTATGCGAATATATTGTGTGTGTAAATACAAATATATGTGCATATCTATATAATTCATACGCCGCCACCGCCACCGGATCTCTGAGTGTGATGTTTAATGCAAACAAACATTATAATCAGATAATACAGACGTATATGAAATGAACGTTTAAATGCCGGTATGTCACATGCATGTGTGCATAATACTGTATACAATTTAATACACCTACTTATACTCGTGCCTTTCTAGGGTTCCGTACCTCAAAAGGTAAAAAAGGAACCCTTATAAGATCACTTTCTTGTCCGTTCGTCCGTCTGTTCGTCTGTCCGTCCGTCCGTGTGTAACTACCGATTTTCTCAGGAACGGGTAGACCTAGCAAATTGAAATTTATACCAGATACTGAGGTCTATGGTCCCTATTAGGTGTATAAAAATCAAGGTCTTGAATCAACACGATAAAAAGATATGGGCAATATTTCGATTTTCGCGAAAACTTGTAAGTACCAAAATTTACCTTAATATTAAACTTTTTTATTTTTCAAAATTTTCTCTTTACTTGTGCTGTAAGACCTTGCTTTTAACCAAAATTGACAATTCTAGGTCAACCAGAACCAGTACCCTATGGGTTTTGGGTCGAAAATCTATATGGTAGTTCCCTTTGACCTAGAATCACGAAATTTGGCAAAAAGCAACGTCTTACAGCAAAAATAAAGGAATAATTACAAAAAACAAAAAAGTTGAAAATTAAGATAAATTTTGGTACTTACAAAGTTTCGGGAAGATCTACGTAAAATCTGGGTAGGTACGGAACCCTCGGCGCACCAGTTCGACTCGTACCTGACCGGTAGTTTTTCGTATTGAACTGTCAGTGATAGCTAACATTTGAAACAACATTTGAAAGCGATGCTAACATTCATCACAATAAACATTAGAACTAGTGTCAAAATAGTACGATTACCTTATTTTCTCTGACTCTGTATGATGTTAGAAGCCTCAGTATCTCAATTACAGGATATATTAGACGACCGGATGGCGTAGTGATTTGTGTAACGGACTGCTATTCTAAAGGTCGCGGTTTTGATTCCCGCTCAAGTCAAACATATGTGTGCATGAACTTTTAATGTTTGATTTGGTCTGGATGTTTCTATGTATAATGTGTGTATATACAAAAAAAAGTATATATGTAATTAATTTCAGTTGTCTAGTACCAATAACATAAACATAACATAAAAAGTTTATTCTTTGTAACTAAAAGTAACAAATTGCACAGTAGAATATGGTTGATAATGACTGCTATAGTTCATAACTGTGTTGCAGCCATTAACGCCCACCTCCGGAAGATAAGTTACAGGTTTCAAGTTTCATCATGCTTGCTGAATATAAACCAAATCAAAGTTATAAATTAATTTAACAATGTTATAAGAAGTGTGGGTCAGAATACGTAGAATTGTTAGTGTGTGTGTATGTGTGTGTGTGCATATGTGAGTGTTATGTGTGTGCATATGTGTGTGTGTGTGTGTTCGTCTGTGCATGTGTGTGGTGTTTGAAAGAGCATATGTATGTGTACATGTGTGTGTCTTTAGGCCGGTGTTTCCAAAACTCATCAATTTAAGATTGATCGAATTTCTCATTGAGGTCGTGTCAGGAGACTTCGGTATCATCATAATTTAGGGCAAGCAACCACTGCGTTACTTTATGTTTACATTCACGAAATATACAAGGGTAGATACGCAACACCTTATTCACCTTGTTATATAATACGGGAGCCAAATAATAATAGTGCCTTTTCGACAGCTCCAGTCTACAGAATTCCACATCACATACTTTGTCATTCCTTCTTTTAAAAAATATATATAATAGTACAAGCTCTGCTTAGTTTGGGACTAGATGGCGTTGTGTGAATGTGGTAGAATATTATTATTATTTACTATTATTTGTTTACTTTAAAATGACTGTATAACGAAAAACAAAGTATACTACTTAATTTAATAAAAAAGTCATTATCTTTTATTAGATAATTTGAGCGCTCGTGTTAGAAATAACTAGTATTAGGTATAGTAAAACTGCCGTATGTGTAGTAAATCCGTTTATTTTTCCTTTGCGACGTGAACAGTACTGCCCCGTCCCATCGTCGTTCTTTTATAATAAAAATCTCCTCCAATATTTCCCTACCTAAAATCCCTAAACTACCCTCTTGAGTACATTTTTATTTGCTTAAATATATAACGCATCATTACAGTATAAATATTAAATACATCAACACAAATTTTACATAATTACAAACATTAAACACAACACGCTTAACTAAGTTTAACAACCAACATTATAACATTTTACATTTAGTCAGTAAATTCATATTGTTTCAAATCTACCCTCAAGTTTTATTTCCTAGATTAATATAGATTAATAAAAATATTGAAAGTAATGATTTATATTCTTCGATGTTCGTTACAATATTACACTCGTTATAACCTGATTTAATAAATTTTCAAAAACTTTGAACCGGCGGCATTTGCATCAGCGTCCGTCTGACGGATAGTTATCTCTGAATAACGTCGAAATTAGTTACTATTTAATATAATCATGCGCATGTAACGTGTGTTTGTGTGTGTGCTTTACATTGATATAAGAAGGTCGTAAGTCTAACTAGTTGTAATGTTATAACTTCGTAAGAATGGCACTGGACTAATGACCGCGATCATACATACAAATGGCTGCCTTGTCGCTTACTATCAATTTCTTACTGGCAACCCACAGATAGAGAAATAGACGTAATTACTATTACATGGTTACATTTACGTACGCTTTGCAGGCATATTGTAATCATTATGTTATTAATGCATTTAGTTAGTATACAGCTATACCAATAGTTAATGCATATTACCGCCAGTATAATATCTCCGTATTCAATAAAGTGTTGTTGATATTTTTATTAAAGTAATGCACTTAATCTACCCCTGTTCATCCCGTGGGTGTCGTAAGGGAGCAAACTATGCAGGACAACAGCACTGCATAGAGAAGAAAATACCAACCCGTCTGGCCAGCGTGGTATAGTAGGCCAAAACCTCCTTTCTAAGGATAGATCTATGTCCAGTAGTGGACTAGTAAAGGATGTTGATGTGAGGTGTGATGTGCATTTAACCTATCCACATATTAAAACAGTATCTGGAACCCGGTGTGTCTATGTATGTGTGTATATTGAAAAAAGTAATTAGGAAAAAAGCGGTAACGAAATAAGTGTCCTTTTTGTCTGTCTATTTGATTTTTTGTTTGTTTGATAGCAGTGGACAGACTATAAGCAAAATATAGGCTTTTTTTATTAAAATAGAATCACACATCATCACATCAACAGTCTATAATAGTCCACTGCTGGACATAAGCCTCTCCTTAGAAAGGAGGTTTCGAAAATCGGATATTGAATTTAAAATACTTATTATTTAATTTAAATCATTGGGTTAAAATTCTAACACACGTTTAAATTAGATTCCTGATGATGAAAGACAACTCGCTTTCTCTTCCTTAAAGCATTTAAACCAAATACTCTAAGACTGCCCCAAAAGGAAGATTAATTTTATTTACGTATAAATGTGTAAAATTATTTCTTTGTAGTCTGTAATAGTTTGGAGGTAGCGTTAGATTTTTAGAAAATTTAAAACGGTAGTTTGTAAATTTTAAATACCTACTTATTTTCTTTTACCTGTTTTTTTTTAATTGTTAACTTGTTTAAACTAAAGTCCGTCGATAGATAGTAACAAATAAACACTCTTTTGACGGATCTGGTAGTCTAGTGGTTAGTGACACTGACTGCTAAGCCGGAGTTTGTAGGTTCGATTACCACGCAGGATAAATAATTGTGTGATGAGCATGATCAATAAGAAATGAAATGAAACGAACCGAAACGAATATATTTCTATGTATAATATGTATGTATTTATATCAGTTGTCCAGTAGCCATTGTACAAGCTTTGCTTAGTTTGGGACTAGATGGCGTTGTGTGATTGTGGTAAAATATATTACTGTATTATATTTTAGTATATTATATTATTGGAACACCTCATAATGTATACTAGTCCCATAGAACTGCTCATCCCGTTTCTATCATTTTTAAACTTGATCAAATAAAAGGTTAATTCATTAAGTGGAGTAGCTTGTAATTATAAATATAGCATATTTGACTAGTTCATCTGTTTGATACTAGATGTCGCTGTACTAATAACATCATTTTTATAAGTCGCATTTAAGATGTCCCAGTTAATACCTTAATATGTATGTTTCATAATTTAAATCTGACTTGGAATGTTTTTGATTAGCGTGTCCCATTTCCCAAAAAATGAGACACACTGCTCAAAAACATGTCAAGTTACAATTCAAATACTTATCACTTGCAACTGAAAATAGATGTTGTCCTTTCACGTGACGCCGTGACGGGCCTGTTTCTTTAGTGGTTGGTGACCCTGACTGCTGAGACGGAGGTTGTGGGTTTGATTCCCACTCAGGACAAATTATTGTGTTATGAGTACGATCTTTTGTTCTGTGTCTTGGTGTAAATTATCTATAATATGTATAAATTTAGAAATATATAAGTATGTTTATCAGCAGTCTGGTTGCCATAGTACAGGCTCTGGCTAATTTTAGATCAGACGGCCGTGTGTGAGATGTCTCAGGTTATTATTATTACTATAGTTTTATCATAATAATAGTTCAATAATTACTCCAGATTGACACCACATTAATAGTAGTATCTACATTGCACCCGTGCGAAGCCAGGGCGGATCGCTAGTTATAAATATAGCAGATTGGACTGGTTAATCTGTTTGATACTAGGTGTCGCTATACTAATAACATTATTTTTATAAGTCGTATTTAAGATGTCCCAGTTAATACTTTAATATAAATGTTTCATATTTTAAAATCTGACTTGGAATGTTTTTGATTAGCGTGTCCCATTTCCCAAAAAATGAGACACACTGCTCAAAAATATCTCAAGTTACATTTCAAATACTTATTATTATCGCTTGCAACTGAAAATAGATGTTGTCCTTTCACGTGACGCCGTGACTGGCCTGTTGGCCTAGCGGTTGATGACCCTGACCGCTGAGACCGAGGTTGTGGGTTCGATTCCCACCCAGTTCAAATGATTGTGTAATGAGTACGATCATTATTATTCTGCGTCTGGGTGTAATTTATCTAGAACATTCTTTACAAAAAAAAAACAAGACAGCGCTTTTATAAAAATAAAACTTATTAAAAATTGATGAAAACACACATATTACAGATAGGTTTTACCCATAGACAGAATAAATTATTATGATCGCGTTTATAACACAATATCTGTCCTCATTGAAAATCGAACCTACAATCTTTGGTTTTACCGTCACGATCGAAAACCGCTGGGTCCTTTTTTTTTCTTTTTGCGCGGAACTCCTCCGATACCACCCTCCAGCAGGTGATTATGTCGGACTCGAACCGACCAAAAACCGCACGCGGTCTCCTAGTTCCAGTAGCTGGGGAACCAGGATACCCTAGAAAGTAAAGCCTGGTACCCCGACGCATTCCCGGTCCCGCTCCGCCAGCTCCTTCACAAGCATAACCTGCTCGGAGAAGGAGACTGCGGAGTTCCACGAAATCTTGCCTCGGACCATGGTGGCAGTCTTGTTAACCGCTGGGGCTTAGACAAACAGGCCTGGCCTTAAAACCAAATATAATCAAATAACATTACAGGGCGTTGAAGCTTCAAATGCAATGTCATTAAATGAAATAATTTTGAATCGGACGGCCGTGTGTGAGATGTGTGGAGTTGTTATTAGTACTATTACTCATAATGTATACTGGTCCCATATCACTAGTCATCACGGTTGTAACATATTGAAACTTGATCAAATAAAAGGTTAATTAATTCGGTGAAGTAGATTGTTATTATAAATATACCAGATTTGACTAGTTCATTTGTTTGATACTAGATGACACAATACTGATAAAACCATTTTTATAAGTCGTATTTAAGATCTCCCAGTTAATACTTTTATATGAACGCTTCATATTTTAAAATCTGACTTGGAATGTTTTTGATTAGCGTGTCCCATTTCCCAAAAAATGAGACACACTGCTCAAAAATTTACCAAGTTATAATTCAAACACTTATCACTTGAAACTGAAAATAGATGTTGTCCTTTCAGATGACGACGTGACGGGCCTGTTTCTTTAGTGGTTGGTGACCCTGACTGCTGAGACGGAGGTTGTGGGTTCGATTCCCACTCAGGACAAATTATTGTGTTATGAGCACTATCGTTTGTTCTGTGTCTTGGTGTAATTTATCTATAATATGTATGTATTTAGAAATATATAAGTATGTTTATCAGCAGTCTGGTTGGCTCTGGCTAGTTTGGGATCAGACGGCCGTGTGTGAGATGTCTGAGGTATTATTATTACTATAGTCTTATCATAATAATAGCACAATAATTACTCCAGATTGACACCACATTAATAGAAGTATCTACATTGCACCCGTGCGAAGTCAGGGCGGATCGCTAGTTATAAATATAGCAGATTGGACTGGTTAATCTGTTTGATACTAGGTGTCGCTATACTAATCACATTATTTTTATAAGTCGTATTTAAGATCTCCCAGTTAATACTTTTATATGACCGTTTCATATTATAAAATCTGACTTGGAATGTTTTTGATTAGCGTGTCCCATTTCCCAAAAAATGAAACACCCTGCTCAAAAATATCTCAAGTTATAATTCTAACACTTATCACTTGCAACTGAAAATGGATGTTGTCCTTTTACGTGATGCCGTGACGGGCCTGTTGGCCTAGCGGTTGGTGACCCTGTGTGGGTTCGATTCCCACCCAGTTCAAATAATCGTGTAATGAGTACGATCATTATCATTCTGCGTCGGGGTGTAATTTATCTAGAAAATTCTTTACAAGAAAAAACAGCACAGCGCTTTTAGAAAAATAAAACTTATTAAAAATTGATAAAACACACATATTACAGATAGGTTTTACCCATAGACAGAATTAATTATGATCGCGTTCATAACACAATATCTGTCCTAATTGAAAATCGAACCTACAATCTTTAGCTTTACCGTCACGATCGAAAACCGCTGGTTGCTTTTTTTTTCTTTATGTGCGGAACTCTCCTCCGATACCACCCGACATAATCACCTCCAGTAGGTGTTTATGTCGGACTCGAACCGACCACAAACCACACGCCGTCGCCCGGTACCTGTAGCTGGGGAACCAGGATACCCTAGAAAGTAAAGCCTGGTACCCCGACGTAACTCGGGCTATTTACGGCTTATAGATGATCCCTCCCGTGTGTTAACCCGGATGTTCCTTTCCTGCCCCCGAAGGGCGTGCGCGCTGCGTAACGCCTTCGTGCCACTACCGACCCACGGGCCTGGCAGGCCGGGAGAATTCTGAACCTCTCCCGGTCCCGTTTCGCCATCTCCTTCGCAAGCATAACCTGCTCGGAGAAGGAGACTGCGGAGTTCCACGAACTCTTGCCTCGGACCATGGTGGCAGTCATGTTAACCGCTGGGACCTAGACAAACAGGCCGGGCCTTAAAACCAAATATCATCAAATAACATTACCGGGCGTTAAAGCGTTAAATGCAATGTAATTAAATTAAATAATTTTGAATCGGACGGCCGTGTGTGAGATGTGTGAAGTTGTTACTAGTACTATTACTCATAATGTATACTGGTCCCATATCACTAGTCATCACGGTTGTAACATATTGAATCTTGATCAAATAAAAGGTTGATTAATTCGGTGAAGTAGATTGTTATTATAAATATACCAGATTTGACTAGTTCATCTGTTTGATACTAGATGTCACAATACTGATATAACCATTTTTATAAGTCGTATTTAAGATCTCCCAGTTAATACTTTTATATGAACGCTTCATATTTTTAAATCTGACTTGGAATGTTTTTGATTAGCGTGTCCCATTTCCCAAAAAATGAGACACACTGCTCAAAAAAATCTCAAGTTACAATTCAAACACTTATCACTTGCAACTGAAAATAGATATTGTCCTTTCATGTGACGCCGTGACGGGCCTGTTGGCCTAACGGTTGGTGACCCTGACCGCTGAGACGGAGGTTGTCTGTTCGATTCCCACCCAGGACAAATAAATGTATAATGAGGACGATCGTTCTTATTCTGCGTCTGGGTGTAATTTATCTAGAATATTCTTTACAAAAAAAAACAGCACAGCGCTTTTATAACAATAAAACTTATTAAAAATTGATGAAAACACACATGTTACAGATAGGTTACACCCATAGACAGAACTTATTTAGACAGAACTAATTATGATCGCGTTCATAACACAATATCTGTCCTAATTAAAAATCGAACCTACAATCTTTGGCTTAACAGTTACGATCGATAACCGCTAGGGCCTTTTTTTTGTGCGGAACTCTCCTCACACTCTTCACATTCACGATCTATGTCTTCACATTCACGATCGCTATCCCTAGGGCCTAGACTAACAGGCTTGGCCTTAAAACCAAATATAATCAACTAACATTACCGGGCGTCAAAGCGTTAAATTAAATAATCTTGAATCGGACGGCCGTGTGTGAGATTTGTGGAGTTGTTATTAGTATTATTATTCATAATGTATACTGGGCCCATATCACTAGTCATCACGGTTGTAACATATTGAAACTTGATCAAATAAAAGGTTAATTCATTAAGTGAAGTAGCTTGTAGCAGGTTTGACTAGTTGATCTGTTTGATACTAGGTGTCGCTGTACTCATTACATCATTTCTATATGTCGTATTTAAGATGTCCCAGTTAATACCTTAATATGAACGTTTCATATTTTTAAATCTGACTTGGAATGTTTTTGATTAGCGTGTCCCATTTCCCAAAAAATGAGACACACTGCTCAAAAATATACCAAGTTACATTTCAAATACGTACCTATTATTATAACTTGCAACTGAAAAAAGATGTTGTCCTTTCACGTGACGCCGTGACGGGCCTGTCGGTCTAGTGGTTGATGACCCTGACTGCTGAGACAGTGGTTGTGGCTTCGATTCCCACCCAGGACAAATAATTGTGTAATGATGACGATCCTTATTGTTCTGTGTCTGGTTGTAATTTATCTACTATATTTATGATCGCGTTCATAACACAAAATCTGTCGTAAAATTTTGGAACTTGATCAAATAAAAGGTTAATTCATTAGGTGAAGTAGATTGTCATTATAAATATCGCGTTGTGTGAATGTCGTAGAATATTATTGTTATTATATTATTATAGATTAATTTGAAGTCGGTGCAATGACCATTTTCTTCGATTCTCCTCTATCCCTCAACATTACGACGGTGGTTTGTGTAACGGACTGCTATTCCAAAGGTCGCGGGTTCGATTCCCGCTCAAGTCATAAGTTTGTGTGCATGAACATTTAATGTTTGATTTGGACTGGGTGTTTCTATGTATAATATATATGTATTTACAAAAAAAAAGTATATTTGTATTTATATCAGTTGTTAAGTACCCATAGTACAAGCTCTGCTTAGTTTGGGACTAGATGGCGTTGTGTGAATGTGGTAGAATATTAATATTATTACTGTTCGTTTCATTGCAAAATGGTTTTGACTTGTTTTCAATTGTCTGACGTCCTTCGGCATGTAATGGATCTTCGTACCTAGTATGAAGTTACTATAACATAAAGCAGAATATGTAATACTATAATACGAGATGATTTTCTATCTTAAGGTCATAACTGTCTCAAAGTCATAAAAGTCAGAATGTTTGAAAGGGTTATAAACATTCCGTTTATGCATTAGATTTACGGTCTCAAAGGAGTAACTACACGGTGATTCAATACACCGGGCTATAGCCGACGTAGGAGATATACACTTGAGAAATACCTGGATGTATACTAATCCACTTTTTATCGGCTTTTAAATCTTTTTGAAAGCCTAAAGTTTTAATATTACACGTGTATATAAACCAGGGGTTTTTAGTATCATCATCATCATCATCATCATCAATAGCCTTTACTAGTCCACTGCTGAGCATAGGCCTCTCCTTAGACAGGAGGTTTTTAGTATGTGTAAACGCAATTAACATGAAATGATTTTTGAGTTTCCTGGAGCAGGAATACATATTCAACCAGTGTACATATAGGAACAAATTCTCTCAATTTTGTCGTAACATTATTTTTAATGGCAGACCCAACCTATATATCCACACGTGTTTGGTTTGAATCCACAATGCATTTGGCTGTGGGCTCTATCCGTCCAAAGATGTTTGCGTCCAAATTTATCAGACGCACTGGGCTGTTTGGGTAAACAACTTTAAAAAAATAATTATCTACCGAAGTGTTTTGCGCTGAGAAGGTTCTGTATTTCGGACATCAGACACACAACGCCATTTATTTTCAAACTGAGCAGAGCTTGTACTATGAAAGTTAGATTGACTGACTTGATAAATACATACATTATACAAATTAAACATAGAAAACACCCAAACTCCGAAACAAATATTTGCAGAACATACAAACATTTGGTCCGACCCAGGAATCGAACCCGAGACCACGGCACAGCAGTCGTATGCTACCACTGCACCACCGAGGCAGCCATGACAGAGACATACATTTTTAAGTACATACATAACCGGACATATACTACCTATATTAACTACTTATAAGAAACTGTGTTACGTGTTACGTGACATGGCATGTAACACGTCAAACTATATAATTATTGAGTATAATAATAGTAATCTGTAAGTGGTTTAAGCGGTCGCCACGCCGCTTCCTACTGCGCCGAGTGTTGTGGGTTCAAATCCCCCATGGGACGACACTTTGTGTGATCCACAAATTGTTGTTCTGAGTCTGGGTGTTCTTTGTGTCCGTTTCATGTATGTTTGTAAAGTCCCCCGCGACACAGGATTTATTCCTAATGCGGGCGTTGTCTTTTAAAAAAGAAAAAAAAAAAATCTAACACATGTTACACACGGCCGTCTTTTCCCAAAAGTAGGTAGAACCTAAAGAGAAAAACCTAAAAAAAAACAAAAACTAAACCTACCGTGGGAGAACTATGCTTCGGCACGAATGGGCCGGTAGTGATACCACGGCCTCACAGAAAACTGGTGTTGAGCAATTCTTTCCTTGCCTTTAACTGAGTGAGTGAGGTTACCGGAGCCCAAATCCCCTCTCCCGCTGACTAGAGCGGGAGGGGCTCCAAGGGCGGCAATGTACTTGTGACTTTTGAGTTGCAGGTGTCCATGGTCCTGATAGTTGCTTACTATCAGGTGACCCGTCTGCTCGTTTGCCCCTATTTCATAAAAAAAACCTATTAACTAAATCATTATAACATATTCGCCATTATCAGGAATACCTTTACGGGACTAATCCCTCCCACACGTCCACCACTGTAACTCCTGTACACCTGGAGCAACAGCAATGACCCACGCCAGGTTCCGTGGGAGTAATTGATAACGTCAGAGCTCTCTACAAAATACATGGCATTTTTCAAAAAACTCATCTTATTATTCGACATCAAATTAGCCATTTTAGTAATTTTGCCTGTTTATTACTACTGATTAAAACCACCAAAGCTTACAAACATTACGACAAGAATCGGTAACAGCAAAAATCCAAATATTCGATTTCTTGTTGGCAATTTTGGCAGTATTTATTATCGTTAAAATATAATTATTAACTTAGGAACAGATTATAAACTGTGAACATCCAGTTACTGTAGATAACATTTTGCAGATACTACAAGGCCCCTATGCGGGAGTAATCTACACAGGCAGCTAATAATATTACTAATATATTTGCTACTAGCTGACCCGCGCAACTTCGTCTGCGTCTCTCAATAGTAATAAATTTTCTCCGTTTTTGAAACATTCTTCATTGGTGCTCCGCTCCTATTGATCTTAGCGTGATGATATATAGCCTATAGCCTTCCTCGATAAATGGGCTATCTAACACTGAAAGAATTTTTTAAATCGGACCAGTAGTTCCTGAGATTAGCGCGTTCAAACAAACAAACAAACAAACAAACAAACTCTTCAGCTTTATAATATTAGTATAGATTACCTAGGCACCGTAGTTAACACCCTAATGCCTTTACATTGCCGCTTTTATAGCAGTATACTTCATAAAGCGGCTATCTAACGAAAAAAAAGCTTTCTTCTAATCAGTCTTGTATTATTTAGTTAGACTTGTATTTAAATCTATCTCGTTCTTATCGGCATGGTAATCTATGGTTAGAAAGGGACAGTATTACTTATTTGTGGTGGTCTTTCATTATTTGTGAGCACGGTCGATTTCATTAAATGTGGGGTTTGCAATAGAATGAGCGACACCATTAGGGTTACAGGCGGCGATAGCTGCTTACTATCAGGCGACAAGTCTGCTCATTTGCCCCCTATATCATAAAAAATGGCGATGTTTTACCAAATTCCCAAAAAAAAGACCCATTTCTTAAAAAAAATTATAGTTTCTGAGATTGGTATATTTATGCATTTTTCTAGTTTAAATTAGAGTAGTACTTTAAAGAAATGTTTTTTTAATTTTCTAAGGATATTTCTTAACAAAAAAATTGCATTATTTCTATATCCCAAGTTATAACACTAAGTAACCATACCATCTGTTGTAGTACCAATTAAAAAAAGGTCTTCGATAAGAGATGTTCGCAAATCATACAATTGAAAATGTAAGTAGCAAAATCGCCCTTATTTACAGCATAAATTCCTTACGAGATTACTACAATATTTAAATTACATATATGTTTAAAGGGTTAAAGAAAGAGTTCAACTTCGTTTAAAGAGTCGATGAGATGCTTCGAAAAGAGATCCTAAAAGTAATAATGACATGCAAATCGGCCGACATCTGGCAGTCGCGGAGTCGGACGAACCCGTTCGGTATTTGCACGTACTTATGATTCCACTTGACTATTATGTTAAATACAGTTTTATTGCCAAGAATGGTGAAACACAAGGCACGTTATCTAAGAGATGTACTAGTGTTTATTCACGAGAATTGTAATTAATCATACTTTGCCAACTTGCTGAAAGTTTATACTCTGCGACAAGAATTCACATATGGTGCCTTCTTGTCGTACAGTATTTAAAGCCTTATGGAACCTCTTGTTGTTATTCTTCTTAGTCAAATAAACCTTATAAATTAACACTAAAGTTCGCATCTAGTAACACAGTAACATATTTAAATTATTAAAACATTTCAGCCTAATTACTAGACTAGCCCACCGGCTTGAAAGGCAAAGAGGAGGAGTGTTTGCTCTTTCCCAAAAAACGCAGTTATTGCAATCACATTATCATATCAACAGCCTTTAATGGTCCACAGCTGGACATAATCCTCTCCCTAGAAAGGAGGTTTTGGCCTACTATACGAGGCTAGCCAGACTGGTTGGTATAGGGTTTGTGTCAAGTTTTCCTTCTCATTGCAGTGCTACTGCCTTGCGTAGTTTGACAGAAATTCAAATGGGAACATTTCGTAATAAACTTCTTTCGAACCAAAAAAAAATTTGCAAATCCGGCTATATAGAACAGAGTTATGCCCGAATATACATTTAAACATCCGAATTGATAACTCCTTCTATTTGAAGTCGGTTTAAAAAAGCGTGCATTGGTGGAGTGACTTATTCCTACTTCTAAAGAGGGGGAGGGGTTATTCAAAGGGCTGCAAAGCACTTGTGACTCTTGAGTTATAGATGTCCATGGCAAGCAGTAGTCGGCATGCCATAATAAAAAAAATGACAGAATAAAGTATCGGATGTGTGTCAGCTAATAGAATGTTGGCTAAGAATTAAGGTTATACATTTATCCCGTATGTTACTATTTTAAATTTCATTTTTTATTCTAACAAAACTACTTTGCTGTGCACTCGAGTGGGGATGAACACATAAACTAACAACTCAAAAGAAAAAATAAAAATCATTCTCATCGTTTAGGAGTTTAAATGCCACAGACAAAGACTACTTGAATAGGTATATACCGCAGCCGTAGCCGTGCCGTTATTATAAATGTAAATGGTAGTACCGTTTTAGAGTCAACTCTCTAATTATTTACGAGAAAGAAAAAATGCACTTTTCGAGCTAAATTAAATAGTCTTTAAAATAAATGAGCCAATTTATTTTGGTATCGAGAAGCTAAACGACTACAGGTGACAACGTTAATCGAGGATTGAAAATTGAGAGCTAAATCTGAGCAATTCTTTGCATCCATTTAAATTATCCCTGCAATATATCGCACTTTATGTTGCATAAGTGCATTTACTTCTTGTAGCCTTTTTCTAGTGAATTCTTCTTCCTAGCTTATCTACTTTTATTTCTACTTTGAGAATTTTGTCGAAAAAGCTATCTTAGCATATCGTCATAAAAAAAGACAACTGCCGCACTAGGAATAAATTCTGTGAGAGGCCTATGTCCAGCAGTGGACTGCGATAGGCTGATGATGTGTCACTGTGTGTGTGTGTGTGTGTGTGAAATTTATGACACAGACACAAAGACCATCCAGACTCATAACTACAATTTTTGGATCCGACAAAGTACTGTCCCATGCTGCGACCGAACCCAGAACGCTTAGTGCAGTATAAAGCGGCGAGGTGACAAATCGGTGATTAGTGTATCTGCAAAGCTTTTTTTTAATTTATTTAACTTCGATCTATCACAATAATATCAGTATTATTGACAGCAATTGTCCTGTCTATGATAATAGATCGATCCCAATACAACGTGGCCCGACTATTCTCGAGAACTGGGTCGGGCACATACCTGTAGTACCTCTATATTCACAAGTTGGTATTTAAGGGCAAGCTGTTGGTGTACGATTCTGGCTACTTTGTTGTGCCTGTGCAATAATAATAATAATAATAGTAACTTCACACAACTCACACATGGCCGTCTGATTCCAAACTAGGCAGAACCTGTGCTATGGTAACCAGACCGCTGATAAACATACTTAAATATTTCTAAATACATACATATCGTAGATAAATTACACCCAGACACAGATTAAATCATCGTGCTCATCGCACAATTATTTATCCTGAGTGGGAATCGAACCCACGACCTCCGCCTTAGCAGTCAGGGTCACTAACCACTAGACCAACAGGCCCGTCATATTACAGGATTGGATTCATCAAGGATTGGATTCATCAGGACGGTTGCATGCCCGACAGATGTCTACCGTACCGTCTTTCAGGATATATTTCCGATAGTTATTCGTCATGATAACTTCATCCATAATCGCACAAACAAAACCTTCAGTTTCGCCGAAGAGATCACCATACCGTAGCAAAGTCGTAAATGCTTTTAAGTCTATATCGGACCTGTTTAGGGCCCGATAAAACCGACCATGGAACTCTTTGCCGTTCCATACTTCCCTGCGATCATTAGTACTAAGTACTACAAGTTTGCGCCAATTCTCTTTAGCCAGAGCGACCGGTGTGAATTCGGTATCCATTGCAACTACATTGAGATGCACTCCCCCATCAGTATGTAGAAAATATTCCCTGAGATTACATATCTCGCGTTGTGTAGTGTCTTGATATTTAATAGACCTCGACCCCCAAACTTTCACTGTATATACTATCTTATAACCGATGAACGTGGGTGGTGCAGTCGGAATGCAGTCAGAAGTGTAAGGACTCTCCTGTAAAAGGCACCTAATTCGGTCTGAGTCCATCTAAGTATACCAAAGGAATACATTAGAACCTTCATGACCTAACCATTGCAGACTCGCACCTTGTTGAACCCTGAACCCTGTTTCAGGCGGCCAAACTTAACATGCTAACAATTATGCCTTTTTTTCTTAAAAAAGACATCTTCCGCATTAGGAATATATCTTCTGTCGTGGGGGACTTTTCAAACATACATGAAACGGACACCAAGAACACCCGAATTCAGGACAACATTTTGTGGATCACACAAAGTGTCGTTGCATGTGAGGATCGAACACACAATACTTATCGTAGTAGTAAGCGCTGTGGCGACCACTTAAACCACCACGCCATCCGTGCAGTCTGTTTAAAAATAGTATAAAATATGCTGTGTTAATGTATGTGCCATTTTATGTGGGCAGTTGAAGTTGTTTTTTTATGGATAAGGGACAAACGAGATAACGTGTCACCTGATGGTAATAACTACCCCCGCCCTTTGACAACTGCCGCTCTTTGATCTCCCCTCAAAATTAATTTGCAGCAAGGCCTCCGTCTGAAAACCGAAACATTTTTAAAAATAAAAACCGGCAGCACTAAAAGCTCAGCCAATCTTTACAATGTTACATAAATTGCTCTGATCACAAATATAATTAACACCATAATATTTCTACACCACAAATACTTAAGTTCGCCAATAACAGACGGTAAAAATTTTTTTTCAATACAGAGGTACAGCAGCAGTAATTTTACAGTGCAGTTGAAGTATTAACACAAAGCGAAATGTGAGGTAATGACCGGCAGAGCGCCATGATCTGCATTTTTGTGTTGATTCTCCCTCTAACTAACCAAACTGAACGTATGTACTATGTCCTCTAGATACACTTTAGAGGTTTAGTGACTTTAGAAACTTTTAATGAGCTGACGTGGAGTATACTTAAATGTAGGTAAGTATATACGGACATAACCACATGTCTTTATCGTTGAAGGGTTTAAGTATTATCCTTTTTGAATAATAACCAGAATCCAATTTTCTTATCATCGACAGACTTTAATAGTCCACTGCTTGACATAACCACGTTGACTAAATGGGTTGGTGTAAAGTTTACCTTGTCTTTGTGAGTGTTGTGACGTTGTATGGTGACGGATTAAGAATACGAAGTGTCACCGCCCCCTATTTATTCTAAGGAAGCAAACTACGCAAGACAACAGCACTACAACGAGAAAGAAAACTTGAAACAAACCATATACCAACCCATCTGACCAGCGTGGCATAGAAGGCCAAAACCTCCTTTCTAAGGAGAGGCCTATGTCCAGCAGAGGACTATTAAAGGCTGTTGATGATGATGTCCTACGAAGTTTGCTCCCTTAGTCAGCCCTTACGACACCCGCGGGATGAATAGGGGTGATGACACGGTTCTTAATCAGTTACAACACGAATAGAATTTACTTATGGACTAGACATATTTGTTATAAAACCAAAAGAGATATTTTAACCAACCGATAACATTATCTTCTATACAAATAAATAAAATTGGAGTGTCTGTTTGTAATATTAAAATAACCGCTTTTTACTAAATGCATATGTATGTTTACACGGTACATATGCCAAAATAACATTTTTTACAATTTGTTTCTGTCTGTCTGTTTGTTCCGGGTAATCTCTGGAACGGCTGGACCGATTTCGACGGGACTTTCACTGGCAGATAGCTGATGACATAAGGAGTAACTTAGGCTAACTTCGCCCCGCGGCGTTGCCCGCGGTTATAACAACAAACCCTAATAAGAAGATATCCTTTTTCAAAGAGGCGAACGTGCAGTAACAACACATAGCAACTAATAATATACTTAGTCATATTTTACGATTGTTTAGAAGTAGTATTTAAAAATAAATTTCGTAATATAACTCTGTAGGAACTCTGTATGTCCAAACAAGCAAAGGCCCTGTCCCTTTCCCTAATTTCTAAATTTCTATTCTTGACGGTGACGGATTAAGAATACAAATTGTCACCACCCCAATTCATCCCGTGGGTGTCGTAAGAGCCGACTAAGGGAGCAAACTAAGCAGGACAACAGCACTGCAAAGAGAAGGAAAACCCGTCTGGCCAGCGTGGTATAGTAGGCCAAAACCTCCTTTCTAAGGAGAGGCCTATGTCCAGCAGTGGACTAGTATAGGCTGTTGATGTAAAAAACTTGGCCTGAATTTTCATTTTTTTTTTACTCAATAGGTACAGTTACCGACAACAGATCATGTCTCACACAATCACAAGTAACAGCGTACAATTTCAAATCTGAAGTCCAATTAAAACTACATACACACATCATTCACAATCGCGGTAATAGAGCTTCAGTCAAGTGTTAAACAAAAATGCAAAAAAGAAAAATTAAAATGGATAATGAGATACAGTAAATTGACTAATTAGTTTTATCTAAAATGTGTTATTTTTTTCTTTTTTTATAAAAAGACAACGCCCGCATTAGAAATAAATCCAGTGTTGCGGGGGACTTTACAAACACACATGAAACGGACACAAAGTACACCCGGACTCAGAACAACAATTTGTGGATTACACAAAGTGTCGTCCCATGTGGGGTTTGAACCCACAACACTCGGCGTAGTAGGGAGCGGCGTGGCGACCGCTTAAACCACTACGCCATCCGTGCAGTCACTATTAAAGTTACCATAATATTACATTAAGGTCTTGATAGATATATGCATTTCAGTTTTATGCAAAAAGCACTTTAATACATTAAAACTATCCTTAAAAATATCTACTTGAGAACATATATCGTTATAACGACTAAACATTCGCGAAACTGGATTCTTGTGTAAAACATTGTTGTTGCTAGCTGGTATAGTAAACACGTGTTTTCATCCGAAGCATTAGCCGAAGAAAAATAAACATTGATTTTCCATTCAACCATTCAATTCAAGAACAACAGTCACTTACCATATATCACTATGATTGTTTTTCCCTTTTTCCATAAAAAATTATAGTTTTAAAAAACTAAAAACCACGCTTTCTATAGAAAACCAAACTAAAAAATATAAAATAAATTTGAAAAATAGCGTTGGGTGCCTGTTGTCAATTGTAAAAAGCACCCCACGCTGCGTGTTTTTTAGTTTTTAAACTATAATTTTATTTCTTTTTTTTTAATTAGTGTATTGTCATCGGTCCTTTAAAGTCCGTCAAAATCACGCCCAAAGGAGTCGGTTACAAACATACAAACAAACATACAAGTAAAGCTAATATAAAGCGTGTAAAAACTATAAAAGACTTGTAAAATTTAACATCAGTTTCCTATATTACTGTCAAAAAAATCTACATTTGATAAATTAAAGTTTAAAAAGTCCAGTTTATTAAAACTTTTTATACACAAAAATCCCAAACCACTAGCTTCAAAACTATTTAAACGAAGACCTTGTATTCCGCTTTGAGCGACCCGGCAATGTGTTAGGGGTAGTTTTGTAAAAGTTGAGGCAAACAGCCAATGTTCTATGGGGTCTCTATGGGACATTAGGACGGTTAAATTAGAACAACCTTAAAACCTACTGGGCCAGTTGTGGTGAAACTCACTGTGGGAATTGTGTAAGGGTTGAATGGCCTACGGTGTTTTTGTCACAAAACAGAGATCGGTATTTATAATTAAATATATATTTTACTAACTAGACTTCTGTCGCGTGTTGTTTCTAAGACAACTCCTGCACTATGAATAAATCCTATGTCTTTATAAACATAAATTAAACGGATACAAAGAGCACCCAAACTCAAAACAACAATTTGTGGATTACACAAAGTGTTGTCCTACGTGGGAGTCGAACCCACAACAATCAGCGCAGTAGAAAGCGGCGAGGTGGCCGCTTAAACCACTACACCTTCCATTTAAAGCAATTTAGAATTCAAAACACAAAAGGAAAGGTGTTACAGGTTAAAATCTCATCGATGTTTTTTTAACTACTGTCAAGGTTTGGAGTGTCGTAATAAAACAAATATATACCGTTTCTTTTAGCTTTAATTAAATGTAAAACAAGCAAATTAACATCCTCTACAATGTTCTTCTAGTTATAAATGACGTCACTCTTTAATAGTTTTTATCCGACTGTGTTATAAGGACGGTTATATTTGTCGAGTGTATATCATCATCCGTCCGTGTGGTGACGGATTAAGAATACGGAATGTCACCACCCTGTTCATACCGTGGGTGTCGTAAGAGCCGACTAAGAGAACAAACTGCACATGACAACAGCACTGTGAAAAGAAGGAAAACTTGAAGCGAACCCTATACCAACCCGTCTGGCCAGCGTGGCATAGTAGGCCAAAACCTCCTTTCTAAAGAGAGGCCTATGTCCAGCAGTGGACTATTATAGGCTGTTGATGAATTAATGAATATCATCATCAGCCTATCGCAGTCCACTGCTGGACATAGGCCTCACCCATTGCACGCCACTTAGATCGATTTTTGGCTTCTCGCATTCAGCTCCTGCCAGCCATCTTGCGCAAATCGTCACTCCACCTGGCCGGTGGGCGCCCTACACTACGTTTTTTGTATGTATGCATATTTCTTTCTTTGACACGCTCTGTAGCCTCGTCTTAATGGGTTTTAGGTTTAAATTGTCGTTAGATTCGTCTTAGTTTTGAAAATGATAGTGGGTAGATGAAAATTATAAAAATCAAAAATTTTAAACCCGTAAACAATTTTCATGTAGTAGAGTTTTTTGTTTTATTTTTAATAATTACATTATTGCTTTAAAGGACAGATTAACATGTTGCATATGGTATATTATTCCATAACTATTTTACTTTAAAAGTTTTTTTTTTTTGTTAAAACATTTAATTTTTTTTAGTTTCACCTTTACCCCAGATCTATTTTCCTAGAACTTTCAAAATAAATGGCGTGGGTTTAAGTTTAATTGTGTAACAACCTACTACCTAGAAGCCTCCCACGGCTGCCCTCGTATAATAAAATACTCTAAACAATAGATGCTGCTTTCCTTATTCCATTATAAGATGTTAAACAAGCACTCAACTCTCTTAGTACTAAGCTGTTAACTTTGCATATAAAAGAAAAAATAATGAGAACAGAAGACTGCTCTGCTAAACTGTGTCATAAAGAACACCGAAATCCTGGTATTACGTAAATACCATACATATTTATGTGACCGCCGTTTACATATCACGACCCTCGGCGTCTTAAGTGACATCTGTTCCAATCTTACGTTGCCAATATTCCTCACACAAGATACTGCCTCCAGTCAATACAAGTAATCAGCTGCCACAGGCTTGGGCCAACCGCAACACGCTCCGTAGAATAATATATTTACACGTACAAGTACTAACCCTGCTGAGTTTCACGATAGCTCGACCGTACTTGATTCCTGTCATCTAAAAACTATCCATGATATGACGGAGTAATACTTTACGAGTGGACGTTGGATAGTTTCGAGGCTGATCACGTATTGCCACCCAAATCGTGATATAGCAAAAGTCGATTTCGTTCAGCGAAAAATTGCTGGCATGCCGTTTGAATGTTTAGAGAATATTACCTGCTTTTTGAGTTACATGGTCGCTTTAAAGCGTATGAATATTTTATTGTGACCTATTTGGAGTGTCAAACTTAATTTTTTTATGTATGCAATTGCTTCATTTGTTTTCACTAGGGATACTTTATGGTAGGGTATACCTGGTTCCCCGGCTATTAGTACCCGAGACGGCGTGCGGTTTTAGTCGGTTCGAGTCCGACATGCCACCGACAGGTGGTATCCGAGGGGATTTCCGCACGGAAAAAAAAAAGGGATACTTTATGGTAACAGAATGTCCAACTTTTGCGTCATAGTCTTTGCGACTTTTGCAGAACATTATGTTTCAAACATTTGTCTTGTCAGCAGTACCCAGTTGTCAGTGCTTCGTGACGACAGTGGAATACATGCCTTCTTTATTTAAAATTTGCGAGGAAGAATATCAGAAGTTTGGCAGGTCCTGCAACAGTTCGAGAAATATCTAGGGACTGTAATAGTCTCCTAATGAAAAGGGTATTTTGAAAAAAAGCTGTTATTTCTTAACAATGGGTTACATGACAGTAAAGTAAATTGGTATATGTTTACTAAACTTCAAAAAGGTAAGTTCAATACGATTCTATTTGAAAATACAATAAAAACAAAGGTTTTATAATCATTTAATAACTTTCAACCCCGTCACCATAATAAAAAGCCTTAGTCCCAAAATGGCATTCTTAAATAAATTACGAATCTACACTCTTTCGACCCTTTTCATGCCCATAAGAAAATTTTACCTGTTATTTCACACATCACGTGTTTTAATTGCATTAGCTGGTCGACTTAAGTCACCACGTGGAAACATCGGCACCTTGGAAGCCGTATGAATCCCACCTCGATATACCGTTTGCTTGGGATTGAGTAAAAGATACTTAGACTTAGAGGCTCACTGTCATAAACGTACCACAAGCAGAGATTAAATGCTAACACCTACTTGCTAGAACATTCTTTATAGACACCTCAAGATAATTCTATACACATATAATTGTAAGGTAGAATTCAAATCGAGCTAAGCGCCATTTTAATATGTGTGTACGGCAGCTATTTATAGAATTTATGTAATTTTCTCGGTGGGATGATGCTTCGCCATAAATGGGCCGGTTCGACCGGAGTGACGGGCGGGGGGGGGGGGGGGAATTTCAAAGGACGGTTCCAGTTATTTTGGAGTTTAACAATATTATTATATTTTTAACAGCAATGCTTGATAAAACTAGAAAAAAATATGGAAAAATCATACGCTTGAAATTCGTATTTTATTCACTTCAAAATAGTCATCCGAAGTGCGGTATTCATACGGTAATGTGAAAGTGAGTTTGTTTGTTTATTTCTTACGCTTTCAAGCCTACACCACTAAACAGATTTTAAAAATTCTTTCACCAATGTAAGGTACAACGTCGGCGAGTAACATAGGTTAATTTTTATCACGATAGTAGTATTATAAAGTTGATTTTGAGTATAGACTTTAATTGTTGTTTATTCTGGGTCAAAAGAATCTCCTAAAATTGAGGTGGACTCTCTTCCCCCAAGATTCTTCATGTACATTTTTCGGACTTAAAAACCAAAGCAAGGTAGGATGACCTTTATTTTGGCTGGCATCAAATATTCAATGATTTAGCACAAGCAATGGATAGACGTCTATTAAATTGCGAAAGAAATTCCTTGAGGCGAACAATATAATACACCTAATAATAATAAAAAGGAACAAATCTCTTCTATTCCTGGAAAGATGCCGAATCGTTTCACCAAACACAATAACTACACGTCGTCATAAATAATGAAATGGGAGATATCATGTCCCCACTTCCCCCTCTCCATTCAAACGTCTCGTCTGGACAGACGGGCACAATCTTCACTTGTATTTGAAAGGAAAGAAGGATGATAATATGTTGCGGTACATATTATCCAATACATCGTTGAATGACCTTCAAGATTGTATTTGTCAAGGGAATTTTTTGTAACGTTTTCATATTTTAATACCTTTTCCTTAGCGTACCTACCTACCTTAGCTTTTCAACCAATACCTAGTGATAATACCCCTATTCTATGGCATACTCAATGTCTAAATATAACAAGCGACGTGACGCATTCAACACGTGTGTACATAATATATCTGTGAGTTTTCAAGGACACTCATGTGATTTTTTTAGTTTTTATGCTACGAGTATAGTGAGGCTAACAAGCAGACTCCTCAACTGATGATAAGTGACTAATGCCGCCCAAGGACACATTTAAGTCAAGAGTCACAAGTGTGGAGGAGGGATTTGGGTTAATAAGACTAGTCCGTCCCACACGCCCACCACTGTAATTCCTGTATACCAGGATCAACAGAAGTAACCCACGAACACACCGAGTTATGACACTCGGGACGTCCCGAGAAAAAAAAAAAAACTATTTCGGAATTTGGGATTTGGGTTCTGATAACCTCAGTCACCTGGTTTGTGAGGCCGGTCGAACCAACCCATTTGTGACGAAGCATGGCTTTCCCACTGTCAAATCACACTCACATTCACCAATCTATTTAATAAAACGCTGATCCAAAACTACCCATCCGTATGAGTAATATCCCTAATCCGATTTCAATAATTACCTTCTCTTCTTATCTACCTTTCCTTTCAATGGACGGGCCTTTTTCATTTGATCCCCTAGGTACCCAGTTCAAGGCTTGCTAAGGTGAAACTATCATTGTCAAAGCATGGGCATTTAATACAATTCGAAGAAAAAGTAAATATAACTATCAAGGATATCAAATTCACCAGAATTTTACCATAATTCAGCAGCTAAAAGACTAAAACTTACTATTATTTATCAGTATCTGTCAGTAACCTCTGATTAAGTAAAAGCACTATGTTCTGAGAAGTATCTTATGATAAATGAAGAACATTATTCAACTGAGTAAGGGCAATATCAGATTCAAACGGAAGTAAACATTTATCATAGAACGGAGAAATTTAGTTATAGAATGTAAGACAATATATTTAATACAATATGGCTTTTGAATTAGTTTTGTTTTAACTCAGTCATACGAATGCGTGGCTCTAAACAGATGGGATACATTTCAAACGCACGCCAGCTGCAAAAATTTGCTTACAGTTCCAGTTTTGCAGTTCCAAGTCAGTGTACTTGTAACTTAACTTAAAGTTACACACTGACTACAAACAAATTGCGACATCGGGTGACAGTTTATGAAATTAAATCAACTGCACTGAAACTAAGTATTTAATTATGAGAGTGTACATGTCATCATCATCATCACCAACAGCCTTTAGTAGTCCACTGGCTGGACCTAAACCTCTCCTTAGACAGGTAGTTTTGGTTTACTATACCACGCTGGCCAGACGGGTTGGTATAGAGTTTGTCTCAAGTTTTCCTTCTCTTTGCAGTGCTGTTGTGTTACGATGCCTTTAGAATGAATAGGGGTGGTGACACTCCATACTCTTAATCCGTCGACACAGGAATGGACGGACGGGTGTACTCGTTCAAAATATACTTACTGGGCTCATTTATTTTGGATTTTAAGCAACAATAAGTTAGTAGAATCAGTAATTGAAGCCAATAATTGTTGTTTTGAATTAAGCGTTCACTTAGGCAATTTTCCTCCTACGCAAGCCTCGTAACCTCGTTTTAACATTCCACTTACTTATCACTTAAAATATAGTTAAAAGACAGTTTTCACGATATATTTTACTGAATTGTTTTTACATGCCTACTACAAAAAGATAGTCTTTACCCATTGTACCTTATAGTAGCTTATCTAAAACACTTAATAAATTCTTAAACAAGTTACTAAACAATCTTTTTGATGAAACCACCGTCTCTATAAACTTTTGTTCTCAGAAAAACCAATAAGGCAGGCACCTTCTCCAGGCCTCGTCAAATTAAAGCTGGGGACAGTTTCTTACGATCGATTTACGAGTTTTCCGTCCCAAAGTAGTTAATTAAACGAAGATTGATTCTGTAAGAAGTTTATTGGATCGAGTTTGTAAAGAGGCGATTAGATGAGTAATCGACTAACCATTTTGTAAACCGATTTGGAAAATATGAAATTTTTCTCCATTTTAGTTGCGTAATTACTTTTTTAAGAAAGCTCGGCAAGTCTAAAACAAATTAATACAAAAAAAATATTGATTCGAGTTTGTGAACTCTTTAAAATATAATTTAAAATCAAAATGAAAATTAAATCTTCAAAGATATTTACGAAATCAATAAGCAGATTTGCAGATTAAAGTTAAAAACATAAAAAATCAAGGGACGGTCGATCACAATTGGGTTGATTGGCGTAGGACAGATTGCTGTTTCCCAGGGTCTTAGGCACTGTTGCATTATAGAGGACAAGCGTCTGAGGCCGGCCGTTGAGGTGGTTTTTAGAGGAAATACCACATACTTCTGGATCCTGCATTACCGTGATGGCATCCACCGAGGGCTGTCCGAAAAAACGAAGGGATCCACTCGTCACAAAGACTCAGCATATCATACCCTATTCGCCATATCGTAAAAATTCCTAATGCTCACACAGTCAAATTTGTTCTCCATTTAATACTCATTGAAAATTGATCCCAAAAACGAGCCTATTGAATTGCAGATCACTTCTCCGCCGATGTAAAACTTAAGAACAATATTTATATTCATTCAAAATTCAGTCTCGGAAATCGATTCGAGTTGAACCGCTTAACGAACTCATCGAGTCTATCGACAATGGTCGGCTCATCCCTAGTTTGTATAGAAAGTTAATTTAATACGCAGTATGGTCTTCAAGATAAGGAGACAGAGTACCGACTGATTACTTCTATTTTGGTTATGCGTATAAAATTTAAGCCGCCTATCTCTAAGGCCATATTGTTAGCATTTTGATTAGGAAGCCCAATTTACTTAAAAATATTTTAGTTCGTGATTTGATTTTGATATATTAAGTAATACTTATAATATAAAAGTAGTCGTTTGGACAGAATACAAATTGGCAACGAATGAATATAGAAAAATGGATGCGTATAACAGAAACTTATTTAAAAAAGGAATGCAAACTGGTAATGATGTTGATATTACAGTGTAGTTAGAAGCGAAAAGATAATTTATAAAATACTAACGACCCGCCCGGCTTCGCACGGGTGTAATTTAGGCCTACATAAGCTTTGAAAATTTATTTTGCCGCGACTTGGCTGCAAAATATTGTTTTTCTGTTTTACATAAAAGTTAATGAGGTTTTATTATACATTAGAATCTTCCTGGAATTTTTTTCTGACTGATGGTGAAAACCTGAATAAAATCCGTTGCATATTTTAGGAGGAATTATCGGATTTACAGGCAACAACATAAAGTAATAACTTAAATTAAATTAAACAACATAAAGTAACATAAATTAATATAAAATAAAAAACAACCTTTCAAGGGTACGTCTGAGACCCCGGCAAAAGACCTGATGACGGAAAACAATGTATTTTAAGTCAGTTTGTCCGTGAGGTGACCACCTGGAACTACTACTGAAGAAAGGCTTTCTTTTTGTGTGGATATCCCCATCCATCCACAAAGAAAGCCTTTCTCTTAAATATCACAACCCTAACAGAAGCAGGTGAAGCATCTCATGAAGACGTGAAGTTGACGGTATTTTTTAGGAAAGTAAAAAGTTACCATCGCCAGTGAACACGAAGAATTAAAGACAACAAAAAAATCTAAAAATATTTATAACTAGCTACTAACTAATAAACACATAAATATTATACATAATTATATAATCAAGTTTGAAAACCCTTCAATGGAAATTAATAACCCGCCATTTTGACTTCTTATATATCTAATGATATTAGGGGTTAAAGTATGTACACCAGGGACTTCAGGGTTTACCTGGTTTGCCGGCTATTAGTACCCGAGCCGCCGTGCGGTTTTAGTCGGTTCGAGTCCGACATGCCACCGACAGGTGGTATCCGAGGGGAAATCCCCTCGGATACCACCTGTCGGTGAAAAAAAAAAAAGGGGTACCGCACGGAAAAAAAAAGGGTTAAAGTATGAAAATGCCGATTTGTACTGAAAAATTAAAACTCTTTTTTTTCTAAGATGTAACATTTATTTAATCAAAATATTTACCCTCATTATCTTTAGATCGCTGCCATCTAAATGGAAGTTCATTTATGCCTTTACGGTAGAACTCTGGAGATCTAGATTCGACAAACTGTGTCAAAGCATTTTGTACTGCCTCGGGGGGAAAAAAATTATCACGTAGAAATTTGTCCATATCACGCAAAAAGTGGTAGTCCATTGGAGCAAGGTCTAGCGAGTTCGGAGGATGACGTATACTTTCTAACTGCAGCTCCTGCAGAGTTACAACGGTTTCTGGTGCAGTGTGATAAAACACCAGTGGTGAAGAGACCAACAATTACCATTACCTTTTATTAGTAAGCTTTGCTTTAGGACACTGTTGCGGCATTTGACTTGGGGTAAGCCGTTGAATATTTCGGTTATCGTAAATATTCCACTTTTACATGTCCTAATTCGATCTAATATTCCATAATTTCTGTACCGATTCAACAAGGCAACACAAGTTTCAACACGCATTTCTTTCTGCCAGTCAAATCATGAGGCACCCATTTCTCATATTGTTTTATCTTATTGATTTGATGCAAATACGTCAATATTGTAGGTAGGCTAATGTTAAACAATGCCGCTAATTCCTGGGTAGTTTGACTCGGATCGGCTTCCACCATCTCCTTTAATTCAGCGTCTTCAGGTCTTCCACATGGTTCGTTCTTTAAGTCGAAGTTTCCATTACGAAAGCATTTAAACCAAAAACGCACGGTGCGTTCATTAGCAGTCTCCTCTCCAAACGCAGCGTTGATATTGCGAGCCGTTAGTACCGCGTCGGAAATCGTATTCAAATATGACTCGGATTTTCCGAAGTCCTCATCTTACACGTTCAAGCTGAATATACAAAAACACCTGAAAGTCGAAAATCTAATGGTTCACATTGTTTAAATGAAGAACCTTATAGGTATCACGTGAAAAAGTTTCACACGAAAATCTCACACCATGAAGGTTTTTATGTCAATTCAAAGTATCTATTACTATACAGCGCCAATTTCATACTTTAACCCTTATTATTTACGCGATAAAAACCAATATTTATTTGTCATAATCGTTTTAACCATTTAGATGTTACAAGGGAAGAGAAACATAGATTTCAAACATCCCTTTGGCTACATCACCGTCGGACAAATGAACTAAAGAAGTATCATGACTTTTCATCGTTGAGACCTTGCTATGCCTATGCTACATGTTTTCGACCTATCTTGTATCTATTGGGGCTCTGGAGACCCTTTTCCTAAGCTGATTTTACAACCCGAGCTCGACGATAAGCAGATCATAAAAGAATCTTTAAACCATCTGAAAGTAATAACAGATTTAAAAAAAGGACCAGAAGTTTATTTAGTCATTTACAAGAGCTTTCGAGTTGTTTATAAATAGAGACTTGATTTAGCAGTTTCGAGAGTCGCTGTACTGTCTAAAAGATTTCTTTTTACAGATGTAATTGATTTCGACACTGAAACAATCTCATTTTTTTACTCATACAGTAATACTGATCAAAAAGAAATTAGTACCTTATCAGGTGCAATTTAAGGCAACCCAAACCCTTTAAAGTGATAGAAAAACCTGAAAACCGGTTGCAGCATCACTTATCGGGTTCAATTGAAGCTCAAAACGAAATAAAAAGGTCTTCAGCTTTATCATCAAAAAAACGTAAATCATGCTTTCGATAAATAAAATAAGAACACTAAAAGAATCTACTTATTTGTTTAAATTCACATCAATAGTGCTCGCGGGGAAACAACCGATAAATAAAAGTTCGGTACAATACCTATATCCGAGATATCCGCACGGTTTACCGGTTTTTATAGTGAATCGGTAAAGTTTTGTGTGCGTTACTTTTTTACACTTACCCTCCAGGGTATTGTCACACAAAAATATTTTCCGCCGATGATAGCAACACTAGTAAGTAAAGGAATGTGGCAGTTTTTTGTTTACTAGTTGTCACGTTCTTCACGTAGCTTCCACTTTTTACGTCTCGCTCTCGTAAAAAGTCGGCTAATCTCGTCCATTTTTTTATGGCAACTGGGTATGGGGAAAATGAGCGGAATCGACCTGATAGTTCCCCTCCCAGAATAGGGGTTGGGCTCCGATAATCTCGTGTTTATTACCGCGGTCGAGCCGGCCGTATTGTGCTTGGGAATGTCTCTCCCACAACACGTGTATTCTTTGGTATAAGGTAGGACGCTTGGAATAAAAAATAATATCTTTTACAAATCAGTCTCTAAATGACTGAATTCAGAGGTAACAAATCTCATGATCATCGACAGCCTTTAATAGTCCACTGCTGGAGATAAGCCTTTCCTTAGAATGGAGGATTTGGCCTACTATACCACGCTGGCCAGACGGGTTGGTATATGGTTTGTGTCAAGTTTTCCTTCTCTCTGCAGTGCTGTTGTTCTGCGTAGTTTTTTCCCTTAGTCGGCTCTTACGACACCAACGGGATGAATAGGGGTGATGACACTCAGTATTCTCTCCTATAGTAACGAATATAAAAAATAAATATTTTAAATTCCAAAAATTGAATGGACACCGTTTATTTCCAGACGATCAATTCTCAGAGGATCAAACTATTTTCTGGTCTACAAGAAGACAGCTGAATCGTGTGGAGAATTTATTTTTGTCCTACTCACTTTTATCTCGGGAATTAAGACTACACTCCAAGGATAAAATATTGCCACGTCTCTGTCAGTAGAACGAAGATACTTTACCGTAAATGTTTTACATTTTCATTTTTTAGGACATCTGACACACAACGCCATCTAGTTTCAAACTAAGCAGAGCTAAGCAGAGCATGAAAATGAAATTGACTGATAGAATACTTATATACTTGTTTTTTTTTGTAAATACATACATATTATATATAGAAAACACCCAAACTCCGAAACAAATATTTGCAGATCATACAAACATTAGTTCCGACCTGGGAATCGGACCCGAGACCCCAGCACAGCAGTCGCATACGCTTCCACCACACCACCGAGGCAGTCAAAAGTAAACTTGGTTAGTACTTATTAAAATCTCAATGATCTGGTAAACTTAATTTTACCAACAGTTTTTTGAACGGTTTCAAAAGCGCTTTGATCATCTTAATTTGAAACTGTAGTTAAATCTATTCTTGGCTGACGTCTGCTAGCTGTAAACCACTAGCACAAAGCGTCAAAGCTAAAAACTTGCGAGAGTCTTTAGATTATCCTAAATTTTCTTCAACCAATAATTTTCTTGTCTAGTAAATCTAGTTATATTACACTCTGCGATTTCAGTTTTACATACCACGTCAATAAAACGAATACCATCTATGAAAAGTAATCCGAAAGGACCATTTGCCTACATAATTCACATTTTACTACTCTTTCGGCTTTATTTAACTTTTTTGTTTCTGAATTCCTGCTGAATTAATATCATGCAAGCAAAATAAAAAAACATTCGTATCGTTCAAGCCGTTTGACGAACAACTATTGAGTTTTATAATAAATATATAGGTGTAACAAAAAAGTGTCTTTAAGAGTGTTATGTATATATTGCTAGATAAATGTAGTTTAAAAATTGATAATACAAAAAAATGGCAAATGTGTGTAATATTTCATATATATCATATTATGAATTTACAGGACCATTTCCATAATTATCTTTTTTTAAGCAAACATCATCACAAACTCGTATAGTAGGCCTAAACCTTCCTTCTAAGGAGAGGCCTATGTCCAGCAGTGGAGTAGTAAAGGCTGTTGATGAAGTAAACATCAAGCAAGCAGACGGCTCACCTGGTAGTAAGCAACTACCGACACTTGCAACTTAAGGAATAACAGTGCTTCTCCGTTTTTAAGCCTTCGGCGACGAATAAAAAAAAACCTCGTTACAACATCAATACTTTTTAATCGTTAATTTTTCCCCTGAGTTGGCAATGCTACAACCAACTTTGATTACAAAATTCTTTAAGTTCAAAGTTGAGTTGACGTTTGGCGCCATGAAAGTTTTATATCATCAGAAGTCCGTCGAACTTCGCTGTTGAATGTGGAAAACTGCCAAGCAAGAGCATGCCTTATTTACTGCTGATATAAAACTAGGTTGGTGTAACAAATGATGCATCTTCAGTAACCTCACTCACTTGGTGAAATGATCTACAAAAGAACTGCTTAACACCAGTTTTCTGTGAGGCTGTGGTGTCACTCCAGTCGAGCGATCCATTTGTTCGAAACATGGCTCTCCATCCTATAGTGAGCTACTGCAGTATTAGCACTGTTTCCCTAACTTGAGGTATTCCTTACCGTAGCTCCGTATTCGTTTACTTTTTGCTTTTTTATTTTATATAATCTGAAAGTTTTTATTGTCCTTGTGGTGAGGGATTAAAAATATGATGTGACGCCACCTCTATATATCCAGTGGGTGTCGTAAGAGTCGACTAAGGGAGCAAACTACGGAGCACCGCAGCACTGCAAAGAGAAGAAAAACTTAAACCATATACCAACCCAAATGGCCAGCGCGGTATAGTAGTCCAAAACCTCCTTTCTAAGGAGATGCCTATGTCCTGAACTGGACCATTAAAGGCAGTTGATGATGATGATGATGTGATGTGGTGACTCGCTATACCCACTTTCAACTCAAAAGTCTTGTGACTTGTGACTTTTTAATTGCAGATGTCCGTTAACGTATATTTCAAAGCAGGGCCAGGTTCTGTCCAAAAGCCTTTGTATTATTATACAATATGACGCTGACAAACATACTTATGTATTACTGAATACACACATACATCAATCACGCCCAGACACATGATAAATGATCGTACTCATCAAACAAATATTTGTCCTGGGTGATCCAGCAATCATTAACCACTAGACAGACAGGGCCCGTTAAATTAAACTCTGCCGACATCTAAACATACAGAATTCTATTTTTTAACTAACATACAACGCCATCTAGTTTTCAACTAAGCAAAGCTTGTACTATGAAATGTAGATTAACTGATGGAATACATACATACTTTATTTATGTTAATACATACATATAAAACATAGGAAACACACAAACTCCGAAAGAAATACTTGCAGATCATACAAACATTTGGTCCGACCCGGGAATTGAACCCGAGACCTCAGTACAGCAGTCGCATAAGCTACCACTGCACCATCGAGGCAGTCGAATTAATCGCCGACTTGCAGAGCCTAAACCACTGGGCCTACAAACAGAAACTACATAACTAAGGCCACAATAAGAAAGGATTTTTGGGTGTTTCTTCCCTAAGAAGATTAAATAAGTATTGAACTGTTGTATGGAAGTCCATCATTTTTAAAGATAGAAAATATTAAATATTAATTTTATAAATATATTAAGAGACAAATTAAATATATTAAGAGACACAAAATAGGAAATATTTACGCAAGCAAAGTCGTTGGCAATAACAAGTTATCTTATAAAGATATTTAGAAAAATAAACAAAAACTCGTGAAAATGTCTACTTGAAATTTCAAACAGTCGATTTCAATTTTTATGATTATGATATAACCCAGTGTCAGTTATCATCAACAGCCTTTAATAGTCAACTGCTGGACATAGGCTTCTCCTTAGAAAGGAGGTTTTGGCCTACTATACCACGCTGGCCAGACGGAATGGTATAGGGTTTTTTTCAAGTTTTCCTTCTCTTTTCAGTGCTGTTGTCCTGCGTAGTTTGCTCCCTTAGTCGCCTCTTACGACAGCCACGGGATGAATAGGGGTGGTGACATTCCGTATTCTTAATCCGTCACTACACGGACTGTGTCACTTATAAATAGTGACCGAATGGCGTAGTGGTTTGTGTAACGGACTGCTATTCCAAAGGTTGTGGGTTCGATTCCCGCTCAAGTCAAACATTTGTGTGCATGAACATTTAATGTTTGATTTGGTTGGTTTGGTGTTTCTATGTATACTAAGTATGTATTTACAAAAAAAAGTATATATGTATTTATATCAGTTGTCTAGTACCCATAGTACAAGCTCTGCTTAGTTTGGGACTAGATGGCGTTGTGTGAATGTGGTACAATATTTAAAAAAAAAAAAAAAAAAATACAAATCTTACGACACCTCAAACGTAAAAATCCATCAAATTGCAAGCATCAACATTTACACTCGAAAAACACAACCCTCCTTCTGCCACAGTTGGCAAAATTAGGTAGCTAATGAAACAAAAATAATCAAACTATAGATCATATATTAAAACGCAGAGCATACAAGGTGGAAACTTTCATAGTTGCCTTAACTCTGCCCCATTGTCACGCGATACCAACATTATATGCTGTTTTTAGTAGCGCACGAAAATGTTTTGTGTATAACTTTTGTAAGGAACTTTTGAAGTATAACGCGTGTGGTTACACTAGATGTATAGTGGAATTAGTTTAAATTGAATTTGAATAATAAGCGTGATTTATAATGAATGCCTTTAATGAGGTCTGTGAGGGGAAGTTAATGCCGGGGCGTGGAAGTTTAATTCATTTCCTTAAACAAAAGAACGTGTCCGTGTGGTAACGGATTAAGAATACGGAGTGTCACCACCCCTATTCATTCCGTGGGTGTCGTAAGAGCCAACTAAGGGAGCAAACGCAGGACAACAGCACTGCAAAGATAAGGAAAACTTGCAACAAACCCTATATCAACACGTCTGGCCAATGTGGTATAGTAGGCCAAAACCTCCTTTCTAACGAGAGGCCTATGTCCAGCAGAACAGGATATATATTCCTAATGCCGGAGTTGTCTTAAAAAAATAAGGGTTATTACTAATAAAACGATGTAAAAAGATTGTTTTTTTTTTTGTCAGAACACACCCTGCTCCAAATCCAAGGTCATGAGAGAGAAATCTTCAGACAATTTGTTTAATGGAGCTCGCGCATAAATTTGAAGTCTTTGAAGATCATCTGCGTGAAGGTGGTAGGATGAACTACTACTGCACTACAGAGGCAGCCATTTTATTATACTTATTATTGGTATTATGTTAACTGTTACTATAAATATCTTAAAACTTACTTTTCTGAATAAAATAATGACTCAACAATATATAAGACTATCCGTTTATTATTTTACATTTTAGTCATCATCCACTTTGTATATTGTGATCCATTTCTTTTATATATTCTTTTATATAGTTTAGTACAAACACTAGAAATTCTTCCTCTACGTATTAACTGAACTGTAATATAAAATATTGGCACGTGTCTTCGATATTATACTTTTCATTTCATTGTGAATTCACGTTCCATGGAAGTTCAGATCTGTTGAATAAAATTTAACTGTTTAACATGTACTTCGCTATTGCCTGGGGCTACATTCGCGTGATTAGAAATGAATCACAAAAATAACGCTAAAAATAGATAAAAACAATCTTTAAAGCGTTTTATATATCGTGTTAAAATTTGAGCTTAATCGGTGCAGAACTTCTTGAGATTTTGAATATATATATTTATTTACGTGACGTCACATCGCACCGTCAGTGATGTGTCTGTGGTGTGACTGTGTGCTATGTGCTCACAATGAAATTCTTTACTGGTTAACACTGACAGAGAAAGAAAGAGGATAATAATGACTCTGTTAATATATTTGTGCCTCTCCCCGCTCGTCTCCCGTTTTTAGTGCTACAAGGTCACAAGCAGTAATGTGTCTATATTTACCGAAAGCGAACCGTCAAAACTTTGTTCTATTCGTGTTTGACATTTAAATATCTATATACTCGTATATATATATATATGTAGTTGTAAAACTAGGTTTCGTAGACCCAAAAAGAAGTCAGCTTTGTTTGGGTAAAAAAAAAATTAATTCATTGTAGAGGTAGTAATTTAAGCTAAAACAAAAGAAAATAGTTAAATTTTTTTTTAAACATTGGTGCTAATTCGAGAGATTTTTCGAACAACACGAAAACTCTCTAAACTAAACTAAAAATCACAAAAAAATTGTTCAGTCCTGTTAAACAACGTTTTCTGAAAACGTAATATTTGACAGGACAACTTTTTTTTTAGCGATTTTTAGTTTAGTTTAGAGTTTTCCAACAACAGAATTAGCACCATATTCTTTCATCATTTGCATTAAAAAGTTACACAACAAAAATAAACAATGGTGAATACTAAAACCTGGTACCTAAGGCCCCATTCAGTTCAAAGTTCCAAAGTAATTACCAGACTACGTAATAATAGTCGAATGGTGACGAACAACCTGCGAAAGCATGAAGTTTTTCTATCAGCCTTTTGTTCCACGTAAAAAAGTCTGACAAAGAATATAAGACTGGTCGCAAAAACCTTTCCATGATCATCTAAACACGAGAGACCTTTTTTTTTCCGTGCGGAAATCCCCTCGGATACCACCTATCGGTGGCATGTCGGACTCGAACCGACTAAAACCGCACGCCGTCTCGGGTACTAACAGCCGGGGAACCAGGTATACCCTAGAAAGGAAGTCCCTGGTGCCCCGACATACCTCGGGCCATCTACAGACGAGTAGACGACCCTCCCCCCCCGTGTGGGAACCTCATGTTCCCTCTGCTTCCTGGAAGCGAGCGCGCTTCGCAACGTGCTCGCCACCACCCCGGCCTGCTTCTGTTAGGGTGACAGATTGCCTCACCTGTCACCCCCAGGCCTGCGCTTATGGAGGACGGAGGTCGTTCTGCGACCTCCGGCGCCTGAGTCGCCTGCAGTACCTAGCCCGTTCCCGGGCCTGGCGGGCCGGGAGAGTTCTAAACCTCTTCCGGTCCCGCTCCGCCGTCTCCTTCGCGAGCATAACTTGCTCGAAACACGAGAGACGATTCCAACTTGAAACTATTTTTATATGATACAGTTTTATTAAGTCTTGTAGATATAAGTACTTAGCGTCGAGCGTTCAGGTCTGATTATGTGCGTCTGAGCGGTCTGAGCGTTAAATTCTCAAGTAGTTTACTAACGCATAGTTTAACGTGTAAGGTAAATATTTTAATAAAATGCTTAAGTCACTGTTAAAGCGTTATGGACTCGAGGAACGACTTCAACGTGTGAAAACTGCTCGAGAGTTCAGTTGAGCATTTAAGCGTCGCGTCGTTTTGAGCGTTATTACAACACAGACGTAGTGTTCTCTGATCACATGCACATGGTTATTAATTTGTTAGCCTTTTATTATTTTACTGCACCATTAATAACATATTAGAGATTTATAATTTAATTCAATCATAGTCATCACTTAGACGGCGCAGTACAAACTCCGAGCCATTTCTGAACACACAATGGGAATTAGATTTCAAATGAGATAGTAAATTTGACAGCTGCCATGATACCTTTGTATGATTTTCTTTGGTTAATTCTAAATGTTTCAAATATGGAACGAACGAACGCCTAATTTGAATATAATGCTTTTGAATATCATAATTATTTGTATTGAAAAAGTAGGTCAAATCAGTTTATTATAACCTTTATGAGCAAAAGTGTTGCCGCATATACACATGCAATAAATACTGTGAACTTGAAGTAATTTAATGTTAATAATAGGTCTCTACCTATGAAATTGAAGTTTTGTATGCAATAAGTGAAAGTACTTATTTTTTCAAACTTTTTTATTTCTGTTATTCGAAGTAATCACCCATGCAATCGACGCATCTTTGCCAACGCATTGGCAGTTTATTGATGCCCTTCTTGTAAAAATCAGCTGGACGGGAGGCAACTAACTCTTCAAAGGCTCGGTCGTCCCCACTGCTCCTTCACGACAACGACCGATTGACCAAAGCTGGTTGCTTGGTACTCACCAGACCTTGCACCTACCGACTGTTACTTTTTCCAAAATTTAGACAACTTTTTAGTGGGTAAAAAATTCAATTCCCGAGAGGCAGTACAAAATGCCTTTGAAGAGTTTGTTGCCTCCCGTCCAGCTGATTTTTACAAGAGTACTTTCACTTATTGCATACAAAACGGCAATTTCATAGGTAAAGACCTATTATGTAAAAAAAAAGAGCAGACTACGCAGGACAACAGCACTGCAAAGCGTGCCAGCGTGGTATAGTAGGCCAAAACTACATTTATAAGAAGAGGCGTTTATCCTGCAGTGGACTATTAAAGACTGTTGATGATATTCGAAAAATTAAATATTTAATCTCTTGATGAAATTATTCTTATGAGAAAAGAAAATTTTGGCAGTCCTGTTGTCTTAAATACATTTTTTCAAAAGACAATAGTTTTACACGAATTCAAAAAGTGAAAAAAATAAAGTGATTGGTCATTTTCCGAAGTCTGTGTTTTCGGTGTTGTGAATGTGTAACACGTAAATCGTGTGTCATTGGTATCTGAATACTAATGCAACATGCGGTTATTTATTTATATATCAAAAGGCAGTACGCCGCCATGTCATCCGGTAGTTTATTTAAATCTGTGTTTTATTCCTAAACACAATGCAATGATACGCTATCATTTCCATACTGTAAGGGTTTTTGAGTGTATCTCGGTGTAGGGCCCGGTATTAACCAAAGCAGAGTGGAGACGAGACGAGAGGAGATGGGTTCCGAAACTGGCAGGTTATTTCCACCAAAGTGGAGAGGTAACGCGTAGCGGAGAGGAGAAGTGAGCTATGTGTAGCAGAGATGTAAGCTGTGAGAGCTCGAAATCAGTCAAGTACTGTACTGTACTGTTAAGTCCACTCAGTCAAGTCACTGTAGCTACAAGAGAACGATGTCTTGTCGTTAAGATATAACATCCTAATTTGCTTGAGGAAGAGTAATTAGAGGTGAAAGGAATACGATTACTTCTACAATATATAAATTATCGACGCTAACTTAGATTCTGGATAAGAAACCATATAAAATGTAACATTCATGGCGAATATGCCATACTATTTCAAGAGTTTGCTGGGAGAAGGCAGCCGGGAACGGGGCACGAGAGCGCAGAAATCAGCCCGGACGCCCACTACACACATCTCCGCTATGTCGCGGCACTTGCTCGCTCCCGGCTTCCCGCGTTGATCCATTTCCACCGAAGCTAAGCGGAGAGGAGATTTAGAAATAACGAAATCTGATTGGTTATTCAAAACACATCTCCTCTTGTTTCTGCTTTGGTGGATACCGGGCCTAATGATTAGCCAATAACACATACCATATTTAGTTCAAAATCTGTAACAATCAATATTAATATAACACAAATTTAAAATTTGTAACACCCCTGACACCACCATCAGATCAAGATTCCCATAGTATGGTAATATTACTAAAGTAACAATAAGAGAGATCCCTTCATCAACTAAAAGCTGATAATCTTCACAAATTAATTAAAAGAACTATCTCAATCACGCCAGCTTTCAAACGAAAACAACCGCATTATAATCGGTCCATTCGTTTAGCAGCTACGATACCACAGACACACAGATATATGTTAAACTTATATCGCCCCTCTTTTTGCGTCGGGGGTTAATAACAGATATCGTTTTTTCCATCCTTATGTTTTATCGATTTCTATCAATCAAACTCGTATTTGTTATTGGAAGATCTTACCGTGGGAGAGCCATGCTTCGGCATGAATGGGCCAGCTCGACCAGAGCGATACCACGGCCTCACAGAAAACCGGTGTTAAGCAACTCTTTCGTTGCCTTTCACTGAGTGAGTGAGGTTGCCGGAGCCCAAATCCTCCAAAAATTTTTTCTTTCCCTGCGGAAATCCCCTCGGATATCACCTGTCATGTCATGTCGCATGGCATGTCGGTGGCATGTCGGACTCGAACCGACTAAAACCGCACGCCGTCTCGGGTACTAATAGCCGGGGAACCAGGTATACCCTAGAAAGGAAGTCCCAAATCCCCCCTTCAAGGGCAGCAACGCACTTGTGACTTTTGAGTTGCAGTTGTCCATGGGCGGCGGTAGTTGCTCACCATCAGGTGACCCGTCTGCTCGTTTGCCCCCTTATAGCAATAAAAAAATATGTAAATGTTTATTCGTCCTTACAACTAATAATAATATATCACTTTATTGTACACCAGATGTAAATATACAACAATTATCTAAATATACAACAATTATCTTAAATTAGGTTAGTACAAGTGGCGGCCTTATCGCTCAGGGGCCATCTCTTACAGGCAACCTTGGTATGGAGAGAAAACATGAAGGGAAGGAGGTATTGGGTAGTGGCTGGTGTGTTAGGAAATAGAAAAAATATGAAATCAAAGTAGTATACACACAGCTATAAAAAGTGATTATTATACAAATAGCCATTACTGAATATCGATTTAACCCAATTATAACTTAAAGTTGGTTAACAATATAATGTTCTTAAGTAATTATTGATACGGGAATTAACCAGGTTGGTAGAAACGTGGGGCAATTAAAAGTTACGTAATTCACGTATAATATGTTTTATTATGGCATAAATTGGAAGACGAGCAGAGGGGTCACCTGATGGTTGGTGACTACCGCCACCCATGGACACCTTTTTTGTTTTTTTTTTTCCGTGCGGAAGTCCCCTCCGATACCACCTATCGGTGGCATGTCGGACTCGAACCGACTAAAACCGCACGCCGTCTCAGGTACTAATAGCCGGGGAACCAGGTATACCCTAGAAAGGAAGTCCCTGGTGCCCCGACAAGTCCCTGGTGCCTGAAGAGTACCTGTAACTGAAGAGCCATAAGTGGATTGTCATTTAGTCTCCCCACTCCGTTAGTTAGGGGGGACGGGACTACCCCACAGGTATTTAGCTCAGTTTGGGATTAACAAGAACATTTTTAATATTCAAAAAACTTTAGTCCAGCTATTAAAACATTTCTTTATAAATAAAAAATTGTTAAAACTGAAATGGATTATTTCTGTCATAAAATACATATTTTCTTTATTTTTGACGCATTGCAATCCCTTCACCGGAGCTCCAGCTTTAGGAGGCGCAGGAGCCAGGAGTTTGTGATGTTACCCACTAAAAACCACCCCAACGGCCGGTATCAAGTGCCCTACTCTGGGGAGAACCTGGACCATGTTGATTCAGGTGCCTTGGATCGACGCGGCGCCTAACCAGGCCCTAACCCGGAAGGCCGTCATAACGTATCTACACAATTATCCCTGACTGAATGATTCATCAACGCAAAGCCTAAACAGGCAACTGATGATTTTTATGTTGCAAGCACCCACTAATAAACGATGTTTGGAAATTTCACACTTAAGGGGTATGATGGGAGGGGCGGAGCCGCGAGCAATAGTTAGTTTTTTATAATTACTTTGCAGAAAAAGAGTTGTAGCCGAGACATGGGTATATATCTGGGGATATAATAATATCGAGATTGTAACCTATAAAATTTAATAAAACTATTAATATTGACCCATTGTAAAAAGTCATTGAATCATACAAAAGTTCTAGGAATTGAAATTACCAGCAATTTCAGTACGAGCGGCAGTACCTATGGCATACTTATAATTAAAGTGCTCTCCTAGTTTTAAGCTTGCTGTAATTACCCACTTCAAAAGTTAATAAGCCACACCAGGTTTAGTAAATTGACACTTATTCTTTGATAAAACTCCGACAGAGGTAAATCGGTTCACGTCGGTAATGGGACTAATCCCACCCACACGCCCACCGCTGTAACTCCTGTACACCAGGATCCACAGCAGTGACCCACGAACACACCGAGTTATGACACTCGGGAAGTCCCAGGAAGAAATTAAACTGTCTTGGAACCCGCAACGAAATTAATCAGAAGAAAATTGGAGGAGTTGGAAATACAGTAAATCCACTTCCCTCTTTAGCAAAGCGGGAGACAAAATGAAGTAAAATGGGCATACACCCTTTTAAACAGGGAAGCACCACGGCCACAAATATTACGGGTCGGTATTGTACTGAGTGGTCAATAACATACAACCTCTTGCCCAAAACTTACCGCAACTATCCACCATCGTTCCACACGGCTAAACTTTCACCCTATCACATGGACTATTGAGGTGTGAAAGTTTTGCCGTAACATTGATACGAAAGTTATATAATCTCACACAGAACCTCAGGAACTGATATTTATAATTACAAATATCATCATCATCATCATCATCGGCCTATCGCAGTCCACTGCTGGACATAGGCCTCTCCCATTGCACGCCACTTAGATCGACCCCTCCCATGCAGAGGCAACAAAGGCCACGGCCCCCAGTTCCCGGCGGCCCCGCTATTCCTGGTCATGGTGGCGACCACGGTAAAGGCGGGGCAGGGGGTGCGAAGAATCTCCGGGCTACGGGAGGCCACCACAACCGACTGACCCTAGCTACGTACATTACAAATATACAAACGTATAATTCGGATGTCCAGTCACGTAACCAGTATGATGACAAGTCCGTGGATAGGAAGTTGAAGAAAAAAAAACAGAGGCACTTCAGGAGTGGCGTCAGAAGTGCAAACTTATATACAGAGGTGTCGTTAACGGCAAGTGTCGTGAGTTCAATTTGTTTTTATTCCATCTCAAAAAATGCCCAACGAGCCTACAGATGTTTTCACTATAATATATACAGAAGTGTCGGTAACGGTAACAGCTTCGCGAGTTCAATGGTTTTTTCCAAACTCAAAACAAAAATAAATTCTTTTCTTTATTTTTTTTCACTTTACAAATAATTCTTAACTCAACTCAAACTCTTTACTTCATAATTTTTTAAATTGTTTAAAATCGTCTTTTATGTAGACTCTGAAGTCATAGATCAACACACACAAAGGCAACAATCTCTGTTTTGTCAAATAAATTCGTTCGTTATAGTACATAACACATACACACAACAATATAGTTTTTAAAGACATACAGTGCTACTCCCGTGTGTATTTTAGGGGTAACCTGATCTCAATCTAGTGCCAAACAGCTAAATATAGACACTTAAATATAAATATATATCATATTCTCCAATGCGCTAAGGTTTTCAGCCAGACGTATTTGTAAAAGCACTATTGTGACCACATATTGCCTACAAAGCTTGGGTTCGAAAACCACATCCGGACACATACCAGAAAGAAATCTTAGGATCGCGGTAGACAGATACGTTGAGGAATCCTCACATCTACAGTAATATGATAAAGCTGAACCATTTGTTTGTTTGAAAGTGCTAATATTAGGAACTACAGGTTCGTATTGAAAAAACTTTTAGTGTTGGATAGCCCAATTATCAAGGAAGGCAAGAGACTATATACCATCACGCTACAACCAAAAGGAGTCGAGCATTATTAAAAAATGTTGCAAAAGCGGGGTTTTTTTTTCCTTTTTACTAACAAAACATGTTGTGGAATATACTACTATTTTTAATTGTATTTATTTTATAATAGTCTTAAAGAAACACGTAAACATCCTTTCTAAGGAGAGGCCTATGTCCAGCAGTGGACTAGTATAGGCTGTTGATGATGATGATGAAAGAAACACGAAACTCGTAAGGTAACTTAAAGAATCCTGCACCTGCAAAAAGCCTACACTCAAGTTCGACATTCTCACAAATCTAGGCACTAAACATTTTTAGTTGGTTCCATAAACCACGCTTCGAACCTTCAAAGGTAAAAATAATTATTGCTATATCTGCATACAGTTATACGCTAATTACCATAGACTGTCGTGACAACACGCAAGCCTTATACAAAAATACAGAATTAACCGCTTAACTTTTTTTACCTGCAATCGGTTTTGATAAATAATTTATTTATGGTTTCCATTCGTTTCTGCTTTGTTATTTTTATGCATTCTTTAAAAGCGTTCTTTGGGTATATTTTATTTTTATTTTTGAACTGAAAACTGCTTTAGGCGCGTTGGGCATTTTTGAACAACAAACAAAAGTATTAAGTATTTTATGGGCAAAATCATTAAACTCGAGACACTGTTACCGTTACCGACACCTATGTTGAAGTGAAAACTTCTTTAGACGCGTTGGGCATTTTTTGAGATGGGAAAAACAATTGAACTCGGGACACTATTACCCTTACCGTTACCGAAATCTCTTGGCTTTTCACCTCTGTTGGCACTCTCGGAGTGCCACTGTTTTTTTTTATGGTCGGTCACCTGATGGTAAGTGACTACCGCCGTTAATGGACATCTACAACTCAAGAGTCACAAGTTAATTGTTTCCCTTTGAATTCCTCCCCTTTTTTTTTTTTGTTTACGTGCGGAAATCCCCTCGGATACCACCTGTCGGTGGCATGTCGGACTGGAACCGACTAAAACCGCACGCCGTCTCGGGTACTAATAGCCGGGAAACCAGGTATACCCTAGAAAGGAAGTCCCTGGTGCCCCGACATACCCCGGGCCATCTACAGACGAGTAGACGACCCCCCCCCCCGTGTGGGAACCCCATGTTCCCTGTGCTCCCTGGAAGTGAGCGCGCTTCGCAACGCGCTCGCCGCCACCCCGGCCTGCTTCTGCTAGGGTGACAGATGGCCTCATGAATTCCTCCCCTAGGATCAGGGAGGGCCTGTTAACATCACAACATGGTGAAAACATCGGTTGTCTGTGAGGCCCTGGTATCACTCCGGTCGAGCATGGCCATAAGAATAATATGAGTGTTGTTTTCACTTTTTAACCGATTAAAAAAAGAGGTAATTCTCAAATCAGTTTATTTTACGTTTGTTACCTCAGAACACCAACAATCATGAATCGATTTGGAACGTTATTGTTTTATTTTTAAGTTTTTATCCTTCCTCTTTGATCTTATTTAAATTACAAATGAATAATTCAGTTCATTACAATAATTTACTATGAGGTATGGTCTTGTAAAATGGTTATTTTAAGACAATAATATTTTAAGAAAGTTGACTGGCCTGTTGGTCTGGTTAGAGACCCTGACTGCTAAGCCAGAGGTCGTGGGTTCGATTCCCACCCGGAACAAATAACTGTGTGATGAGCACGGTCATTTGTTCTGTGTCTGGGTGTACTTTATCTATAATATGTATGTATTTAGAAATATATAAATATGTTTATCAGTAGTCTGGTTACCATAGCACAGGCTCTGCCTAGTTTGGGATCAGACGGCCGTGTGTGAGATGTATGTAAATATTATTATTATTAATTAGTACGTACACTCGCTCGGAGTGGTCCTAATTCGTACCTTCGTGTTTGTATATAATATCGTTGTTTTAAGCAACATAATATGTCAACAACCCACATTATCTGACCAAGCAAAACAAGACTATGATAAAAGCGATTGCTAAACATTTATAAGTGTATTTATATGTTTGTTGGTTTTTCTTTCCCTCGGGAGCGAATCAACGCAATTTTTTCACAGTTAATGGACCGCAGAATGACATAGGTTGGGAGACCGCAATTAATTTTCCTAACGTTTCCGAACGAACGACGAAACATAGCTACATATACATAGATAAGATAGCATCTAAATTTAGAAATAATATATTGTAGTGGGTATTTTTTGTATTTTAAAAGTCCTACATGATTAATGCGTCAGTTCTTATTTTATTTAAGACTAGCTGGTACCCGCGACTTCGTTTGCATGGAATTTGAAAAGTGCTGCCTCAGTGGGTTCCATGCCAGAAATGGGTAAAATTTTAAAGGGTTTGTCTGAGAGGAAAACTAGACAAATTATTCGTTATGTAGACATGCTACCTGGTAGTAAAATATTATCAAAATCGCTCCAGCCGGTTACCCGGAACAAACAGACAGACCAAAACAAAATATGCTGGTTTTTAGGCGTATGTAGGTATCGTGCAAATAACCGTGTGAGCATGAAAAAAAAGCTATAATTCTGACATTACAAACAGACACTTTTTATTTATTTGTATAGATAGATAAATTATCATGATATTCAATAATAATAGTTAATATAAAAAAATACTTTTTACCTTATCTCTGTGAAAAATAATTAGATATTTTTATAACCTATTGTAGTATAGTGTAAATTTTGATTCTCAATCCTGCAACTTTCTTTCAAAAAATTCTACAAAAAGCATTTAAGCCAGATTGTACCCATTTCTTTTTTGCAACTAAATATCTATAAAAACCAATATAATAAGTGCAAGAAATTTTAGAGAATACGTACATTATAGTACATTATATAAAAACAATCGTTTTTGGGGCATTAAACAATATTTTTCTCAGATAATACAAAACACGTAACACATTTAATTATTTTCTTACCATTATTGTTTTCTTTGATTTAGATGTACTGGTGTACTCCCCCAAACTAGGCCAGTGCCTGTATTTTGGGGGTCAGTGTTCAGCCCTATGAAAAATGATATTCATTTAACATGATAGCAGTTTATGACGTGTCTACGTAAACGCCTGCACAACCCGTGCAAAACATTTCTTTCATAAATAACATCAGTGAGTAATATAATTCAGAAATTAAAGTTTAATTTAATAAATTAATGTATTATTGATTTTTATTATACATTAAAACTAAGCCACACTAAAACTGCTAAATATAAAACAATTAGGGTTAACATAAATCAGTTTATTTGAAATAAACTTTATCATAGAATATAATTGATATCAGAGGGAATATATAATTAGGTAGACCTTCTCTGAACGACTGGAGATCACGGAACTAAAGTTAAAACAATTAAAGTCAATACTCAAAGTGTTAACAACAACTAAAATTTATGTATATTTAATTAACTGAGTAAATAATTTTGTCCCTGCGAATTATTAATACTCAAATACATAAAAAAAACACTCACCTAACTCGCACAACGAAATCTTCTGAAAAATAAATCCACTCCACTATCACTCATCCAATTATTTTTAATCAACACTAAATATACTTTCAGCACAAAAACACTAAAAACAAAACAAAAATTCACAACCCCCAAAAGTTAGCGCACTTATGGGCACTTAAACAAAAATTAACACTCGCGATTGTACGAGTATTAAAACAGACACGTCACTAAACAGTCGATGAGTTTTTCAATTTTATTTATTTATTCTGAGTTGTATTATCGCGTGTGGCATGGAAGAGGGTTGCGCACGTCCTCCCTCTCCGACAGCAACCGAGCAACTAAGCATTTTGTAGTACTAAAGTAGGTTTGTAGCGTAACGCAAGGCGAAAATCACCCCTGCATGAATAAATAGTAGTTACTACATTGAAAACGCTGTATTCACATATCACCGTGAATTTTAACAACATTTTATGACTCAAGAGTGTGTTTTCTCATCATCATCAACATCCGTTAATAGCCCACTGCTGGACACATGCCTCTAATTAGAAAGGAGGATTTGGCCTACTATACCACGCTGGCCAGACGGTTGGTATAGGGTCTGTGTCAAGTTTTCTTACTTTTTGCAGTGCTGTCCTGCATAGTTTGCTCCCTTAGTCGGCTCTTACGACACCCACAGGAGGAATAGGGGCGGTGACGCTCCGTATTCTTAATCTGTTACCACACGGATTCCTATGTCGTGTGTGTTTCCTAAGTTAGAAGTAAGACTTTAGAAGACAAAACTTTAGGTGTTCAGTATATATTTTGACCTGTAATGGTACGAAAGTTAATATAATGACAGTTCAAGCTGTACTGGTCAATAAAATAAAAATAATAACTACACACATCTCACACACGGCCGTCTGGTCTCAAACGAGGCTGAGCCTGTGCTATGGTAACCAGACTGCTAATTAACATACTTAGTCCCTTAGTCCCGAATATTGACTAAAAAATGATTTAATTATTTTGCGTTAAGACAACAGCACTGCAAAAAGAGAAGGAAAACTTGAAACTATATCAACCCGTCTGGCCAGCGTGGTATAGTAGGCCAAAAACTCCTTTCTAAGGAGAGGCCTATGTCCAGCAGTGGACTATTATAGGCTGTTTATGATGATGATGATTTTGCGTTAAAACTTTACTCGACCCGATTTTATTACTGTAATAGTGTATTGTGATCACAGAGATGCTTAACTAATTGTTTGTTATGTCATGTTACTTATGTATTTTTGTTAACAATAACTAATCACTAGGTAATTTTAATTAATTTGATTAAATGATCATTACTGTAATTTTGCATGTTATTTATTTTATTATTTTAAATTTTTTTTTATTTTTTTTTGTAAAAAGGATATGGTAATGTAATTGTTAAATTATAATAAAGAGTGTAATAACAATAGTTAAAATAATGTAATATGATAAAATGGGAGCTACGTCTGCCAACAAACTGCTGTGCAGTTTGGCAGATTTTTTTTTTTATTTTTTTTTAGATGTCAACTCCCGCACTAGGAATAAATCCTGTGTCGCGGGGGACTTTACAAACATACATGAAACGGACACAAAGTACACCCCGACTCAGAACAACAATTTGTGGATCACACAAAGTGTTGGTCCTTGTGGGGTTTGAACCCACAACACTCGGCGTAACAGAAAGCGGCGTGGCGACCGCTTTAACCACTACGCCATCCGTGTAGTCTCAATTGAATATTGTAATACGTTTTTAAATTTAAATAAACATTTATTATTACTAATTTATTGTGTTGTTACATTTTCTCATTATGTAAGTGAACTGTATTGTTCTTTTTATGAGTAATAAATGTCTTTAAACCGAACTTTACTCTACTTATTTTCTACGATAAATCGTTTACTGTGCAGGCTATCCGCATATCTATCAGATGTGTGAACGTTGTCTCTCTTCAAGTATAATGGTCAATGAACATTAAGTCTTGTTACATAATCTATTTGTGTAATACACCTCTAAGATTGCCTCTAAGAGATTGCTCTTAGCAATAAGGCCGCCTATTGTACATTACATGTCTGACATTTTTATGTAGCTATCATACTACTTGTAAAACGATGTTTTATCAATAATTTTCCCTATTTTTTTGCTTATGTTTTTGTATATGTTTATAATTTCCTAAATTTTGGTATATTTGTGTACTAGATAGACAGATAGAACTCTTTATTTGTACACCATTTTACAAGAAGCATGATAGTTACATGAAAGTGTTAGATATACTATGTACAAAGGGCAGCCTTATTGCTAAGAGCAATCTCTTCCAGGCAATTATTGCATTGATAATGTTTAAATATTAAGTGTTTAGTCTAGGCGATGTTATCTTGCCTAAGGATTGATGTTAGGAAATTGTATGTCCATAATGTTGTTTATTAATGAGCGAGAACTTTGATTGCGCGATGCAGAACTACTGTACTAGGGGTGTATTCGTTGGATGATTTTAATATATTAGGAATATATATCCTGTGTCGCGGGATACTTTACAAACATAAAGAACACCCAGACTCAGAACAATAATTTGTGGATCACACAAAGTGTTGTCCCATGTGGGGATCGAATCCACACCACTCAGCGTAGTACTAAGCGGCGTGGCGACCACTTAATCCACTACGTCATCAGCATCAGCTGCCAACATGTCAAGTTTGTAGACCCATCGGTTTAGACTCTGTGTTGTTGAATCACTTAGTCAGGGCAAGTAATTTCATATCTATAGATAGTATCTTAAAATACTGTCACTTTACCATAAAGTTTATTTCTGTAATGTTCTATTCCTTCCTGGAGTCGTCAAGCCACGTAGAAAACATGGCCATGAAACCACTACGGAAATCAATGAAAAAACAATTATATTTATTTTTGTTGTACATGTTTTATAAAAGGTATATCTATACAAATAAATAAAATTGGAGTGTCTATTTGTAATATTAAAATAACCACTTTTTACTAAATGCATATGTATGTTTACACGGTACATATGCCAAAATAACATTTTTTACAGTTTTTGTCTGTCTGTCTGTCTGTCTGTTTGTTCCGGGTAATCTCTGGAACGGCTGGACCGATTTCGACGGGACTTTCACTGGCAGATAGCTGATGACATAAGGAGTAACTTAGGCTACTTTTTTAGACTAGCTTCGCCCCGCGGCGTTGCCCGCGGTTATAACAACAAACGCGGGCAACACCGCGGGTCTCAGCTAGTATGGTTAATATAATAAATCATTAAGAACTACTAGTAATTTGTACAACCGGTGTCCTTATCGCATTACGGCAATCTCTGTAATGGTATCGTAAAATAATAATTACAACATATAATAAATAACCGTTACGTGTTTTGTAATTGGCATTGGCGCGGTAGTCATTCGGATTAATGTCCGTGTCGTGGCGGATTAAAAATACAGAGTGTCATCACCCATATTCATCCCGTGGGTGTCGTAAGAGCCGACTAAGGGAGAAGACTACGCAAGACAAGAGACACAAACCCTATACTAACCTTCTTGACACAAACCCTTTTTTTTAACGTGTGGAAATCCACTCGGACCGTCACCCCGCCGGGGCTCTCGTTCCGCGGGGCGGTGTGTCGGACTCGAACCGACTAAAACCACACGGTGTGCCCTCTTTGCGCTTCCAGTTTAGGAGGGGTCCAGGTAGTTATCGCCTTCTGGACCCCTCCCAGCGCCGGCCCGCTCCTGTTGCGGGCTCCGTCTCAAAATTTTCCTCTCTTTAGGCGACGTCCGGCACACGCGGACGCCGCCCCCTCGCGGTTGGCCAAACTAATGCGGGTGGAGGGGAGAACCCATCCCGTCCACCCGCTCTTGACACAAACCCTATACTAACCCGTCTGGCCATCGTGGTATAGAAGACCAAAACCTCCTTCCTAAGGAGAGGCCTATGTCTAGCAGTGGACTATTAAAGCCTGTCGATGATGTTGATGAAGACATATAATAAAAAGCCGTTACGCATTTTGCAGTTGGTAATATTAATTGCCTCGGAAACCGACTTTAATCGTCGTGAGTTCGATTCCCACGTTGACATATAGTTAATACATGGTCAACCTTGCCTGTAAACTTACTAATAACAATTACTACATATTTGTTTATATGGTATGTTGGGGCAAACGAGCAGACGGGTGACCGCCGGTAGACACCTGCTCCACCTATTTGTAGATATTTTAATATCATACTTTGACATGACATTAATATTTTTTTAATAATAATAATAACATTTTATTGCAGATTAATAGGTACTCATAGTTTTTTTAATAACAAAATTACAATAAATTACTCAATAATAATATAATGTCTTTATATTGTCTTTTTAAAATAAAATAAAAAAAAAAAAAAAAAATTAAATAGAGTTAAAACCAGCCCTAAGCTGAGAAAAGTAAACATTCCAATAATTATTATTATAATTATCTCACGAGATTGTCGATATGTGGAATGTCGATTCAGTGATCATTGTTCCGATAGTCGTATCTGCTCACGGATTGATAGCCAAGAGCCTCGACCAACACCCTAAGAGGCTCACGTTAGACGGTTGGATCAAGGGTCTGATGCAGAAGGCAGTCCTCCTTGACACGGCTCGTATAATGAGGAGGTTCCTGTCTTTGGAGTCCTAACCACCGGTGTCTTGGTCCCTGTATCCGATGTCGGTGGTCTTCTATTTCTTTATATTTTTAAATAAGTTTGTATTTCTTTATAATATATAATATAATTGATATAATATATACAAAATAAATAAAGAAAAAAAAATGTTTAATAATATAATAATCACATTTAGTTTTTATTGAAATTGTATAATTGGTTACTATTGTTTTTTTTTTGGCTTGCATGACATAAATATGAAATAAGATTTTTTTTTATCTAAATACAAACATGTCAAATATATTTTAAAAAGAACCTCCCAAACCAACGTTGATATATATTTCCGATTCGCGGGAATCAAATCCCTGACCGTAAGGGTGTGATAGAATTTCTACTAATGAAAAAGTTGAAAAAAATTCTGTTCCATAGTTTGAGCTGTGGCTTGAAAAAAATTAAAAATTCCGCAAGTGCCGGGGCGGGCCGGAAGCGACGGGAGTTTTGACACGATTATAACTCCTTAATGGGTTTGTAAAAAATGAATTTTAAAGGAGGCCGAATATTTATCCTTCATAACGGGATTTTACATCGCTCCGTTTTCATTTTGTCGGAGAATTTATCAGTTCAACATAGATAATTAACTTTTATATCCCTTGACTCAAGTAAATTGGAAAATAAGAAACCAATTGCCGGTGTGTTTTACACTCGTAATACCAGTAGGGCAACTTGTGCGTGGATCGTGTTCTTCCATACTTTGCAGCTTTTTGACGGGTCTAATCCCTCCCACTCGCCTACTACTGTAACTCCTATTGGACCAGCATCAACTGCAGTGACCCTGGAACACACCGAGTAATGATTATAAAAGACAACTCTTGCATTATGAAAATATCCTGTATCGCGGGGAACTTTACAAATAAACATGAAAAGTCATAAAGAACAGCAGGAGAGTTAGAAAAACAATTTGTGGATCACACAAAGTGTTGTCTTATATGGGTATTGGCCCCACAACTCTCCACGCAGTAGGAAGCGACGTGGCGACCGCTGAAACCACTACACCATCTGTGCAGTCTGACACTCGAGAAGTTCCAGGGATAGTTAAATTATCTTGGAAGTCGCTATTTACGCACTGCTGTATTCTTCTTCTACATCTTCTAAAATAAGAGTATACCAACTCCAACAGTGCTAGTTAACGCACTCTGTTGTTAAGACTCTTTCTTTTGGTCTAATGGATAGTGGATGATGAAAAGTTGCAGAGCAAACAAGCGTAGTCATTACACAATTATTTGTCTTGGATGGGAGTCGAATCCACGACCTCCAGCTTAGCAGTCAGGGTCATTTACCACTAAACCAACAGGTTAGTCAAAGTAGTAAGTATATATAAATGTATGATCAACACCAATATTACAAAATTGAAGATTTTATTGAACGGAACGCGTTTATCTCAGGAACTACTGCTTCCAATTGAAAAAACTTTTAGCGTTGGATAGTTCACTTATCGAGGAAGGCTATGGGCTATATGACATCACGCTACGGCCAATAGGAGCCGAACATCAATAAACAATTTAACAATAACGGGGAAAAGTATTCCTTCTTAGTGTGTTTGACATTTCATGACTGTGTTTGCCGGACGGGTGGAAATATTTGGAAACAGTTGTGCTTAAGTGTAGACTACGTAAATTTCTAGTAGATAAAACTTACAGTACTTACAAACTTACAGTGTAACATAATTTTTATCGGAAAAAATATATATTTAAGTGCTATGATTATGGATATATTATCTTGATGTCTATTGTGGAGTTTGTATTGTATGTTTACTATTGTGTCATTACTGATTTTCATTACTTAATGTTAAGACTTAATTGCGGATTGAGTCTAAAAGAATGTTTCTTAGCCTAATACAAAAAATGTTTGCACGCCACTGGTAAAATATGGTTGAGCTTCAATGTACTGTAACACCTATCATGTATTACCCATATTTGCCAAATAAAATATTCTATTCTATTCTAGTGACACAGACGAATTTGTGCTGGTCGAGCGATATCAGGTCTTCATAGCACTCCATGTTCGTGTTGTAATAATGAAATGCGTGATGAAGGCAGCAACGGATGTTTAACAGTGACGGGTAGCGCCATAACTAGGTTATAAGAAAGGCCGAGACTTGAATGCGGCCTCACAACACGATATGTGCTACCCACGCAATACTTCTGTATTATTTAGTACTTCTGTATTGATAACAACAGCCTTTATTATGTTTAAATAATTATCGCCGTTCGTCATGACCAGAATCTCGTGAAAGTTGAAAAAGAAAACCAAATAAAAAAATATTTGGATTTATCTCACGAGATTGTCGATGTGGATTTGGCGATCATTGTTCCAATAGACGTATCAGCTCACGGATTGATATCCAAGAGTCTCTACCAACACCTTAAGTGGCTCCCGTTAGACAGCTGGGTCAAGAGTCTGATGCTGAAGGCAGTTCTTCTAGACACGGCCCGTATAGTGAGAAGGCTCCTGTCTTTGGAGACTTAACCACCGGTATTTTAGTCCCATAATCCGATGCCGATGGCTTTTTTTGTATAAATTATAAATGTAATTAAAAATGTAATTTATATGTATACTGGCTTTTTCCACCATACAAAATGTCATAAAAAAGTATTTAAAAATAATAAAGGCTGTTTTTAATAGTGTCTTTATTACATTTTAAAATACATATTAATTACATTTTCTTAAAAAAAAATACATAAAAAAAAAAAGAAATAGTAGACCACCGAAATAGGGTACAGGGAACAAAACACCGGTAGGAACTCAGCAACAGAAAATTAATCACAATATGTGCCGTAACGAGAAGTACTGCTTTCTGCATCAGACCCTTAATCCAGCTACCTAACGCCGGCTTCTAAAGATGTTGTTCGAGGCTTTCAGCGATTCATCCATGGGCAAATATGAACTTCGGTACAATGATTGCCGAATCCATATCCCAAATGGCGACAATCTCGTCGGCTAAATCCAAATACTTATTATTGTGTGCAATAGTCGTTGATAGACCAAAAAATAGGTATAGGTATACTACAGCGTTTAAGGAAAACGCTGCCGTGACTTTGAGAGCGTTTTCATATATATAACGTAGAAAAATCGTAAAAAATATTTTACTGACACATCAGAAAAGGGCTCCATCCGTGGAAAGGAAAATAGACGGTATGAAATGTTACGTGAAGTGAGTATTAGGTGGTATCGTAAAACTGCGGTATGTGTTGAAGAATATTCGGCTGTAACCACTGAATTGAGAATAACCCAAACTAGGCAGAGCCTGTGATATTATAACCAAACTTCTGATAAACATACCTCTATATTTCTTTAAGATAAATAGATATAAATAGATAAAATTCTTTTAGAATAAATTTCCCATTGTTTTTGTTATATTTTTCGTTGATATTCGGCTCCTATTGGTGGTAGCGTGATATTATATAACCTATAGCCTTCCTCGAAAGATAAGCTTTCCAATACTTAAATCATTTTTCAATTCGAACTAACTCCTTAACTTTACAGTAGAAAAAATTACACCATTTTTTTTTTTTTTCCGTGCGGAAACCCCCTCGGATACCAATCCTATCCTATCAGTGGCATGTCGGACTCGAACCGACTAAAACCGCACGCCGTCTCGGGTACTAATAGCCGGGGAACCAGGTATACCCTAGAAAGGAAGTCTCTGGTGCCCCGACATACCTCGGGCCATCTACAACAAGTAGACGACCCCTCCCCCCCCCCTCCGTGTGGGAACCCCATGTTCCCTCTGCTCCCTTGAAGCGAGCGCGCTTCGCAACGCGCTCGCCGCCACTCCGGCCTGCTTCTGCTAGGGTGTCAAATGGCCTCACCTGTCACCCCCAGGCCTGCGCTTATGGAGGACGGAGGTAGTTCTGCGACCTCCGGCGCCTGAGCCGCCTGCGGTACCTGGCCCGTTCCCGGGCCTGGTGGGCCGGGAGAATCCTAAACCTCTCCCGGTCCCGCTCCGCCGTCTCCTTCGCGAGCATAACTTGCTCGCAGAAGGAGACGGAGATAAATTACACTTAGACACAGAACAAATGATCTTGCTGATAACACAATTATTTGTCCCGGGTGGGAACCGAACCTCAGCCGTCAGGGTCACTAACTACTCGACCAACACGCCAGCAAAAGTCATGGTGGAGTAAAGAAACTCACTTTCACAAAAATATACATAAACCCACTTTTTTGATAGCTATGTAACATGTGTCTGCTTTGCGTTCCTAATTAAACTAGTTACCTAATCGCTTGTGCCGCCATCAGCGTGCACTTACCTCTCTATTCTCACTTTTAAACTCACCGACCTCACCTACTTACCTCGCTCCCTACCTGCCCTCTAATCACGACAGAATTCTTCGCTCAGAAAATAATCTGCTTCTCTTATGTCCCACAACTCTGACTTCGTGAACTATTCGTTTTTTGTTCAAGCAGTACTACTGTGGAATGCGCTCCCGCTCGAAATCAAGATGTCCACTAATCGTTTTGTATTCAAAAAAAGTGCATGATGTCCTTATTAATAAAATAGCAGAACTACCCACTCCATAGCACAACTTAAATACCGGTAAACATAGTTTACGAATACAATATGTATATTTAGAAAGATATTTATATATTTATGTTTATGTTGTGATCTGTCATATATGTGTATGTATACGTATATTTATGTAGTGAACCGTGTTTATTTTCATAGATTACATGTCATAATATGTAACCTCTGTGCACCTACCATATATGAATTCTACACCACCCAAAGGTTGACTGGAAGAGATTGCCTTGGGCATTCATCATCATCATCATCATCAACAGCCTTTACTAGTCCACTGCTGGACATAGGCCTTTCCTTAGGAAGGAGGTTTTGGCCTACTATACCACGCTGGCCAGACGGGTTGGCATAGGATTTGTTTCAAGTTTTCCCTCTTCTCTTGCAGTGCTGTTGTCCTGCGTAGTTTGCTTCCTTAGTCGCCTCTTACGACACCCACGGGATGAATAGGGGTGGTGACACTCTGTATTCTTAATCCGTCACCACACGGACCAGGACCTTGGGCATTAAGTCCGCCGATGTACAAAAGTGCATAAAGTTTGAAAATAGCAGCTTCAATTCTTTTTTAAATAATGCTGAATTAAAAAGTTTCCAACAAAAATATTCTTTTGCAACATGCACTTAAGATCCAGTACTGAACCATATAACTCTTGAGTGAACCAATTCCTTTCTTGGTACTTAACCATTAAGCCATTAGCACGTCGGAAGACCTCATCCGGACGAAATAGATAGGCTTGATTTAAGCTGTGATGATTTTAAAAAGCTATTAAGCTGCATGTATGAATGCGGAGCACAGACTGAGGAAACGGAAGGCATAAACTGCGCCCCACATTAGATAACTGCGGTAATGTGACAATGATGCCTAGATGGGTGATAACAGCGCTAATATATTTTGTATGCAACGATAAAGCTTTGACTACCATTTTGACCTATTTTTAATGGTACTTGTGTGGTACACGATATTTGAGTTTGTGGTATTGAAAAGCACTTCTGACAATATCGAAACGCATGTTCGACAATTCGTGACCAAATTCTGATTGATGTAAAGTTAGTTTTTTAATTGCATGAAAAGGGAGGAGCTCAGTTCGAGAGCCCTAGCTTTATTTACTAGCCGCCGAAGGTACCCGCGACTTCGTTTTCGTGGAATTTGAAAGGCGCTGCCTTAGTGGTTTCGATTCCCGGACCAGGCAAAATTTTGTAGGGTTTCTCCGAGAGAAAAAATAGATTAAGTTACTCCTTAAATAGACAGCTACCTGGTGGGAAAATATTTTCAAAATTGGTCTAGACTTTCAGAAAAAACAGACAGACAGGCTTACCTTAATAAAGTATAAAATGTAAGTTTGTATAAATAAATGCTTATTTGCTGTCAAAAACCGTAGTCTCCATTTTCGAAACGCTTCCATCAAATATGAGTTTCAAAGTAATTACCGTGCGTGTTGAGAGCTTATAAAACCGATACAAATTCTCCTGAAGTTTCCGAATCACACAAACGATTGGTGAAACGCATAATTGTGCTTAAATGAACCGTATATGTCGAATGTGTGAACTAGCTATACTCAAAGACTCTGTCTAATTCCAAATTGCGATGCCTAAATGAGTTTGTGTAACTTGTATGTGTATATTACGTGTGGCAAAGCCGATGGCAATTATTCAAAATTAATAAATAATATCCTTTGCGTAATCACAAGCAAAAGTGGTTTTATTTATGGAGAACTGGTTCATCCATCATACACAGCCTTTACTAGTCCACTTCTGGACATGGACACTTCTGGTCAAAATAGGCCAAAACCACCTTTCTAAGGAGAGGTCCTTAGAAAGGTGGTTTTGGCCTATTTTGACCTTCTATGCCACGCTGGCCAGACGGGTTGGTATAGGGTTTGTTTCAAGTTTTCCTTCTCTTTGCAGTGCTGTTGTCCTGCGTAGTTTGCTCCCTTAGTCGGTTTTTACGATACCCACGCATGAATAGGGGTGGCGTCAAACGGCTCTTGAGCCTTACAGAGAAGAAGAACGCTCTTATAAAAACCTCTAATACTCAGGTAAGAGAGCCGATTGAAACACCTGGTTTCTGCTATGACCAGATTGAAGTGTATCTGTTGCTACACCACCACCAATTTAGTAATTTTGGCGGTCGGAATCTTCTGGAAATTTTCGAATCTTCAGGAACGTTAACCCGGTCCTTGTTGTCATAAGAACAGCTGTGACAATCGTTACGGCTAGTTGGAACCCTATAAAGTCCGACAACAGACTGTCTGCAGGACTTCAAAATGGCCTAATACTTGTGGAGGTTTGATGATGTGTCGTAATAGTCTGAAAGCCGACCCCAACCTAGTTCAGAAAAGGGCTTGGAGAATGATGATGATATTTGTGGTTACAAGTAGTTTCCTGCGAATTATGCCGATCTATATCAGGTTTTAGACGAAAAGTCTATCACACAACTACTAAAAATAATGCTTGAATATAAAACAACAACAATATTGTGAAAACTTACATTGCTATGACACGTAACAGAATCCAGCCAGTTGTTGAGAATCACTACAGGCGTATAAGATTCCAGAAGTTTGTTCATTAAACAGCCGGTGCTGACCTGTAGGTAGTCAAATGTGAAAACTTTAATTGTACAGAAATGTTCCTTTATATGTACTTATAGGTTATTATGAAGTTGGCTTTTATTAAATCCTAACTTGTTCGTTGTACAGGGCGAGTAACTTTTATTTAGTTGTTTGAAGACTTTGTTACAACTTCGGTGTTATCTAGTTCATGCAGAAGCTGGGGAGTAAAGATTTTGAAGGTTTTCTGTAGCACCCTTAGTATTGCGAAGTGTGATTTTAAACACCAAGGGCACAAAATGAAATTCTCTACCAGTTAGCACCGACAGAGAAAAGAATAAGCATTTTATTCAAAAAATATATTGGAACGTAAAAATCCAGAAATTTTAAATGCGATTTCCCAAAAAATTACTGTTTTGTATTATGTCTTTATATTGCTAAAGGTGCGATATATTCTGCTACATCTGCGATTAGAAAGTCACAAGTAGTTGACTTTTAAGGTGAAAGTGGGGATAGTGAGTCATCACATCACATCATCACATCAGCAGCCTTTAATAGTACACTACTAGATATAGGCCTCTCTTTATAAAAGAGGTTTTGGAATATTATTTCAGTAGTTTGCTCCCTTAGTCGGCGCTTACGACACCTACGGGATGAATAGGGATGGTGGTCTGGCGAGCGTGGTATAGTAGGCCAAACCTCCTTTCTAAGGAGAAGCCTATGTGCAGCAGTGGACAATAAAAGGCTGTTGATATTTATGATGAATTTTACCACGGAGCCATTCTACATAGGTACTAGTTCACTTGCAGGCTGCATACTGAGATTGTTCCCTTTTTTTATATTAGTGTGTTCTTGACTTGTTTTAATAGTTTAATGATGGAAAAGCCATGTTTTGGCACAAATAATAATAATACTCGTAATACCTTCACACATCTCACACACGGCCGTCTGATCCCAAACTAGGCAGAGCCTGTACTATGGTAACCAGACTGCTGATAAACATACTTATACGAGTATATTTCTAAATACATACATATTATAGATAAATTACACCCATATACAGAACAAATGCTCGTGCTCTTCATACAATTATTTGTCATGGGTGGGGATCGAACTCAGGACCTCCAGCTTACTGTCAGGATCCTAACCACTATGCCAACGGTCCCGTCAACAGTGTAGAAAGTGACTTCTAAGTTCATCAGTAACTTCTTTATATTCCGGATAATGGCGAATATGTAATTATTATTATTAATAATGCATATCACACAATATTTGTCCGAGGTGGAAATCAAACCCACGAACAAATGCGCCTATTAGACCGGAGAAATACCACAGCCTAACAGGAAACGGGTTCTTTCGTTAGTATAAAAACTCCCACGCCTTATTTCGGTGGGGGAAGGAGGAAAGGATTTAAAGGGGGCAGCACATGTTGAGCCTCGGGAGCAGAGCAGTAACCATAAACTGTAAGCCCAACTAGCCTTTAGAAATGAAATTCAAAATTCTATAATATCTATGTGTAATATCCTTTAAAATTAATAAATTACAAGCATTAATCTTTTAAAACTAGATGTGCACGAGTATAATATATAAAAAAAAATACATTTATTATTGTACAAAAATAGGAAAAAAAAGTCATAATAGGTTTTTCCTCGGCGCACTTAACTCAACAAGGCCTTTTCTTACAAGCAATTGTAAGTTGCCTTCACAATAGGATATGCTATTCTTCGTCGAACACTTGATAGAATACATGAATTATGGCCTAGAAATGATTTTGTTTACTCTTTTAGGATTATGTGTAAACATAGTAGACAATATAAAGTTACTTTTTACTTGAGATATTTATTTATTTATTTAACTTTATGCACTTTTGTACATCGGCAGACTTAATGCAAAGGGCATTCTGTGCCAGTCAACCTTTGGGTGGTGTAGAAATCTTGTAAGGTAGGTGCACAGAGGTTACGTCTTAATATATTAAGTAATGAATGACATATATGTAAAGGTTTGCTACATACACAAACTTATACATACGCATATACAATACAACACATCATAAATACACACATGTATAATCATACACATACATTTATATTTAATTACATTTATATAGAAACATAGACAGATTACAGGTCGTAAGTACAACCTAATCACAAACTTAACTTTAATCTATTTATTAATGGATTTTAATTATAGGAATTAAAACTAAAAAACCAAGTTTCATCGTGAACGGAATTAAAAAGTAAACAAGCTAATTATTGAACAAAAAACACGATTCTAATTTTTTAAATTTCCCATTATCACACACAATTCAGACGAATCTAATGACACTTCAAACGCCAAAACCCATTAAGCCGTTTAAGTCACAGCGCGTGATAATGAAATATTATACGTACATACAACGCCCGATACGGCCTTCAAACCTTTAAGAAAAGAGCGTACTCCTTCCTTAAAGACCAGCAACGCGCTTATAACTCCTGAGTTATAGGTGGTCATGTACGGTGGTAGTCACTCCGTCTGCTCGTTTACCCCTCAACTACTCTGCCGGAGTCGGATTCCACTATCTTGTCTTCATCCAACGAGCTTTACAAGCTTAGCGAGTTTACTAAAAATCAACAACTGAACAATTTGTACGTAAAACATTAAAATAAACCTTTCAACAAAAATACGAAAACCATTAATAAATAAAGTTGAAACATTGATCTGGTGATTAATTTACTGTGTCGTTTATACAAATAAATATATTGGTTTAAATTAAAACCGCCACACCCCACGACCATGAAAAGATGTCAATGGAACATACGGTATAGTGATGTGACCGACTTTAATGTGATTATGTGTGACTGTTTATTAGTAAATTACTCGAATAAAGTTTTTTTCACATCACATCACATCAACAGCCTATACTAGTCCAATGCTTGACATAGGCCTCTCCTTAGAAAGGAGGTTTTGGCCTACTATACCACGCTGGCCAGACGGGTTGGTATAGGGTTTGTTTCAAGGTTTCCTTCTCTCTTCAGTGCTGTTGTCCTCCGTAGTTTGCTCCTTAGTCGCCTCTTAAGACACCCACGTGATGAATGGGGGAATGGATGAAAGTTTTTTTAATGTATACAAAAATTCGTTTCAATTCAAGTTTTATATTTTAATGTAACAATTACTGATTTTGTCATAAATTAGAGCGCGCATGAGGAGGCTGTCGCGAGGTTACTGCGCTCCACACTCTAGTGGAGGCAACAACGCTGCGACCTCACGGTCCTCTATGGTGCAAAGTGAGAGTGCATGAGATTCTGCCTCTTTTTTTGTAAGGAAGTGGTATTCTTCTGCCTCTATTCTTCTGCTCCGAAGCACCAGGCGCAGGAGAGCGCAAAATTATCTGCGAACTGCATGAGTCTGGGGGTAACGGTGAGGCTGCCATACCATAAGCTAAGCAGGCCTTTGACAATCACGCGGTGTGTCCACCATGACAGGTGCTTTTGTCACCGTGACTGTTTTGTGACTCGTCCGGTCTATTCGGTCTATCGGTCTATTTGAAAGAGAAACTTTAAGTTGGGCCCTATTTGTTGAATAAAAACTGCACCTAAGGGTCAAAATTAAAGACTGAAAAATGTAGTTTATTAAATACAATTCATCATTAGACACAGTAAAGGCGATGATCGTCTGCCGTATTTGTGACTCCTGAGCTGCAGGCGTTCATTTCCATCAGGTGGCCCGTCTGCTTGTTTGTCCCCTTATAAAAAAATATGCTTTTTTATGGAAGCGGGGAAGCCAATACCGCCGCCCATGGACACTTGTAATTCATACAATCACACAGTCACAAGTGCGTTGCTGCCCTTGAGTGAGTGAGTGAGTGAGGTTACCGCAGCCCAAATCCCCCCTCCCACTCGAGTCAGCGGGAGGGGCTGCGGTAACCTCACTCACTCAGTGAAAAGCAACGAAAGAATTGGTTAACAACGGTTTTCTCTGAGGCCGTCGTATCACTCTGGTCGAACCAGCCCATTCGTGCCGAATCATGGCTATCCCACAACAAAATATATGATTACTAATCAAATATGATTTTAAAAGATAAACTTTTCTAACAATGTTCAGTAGACTACTTCGCTGTGTATTTTCTTTATATACTGCTAGACACATTTTGACAGGTACTTAAAGTATAACTACGACGCCGAGACGTCGCTCGTTCAAAGACATCCCTAGAGTACGCCCATAGAAATCGTAATGATAAACGTACTTTGTATTACGATTTCTGTAAGTACGCCCGAATGCCAGCGCCTCGCCCATGTGATTAATAACTCCAAAACTTAAAACACAAAGTAATATGTTCTGTCATCCAGTAAAGTATTAAAGCGAGGCCTTACAAATTCATTAATATATGATTTAAAATTGTCAGTTGGCTTTTTAGTGACAACTGCAATGACCCTTTGCGAATTTAAACATGATGAAACTTTTTAAAGTTGAAAGTAAACCTTGTAGTATCTGTTTAGTGGTTAGTGTTGGACCCCCTTGGAAACGGGCGGTTGTAGATCAGCACAGGCATATAACTTTATTTTGATAAATATTTGATAAAAAAAATTGTTGCCATTGTGTGTTGATCTGACGCCTGCACGGATGGCGTAGTGGTTTAAGCGATCGCCACGCCGCTTCCTGCTACGCCGAGTGTGGTGGGTTCAAAGCCCACATGGGACGACACTTTGTGTGATCCATAAATTGTTGTTCTGAGTCTGGGTGTTCTTTGTGTCCGTTTCATGTATGATTGTAAAGTCCCCCGCGACACAGGATATATTCCTAACGCTATTGCTAATGCTACAGCACCCGAAGATCGTTCAGGAGAGAACATCTAAGACAGAAGTCCGACTGTGTACAAATTATGCATTAAATTATTTAATTAATCTCGAAAAAATCTTTAATTAATTGATCCTTAATAAAAAAAAAACTCGTAACCATCTTTCTACATTGATTTGTGATACTTCTTTGATTTCATTTGTTCTCTAACATTGTATCCTAACGTCTTTTGGCTCAGTAGATCAAAGTACATGCGGGAGGGGGGGCCTGGTGACCCGTATTACAGGTTGTAGATTAGCACAAACCTACAACAGGCACCAGTCTCTTACAGTGCTCAATGTATTGTCACATTATTGTTGTTAAATATTAGGAAACCATTGTGATGAGAAATAATAATAATAATAATAATAATATTCTACCACATTTACACAACGCCATCTAGTCCCAAACTAAGCAGAGCTTGTACTATGGGTCCTAGACAACTGATATAAATACACATATACTTTTTTTTTGTAAATACATACATATTATACATAGAAACACCCAGACCAAATCAAACATTAAATGTTCATGCACACAAATGTTTGACTTGAGCGGGAATCGAACCCGCGACCTTTAGAATAGCAGTCCGTTACACAAACCACTACGCCATCCGGTCGTCAAGAAATAAATTATTATTGAAGAAGCTGTATTTTAGTTTTATTCTCTCATCAACCAACTCAAACCAACCTAAAATATCAAACACATCCAGAAACTACTCCATTAATCAACAGTAGATATTGTGTGTCTTGAGTCGTTCAATTAATGTGAAATTCACGCATGAAATGCCATGTTCATTAATAGTAAATACTCGTAGGATTAATTGCTTAACTCACTGACTTCATAAACAAGCACGTACTGGAATTACGAGCCGTTGATGACTCTCGCCACATATTAATGGCTGGTATTTCATTAATACAATCAAATATATTCTTAAAGACTTAGATAATTTTACATATAACACGCGTTACACTTATATTTACACTACATACATATACATTTTTGCCACATTCTTACCCACACACTCACGCACGCACGCATTATTGCATATTCTCATTCACGCAATACATACACAACACACACTCGGTCGTGACGGGCCTGTTGATCTAGTGGTTATAGTGACTGCTAAGCCAGAGGTCGTGGGTTCGATTCCCACCCAGGACAAATATTGTGTGATGAGCACGGTCATTTGTTCCGTGTCTGGGTGTAATTTATCTATAATATGTATGTATTTAAAAATACATAAGTTTTTTTATCAGCAGTCTGGTTACCATAGTACAGGCTCTGCCTGGTTTGGGAACAGGCGGCCGTGCGACTCACGCATACACACGCCCACACAAACACACGCGCCCACACGCTCTCTTATTTATGTACAACCACACTGCCACTAAGTAGTAGTTGGTATACACTCTCAACAATAACAGTTACCTGACATCTAGTACTGCATCAATCCAGAGCTGGAAGAGGCTGGTAATCTGTCATACAGGCCTGTCCTAGTACAGATACCAGTATCTCACATAGAACCATACCAATGTATCTAATGTAAGTTTGTTTTGTTTTGTTTTGCCGTGCCGTGGAGGAGCTTGCGTGCTTCGACACATCGTCCGCTGGACCGGTGTACACATTTCACCCAGTGAGAGAGGTTACAGAAGAGGGGGCACTTGTATCTCTTGAGTTTCAGGTGTCTATGAGTGAGGGTTATCACTTACCATCAAGTAACCCGTTTAGTCACTCACCCTTCCACGGCATTAAAAAGTATGTAGTGAGTCTCACACCATATCTAAATAAATACACTATTAGGTTTTTTTTTCTGCTTTTATAACAATTTACAGATTTTCAACCTTCAACTGGTACAAGCTTATAAATTTTCTCAGGGCGGCCTTTGGGGGTGGCGAGCAGTGCAACCCCCCGGGGCCTCGCATCCTGCACGGCCTCGCGCACTCGCGCAACAACCTAAGTAAAAAATTTGTAGGTTTGAATTACGTCTCGAATTGTAAAATTCATGTCACGCTACTAGCGCTCCCTTGTGTGGTAGTTTTCGAAGGTGTTTACGGTTTAAATTCGGGGTTTACCAGTGTTTCATATTGCCTGTCATTTTAACAGGCTGTCAATGTCCTCGGCTTTTTGTTTCAAGTTTCATGTATGTTTGTAAAGTATATATCAAGACTATATATCAAGTTCGGGAGATGTCTTTTTAACCAAAAAAGTATCATCATTAAAAGTAGTTCCACAAACACAAGGACCTCGCTATGTCCTACCCGCCCGAGGCGAAGGGCGAAGGCCCCAATTTTCTCATATTTATTTAAACATTTGATACAATAAAGAATTTATTAGAATATCTTCTTTACTTTAAAAATATTACTGATCAGATCAGTAATATTTTATTAATATATCTTTGTTTTAATATAACTCCGAATCATCAAATATCAAGACAACGGCTACCCAACATCAAAGGGACAATAAAAGTTATGCAGCTATACGAGTATAAACAATGTTTAGAAACTATAACTTGTATATTTTAAGCGATATTGAACTTAGAAACTAAATTCAATAACGCTTAAAATGTACAATGTTTGAAAATTTCCTCATCCATCCTCCAAATTAGGTTGAGCACGGGCTGAACTTGGATTTTTTACGTGGAGCGACTCCACTCAGACCTCCACAACTCAATTACTAGCCGATATCGAAGTTTCGTAGGAAGACTGTGGTCGAACTTTATAAGACTTCGACTACTCTTAACGATTACCACAGATGTTCGTATGACAACCGGGTACGACGGCTTAACTTGCTCTCCGAGGCACGGAGGGGTCTTAATGTGTTAAGAATGGTCACCAATCCAAAGACTGACCTACCTTCGATTTTAGTACAAGACTTAATCATGTCTGGAAACTATTACTGTATTTTCATCCCCAAACTGGATTTTTGGAACGAAGTTCCTTATCGCGCGTTGTGAAAGGGGGCTAGACGGAAAAAATTCTCACGAGAAGTTGTAACGACACTTTTTAGTTTGAATTGTCACTTGTCAGTCATTCAGTGCCATCTATAAATGTATGAATTGTTTTAATTAGAAACCAACTGAAAAATATGTAGGTAATGGCCGCTTTCATAGATGGCGTTGTAATTACAATCGTGTCGAATCAGTTTTACTCGATCGTTACAACTTCGTTCCTATTGGGTGTCCCACGACACCACACGGCTTTTTTTTATTAACTAAACCACTCTGAAGATATGAAATAAAATATTAAAAGTAAAATACCAACAAGTAAAATGTAAAAATACACTGTAAGAAACAAAAGAAAGCGGCCTTACGTGGTGAAGACTAAGTTGGCTTATTGTAAACCCTAATAATCCACTAATCCACTCTAACCACCCGTCCGTGCAGACTAAGCTTAGAAAGAAACATGTCCCTACTGGTATAATGAACAATTGTTGGTTAGTAAATGAAAAAAAAAACAATAATCCAAGTTTTTTAACGTTACAGTAGCCCTTGAAAATATCTATATATTAATTCGTAAGGAAAAGGTCTTTGTTTTCTGTTTTGTCTAGTAGGAATAATGATATATCCTCTTATTAAAAACTGGCTGGCTTGAACAACTTCGTGTGTCATGCTTTGATCTTTTAAAATCATAGCGACAAAATTGTTTTACTTAAAAGTCCGAAATTTTTTATAACTTTTTAATAGTAATAATTCTGTCCAACATGACTATTGGGTAACTTTACCAGTTTACGCAGCTCACGCATCGCAAGCTTTCAGAAGGAATAAACTTGCCTAGTTTTTGCAACAATATTCTTTGATGCTCCGCTTCTGTCTGTTATAGCGTAACATCATCATCATCATCATCAGCCTATCGCAGTCCACTGCTGGACATAGGCTTCTCCCATTGCACGCCACTTAGATCGATTCTAGGCTTCTCGCATCCAGCTCCTGCAGCCATCTTGTGCAAATCGTCATTAAACCTGGCCAGTGGGCGTCTTACACTACGTTTTTTGCCGAGACGCGGTCTCCACTCAAGAACTCGTTTTCCCCAACGGTTGTCTGCCGCTAATATGGCCAGCCCACTGCCACTTCAGCTTGCTGATCCGGTAGGCTATGTCGGTGACCTTGGTTCTCTGCGTAACATTATTTAGCCTATAGCCTTCCCCGAAAAATAGGCTATCTAACACTAATTTTGTTTTTCAATTCGAACTAGTAGTTACTGAGACTAGCGTTTTTACCTAAAAAACTCTTCTGCTTATAAATATTAGTACAGATAAATTCTATATCACCTACCTCTTTCACCAGCCTCAGTTTGCACAGTAGTGCAAACAAAACCTACTCAGCTTTACACCCATTGTCAACCTCACAGGCCAGTACTAGTAGTACAGCCAGTCCCGCCATTTTCCCGGGAAACGGAAGTAATAAACCATCCGGGCGTGTTCGATAAGCTCTAATGTCATGCCCGCGTTAATGCTGCGTTACAACTATGCAAATTTTAGCGCTGGCAACACGTTTATGGCGGGGATATTTTATGGCAATGTACTTGTTACTTAACCAATTATTGTAATTAAAAGGTTAGGTTACAGTTCGATATTCGTAGCGTGTAGTCAAGTACTGTCTGTCTAGCTTTTTTAAGGTGTATGTGGGGAAAAAGCAGACCTGATGGTAACTGACTACTGCGCACATGGACACCTGCAACTGAAGAGACACAGGTGTTATGCCACCCATTAAGTTCCTCCCGTCCGTAAGGGAGTCAGGATTTCGCGGGAAAGTTGACAAAAGACAAGGCTCGACCGAAGTGGTACCACGGCTTCATCAAGAGTGAGGCGTGTTAAGGGTTACCCCAGCTTAAACCTCCCCCTCCTGATCCTGAGAAGTTCTATTTCAATTTATTGCAAATATTCAGACTTATATTTTTATATGCACATTTTTACTGTATTTTATTTGTGTTTTATCACGTTTGTGGCGACACAGCGCCATCTGACAAAGACACACGGCACTACGGAGTAACTGCTAATCCTTTATCGCTATATTAATAATTCTCTAGCCGATTATAAAACTTCTCAAAATCAACCGTTGGGCCGTGGCCCGCCAGGGGTGATCAAAAAAACAACACCAACTCTGCTAGTTTAATTCTAGATAGGGCAAGAAAATTATTCAAATATTATATAATGGGGAGCAATATTCAAACAAAGAATAGTCAGTAATATTTAATTATGAAAACTAAAAAAAAAACTAAATAAACCTATTATTTATCAACTTAAAAGAAAACATCCTACTTGTATACAAACCGCACCTATAAGATACCTGAAATATCCTAAATACAGAACATAGACTCTTAGTATAAAGGGCCTGCCGATGTCAAGCCAAACCAAGATCGGTTCCTTTTGACCAACAGAAGTAACAATCTAATAGTTGAGTGCACAGAAGAGTGCGACGCCGCGCTTGATCCAGTGCGCCTGCGGCTTGTGCGTGGGCAGCTCGATGGTCATCACGTAGTTGGTGGAGTGGCCCGTGGTGGACAGCGTGCCGGCGCGCAGCAGCGTCTTGTACGTGGGGCACTCGTACAGGCCCTCCTTCAGCTTGTGGCCCTGCTCCGGCTTCATGTAGATTATAGCCATTTCTGGACAAAGGATTTATGGAGATAGAATAGAATATTCTTCATTGTACACTAATTACAATATCTTATATATAAAATTCTCGTGTCACAGTGTTAGTTACCATACTCCTCCGAAACGGCTGGACCGATTTTTATGAAATTTTGTGTGTACAGGTTTGCTGGAAGAAAACTTAGTTTAGGGTGAAGCTCGCCTTTGTAAATGACATTTCCTTGTTACTTATATATATGTATGTGTTCAGTGTGTACAATAAAGAATAAATAAATAAATTAATAAAATATTACCAAGACTAGCAGAATACCGATTCAAATTTCGGTCACAATAGGATATAATCACATCACAGTCAACCTCGGTTGTTTAATACTTTGGTACGAAACTTTATGAGAATTTTAAGTTCGTGAGTAGATCAGAACTGAATTTTTAAAGATGTATTTCACCGTCGTTTTACAATTTATTTGTAGCTGCTGATGTTCAGGTACTACGTATAAAATCGTGTTTACTACCCCACATTTAAAGCGCAATCTTTCATTTCATATTTTGCATAAACACTCATAAAATATATATTCTCATGATTTACATAAATAAACTCACGCTCTTACCCCCAAAGTGATAGGCAGAGTAGTATCTCATGATTCAAATTAATTTTAATACAAATATTCAAATCATCATTTAAGAATATGCCATCTTTCCGATACACTATGTACTAATATGAATTTACTTAAGTTCTCTAACACAACAAGTTGCTTATTTTTGGGGAAATAATAACAATGACAGTTAATAGATGGCGTTAAACTCAATATGTAACTTGTGTGTTGCTGTAAAAATTTGTTAGCTTTATTTAATTTAATTCCTTTCGGGGGTAATTAATCGGTCTAGCTAGGTTAAATTTTTAGAAAATTTACCAAAAAAAAAAATACCGAGCAAAGCTCGGTCATCCAGGTACTATGTAAAAATTGTGTTCAGGATTTTAAAAGACAAGTTTTTACTACCTTCTTATCAATAATATCATCACACATCTCACATCTGATTCCGAATTAGGCAGAGCCTATGGTCACCAGACTGCTGATAAACCTATTCATATATTTCTTAATACACAATTAAATTATAGTAAAGAAATAGTCTAAAAATTTTAATGTTTTTGTTATTAATATTTAACGTAACACAGTAAGTGTCCCGAAAACAGAACAAACTTTGCAAGAGTAGGTAAAATTTGATAAGCATATACTTGTTTGAACACTTAGTAGATGTGAAACCTCGTTTGTGTAATAATAAACTTTTATTTATTATAAACTAAAAAATAAAGGCTTCACAAAAGTCATTTTGAAAAACGAAATACTTTAAACAAAAATTAAATGTTACGATTTTGGACTTTAAAAACAAATACCAGTTACCTGTGTACAACTCTTTAGGTCTGCACTCCTCCAGGACCAGGTCAGTGGCGTTCCATCGCGCCCCTTCCAGGTACAGGCCGCGGACACAGCACCCGTCATCGGGTTTCTTCGCCGGAGCGCCCACTAGCGGCTGTAACATAGACCTGGGGCCTGGTAGCTGTGTCTACGATCGACAGTTTAAACGACTTCGACTGATATTCCCTTAATTCATATCTATTGTTAATGTTTATTGACACTTTATCTTTCAATAAGATGTTTTCAAAGAAATTATCATTAATTACTCAGACTAAAAATATAAATTATTAAGGCAACCATAATACTACTACTGCAATGGTTAATATTTTTATAAATTTGTTTTCATTTCATAACCTTACAAATATGGCTTAACCTTTTCATAAATTTATTTACCGTGTGAGAGCTATGATTTTTTTTTTTTATTTCTTTTAAAAAAGACAACTCCCGCATTAGGAATATATCCTGTGTCGCGGGGGACTTTACAAACATACATGAAACAAATAACACCCAGACTTGGAACAACAATTTGTGGATCACACAAAGTGTCGTCCCATGTGGGGTTTGAACCCACAACACTCGGCGTAGTAGGAAGCGGCGTGGCGACCGCTTAAACCACTACGCCATCCGTGCAGTCAGCACAAATGGGCCGGCTCGATACCACGGCCGGAGTGATATCACGGCCTCACAGAAAACCGGTGTTAAGCAATTCTTTCGTTGCCTTTCACTGAGTGAGTGAGGTTACCGGCGACCAAATCCGCCCTCGCGCTGACTCGAGCGGGAGGGACTCTAAGGGCAGTAACACACTTGTGACTTTGGAGTCGCAGGTGTCCATGTGCGGCGGTAGTTGCTTACCATCAGGTGACCCGTCTGCTCGTTTGCCCCTTCTACCATAAAAAATAAAAACTTGAACAATAAGTTTTATTCTTCAATTCCCTTCTATAACTTATTAGTTCAGTGGTGACTCCCTTTCTAGCCATATCCTCTTTCACGCAGTTCATCCATCTTTCCTTTGGTCGTACTCCACTCTTATATCCATTAACATCCATGCATGAAACTTTCTTCAGCACATTTTGCTCATCTCTATGCATTACACTCTATGGTGTGTAGACACGGAAATTGTTGCTAATTTTGAATCATATTAATTGGATGAAATGATTGGGTTTAGTCACAGCGATTTTACATGTGAATGTGATTTCATCATAGACGGAAATGGCATTAAAATCAATCATAATTCTATTTATGAAAGAGCGAGTCTTGTGCTAGCCTAATAATAATAATTAAGTAGCAGTGCTTTTGTCAATCAGTCACAGTTGTGATATGTTTTATAAAATGTGATTCTGCTTTCATTCTATCCCTACTGGTGTGTTTATTTATTTTACATCAACCCGCTCTCGACAATCTCTTGCTCTTGCGATTGGAAATTGTATTTGAGGCAATACAATGTGCTTGCTGAGAATTTTGCGTGGTTTTTTATATGACTATGCTGCCTGATTTTTGGTGAGTCAGGTAACTCCTCCATTCTTATCCATTGGTCTTACATAGTTAGTAGAATAGGAAAAGTGCAAAACTATTCCGTCGACATTCCATCGATACAATATTAAAATAGCAGAATTGAAACCCAGATCATCCGTCTATTTAAAAAATCCATTTCAGTGCAGGCAAATCACAATGTCGAACTGGGTCACCACACTATGCACACTGCATCCCCTGGTACTACTTTCAGGCTTCCGTTAATGTATTCATTCCTCAACTTGTCCCCCCTAGTCACATTACATATCTACCTTACCAGTCGTACCTTTAGTGCTATAAAAAACCGTACCTCGAAGGCATACGCCACTGTATCGATAGCGATGACGTGTTTCCTGGCGTAGTTCTGCAGGGCTCCGGTGAGGAAGGCCTGCGGGAAGTAGAACCCTGAGATCCAGAACACCTTGGGGATGCCCATGTCAGCCCACTCCTGCATGAAGGCGACGCGCTGGCAAAGGTCTTTGGTCCAAGCCGCTGATTAACCAAGAAAGAAAAGGAGTTCCGGTTAGAAATAATAATATTAATACCCTCGCACATCTTAAACACGGCAGTCTGGTTCCAAACTAGGCAGAGTCTGTGCTATGGTAACCAGACTGCTGATCACCATACTTGTATATTACTACAAACATACAAATCATAGACTAGCTGGTTCCCGCGACTTTGTTCGCGTGGAATTTGAAATGCGCTGCCCTAGTGGTGTAATACGAGTGCGACTTCAGTCCCTGAGGCCTTGAGTTCGATTCTCGGAGCGGCCAAAATTTTATAGGGTTTTTCTGAGAGGAAAAATAGCTTAAGTTACTTTTTATATAGACAGCTATCTAGCATTAAAATATTTTCAAATCGGTCCACCCGCAAACAGACAGACAAAATATATTAAAGTGGTTTTTAGGCAAAGGTATTGTGCAAATAACCGTGTCGGCATAAAAAAAACTATTATTTTGACATTACAAACAGACACTTCAATTTTATTTATTTGTGTAGTAAAAACAAACCCAGACACAGAACAAATGACCCTTCTCATCAAAAAATATTTGTCATGGATAGGAATCGAACCCAGGACCTCTGACATAGCCTACTAGACACACAGGCTTGTCAATTTGCAAGTCAAGTATCCAGTAATTATCTGATAAAGTGGCTCCCGGTAACTAACCAAGACTCTGAACCTAGATGGCTTCTTCACGGATACATTTTTAAACATATGAACGTACGAACATGAAAAGAATATTGAACATAAGTCCAGAAGACTAGAATCTGAACAATATGATAGAATTAAAATAAACTAGTGGTCGAACTTCAACCATAATTCGTTTAATGTTATAAATTGAACTTTATTAGGGTTCTTTTGTCAAAGACTATATCTCTATAATCAATGGTTACATCATGGCTATAATATATTTCCAAAGCATTTTATTTAAAAAAATAGCTTTATGCACTTCTTCTGCATATAAACTTTAACTGTGTCAAATTTCAAGTTCATCCATTGACAAAGGATTTATAGAAATTTCACCCCTAAGAGGGATAAAATTAGGGATGCATGGTTGTAGGGACATCGGCATTTTCAAAATTTAGAAACAGGAAATATATAACCTTGATTATATAATTTCTACATAGATAGAAACAGTTGATCACCAAGTGGCTTCAAAGAAGGATACGCCTTGGAACTCCACATGTGCGGTACAGTGTTCTTGGAGAGGCTGCCCCCCATGTTCTCCAAAGCCTCAGACAGCACAACGAGTCCTTTCAAGGCCTTCAGTAAGTCCCTGTGGATATAAACAAAGTCACATATTTGAACAAAGACAAAGTCAAAAGACGGGTTATCGTCTGCGGTATTTCCGGACCGATACGACCTTCAAACCTTCAAGAAAAGAGCGTACTCCTTCCTACAACGCGTTTGTGACTCCTGAGTTACAGACGTTCATGGGTGGCGATAGTCACTTTCCATCAGGTGACCGCCTGCTCGTCTGCCCCCTCTAACATAAGAAAAGTCAGTATATTGCTCTGCTGATGGATGAAGACAGATACGAAAGTGAAATGGGTTTTTTACCTAATAAACGGGTGACCTGGGCCTCAATTCTGCTATTTTAATATTGTATCAATAGACTGTCGATGGAATGTCGTCGGAATAGTTTTGCACTTTTCGTATTCTACTAACTATGTAGGACCAATGGCCTTGTCACTGATACAAATGTCGTTGATGTCTTTGTGACAGTTTGATCAACGGTACATTTTAAATTTATAAGATTTATATATTGAATTTTCAGGTATGGCAATGTCGTTGATATCAACATGGATGACCTATATTACTATACCGACAGTCTATTGACACTGTGAATTTATATTAGTAGAATACTGACATTTTGACCGATGTCAATGGCGCCGTAATGGTATCTCAATAGCGTGGCAATGGAATGATAGCGATCAATAGCGTAGCAGAATTGAGGCCCTGTTAGGCAGTAAGTGACTACCCATGCATATCTGCCACAAAACACAAGTACCACCCGTTGCCAGGAATTAAGGAGCGGAGGGGTTAGCTCACTCACTAAAAATCAGGCAGCTTGGTCATATAAAAAAACAACCCAAAACTCTTAGCAAGCCCATTGTACAAAATACAACTTCTAAAAGGTCAGAGAGATGAATCACTAGTTTTGTTTATTTAATAAACAAAAACGTGTTATTAAACAAGAATTTGTTTTATTTTCCAAGTAATCCGATTACCAGGCCACTTAAATTACGATCCGAACAATCGACAAAGTTCAATAAAGATGATCCTTTTACTACAAAAACTTTAACATAATTAAATCTTTCTAATTCCAAGTAACATTTGGAAATAACAATTTTTGTTAATTAACGTTGTAAAATATTAAAGAGAAGAAGTCTAAATCTAATGAATCTAATCTAATGAATTTGCTAATAAATTATTTAATTCCGATGGCGCGATTGACTACTTAGGAAAATTCGTACTCTCTGGACGAAAGAATTAACACCGGTTTTTATAAGGTTGAGATCACCCTGGTCGAGCCTGGCCATTTGCGCCGAAGCATGGCTCTGACGGTTGTGACGTCATGGGAGTGGAAGAACAAACAAACTTACATGTCGACGGTACCTTGGTAATTTTGATTCTCTTATTTCAAATTTATCTTCTGATTATCTTTAGATAAGTTATATCAACTTCCCACTCTTTATAATTTTATACTTAAGTCAATTATTGTTTTTAAAAGACAACTCCCGCATTAGGAATATATCCTGTGTCGCGGGGGACTTTACAAACATACATGAAACGGACACAAAGAACACCCAGACTCAGAACAATAATTTGTGGCGTGGCGACCTCTTAAACCACTACGCCATCCGTGCAGTCAAAAAGGCAGTATTAGTTGGAAAAAGTATCTAAATTTTTGGTGTTATAGTAGGCCAAAACCTCCTTTCTAAGGAGCGGCCCACGTCAAGCAGTCTTGTCAGAGGTGGCGGAAGAACGCAATTGCGATTCTCGCTCCCCTAACCATTGGTAAGCAAAGAAACACGGGGTGGTTTTTAGTCGATAAGAGTCCGACAGACCCCTTGACCATGGGTGGAGGACATCCACGAGGATCTTCACCGCGTTAACAAAAAATGGCCAGCAGCGGACTGTCATAGGCTGTTGATGATGGTAAGTATGTAGATATCAAAACTCGGATAAGAATCAAGCAATCTTTCAAATCCAAGTCAAAAATTTGACAAATATACAGGAACTTACCTCGATGAGCTTTTGATGACGCCCAACAGTCGGTTATATCTGATCGCTTCTTGGATCAGTACTGTGTTTAAGGACTCCCTGTACGAGACCGGGTACCTGCATAACATTGTTGTAGTAATTTTACTTTTACTTTCGAAACTGAGAAATTCAACTTACAAATTTACTAAAAAAAAGTTCTGGACTGATATGAATGAACCTATTGGCATACAATATCAAGGATGTTCATGGAATATCCAAAACATCGGCCTGTAGAAGAATGCTGAAATTGATCTGAATGATTAAATTATGTAATATGGAAACGGGCAAACTAAAGTCTTTTTGAATTTTAGTAATGATCGGGTCCTTCGAAAGCTTTGATCAAAACTACGATCGGACCCACAATGCTGCCTTGGAGAACCCTACTTAGAAACCCACGTAAATAGGTTAATAGGTCTAGTGTATCTATAAACTGCGGAGTGCGATAATACTTTAGACTAATGGCATGCACGTCCAAGGGTTGGGGCATGACATCCAGTATTTCTCTTGCAGCTTCTTCAATTATCTCTTCGATAGTGGCGCCACCTTCACCGGACACTTCCTGAGGCTGCAGGTTTAGAAGTGTCTCTGAAATAATAATAATAATATTTCGGACATCTAATACACAACGCTATCTAGCCTTAAACTAAGCAAACCTTGTACTATGAAAGCTAGATTGACTGATAGAATACTTAAAAACATGTTTTTTTTTTGTAAATACATACATATTTTACAAAAAAAACACAAACTGCGAAACAAATATTTGCAGATCATACAAAGATTTGGTCCGGGATCCCGGAACTCAGGAATCGAACCCGAAACCCCAGCACAGCAGTCGCATACGATACCACTACACCACTGAGGCAGTCATGAGTTACTGAAATACTGAGGCAGAGATGAAATGAGCCGAAACTATTTTCATAGCGTTATTTATTTTTAAGGGACCATTTTTTTACAAAAGCTACAAAGTCATAAAATAAGAAATGACTTGGAACCTGCGACTCAAGGTTGCAAGTGCGTTGTCACACCAACGTTGTGCGTTGTCAAAACAGTTGCGGTGGGAGTACGCTGTTTTTTGAAGGTTTGAATCGGTCCAGAAATACCCCAGACAATTTGCATAAGTTTTGAATAGTCAAATACCAATAAAATAATTCTTCTATAACCTTTAAAAAAATATCATAGACTTTGATGCGCCGCTGTCAAAGAGACAAACAGACAGACAAACGCACGAGTGACCCTTAAAGGGCGCAACAGTTTCAACCATAAGCATAGTATCAACAGAAAATTGAGCAACCCCTATGTAATAAGTAAGTATTTTATTTATAGTATATAGCGTATATATGTATGTTAGATTTATCCTAAATTAATAAGTTTAATAGAAACAAGTTAAATTCTCTGTTTTCTCTTGCACCTACAGCTTCATTTTTCTACATCACCCGAAGGTCGACTGGCAGAGAATGCCTTGGGCATTAAGTCCGCCTGTGTACAACTTGTGCATTAAGTTAAATAAATTAAAAAATTTATATTATAAATGCATAAGTTTCAATGAAATTTGGCATGGAGATACTTTAATTTTCGATAAAGGACATAGGCTAGTTTTTACCACGATAACCGACAAATACACGGGCGGAGCCACGGGGAAGAGCTAGTGAAATATAAAATATACGAACTGAGACAAGTTTGTGTCTCGGACATGGCGTAGCTGATGTTGGCGTTGGCGTGCAGCCCGAACAGGGATGGGTCGTCGTTGAGGGGCAAGGCGCGGATGTACTTCTGGTAGCCCTCGATGTTCGTGGATGAGGGTTGCTGCAACAGAATAATAAAATTGATAACTTCCCACATCTCATACACGGCAGTCGGCTCCCAAACTAGGCAGAGCCTGTGTTATATTAACCAGGCTGCTGATAAACATACTTATATATTTTTTTTAAAGATAACATCCTAGGTAAATATCCTATATCGCGGGGGGCTTTACTAACATTTATGTAAAGTACACAAAGAACACCCAGACTCAGAGCAATAATTTGTGGATCACACAAAGTATTGTCCATTGTGGGGATCGAACCCACAGCCCTCAACGCAGTTGGAAGCGGCGACAATGCAATCAATGGTGCAATCAGTCTTATATTTGTAAACACATACATATTATAGATACACCCAGACACAGAACAAATTACCGTGCTCATCACACAATATTTGTCCTGTGTGAGAATCGAACCCACGACCGCCGGCTTAGCAGTCGAGGTCACTAACCATAAGACCAACAGAATATGCTTCATTATAAGATACAATTTTAGTTTGTTAGTCTTTTAGAACAAAGCTTTTTTGCCATAGTTCATATTCCAACAGAGCCCGTGCTAAGAGTGCACTGGTTGTATGGATAAATAAATGTTTTTTTTATAGCACCTGATGGTAAGTAACTACCGTCGTCCATAAACGCCTTCAACTCCTGATTCCTCCCTACCCCCCAGAAAATGGGTTACAAGAGCCTAAACCCCTCCTGGTTTAGGCTCTCGTAACCTCACCCACTCGGTGAGAAAACGAAGTAACTACGCACACGGGAGTCATTCTAAATATATTATTAGTAAAATACAATACTTACTTTAATGCAGTCTTAAACGCATTTATATTTTACACTATCTCAAACACACATCCAGTCAAGAACACCAGCCACTCATCTGGAGCTTGGCAATCAGACAACCCAGAATGAGTATTAACCTGACCTGTTTATAAGCGCCAGCTTCGTCGAAAATGTAGCGTTCATTGAGAACTGCAGACGAATAGTAGTCAGCAAGCAAGTTCAGCAAACATCTCCGGTCCCAATCGTCCGTCACTCGCCCGCCATAGTTGATGTGGCCCGCAGTGTACGTCAGCATCTATCATTGAACGAGTACGTTTCTAGCTGATAAATAGTTGTTTTGACTCAGCCAAGGCACGATAAACAGTGCTGGGAGAGCCTAGTGTGAGTTTATTTCACTTCGACTCGCTCTCGACAGCAAGCGTTTTCGGCGTTGTGATTGGCCCGCACTCAACTTTTTACCAATCGCAACACCCAACGCGATCACCGTGACAATCGAGTTGATGTAAAATAAACTCATACTAGGTCTACAGGTCTGACGATTAATTAGGGGAACTCGTCTTTTACTAGAGAGGTCTTGGTTTCTTCACTCTGGAGAATACCTGCTACTCAAGAGACAAGAGAGTGGGTTTCCGCCCCTTAGAATTGAAAGAGGGGGTCTGGACTTCGGTAATTTCAAAATTCGATCAAAAAACGTAATAGGTTTTCTGTACTGTTTTCTTTGAAGCTGTAGTATTACTTGAGTCGAGATAGCCCATATATTATATGTCGAGGCATATTTATTAGTAAAGACAACTGCCGCACCAGGAATAAATCGTGTATCGCAGGGGACAAACATACATGAAACGGACACAAAGAGCACCCAGACTCAGAACAACAATTTGTGGATCACACAAAGCGTTGTTTCATGTGGAGATCCAATCTCCAACACTCAGCGTAGTAGGAAGCGGCGAGGTGGTCGCTTAAACCACTACGATATTCGTGCAGTCGAAGCATGACTCTCCCACGACAAAGTATTTCAGGGTATGAATAATTTTATTATGGCTCCTGAAGGTTACACTTTCCCGTAACCTTGATATCCTCTTCTAAGATTTTAAAACTCAAAGGAATAAATTCTGATTCTACTCAAAATGTTACTGCTATACTACTGTTATACTCAAAAGGAATAATTTTGTGTGGTGGTTGTTATAGCCTCTCTAAGAGTAAAATATTTTTTTAATTCGAACCAGTAGTTCCTAAGATTAGCGCGTTCAACCAAACTTTTCAGCTTTAGAATCATTAGTATAGATAATACTGACCTTCAGTGGCACTTCAGTGTACTCATTCAGGAACATGTGTAGCTGAGAGATGCAGATGCGCAAGTCTCCGTCGGTGAACTCGTAGGGGATGTTGAAGCCCAAAGGTCCGAATTTGCGGCGCTCCAGGACCACTCCGTGGAACAGGCAGAGGGAGAATAATAGCCACTGGAAAGGTACAATCATGTATAAAAGTTGTTGGTGATATTAAGAATACATATTTCTATGCCCGAAGGGGTGGGGCCAGAGCCTTGCTCCTGTAACATGAAGCAAGCCTATTGCTGACAAATAATAATAATAACGTACCTCACACATGTGACACACGGCCGTCTGATCCCAAACTAGGCAGAGCCTGTGCTATGGTAACCAGACTGCTGATAAACATACTTACATATTTTTGACTGCTGATAAACATACTTACATAATTTATTTGTAAAATGTATGCAACATTTTACAAATAAATTACACCCAGACACAGAGCAAATGGACAGTATCTCTTGGCAAGAGTTAGTGTTGCTGATTGCAAGGTTTTCTTTATAATGATTCTTTGTACCCTTTTTTTGAACATACGACTACCGCACTGGGATCCTCCCAGAACCCTGTGTCGCCGGGACTTTACCAACACACATTAAATGGAGACAAAGAACCCATTGCTTAAAGTAATGTCCCATGTAGGGATCGAACAAACAACACTTCGTGCAGTAGGAAGCTTAAACCGCTTAAACCACTACGCCATCCGTGCAGTCAACTTCTTTATAGTAAATGAGCAGATCGTCCAGCAGATGGCAACTTAAGCGACACATGTGAGTTGCCACACTTTGAATCCCTTCCACCTGCAGGAGCCTCTGGTAACCTCTCACGATTTTCTGTAATGCTAGTATCATTCCAATCGAGCTGCCCCATACTGTGCCGGAGCACGACTCTCCCAGAGTGTCTGTCTGTTGTACTAGTAGTTCGAGTATGCATAATTTCACGATGATTGGTTAAAAGTTTGACGTGAGAGCGTCACAAACAAACAAATCCATTATTATTATTTACGATATTTGTTAGGATGTGATGATTAAAACTGAACGTATTTGAAAATGATCCGTGTGGTGACGGATTAAGAATAAAGAGTGTCACCACCCCTAATCATCCCGTGGGTGTCGTAAGAGACGACTAAGGGAGAGCAGACGCAGAGCAACAGTACTGCAGAGAGAAGGAAAACTTGACACAAACCCAATACCAACCCGTCTGGCCAGCGTGGTATAGTAGGCCAAAACCTCCTTCCTAAGGAGAAGCTTATGTCCAGCAGTGGACTATTAAATGCTGTTGATGATGTATTTGCAAATGTTCATTTTCTATGTCCCAAAGCATCTCTGAAACTTAATACGTTCTTATCTCTTATTTGCTATCGGTGTAGTGACAGATTAATAATACGGAGTATCACCACCCCTTTTCATCCTGTGGGTGTTGTAAGAGCCGACTAAGGGAGCAAACTACGCAGGACAATAGCACTGCAGAGAGAAGGAAATGAAGCCTATGTCCAGCAGAGGACAAATTAAGGCTGTTGATGCTGATGATGACGTTCTTATACATTTTCAATGTGATATTGGCTTTATGTATTCAATCTAAGTCGAACCAAACATGTGTTTAAAAAATTTATAGCAATTACCTTAAACTGAAAAACTTTATTTTCTGTAGAATTTAAATAATCGGTAAAATCAGGCACTTGGTTTATATATGCCTTCAATAAGTTCGCCTTTACGCCTCTAGGGGGCTCCACTGTCATTTTGTATCCTGAAAATCAGATGAACTATTCTAAGCATATTTTATGACACAAGGGGCGAACGAGCAGACGGGTCACCTGATAGAAAGCGACTACCGCCACCCATGAATACCTGCAAGGCCTTTGAAGACAGTAGAAATACGCTCTTTTCTAATTAAAATGTGGTCTTCGAATTTTTATAACTTCACACCTGTCACACACGGCCTTCTAAATCCAACCTAGCCAGACCTTGTGCTGTGGTAACCAGACTACTCATAAAGATACTTATATATATCTGATTACATACCCCCTTTGCCCCTTAAACCATAAAAAAAAAACCTTATTTCTCTCTGAAAATTTCTCTGAAAAAGACAACTCCCGCATTAGGAAAATATCCTGTGTCGCGGGGGACTTTACAAACATACATGAAACGGACCCAAAGAACACCCAAACAATTTGTGGATCACACAAAGTGTCGTCCCATGTGGGGTTTGAACCCACAACACTCGGCGTAGTAGGAAGCGGCGTGGCGACCGCTTAAACCACTACGCCATCCGTGCAGTCAAGGTGTTTGTTTTTGTTTTGTTAGTCGTTTGAAGGTAACATTACACGAAGAGTAAAAGGGGTGACTCACCATTCTGTAGTAAAGCAACAGGGAAGAACGGCGAAGGCGTGGAGGTGAGCCAGAGGCGAAAGTCTTTGTGTACCAGCTCTGGAGCGATGTGCTCCACGTTCAGCTCCAGCACCGGCATCCAGGACGGGGACAGGTGACAGTTCTGTCCAATAACGTACAATATACACTAACAATGATAATTGTTTTTAATATTCTGCCACATTCACACAACGCCGTCTAGTTCCAAACTAAGCAGAACTTGTGCTATGGCTACTAGACAATTGATATAAATACATTATATACTTTATTTTTGTAAATACATACATATTATACATAGAAACACCAAGACCAAATCAAATATTAAATGTTCATGCACACAAATATTTGACATGAGCGGGAATCGAACCCGCGACCTATGGAATGGCAGTCCGTTATAGAAACCACTACGCCATTCGGTCGTCAATTCTGGGACATTTTGCACATAATCACCAGACTCAGGACTCAGAAGAATAAATATACTTAGTTACTTTGTTTTAAACAAAAACATATTAATAAAGTGGTATTATCATATTTAGGGACGATTAGTAGATCCTAGGAATAACGAAAGAAAAAACAAGTAAATATAATTGACGTCAAAATGCAACATTTTATTTTAAAATTTCTAAACAATAATAATATTTTAATTTCTTGCATAATTTCTATTTTTAAATTTCTAATTTCTATTTTAAGAGGCAACTAAGGGAAAAAACTACGCAGAACAACAACACTGCAGAGAGAAGGAAAACTTGACACAAGTAGGCCAAAACCTCCTTTCTAAGGAGAGGCCTATGTCCAGCAGTGGACTATTAAAGGCTGTTGATCATGATGATGATTTAATAGAAATGTGAATGTACTCTGTTTTAAACATAGAGATATAAAACTAGAGAGAACAAGAGCAGCAATCTTGCAATATAGACAACGAGAGAGATGGATAATAGACAGTCAAGTCTATCTCTTTCTAGCCGAGCTCTATGGTTGGCTGGGAAATGTGAGGAGTTAATAAGTAGCCAATCGCAGCTTAGCTAAACAGAGACAGAGGGAAATATCAGGCATCCATTTCTCCCGCTGCCTGTATCACTTCCACTTACACGCAGTTGTACCCCGCGTTCTCTATAGTTTTAAAGCATACCAATATTCGTAATGAGGGTTCCTTTAGGTAATTTGATAGCAGAAGTTATCAACTTAGAACATAGTGCGACCTTAAGAAGTTCTCGAAAATGTAGCACTTGCCTGGAAGAATACCCAGTTGCCGAAATCGCAGCCGATCTTCATCATGTTTTCGGCTAAGGGACCCTGACCTTGACCCAAGGAGATGCTCTCGAATCGCTTACCCATTTTCATTTTGTCAGCGAATTTCATTAAATCTGAAGTTGAAAAACTCAAGTCACAAACGGGGCTTATTTCATAATACTAATACATAAGATGCAAATGGGAAAAAATAAATTTCAAAGCTTACTAAAAGCTACTGAGGGCCTTTTTTTTCTGTGCGGAAATCTTCTAGGATACCACCCACCGGTGTCGGACTCGAATCAACCAAAAACCGCACGCCGTCGCGGATACCAGTTGCCGGGGAACCAGGTGTACCCTGATACCCGACGTACCTCGGGCCATCTACGGCGTGTAAATGACCCCCTCTTGTGTAGGAACCCCTATGTCCCCTTTGTGCTTCTCGCCACCACCCCGGCTACTGAGGGCCTAATGTAAGCTTATTTCACAACAACTCGCTTTCGACAATGAGCGCGTTCGATGTTGCGATTGGTTGAGATTTCAGTGCGGGCCAATCACAACACACCATGACGGTCTAGTACATATTCACACTCACACTAAACACACACATAAAAAACCACATCATATAGAAAGTGTGAACGGTTCATAAAATATGTAAGTATTCATATCATAAAACTTAAAGGAAACGGTTGCGAGACTGTTTAGAATATCATCATCATCATCATCAGCCTATCGTAGTCCACTGCTGGACATAGGCCTCTCCCATTCGCATCTTACACAACTCGTTTAGTATATACAACATGGTTTTATATACCAGCGGCGGGGTCAGTGCCGGTGGACAGCACGAAGATGATGGGCGCGAGCGGGTCGGACTCGGCGTAGAGCGCGGCCAGGTCCGCCGGCTGCGGCTCCACGAACCTGGCGCCCAGCCCCACCACCACGTAGTCCTGGGAATCAACCCACGCATTACTGGTTTATTATTTGTTTGTTTTTGTTTTGCTATCTTGTTTTATTACAGCAACAACAACAGTTTCACTTCAAAAACTAGAGTTTCACACCAACAACAATGACAATCCGGGAATTGACAGTGTGTTTAAAAATTGAAAATAACTATTTTATTAAATAGATCTATTGATAGAAAGTCTAAAATAATAGAATGAAGAAAAGATAATCACTAATTTATTTTATTCATTAACTTTTTATGCGTGAGTCACGTGATTGCAAACACCAATCAGAAAATGTGTCGTAATCGTACAATTTTCAAAGTTTGTTAACCAATAAGCTGTCTTTCTTATCTTGTTTTTAGTTGACGCGAAAATAAAAATAACAATTCGGTAAGTGATTTGCATTTTTGGCAAACTATTCAAGTTCTTTCTTCGTTATGTTCTTCTCAATACAGAAATGTTGAAATTTCTGTGTAAATTGTGTACCTAAATTTTCATACAAATTATAAGCTCTCGTCGCATGATGACGTCATACGTAGTCACGTGACCATATATGCCGCATCTTTCTGACCAGTTTTAATTATTTTATTAAAAAAATCTTTTGTTTGATTTAAAGATATGAGGATATGAACTAAATATTACCAAACTATTTTTGAAAAATAGTTAACCCCCGGATTGTAGATCATTTTAACATTTCAAAATACATATGTGTAGTCTCAAACTGTAGGTTTTACTCTTATGTATTTCAAGAATGCCTTCGAGTTTCGGGTTATTATTTTAATAATTATTCGGATAGTTTCAGACTCCAGCTCGGCCTCGGTCATTCGGACTTTTAGACTTTAAGATTCGGTCCGAAATTTGTCGGTAAGCCCGAAAAATACACATGAGTATTATCGCTATATTTAATAAATATGAAAAACAACCACGAAAATTATTATTCTAAAATTTACACGACTATGACATTAAAGATAATCCAGTTTATAACCATCACCTGGAAACCTGGTATAAGCTTGTCGGGGCGTAAACACTTTAGGATAAGTAACTTCTGGAATGCGTCCAGCGTACAATCTTTGGGGTATGGAAGCCTGTAAAGAAATGGCGTCGTTAATACAGTTTAAGACATTAGTTAAAACGATATTTTCTGTAGAAATATGTAGAAAATGACTTCATACCCTGCTGTTGTATAAACATTTATTTTTAATGTATGATTGTACAATAAGGAAATAATATCAATCAATCCATTAGACCAGAGATTCCCAAACTGGTCGATTTGGACCCCTTGGGGTTTGGTTTCCCAGGGATCGACATGAACGAAAACTGATTTTGGGGGTTGACCATATCTAAAAATCGACCCCTGTTAATTAACACAAGTTCTTATTTGAAACTTTCAAGATGCTGTAAAAGTTGCGTTACATATAGGTACTAACTTGTTATAAGACTGACTAATATGTGTATTTATTTTTTGAATTTTGGTAAGAAAATAATGTCAACTTTACTCATTTAAATTGGTATCATCATCATCATCATCATCATCATCATCAACAGCCTGCCACTGCTGGACATAGGCCTCTCCTTAGAATGGAGGTTTTGGCCTACTATACCACGCTGGCCAGACGGGTTGGTATAGGGTTTGTTTCAAGTTTTCCTTCTCTTTTCAGTGCTGTTGTCCTGCTTAGTTTGCTCCCTTAGTCGGCTCTTACGACATCCACGGGATGAATTGGTAAGTATTTTGCATCAATAGGAAAATAACCAGAGATTGGAATTTTAAAGTATTTTGACTTTGGGGGTCTGAGGTATTAGTTGATTTTGGAAAAAGGGTCTCTTGCCCATAATAGTTTGGGAATCCCTGAATTAGACTAATGCAGTCTACTCCCAAAGTGTGGTATAATATACCGAACTCCACCCTACCCCGCCCACACATTCAATTAAACCATCGACTTTCTTAAAAAGTAATAACAAATGTATTCAAAGTATTCTATAACAGTTAAGTTGCCTGATAAAGGTTATACAAATAATATTTAAGAACACACCCCTACAGAATTAATGACTGATTAAATTCCCACTCAGGATAAATATTGTGTGATGAGCACGATGATTTGTTCTGTGCCTGTGTGTCATTTATAAATAATAATAACAAAAGCAAATAAAGTATTTGGATTTATCTCACGAGATTTATAACCAAAAATCTCGACCAACACCTTAAGAGGCTCACGTTAGACGGCTGGATCAAGGATCTGATCCTTGACACGCTCCGTATAGTGAAGAGATTCCTATCATTGGAGTCCTAACGACCGGTGTCTTGGTCCCTGTACCCGTAGTTGTTGGTCCACTATATTTATATAAGTATGTTTATCAGCAGTTTGGTTACCATAGCACAGGCTCTTCCTAGTTTAGGACCAGACAGTCGTGTGGGAGATGGGTGAGGTTATTATTATTAACTAGATGCGGGAACACTACATTTTTCGCGATAAAAAGTAGCTTAAATAAAACACAGGTGTCAGCTACCTCCAAACCAAATTTTACCATAATTGGGCCACCCGTTTGAGCGTGAGGAAGTAACAAACATTCAAACACACAAACTTATGCCTTTATAATATAAATGTGATAATATTTACAACTTACTTATGTGGATTAACCGAATCGTAATAGGTTTTGTAGAATTTAATATTTTCCATAAAATCATTCAACATATTGTGCATGGAGGGCACAGAGCAATTCAGTTGCTGGATCTCCATCCACATGCGGTCTGTTATCCACTTCGGTTCTGGATTCGGTACTTCCTGTAATATTAAACATGTGGTTTTCCATTAACATTATTGGTTTTGACGGGCCTGTTGGTCTAGTGGTTAGTGACCCTGACTGCTAAGGACCACCCAGGACAAATATTGTGTGAAGAGCACGGTCATTTGTTCTGTGTCTGGGTGTAATTTATCTATAATATTTAAAAATATATATAAGTATGTTTATCAGCGGTCTGGTTACCATAGTACAGGCTCTGCCTAGTTTGGGATCAGACAGCAGTGAGTGAGATGTGTGAGATATTAATAGAGGTGCTCGTGGCTTACGTGACCGAGTAGTTAGCACTTTTCAAATTCAAGTAATTCTAGCCAGGTCAGTTTATGGATGGGTGACCAATGAGACCCCTCCGTGCCTCGAAAAGTCATCGGTCCTGGTTACCATACGAACATCTGTGGCAATCGTTACGGGTACTTGGAGCCCTAAAAAATCCAAAACAGTCTTTCTACAGAACTTCGATATCGCCTAGTACTTGGGTTGACGAGGTTTGATAGAAAATCGAAGTTCAGTTGTTTGTTTTCAGTCTACCACGACTGAAAACAGACTCCAACCTAATTTGGAAGAGGCTCGGAGGGTGAGGACGATGGGGTTTTCCGTTTTTGCGGGTATTTATTGACAGAATTTCTTGAAAGTTAATATAGATCTGATCTAATATGCCAAAATAGTCCCAACTTACCAGAATATTCTAGAGAGGTGTCGAACCACTCTGGTTTTTACGACATTTTACGACAAAGTTCAGAACTTTTTGTGAGAGTTCCAGAATGCTCGTGCTGTAAGACAAGCCTGGCCTATATCCTGGTAATATGGTGTGGATAATTTCTAATTCTATGTTGTATGTTTACTATTGTGTCATTATTGATTTTTATTAACTAATGGGGAATATGGATTCGGTGATCATAGTTGGATTTATAAGCGGAAATCTCAACCAACATCTCCTTTTTAAGGAAAGGCCTATGTAAAGGAGTGGACTGCTAAAGGCTGTAGATGATGCTGATTACCTAATGTTATGATTTCATTTTATGGATTTTATATTATTCATATGGGTTTGAATATAAAAAGCATGTTTACTTAGCCTAAAAATATGGCTGAGCTTAAATTTACTGTAACACCTATCATGTTTTACCCATATTTGCAAAATAATATGTATTCTATTTTATAATACAGGTTGATATAGGGTTTGTTTCAAGTTTTCCTTCTCTTTGCAGTGCTGTTGTCCTGCGCAGTTTGCTCCCTTAGTCGTCTGGCCACCATGGTATAGTAGGCCAAAACCTCCTTTCTAAGGAGAGGCCTATGTCCAGCAGTAGACTGTTATTGGCTATTGATGATGGCCTACTATACCACGCTGGCCAGACGGGTTGGTATAGGGATTGCGTCAAGTTTCCTTCCCTTTGCAGTGCTGTTGTCCTGCGTAGTTTTCTTCCTTAATCGGCTCTTACGACACCCACGGGATGAATAGGATTGGTGACACTCCGTATTCTTAATCCACCACAAGGAAAGAAAAAGTGGGTTATAAAGTGGTGCAGAGCTTTTTAAGTTTTGGAAGCGTACACAAACCAACATAACGTTTTTATATATTTAGATAACGAACATTTTCTATTTTCCCTCCGGATAAAAGAAAGTTGAACTCGGTAAATTTAATGATGCCTTTGTCCAGCAGGATCCTGGCGCAGAGCAGGAACGCGAACAGCAGCTTGTGGCGCTCGAACAGGCTGCGGCAGACGTTCACGTACAGAAGGAACGTGAAATGCTCTATTATTATTTCCACGCGCTCCATTATCTCCTCTGAAACAAAGAGATAATTCATTCCAATGTCATCACAAGATATTTGCTGAATCTAACTGGCCTGTTGGTCTTGCTTAACTGGCTTGTTGGTAGTTAGTGACTACTGATCCAGAGGACGTGGGTTCGACACAAACAATAGTGTGATGGGCACGATCATTTGTTCTATCTGTGTACAATTAACTACCGTATACTTTGTTCGCGTGGAATTTAAAAAGCACTGCCTTAGTGTGTTCGATTCCCGAACCGGGCAAAGTTTTCTAGGGTTTCTCTGAGAGGAAAAATAGCCTAAGTTACTCCTTATACAGACAGCCACCTGGTATTAAAATATTATCAAAATCGATTGAGCAGTATTAAAATATTTTTAGACATAGGTATCGTGCAAATAACCGTGTAAGCATGAAATAACTTTTATTTTGATATAACAAATATTGGTAGTCATTGGTATAAATACCTATGTATGTTCTAGAAATATATAAGTATGTTTATCAGCAGTCTGTTTACCGCAGTACAGGCTTTGCCCAATTAGGGATCAGACTGCCCTTTGTGAGGTGTTGAATTGCAGATGTGAGAATTGTAGAAAACTCACCATTAGGCTCGGTCTCCGCCATGGATCGAATGAAAAGCTTCACAAACCATTCGAGCGAATACTGGTACATGGGATCCACATTAGCCATATCAGACAGACAGAAGAACAGGATCTGGCCACGGTTGGCGACCGGCACGTAGTCTTCACGAGCAGCATCGATCTCTAACGTCGTACGTTCAATGTCTTCGACTTTGATCTGGAAGAAAGAACAGAACTTTAGCAAAGTCTTGCCGTGTAGAAATGGATTAAGAATACGGAATGTCACTACCCCAATTCATCCCGTGGGTGTCGTAAGAGACGACTAAGGGCGCAAAACAACGCACCACAGCAGCACTATAAAAAGAAGGAAAACTTGACAGAAACCCTATACCAACCCGTCTGGCCAGCGTGGTATATTAGGCGAAAACCTCCCTTCTAAGGAGATGCCTATGTCCAGCAGTGGACTATTAAAGGCTGTTGATGATGATGATGTTAGCAAATTACGGAGGCTATTATGAAATTTCGAAAATATTTGTGTGATACATCGTTTTATAGGTATTTATGAGCTGAAGAAAACAACTTGGATTTACCTGATTTTGGAATTAATGAAGATTCTTCGCTCCTACGTGGTCGTATATAATCGCAACACATCAGAGGTAGAAGTTACTTTTATTTAGGTACGTACCTATTAGTTGATGATAATAATAACCTACAAGCTTCAAACGTATTGGACCTGTTTGAGCAGACGATATACTGTAAGGAGGTCCCAACACAACGTCCCTAGGTCCTTAAGTACCAAACGATTGATACAGTATGCGTACTTGTTTCTTCAATCGTTTGGTCGTATCGTCGTTTGATGTATTGTTTTCGGCTGTCGCCATAACAGCCATGTTTAGTATAGAATATCTCTGAACTAAATCTTTTTATTCAGCTCAATAAAAACCTATCTAACCAAATTTCATAGAAACCCTGGCATCATTCTCTGTTAGTAAGAGTGAGTATTTGAGGTTCTGACCAATATCTCAGCGCTCTTTATCTTGATGGCCTCGAGCGTGAGTATGAGTGGCAGGTCGTCGACGGGCGAGCCCTGGCTGTTGGAGAGGCCGTAGAGGATGTCGGCCTGCATCTCCGCCAGCTGCGCCGCCATCTGCGCGCGCGACACGATGAGCTGCCCGCGGAGCTCCTCCAGGTCGGGCCGCTCCTGCGCCACCACTATCGACAGCAGCTGCTCCGCTAGACCGCTAAGGGGAGATACTACGAACATTTATTTTGTTTACTGACTAGAACATAATTGATACAAAAAGATATCGTTATACCCATCGACGTTGAGGCCCTACCTTTGAATTAATTGTAAAAGGCTAAAGAAGTAAAGTACCCTTTAACAATATAAGTATTAATCACGAGAGGATAGTGGCTCCTTATCTTTATATACGAAACAAAGCCTGTTCAGTTACACCATTTAACTCCTGGACTGACTTCGTCTGACAGCTAGAGGATCTTGTATATCATCAGTGCTTTAATAACTTATACAGCCCACTCTAGAGTCTTCTTCCGCCTCACATCAAAAAAATTACATCTTCAATATTCTTCGATTTGTTGTAGTTGTCCCCATCCCCAATTGTAGAATAATTATGATAAGACTTCCGTGGGAGAGTCATACTTGGACACAAAAGTGTCGGCTCGATGATACCACAGCCTCACAGAAAACCGGTGTTTAACAATTATTTCATTGCTTTTCACCGAGTGAGTGAGAAAACCCCTCCTCCCCCTGGTCCAAAGGGCAACAACGCACTTGTGACTTTAGTTGCAGCTGTCCGGGGCGGGGATATTTACTTATTAGCAGATGACCTATCTCGTTTGCCCTCTTATACGAATTTTCATTATATTTAAAACTGCACAAAATGCATTTCGTGTAATCATATATTGTGTATATCACAAAACATGGACAAAATATAGAACTATAGCTAAAAACGCAGTCAGGACTGTTTAACGTACCTTGGCACCAAAGCAAAATTGACAATCTGCACTTTGACCGATGTTTCTGGTGTGTACTTCGGGTTCGGAAGCTTCGTCGTCATATAAAGGCGGAATCCGGGAACATATGGGATCAAGGAATCACCGAGTTTAAGCACTAACTGTCCAGCTTGACGAAAGTATTGACGCTGGAAATAATTTACGATGATTCTGCTAAGACATAGCTACGTCTTTTGGTGGATGGAGGGGATGTAGACAATAGACGTTACATGTGTTATTCGAATACACAAGCATATACTATTATACAGTTTCTAACAGTTTTCAAAACATCACTACCAATTTCAGGTCTTAAAGAGCGTGGCTAAAATTAACGCTGTCCACCTTTGCTGTCCAGCTATATATTATTATCCCTTCTTCTTCTATAAATAGCTCTCTCCTCTGTGTTCAATGGCAATCTATCTTCCCCTGGACAATGTCAACTTACCTTAAGTACAGGATCCAAAGCGGGATCTAATTCTTTTCCAACGTTTTCCAACAATACAGGTTTGCCAAATCTCAGTGCTGACTCAAAATTTCTGAGCAAGTCGCGATCATTTGGCTTGCATACTATTAAACCTTCAATTTTGCCCTGTGAATTGAAAAATTACTCATGAGAAAAAGCCAAATACTTATGTATTTATTGTTTGGCTTAGGAGTCATTTTTAGTGAGGCATTCTAATATAAGCTTTTAAGTAGTTTTAAAAGTAAATTCAAAAACTAACACTGATAGTCACTAATTCAAATACCGGTAACTTAAAAGGTATTTCTATTTGCATTGGTTTGTTAGGTGTTTCTTTCTATAATACGTTCTCTGAAGTATGTTTCTCTGCATTCAAAAATTCTTAATGTAATCTTACATCACACACATCAACAGCCTTTAATAGTCCACTGCTGGACATAGGCCTTTCTTTAGAAAGGAGGTTTTGGCCTACTTTACCACGTTGGCCAGACGGATAGGGTTTGTGTCAAGTTCTTCTTCTCTTTGCAGTGCTGTTGTCTTCCGAACCTTAGTAGGCTTAGTAGTTTAAGTCTGAATAAGAGGTACGTAGTAACTGTCCGCACAGAGCCACATGCTCACAAAGAACTGGTCTAATTCACTGTCATAAGTAGTCCAGACAATACGTTAAAAAACGTGTTAATTCTTGTCCCCTTGTTCAAATTTTTCATTAATATTTATTAACATAAAAAAAATGTGTGATATACTGTCTTTTAGCTATCTATTTTCGACGTTTAATAAAAATATAAATAATGGAGATAGAAGAGACCGGATGTTTTATATATTGAAAATGTTTTTTCTCTTTAAGTACGTTTTTAACAAATATTGTAAAATATTAAGTTTTTGAGTTATTAATGAGATTTTCTTTATATTTTGTTAATAACAATTGCTTTTTATGTGCTAATAAATGCTCGAGATACCTTTTTCCAAACATTATTCCGAAGTTAATGAGCTTTCGCACTTATTTTTATGACCGGAAACAATCATTAACATGGTTTTTAACTGACTTGACTGGACTACAGATACTTATGTTATACTGTATCCAATACCTATAATGGTAATATGGTTGCCTAGCTTATCCTGATAGTCTATAATGTGTGCAATATATCCAGGAGTATTAGTTAACTGCACCAGGGACTTCCTTTCTAGGGTTTCCCCGGCTATTAGTACCCCAGACGGCGTGCGGTTTTAGTCGGTTCGTGTCCGGCATGCCACCGATAGCTGGTATCCGAGGGGATTTCCGCACGGAAAAAAAAAGGAGTATTAGTTAACTAAGAATTGTTTCCTGCATCTGTAGATTCGTGAGATACAGCAAACACTACCACTTAAGTCAGATATAAGTTCAGCCGACTACTAAGTCCAGGATAATCCGCAACGACTTGTATGTTCTAGAACTTGGTAGAAACATCGTCAGCCTTACCATCGCTCTGATCCACTTGTTGGCTTGCGTCTGCGGGTCGATGATAAGCGGCCACCGACGTGAGTTTGACATTAGCACGGCCGACTCCACGGACATCGGGTCCCGCGGGAGACCGTACATCTGCCATGTTCTACAAAATATTTCCATTAACGAAGCAGGGAGGAGATTTTTGCAGCATAACACTAGGAATTGTGAATGGTGATTTTGGAACATTTTTTTCTTGCGTTTTAAATGTGGATTTTGTATTATTTTACTTTCTTACGTAAACTCATTTATTCATAAACGTGAATTTTAATTTGATTTCCCAGGCGCTGTCGAGGTGGCATGTGTTGCCCCCATCTATCACGCGATGGACCCGGTGAGCCCATGGAGCGCTAAGAAATAGGTCTATATCTGTATAGAGTTTATATGCATATGCACGAATTTTGAGAATTGTACAATTTAAAACAACAACCAAATAATAAAAATATATCTAGCTTTTCAAATAAGTGTTCTAAAAACAGTATCACAAAATATAAAACCGTATTTATTTGGTCTTTCTTTAATAACAAATAATTATTATCGTTATAATCAAGTTTGTAAGAAGTATGTATTGAATAAAAATTTAAACCACAGCTTAATCACATTCAAAGCACAGCTCACAGTACAGACTAACCTGATCTGCACTGCGTCACCCAGCGTACTCAGCGGAGTGGCGCCGTGGGTGTGGGGCACGTTCACTTCCTGGGGGTGAGCATGAACACACATATACACACATATATCTTGCCTTCGTAAAGTACACGATACTCTAACAGGCAAAATCCTGTATTTTGCCTGTTAGAGTATCATGTACTTGGGCGTGTCATTAAAATATACTGGCCTAGTGGTTCCTCGTAAACCTCACTCTCTTGGTTGAAGAGTAAAACAAAATAATTGCATAACACCAGTTTTCTATTGTATTAATGTCGTATTAAATATCATATCGTTCTTTTCAAACTTACCTAAAGAAATAAAATTATTAAAAACAATTAGTGCTCCGAGGAATTGTTCGGACTAATACCAGCCGTAAATTTCCGCCATCGTTCTACATGTCAAAATTTTCATCCTTATTACCTGGATAGTTAGCGTTCCACTACTGTGCGCTTTTCGAGACAATTTTTGCCCCGCACAACCACTCTGTGGAACGGGTTATCGTCTGCGGTTCCTGACCGATACGACCATCAAACCTTCAAGAAAAGAGCGTACTCCTTTCTAAAAGGCCGGCAACGCGTTTGTGACTCCTGAGTTGCAGACGTTCATGGGCGGTGATGGTCACTTTCCTTCAGGTGACCCGTCTGCTCGTAAGATAAGATTTAGAGGGGCTCGTGTTTAAGTGGAAACAGAGTAGGTTAACACATTACAAAGTTAAGCAATCCTAGTCAGGTCAGTCTATAGATGAGTGACCATTTGTTCATATATTGAACCGCCTCCATCAATCCTGGCAATCGATACGAGGAGTCAAAAATTGTGACAGCAGTAGGTCTGATGGCAGTCGGGGTGCTAGGCTAGGAAACCTCCACGTGGTGCACCCTGGAAACGTCGGCGGTGGCGCTGTTTCTTCCTCCGCTATTTGGGGAACAGCATCACCGCCAACAGTTAATATTCTAGTACACACTACCCTGCCGCAAACCCCGGTGGGGTGACGGCCCGAGGGGGATTCCACACGTAAAAAAAAAAAACAAAAACAAAAGGTCTGATGGCAGTCGCCGTATCGTAGTAGACATTTATCCGACCCCAACCTAGTTTTGGAAAAAGGCTTGGAGGATCGAAGGGTTAGATTATTTAAGATAGGATTCAGGCACGTCTAAAATTATTATTTTTATTGAAAAAACTTATTTTGTACAAACCAATATATGTTGTATCCATTCTCCTAACAGTTCTCTTCTAAACTCGTCTGTGAACGGTGTTATATATCCCACGGCACCTAAACAGATACTAGGAGTTCAACAGAAGGGTCCAATTTATAGGGATCAAATTTATTAAGTGCTAGCTTTTGCCCGCGGTTCCGCCCGCGTGTATATCGCTAATCACGGTAAAAAGTAACCTATGTTACTCGCTGATAATGTAGCTTTCCATTGGTAAAAGAATTTTTAAAATCGGTTTAGTGGTTTAGGCTTGAAAGTCTAACTAACATATAACAAACTCATCATCATCAACAGTCTTTAATAGTCCACTGCTGGATATAGGCCTCTCCTTAGAAAGAGGGTTTTGGCCTTATACAATGCTGGACAGACGGGTTGGTATAGGGTTTGTGTCAAGTTTTCCTTCTCTTTGCAGTGTTGTTGTTCTGCGTAGTTTGCTCCTTTAGTCGGCTCTTACGACACCCACGGAATGAATAGAGGTGGTGACACTCTGTATTCTTAATCCGTCACATCACGGACAAAACTCACTTTCACATTTAAACTATAAGTATGGAAGTTTAGATCAATTTTTAAAAATATTATTCATTTCTATCAATCATCGTGGCCGATGTCTTTGTTTTATTGGCCTCTACACAGGACGAACAGACGTATAAAAAAGTTTAAGTACTCATTTTCACGCAGTTGGTTATTCTATCTTTTTTCCAATAGTTCACTTTTTGATTAGCATCAGTTTTCTTCTGCCAATTGAAGTTGGGTTTTGTTCAAACTTGTTCAAAACAGGTCCAGAAAAAATAGGACAGATATCTAAGGCATTACTTACACGCACTAAGTAATATATCGCCGATGATGTTGATAATGTCCACGTCTAAGTCCTTGATGGTTTTGATCCATCTCACTCGCTCGCTTGATAGACCGTTCAGTAATCTGAGAAACTCTTCGAATTTAATATTTATCGTATATATAAAATAAATATCAGCTTATTGTCTTAAAGATATTGTCTTAATATCTGTTTACATCCAAAATATATCCAATTAGTCAGTTTCAAAACAAAATTTCTGCATCAAAAATCTCAAATTATCTTACAATTAAAAATAAATAATTAATTAACTTATCGCACCTCACACACGGCCGTCTGATCCCAAGCTAGGCACAGCCTGTACTATATTAATCAGACTATTAGTGTAGTAGTGGTGATAACCACTTAAATACATACATATTATAGATAAATTACACCCAGATACAAAACAAATGATCGTAATCATCATCATCATCAGCCTATCGCAGTCCACTGCTGGACATAGGCCTCTCCCATTGCACGCCACTTAGATCGATTTTGGGCTTCTCGCATCCAGTTCCTGCCAGCCATCTTGCGAAAATCGTCACACAAATCATCATCTTACTCATCACACAATTATTTGTCCGGGGTGGCAATCGAACCCACGACCTCTGGTATAACAGTCAGGGTCACTAACCACTAGACCAACAGGCCAGTCGATCTGTAGATATTACTACATCATCCATGTTATATGTGTTTGTTATATCATAGTTGTTACCGGTTCGCGCGGTCCATTCTCGCCAAGCACTGATTAATGTCTTCCTCCATTTTACGCTTCTCTTCTTCCTTCTCCGCCAAGTACGCGTTCAACTTGGCAATACCTTCGCGCAGAGCTTGCATCTTGGCCATGGCGTTTGCCAATAGGGCTGTTTTATAAAATTGAAATAAAATAAAATTGGGGCTATTGTTTCCAGCAATAGGCTAGTTGACTCAATTTGAAAACTTGGTTAATTATATACTTTAATATCTATTTGATCCCAAAAAACCTATATTTTAAATAAAAAGCAATATTTACATTAGGTGTTTTGTATTTGAAAAAAAATAATTTAAATTGCCCTTGAAAAGCCTAAATAGTGTCATGGCGTCTTGAATGACGTCACAGTCTGCGAAACAAAACTGTTTACATCTGTGTCCAGTGTCAAATGGAACTGTATGAAAGTGAGAAAGTATCATAAAAACTAAAAACAATAGGGAGTAACCTGCTCTGTTGTATGAAAACGTCAACAACAACAATGGTATTTTGCGTGGCGTGACGTAACACTTTCTGATTGGTGTTCGCTGTCACGTAACTTAATGCCTATTTTGTTCCAATTTATTTTTTAGAAATATTAATAATCTTTAACTTTTATAAGAAATAGACTAGAGTTTTTTCTAATCTATGTCTCTTCATTTATAATTTGAAACTATAAACCACGCAATTTGTTTTTAGTGGACCCAAACCCGTTGTTCCTAAATAGTTATTTCCAATTTTTAAACATAGTGTTAACTCGTGGATTATGTAAATCGTAATTATAAACGTCGTATGGGCATTAAATAGACATGTATCTATTATATACAACAGGATTATGTGTGAATTGGATACTAGACCACTTCAGCCACCACTAGTTAGGGTTCTCAGGATTCGTTTTGACGAGTCCAAAATATTGAGTCTGATGGTAATGATTATGACCAGTTCCCTTGCAGACAGAAGCATCAAGGTCGTTATCGACAGTGCACAGTGCGACTCCAAGTCTGTTAATGTTTCATCCATTGCTATGCGGATGTTTTTTTTTTGTTCTGGAATAGGGGCAAACGAGCAGACGGGTCACCTGGTGGAAAGCGACTACCACCGCCCAAGAACGCCTGTAACTCATGAGTCACAAGCGCGTTGCCAGCCTTTGAGGAAGAAGTACGCTCTTTTCTTGAAGGTTTCAAGGTCGTATAGGTCCGGAAATACCGCAGCCGATAACTTGTTCCACAGATTGGTAATGCGCGGCAAATTGGTAAGCGGTAATTAATTGGTAAGCGCACAGTGGTAGAGCGCCAATTATTCAAGTGGGGGAGATGATGATTTTTGCCGTGTGGAACGATGACGGAAGGTAGCACGAGAGATGCCAAAATAGAAAAAGAAGGAGGATATTCAGTCTTTTTTTTTCACTCTTAATTCCATCCACTATCACAGCTAGTCTTTTAGTGTCACCAAACTATTACAAATTTTATTACACGAAATATTAAAAATTAATTTCGCGAGCAGTTACCTTCCACAGCGGCGAGTTCTGCCCGAGCCTTTGCCAGAGCTTCCTTCTTGGGCTTGACAGCCTTGTTCACGTGGTAGAACTTGTACATGGCGTGGACCCACATACACAGCGACTGACACGCTTTTGACACCTGTCGATGGACAAGAGATGAACAAGTTTGACCTAAACAGACTTGTTTCAAATGGGTCACCTCATGTCAAGAGTCAAAAATTAATTTCAATTTAATTACACACAATATTTCATGCAACTGCCTGCAACTTAGGGTCAACGCACATTATCAAAGTGACGGCGAAGACACTACAGCGACATCAATTGAAAATAAACTTTGTAACGTTAAAATACGGTTGAATTTGTTTTAACCAAACATAATTACTCCGTAGTCGTCAAGTTTTATTTTGAGTTTTTTTAATGTTTCACTTCACTTTCTCTTTTATTGGTATTTTTTCTTAATCATACTTTTCTCTTTATTGTCTTTTTACCTTTTAGTCCTTAATAACGGACATACTGGCACACATCAAAACAATGTTGTGGTATATTTAATAATGCCATTGTATCTATCTGTGAATTGCAAAAGAGTGGCCATGAGTTTGTTTGCCCTTTCTTCTCATAAAGCTCCTTGGAAACGGGCGGTTGTGGATCGGCACAGGCATATCATAGATTTTTTATAAGTTTAGTTCAAAACAGAGATTGTTGCTTTTGTGCGTGTTGATTATGACTTTAGAGTCTACATAAAAGACGATTTTAAACAATTTTTTTTTATGAAATAAAGATATTTTGAGTTGTTTGACTTTGAAAGTTTTCTTTTATGAAACTAATCTACTATCGCCAAGAACGTCCGCAACTCAGGAGACACAAGCGCGTTGCCGGCCTTTGAGGAAGAAGTACCTACGCTCTTTTCTTGAAGGTTTGAAGGTCGGTCGTTTTATACTTTAACAAACAAAAAGCTTTTATTGTTGACGACCGGATGGCGTAGTGGTTTGTGTAACGGACTGCTATTCCAAGGGTCGCGGGTTCGATTCCCGCTCAAGTCAAACATTTGTGTGCATGAACATTTGATGTTTGATTTGGTCTGGGCGTTTCTATGTATAATATGTATGTATTTACAAAAAAAAAGAAGTATATATGTATTTATATCAGTTGTCTAGTACCCATAGTACAAGCTCTGCTTAGTTTGGGACTAGATGGCGTTGTGTGTATGTGGTAGAATATTATTATTATTATTATTAAAAAAAAAGATTTATAAATTATGTACTTTCAAAATCTTCATGGGGTCATAGTCAGGATTAACAATGAACCTCTTGAGTTTCTTGATCATGTCTTCTGTGATGGAATTCTTGTCAAACTTCATCAAAGACTCGAGGAACGCGCCCGGGTCCGCGAGCATCATCGACCCTGGCTTCCAATAGTTCAGAATCTTTTCACCGAATGAGGCACCAGGTTCCTGTTAACAAATTACGTTTATTAACCGACTTTAAATAGTGGGGGTTACCAGTTTGGAACATAAATATATAGTAGATTCGGATTATACAGACTTATCATATGACCTCGATGTAGATTACATAAAATGTTGAAAAAAATTACTGGTATAAGACTCATAAATAACCTGAAAATTAACGGATAGATTTTTTTTCATTTCTTTTTTTAAAAGACAACTCCCGCATTAGGAATATTTCCCGTATCGCGGGGAACTTTACAGACATACATGAAACGAACACAAAGAACGCCCAGACTTAGTATAAAAATTCGTGGATCACACAAAGTGTTATCCCATGCGGGGATCAAACCCACAACACTCAGCGCAGTAAGAAGCGGCGAGGTGACCGCTCAAACCACTACACCATTCGTGCAGTCAATATTATTTATTAAAGACTAGCTGACCCACGTGTTTGAACATCACTATTTTAGTAAGTTATTGTGTCACGTCACTAAGATACACTGCACTATGTACATACTTAACTACATATTTTGACTGCCTCGGTGGTGCAGTGGTAGCATATGCGACTATTCTGTCTCGGGTTCGATTCCCGTGTCGGATCTAATGTTTGTATGATCTGCAAATATTTGCTTCGGAGTTTGGGTGTTTTGTATGGATAATATGTATGTATTTACACAAAAAAAAGTGTTTAAGTATTCTATCAGTCAATCCAGCTTTCATAGTACAAGCTCTGCTTATTTTGAAACTAGATGGCGTTGTAAATACATACATATATACATAGAAAACACCCAAACTCCGAAATATTTGCAGATTACCCAATTAACATTTGGTTAGACTCGGGAATCGAACCCGAGACCTCAGCGATAAAAACTAAAGTATTTTATTCCAAAGGCGTTTCCGTAATAGTACAATTAAAATCATACTAAATACCTTGATAGGTTTGATGTCAAAGACGACACAAAGCGACTCTATGACCAGCACGACCCCCTGGGGGGGTTTCTTCATCGCCTTCACTTCCACTATGTCGTTACGGTTCAACTCTTGAAGAGCTTGTTCTGCCGCTCGCAGGGCAGGCATCGCCTCCTCTGTGATAACAGACTACACTTAGGACTAAGGATTTTCTCAGAATGGATTAAATATTTTTTTGTGAAAACTTCAACAATTAATATGTCATCATCAACAACAACAAGAGTCTTTAATAGTCCACTGCTGGATATAAACCAAAAAGTAAATAAAATGAAAAATACACAATAAACGTAAACAATAAACGCCATTTTTCACCTCACAAGGTGATAATTCGTGACTTAAGATAATGAAGGTCTCCTGAAATTTCAGTCTCGTCCTTATATAAATACAAAAGTAAGACTGTCTGTTAAGATTTCACGGCTAAACCGCTGAACCGATTTTAATAAAATTTGGAATGGAGATCATTTCGATTTTTGAGTAAGGATAAGCGACATACACGTGGGCGGAGCCACCGGCGAAAGCTAGTCAGGAGGGGGGCATCTACACGCCGTAGATGGCCCGAGGTACGTTGGAGTACCAGGATTTCCTTTCTAGGGTACACCTGGTTCCCCGGCTACTGATACTCGATACGGCGTGCGGTTTTTGATCGGTTGGAGTCCGACGTAACCACCCCACCGGTGGGTGGTATCCGAGGGGATTGCCGCACATATATACTGCACTCACATTGTTCTCTTTAACATTGTACACGGACTTAAAAAAAAGACACCACTGTGATTTGTTTCTAGTTGTAAAGTTTGACTCGTAAAAATATCAGAAAAAAATTACTTGCAGAAATAAATATCATTTCATCATTTCATTTCATAGAAAAAAGCAAATGCCAGTAACTGCAGAACTTGCCTAGATCTCTCATGGCGTCCTCAGCCATGGCGGTTGTCTCGGTAGCCATAACTTCAGCGATGGCTTGTTCTTTTTCTACTTTCACGCGAGCTTCCTCAGCTATAGCCTGTAGAAAAAAAAAACTAATCAACATCACAGAGAACCTGTTCTTTGAAAAAACAACATTAGATTCATTGACGTTCCTGTTGGTTTAGTGGTTATTGACCCTGATTGCTAAGCCACAGGTCGAGGGTTCGATTTCCACCAGATTAGTCGTAAAAAACATGATTTTTGCGCTTACATTGCAAACTGGCTAAACCTTACTAGATAGACCAAAATAATGTACTACGGACTTGTATATCTTAAAAAGATTTGAAAAAAAGTTTAGGGTGGTATAATAATATGTCTATCTCTTAAGGATAACCAATAGGAACCATTTTTACCTTTTACATATTACAAAACATTAACGTATTATGTACGAAGCTATTTTGAACATTACAGTATTATTCCTTATTCAATTAAATACGTTAGATACGTTGTACATTTCATTTCATTTCAATATCTGAAAAGATATCAGAGATTTAAAATACGAGGGGTAAAGCAGCCGTCGTCGGGCCGTACATTCGTACCGGGTGGTAGCGGTAGGCAGGAGGGTAGCGTATAAATATTGTGTATAAATATATCCTGAACCATTATTAATGTCATTGTTAATGCCTTATCATAATAATAGTATAATTAATTACTCCACACTGACACCACATTAATAATATTAGTAGTATCTACATTGCACCCTTGCGAATCCGGGGTGCATCGCCAGTTTATCTATAATACGTATGTGTTTAGAAATATATAAGTACGTTTATCAGCAGTCTGGTTACCATAGTACAGGCTCTGTCTAGTTTGGGATCAGACGGCGGTGAGTGAGGTGTGTGAGGTTATTATTATTACAATGATTATCATTGGTAACAACACTTACAGTGTCTATGGCGATTTGTTCAATGACCTTCCTGGTCTCCTCGGCTGCCTTCTCCATCATCGGTTTTAGCTCCGCCAATTCTATCTGCAGTTCTTTTACTTCAACTTCTGTCTGGTTCAACTTGTTTAAGCCTGTTTTAGCCATAACGTAGCGTTTTCATAAAACAGTTTGAGGGGTAAAAAGGTTTAGCCATTGTCTATTCGGGGTTTTTTTTTTGTTTTTTAAAAAGACAACTCCCGCACTAGGAATATATTATTCTGTGTCGCCGGGGACTTTACAAATATTTATGAAGCGGACACAAAGAACACCCAGACTTAGAACAACGATTTGTGGATCACACAAAGTGATGTCCCATGTGGGGATCGAGCCCACAACACTGTAGCGCAGTAGGAAGCGGCGTGGTGACCGCTTAAACCACTACGCCATCCGTGCAGTCAAAATACGACAATATTCATTTATGTGTATATATTTATTTATATGTATGCATTAATGTTTATAAATATTTATGTATCGTGCGTGTTAGTGTCATTATTACTTGTTGTATATGTATTTTTTATTAAAAATTATTCTAATGTAATTTATATAAGTACTCCGCGTATATGTACTTTTACACATTTTTTAATTTCCGTGCATCTACCATGTTTTAGCTCTGCATTGCCCGAAAGTCGACTGCGAGAAAATGCGTACGGCATTAAGTTCGCCTTTACCACTTTTGTACATACAGAATAAATAAGAAAAAAACACAATGAAATGGCTTTTTTCCCAAGACCGGGATGGTTGGCGCTCTTTGGGGGGCAGCCACGTTCAGTAGTGAACGGAAATAGGCTGAAGTAAAAGCTTTCGTGTATTTTAGAAATAAAATATGTTTTTTCTTCCTTTCTTTCACTTGTGGCTCTTGAGTTCCAGGTGTCCATGGGCGGCGGTAGTCACTTACCGTCAGGTGACCCGTCTGCTCGTATCCTCCCTTATACCATAAAAAAGAGGTGTAATTTAGTTATCTGTGACAGCCACTAGCCTGGTAAAGAAATACATTGACTCTGATGACAACGTAACAGTAACATAATTCAGTGACATCTACCGAAGACACACCGAACTACGGGGTAATGGCTAATCCTGTAACGCGATATGAAAAGTTCTCACGTCTATTAGCATATACACAGTGTGAGGGACGTCGTAACGAATACTGAAATAGTGTATTCAGACCATCATTCCGAGTCGAAAATCATTCGAATTTTCTCCCGGAAAATTCATAATTACGTATACAACTTCCCAACATCCCGAGGCCCGATGATCACCTCACCTGGTCGGAGGTATCTCCCTTTCTGATTAAGGGACATGGCACCTATTCCTCTTTCTCCTACTGTACAAAAGGTGATAATTACGTACCGTTCCTGAGAGCGTTGGACTCTCCGAGTATGGCGTTCCTCTTCTTCCTAAACATCTCCGAGTACGCGTTCAGCATCTCCATGTAGGACATAGGCGTGACGTAGTTGAGTCGGTTCAGCTGCTGCTCGAACTTTCGGCTCGCGTCCACCACGCTCTGGTGCGCGAAGCAACACACGGACTGGTGACAATATTCAACATTTTAGAATTGTTTTTTTTGACTTTAATAAAGAGAATAATATCATTTAATATTTACAAGACTTCGCCAGACGGAGATTTATGTATTTCGATTATATGTATGTATGTTTCTGTGGCAGTTCTGTTGTCTAAACTGTTCGATAGATTTTAGCTTAAAAGGTATCTTTGGATTCGTCTTAATTCTGAGAGTAGCACTGGGTATATGCAAATTTTCAATATTAAAATCGCCGTTTGTAAATGTTTGGTAACTATAGATTTTTGTCTTATTCAATAATTATCATGTTTACTCGTCTTTTAATTATAATATAATATTTTCTTATAATATACCGTAACGTAAGAAGTCGTCAAGACTCGTAAGTTTTACGTTAAATAACGCTATTGTATCGACATTACCGTTAAATTTAAGATCTATTTTCCATCAAAAGATTCTTCACAAGTCTAATGAGAAAATTAAAAAAGCAGCAAAGTTAAGGAATGCTAGCCAGATCAGTCTATGGGTGGGTGAACATTCTGAATACTATTGAGACCCCTCGATACCTCGAAGATCATGCTAAGCTGTCAGCCCCGGTTGTCATACCAACATCTGTGGCAATCGTTACGGGTACTTGGAGCCCTAACAAGTCCGACAACAGTCTGTCTACAGGACTTCGATATCGCCTAGTACTTGGGTTATGAAGGTCTGATGGCAGTCGCTCCGCGTTTCAGCCATGTCGTAGCTTGGAAAAGGAAGGAAGGAAGTCTAGTATACCCTTCATTAGACACTAAAGAATTCTTACCACCATAGCATCGATGACTTCATTAGACACGGTTTGTAATTCTCCCATGCCGGTGAAGAAATGTTTGGCAACTGACTCCAGGGCCGTCTTGGGCCACTCGCTGAACCAATCTATTGTGCAGCAGTTCACCAACGACGGGAACTGGCGGAGGCGGGCGCGGAACACCTGGACGTAAACAGACAGGAATTAGGTCCAACGGCTTACTGCGACCTTTACTACTACTTTACTAGGTCATCGGACCACCTGGTGGGAGCCTACCTACGCTCCGTAACATATTACATACTAGCTGAGACCCGCGGTGTTACCCGCGTTTGTTGTTATAACCGCGGGCAACGCCGCTGGGCAAAGCTAGTCTAAAAAAAGTAAGCCTAAGTTCATCCTTATGTCATCAGCTATCTGCCAGTGAAAGTCCCGTCGAAATCGGTACAGCCGTTCCAGAGATTACCCGGAACAAACAGACAGACAGACAGACAAAAATTGAAAAAAATGTTATTTTGGCAATGTACCGTGTAAACATACATATGCATTTAGTAAAAAGCGGTTATTTTAATATTACAAACAGACACTCCAATTTTATTTATTTGTATAGACTATATGTTACAAAAATTACATATTTGTCCGGAAATTCCGTGTATTGTAAACGACACCACTAAAAACACCACATTTTTTTACTAACGACACCGCTGCTGTCTAACGTGTGTCTAAGTGTTGTATAACGTGAAATAAAACAATTCGCTACGTGTTAATTTATTGTGAAAACTTTGAAATTATTTTAGTTCACAAGGGATTATGGACTGGCCTGTTGGTCTAGTAGTTAGTGACCCTGACTGCTACGCCAGAGGTCGTGGGTTCGATTCCCACCCAGAACAAATAATTGTGTGATGAGCACGGTCATTTGTTCTGTGTCTGGGTGTACTTTATCTATAATATGTATGTATTTAGAAATATATAAGTATGTTTATCAGCAGTCTGGTTACCATAGCACAGGCTCTGCCTAGTTTGGAATCAGCCCGCCGTGTGTGAGATGTGTGTGAAATATTATATTAAATATATTAATCAAATATAATCTATTTATAACAACTAAAATAATTTATAAAAGTTGTTCCGATATTATACAAAAAAAAATTCCGTATTTTTTTTTTTCACTTCATCTGCTATCTTTCAAGCAACTTCTGCTAAATTTCTGAAGAAGCCTTTTTAAATTTCATCATCATCAACAGTCTATACTAGTCCACTGCTGGACATAGGCCTCTCCTTAGAAAGGAGGTTTTGGCCTACTATACAACATTGGCCAGACGGGTTGGTATAGGGTTTGTTTTAAGTTTTCCTCTTTGCAGTGCTGTTGTCCTGCTTAGTTTGCTCCCTTAGTCGGCTCTTACGACACCCACGGGATGAATTGGGGTGGTGACAATTTGTATTCTTAATCCGTCACCACACGGACAAATTTAATTTTAAAATTACGAATGAAAAATTACTGATGTCTATAAATGCACAAGTTTTGTGTTAGAACGTCATTACAGTGATGTCATTACCAAAAAAAATTGTAAGCGACACCACAGTGGTATGGTTCTGTGTTGTCGCTGACAATAAAAGAGAAATTTTGAGTTAATCTATTCATCCTAACAAAATTGGCAGGCCTTTTTGGTCTAGTGCTTAGTGATTCCCACTGATGAACCAGTAATTGTGGGTTCATTTCTTACCCAAAACATTTAGGTGTGCAATAAGGAGTATGATTTGTCCTGTGTCCAGGTATAAGTAACTTATCTGAAGTCCATCTGCGATCGCCTACGACCCACCCCTAGTCTACCCGTGATCCACCTATATTCTACCCGTGATCCACCTATAGTCTACCCGTAATCCACCTATAGTCTACCCGTAATCCACCTATAATCTACCCGTGATCCATCTATAGTCTAACCGTGATCCACCCCTAGTCTACCCGTGATCCACCTATATTCTACCCGTGATCCACCTATAGTCTACCCGTGATCCACCTATAATCTACCCGTGATCCACCTATAGTCTACCCGTGATCCATCCGTGATCACCCATGATCCAACCATGTGATATTGGCGAAAATTTAAAAACAACTTACCTCACCGATAGGACTCATAACTATCACAATATGAAGGTTACTCCGCACTCTTCGTTGGTAACACGAGAACAGGTTGGTCTTTGTAGCGGCCAGGTTCATCTCCATCACAGCGTGACGTACAGCCATATAGATTTTATCGAAATCTTCAGGCTCATAAATGTTGGGGACGTCGCCAGAGCTTAAAATGTTGTTTAGATCTTCGAGGAACGATTCCATTTTAATCTGTTTAATAAATAAGGTCACGAGTCATGCAGAGGTTTTTATGATAAAAGAGACAAACGAGCAGACGGGTCAGCTGATGGTAAGTTACTATCGCCGCCCGTTGACACCTACGAGTCACAAGTGCTTTGCCGGCCTTTTACCGATCCAGCTTCCCCTCCCCCACCAGAAATAGAAGGGGGTTTAGGCTTCAGTAACGTCACCTCAGAAGCCGTGGTATCACTTCGATCGAGTCAGTCCATTTACGCAGAAGCGTGACTCGCCCATGGTAATATATTTACGCAGTCACATATTACATGGTTTTACATCAATGTATGAATAAATGCAATTATGTAACTACAGATTATATCATCATCATCACACGGCCTTGGACACGGCTGTGGACAGCTGTAAACAGGCCTATCCTTAGATAGCAGGTTTTGGCCTACTATTCCACGCTGGCCAGACGGGTTGGTATAGGGTTTGTGTCAAGTTTTCCTTCTTCGTTTTGCAGTGCTGTTGTCCTGCGTAGTTTGCTTCACGACACCCACGGGATGAATAGGGGTGGTGACACTGCGTATTCTTAATCCGTCACCACACGGATTATGAATAAAGACATTTATATATATATATATCATTTGCTTTGTGCACCTCACCCTCTATCAAACCAACCCGCTAGTAGCTCAAGTTCATTTCAGTGTTTTCCATTGTGTCCGAAATCTTACAATGAATTTTTAAAGTACCAGCTCCGATGTAAGCTATGTTACCTGTGCATCGGAGAATAAGAACACGACCCCCTTGTTGTCAGCGCCAGCTTTGAGCATGGTCTGCTTGAGGTCGTCGCGCCACTCCGCGTTGCCGTAAGTCTTCGTGATCTCGATCTGAATGCAGAGGAGCTCGGCCATGTGGGCTGCCAGTCTGGAGAGCGACTGTCGACCTACAATTTATATTAGGGGTTAAAAGTATGAAATTGCCGATTTGTACTGAAAAGTTAAAACTCGTTGTTTTTCTAAGATGTAACAATAATGTAAAAAATCGAATGTTGCACATTTAAAAAAAAAGGTATCACGTGAAATTCAAAGTATCTATTACTATACAGCGGAAAGTAGTCCACTGCTGGGCATAGGCTTTTCCCTAGAAAGGAGGTTTTATCCTACCGGTTTATACCACGCTGGCCAGACGGGTCGGTGTAGGGTGTTTCAAGATTTTTTCACTGGCTAAATAATTATAACTTGACTCATTCCACACACGGCCATATAATCCCAAATTAGGAAGCGCTTTTACTACGTACATACTCATCACAGTCGAATGTATCGACTCTACCGTTAGTCCAGTGGTTAGTGACCCTGACTGCTAAACTAGAGGTCGTAGATTCGATCCCCACCCAGGACAACTATTGTGTGACGAGCACACGATCATTTTTGGTACAGGGACACATCACCACCCATACATTTACCATCATCGTTACCATATATTAACCACTCCTCGTGATTGTTTGTCACTGAAAGACCTGACCCTATATAAGAAAGTGTCATGTTGACATACCGGAGCCGCCCATGCCCAGCAGCAGTGCGTTGGCCATGGGCTGGCGCATGATGCGAGCTATGCGGCACAAGTGGGCGATGGCGTCGTCGAACAGCACCAGGTCCAGCGGTGCAGTCGTAGATATGTTGTAATCGTATAAGTAAGTACCGAGTACATCATCCAGCTGAGAAATGCAGAACAAACGTGTTCATGAAGCTAACGTACCCAAGTCTTAGGGCCATATTTTTTTTGCTAATTATTTGCTACTAGCTGAGACCCGCGGTGTTACCCGCGTTTGTTGTTATAATCGCGGGCAACGCCGCGGGGCGAAGCTAGTCTAAAAAAAGTAGCCTAAGTTACTCCTTATGTCATCAGATATCTGCCAGTGAAAGTCCCGTCGAAATCGGTCCAGCCGTTCCAGAGATTACCCGGAACAAACAGAGCGACAGACAGACAAAAATTGTAAAAAAAATGATATTTTGGCATATGTAACGTGTAAACATACATATGCATTTAGTAAAAAGCGGTTATTTTAATATTACAAACAGACACTCCAATTTTATTTATTTGTATAGATTTTTTTGCCATAGCCATTTCCGAAAAACAATGGTCCTGCTGACTTGAGACTTAAGCCAGCGTAGCCAACACTTTATCTCCGGTTCCCTTACACTTGTCAAAACATGCTTTGTGGCATATTTATTGCTATTTTTTTTACAACATAATTACTTCGAATAGGCGAACATATTTTTACTTATTGCATAACGAGCAAACAGAATACCTGATGGTAAGTGACTACCACCATCTATTGACACTTATAACTCAAGTCACAATTGCGTTTCCGTCCTTTTAGTCCATCCTCTCCCCAGCATCGAAGGGAGGGGTGGGTTAGGCTCCGGTGTCCTCACTCACTGGGTGAAAAGTAACGGGAGAATAGCTTAACACCGGTTTTCTGTGAGACCGCGGTATCACTCCCAGTTAACTTGTAACTTGGTATTAAAACTGTCCTGAGATTAAAAATCCTAAGATTGTGTGATACTCAGTCCAACGCAGCGAAAATATATTTCAGAGCCATCTATCGTAGACCGGCCGACTTACGTCGTAACTACTATTAATAAGTAAGGCCGCAATTCGACGTTCCAGTCATCTCGTTTGCTTGGAGGACCTTCAAACCTGTGTTGTGACATTAAGTCCACCATTGTATAATTTAATTTTTGCATAAAGTATTAAAAAAGTAACAGGAAACACAGCAATATTATTTATTTGTTCAGTCACCTAAAATGGTGAAAATAAACTAGCACCCTGGAAACTTAAAAGAAAAGTATTCATTTTATTTAACCCTACGATCGTATTGGTGATATATCGCACACCTATTTAATCATCATCTCATCATCTAGTAACCGAACAACCCACCTCCTCTCTGTCAGTGATCTCGATATACTTCCTGTCCTCAGCACCGATATCCATGAAGTCACCGAACAGCATCAAGCGCCCACCCACAATGTCGGTGGGGTTTTTGCCAAAATCGGTACGGATTTTTTTGTGTAATAAACTGGAATCAAAAGCGTTCATTTTGTTGTGAACGTAGGTCTGACTACTTATACACACATTATTTTAGTATAGTTATAATATACTATATAATATTTAGTGTATAATACTGTGCAGTGGTAGCGTATGCGACTGCTGTGCTGAGGTCTCGCTTTCGATTCCCGGGTCGGACCAAATGTTTGTATGATCTGAAAATATCTGTTTCGGAGTTTAGGTGTTTTCTATGTCTAATATGTTATTGCATATAATATTTTCGGACATCTGACACACAGCGCCATCTAGTTTCTAACTAAGCAAAGCTTGTACTATAAAAGCTAGATTGACTGATAGAATACTTATATACTTTTTTTTGTAAATACATACATATTATACATAGAAAACACCCAAACTCCGAGAAAATATTTGCACATCATACAAACATTTGGTGCGACCCGGGAATCGAACTCGGCACCTCAGTACAGCAGTTGCAGACGCTACCACTGCACCACCGAGGTAGACAAAGATTCTAGCACCTATCTAAATCTTGTGTGTGATAGGTGATAGGTACTTACCATCAAGTGACCTAGACTATAAAGAAATACAGATTTGAGGGGTCCTGAATGTAGATATGTATCAAAAATAAAATTAAGAGGATTTTGATTTTCGAAGGTATGTATGTAAGTGTCTTTGCCACTCTGTAGCCTAAACGGCGCCTGTAGTCACATAAAGTCCACTGTATCAAAATTACCACTTTCATCATCATCATCTCAGCTGAAAAACGTCCACTTCTGGACATAAGCCCTCTCCACAACAACCGGTCCTGTGCTGCCCTCATCCAACGGTTTCCCGCCAGTTTAACCAGGTCGTCGGACCACCTTGTAGGGCGCCGAGATATTATAATTCTAGTTTCAATAATAATTGCTGTCCAGAATTTGGGTGTATTTATAAGGCATCCTAAAGAATAACTCAGGGCCCGACTAATAGTCGTACCATCAGGTAGTAGGTCCAATTACTCACTTTTTGAACCACTGTCGGTCTTCATCGTTCACGAGCCGATCCTGGTACACGCGCTGATGCTCGTGGTACCACAGACGTATCACGTCGTTTTCGTCCTAACAACCATGGAAAAGGAGAAAAAATAAAGACTATGGGAGAGTTTGGGGAAAAGGTAAGAAGAAGAATATGGTATGGCAGAATTTCAATCAAAAATCCCTGCCAGAAATCCCCCGCTGCACTTGTCTGACGGCAGGCAGTTAACAGTGCTGACAACACCAAGATCTATATGTTTTTGGGTCTGGCAATTATTGTTTATTGTCTATGTTTAATATATCTATGGTCTATGATCAAAACGGTAAGTTTTTGAACGTAATGCCTTTATGTACTGTAAATAATTAATATTACTATGAAGGTTTTAAAATACATTTTATATTTAAAACAGAACTGAATTTTTGTAACTGTATTTTTATTTTGGCGCAGGTTCTTTTATTCACTTCGATGTTGACAAGCGTTCCGTGCAGACGTGATCCACTACTGTATTGTATGTTATTCACTCCAGTTACAACTACTGGGGTCAGAGGACGACATGAGAATAATCTTTGATATTCATGATAATCCATACGTATGTTGTTCTTATTATTCTTATTCTTGTGAGGTTATTATTATTCTTCTAAATATAAACACATTAAGTATTTCAAATGTAATATGTTTCCGTGCGCCATATTTTTTTAAAGAGACGAAGAATTTACTTATATTTACATGTGAAAGTAAGTTTGTTTATTTGTAACGCTTTCACGCCTAAACCACTAAATCGATTTAAAAAATTCTTACACCAATGGAAAGCTACATTATCAGCGAAAAACATGCCACATGCCAAGCGGGCGAATTCAAGGGCAAAAGCCAGTTATATTATAAATCCAGTATAGATCAAAACGAAGAAGAAGATTAAGAAATAACAGAGTAAATACAAACTTCTACTAAACCCGGATCCGTCATCAGCATTCCTTGGAAGACTTTGCTGAGGTCTCTCAAGTTGAAGGTGTAGTGGGACTTGACGGGAGTGGGCAGCAGCTCCACCACCAGCTGCGTGAAGATGTCGAGGGAGGCCGTCAGGAACGGAGCTTCGCGCACTACCACTTTCGGGCTGATGTTACGCGTCCAGGACTTTAGGATTATGCTGAAGATCAAGTACTGTGAAACGAAAGGAAGCTCTCGAATACAGCTTTTACAATCTGTATACTGTTTAAGTGTATATTTTATATTAATAAATACACTTAAACAGTATGTATGCTGCACGGATGGCGTAGTGGTTTAAGCGGTCGCCACGCCGCTTCCTACTGCGTCGAGTGTTGTGGGTTCAAACCCCACATGGGACGACATTTTGTATGATCCACAAATTGTTGTTCTGAGTCTGGGTGTTCTTTGTGCCCGGTTCATGCATGTTTGTAAAGTCCCCGCGTTGCGCATGCATGTTTGTAAAATGCGGCAGTTGTTTTATAAAAAGAAATAAAAAAATATTTTTTTTTTTTTCTTTAAGCAATAATATTAATATCAGACGACCGTGTGCGAGATTTGTAAGGTTATTTTTATTCTTCTACATATGTATATATATATATATATGGATTACCAATAAATATATAAACAAAATGTCTTATTACTTCAGTTGTAAATGTAAGAAAATTAAAACAGCTTGTAAGTTACGTAAAGAATAAAGTGTCTCATTTTGTTGATCAGTTACCTTACTGTCGAACTCCATTTCAGTGAAGGAGATGTAGTGGAAGTGGCGCATGAGCCTCATGGTGACGGGGTTGCGCCCCCCTCCCGGCGGGCCCATCGCCGCCACGATACCCACGTCCACCAGAGTTCTGAATTCGCCGATATTCTGTCTGTCGTACCAGCCTGTTATAAAACAAGTAATAGAATTAACATCAAGTCTGACTATCTAGAAGGACAAGAAAGAAGACCGACTATCTAGCAGACGGTTCCTACCGTTACTGTGTAAAAAAATACGCTACGATTTTAATAAAACCCTGGAACTTGTTGTGAGTTCACTTATTTTCTTTTTTCTTTCAAAGTCTCATCTTCTAAAAGTAAAGGAAAGAAAGAATAGATGTTGAAACATTATAGAAAATATTTTTTTTCTAACCCATCATTAATAATATTATTAGTACTATCGTCTGTCTTCGTTTTGAGGACATTTCCCTAATACCCTTTTTTTTTCTTTTTCCCGTGCGGAAATCTCCTCGGATAACTCGAACCGACTAAAACCGGACGCCGTCTCGGGTACTAATAGCCGGGGAACCAGGTATACCCTAGAAGTTTCCCTAATACCCTTGAGGAGGAACGGGTGTCATGTCTCTCCAACAAAAAGGAAGGTTCCTTCGACCAGGCGAGGTGATCATGCTTGGCGGGCTGCGGCGCTACGGTTGATGTTGGGAAGTTGTGTATATGCTAATCGGCGAGAGAATTACTCATGAAGCAAAAGAGGATTAGCAGTTACTTCATAATTCGGTGTGTCCTAGTTAGATGGCGCTGTAGTATGTTTTTGTTTTTCTGTATGTGTAAGTCGCCACACGTATAATCATAGTGAAATGGAATGGGAAAATCGGGAGTATATTGAAAGTAAATGTAGATACATAAAAGAAAACAAATAAAAGTGGTATTGGTTATAATAATGAATTAGGCAATGTAAGAATAGCTCGAGCTACTGTTAAATTCATATCACTTACCAGAAAAATCCATGAACTGTCTCAGCAATTCAATAGGTGGTTGAGCTCCGTATACCTGAAAATGTAGAAGGCAAATAGATATTGTATCACCGTGGGAGAGCCATGCTTCGGCACAAATGGCCCTGTGCAGGAACGAGTGTCATGTCCAACACAAATTCTCAGACCAGGCGAGATGCCTTGCGGGCCGCCGCCCACCGGTTGATGTTGGGTAGTTGTATATATGCTAATCGGCGAGAGAATTCTTGATATCGCGATACAGAATAAGCAATTCTCATTTAGAACTTACTCCATAGTTCGGTGTGTCTTCGTTAGATGGCGCTATAGTATGTTTCTGTTTCTTTGTTTGTGGGAGTTGCCACAGGCCGGGTCAACCGAAGTGATACCACGGCCTCACAGAAAACCGTTATGAAGCTATTCTTTCGTTACTTTTCACAGGGTGAGTGAGGTAACTAGAGATTGAACCCCCTTTAGTAAATCTGGCGGGGAGGACACTCAGAGAAGGTGCTCGTTAGCGTCAGTAGTCACCTTCCATCAGGTAACCCGTCTGCTCGTTTGCCCACATACCTTCTTCATCTCTTCTTATCCCATTATTTTTGGGTCGGGTCTCATCACTTTCCTGCACCAAGTCAAACGATCTTGGGTTGTCGTTTGGTGCAATTGAGCTTTCTGGTTCGGGTCCAGGTTTACGGTTTGCCCACACACCATAAAAAAACTTTATACATACATACAACTTAACGTTGGGCTTCTTACCTCCAGTGCGGGCATGTTCAGATCATCAATAAAGAATACTTGTCGTTTAGTGAGAGGGGGGCCGTACACTCCTCGCCGGCGACGATCCAGTTTGCTGTCTATCACGTCCTGCACGATAAACGATTCATGATACGGGTACAGGGGTACGGAGGTAGGACGAGAATGGGGACGCGTAGGGGGGCGGGTGGGGGTCTCTGTACAGGCGAGGACTCAGTTTATCTATAGCGTTATATGTCATTAGATAATAGGTTTGTACGGCTTACGGAGACAAAACCAGGTGTAAGTTCAACTGTCATCGTCTGATTATTGTACTTCTTCTACTTTGAACCACGACAGGTCAATGTCTATATTTTTGACTTTCGTAGTTTTTTTATGTATTTATTTGAGGTTCACCAACAGTTGTTACTACTAAATGCCAATGACTATACATCATCATCATCAATCATCATCAATAACCATAATAGTTCACTGCTGGACAAAGGCCTCTTCTGAGAAAGGAGGTTTTGGCCTACTATACCACGCTGGTCAGACGGGTTGATATAGGGTTTGTGTCAAGTTTTCCTTTTCTTTGCAGTGCTGTTGTCCTGCGTAGTTTGCTCACTTAGTCGGCTCTTACGACACCCACGAGATGAATATGGGTTGTGTCACTGCGTATTCTTAATCTGTCACCACACAGACACTGAGTTTTCACATAGTCTATTCAATTCATAAAACATATTTATATGTTGCGTGATATTTTGCGCTTAAAGGTGGTACACTTATAAATATATAGATATCAGTTCGCGTACGCACTTTAAGTTAGCAGAGGTTGTGAGTGTGTAAACAGGCGTAACTACACGTGCAAGTTCGACCTCCCCTCAGAATTAAAGAGAGGGGAGGTTTAGGCTCCGGACTGCGCAGTTTAAAAAAAAATTAGGCTAAAATCTGTTGATACGAAACTATCAATTTTTTTTTAATGCAACTTCCGCATTAGGAATATATCCTGTGTCGCTGGGTACTTTACAAACATACATAAAACGGACACAAAGAACACCCAGACTCAGAACAACAATTTGTGGATCACACAAAGTGTCGTCCCATGTGAGGTTTGAACCCACAACACTCGACGTAGTAGGAAGCGGCGTGGCGACCGCTTAAACCACTACGCCATCCGTGCAGTCATTTTTATTATTGATTATTATTGATCTTAAAATTGTACATAAAATCTTAACTCTCACTCTCTTGCTGATTACCTGTGTCTGATTAGAGGATGTTCTAGCAGAAAACACTATAAACTCGCATATATACTTCTTATGCAAGCCATGCGATAGCTTGGCTGTGATGGTGACCGTCTTGCCCGTGCCGGTGGGTCCCACGCATATCACATGGTTCCAGTTCTGGATCTTGTACCCCAGGATCGCGGCGCTTCGTACATTGTCCAACGTTGGTACTTCAATATCTATATAAATGATTCACTTTTGAAAGACTTAAATGCGGCTGCATTTAAGCATGCATGCTGCATTGAAATCATCAACAGCCTTTAATAGTCCACTGCTGGACATTAGCCTCTTCTTAAAAAAGGAGATTTTTGGCATGCATTGGAATGAACTATGTATATTATATATTCCTTAATTCATCATCATCAACAGCCTTTAACAGTCCACATTAGCCTCTCCTTGGCAAGGAGGTTTTGGCCTACTAAATTGGCCTACTATATATATATATATATATATATATATATATATATATATATATATATATATATATATATATATATATAAATATATATATATTCCTCAATTGAATGGAAACAAAAGGGTGGAAACCCTTAGGGCTGGTACTGAAACTGCCCGTGAATTTATCTATCTACAGTCTATTTGTCCATGTAAAGGTTGCCTGTAAGAGATTGCTTTTTAGCGATAAGGCCGCCATTTGTACATGGTCAATATACTTGGTATACCATTGTATATATATATGATGCATTAAACTGGTGTAGAATAAAGCTTAGTCTATTCAATTTTTTCTTCAAATTTTGTTGTTTTTTTTAAAGAACCGAACTATGATCCTGTGTCGCGGGAGACTTGAAACGGACAAAGAAAAAACACCCAAAGTCGGAACAACAATTTGTGGATCATACGAAGCGTTGTCCCATGTGGGGTTCAAACCCACAACACTCCATCATCCGTGCAGTCATTTAAATGGGATTAAGCAGGCTGGCAGTCATCATCATCATCATCATCATCATCAGCCTATCGCAGTCCACTGCTGGACATAGGCGTCTCCCATTACACGCCACTTAGATCGATTTTGATTTTTTTAAGCAGGCAAGTATACCCCCGAAATTAAAATGTAACTGATAAAGGAACCTCCTCTGCTTTTGAAGTCGGTGAAAAATATGTTTAATTAAAATATAAAGAAATACAACCACTGCAGCAAGTTAGTCTTTTCTCTTACTTAGCAGTCCAGGTCAAAAACCACTAAACCCAACAGGTCCGGTCCTTTTTGTTGTAAAAAATGGTGTACAAGAAAGTTTATTCTGTTCTTTATTTTTCAGCTTTTTAGAATCCATAAAATAGTTTGTCCATACCCGCATACTGCCATTCAGGGTCCACCTCGTACTCCTCCATATTGGCCATCCAGTTGTACCAGTAGGGGGCGGCGGGCTCGCCGTCCTCCGTCAGGTCGGTGAAGCCGCCATCGTGGAGACTACGTCATCAGTAAATCATAATTGAAATACCTATCACGTGTGTTTCAGGTAAACTACTGGGACTATCCCTGACAGTAAGTTAATAAGTTATTTTACACATTGATCAAGGGCTATTGGGTCCAAGACACCCAGATTCAGATCGGACACCAACACTCATCTCAGTAGAAAGCGGCGAAGTGACCGCTTAAACCACTACGCCATCTGTGGAGTCCATATAATCTATACTAATATTATAAAGCTGAAGAGTTTGTTTGTTTGTTTGTTTGTTTGAACGCGCTAATCTCAGGAACTACTGGTCCGATTTTAAAAATTCTTTCAGTGTTAGATAGCCCATTTATCGAGGAAGGCTATAGGCTATATATCATCACGCTAAGACCAATAGGAGCGGAGCACCAATGAAGAATGTTTCAAAAACGGAGAAAATTTATTACTAATGAGAGACGCAGATGAAGTTGCGCGGGTCAGCTAGTAATATTATAAAGCTGAAGAGTTTGTTTGTTTGTTTGTTTGAACGCGCTAATCTCAGGAACTACCGGTCCGATTTAAAAAAAGAAGTTGCGCGGGTCAGCTAGTATTAACATAAACCTCTGTGACCGGAATTCATCCAGCCTATTCTACTTCATGTTTCTTTTTTCAGGGGAAATTCCACAAAAAAATGTACCTTGTTAGATATCGGCAGGGTAATGCTGTTAATCTGTTTGTAAATCAAATCACCAAGTACACAATCAAGCATCATACTAGATGCATTCATTGATAACAAGACCGTATTAGCTTAAATTACTTACGATTGACTTCTAGTGCATCACATCACATCAACAGCCTTTAATAGTCCACTGCTGGACATAGGTCTCTCCTTAGAAAGGAGGTTTTGGCCTACTATACCACGCTGGCCAGGCGGGTTGGTATAGGGTTTGTGTCAAGTTTTCCGTCTTTTTGCAGTGCTGGTGTCCTGCGTTGTTTTGCGCCCTTAGTCGGCTCTTACGACACCCACGGGATGAATTGGGGTAGTGACATTCCGTATTCTTAATCCGTCACTACATGGACATTCTAGTGCATAAACTAACTAATTTCCAAAATATTTCTCCAAAATATAACTCACTACGCAACGTAACTACAATACAATATAGTACAATGAACATTAGAACCTGAACTAGGCCGAGTCTGTGTTTCAGATGCTAGTTTCTTCTGAAGACATTGGTGCTGATTCTGTTGTTCGAAAACTCTCTAAACCAAACTAAAAATCACTAAAAATTTGTTAAGTCCTGTCAAACAACGTTTCCTATTCTGAAAACGTAATATTTCTTCTGTCTGTCTGTCGTAATAATAAAATATAAACGTAATATTTTTAATGTATTCGGAAGAAACTAGCGTCTGAGATACAGAGAATAATTATTAATTTATTTTGTTATTATCGTTATAGTACCTTGGTGGTTATTTAAATATTTCCTAACACATACAAACTATCAATTTGTAAACAGGATAGCCAAAGCTTTATATAATGAAAGGTAAAAAAAAAAAAGTGGCACTACGGGAGAGCCGACAGAAGTAAAACCTTGAAAAGAATTTTTGTTTTTTTTCGATTCGATAAGTTCCGACATGAATATATATCTATGTTGTTCGTGTGTGTATGTTTATATTATATTTAGTTATATTATCAATGTATTTGAACCCAAACTCAACTCTCATGTAAACTTGGCTAATATATGTGGATACTTATATAGAGGTGTCGGTAACGGCAACAGTGTCGCGATTTCAATGGTTTTTTTCTATCTCAAAAATGTGTTTTTTGTTAAACCGTAAAATATATTATTTTGTTTCTTCGTGTTCAAAAATTCCCAACCGCCATAAGTGACATGGGTTACCATTATACAGTACAGTACAGGTTACAATATTATGGGCCAGCTAGACTGGAGTGCTACCATGGCCTCACAGAAAACAGATGTGAAGCCATTCTTCTGGTGGTTTTCACCGAGTGAAGGTGGTTACAGGATCCCCCTGATTCTGGAGTGAGGACTCAAGGTCCGCACGTACTTGTGACTCAGGTTAGAGTTACGTATGTCCATTGGCGACGGCCGTAACTTACCATCAGGTGAGCAGACTGCTTGTCTACCCCAACATACCATAAAAAACATAGTTCACGTCGGTGTTGGACGGAAATCGAGCTTGCAACAACTTTACCAGAAGTCCGACGCTTCAAGCATTACGCCAATCATCACGAACACACAATTATGGCAGATATATGTATACTAACGTATAATCGTAGACCCTGCCCTTCGCAGGGAAAAGGGGCTTCAGGCCAGCTTCAGCGGTCTTCTGACGTATGAAGTCAGAGAATATCGCGCGGCCGTTGTGGTCGCATGTGGCTCCTACCGACCATATCACTGACCAAACCACCCAGAATGGCGCTAGGCGAGCTGTAACACGGAATTACAAAAATGCAATACATTCAGATATCTATACGATATCCTGTGATAGTCTACCGTGGGAGAGCCATGCTTCAGCACAAATGGGTCGGCTCAAGCGGAATAACACCACGTCCTCACAGGAAATCGGTGTTACCGAAACTTAACACAAACCCTCCCAAATATGGGGGGGGGCTGACAGGACTTGGGATATTTAAATTGCAGGTGTCAATGGGCGATGGTAATCACTTACCATCAGGTAACCTATCTGCAGATTTGCCACACCCCCCTCCCTATTTTGGTGACGGGGTGGAAAATCCCTTCGAATCTCCGGATACAGGAGCCAGAAGTATGTGGTGTTTCCACTAAAAACCAAGCCGACGGCCAGTCTTAGGCGCTCTACTCTAGGGAGGACCCGGGTCATGTGAATTTCAGGTCCTCCCCTCAGGTCTAACTAGACAAGGGAAGAAAGAGGCTGCCCCCCACCCTAAAACATAAAAAAACTATACATAATAAAAAAAAAAAAGTATTTTCTAGCAATATCTAACAGCCTAAATTCAATGCGTCTAAATGTTTACACGGTTTATTTACAAAAAAGTAATAATCAAAAAAATAATCTTCTTACACACGGCAGACAGATCCCAAACTAGGCGGAATCTGTGCTTGCTGATAAAAGTTCTTCTATATTTCTAAATACAGATAAATTAAACCCAGACACAGACCAAATGATCATGCTCATCACACAATTATTTGCCCTGGGTGGGAATCGAACAGTCAAGGTCACTGGCCACTGAACGAACAGGCCAACAAGACCTGTGTGTTTGTGTTCATCACACAAGCTCAAAAACAAACTTCAGTCACTTGACACTTACGCATTGTCGCTATGAAAGCTGCTGCAGGAGGTGGTTTGTCATCCTTCCCCGTCAGCGGCCTCAACCTGAAGTCGAGCAGTTCGAGGAACTTCAGCACCAGGGAAGAGTCGATGGACACCACGATCTCAGTGAGACGGTCGCGTAACAACTCCAATGCAGGGTATAAATACGTTTTGATCAGGCCGGGTAGAGGCTTGCGGATGTTGTCTGCTAACTGTAACAATTACTTTTAACGTTAAAAACGAAAAAAAAATAAAAGGGAAACCGTTACCATAACTCAGCACCTACACTAAGTCGTCCGATTCCGACACACCACCCCCCGCAAACCCCGGTGGGTGAAAAAAGACAAATAATAATAATAACTTACCGCATCCCAGTCTGATCTCACACTAGTCAAAGCCTGTACAAACCCCTTCAAAGATTGTTTTTATCTATTTTTCGCGTCAGTTTTGTTCTTCATTTCCCATCAATGCAACCACAATGAGCCACAGTCGAGTGTGGCAGGGTACAGCTAGCTTTAGATAAATAACATCCAGTACTCATCGCACAATTATTTGTCTTGGGTGGAAATCAAACCCACGACTTAGCAGCAGTCAAGATCACTAACCGCTAGATCAACAGTACACACTAACCGCTGGAAGGCTACTCTTGAGCCATGCGTTGACTAAGGGTGGCAGGCCCACGACTTGCGTGTCCAGGTAGACCATGCCGCAGCGCGACACCGTGGCGGGGGAGGCCACGGCCAGGTCCGCCACCTCGAAGATCATGCGTTGTCGATCAGTCAGCTTCATTATCTCGCCGCTCGACAAGCATAATTTTTTGTTGTCGTCTAATACCTAGAAATATAATTATTTATTTTTTAAACTATCATTGCATCGGATTAAACACTGCATTGAGGTGGATTCAGCGGTCACCTCGCTATTGCCAACACTGTGATCCACAAATTGTTATAATAATAATAATAATATTCTACCGCATTCACACAACGCTATCTAGTCCCAATCTAAGCAGAGCTTGTACACTTTTAGTAAATACATGCATGTTGCAAATAGAAACAACCACACCAAATCAAACATTAACCGTTCATGCAGACAAATCGAACCCGCGACCTTTGGCCATCCAGTCGTCAATTGTTGTTCTGAACCAAGGTGTTATTTGTGTCTTTGTATGTTTGTGAAGTCCCCCGCGACACAGGATATATTCCTAGTGCGAGAGTTGCCTTTAAAAAAAAACTATATAGATTAGCAGTTATTGTCTAAGCGCATTGACGACCGAATGGCGTAGTGGTTTGTGTAACGGACTGCTATTCCAAAGGTCGCGGGTTCGATTCCCGCTCAAATCCAACATTTGTGTGCATGCACATTTAATGTTTGATTTGGTCTGGGTGTTTCTATGTATAATAAGTATTTATTTACAAAAAAAAAGTATATATGTATTTATATCAGTTATCTAGTACCCATAGTACAAGCTCTGCTTAGCTTAGTTGTGTGAATTTAGTACAATATTATTATTATAATTATAGACTTTGTGTGTAACGGAACGCATCGTTTTATTGACAGTTACTACCCATACTTTTTTACTTTTACAATATTTTTAAAAATGTTAAGGCAATCCATCACAAACTATTGTAGTATATCTTTACACAAGAAATAAAATGTTCAAGACAACTCCCGCATTAGGAATATATCCTGTGTCGCGGGGGCCTTAACAAACATACATGAAACGGACACACAGACAACGGATTTCTTAAAAAAATGACAACAAATCAACCGCGATCGCTGCTAGGTTTTTAGTGATCTTTGCTAGTATTGTTAGAAGTCGGTTCAACTATTTTAAAAAAGGATTTATATTTTCAATAATATTCAGGATTTATATGGTTGGGATATCAAGGCCATTAATTGGAATTCCAACATACTGTATTCATGTTTTCAATCCACACAGCGTCAACGGGCCCATCAAAGACATACCAGCGCTTATCCATGTCTTCAACAGCTATGCCGGCTCGGACCAAGCTCGATAGGATACCATCCGTCCTGGATAAAACAAATGTCATGATGATAGGATTGATATTTTTTATATTTGATTTTGATCATCACTTGAAATAAACTACTTATAAGTCTAAAATAATGGCAATAAATAACGTAAGCAAATACAAGTATGAAATATATAAGAATCCAATATGGTTTCTCAATAAAACACTATGAAATTTGCTTTATAGGAAGCGTTACCACAAACTCTTTTTAGAAGTAATTCTGGAATCTCTTTAAAATATTATTCATCTTTGAATAGTCTTGGTGACAATGCATAACAACCTAACATGACATGACATGACATAGCATGATATGACATGACATGACATAGCATGACATAACATAGCATGATATAACATCACATGACATAGCATGACATCACATCATAAAACAACATGACATGACATGACATGACATGACAATATGACATGAAATAATAAAACACAGTGACAGCTAACTTACCACTCATGCGTGTTTATATCGAACTCGCCATACAACTGCCCCATGGTAATGGACTTGGGGTTCACCACGAACGTGTGCACCGGGGTGAATGGGAAGCCGTCCGGAGCCAGTTTGCCTTTGATTGCTGTTAACGCATCACGGAGCACTTCGTAACACTGAGACCAAATAAATATTACAATAAGTTTTAAGTCAAGAAAAACTATAGCAACCAAACTGATGTACGAAACGACGTGTCTTGGTGGGAACAGTGGCCTAGTCAAGTCTATATCACAGTTCTTCGATCGTCACGGAGACCGCGTTCGGTGTTGTAATTCGCCCGAATTCAACTACAAAAAAAAAGAGCGTACTCCTTCCTCAAAGGCTGGCAACGCGCTTGTGACTCCTGAGTTGCAGGCTTTCATGGGTGGCAGTAGTATATACGGTAATACCATTAATAATACTTTAGCTATAGCGTTGATTAGGTTTGACCAGACTAATAATTGTGAAACTAGTGCAGTCTCGCTGTTCTGGTTTAGTGAGGAGGCTACTGAAGGTTCCTGGAGAAAGTCCAGCAGTAGGATAGTACTTGAAGCTCACCTTAGTCTTGCCGGCGCCCGCAGGCCCGACCAACATGAGCCCGTGACGCACCACCGTCGTCTCGTACAGTTGTATCACTTTGAATATGAACGCTGGAAAATTATATTCCTCATTAATTTATGGTATAGGGGGTGGCAACAAAAAGACCGATCACCTGATAATAATTGAGCGTACAGTTGTATCACTTTGATAAGAACGTTGAAAAATGTCATTGGTAAGTTATGGCATCCAAATGAGGAGTTACGGTATAGGGGAGGGACTAACGAGCAGAAGGGTCACCTGATTATAAGTGACTAACATTGCCTTTTAAACCCTTATCCATACAATAAGAGGGGGAGGAACTTGGCCCTTCCAAAGTAACGGAAAAACATCAAGCCGATAAACAAAATCAATATTTTAATCATAGATTTTAGCTGATGATGATGATGGTATTAGCTTTATTATTGATGCTACGCCAACAACCGGTCTGGCCTCCGCTTTGAATAATAATAATAATATTTATTTAGATAAAGTGTACAATAATTTATAATAAATGGTTCTCTAATTAATAAATTAAATACATTTGTTGGTTGTTTGCCCGAACTAGGTTGAAGCTGTGTCTCGGGCGCATGAATGTTTCACATCAACATATGATCATCATCATCATCATCAGCCAATCGCAGTCCACTGCTGGACATAGGCCTCTCCTAATGCACGCCACTTAGATCGATTTTGGGCTTCTCGCATCCAGCTCCTGCCAGCCATCTTGAGCAAATCGTCACTCCACCTGTCCTGTGGGCATCCTACACTACGTTTGATACACAATAAATATTCTATGACCTAATGATCAGGACAGAAATACTTAAAACTAAATAAAGCATGCAAAAACTTACTATACAGGTCATCGTAGCCTCTCTTGATGAGCATGTTTCTGATTGACTGCTCCATAATACCGTAGTCCACTATGGGGATTTCCACACGTGGGAATAAGTCCGATATTATTCCTAAACATAAAAAATATTGTGCTAGAAATCGACCTTGAAATATCAAACTGACAGAATTATATTAAATAAAAGATTGTATGGAGCAAGATTAAACAACCACGCTTTCGCCGGTCAAAACATTTATATAACCACTAGCTTTTACCCGCGGCATCACTTGCTTCAATCTCAATTTTGTCAATCATTCTCCTTAATAAATTATTGTAAAAAAACCGTCAGCAAAATAAAAATGTAAAGTTGCTTAAAATTTACAAACTGCTTTTCATTTTATAAATTTCAAATATTCAGTGTTACTCTTACAATTAAGACGAATCTACCATCTCTCAAGCCAAAATCCATGAGAGCCGTTTAAGCTGCAGGGCGTTCCAAAGAAATATACATACATAACAAAATATAACCCTTCTTGTGGCGCCAAACATCAACCCCAGAATTTCCGTTTCAGGTATATACAGGCGTCACTCATTATCGGCCAACATTCAGATCCTCATAAAGCATGCATAAAAATATTTTCATTAAGTATGAATAGAAACTCGTGGGTTAGAATACTCTGGCACCGTGCCAAGAAGTCCACGACGGCCAGCTCACCATTAAACAGCAACAAGTCGTCAGCTAAGAACTTGGGCACGTTGACGTCCCTCAGGGCCCTAAGTACGATCTGCCTCTCGTCTCCGTCGGGCATCTGACGGATGAGGTTGCCGGCCACCGTGATCACCGTCTTCACGGCACGCATCCCGAAGTCATAGTGGTCCTTTACGAAAGTTACGATATAAAATGTTTAAGTCTAGAAATTTCTATTCACACTTTGAATTAAGTAACTGGAATTAATTACTGGACTAAGAACCGCAAATATGCCTTTACATTAAACACATCTTTACCGATAAAACACATTGGAGTTGAAAAGCAAATTTAGTTTAGTTTTATACAGAAACCTTATTTTGAAAAAAACAAAACAAGGACGATATTTTAAGGATTTACACCTATTTTAATCATAAAAGAAAAGATTATTATGGTGACTGTCAATCTAATTTTTTTTTTAATAATATGGATCTATAAAAATGTGAGGAAGTTTATGCTTTTAAAAGTATAAATATATCAGCAATAGAACTCTTCTTTTGCAACAATTCCCAATATTTTGCTAACTAAATTATGGTACTTTTAAATATGATGATGATTTAACAACAACAATAGAAGAATAACAACAGGTGGATCACCTGAGAAGACAGCTGTTCAGAACTGAGCCTGAAGGTGGTGGTGATCTTTCCAGCCAGGATCTTGGCCTCGCCAAACCCGAACGAGAACAGGGAGATTTCTGCGATCAGCGCATAGTCTGGCACCATCATGGCGATAGGTCTGAAGAGAGCCTTTAAATTATCCGGCAGTTCTGTTCGACCTGTAATTATGTAAGAACTTTTTAGGTTTTGGTCTTACACCTGTCATCATCATCATCAACCGCCTTTAATAGTCCACTGCTGGACATCGGCCGCTCCTTAGAAAGGAGGTTTTGGTCTACTATACCACGCTGGCCAGATGTTAAACTGACCAAGGTTGGTATAGGGATTGTTTCAAGGTTGCCTTCTGTTTGCAGTGTTGTTGTCCTGCGTAGTTTGCTTCCTTAGTCAGCTCTTACGACACCCACGAGATGAATATGGGTGGTGACACTCCGTATTCTTATTCCGACGCCACACGGATCTGTACTTACACATGTAGGCCTTCATAATACTGTAGTAGTCTAAGATCTTTAACGATAACATTCAAATCATTATTAAATAATAATTTGAGACATCTCTTACACTGCTATCTGATCTCAAACTAGGCAGAAACTGTACTATGGTAACCAGACTGCTGAAATATATTTGCATAAGTGCGTTACCACTCAAGAACAAAATCAACAAAGAGAAAAATACTTAACACAGATTTTTTGTAATTTATATAGCAAGTATCCCTTTACTTCTTCTTACCTTTAAATTAACTTTTAATAATTAATCCCATCTCTAATGTCAAAGTCCTCGCGTGGACGGCTATAGATCTTTTTTTTATGGTATAAGGGGGCAAACGAGCAGACGGATCCCCGATGGTAAGCAACTAACGCCGCCCATGGACACCTGCAACTCAAAAGTCACAAGTGCGTTGCCGCCCTTGGAGTCCCAGACTTGCCATTTACTTGTATTACGTGAATGTAAACGAATTATAATTAGAAAAAGGTGTATGTTTGATTCACCTTTGCCTACCCATTATAGAATACAGGTGTGAGTGTATGAATGTAACGTACCTGCATAACCAGGGTTCATGGTGATGAATACAGAGCAAGACGCCTTCAGCGGCAAGTCCACACCTTCGAACATGAATCTTTCTTGTTTCGCTGTCTGAGCTTTTTGGATTGTCACCACCTGTTAAGGGTGGAATACTTCCTCAGGTTAAAAAAATAATGAACAAGGTAATTATTGAAAAGAAAAACAAAAAACCCGACTGCGGTAATTTTTTTATATATTTCATATAGCCATTGTCACTCGTAACAATTAAGAATATAAAGATACATCTTAAGCCAAAATCTGTTTAGACTACAGATCATGCAAAAGAAATATGTTTACGTTAATACTTGCACCTTGCCATGCTTCACTGTGGCACATTGTGGCTTGTTGCCACAACTGATTTGAAAAATAGATAAGAAATAATAAAATATTATTTGAAGTGGATTGCAAACCGTGTCAGTCGGTGCAGAACTTTTTGAGTTTATGAAGCGTTCACAAGGGGACTTAACATTTTAATCTAATTCAGATACATATATTGGACACAATCGGCACAGCCCTCCTTCTGGCGCAGTCGGGTAAAAAATATGTAATAAAAATTATGTATTAGGTAAAAAAATATTCGACGATAACAAAGAAGGTGCGATTTAATGTAAAGTTCTATAGAAAGTATCAGTATTGACGTTTTAAAGACGCAGCTTCCTACCGCGCTAAGTGTTGTGGGTTCGATCCCCACATGGGACAACACTTTGTGTGATCTATAAATTGTTGTTCTGAGTCTGTGTGTCCGTTTCATGTATGTTTGTAAAGTCCCCCGTGACACACGATATATTCCAAAAGAAAGAAGCTAAGTTAAAATAACAGATGAATGCTGCATTATTTTGAAAATTGGTTTATATGACCATTTAAATAAAAACCCACATACCTGCTGTGCCACCACGGAGAGTACTTCAATATCAATTCTGTTGAATTCGTCGAAACAAGCCCAAGCGCCAGAACTAGTAGAAAAGTTACTTATTAAAAAATAAGATTTAAAAAAACAACTGCCCTGTCAAACATGAATTTAAAAAAACTAAAAGAAAAACCAGTATCCTCCAAAGTCTATTTGTGGTCGGCGCGAGTATCACAAAATATTTTGACTCGGTGCTTGTAGTTTTCGGGGAGGGAGTAAATTGAGGTAAGTATTAGAGATAGGGCGAGAGAACAACAAGTCAGAAATACCAGTACGGGTGGAAAATGGGACAGAAAAGACAGTGTCAGTGTACCCCCCCCCCCCCCCCCATCACCACCAAAGGTAGGGAAAGTTAGGCCTTAGGGGCAACCTTACTCACTCGGTTTGAACATAAACGAAAGAATTGCTCAACACCGGTTTTCTGTGAGGCTGTGGTCCGGTCCGATCGAACTTGCCCATTTGTGCCGAAGTACGGCTCGTCTCCAATGGCAAAACGATTTTAATGATAATTTATATATAACTAAATTTGATCAAGTATTTTGAAGTTAGTAGAATGTCCTGAATATCATGTAATCTCCTGTTAAATTTAAAACTATTATCAATTGCTCATACGCGCTTTTGTAATCTCCCCGGCGATATTAAATCTATTTAATCAAATTTCGATATAATGTACTCACGCGGCTAAACCTTTAAAGAATTTGCCCATAGCCATAAAGTCCAGCTGATCGGAACAATTGAACACAACACATTGTACTGCCAGGGCCTTCGCCAAATCCTGGAAAAAACCTTTTTTTAGAAAACAGTAAGTAATATGTACATATACGTATGTACTATATGTATGTATCTAACTCAGCAAATATATATATGTATGTGTATCTCGGTATGTATGTAACCTAATTTTAATTTCATGCACCTACTCAGGCATTTCCCCACCACCCAAAGGTAGACTGGCAGAAAATGCCTTTGGCATTAAGTCCGCCATTGTACTATGATTTGTTGTTTGTGCAAAAAGAATGAAATAAAATAAATAAAAAGAATAATATATTCCATGACTACCGTTTAGCTTAAACAAATTAGTTTGGTCTAATATTGGGTTCGCCCAGCAACATTATATTGTTTTAGATTGTTTATTGTTGGTTTTTGCAAAATTGTTTACATGGATCTGTTATACTACTTATTACCTTTTTTTATTAAAATTAAGTTTAAATAATATATCTATATATATATCTCACATATCTCACACACGGCCGTTTGATCCCAAACTAGGCAGAGCCTGTACTATGGTAACCAGACTGCTGATAAACATACTTATATATTTTTAAATATATACATATTATAGATAAATTACACCAAGACACAGAACAAATGACCGTGCTCATCACACAATATTTGTCCTGGATGGAAATCGAACCCACGACCTCCGGCTTAGCAGTCAGGGTCACTAACCACTAGGCCCGTCCAAAAAAACGTTGTATGAATTATGAATTTGAATCATTACCATTCAGAATTCTAATTCCCAATTATTATTTTGTCATAGTACCGATTCTTGGGCATTGTTGGTCATATCCATACTTTTGATAGTAATAGCACCCAAGATTCCGATCTATAGTTATCAAACAAAATAGAACACCGGAACTGAGAACCTCCTCTTTTTTTAATTCATCAAAATATCTTCATGTAATAAAGTTGTAAATGTACCTTGGTGGTCTCAGTCTTGCCAGTCCCGGCGGGCCCGGCCGGGGCCCCTCCGAACTTGAGGTGCATCGCGCACATCAGGGTCAGGTAGCAGCGGTCTGTCAGTGGCGTTATCACTAGCCGACCGCTACACATAAGTAATTAACTAGATTAATATCGTTTTATGGTTTATCCACCAATATCCAATTTTATCCACCTGTTCTTACTTTTGGAATGGCCAAAAGTAACAACAGGTGGATAAAATTGGACATCCTGGAACAACGATGATAAGATGCTGACCCTTTGCAGGTTCGTAACGAGACCCACCAAAAAAGACTTCTGCAGAAAAAAATATAGGCAATGAAAATTCCACGAAACTTGGGCGGCTCGATGGAACCTACATCACTTACAGTTAGTGAACTGTAAGTGATGTAGGTTCCATCGAGCTGTAAGGAATATCGTTTGTAAGAGTTTTAACCACTGTGAGAGCAACTCAACCAAATGCAGATTTGTCACTGATGTAATTTTTAACGTCATAAAAAGCTTTTGTAATATAAGTCGTGATAATGTTCACAACTGACCTGTTGCCCAAGTATTCGTTCTGGTACGTAAACACGGAGTTAAGAGCCCGCACGTCACACGTGTTCTGACTGAACTGCCGATAGTAAGCCGACGTGTCCAGGCGATCCTCATCTTGGTAGATCTCGGGCAGTTCACCAGGCTCCAGGGGGTACATGGCCTTTACATTTGAGTAGTATCTGTACCCCAATTCAAATAGAAATGTAATGTGAGAATCATAAAGGAGTCAGTGCACAATGACAAACTGAAAATATTATAATACTACTAGCTAACCCGGCAAACGTTGTTTTACCCTATAAATAATTTATAATGAATATTTTGGTAGTAAAATAAAAAATAACCAACTTATTGTAAGTATGTGGGGACAGGGTCTGACTGAAAGAGGAATGGTGCGCTGTGGCCGATGACGGCTTATCAAAATAAAAAAAAGTACTAACCATTCATGTCCTAAATTAATGTTATGTTATCTTTATTGTTATATTCATTCGTGTGGTGACATATTAAGAATACGGAATGTCACCACCCCTATTCATCCCGTGGGTGTCGTAAGAGCCGACTAAAGGAGTAAACTACGCAGGACAACAGCACTGAAAAGAGAAGGAAAACTTGACACAAACCCTATACCAACCCGTCTGGCCAGCGTGGTATAGTTCCCAAAACCTCCTTTCTAAGGAGAGGCCTATGTCCAGCAGTGGACTATTAAAGGCTGTTGATATGATGATGATCTTCCAGTCACATATGACCCTTTAATGTCAGTTGACGAGGACCAGTACCTGAGCTGGCAGATCCACTGGAAGTCTGACACGTGGCGCACGCTCTCTTCCACGAGCGTGTTCGTGACGTCACGCGCGTGCACCTCTATCACGATAAGAGCGCACAACACTTCGCGCTGGAAGTATGTCAGGTCGCTCTTCACCAAAGCGCGGAGACTCTCCAGCTTCATGGAGAATACAGTTATAAATATACACTTTTATATTATGTAGGTATTTCCACTACCGTACTACTTAACCAAATCGTCGTCGTTGGGCGGGGGGGAAGGGGGGGGGGGGGGGGTGAGCTCCGGTAATTTCAGTTTACTTTAATCACTTAACTCAGGTTTCTGTGATATAGTATAGACTAGTTTTTGAATGTGTATGTCGGTTAAAGCGGTAAAATCAAAGTCCTCCAGAATTCCTCAAGAGGTTCAGCGGTTACTGATTTCCCATACAAACTTCCAATCCCCTTTTCACCCCCTTAAAGGGTGATTTCTGGGATAAAACCGACTACTACCCGATGTCCTTTCAGGGGAGTCAAACTATCGCTATACGAAATTTTGTCCAAATCGGTTCAGCGCCTTTAATAGTACACTGCTGGACTATTAAAGGCTGTTAATAATGTTGTTATTGTTGCTGATGATCGTACTTATGACACAATTCTTTATCCTGGGTGGGAATCAAACCCACGACTTCTGGCTTAGCAGTCAGGATAACCACTAGACCGACAGCCAGTAATATGTTATCAACGACATTAGCTTATTAATTCTTAAACTCAACAAGTAAACTAATTAAACAAACCTGTTGCAGCATCTCTTCGAAGAACTGGTCAATACGAAACTCTTCGATGCCATGTTCAACGCCGGCAGTCCATGCAGTCTGCGACCCTGCGATCACCACCTGTCCCGGCCAACGCAGCACCCACTGCTCTCGTGGTATCTCCCACAGTTCTTCCAGACCAGCGATCAGCGTGAGACGGACTAGACACAATTTAATACAAAAAGTCCTTCTATTAGCGCAATACATTATATTAAGGATACTTTTTTTATGGTATAAGGAGTAAACTAGCAGACGGGTAAACTGATGGCAAGCAACTATCGCTGCCCATGGACACCTGCAACTCAAAAGTCACATGTGCACTGAGCCCTTCAAGTCCCTCCCGCTCGAGTCAGCGGGAGGGGGCATTTGGGCTCCAGCAACCTTACTCACTCAGTGAAAGGCAACGAAAGAATTGCTTAACACCGGTTTTCTGTGAGGCCGTGGTATCACTCCGGTCGAGCCGGCCCATTCGTGCCGAAGCAAGGCTCTCCCACAGTTAAATATTTATAATTTGATCTTTAATTTAGTCTCCAATCGACATACAGGAGGGAGTGGTTATTTAATAATAATAAAATAAAATTAGGTATTTAAAAATTAAAATAAATTAATTTTAATTATGTAACAGTACACAACATCTTAAGAGATTTCAGAGATTTCTCAGATGATTAAAAAAGGTTTTCGGTCTGTTTTATAACAATGAATATACGCCGCAATCTTGTATAAAGGCATGCTAAACAAGTGCGATGAATAGCAAACAGCTCACGTGAATTTCATGGAGAATTGTTTAAATTACATGTTTATTGTAATAATTCAAAAAAAATCCTCCCTTATAGCAACAAATCTGCACGAATGGAGTAGTGGTTAAAGCGGTCACGTACTGTCACTGCGCTGAGTGTTTTGACAACACTTTGTGTGATCCACAAATTGTTGTTTTAAGTCTGGGTGTTCTTTGTGTCCGTTTCATTTGTTTGTAAAGATACTGCGGGAGTTGTTTTTTTTAAATATTATTAAATCAAACAAGAATACAAACATACTGGAGTGCCTCATAGTATCTTCTAACAACAGGAGCCACTGTTCCACGTTAGCCGTAGGGTAGAATTGGTACTTGAGCTCCACGATCTCGCCCTCGCTCGAGTGCATGTGAGTTATCTTCAGGTCTGGTTGGAAGGTCACCTGCATTATCAGATCGTTGTTTAATATAATATTTACAACTTCTACACCATGTAAAATAATGTAATAGTAGGTGTGGATATAACATGCCGTGAGAGAGCCATGCCAGAGCATACGGCAGACATTGGCAGGCTCAACCAGAAAACCTATGTTAAGAAATTCTTTCTTGACTTCACTGAGTGAGTGATGATAAAGGAGGCCTAACCAGTCTCCCTCCCTCTCTCTACATCACCAGATTCTAGAGGGGTCGCTCAAAGGACATCAAAGCACTTGTGTCTGACGAGTTGCGTGTAAGTGGGCGGTGGTTATCAGGACCCCTTCCACTTGCAAGTCTGGTTTATCAGAAATTCGTTAAGGTTTAGTTTAGAATAACAGTAGGTTACGTATATGTATTTTATGTAATATGTGGGACAAAACAAGTACAGAGCGTTTTAAAAAAAAAACCTGTCCGCCCCCAAAACTTAAGAAACTCGGCCCAAAAACCTAGTAAAATCATTTGTCGTCGTCGTCTGTGAACCCCTCTTACCTTGGCTATGTTCTCGAAGCACTTCCTGAGATGTGGCTGCACAGCGCGAGGGTTACGCGACTGCGACAGGATCTCCAGCAGCTCGTCGTCGCTCAGGAAGAAGAACCGCGGGAAGCGCAGCCGCTTCAGCTCCATGTAACAGTTCAGGCCTCGGTACACCACGTCGAGGAGGTGGCGCGCCTCCACCAAACTATCTAGGAGGCGACTATCTGGGCAGATTATCATTATCTGCGAACAACACGAAATGGAACTATAAACCAACAAATTACCGTGGGAGAGTCATGCTTCGTAACAAGTGAGCTGCCTCGACCGGAGTGATATCATAGCATCATAGAAAACCGGTGTTAAGCAATTCTTTCGTTCTTTATTTTATGGAAGAGGAGGAAACGAGCAGACGGGTTACCTGTTGGAAAGCGAATATCCCGCCCATAAACGCCTGCAACGCAGAAATCACAAGCGCGTTACCTTTTAGCAAGGAGTACGCTCTTTTCTTGAAGGTTTGAAGAGCGTATCGGTCCGAAAATACCGCAGACGATAACTTGATCCACAAATTAGTTGTGTCTTGAAAGCGCACAGTATGTGGCGTTGAAAGTGCTTTACACCGAGAGTTAAGTTACCGGAGTCCAAGTCTTCCCCCCCACCCCTCACCTCCTTCCCTCGCCAAGAGATTTTGGGGAAGGGATCCATAAGGCGGTATCACAAATGCTACTCTTGAGTTGCTTGTGTCCATGGGCGGCGGTACTTACCATGAGGCGCATGCTTGTTTGAACCCTAAATCATAAAAAAATATTTTTTGGTTTTAGACTCTTAAGGTACCTTAGGACAAGCTACAGCAGCAGTCATGGTCCGGCGCCAGATTCTTTCCATGGTGTTGTACTTTTTCGCCTCCGCTGGAAGCTGTCGAGATATATCTTCAGAACTAAAGATCGGTTCTAGATACATCCATTCTCTGTAAACATACGCAGATAATTCTACACTGCATTCATTTAATCAATCACTAGGATACGTTCATATAAATTAAAGAATTCATATTTTTCATAATTTATTTCAGAAATGAAAAACACACACGGAATAGAGACCCAAGGACGTTTAAGTACTCACTATGGCACTTTTTTTTATAAATAAATAACCTCACCCATCTCACACACGGCTGTCTGATCCCAAACTAGGCAGAGCCTGTGCTATGGTAACCAGACTGCTGTAAAATATATGTACAAGCAAGTTGCACATTGCGAAATGCGCTACGCAATCGGTATCATAAGCTGACATACATATATAATCAGTGTAGTTATATGTAATAATTTAGTACAATAAAAGCATTCAACCTTACACGTTGTCTCAATATCAAGTACTCATAACAACAAGCATTTCATCACTAAATGCAGAGAAACACCTCTACATTATGGTCCTTCGATTTATTGGTTGAAAATCTATCGAGTGTATTTTTGTGAAGTGTGTATAGTGGTGTGTAACGAAAGTAGCGAATCGGTTGGCTGGCCTCCCACAAGCGGGTCTCACCAGTTCAATTGAGAAGGCGCATAATACTTTCGTGAGACTACGAGCACACACGAAGCAACAATTCGGATTGGGACGAAATAGCAGCCTGACCGTTTGATACACGTACCTCGAAAGATCAATCAAGCAGCACCAGCATATTTATCATTATCAAGCACCAGTGAACAGTCCTACTAATTTCTTATCAAGCAGCAATCATTTTATTTTTGACTGAGCAATCGTGTCTAAGACAATATCAAGATGAGTTTGTATGAACAGCAAGTCGAAAAGCATCAAGAAATAGCAAGAATCAAAACAAATTTCAATAAAGACAGTGCTTCGAGGAAGACTGTCGACTATTATAAAACTCGTCTGGGGAATTTAGACTCCTTATGGGAGGAGTTCAAACACAACCATGACCGTATGTGCACCGAAGAAAGCAGAACCCATCAATACTTTACCGAAAAGTGGTTCGAGAGCACAGAAGAATGCTACAGAGAAGTACGAGCTTTATTGTGGCAATCCTATCAACAAATGGTAGCTCCGTTGGTAGCAGCCTACGAAGAAAAGTCAAAACTTTCTTCATCAAGCGAGCAAGATGCAGTCAAACAACAAGAGCTAGATAGCAAAATATCCAGGTACAGTGACGGGAGTAGTCACTCTGGTTCACAAAACCAGCATTTGACAAGCACAGGTACTAACAGCAAATATCAAGACTTACAACATCAGCAGCAAGTGAACTTCAAAGCTCTCACCAGAACAATGGAAAACATAGTTGTAGAAGACATCAAAGAAAAGTGGGAGTTTGAAGATGCCATAAAGTCTCTTCAGTCTCGATGGGATACCATTGATAAACTCCATTGGGAAATAGAAGCACTTTTCTACATCAAACCCAAGCTACGACGCACTTTTTGTCAAGTTTGAAAAGAGTTACATGGAGATAAAGAGATCAATTAACAAAAAAATGTGGTCAACATCGCATAGAGAAAAATCTACACCCAAAATAGACATTCCAACATTTGCGGGAAATTACAACCAATGGATGTCGTTTAAGGATTTATTTCATGAAGCAATACATAGCAACCCCTCACTATCGAATGCACAAAAAATGCAATTTCTTAAAGGGAAACTTCGAGGTGAAGCCGAGAGACTCATACAGCATTTGCCTATCAGTACAAGCAATTATGAAGTTTGCTGGGAGATTCTCATGAACAGATACCATAATAAAAAACTAATCTTCACTTCTCACATATCATTATTACTTGGAATTCCAACCATGTCAACTGTATCAGCTTCCCAAATCAAAAAACTGCATGACGTAACTCAAGAATGCTTAAACGCCATCAAGAACTTGGACGTAGACATCAGCAATTGGGACCCACTCGTGGTCCACTTACTATCACAGAAGTTGGATACTGAAACTTTCACTGATTACGTGGAATCGCTCAAAGATTCGCGGGAGTTACCGGTCCTGAAAGAATTTCTTCACTATCTAGAAAACAAGTTCACTGCATTAGAGTCTTCCCGCCGCAAGCAAGAAGTCGGCAATACGAAGAACCGGTACCAGTGGGACAGCCACCAAGGTACAACATTTAACAAGAATCGCTATCAAGGGGAAAATCATCAAGCACCAACAATAGGGGCGAAGTATCAAAAATCTAATCAGCTCAAACAATCATTTCCAACATATCAAGCACGTTCACAATTTAAAACGAACAAATTCCAATGTCCCATCTGTAATCAAGCTCATGGAATTTTTCAATGCCAGCAATTTTTATCTATGTCAAATAATGCTAAGTGCAAAAGTATTGAGCAATTAAAATTATGTAAAAATTGTTTATATTCGCACAACAATAATGCATGCATATCGCAAAAACGATGCCGCGTGTGCCAAGGCGATCATAATACAATATTGCATGAAGCATATTCAACAAATACTATGAGCAACCTCAGCGATAAGTATAGCGGTAGCTCCGGAAACGCGCACGTGGCACGAAGGCCGGACATATGTGAAGTACTACTCGCTACAGCCTTAATCAAAGTACGAACTGCGGATGGGACTTACCAAATCATGCGAGCTCTCATCGATCAGGGGTCTCAAACATGCCTTATCACCGAGAGGGGAGCACAATTATTAGGTCTTACCCGCCAAAAGTGGAAGGGAGTTATCACTGGAGTAGGAGAGAAAGAGAGTCAGTGTAAAGGGTCTCTTACACTACAATGTATGTCAATGGACGCTAACTATACATTCTCGACATCTGTTTATATCATGAGCAACCTTATCAAAAACTTACCGAGCAACACGTTAGCTAAGCCGAATTGGGATTTTTTGAACAGTTTACAATTAGCCGATCCCGAATTCTATATCTGTCGCTCAGTTGACCTACTGCTGGGGGCGGAAATATATTCAAATATTATACAAAGTGGTATATGTCGTTCTGAACAGACACCTATAATCGCACAGCAGACAAAACTCGGATGGATTCTGTGTGGAGCAATGACGCCATCATTGCAATGCAACGTCATTATGAATAACATTGAGCAGATTGAACGTTTTTGGCAGATAGAGGACATATCCACTGAGTTGAGTCTGACATCGGAAGATCAATACTGTTTAGACTTTTATCATAAAACTACATCAAGACAAAAGGACGGCAAGTACGTGGTCAGACTTCCGTTAAAACAAGATTTTGAACATAAAATTGGAAAGTCTAAAACAAAGGCAGTGGCGCAATTTTTACACTTAGAAAGAAAATTGAGTAATCAACCGGATATTTCACAACAATACAATTCGTTTATTAGTGAATATATTGCACTCGGACATATGAAGCCATCAACTACATCAGCAAATATAGAATGCTATTTACCGCACCACTGTGTATTGCGCCACGATTCTACAACAACAAAATTACGCGTTGTTTTTAATGCGTCAGCAAAAACTTCGACTAACATTAGTTTGAATGACGTTATGATGCGGGGTCCAAATCTACAAAAGGATCTCATGTCATTGGTTTTGAAATGGAGGCAGTATAGAATAGGATTTACTGCCGACGTCGAAAAAATGTTTAGGATGATCAATTTACATGAAGATGACCAAAACTTACAAAAAAATATTTGGCGGTTTAAAGACGAGTTTTTGGTTCAGCGGCTTCAAGGAAGACATTTAACCGAGCAATCTCATAACAATCTACGTGAATATCAACTCACAACCGTCACGTATGGTACAAAAGCAGCGCCTTTTCTGGCTATGTTAACCCTAAAGCGGTTGGCCGAGGATGAGAAGGACACGTACCCGGAAGCTGCTCAGGTCGTAAAGGATTCGTTTTTCATGGATGATATTTTGCACGGCAGTCATGACGTCACACACGGACTTCGATTGAAACACGATTTAATTAACTTGTTACGATCGGGTGGGTTCAACCTACGCAAGTGGTCATCGAACGTCCCGGAATTAGTACAAGGTGGTCAACAACAAAATAACAGTTTCGAATTCAAAACGGAACAAAGCCAGAAGGCGCTCGGCCTTCGGTGGAACCCTGCCGACGATGTCTTTTCTTTTCAAACAAAAGTCAATAGCACACAGTCACTAAAAACAACAAAGCGAGAACTTTTATCAGAAATCTCCAAATTATTTGACCCACTGGGTTGGCTTTCTCCTTTCACTATGAAGCTTAAACTTCTTTTTCAAGAGGTTTGGCAGAGGGACATACAATGGAATGATCAACTGCCAGAGGATTTACAAGCAAAATGGTCCAAAATAAAAGCAGACATACATCATATCAACAACATTAAAATATCAAGATGGATGAACACAAACCCGCAGCAAGAGATCGAATTACATGGCTTTTGTGACGCATCAAGTAAAGCTTACGCGTGCGCAATTTATTGCAAAACTAATTATGAACAAATACGAATTATTTTAGTTGCAGCAAAAACTCGCATTATTTCAAAAAAAAAGATAATCACATTACCGAAATTAGAACTTTGCGGAGCACACTTACTATCAACTCTTATGGAGCGAGTTTTACAATGTTTACCAGGATACAATATCAAGCTATTTGGATGGGTGGACTCTACAGCTGTCCTAGGGTGGATACAAGGAGGCCCAGAAAAATGGAAACCTTTTGTAGCAAGGCGCGTAGCAGAAATCAGTAAAATAATGCCGCAGGAGTGCTGGCACTATGTACCGTCCCATGAGAACGCAGCAGATTGTGCTAGCCGAGGTATTACAGCCTCTCAATTGCTAGAGCACCCACTGTGGTGGCAAGGCCCCTCGTGGCTATCGACTTATAAAATAGAAACAGATAAAATTTGTCATTCCTTCGAAACCAAAGAAGAGTTAAAAATTCAAAAACAAGTTAACATTACAAGTAGTACCGAATGTATATTCGAATTGTTGTTGAATAAATACAGCAGTTATCAAAAATTAATCAGGGTACTCGCATGGTTGAGACGAGTTCTAATTCCGAAGCAGGAAAGGAAATCATTCCTTACTCTAACTGAAATCAAACGAGCAAAAATTTGTATTTACAAACATTCGCAACGGATGGAATTCGGAGAAGAAGTATGCAACTTAGATCAGGGTATCAGGATTAAATCTAAGAGCAAGATTCTTAATCTCAACCCCTTCTTAGATGATCAAGGGCTGCTCCGAGTGGGCGGGAGATTGCGAAATGCAAACCTACATCCCGAAATGAAAAATCCTATCATCCTTCCGCACAACAGTCGTATAACAGAGCTTATAATTGACTACGCACATCAGTTAACCTTCCATGGAGGAGCCCGTCTCACTATATCATTTTTACGCAAGAGATACTGGATAATTGGAGGGGTACAAGCAGTCAAAAAACGCCTTCGAACATGCATAAGATGCAAAAAACATAACCCCAATATGAATAACCAAATAATGGGGGATCTCCCCGAATCAAGATGCAACCCTTCCAGACCCTTTTATCATACCGGGGTGGATTATAATGGGTACATCGATATCAAATCGAATAAAGGCCGAGGAATCAAAACCACGAAGGGTTACGTGGCTCTCTTAGTATGTATGGCGACTAAAGCTGTCCATCTAGAACTGGTTTCCGATCTAACAACTTCAACATTTATAGCAGCATTACGTCGGATGGCTGCCAGAAGAGGCACTCCGGGACACATATACAGCGATAATGGCACCAACTTTACAGGTGCGAATCATGTGCTGCAACAGCAGTTCCAAGAACTACAAGAGCGGGCTATCCCTGCTATCACGGATATGGAGATACAATGGCATTTCAATGCGCCGTCCTGGCCATCAGCAGGTGGACTCTGGGAATCTGGGATTCGGAGTTGTAAGCATCATATGCGCAGGGTAATCGGCGAGCAAAAGCTGACTTACGAAGAATTAACTACCATCTTATCACAGATAGAAGCATGCTTAAACTCCAGACCGCTTTGCCCCATGACCGAGGACCCCGAAGATCTCGACGTTTTAACTCCATCACATTTTTTAGCAAGCGGACCAGTCCTAACCATTATAGAAACCGAAAAGGATCAACGAACACGATGGGAATACACTCAGAGAATATTCAAGGATATTTGGAAAAGGTGGAATAATGAATACCTCACCCAGTTATCACAAAGATCAAAATGGAGGAAAGTGCAAGAAAACATCAAAATCAATGACTTAGTAATGATCCACGACGCTAATTTACCACCCGGGAAGTGGGCAATGGGCCGCGTAGTCGAAACTCACCCGGGTAAGGACGAATATGTACGTGTGGTAACCTTAAAAACAAAAAACGGCTATATAAGGCGTCCCATCGTTAAATTATCTTTATTACCTATCAAGACATCAAATACCACACATCATAATCAAAATCCGAAGCAACTCGAGCTCGACCTACATAATCAGAAATTTACGATGAATAAACAAATTATTGCAACTCCAACAATACCTAAATCCTCAAGACTGAAGCTTTCAACTATCACTATGATGTTACTTTATTTTTTGTCTATTTTATCACCGTCGCAAGCGACAGACATCAACTCGCCTCTTAAGAAGAATCAATCTCTCTATTTGGATCCCATAGCCAAGATGCAGCTTCTTCAGGATAAATGGACCTTAGTTGTTTACTACGACATGTCCCCGTACTGGGAAGGCATGCAAGCATTTGAGAAAATAACCGAACACTTGAACAGTTCATGCATAAAAACGGAAAACAATAACTGCAATATGATACTCCAACAGCTGATACACGAGTATAATGAACTGCGGTATTATAACAACCTTTTACGGACACAACAATTCAGTGGGCATTCCCCGCACGCTAGACAGCGTCGCGGTCTTATCAATGGAATTGGATACTTAGCGAATAGCCTTTTCGGTGTATTGGACGAGCGATTCGCTGAACAGTACGCCAAGGATATCGCACTATTAAAACAGAATCAAGCACACTTAGCAAAATTTTGGAAAAATCAAACATCAATAGTTGAAGTGGAATCGAATTTGCTACAAAGAATGACGGCAGTCATGCAAAGGCACCATAAACATATAAATAAACAATTGATGTCTATCAAACAAAGCAACACCATATTACAAGAAGAAGTAAATCGCCTATCAGTCATTCAAGACTTTACGTTAACATCATTATCAGCAAGTAACTTGGTTCAAAATTTAAAAGCTACGCAAAACAATTTAATAGATGCAATCTCAGATATTTACCACGGACAATTTCAATTACACTTATTAACACCCGAACAGTTGCTCCAGGAGTTGAGTATAATATCAGGACAAGTCTCAGATGAAGTGACTTTACCTATCAATGATCTACAAAATAATGTAAGGCAGATATACAAACTGATAACAGTAAAAGCAAGAATGACGGACGAATATCTACTATTTGAAATCATAATTCCATTAGTTTACCGAGATAATTTCAAACTATACCGTGTAATTTCTGTCCCACAACAGACGAACAAAATCATGGTCACAGTAGTACCGGTCGCAAATTACATTGCTGTAAACATCGCCAAAGACACCTACATTACAATGACTCACCAAGAATTATTATCGTGTACAATACATGACGAAATTTATATGTGTTCCCAGCAAAGGCCTGTCTATCAACTCGTCAACAGTAATAACCTTTGCAAGTTAGACCTGGATACAAATCAGTGCAAAATACATCGAGAGTTGTGTCATAACATATGGGAGTCATTATCAGTACCGTCACAGTTCCTATATTTTTGTTGTAATAAGTACTCCATCAACTTAATTTGCGAAGAAAATGTAACTCCATTGCAACTCAGCCAAGGTGGAATTATATCAATCCCACCAAATTGCGTCTTGAAAGGGAAGGACTTCCGGCTGGCGTCGCACCGACACTATCAAAACCATATCAACATCAGCGCTCCTATGTTCATACCCAAGATCGACAATATTAACCATATAATTCGCATACCCGTACCTGAAGAAGAAATTAACGAGACGGACTCCGGGGAACTAAGTTCAACTATCGACCAGCTGAAACAGCAAATTAAAGATTTAAAAGCCAGCAGCAGCTACCTTGATTATGACCTGTCACCACATGACATCCAGCAGTACGCAGGCATTTCTATCTTGTTCGTCGTTTTCTTACTCGTAGGAGGAGCTTTCCTGTGGAAAAAGCAGCAATGTACTCGACGAGGACGCAGAGTCATCACCCCGGACATCGAGTTGCAATCTACACGGAGTAGCGGGAGAAGAAACACCAACACCAGAACCAACAGAGCGTGTTCGCCTATTAATTTTAAACGATTAGATTGCCCAATTTAGAATCAATTTTTTCTTATTCTGTATTATTTTTCTCTTTTTCTTTCCGCGGGGAATATGTACAAGCAAGTTGCACATTGCGAAATGCGCTACGCAATCGGTATCATAAGCTGACATACATATATAATCAGTGTAGTTATATGTAATAATTTAGTACAATAAAAGCATTCAACCTTACACGTTGTCTCAATATCAAGTACTCATAACAACAAGCATTTCATCACTAAATGCAGAGAAACACCTCTACAATATATATGTTTCTAAATACAGCCATATTATAGATAAATTAAACAGACACAGAACAAATGACCATGCTCATCACACAATTATTTGTCCTAGGTGGGATTTGAACCCCTTTAGCTTAGTTGTCAGAGTCACTAATCACTAGGAAAACTTGATACAATAGGCCCGATAGATAAAAAATCGATTATAGGAATCAATGGTTACTGGCAACACCAAATATTACTTACGTCCCTGGCTGAGAGTCAGTTACGAGCCTTTTTAATAGTAATCTAGTAATTTTAATAGTAAATGATTGAAACATTGATTTCAGAGGTTTATATTAAATTTTGGTTACCGATAATATTTCTCTGTTATATCTGTCCGTGTGGTGACGGATTAAGAATACAGAGTGTCACCGCCCCTATTCATCCCGTGGGTGTCGTAAGAGTCGACTAAGGGAGCAAAATACGCAGGACAACAGCACTGCAGAGAGAAGCAAAACTTGAAACAAACCCTATACCAACCCGTCTGGCCAGCGTGGTATAGTAGGCCAAAACATCCTTCCTAAAGAGAGGCCTATGTCCAGCAGTGGACTATTAAAGGTTGTTGATGATAATATTTTTTCTGCTCAATAATTCTAAATAATATATTTACACCTACATTAGCTTGACTTTTACATTAAGTTATACCACAGACTGCACGGAGTAGTTTAAGCGGTCATAAACGCCGAGTGTTATGGGTTCGATCCTTCGAACTCTTTGTATGATCCACAAATTGTTATTCTGAGTCTGAGTCTTCTTTGTGTCCGTTTCAAGTCCCCCCACTACTCAGAATATATTCCTAGTGCGGGAGTTGTCTTTAAAAAAAAACATATGCACTAACTTCTGACACTCTATCCACTGTTCGACAACTTTCTGTGTGAGCCGCAGTTTATCGTCCCACTCCTGGATACGCAGCTCGAAGGCCGCTTTGAAAGGGCTGAATCCCAACTGTTGGGTTATCAGGAGATGCTCATCCAATAATTGAAGAGTCTCATCCGCTATCTTCATTATATGTGTACCTGGTGATAAATTATAATTATGATGATTAAAATTTGCAACTTAATGAAATAATGAAGCCAAGAGACATTAAATATGCTGCTATTAAATATGCTAAGAACACGCCAAGGCGTAGTTTAATTGGTCTCACTTCTTAGTTCTGAGCATGAAACATATCAGAGCCGTGGCAGAGCCATGCTTCGGCACACAAAAATCTGTGTCAAGCATTTCTTTCGATTCATATCCCCGAGTGAATGAGGTAACCAGAGACTTAACACTTATATTCCCCTCCTCCCTTCTCTTCCACTCTCCACTTATTATGTGGGCCCGGTGGTCATTTACGACTCTTGAGTTACAGGTGATGTCGCTATCCGTGTGGCGACGGATTAAGAACATAGAGTGTTCCCCCATATTACCCCTATTCATCCCTTGGGTGTCGTAAGAGCCGACTAAGGGAGCAAACTACTCAGGACAACAGCACTGCAAAAAGAAGGAAAACTTGAAACAAACCCTTTACCAACCCGTCTGGCCAGCGTTGTGTAGTAGGCCTAAACCTCCATTGTAAGGAGAGGCCTATGTTTCGCAGTGAACTATTAGGGGCTGTTGATGAGTTACAGGTTCAACCGTGGTCGGCCTCACAGAAAACCGGAATTAAGCAATTTTTTTCTTGCTTTTTACCGAGTGAGTGAGGTTAGAGGAGCCCAAACCTCACCTCCCCTGGACTTGTCTCTTGGGTTGTATGTGTCCATGGGCGGCGAGTGCCACTTGCCATCAGGTGACCCGTATCTTCGTAGGCCTTCATATCAAATACAAAAGAAAAGAATTATGACTTAGTTCTAGCACAAAATATAGTCAAATACTTTACCAGTATTCTTATAAGGCGAGAGCTCCATAATCTTGGTGGCCCAATCTCCTTGCATCTTATCCAGGGACTGCTCGATGACGTACTCTTTGGAGGCGAGTTCGCCGATCTCCGCGATCAGCTCCCCGTGCTCAGCCACTCCTTGCTTCAGGCACATTTGGAATGTTTGCTTCTCGTTCATCGTTACAGTTATGCCTGCAACCGTCATGTCATCATACACAAATTCTTACATAACTTCATCTGCAACTCCTTCATCATGCGTTAATATTCAGATTATCATCACCTATTCCCCTGTATCAGCACTCGCATTCTTGCCAGCCAAGACTGACAACATGACGTAAAAAATTACTTTTCGTAATTAGTCCCTGACCTAATTATTTTGACGGGCTTGTTGGTCTAGTGGTTAGTTACTGTGACTGCTAAGTCGGAGGACATGGGTTAGATTTTCACCCAGCTCAAATAACCCTCCCCCCCTACCCCTAGCTTACCATCCGGTGACCCGTCTGCTCGTTTGCTTTCTCTATCCCATAAAGAAAATAATATATAATTTGTGCTGTCCAATTCATTCATTCACTCTCAAAATCTTACCCGATTTCTCCATAAACTCGTTCCAGTGCCTCTCCTTCATGCCGGGGTTCCTCACGGCTTGTAGCACAGGAATTAAAGGTCTAAACTCATCAATAGCGTCCTATTTTAGGTGAAAAAGATAAACAAATGTAATGCAAATAATTAAAGTTGATAACCGATACAATACAAGAAAGACAAAGAAAGGTGGTAAAACCAAAAATTAATAACTATTACGGAGAGGGAAAGACTAAATATCTAATCCATAAAATATTTAATGCAATAGAACTCTTAAGAACAGAACATAAAATAAGGAAAAATATGTCAAAACTGAAGTTGAAGGATCTAGTGCTTGGCGAAGGTGACACTTCTATCAGTGAGGTCCGTTAGCGCCAGGCAGTCGATCCGGATATTGAGTTATAGGGTATTTATATATATATATAGGTTAGTACTTGTATATAGAACTTATGTAAGGTGTTTATCATCATCATCATCATCAGCCTATCGCAGTCCACTGCTGGACATAGGCCTCTCCCATTGCACGCCACTTAGATCGATTTTTGGCTTCTCGCATCCAGCTCCTGCCAGCCATCTTGCGCAAATCGTCACTCCACCTGGCCTGTGTTATTAAGGTGTTTATAATAAATATAAAATTGTTCAAGAGCGTATCTCGCCAACAAACTTGGCGAGGAAGTTATGAATGTTAATATTGTTTTTTTATGAATAAATTATATCCTAGCAGCTGTACGTGACTGTACCAAAAGTGTAAAGTACATACGTAGTTTAATACATTGTAGACTCGATCGTCAGTCTTTGTAAGACACTCTGTGTACGAATCCCGAACAATAAACACGAAAAAAATGACTAAAAACGTTTACGATGCAGTTATGGGTGAGGATTTGTTGGGCAATATAATGGAATCAAAATTTGCATGAAGTTTGATTTAATGAATCGAAAAATTTGGTATGTACGCTTATTTTTTCTATACGGAAATCCCCTAGGATACCACCATGAGGGTTACGGCGGACTCAAACCGACTATAAACCGCACGCCATCTCGGGTATGGAAGTCGTTCAGCAACCTCCGGTGGCTGAGCCGTCTGCGATACCTGTCCCGTCCCGGGCCTGGCGGACCGGGATAGTTCTAAGCCTCTCTCGGTCCCACTCCACCGTCTCCTTCGCAGGTATAACTTTCCCGCAGTATGGTACCGAGCGAGATAATTGCCACTCCGAAGGTTTCACGAGGTCACACCTCTGCTAAACCCACAGTGGGTATTCTGCCAGCATGTAAAGCGCCACTGTGATGGTGTGACTGTGTAGTCCGATCATCACAGTGGTAGCACTTAGGCGTTGGCTTGTGAATTAAACACAGATGCTCTCCGAAGCGTCTTTTCCCGGTGATCACCTACGTTAGCCGGTATGAGAGAGGGTCCCATGATGCTTCTCGAGCCAATCCTCCATAACGGGTGTTACCGTCGGAATAACTGCTATCCTACCTTATCACGTAAATAATTAATAAGGACTCACTCGAATGGTATTTGCGACGGACTGCACTTTAGGAAGATCTGCGAAAGTCCGGATGCACTTCACGATCGTTTTGTAATATTCATTTATTGACGGTTCTATTGAATCAGCGTCTACATACATGAGGGGGTTGTCGAACCATACTTCGCGGGACTTTAGGAAATCTGAAAAGAAAAGGACAAACAAAGTTGACACCAGTAACAGGTTTCAGGCAACTTTTTAAAGACTCTTTCAGCGAATTATTTGGTAATAGTTTTATTTTCTTTTTAATTAAGGCACATAATATAATAGGAACTCCTAGTTAGATTAGAAAATTTCTTTGTACACTTGATAATCCTGATCTTGAAGAAGATAATAATCAGGATCTATTTACTTTTTTTATTACCAATAAACTATTTCGGCCAGACTTGGACCTGTTAGTCTAGTAGTTAGTGGCCCTGACTACTAAGACGAAAGTCGTGGTTTCAATTCCCACCCAGGACAAATATTGTGTGATAAGCACGGGTGTAAGATATGTCTGGGTGTCATCATCAACAGCCCACAATAGTCCACTGCTGAACATAGGCCTCTCCTTAGAAAGGAGGTTTTGGCCTACTATACCACGCTGGCCAGACGGGTTGGTATTGGGTTTGTTTCAAGTTTTCTTTTTGCAGTGCTGTTGTCCTGTGCAGTTTGTTCCCTTAGTCGTCTCTGACGACACCCACGGGATGAATAGGGGTGGTGACACTCTGTATTCTTAATCCGTCACCACACGGACGGACGGTCTGGGTATAATTTATCTATAATATGTATGTATTCTGAAATATTTATAAATAAAAAATGGTAGGAATTTCTTCGTTAAAATTTATTTATAATTTGAAGCAACTAACTATTGATGAAATTTGCAGATGATATTAAAAAAATCAAAGTACAGTTGAACATATATATGGATACCTGATGCAGTCACCCACAAGTTCCTGTAGGGCTCAAACTCTTTCACCAACCTGTTCAGGTCAGCAAATGGGACAATAGGCTGTCCGAATAGTTTTTGGCGCGTGTTGAGGACACGTCCCCAGTCCTGTGATTCTTTCATGCCTTTCCACGCTTTCTTTATGTCGTTAGCTATTTCATGAACCTGAATAAAAAGAAAAAAAAATCGGACATCTGATACAACGCCATCTAGCTTCAAACTAAGCAGAGCTTGTACTATGAAAGCTAGATTGACTGATCTGACTCTCTTGACTGATCCTTATATACTTTTTTCTGTAAATACATACATATTATACATGGAAAGCAACCAAATTCCAATACAAATATTTGCAGATCATATAAACATTTGGTCCGAACCGGAAATCGAACCCGAAATCGTAAGCAATCGCATACGCTACCACTGCGCCTTTTCGTTTTCTGGCAGATGGGTTCATATCCAGCAACAGACCCAATAATAAGTTGTTGGGTACGTTGCTAGATATGAGCCCCACTTCCTATGAGAAAAGTTGGGCATAAATAGTATGTAATGATCATCAACAGCCTTTAGCAGTCCACTGCTGGACATAGGTCTCTCCTATGAAAGGAGGTTTTGGTCTACTATACCACGCTGGCCAGAAGGTTGGTAGAAGGTTTGTTTCAAGTTTCCTTCTATTTCCGCTATGTACTGATCGCCTAAGGAATATTGAGCGTACACAAAATCTGCATTTCTGAATATCTAAGTATGCACATGGAATATTTGCTTGAAAAATTAATAAAAGTCGTATATATTTTTATTTTTTTATGTTAGAGGGGCAGACGAGCAGACGGGTCACCTGATGAAAAGTGCCTATCGCCGCCCATGAACGTCTGCAACTCAGGAGTCATGAACGTGTTGCCGGCCAAAATACCAGATTTTTTATTAAAATGACAACTATTTTTCCAGCTCAAGTATAAAAGGGAGTAAGTGGCCTAAACTCACCCTTGAAAAATCGGACTGCAAGGTAAGTTGCATGCACTGAGCAGTGAAAATGTCGATCCTATCAAATAGAGTCTGTTCATCTTGTTGGTGCAACTTCCAGAACTTCTCCTGTTCCTCCTCCAGGAATAGAGTGGTCTCATCCACCTATGAGTTTTGGATATTAAAACATTGTACGTTTATATTTACACCTTTTTTATTACATAGATATAATTTATTAAACTCAAAATATCTTTGTTTCATAAAAAAAAATGTTTAAAATCGTCTTTCATGTAGACTCTACAGTTGTAGATCAATACACACAATAGCAACAATCTCTGATGTGTTAAATAGTTAGCAAATAAATCTAATAAAAATTAAACTTATACAAAATCTATGATATGCCTGTGCCGATCTACAGCCGCCTGTTTTTAGAACAAAACGGACACAAAGAATACCCAGAGTCAGAATAACAATTTGTGGATCACACAAAGTGGTGTCCCATGTGGGGATTGAACCCACAACACTCAGCGCAGTAGTAAGTGGCGTGCAGTCAATATCACTTTACAAAAAAAATCATGCTGCAATAATGTTTCACGTTAAAGCTGTATTCAATTGACGCTCGACTAAAGAGACACAGGTGGTTTTGAGATGCTGACGTCTTTGAGTGGCGGTAGTCACTGACCGCGAGGTAAGCCTTGTGCTCGTTGGCACCATTAAAAGAAATATTACTTTGAAGAAAAAAAAGTGATATAAGGAATATCGAACTAAGATTGCCGACCTGTTTATTTATTTGTTGAGGCCAGCCCACAGCTTCCCAAAGCGCTCTGAAATCTTCGTTCTCCAATGAATAGAAAAACGCATCGAGGACTTCATAGTTCTGCAGATAAAATAAATACATACACGTTGATCCATATATACCTATATAACTTATTATTTCCTACTTTGGAGTTGGTGAGTATCGCGGATGAGGGAGAGCTTCCAACCCCAGCTCTTGCAGCTTGGAGACTGTCTGTTGCGCAGTATGGGGTCGCGCGTTGTCGTGAAGGAGCAGTGGGGACGACCGATTGACCAAAGCTGGTTGCAGATGTGACCACCAGAGCTTGCACCTACCGACTATTACTTTTTCCAAAATTTAGACAACTTTTTAGTGGGTAAAAAATTCAATTCCCGAGTGGCAGTTCAAAATACCTTTGAAGAGTTTGTTGCCTCCCGTAAAGCTGATTTTTACAAGAAGGGCATCAATAAACTGCCAATGCGTTGGCAAAGATGCGTCGATTGCATAGGTGATTACTTCGAATAACAGAAAGAAAAAAGTTTGAAAAAATTAGTACTTTCACTTATTGCATACAAAACGGCAATTTCATAGGTAAAGACCTATTATATATAAATAAAAATACTGGACTATAAGGAGGTGTACTATCAATGAAGGTAATTTCGCCATCTCAACTAGGTAATTATATATACATTCTTTTTAAATGTGAAACAGTTTGTGAACATCCTGATTTCAAGTGCGAGCGCATTCCAGACCAGCTTGCACAAAAAACGAAGAGTTCATGAAGTCGGAGTTGTGGGAGGGATACGGGAGGAGCAAATTATTTGTTGAGCGAAGATTTCTTTAGTGATTAGCGGATAGGAAACGCAAATACAGATCAAGGCAAGTTGGTGAAAATGGGGAGTTGAGGAATAAAAAGAAAGAAGTCAGCGCTCGCTGATAACGGCGCAGGCGAATCGGTAACCATTTTAATTGGGAACGTAAAGCAGACAGGGTTTTATCAGGGTACGTTTTGAGTGATTGACACCGGCAGTCTATTACTTAACTTTCGACTTAAATATAGGTACTTTTTCTGACATTCGTCAAATTTTCATCAAGGCACCATCATTTATAATTAATTATTTTGGAAGAGTTATTATTATAGGTAGTTATTATTACACAATAATTTTTAGACCGAAACCAACAAGTGCTTTCACCGTGTTTAAATATCTTATAAAATATATTATATCTATTTTATGATCCATCAGACTCATCATCATCGTAACTTTAATGTCTTTTGCCCAATTTTTTGGGGTCGACGTCATGAGTAACATTGAAAAAGGGATTAGGTTGGTTTCTTTTCAGCCGCTCATATGCCTGACGCCAAAACGTCTTGGGAATGTAAGTATTATCAGGGGGGAGATAAGTCAACGATAGATGGTTTCCGAGGGGATTTCCGCACGGAAAAAAAGGGGGGGAGATGTGCAGATCTTAATGTATGTCTCCAGGGTGATAATACTGACATTCCACAAGGGATGCCGCAAACACTGAATGGGGAAACGGGACTCAGACGGGAGAAGACACTTCTCGGAAAGATAAGGGGCGCATACTCATATGACTGTCTTATGATTGATGACGCTACCATGTCAGGGAAATCAATGCGCAATAGTATTCATTATTAAAAGGCAAAAAAGAAGTTACAGGAGGGCGTTATTTACACGCCGTAGATGGCCCGAGGCCCGAGGGTATCAGGGATTTCCTTCCTAGAGTACACCTGGTTCCCCGGCAACTGGTACCCGAGACGGCGTGCGCTTTTTGGCCGGTTCGAGTCCGAAGTTTAAATACAAGTCTTACCGTGTGTACTCTCTTCATAATGTCGTCTTGCGTCTTCAAAGCAAATGGTATCGACTCCATCCACTCTCTGATCTCAAACACATGCTCAATAGTGTTAGGTTTCTCGCCTAATTTACGCATAATATTTTTGTAAGCCTGTAAAACGTCGTCCACCACCAGTCGCACCTCCTCACTCCACATCACCAAAAGAGCCTTCATTATATTCTCTCTCTTTGTCACTAACTGTTGCTGTAAAATAAATTAGTAAATGTGTGCAAAAGTTTTCCACAAACACGTTGCATAATTTGGACACCCTGTGTATTTTACACCAATCTACTTAGTAAAACAAAGCCGGCTTTGTATGGTATCAACAATAATAAACGTAAAAGCACTTTATTATAATAATAATATTCTACCACATTCACACAACGCCATCTAGTCCTAAACTAAGCAGAGCTTGTACTACTAGACAACTGATATAAATACAAAAAATACTTTTTTTTGTAAATACATACATATTATACATAGAAGCACCCAGACCAAATCAAACATTAAATGTTCAGGCACACAAATGTTTGACTTGAGCGGGAATCGAACCCGCGACCTTTGGAATAGCAGTCTGTTACAGAAACCACTACGCCATCCAATACCACGTCGGTTTCAAACCAATAAGTTGCCAACATCCATAGGTGTTTCCTATGGACTTGCAACTCTAGAGGACTCGAATGAGTGCTGCCTACTCCTAAGAAACTTGTAATTTCACTCCATTATTTTCTTTTTACGGAATGGGGATACCCCCAAGAGTTATACATTACTTTAAGAACTTCAAACCTCGGCAAGAAGTTCATTCAAAAGCCTGGAAACTTTTAAATAGAAAAATCTAAAATGATAAAATACGATTATTTTAATGGTTAAACTTTTGATAGCTGAACTGTCCGTGTGGTGACAGTTTAAGAATACGGATTGTCACCACCCCCAATCATCCCGTGGGTGTCATAAGAGCCGACTAAGGGAGTAAACTACGCAGGATAACAATACTGCAAACAGAAAGACACCTTTAAACCAAACCGTCTGGCCAGCGTGGTATAGTAGGCCAAAACCTCCTTTCTAAGGAGTGGCCTATGTCGAGCAGTGGACTGTTAAAGGCTGTTCATGATGATGATGAATAGTTAAACCATTTTATAGATTTGTATCACATCAAATCATCACATCAACAACCATTGTCCATTGCTTAACATAGGCATCTTTTTCAAAAAGTTTTGGCCTACTATACCAAATACTATGCTATTTTTATGTTAAAATGTTAATCCTTACCTTAAGTGTGTCCACGTTGATAGCAAAAGGTCCAATGCTAATGTATTGGGGTAGGCGCCATATTAGCTCCTGCTTGGCGTCGTAATGAGACTGAATTTCTTGTTTCGTTTCCGATGCAGAGTGATTCTCTGTACGAAATTCTCTAAAACATAATTGTTGTTTTAAGAGTCGGGTTAAAAAAATATATATAATATGAATTTTTTTTCAATGTTTTGCACGTCAATAAATTTTCTGTCGGCGGCTACACGTAAATCTCCTGTTTATAATCTTAACCTTAACCCCGTTTTAAAATAAAACTATCATCATAAATCTTGGGTAATGGTGTGTATCAAGAGTAGTTTCAGAGAAATACAATCAAAACTGGAAGCATTTTCATAGGAAATTGTTTTATTTAAGCCTTATACCTAAAAACAATTATATTATGTAGGAACTTGTATAAAGCTTTAGAAAAAAAAACCTTTTTATCACTAGCGTAAAAGTGACATTAGATTGGCACGAGATTCGCATACAAATCGTACTAACAGAAAATATGAGTTTTTTTTTTTAATTTCGGACATCTGACACACAATGCCATCTAGTTTCAAACTAAGCAAAGTTTATACTATGAAAGCTAGATTGACTGATAGAATAATTGAATACTTTTTTTTTGTAAATACATACTTATTATACACAGAAAACACCTGAACTTCGAAACAAATATTTGCAGATCATACAAACATTTGACGAACGAATGGCGTAGTAGTTTCTGTAACGGACTGCTATTCCAAAGGTCGCATTGTCCAAAGGTCGGTCACATTTAATGTTTGATTTGGTCTGAGTGTTTCTATGTATAATAAGTATGTATTTACAAAAAAAATAATTAAGTATTATATCAGTCAATCTAGCTTTCATAGTACAAACTTTGCTTAGTTTGAAACTAGATGGCGTTGTGTGTCAGATGTCCGAAATTAAAAAAAAAACTCATATTTTCTGTTAGTACGATTTGACTAGATGGCGTTGTGTGAATGTGGTAGAATATTATTATTATTATTATTTGCTCCACTGCGCCACCGTCTGAAGATTATAATAAATGTACTATAAAATGCTTGACTAACTCAACATAAGCTTCAATATCCAACTTATAAATATCCTTGTACTCTTCGAACTGACGCTTGTACGCTTTAAGAGGTATTATCGCCTTCTTATAGGCTAACTTTAGCCTCTCCCAATAGTCCACCACATTTGGCTCCAGGAAACCTGATAATAATCATCAATAATAAATATATAATCTCATAGAAACACTACGGGAAGCAATGCTTTCGTTGCTATTTAACCTCCGACGCAAAAACGACGGGACGAATAATTTGACGTGTCTGTGTGTGTGTGTCTGTTTCTGGCATCGTAGCTACAAAACGGATGAACCGATTTTATTTTGTTTTTTTTTGTTTTGAAGGTGAATTAGTCGGGAGTGTTCTTAGCTATGTTTGATGAAAAATGATCCAAGATGGCCGCCGCCACCAAATGGCGTATTACATATTTTTTCACAATTCCCTCAATATGGGTATCAAATGAAAGGGTTTGACTAGTAAAATACTATACTATACACTATGACAAATTCCAAATCCAAGATGTATGTCAGGGTTTTTTTTTTTTTTTTTAATTTATTATCGAGTGAGGTTACCAGAGTGCAGCCTTCTCCCCCCTGATTCCTGGGAGGGGGGCAAGAGGCAAACGGCGGCAATGCACTTGTGACTATTAAGATGCAAGTGTCCACGTCGGTACACTGGTCATGATTCGAACCCACGACTTCTTGATCGCAAGTCCAATGCCTTAACCACTAGGCTACCGCCGCTTATTACACTAGCAATTGCAACAATCTGTCTAACATTGTCAAGTATACTGAATCGAGGGGTAGAAAATAACAATAACGAGGGAAAAAGCTAGTTTTTCTTTGTGTAATAGGGGGCAGACGAGCAGACGGGGCACCTGATGGAAAGTGACTATCGCCGCCCATGAAATAATAGAATAATAATAATAGTTACGTAATAGAAACTTACCAACAGACGTAAGGTACAGCTCCTTATCAAACACAAGGCCAGTTACGATCATGGGGTGCACTTGTTTTATGAAGTGACACCGATACAGCATCTCTTTAAACAGCTTTTGGATCACGATCTACGAGAATTACGGTTGTTAATGAATATTTCTGATAATATTTTTAATATTTCTGACATCTTACACTCAACGTCATCTAGTTTTAAACTAAGCAGAACTTGGACTATGAAAGCTAGATTGACTTATAGAATACTTATATAACAAAGAAAACACCCAAACTCCGAAACAAATATTTGCATATCATACAAAAACTTGGAATCGAGCCCGAGACCTCAGCACATCAGTCGCATACGCTGACATTGTGCCACAGAGGCAGTGTTTTAGAAACCGAGACAGAATATTTTCATTGCCTGAGCTTGATGAATCCAGTTTCAAAATTGGGCAGACTTAAGGATTACACTTAAATTAACTTCGTTGTTATTTGTATAGTCTTTATGGCATAGAGTCACCTGTAGGCAAGTGACTGGTGAAGTAATCGTTGGAGAACTATGCTTTGGGGCAGGCTCAACCGGAGTGACACCACGGCCTCACAAAGCTGATGACAATCATTGCTTTTCACCAAGTGAGTCGGTCACCGGTGGCCTAAACTCCACTCAAAGAGCGTCAAGGCACCAGAGGCTTTTCAGTTACAGATCTCCATGGACAGGAACAGTCATTTGCCCTTAGCAGTGCTATTCTCTAAGGAAACAGCATGCGTCAGACATCCGGACCCCTCCTGGCGCCTGCTCGCAAAGCGTGCACACCAGCTTCCGGTGAATTCTCTGTTTAGACTACGTACGACACACGCGCACGTTGCCTCCTCGCGGGTTTGGCCACTATAGCGGATGGAGGGGAAAACCTGTCTCCGTCCACCCGCGGCCACACTCCGGCATGAGGTGCTGGTAAGTGCGCCTCCGCTGCCCGGTTCGCCGAAGACGAATTGGGTCCGAGCGGAGGTTGTCCTCCCGAGCCTTCTCCGACGCCTCCTTCTGCGAGACGACGTCTTCGCAAAAGGATGCGACCGCGGTAAAACATCTGTCACTACCGGCCATGGAGCGTATGACGGCTGCTAGCGAGAGGTCCCCTGACCCTGCGCGCCCAACCCGGGCAAATTTCCATGCCACATGAGACAATACCTTGTGTGAATGGTGAGTCTGATTTGTAAAGTCCTCCGACACATATCCGACACATTTTTAGAAGTCTTTTCATACATATAACGTACTCACCCAAAATTGATCTGGCTCTGTAGTATAATAAGGACCATCGTTAGACATCAGGATGTAAAAATAGAAGAGGGTCACGACTGAACGGAAGGGGGTATTGATGAGGTCGCTGGGATCCCACTCGTAGTCGTCTTCACACACATAGGTGCATAAGCACGGTGTCTCGCACATACTCACGAACATAGTCATTGACTGTTCGATGCAGTACCTGAGGGCGTACTGTGGAAGGCAACATTATGTAAAAGATTTATGAATGTATGTGGGTATGTGTGTTCGTATGTCCAAGACACGCCCGCGGGTGTTTCTAACTTTAAAAATGACGAATTTCCACACAACCGTTCATCCCTTATTTTACCCCTCTTGAAGGTGAATTTTACAAAAATCCTTTCGTAGTGAGTGCTTAAAAAATTTATATATGTATAGATCAAGGGATTTATAGCCACTATCATTCCATTGACACGCTATTGAGATGCCATTAACATCGGTCAAAATATCGGTATTCTACTAACATAAATTCATAGTGTCGATGGAGGAACAATGGCTCAACAATGGTGATATCAACAACATTGAGATATCTGGAAAATTAAATATAAAATTTCCTTGTAAATTTTATAAATATAAATTTCTGTCAGGGGCAGTAAGTCATTCGGAGGCCATTGGTCTTACATAGTTGGTAGTGTAAAAAAAAGTGCTAAACTATTCAGACAGTCTATTGATATAATATTAAAATAGCAGAATTGACGGCCGGGCCATGGGGTCAACAGGAACATGCAGGTAAAATACAGAAATAGATAATTGATTAATTAATTATTGATAATTAATTCAATGTAAGTGAATTCTTTCTTAAACTTTCTCAAAGGCCGGCAACGCACTTGTGACACCTGAGGTACAGGCGTCCACAGTCGGCGGTAGTCACTTTTCATCAGGTGACTCTGCTGTGTCTGCTATACTCTGCTCGTTTGCCCTCTGAAAAAGTTAAATAGAGCGGACTAGAAAATGGACCGCTTTAATCAAATATCACCACAAGAATAAGTTAAAAAATAAACATATGGTACAGCTTCGCCTTGTAGCTAGCTTGTAGATGGTAAGGTAAGGTATAATTCAAAGGTGTAAGGTCACTGCTATTTGTAGATACCAAGACTACAAAATAGTGGTATTCAGTTTAAGAACGACGTATTTACCTCCTTAGACAGGAGGCTTTGGCCTACTATACCACGCTAAGGAGAGGCCTATGTCCAGCAGTGGACTATTACAGGTTGTTGATGATGATGATGTATTTACCTGCATGCGAAACCTGATAAGTTGCATTAGTCTTGACAATTTGCTAACGCCGTAAAAGTCCCAGTTCTTCTCGTAAATATTGTACCAACTGACGAAAAAGGGAACGCGTTAAATATGAGATAACGTTAGGTTAACTCGTTTAGTTTTCTCAAGTAGTTGAAACCAGTTGTTTTTATAACTGTGTGTGTAACATACCCTTTGCCAACATCACGAAACGACATCCTGATCGCATGAGCAGTGTTGTTCAGCCAAGTTATGTTCAAATATTTCAACATCTGAAACGCGGAATCTCACTGAACTCGAATATTGGAAAGAATATAATAAAAAAAAGCCTTAAATTAGCAAATATACAAAGTCGCACATTTAGATATAGGTACCCAATATTACTTAATATTAAATTTATAACGTTCCTATAAAATATCATGTAAAGGAATCGGAAACAAGTTGACCCGTAAAAGTATTAACCTACTTTTTTGTTTATTAAATGCACAAAACACATTACAATAAATTAAAACATAAATCATAAATACATCTTTCGGAACTGGATCATAACGTAACTCATAATAATATGTGTACAAAGAAAAACAATTAAGTTTTTTTTTAAAAGTCATGATAATATTGTATTGTACAATCAGTAACAAAGTAAGTAAGTAGCTAATGTGATGTAGAGATTTGGATGCTAATCCAAACCTCACTATGGAGGATGACTTTCACTAATTTACTATATCTGTTATAGTTATGATCAAAAACGTCTAGTAATTTATTGATTTTTGAGATATCATTTTATTGACGGGCCATTCTTGTTAATGGATTATAGTAGGAAATAATGTTGGTGTCATTAGCCCTACGGGCACTAAATTTAATATTGAAACTGATTTCAGAAAGTAACTGTGGTGAATCAATAATATAATGTATAATTTTCCCTCCTTTCTAAGGAGAGGCCTATGTCCAGCAGTGGACTGTTAAAGGCTGTTGAGAATTTTAAGGAATTTTCTCTGAATACGTTCAATATCATCAATATGGACCTTGTAAATAATTAACTAAAATTATGTTTTAAAATTTAGAAAATATTGATACGCAGCTTTGCAAATGCTTCTTACGCGCATTTGTAATCTCACTGCCGATATATAATATCTGACATCTCACCTACTAACCATCTGACTGCCAACTCTAGCATAGAGCTGGGGAATCACCCCCAAAAATAACAGGAAAGCAAGATGCTACGAATAAAAAAGAAATAAATATTCAATTGCGATACAATGAAATCTGTCCTTCTCTTAACATAACTTTGAAGTTAAACATTATTATGTTGTTGCGTGTTAATCAGCATACATAATAATCCATTTTAATTTTTAGAAAGTTTATTTTTAAGTGGGATCTTTTAAATTTAATTAGTCATTGAACGTTATTGAATAAAAACGAAACAAAATCTTTTTACAAATTAATCAATAAACATTACCATACTTGTACAATGCTGCTGCGCTGCGTCAAACTCTACCAGGTCGACATTCCTCCCGTAGTTAGCCGTGAAGAACAACATGGTCTCCACCTATCCATAAATTAATAATTATACATGCATTAGCAGGAGAAAATAATAATAACTTGACACATCTCGCACACAGTCCTATCCTAAATACCATCGATCTGGTAGAACAAGAAAATATCATAATCCGGGGAACCCTGACGGACCCTGGGCCATCTACGGTCTGTAGATGACCCCCTCGTGTGTGGAAATCACGGTGTTTCCATTCTACAACCTAAAGGGCGCGCTCGTTCCACAGCGCGTCGCGCCGCCAACCCCGTTTGCGTTTGTTAGGGTGACAGATGCCGTCACCCGTCTCCCCCAGGCCTGCGCTTATGGAGGACGGAGGTCGTTCTTCAACCTCCGGCACCTAATGTACCTGGCCCGTTCTCGGGCCTGGCAGACCCCCCCTTAAGCTTGACCTAAAGCAGAACAATTTGTCGATTTAGTTACACGCGCTAATCTCAGGAATCACTAGTACTGATTGATAATTGAAAAATTATTTTAGTGTAGGATAGCCTATTTATCGCTGAAGGCTATATAACATTACACTACCAACAATAGGAGCCGAGCATCAATGAAAAATGTTACAAAAGAGGGGGGGAAATATTCCTTTTGAGAGTCGCAGATGAAATTGCGAGGGTCTGCTAGTTTTATGTATAAATGTGTAATACGACACATTCTAAACACCATGGCACTAAGCTTCAGAACCCGCAATAAAATAAACAGTATACAAGTACCTTAAGACACTCATCAACGACCATGTGGATGCAGGATATCGCTTCGCGGATCACATACAAAGAGAACCACATGTTGTGCTTCCTACGTCCTGCAAAATCTTCCATGATGCATGGATATCTGCCTGTCATCAGAGATACCTGGTTAGTGCTTGCTAGTTAATGCTTAGGCTCATATGGACCGGCAGGACCGTAGTGATACCACTGAGTGACTGAGTTAGGTTAACGAAGGCCCAAAATCCCCTCAGAGCCCCCTCGGCCCTGGCAATTTTTTATTGGTTCATACGGAAATTATATACCATGAAAATAAAAAAGAATGTTCTGAATCGGTTTATGAATGCCAGAGTTTTAAGATCCCAAACTTAATAATAAGAATAATAGTAAAAAGAAAATAAAGAATTGAGAAGCTCGAACATTGACACTTCAGGATCCGAAATAAACAGTATATAAATATGAGTATCATAAGGTATCATAATATACTGTTTATTTCGGGTCAGTTGTTGACCATAAGTTGATGAGCCAACGACCTTGTGCTCAACAACTTTTCTTGAAGCCAGTTAGACGTTAGTTAGCCATACGCCCACCACTGTAACTCCTGTACACCAGGATCCACAGTAGTGATCCACAGTAGTGACAGAAAGTTGATCGGAACTGAATTGTGACCGAACTTTTATTACGAGAATTGGCCTTCAGCATTGGGACTAATCCCACCCACACACCCACCACTGTAACTCCTGTACAGCAGGATCCACAGCAGTGACCCACGAACACACCGAGTTATGACACTCGGGAAGTCCCAGGAAGAAATTAAACTGTCTTGAAACTCGCAACGAAATTAATCAGAAGAAAATTGGAGGAGTTGGATGGAAATGGATGGATAGTTCCAAATTGCAAGTGTTATAGCCTGTATAATTACCGTAGTCCGGTACAGGTGCCACGTAATCTTTGGTAGGAACATCGATAAACTTATAGATATCTCGATGTTTCTGTATTGTGTTAATTATTCTCATTTTCCCTTCCATCTTTTGGTAATGAACTTCCACCTAGAAACACGAATATTATTTAGTGATAACACTTACTAATATTATAAATGGATACGTTATCAATCAGGAAGGTGCAAAAAAATAATATATCTTAAATCCAAGAACAATAGTTTTGAGTGTTGAAACATAAATTTTTGGCAGGCATATCAATTTCCAAACATATAATAACTACTATCTACTATGATCAACAAGATGCTGATGAGATGTGGGATAGCTGCCCGGTGGTAGCTGCCCAGGACAGCATCCCCTCCACACACAACCGCATCTAGTGTGGAAGTTATTTGTTTACAGGAGACTCTGTTTCTTGGGGATCTAAAAGGACGGACTCGTTAAACCAAACTTGTGGCTTGGCTCCAATTTCATACGTTCCGAAGGTGGAGATCGAAGTAACCGTTCTAGGAAATCAATCCAAGAACCTACGGACCCTGGGTCAACACCCTCCGAATGTTGAATTCCGGCAGTACTTCTTGATCACATATCGGTTTTAGTCAAAGCGGTGTTCGAAAACAGTTTGTAACTTCTCTGATTGAAGCTGCCGAAACTTGATTCTTCCACGGCCTAAAGTTATTATTTAATCACTAATAGGTACAAAAATGCGCTATGCAGTTTTCTGTATACCTCATCATACCTTAACTAGTCCACTGCTGGACATAGGCCTCTCCTTAAAAGGGAGGTTTTGGCCTGCTATACCACGCTGGCCAGACGGGTTGGTATAGGGTTTGTTGTTCAAGTTTTCCTTCTCTTTGCAGTGTTGTTGTCCTGCGTAGTTTACTCCCTTAGTCGGCTCTTACGACACCTTCGGGATGAATAGGGGCGTGTACAGTCTGTATTCTTAATCCGTCACCACCGTATACCTAATGATTGTCATTCAAAATTTCATAATGATAAGTTGACCAGTGAAAGCAGTGTAGCGAAACAAACGAAAAATAAATTTAAGGATTAGTATTACGAACCTCTTTCTGAAGTTGAAAAAATTGATCCTTATGAAGTTCTTTGGCCTGACGATGGATGAGAACCAGATTCACGATTTTAGGCATAAAGTGCCGCGGCTGTATAGGCAGTCCGTGCAGTATTAGACAATCTAAATATTGATAGAATCTGAAAAACAAAACGTCGTCCTCACTGTCCTTCCTAAAGGTTATGGCTACCTTATGGCAAGAGATTATTATAGAGATTAATATTCTAGTTTATTTTTTCTCTGTTCGAGATATAAAAACATATTACATGAACATCTGATGGCCATTTACAAATATCCGCTCAGAAATATATGTGTAGCATCAAATTGTAAGTCAAAATACAGAATTTGTAGTCAATCAAGAAATCTCTTAGCTGAAATGTTTTTAAGTTTTGAAACACTGCTATTATTGCATGTTTCAGAGGCATCATGGCTTTCATCAGTCTTAACTAATTATTTTGATAGATAATTAATTATAAATGTGATTATATTCGACTGCACGGATGGCGTAGTGGTTTAAGCGGTCGCCACGCCGCTTCCTACTACGCTGAGTGTTATGGGTTCGCTCCCCACATGGGACGACACTTTGTGTGATCCACAAATTGTTGTTCTGAGTCTGAGTGTACTTTGTGTCCGTTTCATGTATGATTGTAAAGTCCCCGCGAAACAGAATATATTCCTAATGCGGGAGTTGTAAAAAAAACAAAAAGAAAAAAAAATCGTTAACTTCTCAGAGAATGAAAATTTAAAGTCATTCAGTTGCAGTCACCCTTTTATTAGGGGTCTGTGCAAAATTAAACATCTTTTTTAGGGTTCCGTACCTCAAAAGGTAAAAAAGGAACCCTTATAAGATCACTTTCTTGTCCGTATGTCCGTGTGTCACCACCGATTTACTCAGGAACGGGTAGACATAGCAAGTTGAAATTGATACCAGATTCTGAGGTTTATGGTCCCTATTAGGTGAATAAAAATCAAGGTCCTCAGTCAACACGATAAAAAGATATGGACAAATTTCGATTATCATGAAAACTTTTAAGTACCAAAATTTACCTTAGTTTTCAACTTTTTTTATTTTTCAGAATTTTCTCTTTACTTGTGCTGTAAGACCTTACTTTTGACCAAAATTGAGAATTCTAGGTCAACGGGTACTACCATATTGGTTTTCGACCCAAAACCTATATGGTAGTTCCCGTTGACCTAGAATCACGAAATTTGGCAAAAAGAAACGTCTTACAGCACAAATAAAAGAATAAATCCAAAAAATTAAAAAAGTTGAAAATGAAGATAAATGTTGGCACTTACAAATTTTCGCGAAAATCTACGTAAAATCTGGGTAGGTAGGGAACCTTCGGTGCACGAGTTCGACTCGTACCTGACCGGTTTTTTTACCTTCGGTATTGCAATGTGGGAATGGAGAGCATAATAAAAACAAACCTTATATTATTCTCAACTTCCTTTCGAAACTCCACTGCAAACTTGAGCCGCATAGCGTAAGTGTCGGGATCATCCGCTTTAAACAAGAGACGAATCCGTGGAATGCTGCGAAAATTTAGTTTACCTCAAATATCATCTCTTATGGTTTCTCTCTTTCTCATTTAATGATGTATGCCGTGCTGTGGGAGATCCATGCTCAGGCACAAACTGGCCAACTAAACCGGAGTGATACGACGGCCTCACAGAAAATCGGTGTTAAGCAGTTTTTTCGGTGCTTTTCATCGGGCGAGTGATATTGCCGCAGAGTAAACCCCCCGCCCCCTTCGCTTCTGCTTCTGGGGAGAGAGACTAAAAGGGCGACAACGCACTTGTGACTCTTGAGTTATAGGTCTCCATGGGCGGTAGTCACTTACCATCAGGTGACCCGACTGCTCATTTGCCCCCCTATAACATAAAAAATTTACTAGTACTGAGTTTTTTCTTGTTTATTACACCTTTACACGCTACCTACTCAACCAATCGCCATTTTCTTTTAAATACCAGAAAAGACCAGATGGTATCTTACAACCAGAAAATATACACACGACAAACGAAATACCTGGTCAGGTATATATGTGTATGTTATTCCGATAAGTATATGACTATACGTTTGTATTTGTGTGAATTGTAAATAACTCGTGTCTTCACTTACACATTTGCAAATATTCAAATTGCGGCAGTAGTCACCTACTATCAGATCCCTCCCCCCCCCCCCTTCATACCATAAAAAACAGCAGTTATACATACGAATATGTTCTCTTGGTACCATCCAAAGCCATAATATCCCATCTTCCAGTTGTTGGGTCATGGCCTAAAGCTGCGACGTTGGTCCACTGGAAAGGACAGACAATGCTAAACAAAGGTTTTGCCATCAACTTGGGAGTGTGAGAGTTAAATACAATAATGATTATAATACAATAATTACTATTTAAAAATTAGCACTGACTATACATCATCATGATGTATTGTAATAAACTGGACCAAACTGGATATATCCCCTTTATTTTTTTATTTTTTTTTTCGTGCGGAAATCCCCTCGGATACCACCTGTCGGTGGCATGTCGGGCTCGAACCGACTAAAACCGCACGCCGTCTCGGGTAATATTAGCCGGGGAACCAGGTATACCCTAGAAAGGAAGTCCCTGGTGCCCCGACATACCTCGGGCCATCTACAACAAGTAGACGTATGGGAACCCCATGTTCCCTCTACTCCCTGGAAGCGAGCGCGCAACGCGCTCGCCGCCACCCCGGCCTGCTTCTGCTAGGGTGACAGATGGCCTCACCTGTCACCCCCAGGCCTGCGCTTATGGAGGACGGAGGTCGTTCTGCGACCTCCGACGCCTGAGTCACCTGCGGTAAGATTCAGTGCACCTCACTTTTCCCTATCAGAAGTCCACTATTGCCAACACGCTCAATATATACTGATATTATAAAGCTGTAGAACTTGTTTGTTTGGTTTGAATTGAATTTGAAATTCTTAAAACATCACGCTACGACTTTAGGAACCTAGCATCAAAGAAAAATGTTGCAAAACGGGAAAAAAAAAATTCCTTTTGAGAGATAGAAAAAATTATAAAAAACAAAACAAATATACCTCGTAAAGGTTATTGAGATAATGGAATAAGTCGCCATTCATTGGTCGTGCGTCCACTTTGGGTATTAAAGCCAAACCTGGGCAAGGATGCTGCTCACCATCAATCAGACCCAGTGACATCCATTCTTCAGGAACACTAAAAAGTATTACGGATTGGATTGAACACATGTTTTTTTATTGAAGAGAGGGCAGAGATGGGTCACCTGATGGAAAGTGACTACCGCTGCCCATGAACGCCTACATCTCAGGAATTACAAACGCGTTAAGGAGTACGCTCTTTTCTTGAAGGTCGTATTGGTCCGGAAATACCGCAGACGATAACTTGGTCCACAGATTAGTTGTGCGAGGCAAAAAGTGTCTTGAAAAGCGCACAGTGGTGGAGCGCCAATTATCCCTGCGATAGGGATAAAAAATTTGCCGTGTGGAACTGTGGTGGCAAGTTGCGGCCGGTACTAGTGCGTATGATTCCTCGGAGCACTCTCCATGATATATACATCTTTGTATATTATTTTGAGCATGCCGTGAGAAAACCAAGCTTTAGCAGCTGCAACTTAAGGGCCGGATCTAGCGGATAGATACCACGGCCCCACAGAAAATCGGTGTTCAGCAATTATTTCGTGGCTTTTTGCCGAGTGGTTGAGATTACCATCACACAACCGTCCCCCAGTAATTATGTTCTACTAAAGACAACTCCCTCATAAGGTATATATCCTGTGTCGCAGGTGACTTTACTAACAATTTGTAGATCACACAAAATGTCGTCCCAATTGGGGATCGAACCCAAGACACTCAGCGTAGTAGGAAACGGCGTGGTGACCGCTTATACCACTACGCCATCCGTGCAATCGCAGTACAGGTAACACTAGTGACTCTTGAGTTGCATGAGTCTTTGGGCGGCGGTAGTCGCTTACCATCAGGTGACCCGTCTGCTCGTTTGCCCCCCCCCCCCCTCCCACAGCATAAAAAATTAACCCTAATTTCGTCCCTCATTAATATTCAAACGAAGCCGAGGGCAAAAGTTAGGGTTTGAAAAGGTGTTTGTATTTTACATCAGTGGTATTATTTGACTGCCTTCGGTGGTGCAGTGGCAGCGTATGCGACTGCTTTGAATTGACCAGTTTGAATGATCTGCAAATATTTGTTTCGACGTTTGGGTGTTTTCTATGTATAATAGAAAACATATATAAGTTTTCTGTCAGTCAATCTAGCTTTCATAGTACAATCTTTGCTTAGTTTGTGACTAGTTTTGTGTGTCAGATGTCCGAAAACTCACCGACAGTCGAAGTCCGTGTTGTCGAAGATGTCGAGATTAAATTTGGGAAAAGGGCTATAAATGGCATAGTATTCTTGATCACTGAGCTTGTACTCTTCCACTGGCAGTAATAAGTATGGCTCTATATCTAGACCACGTATAGTTTTCTGCAAAGGTTTCCATATTTAATCAAATGAAACGACTACCTACCGTCGCGTTGCCTACCGCTGCCAAAGTTATGGCTTCAGTATTCTGGGATAGTGAAGATTTTTTTATTGATTACATGCCGAAAAGGCAGTCTATTACTGGACCCTATTCTTCTTCTTCTTCTATTGCCGTCCTCTGCTGAACGAAGACCTGGATGACCCTTTTATGCAGATTTAATTAAAAAATGCGTGAAGTTATTAATTTCGTTGCGGGTTGTTTAGTTTTATACCTGGGACTTCCCGAGTGTCGTACTTCGGTGAGATCAACAGATCCTGGTGTACAGGAGTTACAGTGGTAGGCGTGTGGGAGGGATTAGTCCCATATAAAGAAAAGCAATTCTCTCGTTACTGATTGAGGTTACCAGAGGCACTATTCCCTGTCCCTTCCCTAATTCTAGGGGTGGAGGGAAAGACTCAAAAGGCAACAACGCACTTGTGACTCTTGAGTTGCAGGTAACCATGGGCCAGTGGTGGTCACTTACCATCAGGTAACCAGACTGGTCGTTTGAACCTTTACTATAACAAATACGTATATACATTTTTAAAACACTTGAACCGTCAAAAACTTTATCTACAGTAACATAACATTAAACCTTTATGTTAGCAGCTAGGAATTTCCTACGTAGCCGCTCGATCTTGACTAATCTTGGAAGTTCCTTAGGCATGACAATACTAAGGAACTGAAGTTTTGGCACAAATGTTTCAAAGGGGAATTGCTGAAACAAAACATTTTCATTTTAAAAAGTTTAATGTATACAAAAGGAATGATATAGTCTTACACAATTGTTCAAAAGAAAGTAGGAGCCTAACAGGATCACATCACATCAACAGCCTTGAATAGTCCACTGCTGGACTTAGCCCTCTCCTTAGAAAGGAGGTTTTGGCCTACTATACCACGCTGGCCAGACGGGTTGGTATAGGGTTTGTTTCAAGTTTTCCTTCTCTTTGCAGTGCTGTTGTCCTGCATAGTTTGCTCCCTTAGTCGCCTCTTACGACACCCACGGGATGTATAGGGGTGGTGACATTCCCTATTCTTAATCCGACACCACACGAATTAAATAATACGGCTCGTCCTAACTAGGTGGCCATAAACCCTTTTTATTTTATATATAGTTATAAAAATAATATGGATGAACTAGCTATTACGAGGCTTTGTTCACCTGATTATTCCTTATTTTGTGTTTCTAACTTTGAAAATGACGAACTTACATACAACCGTTCATCCCTTGTTCTGCCCCCTTAGAGGGGAAATTTCCAAAAAAAAAAACATATTGGATGCTTACAAAATAAAATTATATTAGTTTTACTTTATTTGTATGTATGCGAACTAGCTAGTTCAAGCACGAATAACATATTTCATTTCAACGCGGATCCGTTCGTGGGAACATTCTCAAAGAATATGCCAAAAACGGCTTATCGCGTTTTACAAGAAATCTTCAAATCGTACAAAGAAAGTGTAAATGTACAAAATATGCACATTAAAAAGACGAACAAAATGAGACTTATACGAGTCCCCATTTCAAGAAGAAAACGAAGATAAAAAGGAAAATAAGAAAGAAAAGGAGGTTATCAATTTCACGATTTTTAAGACCCATTTACCGCTAATTCTATCCAACTAATAGCTAAAAATCTATGCTGTCTACGACGATTAGTAATAAACCGTAATCTCCTTAGTTAAACTATAGGGTCCATACGGTATGGGAAACAGGCGGATGTACGGTAAAGAGACATGGTCCCTTTCATCCAGATAAAATTCCCTCAGAAGGTTACCTCAATTTATTACATTAATACTGGTAAAGTCACAGGCGCAAGCTAGTAAACTATTTTGAAATGAAACTTCTTTAGAACCTTTGCGATTTGAAACTCGATGAAATAAAAATGGGTCATCATCATCATCATCAGCCTATCGCAGTCCACTGCTGGACATAGGCCTAAAAAAAAAACACAGAAATGTATAGGAAAATGAGACATTACACATTATTTTTAATACAATTTTTGATAGTGTGAATATTTCCAAGACATTTCCAGGCAAAAAAAATTAGGGTCTTTCTGAGTTTTTTTTTTCGGAAGTTTCACTTCTGCCCTGTGTGAATTGCACACACACACACACACTTTTTTAATTTTAAAACATATACTAACAATGCTATCATCTTCCTTATAAGTTGTCCAGCGTCCTGGAGGTAGCAAAACTGTTGGCTTTTGTGGCTTCGGCAGTGACAGTAAGTTAGGCGCTAGGCTATCTGTCTTGGCCTAGAAAATAAAACTTTTTACAATAACACGCTAAGGAACCCTGTAATCCGGTAATCCGTTTTACATTAAAACCGCAGAAAATGTTTTCGTTCAAAAGAACGGATGTGTGTCACAGAAAGGCGGGCACTCGCGCCATTTAATGGCAGATGGATGACATTATTGATTTTAATTAAATCAGTTACATAGATACATATTAAGGCATGATGTAAATGTTTATTATATTGTATTTATTTATGATATATATATATATATATATATATGTATATTAAGTAGGTATAGTTACTGTATGTATGTACAAATGTGTTAATATGTATTATTTTATTATAACGCACGCCTTCCATCGTACCCTACCCCGCGCTCGCCGCCGCCGCTCCGAGGGAATGTAAAGCGATGCAGCTACATTTATGTTGTCAAGTGTTATTAGAAGTAACAAATTCTTCTATTATTGGTTTACGAGTGGTTTTAATTAAAACAACCCTTACATTATCTAATTTTACCTGTTTTATATTCAGTAGCATTTTACCTGTCAAAACTCAATGAACCTTCAACTACTACTGTCTCTCTTAAACATTTTGATCTATCCTAAGGTAGCCTGGTAGAAATTGCTTTTAGCAATGAAGCCTCCCCTTGTACATTACATGTCTGACATTTTTATGTACTATGCTATTTTGTTAAACGGTGTAAAATTAAAGAGTATCTATATATCAATTCCATTATATGCAACTACTGTCAGTGTCGATTTTTGTTTCTATAATTTGAAAGCCTTCTAAAGTCATTTTTGAAACCAGATAATATATGCTTCACATCAACAGCCTGTAATAGTCCACAGCTGGACATAGGGTTCTCCTTACAAAGGAGGTTTTGGCCTACTATACCACGGGTTGGTATAGGATTTGTGACAAGTTTTCCTTCTCTCTGCAGTGACGAAAACGACACTCACGGCATGAATTGGGATAGTGATATTCCGTATTCTTAATCCGTCACTACACGGACAATATATGCTTAAACATTGAATAATAGATTGTTTTTGGTAAATTTTACCCCCAAGATTTTTTTACGACCCATAGCACCCTTTATTTTTATTTAAGGTAACATCTATGCATGAAACATGATCTACTTTTTGTATCTTAACATATTTAGGTAGGTACCTATGTTCATGAATAATTGTTTTGAATCTGTTTATTCATGAACTCCTCGCAAACTGTTGGACCATGACCATGATGAATTATGTTTGTGTTATTTCTTAGAATTTATGACATAGGACATGACATAGGGTAATGGTGGTACACCATTACCATATGTCATGTCCAATTGATATTCTAAGGGTCTGAATAGGAAGGAATCTAAGGAAAATCTCTGAATACTTTAGATTCAAAAGAACCTTAAAGTATATAACTTCTAGCACCTGATTCATTCTAGAAATTTAATAATAATAACTTCACACATGTCACAAACAGCTTTCTGATCCTAAACTAGGCAGAGCCTGTACTATGGCAACCAGGCTGGTAATAAACAAACATTTATTTTTAAATACATACATATAATAGATAAATTAAACCCAGATTTACACAATTAGATAATTATTGGCTATGTGTCATGTCATGCGAGGGATGAGAAAAAATGTGGCAAAGAAAGTGTTAGGTATGGGAGTTGAAGGGTACAAGAGAAGATGAAGACCAAAGAATAGGAGGATGGACTGTGAGAGTGAGGATACGGCTAGGATGGGAGTAAACAGTGAAATGACAAATGATAGAGTGGAATGGAAGAATCATACATACTGTGCCGACCCTACTGTACATTATAGGTAAGATCAACTAGTAGTAAATAACTATAGTGTTAATATGCACTCATCAGAGAATGGTGTAGTTGCCTTAAATATAAATTAATAATGCAACAGACAGTCCAGACATAGTCATGGTAAGTCTTTAAAAAGGTACCTAATAGTTTTTTTTTTTATATTACCTATGTCGCTGGTGGATTTACAAACATTCATGAATTACATACAAACGGAAACAAAGAATGCTCAGACTTAGAACATTAATGTGTGGATCACAAAAAGAAGGAAGCAGGGAGGTGTCTGCTTAAATATTTTTTGTCTGAGTGTAATTTTTCTACATTATGTAATCTGGAATATATAAATATATATATTAGCAGTCTGGTTAATGAGGTATTGATCTATCCCGAGAACAATGCATTCAACACAGAATTATTTCTTTGTCTGTGGTTCTGTCTGGTTTAGAATCAAACAACCGCAGTTAAATGGTCATTCAATATTAATGGGCAAGCAGGTAAATGGAAAACAACTTGTTTATTTATGTAAACATTTTGATCGAAAAGTTAATTGTTTTCGATGGTGCATGTCTGCCTTAAAAGTGCAGGAATCAACAGCGAACGAAACTGATAACATTTTATTGGTTACATAACTTCTTTCTCTTAATCAATAAAATATATTTATATTAAATATTGAATATTTTAGAAATCACTGACTCAGCCTCAGCTGTCAGTGTAGTGTTGCCGCATTTCGCAGAGGTTGAGTGTCATTCAATCTTGAAGGGTAACTTTGTTGATATAGAAAATATTACATTACTTAGGATATGTCTAAAGAAAAATGGCATATCAGGATCAACATTTTTAACTTTTAACCTACTCCTTGCCAGTGTCAATAATAAAGCTTCAACGTCTCGAATTTTTATCAATTATTTTTATTTTCTAACAAAGTCATTTGTACTGTGAATGAAACGTTTCTACCAAGTTAAAAGAGAGCTCGCCATTGGATTTTATCTTTTTCAGAACTTCATAAATATTTTTGGAATGAAAGCATACACAAAGCTAGAATATTAAATATAATACTGCTAATGAAGAGAAGTATTAAAATTATATTAGGAAGTATTAAAATTATATTGGGACAAACACTATTACTACCGGAGTTGTAGGATTTTGCAAAAGTGTGTCAAAACTACCGTTGCCACCACTTTTCGTGTTATAGAATTGTATACTAACTCTTAATATTAATTTCATACGTTGCTGAGAAGCGACTGCTTGCGAAGGATCTTCATTAGTTAAAACAGATACCAATTCAGAATAATATCCTCTCTTTGGAATATCATCCCTTGTAATACTGTCATAAACAACGTCAAGTTGTTTTATTCTTTTTCTTCTAGTATACATATTGTAAAATAATAATGATGCCCTTTCAATTCCTTACAGATATTGAATACTGCTGTATTTGACAAATTCTTGACACACTACGTTTAGAATAAATAAATAGCAAATGGCAGGACAATGATAGAAAGAAGTATCTATTCTAAAATACTTCCTTATGGTCGCACACACCACAATTCAAAGTATTGTATGCTGTATTTACTGTTAAGTTTCAAGAGATAATCTACATATTAATAACACTGGCTACCGCTTCGAGATATAGTCCATATCATATAGAAACAAATGTTTGATACGTAAAGAAAATTCTTTAAACGCAAACATTTTACTTACGGTTACGTTACAACTGCATTATTACGTGCCTAACAATTTTTTTTCAAATTACGTCAAAGTTAAAAGTAAAGGTTATAAGATTGACGGGTTTGAATAGGGTTCGTTACAAGGTTTCCTTCCTCTTCACTGCATGCTATTGTCCTTCGTAGTTTGCTCCGTTAGTCGGCTTTTGCGACACTCACGGGATGAATAGGGGTGGTGGCACTTTGTATTCTTAATTCGTCACCACAGTAATGCCATCAACATTTTATTTTTGTTTATTTGTTTATTAAAAACATATGTTCGTGGGCCAGTACTGCCATCAAAATTTGATTTTATTGAAAATATTGGTTTCTACGCTTACTAAGCATGTATGTACACGCCAAAGCGTAGTTTTATTGGCCTCACTTCTTAGTTCACAGAGTACCATCTTAACTTTATTTATTTGATCTGAGCATGAAACATATCAGAGCCGTGAGAGAGCCATGCTTCGGCACACAAGAATCTGTGTAAAGCAATTCTTTCGAGAAAAAAGAGGCGTCGAGACGAAAGTAAATAATGTGATCTATAATTTCGAGGACGTAATCCAGGATGGTAACTATTATCATTGCGTTACAACAAGGCACAGGAGAAAATTAACTAAAAATTTTACTATAGGTATAAACAGATTAATAGAATGAAGTTAAATCTTTTATTTGCTATGTTAAGAATATGCCGTGTTTTGAAGTTGGAAGGAGAATACTGCAACTAATATAAAATTCCAGTAAAAGTTATAAATCAAATCTGTACAAGAAAAATCACATTAATTGGAAACCGACGATGATGGTGCTGGCAAAAACGATTAGTAATAAATTTTAATCAAGGAAACTACTTATTAATATACTTATGGTTTTATTTCGTAATTACTTGTGGAAAATTTAGTGCCTGTTAGGATGAGGTTGTTTTTCGTTAGTGGATTTCTGGTAGTTTTAGATGTTGAATCTGGTAGAAAGTTCATTTAACTATTGGCAGCACTGGCGTTGAGTGAACTTGAGTCTGATGATCAGTGTTGCCAGAAGGTTACATTTCTATCATTTTTAAAAAAAAAAATTTTAAATATAATTCGACACTTTGAAGTGGGTCAACATTATGTGGTTACAATAGATGCATACATATATAGCCAATAAAAGCCTGTTAAAAAGAAAATAAACATGGCTGATTGTGATTGGTTTTGATTAATGTTATTTTTTGTTGTCGTTCGACTGTGAGAAATGTACGTGAGTGAAGTTACTGTGATTACACTTATCGATTGGTAAGTAAGTTCATCGTTAAAGTTTTTGCTGGGTATTTGAATAATTTATCTTTGACCATTCCGAAGTCAATCAAAGTTCCGTAAAAGATTTAGGTTACTATTGTCAGAGCTCTAAAAGTCGTGCTATGCTATGTACTACCCATTAAAATTTGTCAACCAAGTACCTTTTTCGGAAACGTGCCGGTCCAAAAACCAAAAGTAAAGACTAAATATGCCGATTTTTTTTTTTGATAAAAATTATATACTTCGTTGTTAAATAAAAAAATGTAATAAATTTCAAAAAAAGCAATGATGTAACTTTTGCAACAAAAATGTAACATTTCATGAAATAAAACGTAACTTACTCGTACTACTCGAGGGCCTTGGCAACACCGGAGTTGACATTGATTGACGTTTTCATGTCAACTCTTCCGATGATGGATACGCCTACCGTTAGTTATTTTTTTCTTAATTTTATTTCTGGTTTCATGTTCTTATCTTATTTTATATGATAATGACTTAGATCAATCTTAGTATATTTATAACAATTATTAAGATTTACATGCTGGATAACAAGACAAAAAGATCACTTATTACGAAATACTTAAATATAACAACAAAGTATCCTTAGGATTAATGAGAAGAGCTCACCAACAGTAAGTTTTTGTTTTATAATGCCACTAAATATTTTGATTGTGAAAATAATTATTTAGAACTGCCATATATTCAAAATATTTTTTTGTAAATTTGGCATTACAAAAATAACAATGCAAACCTTCGAGAAGGTTCGTGTGTCAGTAACAGAAATAGAAATATACAACTAAAGACATAAATAAACAACACATTTTCATAAAATGAAAATTAATTTAATTATACTAGAACATACTAATTTGTTTCACATTTTTTACACATCCAATAAGTTTTACGTGGACAACGCTTGGCTCAACTTTCCTATTCCGTACATCGAGTTTGGGCTTGAATTTTTTTTTTCCACAAATGTTACACTATTATAAGCACTCACGTAAAGCTTTCAACACGCGGAGACGCATATTTTTTAAGCAAAAAAAATATTGAAAATCAATTATTATTGCGATGCTTCTGTCAAAATTGTAGTTAGTTTTTATGACAAGACAATCTTTACCAAAGATTATATAGAATTCACATCAGGAAACGTTTAGTTTCATCTATTGTTAAGTAATCATACGTTCCGTAACATTTTATTTTACATAAATTTACGTAAATAATTATATTTTGTACTCATTTCAATATTTTTCATGCACACATATATTTAACAGTTTATATATGATAAATTATAGCATTATTTTCATTACGAACTATTAAATTATTATTTATATTATTTCTTTTACCGGCTTGAGGAACAAAACGTAAAACAAAACTGGCGCTATTTTGTATTGAACTGTCATTTTCAGTCATCGTTTGTGTCCCTTGCAGTTGAGAGCGTTAATTACTGTACTCAGTGGTTTACGTACTCCTGTCGGTGAAAACAACGTTTGACTACCACCATGGCGTCTCCGAAGCACCATGTTTCTTGTTCTGCCGTGGCGTCTGATGAATCGAGTGTAGTGCAAGTATTGGACTCTAATGAGCCACTTGTTGCGAGCTCTTCTTCAGGCCCCCTGTGTAGTGTCATGCCGTCTGTAGAATCGAGTGTAGTGCAAGTGTTGGACTCTGATGAGCCACTTGTTGCGAGCTCTTCTGCAGGCCCCTCGTGTGTGCAAGTGTTGGACTCTAGTGAGCCACTTGTGCCCATGACTGTGCCATCGGAACCAGTGGCTGGTAGTTCCCGCGCCACCAATCATGGTACCGTGTCGGTACTGTCGCCTGCCTCTCCGACGTCGTCTGAGAGTAGCGTGGGTGATGCAGAACCTAGAGCTTCTGGGTCGTCTGGTCGAAGATTCCACTATTATTCCGAGGAAATAAGGTTGGTTCACTGTGTTTTTTATATAGCCACATATGTAAACTTAACAGAAAAATCTGGCAAGTAAAAAGTAGTAATTAGATTTCTAATAGAAACATTTTTTATTGTTTTAGGTCTCACTGGAATATGTTTAGAATCTATACCCAGCTCAACACTAAAGCTCTGTGTATTGCATTTGCTGAAGAGCGTAGGCTTCTTCCTACTGAAAAAATGTGTAACTATCACAGAAGACCTATGATATTAGATTCCAGCAGTAGGTGTGGGCTTGGCGTCTTCCGATGCAGGAAGAGTAATTGTCGCGTAAGGGCAGTGAGTCGCACAGCGGGAACATGGTTTGACAATGCGCGGCTGCCTATCAACATACTAATTCCATTAATGTATATGTTCTGTTACAAATATAGTTATGTTCAAGTGCAACTAGAGACAGCCCGTAATGATCAACCTGTTTTATCGACAAGGACCATATCTGACTGGTTTTCTTACTGCCGGGAGACAATAGTTGTCTATGAATTAGAGCACCAAGAATTTAACAACAAGATTGGTGGTCCCGGCAAAATTGTGCAAATAGACAAGTCAAAATTCGGAAAACGAAAATATAACAGAGGGGGGCACATTGAAGGCCACTGGGTGTTGGGTATGGTCGAAAATGGGAAAGATGACTTAAGGTTAGAAGTGTGTCCCGATAATGATAGATCTGCAGAAATGTTGGTGCCACTAATACAAAAGCATGTGGAGGTAGGCACTGAAATCCATACCGATTTTTGGAGAGCTTATGATTGCCTACCTCAATATGGATACACACATAAGAAGGTTAATCACAGCGATCCTATTAATAAATTTGTGGCACCAGACGGGACACACACACAAAGGATTCTGAGCTACTGGCGAAATTTAAAAATGATGTTCTCTGAGGATGGTCATAAAGGAAACTTCTCAGACTGGCTCATTGAATATTCTTGGCGGAGAAAAATTAAAATAGCACATAAAGATGTCTTCGAAGAGCTCATTAAAGTTATACAATATGTGTATAAAATAGAATAATAAATTATTATTTAATTTGTTTGTTTAACAACGAGACCAGATTTACAAGCAAGAGCTTTATCTCAATAAAGGGATATACTATGTACACTACTAACCATCCTTCGGGAAAAGCTCGTGGAGGAACTGCAATACTCATTAAATCTAACATAAAACACCACCCGCTTGAACCCTACTCGACCGACAAGCTACAAGCCACAGTAGTTAATGTCAGTGACAAAAATTCAGACATTACACTTGCTGCAATATACTGCCCTCTGAAACATCAAATATCAAGAGGAGACTATGAAGTTTTCTTCTCTAAGCTTGGGCGTTGCTTTATAAGTGGAGGCGATTGGAATGCAAAGCACTCTTTCTGGGGTTCTAGACTTATAACTACTAGAGGCAGACAGCTTTACCAAGCGGTGAGAGATCTTAATCTTGATTGTTTATCCACTGGTGATACTTACCTACTCTACTTATTGGTCAACTGACCCACAAAAAACTCCTGACCTATTAGATTTCTTCATATCAAAAAACGTATCAATTAATAACATCAATTTGGAATCAGACTTAGATCTAACCTCAGACCACTCTGCAGTTATTCTTAATTTGAATAATAAGATAATATTTACAGAAAGACTACCCAAAACCCACAATAAGAAAACCAACTGGAGACAGTATCAGGATATTATCACAGCGGAGAGACAGCTTACAATCTCTCTGAAAACCACAGAAGAGGTAGAACAGGCTATAGAAGGATTAAATAAATTGATTCATGACGCGGCAAACAGGTCCACACCTCAAAACAGAGCGGGAAGCGCAAAAGAACATGTGTACCCAGCATCAATCAAAGACTGTATAACGGAAAGACGTAGACTTCGCTCTGTATGGCAAAACACCCATTATCCTAGAGACAAGGCTGCCTTTAATAAAGCCTCACAGCAACAAAAGGCACAAATAAAGGAATGGAAAAATGAGAACCTGCAATCATATCTGGCAAAACTGACACATACTAGTGACACAAACTATTCCTTGTGTACAAAAAACCTAAAGCGCCCTCGACAACAAGTAACACCATTAAAAACACTATCAGGGACCTGGGCCCGCTCTGACAGTGAAAAAGCTAACACGTATGCCAATCATCTACATAAAGTTTTTGAACCACTTCCTAGCAGCAATCAACAGCTAGACAATGAAATACATAAATACCTCACTTCTCCTAATCAAATGTCACTGCCTTTGAAGCATGTTACACTACAAGAACTAAGGCGCAAAATCCTAAAACTCAAGGAAGGCAAGTGCCCCGGTTACGATCTTATTGACGCTACTAAAAAAGGGGCTACTGCTTATACTAATTATCTTCAACGCGTGTCTGAGATTGTCCTTCTACCCAAGCCAGTGGAAGATTGCCCAAGTAATAATGATACTGAAACCAGGCAAAGCACCTCAAGAGGTAGCATCATACAGACCCATTAGTCTCCTTCCGGTAATTGGAAAACTTCTGGAAATGGTCATATTGAATAGAATGAGAGAACATCTAGCAGAGATAATACCAACTCACCAGTTTGGCTTTAGGGAGGCCCACGGTACAATCGAGCAAGTGCATCGGCTGGTTGATGTTATTGGTAGAGCGCTGGAAGACAAACAATATTGTAGCGCAGTCTTCCTTGACATTAGCCAAGCATTCGACAAAGTTTGGCATAATGGGCTTCTCTTCAAAATCAAAAGAACGCTTCCACATTCCCTCTTCCCATTATTAAAATCTTACCTCGAAAATAGATGCTACGAAGTAAAATATAATTCCGACGCATCTCAAATGCATGAAATTAAGTCTGGAGTACCACAGGGTAGCATACTGGGAGCAGTTCTCTATGTTATATTCACAGCAGATTTACCCACTCATGCTTCGACCACTACCGCGACATATGCAGATGACACCGCAATCCTATCAACACATGAGAATCACGAGGCTGCATCCGAAATGCTCCATCAACACCTGACTCTGATCGAAACATGGCTGCAGCTGTGGCGTATTAAAGCCAATACAGATAAGTCGGTTCAGTAACCTTCACACTCAGAAGGAAAACCTGTCCACCTGTAAAACTTGGCAATACTGAAATCCCACATTCAGATGACGCCAAGTACTTAGGTATGCACCTTGATCGACGCCTAACCTGGCGCAAACACATATGGACCAAAAGGAAACAATTAGATTGCAAACTTCGAAGCATGTATTGGCTCACTGGTCGTAAGTCACAACGGACAGAAGCCAGTAAAATGGCTATCTATAAGGCTATACTGAAGCCTGTATGGACTTATGGCATACAGTTATGGGGAACAGCAAGTCATAGTAACGTTGAAATACTGGAAAGGTTTCAAAGTAAAACAATGAGAGCCATGTTTAATATTCCACCGTACATAAACAATCGATATGTAAACCTAGATTTGAATCTGCGAACAGTGAAAGAAGAAATAGAGTCATACAGCAATAATTATCAAAAAAGACTGGACCAACATGTTAATCAACTGGCTGCTGAATTGAGGGGAGAGGGCAGTGTTAGATTCTATCGACTGAAGAGAAATAGTATACCAGATTAAGCTATGAGATTTGCGGACAGAAGATGAGTATGGCATCAATGTAATGGGTGCTCAGCTCAGCTGAAGATAATAATCCCGATGAAAATCTGACACCATCTTAGATTATCGTTCCTTGGAAACAGATTGCTAAGTAGCAGGATATATATAAAAAAAAAAAGTTAACAGTACCTGTTAGGGCAGATAACAAATAAATTAGGTTAGGGTCAACTAATGTCACAGAACCGAATTGATTGACCCCGACTCCACGTGGTACGACTCTGTCCTACCCCTAGAGTGTTTTTATATAACCGGAGGCGCGTAGGGAGAGCAGCCTCCGCCCGCTGTAACAAATCGGATGCCTACGATTTGTTACGCAAGGGCGTAGAGGCTGCATTTCCCGCAGCGCCGGAGACGTTTCAGAAAGGATTTTTAAGTTTCGTTCCATTAGTCTGCTAAAGACGGTAAACACTACACATTTTATTTTTAATTTTAATAGCTTGTAATGAAAATAATGCAGTAATTTCATATATACAAACTTTTAAATATATGTGTGCATGAAAACTATTTAAATGAGTACAAAATATAATAATTTACGTAAATTTATATAAAATAAAATGTTCCTGAACGTATGACAACTCGTTTCAGAAAGGATTTTTAAGTTTCGTTCCATTAGTCTGCTAAAGACGGTAAACACTACACATTTAATTTTTAATTTTAATAGCTTGTAATGAAAATAATTCAGTAATTTCATATATACAAACTTTTAAATATATGTGTGCATGAAAACTATTTAAATGAGTACAAAATATAATAATTTACGTAAATTTATATAAAATAAAATGTTCCTGAACGTATGACAACTCGTTTCAGAAAGGATTTTTAAGTTTCGTTCCATTAGTCTGCTAAAGACGGTAAACACTACACATTTTATTTTTAATTTTAATAGCTTGTAATGAAAATAATGCTGTAATTTAATATATATAAACTCTTAAATATATTTGTGCTTGAAAACTATTTAAATGAGTACAAAATATAATTATTTACGAATTTATGTAAAATAAAATGTTACGGAACGTATGACAACTTAACCATAGATGAAACGGAACGTTTCGTGATGAGAATTTTATATAATCTTTGGTAAAGCTTGTCATTAATAGTGTAATATTGACAGAAGAATTGCAAAAATAATTGATTTTCAATATTTTTTTGTTCAAAAATTACGCGTCTCCGCGTGTTAAAACTTTTACGTGTGTGCTTATAATAGTGTAGGTAACATATCCGGAAAAAAAATTTCAACCCAAAAATCGATGTACGGAAAAGGAAAGTTTAGCCCAACGCTTTAATCCCGTACATTTTAAATGATACCATTTACAACAATAATCACATCCTATACTTGTTTTCACTTTTTCTTCATCATCTACTGTTGTATCTAAATTTTCTTTACACGAAGGACATTCCCATTTGTTTAATTTTTTTTTTGTCTCGTAAACTTCTACTATTTTCCAAGCATCTGTAATATTAAAAAAAATAAAAAATTTGTTTGTATGTAATTGTGTAATGTTAATGTTATCTATGTTCCAAATAAACGAATAAACTAACTGGTGGCACCACAAATCCTAACAAAACTAATAATCTCGGGCGCCAGGTGCCTTAACCTTAAATGAACACAGACAACTAACCACAAATACAATGAATGCCTCGAACAGCTCGGTCAGCGCTAGACTTTTAATCTAGGATGGGGGGCAGCTATTAAATACAAAGATGTTATAAGTCAAGTGCCAGTTTATTAACCCGTAGTGTCTGTAGAGTACATGGTATCTTATAGGTCTATAGTTACAAATGTAATTCTTATACTCAAATTAGTACTGTCATTAATGCAATCTGTTTAACTGGTTAAAACAAACTAAAATTAAATATGTTTTGAAGAGTCACATAAAGACTTAATAAATAGGAAATGAATCTAAGGGTAGTTGTCGCATCGACCTACTCCCATAATAAAAAAGATCACCCCTTGAGGCCTGCAGTATCCGATGCAACAACGCCAACAAAATTAAACCAATAAAAAAACATACCTAATGACTTTGGCTCTGTCCGTATGAAATTAGAGTAAACTTAATTCTTATAAACCTCACTCGTGCTCCCACGTGGTTGTAGTGGCGGGGTAAGTATTCCAAGGTTCCTGATAAGGGACTGCAGCTAAAGAACTTTTCCTACCATTATAGGGACGCTCTGCAGCCAACTAAATCCTTGGATCGGGCCGGTAGTGAGGTAAAAAACAATTGTAACGTAAGGACATTACAATCTAATAAGAGAATTAAACTAAAGGTTAAATAAAGATCTGAAGTAAGGTAAGAACCCTGTTATCTGAAACAACGAAAATTAAAGGTTATTTGCCTATCTCAAAAGATGAATCCTAAATCTGGTAAGATACAATAATTTACTCACAAGGGTTCCAAAACGTTTCACAAACAAAGCAGCGGCATTATGATTAATTCCTGTAACCAAATAAACAAAGATTTAAAACAACTAATCTCCATAAGCCAAGCATGAACCATGCGGCTTAACAAAACTTACCTTTACAATGAAAATAACAATTCCAACAAATAACTCGTGTCATTAACGAGACTGGCCAAACATTAAAAGATGAATTATGCCTTCGATTACAGCAAATAAATATGGATTACTAATATAAAAAAATTATATCGCTCCGCGTAACTAGTTTCACACGGGCCGATGACCAAAGTCACAGCCATGTTGCCATAACCAAAACTCCGCTCCTCACTAGAACGCGACAAAAAATGTTGCCAGAACAAGAAAAACCCAAATCGATACATTACCATAGACGATCAGCACCGACCTTTATTCTCGTCCGTGACACCGTCAATCGGAGCTCACTGAAACGTCATAAAATTCGACTGTCAAACCAAACGCGTCGATAAATAAATTTTCTGTAATGGTGCGAAATGCACCGTTACACATCGCAGCAATATTTTTTCATTAATTTGCTCACTTGCTTCACTTGCTTATCTAAAACTGCAGATGATACATTATCAGAAATTGTTTCCACTTCATCTTCTTGAATTACATGATTAGTTTTTAATACTTTAGTCACAGTTTCATTATTTACAAACCAATTTAGCATGATTGACAATTTATCATATAGTGTTTTCTTAACAAACGGTTGAATTGATTTTTTCTTCTTTGGTAAACGTTTGCTCCTGTTTGCGTTGCTCCTTTCGGTCGTCCTTGTTGTCTCATAGCCGGTTGGACAGTTATATTCTCCAATATTTTAATGTTTTTATCAACATTAACGCTATTTGATACATTTGATAATGATGTAGAAGGCCCAGGAGTGGGTGATTTCTTCCTTTTTTTAATAGAATCAATAGGTAGAGTAGGTAGGTATCACCAGTGGATAAACAATCAAGTTTAAGATCTCTCACCGCTTGGTAAAGCTCTTAGTAGTTATAAGTCTAGAACCCCAGAAAGAGTGCTTTGCATTCCAATCGCCTCCACTTATAAAGCAACGCCCAAGCTTAGAGAAGAAAACTTCATAGTCTCCTCTTGATATTTGATGTTTCGGAGGGCAGTATATTGCAGCAAGTGTAATGTCTGAATTTTTGTCACTGACATTAATTACTGTGGCTTGTAGCTTGTCGGTCGAGTAGGGTTCAAGCGGGTGGTGTTTTATGTTAGATTTAATGAGTATTGCAGTTCCTCCACGAGCTTTTCCCGAAGGATGGTTAGTAGTGTACATAGTATATCCCTTTATTGAGATAAAGCTCTTACTTGTAAATCTGGTCTCGTTGTTAAACAAACAAATTAAATAATAATTTATTATTCTATTTTATACACATATTGTATAACTTTAATAAGCTCTTCGAAGACATCTTTATGTGCTATTTTAATTTTTCTCCGCCAAGAATATTCAATGAGCCAGTCTGAGAAGTTTCCTTTATAACCATCCTTAGAGAACATCATTTTTAAATTTCGCTAGTAGCTCAGAATCCTTTGTGTGTGTGTCCCGTCTGGTGCCACAAATTTATTAATAGGATCGCTGTGATTAACCTTCTTATGTGTGTATCCATATTGAGGTAGGCAATCATAAGCTCTCCAAAAATCGGTATGGATTTCAGTGCCTACCTCCACATGCTTTTGTATTAGTGGCACCAACATTTCTGCAGATCTATCATTATCGGGACACACTTCTAACCTTAAGTCATCTTTCCCATTTTCGACCATACCCAACACCCAGTGGCCTTGAATGTGCCTCCCTCTATTATATTTTCGTTTTCCGAATTTTGACTCGTCTATTTGCACAATTTTGCCGGGACCACCAACCTTGTTGTTAAATTCTTGGTGCTCTAATTCATAGACAACTATTGTCTCCCGGCAGTAAGAAAACCAGTCAGATATGGTCCTTGTCGATAAAACAGGTTGATCATTACATGCTGTCTCTAGTTGCACTTGAACATAACTATATTTGTAACAGAACATATACATTAATGGAATTAGTATGTTGATAGGCAGCCGCGCATTGTCAAACCATGTTCCCGCCGTGCGACTCACTGCCCTTACGCGACAATTACTCTTCCTGCATCGGAAGACGCCAAGCCCACACCTACTGCTGGAATCTAATATCATAGGTCTTCTGTGATAGTTACACATTTTTTCGGTAGGAAGAAGCCTACGCTCTTCAGCAAATGCAATACACAGAGCTGGAGTGTTGAGCTGGGTATTGTTTCTAAACATATTCCAGTGGGACCTAAAACAATAAAAAATGTTTCTATTAGAAATCTAATTACTACTTTTTACTTGTCAGATTTTTCTGTTATAGTACGGCCGCTGAGTTATTACCGATTTGACACATGACGAATTGACAATACTAGTGAAGTGACTGAACCAGTAACCCTAATATCATTTGGGAACAGTTTTTTTAAATATTCTAGTATAGTGTGTAATTAAATAAAATCAAAACAAATAATAGTTAAAGACACAGGTTCTTTATTAGGTGGAGTATCCTTGATGGGCGTAGATAATTGGTCGAGGACATATCAAAATAAAACAAATTTGTAAACACTGTTACACATTTAAATGAATAGAGTAGTTACAAGATGTTTTAATAAATTACTACCTATCATTTATTAAAACAATTATTCAGACTCTGAACCAGATTCGCCAGAGCTGTCATCGCTATCAGTCACTTGTATGACAATTTCATTGTCTATAATGGTGTCCACTCTTATATCGCGTTCATAATCTTCTGTTATTAGTTTTCGAGTCTTTTCGACGACCTTGAACCAATCTTCTTTCGTTATTTTGCTGCAAGCATTTTTTAATAGAACCATCATTTTATTAGTACTGAATGGCGGAGTCGTATTATTACGAGCTGCGTAACCTGTAATGTAAACATTAAATAACGTTAATTTATTACATTAAATAAACGAAATGTTACACAATTACCTGCATGTAAGGGACATGAGATATTTATTTCTTAGTTATGTATCTTTTTGCTTATATGCTGAATATTGGATGTTATAATAGTACAAATTATTCATATTCATAACTTATGCTATTTAACTTATGCTATTTACTTATTATAAAAAAACAATACCTTTGATTTGTGCCCATATTAGCTCAATGGCATTGTACTGGCAGTGATAAGGCGGAATTCGAAGTACCCGATGTCCATGTGCCAGAGCTATCTCATCTACTTCATAACGGACTCTTTGATGTTTTATTTTCGCGTACCAACTTTACTAAGTCAGACTTTAGCATTTCGGCAGTAGTTTCAATTCCATTTTGGTGTAGCCATGCTACGAGATCAGCTTTCTTGTCGGCCTGAGTAGGCGCTTTATTCACTTGTTTCGAGTGATATGAAGCGTTGTCCATTATTATGATAGAAGGCTCTGGCAGGCTGGGTAATAATTGATTTTCGAACCAATTCGTAAAAGTGTCTGTATCCATCTCCTCGTGGTAATCGAAAATACTTTTTGACGCGAAAGCCAGCAGTCCATTTTCAAAGAAACCACTTCCAGCAGAACCGGCGTGACAAATTATCAGTCGCGATCCTTTTCCAATTGGAACCTTTGAGGTTGATGCTTTTGTTTCGTCAGTCCAAGAGCGTGACACAGTGTGGTTCGCATTTAACCATGTTTCGTCAACAAAAACGACGTTGTCCCAGGACTCAATTTTTCTGGCTTCTCTTAAAAAGTCACTCCTTTTAATTATTAAATCAAATCTTTCCATTAATATTTTCCTTTTATTCGTTTTTTTATATTCAAACCCAATTTCGTGCAATAGTTTTGACAACGCCGTTTTACCGCCTTTAAACAAGCCAGCTTCTTTTAGAGACCAAAAGCAAACGTCTAGTTGAAAACTCGTTCCGAGTATAATAAATATATATGTGGTTTCTTATTGCATCTTCATCAAAAACATCAACACCTGTCACGGGCTTTTGTCTTCGTTTTTTCTTAGGAGTGCGTAAAACATTATCTTCACTTCCAGAAGCACCAAATTTTTCTTTATTTATATTATATAGTGTTTTTGCACCAATTCCAAGAGCTTGTGAAACCCGATCTTTCACTTGAGTGACAGGAATCAAAGGGCCGCCATTTTGTGACTCACGCTCAAAGTAATCCTGTAGCTTTAGTACAAGCTCACGACATTGACTATTCAATGTTTTTCCTCGTTTCGGCATTTTCAACAAAATTACCAAACACAAACAAAATTAGTCCAGTAAAGCGCAGCGATAAACAGGAGAAAGCCGAGTCAAAAAACAACGGTTACACAAGAGAACGTAGTCTGTGCGCACGAGAGTACGGAAGACGACTAAACAGATTAAAATAGCGGTGGTGAGGGTGTTGCCAGAATAGTAAAAATACACCTATAACATTGCTTAAAAAAAAACAATTACTTAACCAATTACTTACTTACTTAACCAATTACTTAAAAAAATACACCTATAACATTGCTTAATTGAGGGAGAAAATTATATTTATTAAATGTTGTTTTATATATTATAAATGTTAAAAATTATACATAATCATTTTAATTCTGTGGCCATAGGTCAGAATATGATAAATACAATTTCATTACTTTACAGGAGAAGCAATTAAATTATTAAGAAATCTTGAAGCTACTATTAAAATATGAGACACTCGCAATATTGAAAATATATATTTTTTTAATTAAGGAATTGTGTTACTGATTTGTAAAAATACTTATAATTCATTGTGGAATGCGTAGTATTCACGTATTGTTTTTTTTTTTAAAGAATGGTTGCACTTGTCACACTGTGATCAAAAGAAGTAGGTAGTTATCGTGTAATGATCATAAATGAAAGACGAATATGAGAAAAATACTTTATTTAAATTTAAAATGATAATGCAGAATATTTGGCATATAAAATTGCACTCGAAGCAAAAAGAAAAAAAAAGAAAATAGACGTAATAAAATAGTAATTTCTATTCAGAATCGGAATTATAATCACTAATATGTGATGTGTCTACTACGTCATTGTCAGACTTTATTACATTCTTATAGAAATCATGGTACACTGGATCAATGTACTGTAATAAAGATAAAATATCCTTATGTTTTTCTTTACTTATTAATAATGGCCGATTGTACGCCTTACGAATATCCATTAAAGGCTGATTATTTCGACTGGCTCTGGCTTTTCTCTTTATGTCACATATTTTAAACTCGTCTTCCACTCGCAGTGAATATTTAAAAGAAAAGAAACAAGGATGTTCTTTCTCGACACGTATCCAAAATATATTACGCCACAGAAAAGGATCGTTATTCTGATCTTTGGTCTTCTTTATAAGCGACTGCTTTAGAATGCTCGAAAATGCAAAAATGTCATCTTGTGACAACTCTATCACAGTGAACTTACTGCTGACCATTCTTACAAGCATGTACCAGTCATTTGGAATTGAAATTCTTCCATTATATTTCTTCTTGGCACGCTCGATTGAGGCATGGTCAGCATCACACTCTAAATGTGTGTGACCAGGAACTAAAAATTTGTGATCTATAGTCTTCAAACCAATTTTCTGCGTAAGTATGTAGTTATATACAACAGGTAATGTATTGTTGCGGGTTTGCCCGGGACATGTATCTGAATAAATAATAACGTGTTCTGTTTCTTCGGGCAAACTCATTATAAACATTTTTAGGCAAGATGCTATTTCGTCAGCACCACGTTGCGCGATAGCTTCATGCCACATGAAGCAAGTAGTTTTCCCTGTGTTACAATTTCTGACTGTGAAATTAAAAGTCCATAGCTTCCTTTTATAAAATGCTACACTAGTATTTAAGTATGGTGTAGCGAGACACTGCTGTAAATCACACACAGCGACAACGATAGTATTTCCTGATAACTTGGCACGTTGTTTATCGAAAGATTTACATTCGTAATGGAAATTTGCTTTATCCTGATGAGACACATGTTCGTCATGTAGTCTCGTTTTCTCAGAGTCATTTATTGTAATTTTTATTTTTGCTACAAATGTATCACAAGTATGGCAAGTATCGTTATGTGGCTTTTTAAATTTTAAATTGAATGTCTTAAAAATATTACTATATGTAGAAAGGCTGACTATTTTTGTAGTTATGTTGTCCATGGTATGTTGGTCAAGGTATAAGTTATACATTTTTTGTAAATTCAACCCAGTCTCCAGGTATTTTTTCGTAGTGTGTCGTCTTGAATAGTGGCTTTCGTATGCAGGGAAATTAGAAATATGATTACGTACATAATCAATTGCTTCATTTGAATGTTTAATTTTTGGCTCATGTCTGCCTCTTTCATCCCGTCCAATGATACCTGTAGCTGACTTTTTCTTCTTGTCAATTATGCCATTCACAAAACCACGATTCTCACCATACACGTTAAGAAAACAGTTTTGACAAACTTTTACTAAATTACCTTCATTTTCAATAAAGTACTCTACAGCTACTTCTCTTTTCTTTTTGATTTCAACCTGTTTAACTCTAATTGGCGGTGTTAATAATATATGGTTACTCAAATGTAAACGTTGCATATCTCTTGTTTCCATAGCGCGATAATCCGCAAAAACTCTTTGTAATTGTGTATTCGTAAATTTTGTTTTACATTTTAATCTGCATTCTTTTAGTACACCTACAGATTTACCCAATATTTTTTTCCCAGCTTGATTTATGTATTCTTCCCCCTTTTTAATTTTTTCTGTTCTTTCTTTACGGAGTTTTCTTTGCATCATACCGACACCACGCTTCCTTTTTCTTCTAACGTCATCCTGTGTTTGAGAAACCAATGCTGGGACCGCAATGCTTCTAATGCTTCTAGGGGTAGATGTCTTGCTAGATGACGATGATGAGACGTGTTCTACATGTGTACCAGCAGGTAACCAATTACAATCCTGCACATCGTCATCAGAACTATAATCTTGACCGAGAGAAGTACGATCAGAACTATTAGCTCGATTACCTGATGGGCCGGGTAGAGATTGCAAGATATCCTTCTGAGCTAATGGAGTACGTTCTCTCATACATTGTTTCACAGCTAAATCCTAAAATGAAAAAAAAAATAACGTTAGGCCCGGGTGCCAGTATTTTATATAATATACTAGGCACAAACAGTCATATCAACTATTACGATATTGCTCACTAAAATGCCTACTTACTCTCGCAATGCACACTGACGCGATTTGAATAAAATAACAATCAAAATAATGATAAACATACCTCTGGATCTTCTTGTCTCATAGCTAACTCCAACAACTTCTTACAGCGAGCACTCATCATTTTAACAGTAATTATAACCTATCTTAATGTTCTTTTACCGGCGTAATAACGAAAACTAACAATAAACTATGAAATGTGCGGTACGCGAAACAATAGTGACACGACACGTTATGACATGTTTCCCGCTAACCAAGTAATTTTTGATCATAAGTTGATAAGTGCGCTTTTGTCATATTCTGATCAATAAAAAGCGCATTGTCCTTTCGGTCAGATCTAAATAAAATCACTTAACGCAATATGACCAAAACAAAAGTTGAAATATGAAAGTTATCATAATCTGATTAGTATTCAATACAACAGTAATATTTTGCATGTAGTTATCCTGATGTGACCAAATGAAAGAGCATTTTTTGGCGATTATACCTTTATTAATAAGTCATATTGAGCAAAAATGCACTTATCATTGTCTGATCTATGATCACAGAATTGTATTTATTTTTAAATCATAGAAAACAGTATTTCTGTCTTTGGATCACACATAAATCTTAAAAATCATAAGATACTGGCAACACAGTGCAATTAGGAGACGCAAAAAAATGGTAGTATTATATTTAGTCTAGTTGCTCGAAGGAATAAGTAAAATAAAAATATCCAAATAAAATAAATATCATATCTATTCCAATGAATTCGGACCGAATACTATCAAGCACATCACTATGAAAACTAGACGCACGATGTAACTTTGTACAAGCGCGCCAAAGAACAAAAAATAAATGTTTTCATATTATTTACAAACTATTTTAAGTTTTGAAACAGAGTTTATTGGAAAATTACTTGATTCTGACATTTTGACATAAAGTTTTATATTAAAGAGGTATTCTAAATCTTTCGGCAAATGATTCGTGAATGATCGCTCGTGCAAGGTTATATCGATTAATTTAAGAATAATCTGTCAAATCGGTAATAACTCAGCGGCCGTACTATAGTGTATACAATTGTAGGTGTTGTAATTTTAAAAAATTAAAAAAAAAATGTTTTTTTTTATGTTAATGTGAATGTTAATGTTATCTATGTTCCAAATAAATGAATAAACTAACTGGTGGCACCACAAATTCTAACAAAACTAATAATCTCGGGCGCCAGGTGCCTTAACCTTCCATGAACACAGACAACTAATAACAAATACAATGAATGCCTCGAACAGCTCGGTCAGCGCTAGACCTTTAATCTAGGATGGGGGGCAGCTATTAAATACAAAGATGTTATAAGTTTAAGTGGCAGTTTATTATCCCGTAGTGTCTGTAGAGAGTACATGGTATCTTATAGGTCTAATTACAAATGTAATTCTTATACATACTCAAATTAGTACTGACATTAATGCAATCTGTTTACCTTGTTAAAACAAATTAAAAGTAAATATTTTAAAGTGTCAAATAAAGACTGATAAATAGGTAAAGAATCTAAGGGTAGTTGTCATAAAGACCTTATGACAACGCCATCAAAATTAATACAATAAAAAACGTACCCAATGACTTTGGCTCTGTCCGTATGAAACTAGGGTAAACTTAATTCTTATAAACCTCACTCGTGCTCCCACGTGGTGGTAGTGGCGGGGGGGGAGGGGGGGGTTACTTTTCCTGCCATTATAGGTACACACACTCCGCAGCAAACTAAATCCTTGGATCGGCGGGTAATGAGGTAAAAACTAATTGTAACGTAAGGACATTACAATCTAATAAGAGAATTAAACTAGAGGTTAAGTAAAGAACTGAAGTAAGGTACGAAAAAAAAATAAGGTAAGGAAAAACCCTGTTTCTCTGCAACAACGAAAATTATAGGTTATTTGCCTATCTCAAAAGATGGATTCTAAATCTGGTAAGATACAATAATTTACTCACCAGGGTTCCAAAACGTTTCACAAATAAATCAGAGGCATTATTAAAAATTCCTGTGACCAAATAAACAAAGATTTAAAACAACTAATCTCCATAAGCCAAGTATGAACCACGTGGCTTATTAAAACTTACCACAAAAGCAATCCAATATTTCCAATAAAAAACTCGGTTGCTTAACGAGACTGGCCAACAATAAAAGATTAATTATTCTTCTGATTACAATAAATAAAAATGGATTACAAATGAAAAAAATTATAATCTCTCGCCCTGTCTAATCTCACACGGGCTCAAAACCAAAGTGAACAACCCATGTCAGAGCCAAAGTTCCGCTTCTACCTAGAACGCGACAAAAATGTTGCCAGAACAAGAAAAAAAACCAAAATCGATACATTACAATAGTCGATTAGCACCGACTTTAAATCTCGTCCGTGACACCGTCAATCGTAGCTTACGGAAACGTCATAAAATTCGACTGTCAAACCAAAAACACGTCGATAAGTAAATTTTCTGTAATGGTGCGAAATGCACCGTTACAGTGTCATACACTGATTTTCATTGCTTTTTAAAATAATATATATGCCATTTTGATAAAACAACTGCAAGTATAACTTTTGCAATGTTACAATGTACAGATTTTAAGTATTTTTTAAATGAAAATCATCGTAACTAACATTACAATGGGGTCATGCAAACATTTGAAAGTATTTTTCAGCGTATTTAATTGTAACTTATTTTACAATCACGTATTTTACTGACAAAAGGAAAATATTTATTGAATAATATTGTAAGCAACATTACAACGTGTATTAATGTTACATTTGGTTGAAAAAGCATGGTACTATTAAAGAAAGTACTATTAAAGAAAATAATAAAAATCAATGTGTAATACATATTTTAATGAACTACACAGACCACCAGCATGGTAAAAATAGCTACAATTAGTCTTCAATGTCTAAATCAACCGTATTAGTAACGGTGTTTGAGTGCGGCAAGTTTACATAAAACATTCTGTATTGTTCTGGAATTGCACCGCTGGAGCATAAGCTCATCAAGTCCTTGTATTTGCTTTGAGTGATTGGGTGTAAGCTTTTATACGCTATAACTAAAGTATGACTCCACAACGTGTCCAAATTTTTATTTTTATTCAGTCGTCTGGTCTTTACTTTGTGGTAGTCCAAATCAATCCAATTTAGTTGATCGCTATAAAAATCATTTTGAAAGTTTATAATATTTGGACTTTGCATATTAATTTCAATATAATTGACTTTCGACCACATCATTTTCATTTTATCCTTGTCCAATTCCCAATTCGGAACTAAGTTCAGCAACGACTTGAAGTCAAATATATCATTTTGATTGACCTCTTTCACGGCGTATGGTTTGCCTGTGCTTTTAGCACAGCGTATGAGAGTTATAGTTACCATTGTTGTGGTACATAAACCACTTGATTTTTCTTACGTGGCTCTATAAGAGCATGCATTGAGTCTCCTTCTGATTGGGAATGGCCAACTTCAAAGAAACTGTGTTTAATATTCACTCCAAATACTTTTGGAGCATAAGCATACATTAGAAATATGATTCGATTTCTGTTCTGGCCACCGCAGCAGTCGAAATAGAATCGGAATTCTTTTATACCTTGTGAAGCCTTCTGTTTTATAAAGTCGAATAGAAAGCTAGCAATTTCGTTAGGGCCGTTTTTGCCAATGCATTCGTCCCACACATAATAGTGACCTTCTGCAGATCCGATGTCATAAATTGTTAGACGCTATTGTATTAATGTGAGGCTTTTCTAACCCTTGTGTTACTAACCGGGTACCCGGGTACCCACCGCGGTGTATTTGTATGAATAGCTCAAAGAAAATTTAATATTTTATTTTAAGCTCTCGAATCGTCGTTCTTTAACTCAAAAGAAAGCTAGTCGTGAGTGCATTTAATTATACTATTTTTTTTTTAAATAAGCTTAAACTTCAGCTATCGCCCCATTAGCAACCGGGTACCCGGGTACCCACAATGGAAAGTATAGAAAAAAAATTGAAAATGGTCTCTATAAATGGTTGCAACTAAATTTTATTGAAAAAATAAAGAAACATTACATTTTTTTATAATTAATGACATTAAATCTGACATTTAACACATTGTATGAGATTAATTGAGTGCTCATCACATACTGGCTGGTGACAATTGGCACAGCTCTTACGAGTCTTTCGTCGTCTTTTTATTGGCAAGGCATTGCACACATGACAAGATCCTGTCACTTTTTTTCTTCCGGTTTTATCTTTTGGAACCACTGGACCAGGATTTATCTCGATTGTTTCTGCTAGTGCATGACCTAAAATACTTTCAACAGCAATCTTTGTTGAGAAGTGACGCATTACTTGCGGATTCGCCGTACGGTGTTCAATCATCGGCAATGCTAGTTCTTCACTTAGCTTCCGCATAAATTGACGACGTTCTGTCGTTTTTTTGACAATCATTTTATTATTTTCGTAATAAATTATATACAGATGAATACTCAAATGAGTTTGGTTGTGGATTAGTGGTATTAGCTGTTGGAACTACATCGGTTGTTGAATGTGGGTTAAACTGATCAAATCGTGCATTCCGTAAAGCTGCTTGTCGTGCCTCGGTCGACTGGTTTTGCTTGTCACGCCAGCCGGTGGATCTATCGTTGAGTTTTCCCCTCGATCCACGTCCACGGGATCCTCTGGGCCTTCGGACTGAGAAATTGCTTTTCTTTCCTTGGGAGTAATGAACGTGAGCTTCCCCCGATGGGGGTTGCGTAAAAAATAAATAAAAAAAATAAAAATAATAAATTATATATGATGCAAGTGAAGAAATGTCTAGCATGTTGAAGAACAATGCCATTGGCCATCTCGAAGATCGTCGTTGACTTGTGTACCTCCGGACCATTTGGTCCATTGTGTCAACGCCAGCTTTATATTTATTATAAAAATTTATAATTTCTGGTTTTTGCTTAGCGTCATCACCAACTGATGCATCTGAATGCATTGTAGATAACAGAATGACAGCTTTATTTTTTTTAGGAACATAAGAACACATGGTAACCTTTCGTGAAATCCAAAAACTGTCGAATACTGCTTCCGTGGCTTATTTGCTCCCATAACACTAGGGATGTAAGGTTTATTTTTTTTTATCGTGCCAACAATGGTAATATTCCACGATAACAAATGTTTAGCAACGGGTAGGGTAGTAAAGAAGTTATCCATGCAGACGTTTCTACCACTACCTCGATACGGAGACGTCAATTCTTTCACTAATCTTTCACCCTGTTTTTTTTTCCGAGTGCCATCTGTTTTACCTGTGTAAATAATCCCTTGCAAAGGATATGCATTTTCCGCATCACAAATCCACCAGATCTTTATACCATACTTAGCTGGTTTCGATGGTATATATTGAGTGAATCCAGTACGGCCACGGTATGGGTAAAGCTGTTCATCGATTGGCAAGTTTGCGGTTAATCACAGTCATTATGGGGAGGACCAAACCTCAACTTGTTTGCTGGTTTACCCCTTTGGGTTGTTAAAAATGTCACATAAGACACGAAAAAATAAGCCAAGTCTCCCTTAACTTTGCAGTATATGCCATATCCAACCTATATTTTACAACTGTTATCAAATAATAAAGTCTGGACTAACACATCCAACATCAAAATTTAGTAAAGTACAGTTTAAAAAGTTGGTATTACCATATCCGACAAACGCTTTCAAAATAAGAACGTTTAACAATGTTAGTAGTACCATATCCGACAAATATTAGTGTAGGTGGAACGAAGAACAAAGTTGGTAGTAACATATCCGACAAAAACGTGTAAAAGAGGAACGAATAACAAAGTCGGTAGTACCATATCCGATAAAAATGTACGAACTTACAGCACACAACAATGTAGAATGTGGTACATCCGACACAATCAATAAAATAATAATCAGTTAACAATGTAGGATCTGGCACATACTACAGTCTTAATCGCTAAATTCTGAAGTTTACATTTTCATGGGAGTTTTTAATGTGATTTCAATATAAAACTACAAGCAAATGCATTTTCTATATAGGAACGAGCTATAAGCTGGAACGAGTTGGAACACCACTAGCAGTTATTTCTGTTTCAACATGAATCTTTTGAGCTGGGACATGATGTTGCACTAAATCTAACATAAATCTAGATCGAGACATAGTTATTTATACCAAATACTATACTATTTACGTAAAACATTAAAATAAAATACGAAACACTCGCGTGCAGTCGATCCGTTAACAATGAACGAAGTGGCAGATCCGCGGTGCGCTGGCCCATGCGATCCTCCCTCGCCCCGCGAACTGTGTAGTAACATATCTAGCTACATAATAATTCGGACACTCTTAAAAGATCCGACTATATTAATCTAGAAAAACTATGATACCAATTATTTTGAAGTTACAAATTTTACGAGGTCATTGTTCTAGATATTTAAGACTATAGGTGCAATAAAACAAAATCGCCAAAAATGTAGTTCCGACTTTGTTAATAGCTACCGTCGATATGTTTACGTCATTTGTCCATTTCATACGAACTCTAGTTTTTACGTTCATACGAACCTCCCGCGCAACATTGGCGATGGTATAGATGGTGATGATGATCTAGATGGTGTGTACGATATTGTGCTTGGGCTATATGGCTCTATAGGTGTATTTATCCTATTGTTAAGTCTGGTACCATCGTCAAATGTTTCGGCTGTGGCATTTTTGTCGGCGGAAGCCCGCCTGCTCAACTCCACACCGCTGACTGTTCGCATGCTGAGACATCCAGCGTCAGCTCCAGATGTGCCCCGGCGGGGCAGCGGTCCTATACGTTTTCTTTTTGAACGTTTCTCCATTTTAAATGGGTTTCCAGAGCCACGTTAGCCACGACAGTAATTTCTCATTCGTGTGTCCGCCCCCCACAACCACACGTCCTGATTAGATGGTCAATCAGGACGTGTGGTTGTTTAGGGGGCTGATTATTATTATTATTATTACTAACTCGAACAATCATTATCTCTTCACCATTTCTATACGCATCGAGTACATCACTCAAATTTTTCATCCGTTGTACTCGTAAGTACAAATCGTTACTTTTTTCTGCAACTAAGCCTGGAAGATTTTTTATTAAAAGTGATGCCTTCTTAAACTTTTCGTGCTGAGAAAGAATTTTTCTTTGATATTGATGTGATGAAATAATACATTCTGGTATCTCAGCTTGAACAACCTTTTTTTTTAAAACTCGTTGAGTTTTAAAGTAATATTTTTTTGTCCAACGTTCCAAGCAAATCTTTTCTTCTTAAAGATCAATATTTTTCAGTTTTCTAACAGCAAATATATGCCTGAAAACACCAATAAAATGATAAGAATTTGTGTAATTTTTTTGACAATCGTTTTGAAAACATATTCTAAGCTTAAAAATGTAAATTTATTTTTTTGTAGAGCTTTTTATCAACTTTTTACTAAGAATTTTATTTTTTATACGCCCTTTTGGCACAAACCCCTATTTAGTTACTTAAATATATTTTTTTGGAATTTTGGATGCGATATTTATAAATAGTATTAGTATAAGTGTTATATGCATAGTTGTTACCTGCAAGGTAAAGTCATGCTTCTAAATTTGGTACAATCACATGAATCAACAGATGTTTCGATTCGACTTAGACCATCATACGAGGGCGGGTCAATAAGTCCGTGACTTTTGGAATAAAACACAGATTTTTTGATAAATAAATCTTTTTTTTTTCAACGTAGTCTCCCTTGAGCTCTATACACTTTGTCCAACGCTTCTCCAATTTTTTTATCCCTTCCAAAAAATATGATTCGTCGAGGTCCTCAAAATAGGCCTTTGTTTGCGAGATGACTTCATCATTGGAGTCAAATCTTTTTCCACCAAGCCATTTCTTCAGGTTTGGGAACAAGAAGTAGTCACTCGGAGCCAAATCTGGAGAATAGGGCAGATGAGGGAGCAATTCATAGCCCAATTCATGGATTTTTGCCATGGCAACTGCACATGTGTGCACCCTTGCATTGTCTTGGTTGAAAAGAACTTTTTTCTTGGCCAAATGAAGTCGGTTTTTTTTCAAATCGTCATTGAATCGGTCCAATAAGTTGGCATAATATTCCCCATTGATTGTTCTTCCCTTTTGAAGGTAGTCAATGTGGATTATCCCGCGTGCATCCCAAAAGACAGCCGCCATAACTTTATTGGCTGACAAACCCACCTTGGCCTTCTTTGGCGCCGATTCACCCTTAGAAACCCACTGTTTTGACTGTTGTTTGGTCTCTGGTGTGTTGTGATGGATCCATGTTTCGTCCACGGTTACAAAACGGTGCAAAAACTCCTCCATATTGCGATTAAACAACGCCAAACCTTCCTGTGAAGTTGTTACACGATTGCGTTTGTGGTCGACTGTGAGCAATCGCGGCACCCATCTTGCAGAAAGCTTTCTCATGCCCAAGTGATCATTCAAAATTGAAACCACTGAGCCATGCGAGATCCCTACGGCTTCCACAATCTCTTGCACTTTCAATCTTCGGTCGGCCAACACCATATCGTGAATTTTTTCGATTGTTTCGGGTGAAGAGACCTCAACTAGGCGTCCAGGACGTTCGGCATCTTCAGTGCTTGTACGGCCACAACGAAATTCATTAAACCACTTTTTTACCATTGAAATCGATGGTGCAGAGTCCTCATAGTATTTATCAAGCTTAGCCTTGGTCTCGGTAATGGTTTTATTTCGCAAAAAATAATGCTTAATAAGTACACGAAACTCACTTTTTTCCATTTTTTCCTCAAATTACTGGGTAGTCTGATAAAGATAGCTGTGAAACACAAACTAACTGACGCAGCAAGTTCAAATTTTGTCAGGAGTCAACTGACAGATGCCTGTTGACAGGAGTAGTGTTGCTTTTTCAGTAAAGAGGTCAGAAATTCAAAAAGTCACGGACTTATTGACCCGCCTTCGTAACTGATAATTAATTCTTGTGATTCTGGCGTGTCAATATCAACATTGACGAATTTCTTTAAATCGTATTCTTGTTGCACGAATTTAAATGCATAAGGTTGACACCTTGAAAGTCATGATATTTGTTTTAACTTTCTTCAAACGTTATCAGTTCCTTTTTCTGGTATGCATAAGCTGCTGAGTTACGTTCGCGTTTAGTAGATGATGGGGAGATAGTAGGGGCTACTATTTCTGTCTCCTGGTTGGAATCTACATTCTCGATGTTCCTTGATGTTCCCGATGCCTCCATAACAAATTCTGAAGATTGATCAGAATCCGAAAGAAGAGAAGACAAAATGATATCTCGACCTGTTGTTTCTTCCTCTACTACATCTGCAGCTGTAATACTTTTACCCGGGGGAACGTTTATGCGTCTCCTTCTACGATAAGCCCTTGTTTCAGTGACTTGCACTCTTGTGCATCTTAAATTCTCCAGAAAACTCTCCCCTAATAATTCACGAACTGGGACAGTAGCCTCCAGCTGCTGATTTGGCATTCTTTGCAATAATCTCGGTTCAAGGGGACCAAACCACACTTTCTGAAACCAGATTTTAAATTTTGCGAAGCCAACACGGCTTCTATTTCTTGGAAAATTTATTTTAAGAGCATCGGGAACTGGTCTTTCGGCACACTTAAACATCTACTATTACGTGTATTATTTTTCCATTCGTTTCGTATCTTCCTCCATGCTATTTTCATAGGACGAAAATATGCTACCTCTATTTGTTGAAGTAAGTGCGTAGCATTTGGAGGCAGAGCAATAAACGCAATATTGTTGGCTTCATATAAAGAGATAACTTGCGGGCTTCTGTGCGAGCTGAGATTGTCTCCAATCAAAACTTTTTTACCGGTTTGTTTTTTAAGTATAGGCAGCATCGTGTATTCAAACCAATCGTCAAAACAACGTGCGTCAAAAACCAACCAGATTTGGTACGATTGTATCTTGCTTGTGGAGGACCATTTTCTGCCCACGTCCCCTACATATTCTCAGCTTTATATACTACGTATACTGGGGCTAATTCGCCAGCTGCGTTTCTGCAGAGCATTATCGACGTTGCTGCCTTAGAAGAGTTTTTAATGGTCTCGGGATACTTCGTCCCTCTTCTAGTCAGAACTTTTACTGAGCCTGGGTCATCAACTAAGCATGTTTCGTCATAATTCTAAATGTTAGTGTCAGGGACATTTTCGGTTTCTTTTTCGTAGTTATCGAAAAACTCGTTAACAACAACTTCGTTTATTTCTGCTCGACCATGGGTTATATTCCTAGCCACTCGATTGGACAACAGTGACTTGTGACGCTTTAAAAACGAATAAACCCACTCCTTGCCTGGCAAATTGTTAGCAAATTTCGGCACCTTTCTACATTGTTTCTCCAAATACGATTTAGCAATACAGCGTAGCTCTAGTGTTGTTATTGGAAATCCAAAGGCTCACAATGCAGTTATGTGTGATATCAAAGCAAGTTCTTCTTCTTCACTAAATACAGTTTGCCCTCCGTGTTTTAATGGTGCTTTGTTTTTTAATTTTAATGATAAAGTGTTTCTATGAATGCCACATTTTCCGGATGCGGCCCGCGTTAAGATTTTACCTGATTTGATTTCGTTTAAATTTTTTTAAATTTTTCTTCTGTATAGTTTTTGTAAGACCTGCATCCAATAGGCCTTTTATAATCTCGTGGCATGTTTCCAGTTCTGAAATAAATCAGTTATACCGTTTAAGAAGTTTTGTAAATGGTAGTAGGTAGCATTTTATCTGCCTTCTAGCAACACTATGGTGGCACATTTTCACCTGCGAAATTGAGTTTTATTCTTAACACCTGTTTTAATGTGATAACCAAAGCATTTTGAATACGATTTGAATGCATTTTAATAATGATTAATAGTACTATAAACTAAACATACCTTGATAACGATACGTGTGGTAGTTTTTATTGAATCACCAAAAGTTTACACCTAACCTCAAAACGTGACAAACCGGTTCTCTACTTCAATCACAGATAATGTCAAAAAAAGTTGCCAGTATCAATAAAAAAAAATAGATAATCATTCCGAAACTATCCAAAAATCTATTTTTGAACGAAACATGTGTTGTTAGGCTCAATTCTAGTGAAAATTGGCCAAAATATATGAACGGACCCTCATTGCACATTTTCACTTGCCAGGCAAATAGTCACCACGAACGACGGTATGAAAAAAGTGTAACCAATAACATTGCACCTTTATTATGAAGAAGCATATTCTACATTACTTTATTTTCCATCCCTAAGTATAGATTTTTTCTTCAAATTTGATTTTCACTTTCACAACATTTGAGAAGTTATTATCCCAAACAAAAAAAAAATTATCCAGGTCAATTTATAAATGACAGAGTTCTGAAATAAACATAAAAAATGTGTTTATAAAGAAAGCACAACTAAATTGAGAGATCCCTCCTTTTTTAGATAATAATAATAATAAGCCTTTAATTCCGAAGTTATACAGTTTTTTCACACTGCACAATAATCCCTAGTACACTAGTCGTAATATGTCCCTAAGTTCGGTGTGCATTATGCTCGTCCAACGTCTTCCACTGTTTCCTATCAGTTGCAATTCTTAGCCAAAGGGGACCTAGAGTCAATTTTAGATCATCTTCCCATCTTCTCACTTTGCGACCGCTACCTGATTGCTCCATTTTTCATGCTTACAAAGGAGCATATGCGCTGTCCATCTCCATTTTTGTCGCTCAATATGTTTTGTTTTGCTTGAGTTCATTTCCAATTTTTAACGCTGATTAAAAATATGATGAGATCAGAAAAATACAGTTTATAAAATTAACTTTTATTTTACAATAGCTATTAGTAAGGGAATATTTTGTTATTGATAAAGGAATGAAACAACAGCACTGCAAAAAGAAGGAAAAGTTGACACAAACCTTATACCGACCCGTCTGGCCAGCGTGGTATAGTAGGCTAAAACCTCCTTTCTAAGGAGAGGCCTAAGTCCAGCAGTGGACTATTCAAGGCTGTTGATGAGTTAATTGGCAAAACAAAAAAAAAAAGAATCATCAAAATCGGTTCACCTAGTCAAAAGTTCTGAGAGAACCGCCTCCTTTTTTTGAAGTCGGTTAACAAACAAAATTTACTAAACAGTATCGGGAGTCAACTTTTCATAGCAATTGTACTAAACTATTCTAAAAACAAACAAAATTACAACAATAAACTTTTTAAATAAACATGTGCGGGCGCACCAACCTGCAGAGAGAAGCACCGCTGACGCGCTCACTACGTACTCTGAATATGATTGCGGATGAAATAGATTTTTTTTATTGCTCACCAGGGGCGTTCGCTCCTTGTAGGCAGAAATGCAGTGCTTTACTTGCTATTCACAGACATTTTAATAAAACGTTGGTACGTTTTAGATGACTTTAATTAATAGTAAATAAATGAAAAAACAAAATATAATAACTTAAAAACGCGTACTATTTATAAATAGCATAGCACCACACAAACATTGTTTGCCAGGTGTTTACCGAAAAGCAAGCGCAAAGCAACTCATGCCGTCGCCTCGCGCAGGACATTTGTTTGCATGTGTGTAGTAATTTTGGTGTCCGTGCACAGTTCGCATACGCACACAACCATTTATTTTATATGCCCGACTACAGCCGCAGGATACTGCAGTTGGCCTTCGGGTGTCGGGTCCCGCGCTAATCGTTGTCGGGTATAATCGGCAGTTTTCGTTGCCTATATATCCACCCAATTACAATAGTCAGAAATATAATTAATCATGTATGCGGATTATGAATTTTGAATATGGTAAGGTTTTATTTGTTTAATTAGCAGATATGTTTCTTGTTCGCGGGGGCCATATTGATTTTTTCATGTGATAAGCATTGTTTACTATTTTCTTTCCGCCAGTATAATTATAGTTTAATTTGAAAGTGTGTACATTTAACAGTTTATTACTGAGTTCCGTTGATTTTTTAAAAATGTTATTTGATTGTGAGTTATGTGTGGATAATGTATGTCTATTAAAAATAACAAGTTCTGACAATTGCCATTCAGTGAAAAGATTAAAATTGTGTCTAAAGGTAGGTGTGTACCCGAGTTACAACTATTAAACCAGCAAAAAGGAAATGTAACTCGCAAGTTTCATGTTAAAAGTTATGAAACGTATAACTGGCTGTGTGGTTGTGTGGTTGTGTACACACGATTAAATTATATTGTTTTCCTTGCATATTGTTTAGTAATTCTAGTACAGTGTGGACTGATTCGGGATATTCAGATTTAAATAATTTCTATTCCGCAGCAAAGAAGCATGACCATACAGAAAAACATCTGGAGGCCTGCTTAAAATTAAATACTTTTGGTAAATGTCGTATTGAAATGAGTATCAACAGTCAGTTACGATTAGATATTGAGAGGCATAATGCTAAAGTCGATCGCAATAGAAACATTTTTCAAAGGCTGATCGATGTTGTTTGCTTTCTGGGAAAACAAGAATTAGCTTTTCGCGGTCACGATGAGTCAGTATCGTCGTTGAACAGGGGTAATTATTTAGAAATAGTAGATTAATTAGCCAAGTATGATGGAGTTTTAGAAACCCATTTACAGAGTGCAAGTACCTCGTTCAAGGGAATGTCGAACCGTACGCAGAATGATTTGATATCGAGCGTTGCATCTGTGATGATCGATCGCGTTAAAGCCGAAATTAAACAGTCCGATTTTGTCGCCGTCATTGTAGATGAGACTCCTGATGTTAGCGGCCGTGAACAATTAGTATTAGTTTTGAGATATTTTCGTGATTCTGAAGTAGTAGATCGATTTATCAAATATGTTGATGTCAGCGCCGATCGGACCGCTGTAACCTTAAGTTCTATAATTTTGGAAATTTTAGAAGAGTTCGATTGTGTATCCAAATTAGTTGCACAAACTTACGACGGGGCAGCAGTTTTATCCTCACAAATTAAGGGCGTGCAGGCTTTGGTGAGACAAAAATGTCCACAAGCTATGTACGTTTGGTGTTCAGCACATATATTAAATTTAGTTTTATCGAAATCGTTTGAACGAGTTGCTGAAACAAAACGCTTTTTTAGTATTATACAATCAATTGCGGCTTTTTTTCAAACCAGTACAAAGCGATAGACCCATTACAACAACTTTGCCGATATGAAAAAGCTGCCTCGTGTCGCGGAAACGAGGTGGACATATCACTCGCGCACGGTTAATGTAATTAATAATGCGTCCACCCACCTCCTAGAATTGTTTGAAAATATGAACGAAAATACACAAGGCTGGGATGGTGTAACACTGACACAGGTCAGTTCATTTTTATTTATTATGAAAGAATTTGAATTTAATTTTCTTTTAAAATATTTTTGCAGAAACGGATATTCTGTACGATATTTTGCAAAAAAAAAACTAGTGACATCGCGTATTGTGTAACAAAGATAAAAGAGTTAATAAGTCATTTTTAGAACGTTTCAGAGAGAAGCTCGAGATCTATTATGATGCCGCCGTTCACATTACCGGACCACCTAAAAGAAAGCGCAATGTCGATGATGTAAAAATACATTATCGGCGAATTTTTGTTGAAATAATTGATAATGTAGTCAATGAATTAAGAACAACATTAAAGATTTAAAGTTTATTGAGCTACTTTCTTGTGAGAATTTTAAAAAATATAGTGAGCGTTTCCCTGAAAATGAAATCAGAGAGTTCACTAATAATTATCAGGCAAATTTTAATCTTGATAAATTGAAAAATGAATTATTTATAGATCACCTCAATTTGCAAATAGTTGTGTATTTAGTATTATTCAAAATTTGTATAAGGACAATTTAAATAAAGTTTTTTCTGAAGTGTTACGATTAGCGAAATTCATTGTGACTATCCCAGCAAGCAGCGCATCGGCAGAGCGTTCATTTTCTTGTTTAAAACGTATCCACACATATTTGAGAAACACACAAAATCAACAACGACTCGCAGAGCTTTCCATGATTTCTATAGAAAAGGCATTAATGATAGAATTAAAACGCAATCCAACTTTCTATGACGATATCCTAAAATCATATTTAAAAAAGGATAGGCGCATAGATTTAATCTATAAATGAATGAGTTTGTTTTTTTTACTAACCCGTAGTTTTATTATTAAGTTTATTTATATATTTTGCGAATCACATGAAAATCGGCCCTTTTAAAGGCCACATCGGATATCTTGCAAGGGACGTGTTCTGTAACTATCACTCACTTGGAAAAGATATTTGAGGTGGCCGAAATCTTTTATTTACATCGGGATATATTAATCTCCAGTAACCGGAACCTTAAATATGTGAAAATCAGAAAATTGAAGATGACCAGGTGAGTAGTTACAATATTTTAGCTTATTATTTTACTTATTAGAATTTCTTCCGCCGCGACATCTATCTCTGTTTTGTCTGCGCTCCCGTTGAAGATGTACATGAATAGTAGTACATCTAAGACTTGTGCTAAAAATCTATAAAAGAAAAAGTGACCGACTACTCCGCCGCATACCTAGTGTCATAATCCTGTGCACGCCGCTGTTGCTCACTGAGTGAATTCACAATAACAGCATTAAGAATTATTTCTTATAATAAATAAGTAGATGGTATAACACTATTGCGTTGGGCTAAACCTGTAATAATAGTTGTTTTCAAAGGAAATAAATAAAATAAATAAATGTCAACGTAGTGGCACCAATGATCGACATTTTAAGGAGATAGTGGGCTTCTTTATAAAATTAAATGTCATTCAGTGATTTTTAAACTAAAAGTAACGATTAGTAAGGTATATTTTTGAGATAAGAATAGGATGTATGTATTATTTTTTATTAACAATACACGGATGAGAAAAAAAAATCCAAAAAAGGAAAAAGTGTAGCAATCTCCAATCGTCGACACCGAATCTCCAGTACTCAACACCCAGTTATCGACTATTACCTATAATGTGTATCTGCTAAATCACCACCCCCTTAGTGGGTCATTAAAATAAAATAAACTGTTTAAGTAAATCATTCAATTTTTTTATGCGAAGTTCTAAAGTCTTATCCATATTTAGATCAACTGACAGCCATTTTGTGATACAAAACGCTTATCTGTTAAAAGTACTACGGTAGGATTTTGTACGCTCACATTATGTTTGAGGTCAAAATTTTAGCATTTGCGTCTAACATGCACGCATTTTGTAGTAATCTGATTGAAGTTCATTAAATAATGATTTGATTACACATATTCGTTGCGGTTTTGATAATGTTTCTATCATAATATGACAAAGCAAAATCCATTTACTAGTTCGTAAAATGACATGGCCAGTGCTTCAAAGTTTGTTTTTGACTTAATATAATATGCCAATGTTAGTAAATAAACATAAACATTACTTACTTTTCCATTATAAATCGCTTGAAATCACTAGATTTGATTACAAAATAGCACACACAATGCACTTCAAGCGCGGCAATCTTCGAGTGACATAGGTCACAGATTAAAACAAAAATTCTCAACGGTTTTGTACTACAGTCGTGTTTTAATGCACGTTAGAAGGAAGTCCCGTTCATTCTTATACGATTTTTAATAAGTTCGAAAGAGTAAAACTATATTACTCGTTCCAATATGCATGTAACCGAACATCTGTTTCGCGCGTGTGCCGAGTCCTATGGTAGGACGCGCCACAGAAACGCAATTTTTATAAAAGTCCTACCATAGGACTTGCAACAGACAAGAGGTTAATGAGTTGAAGGTACAATAACAAACAAGAAACTATGAAAACTTATTATCAGGATATTATGACACCTTATGATATTTGGTGACCAATCCTTTAAGCTCGTCGATGGATGTTATTTTATGCCGACAGTTGTCACGGTTTTTGATGTTTATAATGCCGTCCTGTGTCCAACAAGCTGACATACCGAAATGCTGTCGGGCCATGCTGAAGGCAGTCTGTCGGCGTTTAGTGAGAAATTCCCTCACTGAGAAGCCAGAACCCTTCAGGGATGTCTTAGACTTCCAGACCGCTCATCTAGTCTCCGCGGTGGTGAATCTCACCAATATTGGCCGACGATCTTTAGATGGAGCACCAATCCGATTAACTTATTTAGCACCTACCCGAAAAATTTTTAGTGTGACGTTTTTAATTTTAGTCAATTTTTGACGTTTAGAAAGTACAACAGAATAACAAATGAGCAAAAAAGGACTAAGTTGAGTAACTTAACTAATTTTGGTTGTGTCAAACTAATTATAGTTAAGTTCTACGTTGTCATAAACAAATCCGGTCGGCCGTAATGACGTACGTAAGTCATCGCGTCTTGTATGTATTCCTGCATGTTCCGTGGACTGCCGATGTAGCTTGAGGTTAAATGAAAGCATTACCGATGTCATTATTTATTGGATTTAAATTTCCGTCGATGTTTCCAGCAACAGCATCTCGTAAGTGAATATATTATTCCGATCGTAATTTAGCCTGGTTAAATCGAATGAATCGCAAGCGTTCGCTTTCAACCTTAGCATACATATCAACAATGTATTGATGGAATAGTTGACGATATCGAAGGATATAGTTGTCCTGATTTACTCTAATCATTATTTGGTGTGCGTAGTAGTTCATTGAAATCACTTTTTTATTTCCATAATCACCTAAAAAAATAAAATGCAATACGAAATTAACATTCATACATACAGTAAGAAAATAAATAGGTAATTGTCAAATTTACCGGTATTAGGATCACACTGTTTGATGTTAAGGTGATATTCATCCTGTCCTAGCCAAAATATCAATGGATATTGTAGTGCATCATATGAACGGTGTAGATCCGAAATCGTACTGATAGTGTTGTCTCGCCGTGTAATTTTTATAGATCTTTTGTCAACTGGATCACCAACCATGATAACAGCAACCTCATCAACACTTGGAGCGTTGAATCTACCAGCATGTTCACCTAATGGTACTTTATCGGCTTTTATGACGATTTGATAGTTGTCATTTTGCAATCGTGGCGAAACTCTTTTGATTAATTGAAGTAGTTGATTCTGATCTTCTAAAAAAAATTCCAGTAATATCACAATTGCTCTTTCCTCTGCTTGTTCAATGAAATTATACTGGCACCGAGTCGTTGCGCGCTCTTCACAATTGCCCATAAAATAAATTTGAAGAAATTTAGGATTATCATCAGGCATTGGCATCAATGATCTAATTTTGTGGTACACCTGGTCTTGTATTTTGAATGTAGTTTCAAAATCACGTCCATCGGATGCAAGATCGCAAATTTTAGTTGCCCCACATGACGTCATTTGGAAGCAAGAATTAAATTTGCGTATCTTACGCAAAAATAATTTTGAATCATCTGAATTCCCAGCAAGAAGGGATAATAAAGGTTCTGGCGGAGCGGGTAGAGGTGGCAGCACGACTTTTCCTGCTGCGCAGCACATACCGGCAGCTTCATTTCGAAATTTCAACGCCTGACAATATTGACATACTTTATCCATTCCACCGATAGCAATTTTTGAAGGCGCAGAGTAGTTTCTGGTGCATATTCAAAAGCAAGACGAACGAATGATGTACGTATTAATGAGCGCCTTATCCGTTGCCTTTGTCGTTCTTGTGCTCGTACTGTAGCTATGTTTCGTTCACGTGCCGCTCTTGTTCTCGTAATATTCTGTTGCAGACGTTCGCTACAGTGTTCTTGAGATTCTTGTGCACGACCTTCTGCTGTCCTAATTCTTTGAGCTGTATTTCTTGTATCGAAATGTTCTGGCAACTGATGAGCTCTTTCAACACGTTTGCGTCGTGCCTCTCTGGTGCTTGCGTTGTTGAGGTTAAATTTTTTCGGTGGCATTTTACTGAAAATAATAATTTAATTGTTTAAATATTGGAAAAAAAAAACTAAAAAACATGCTATTATAGCACATTGAAATTGAAATAATAAGTGCAAAATAATTTTTAATAGAGGTTAAATAAAAAAGGTTAAATAATAAAAGAAAAATCTTTATACAATTATTGAAAAAGTGTGGGGAGCTTTGTACCATTTTTTCATTGATATATTAATTAACTTGTATAAGTATGTGATAATACTTACATGTATATATTTTATAATTATAGAATTTTGAATAATGAAGCACAAATAAGTAAAAAGCAGGAATAATTTCACTGTATTATCGTCACTATAATTTGAATTTGATTTACACTTCGGTCTAATTAACACTTGTTTGGCTATGCTAACACCAAAAATTAAAAAAGTAGAAATAATTGAATTTCACAGTATTTCGTTTACTACAAAATAAATTTAATTTATACTTTAGCCTCAATAACACGTGGTAATCATGACATTGAATTGTAGCTTATATGACACGTTTGTCGGTTTACCATAGCAGTGCCATCTATTGATTACTTACTCAATCCAGTCGAAAAGTATCGACTTCTGTTAGAATCTTTTGGAGTTAACAGATAATTGTGACTGTCAATTAATTATAGACCAATAATTTGCAATAAAATAAAATTGCGACTGTAATTAAAGATCTAAGCTATCCTATCTCTTAAGTTGGACCAGACTGCTCACGGTGTGCCAATTTAATTTAAAATCGGATAAGTAGTTTAGGAGTCCATCGCGGACAAACATCGTGACAGGAGATTTATATATATATATATAAATATAATATAATATATAATATTATATATATTATTAAGATATATTTTAATGTATTGTTTAATTAAAGCACTGTTTTTAGTTTTAACTAATAATTAAAATGAGTTTGAATTAATTGTTCCCGAATATGTCTTGCCTCTATCAAAAAATCTTGGTTTTTTTCCTCAACCACGATATTTGGATCTTGATTTTCCACATCATAATGATTATCATCTGGAAATGAAGAACAGAACAGTAAAATGTGTTAAGTACAGACATGTATAAATGAATATTGGGTTAGACAGAAGTATGATATTAAACTGAATGCTGTGGAAATGAGAAGTCTGTGAAGTATAGCTGGAGTTACACTTGAATACCTTTATAAGGGAATGTTGCGGTATGGATATATAAAAGATGTAGTGATCAAGGTAAAGAAAGGGATACTTATATGATTTGTTAGAGAGAGGATGGATGTAAGAATATTGATAAAATAGATTTGAGGCAAGAGTAACTGGCAAACTGGTAAGTTTTGAGTCATGTAATCAAATTGAAGGATTTTGAAAAAGGGCCAGATCAATAGAAACAGTGGATTTATATTGTGGTCAAAGTAATAAAGCAGACCTTTAGGTGTTTAAGTATGAAGCCTTCATCCAGGCGTTATCCTTCATTAGGCATATTAAACAACTCTTGAAATCTGAAGAGGTGAACACTATAAGTATTTCATAGATCTTATGATACTTAAGATGTAGAAATTGATGATTATCACCAAAACAATAATATATGGCTGTTAACTTACTCTGTCATTAATCAGTTTTTCACTCTCAGTCATGGGAAATTTTATATAATTAGGTAAAAGCTTCTCCACTATTAAATCTGCTGTTATTTTAATGCACCTGCTAACAGAAGGTTGGCTAAGTGCAATGTAATTGTCTTGCCATACAGCAGCTTGGTAACTCCCTTGAGCAAAAAATTGAAGTACAGATAAAACCTGAAAAATGAGTTCAAGATGAAGAGTACAAGATAGAAACAGTGGATTTATATTGCGGTCAATGTAATAAAGCAGACTTTTAGGTGTTTAGGTATGAAGCCTTCATCCAGGCGTTGATCATCGAGATCGCTGACTAATTGAAAAGCACCAGATCTAGAAAGCCTGAATAGTTTTTAAATTTTTTCCTCTGCCAACTCAAACGGACTGGAGTTATCTCGCATTCGTTCTAAGCGTATTCGTTCTTGATAGTTTCTAGAAATAATACATAAGTATGTTTGTTTTAATAATTCAGATAAGGCTCATAATTATTTGTGATTTATGATGAATAATATTATGCACATACCTTTCCGCTGAACTGACCAACACCATAATCACGTAATCACTTATCATTTAAAAATATAATTCGCTAAAATTTTGAATTTTATACTTAAAAACTCTAATTATTAGGTTAGTCGGGATGTATTTAGCTAGCGTCTAATTTTAGTGTGACGTTTTTAATTTTAGTCAATTTTTGGCTTTTAGAAAGTACAACAGAATAACAAATGAGCAAAAAAGGACTAAGTTGAGTAACTTAACTAATTTTGGTTGTGTCAAACTAATATAGTTAAGTTCTACGTTGTCAGAATACGAAACGTTGTTTGACACACTAAACTATTTTTTAGTGATTTTTAATTTAGTTTAGAGAGTTTACGAACAGAATTAGCACCAATGTCTCCTACTTCTCGCTCTAGTTCCTTTATAGGGGACCATCATCTCGTCTATACTGATACGCCCTTCTTCTTCGAGTTGTAAACAGTTCTGTCAGATCCGTTCTAGTATTGGACGAACTTTAAAATACCGATCGTCGTTCATACTTAAGTTGTCGCAAAAATGGAGGTATTTTCTAATTTTTTCATATTTTTTTAGTGGCATAACATCTGCAATTTTAGGAAACCTGAGCCTCTTACTCCAATAATCACGATAAGAGGGCATATGAACAACACCCATTAGTATCGTTATGGCTATAAAGTCTTTTATTTCTTCATTGGTGACATTGATACTTTTGTTAGCTGCACATTGTACTGAATACAAATTAGTATTATCGGTAATGAGGTCAACTATGTCGTCGGTAAAAAATGATCTAAAATAATCTAAAGGCGTTTTTGTTGTGGCTTCTAATGGGGGTTGATGTTCAGGTAGCTTAACTGTAGCAGCTTGTTCAAATTTTGCAGATTTCCAATTAAAATTTAAAGGTTTCCTTACAAATTTTTTTACTCGTTTGGTTGTAAGTCGAGGCACAGTATTAGCTGCTCTTTTTGAACGAGTTTTATTAGCTGGCGAGTCTAACGGCGACAAAACGGATGAAACTGAATGAAGCATGAAAGGGAGTAGTTGTTGAGGTTGACCAGTAGGAAACATTTCTTGATTATCAGGAGATAGTGGAACAGTATCTTCATCGGAACTTGAGAAAATGTTCATACTGTTACACGGGGCCTTGACTTAGGCTTTTAAAAAAAATTTCATGGGCCCCGTCGTGGTCCACCCCCTGGCGCCTCAATCGTGGTCAACTCGGTCCTCGTACCGGTTCGGGCCCAGATGAAATATCTGGGCCTGATCCTCGACGGGAGGTGGCTCTTCGACGAGCACTTCCGACAGCTTGCTCCAAAGCTGGTCGGCGCTGCGTCTGCCCTAGGGCGACTTTTGCCCAATATGGGTGGACCCAGCGTCGCGACAAGACGGCTGTACACGGGGGTTGTCCGGTCAATGGCGCTGTACGGTGCACCGGTGTGGGCGGCGGCTCTGACCGCCCAGAATAGGGTACGCCTCTGGCGCCCTCAGAGGGTAATGGCGGTCAGAGCCATACGCGGTTACCGCACCGTTTCTACGGAGGTGGCATGCGCGTTGGCCGGAACTCCCCCGTGGGATTTGGAGGCGGAAGTGCTCGCCGAAGTTTATCGGCGAGTGGCTGACTCCCGGGCGGAGAGCGGATTTCGCCCTCCGCCCGAGGATGTGCGCGAGTGGCGCGAAGCCGCTCGCCGAGCCACGATGGCTCGTTGGTCGTTCCGGCTGGAGACTCCACGCGCTGGCTTCGCCGCCGTGGAGGCTCTCCAGCCGGTCATCGCCGAGTGGGCAGGGCGGCAGCACGGGACCCTTTCCTTCCGACTGACGCAGGTGCTTTCCGGGCACGGTTGCTTCGGAAGGTACCTGCACACGGTCGCTAGGAGGGAACTGAGTCCCGCCTGCCACCACTGCGACTGCAGTGAGGACTCGGCCCAGCACACGCTGGCGGTCTGCCCCGCATGGGCGGCGCAGCGTCGGGCCCTCACTGCAGTCATCGGAGTGGATCTCTCGCTACCGGCCGTAGTACGCTCCATGGCCGGTAGCGACAGTTGTTTTACCGCGGTCGCAACCTTCTGCGAGGTAGTAATCTCGCGGAAGGAGGCGGCGGAGAGGGCCCGGGAGGACGACCTCCACTCGGACCCGATCCGCCGCCGGCGAACCGGGCGGCGGAGGCCCGCCTACCACAGCCTCATGCCGCCCTGAGTGTGGCCGCGGGTGGACGGGGTGGGTTTCCCCTCCACCCGCATTAGTTGGCCAGCCGCGAGGGGGCGGCGTCCGCGTGTGCCGGACGTCGCCTATAGAGAGGAACAACACTGAGACGGAGCCCGCACCAGGAGCGGGCTGGCGCTAGGAGGGGTCCGGATGTCTTAACAACAGCTGTTCCCGGATCCCTCCTGTTACAGGCGCAGAGTGGCACACCGTGTGGTTTTAGTCGGTCCGAGTCCGACACACCACCCCGCCGCAAACCCCGGAGGGGTGACGGTCCGAGGGGATTTCCACACGTTAAAAAAAAAAAAAAAAAAAAAAGGCTTTTAAAAAAAAGGAAATAGTAAATTAATGAACACTTTTAATAAAAAGAATGATTACAAGTGAAATGGAAAAGGCGAGTGTTCACTCTCAGGGTTCGGAAGAGACTGATGCAACCTGGCGACGCTCTGAGTACTGGGATATCTGATACCCGCCTAGTAACGCTTAGCTCAGCGATGTCCCATACAAAAGGGGTATGTAACAGCCCCCCGGTTAAGAGGAAACTTACCGTAAGGGAAAGTTTCCGGGAAATTACTCCATCCGTAAACGCGGTTGATTTAGAGTTATTCCTAATTCTATGTGAGAGTTCTCATCTTGTTCATTTGTTATTGTATGCATCTTTGATTTTGAACACTTGCCCCTTTTAAAAATATATAGTAAAACTAAAGCTAAACATAAAACTACAGAAAATACACTAAGGATTGGGAAACTTATATGCTTATCAAAATCATGGGAACTATCTACGGAATTTAACTTATCTATAATCTGATTGGATACAATTTTTAGTTTTTAAGATCATCTAATTTTACATCATTTATTTTAAAAGGCGATATATTTAATTTCTTTACTCGACCTACATTACAACAACTATCGTTAATAATATTGAAACTAGAAGAAACCATTGGTAATTTTAAAGTGGGGGTGGTTTCTCTTACTAACCTTGTATTTCTACAATATGCTGCACAATTATATGGAATATTAAGGATTCCCGTGCCCGATACAATTGTTTCTGATAATATACTATTTGAACATTCGATAGTAAGTTTCGTGGGTTTAGATTGTACAAATATCCACTTATTGTTATTTAATTTGTGCCAAACATCAATATTACCATTAAGGAATCTATATTGACAGTTTTCAGGTAATGAGGATACAGCCTTAAAGCGGCTATACACGACACTAAAATCAGCGGCGATATCGAGACAGTGCTAGGGGGTATGAAATCGGCTATTCTCTACACACGTCGCTGGCAGTCAGTACGTAACCGACCGTGCAACAGACTGCTCGTTGATCCGAGATGCCGCCGACACTCTCAAAGCAGCAAAAAATAGGCATTGTCTTGGCACTTACTATGGTGCCACCTAATCAGAAACGAAAAAGGAGGACCTGGGTTAAAAACTGGTTGATGAAACGTCATGAATTAAGCCACATGAACGTGATGAGACATTTAGAAGCAGATGAGTTCAGAAACTTTTTAAGAATGGATTCTGAGTGTTTTGAAGAACTCCTCAATATGGTGACACCATTAATACAAAAACAGGATACCGTAATGCGAGAATCCATAAGTCCGAGAGAACGACTTACAGTTACTTTACGTTTTCTAGCAACTGGACAAAGCTATGAGGATTTAAAATTCAGTGCCGTAATATCGCCGCAACTTATGTCCACAATGATTCCAGAGACATGCTACGCTATCTATAAATGTTTGAAACACTTCATTAAGGTAAGTAGACTAAATTCTTATAGAGTAATTAAAACACCAATTAAAAACCATTTTTTCATTTATTTAAAAAATATAAGGTATGTATTAATATTATTTACTTGTGTTCTTTTTTTTTGAAGATCAAAAAATCCTTCATATCTGCGCCAGTTCCTATTTTAATTGTTGTATCACTAAATGTACAGTTTGGAAATTCAGTGTTAAAAGGTTCAGTGTTCGACGATGAAGAATACGGCTGCGGAGATGTTTGAGGGGATTGTGGTGTCATATAATGTTGGGATGGTTGAGGAGAAGGTTGTACCGTAAGCTGTGAAGATATTTGAGGGGATTGTGGTATCATATAATGGTGGGATGGTTGAAAAGAAGGTTGTAGCGTAAGCTGTGCAGATGGTTGAGGAGATTGTAATGTCATATATTGTTGGGATGGTTCAGGAGAAAGTTGTACCGTATGTTGTAGAGATGCTTGAGGGGACTGTGGTATCATATATTGTGTAGATGATTGAGGGGACGGCTGTACTGGATATTGTTGATAATATGGTTGGGGCGATGAATTTGTCACCGAAGAGCCAGAGGAAAAATGATAGGAGCGATGTGAAATGCGAGAAGGATTTGATGCTATGTGTTGTGGAGATAAAGTGATAATAGATTCCTCTGTCAATTTGCCAAGTTTTCCGTAAAATAGGGCATCATTGATAATTTTTTGGGCAATTGATTGTTGATGGGTACTCAGATTTTTCAATTGAACGCCTATTGACTTTCCTATAATGTCCCAGTCGTCATCTTGTCGAGTCATTAGTATCTGAGCAGAATCCAGCAGTTTTTCTTGTCTTCTTTGTATAGACATTTTCTGCTTCTTGGACTGTGAAATTTTTGTGGAGACCTTGGGCACCTCTTTTTCACATATTTCTGTATTTATAATTTGTTCCGATGATGTTGATGCTGACATCTCTGGTGACCATTGGATCTGTAATAAAACTTTCACTTTACTTTCTGTTTCAGATGCCTACAACGCAAAGTGAATGGAAAGACAATGCTAAAATGTTTGAAGACAAGTGGAACTTCGATCACTGTGTGGGTGCGATAGATGGAAAACATATATCCATAGAAAAGCCACCTGAGAGTGGCTCGTCATTTTATAATTATAAAGGTTTTTTTAGTATAGTTCTATTCGGCGTAGTAAATGCAAATTATGAGTTTATGTATGTACACACTGGCATTAATGGAAGCGTTTCTGATGGTGGCGTCATACAACACACATCCCTGTACAATAAGTTAATGACAAATGAGTTAAATCTACCACCACCGTGCACGTTACAGGGAACAAATATTTCAGTACCATACACATTTTTGGGAGACTCAGCATTCAGCATTAATAGACACATTATGAAGCCATACCCATTTAAGAATATAACTCACGAGAAAAGAATTTTCAACTACAGATTATCACGAGCAAGGAGAGTAGTTGAAAATGCGTTTGGAATCTTAGCAGCACGTTTTAGGATCTTTCGTCAAAGAATAAGTGTGAAAATTGATAATGTCGACAAAATTGTGCTAGTTTGTTGTGCCTTAAATAATTATTTAAGAACAAAGTCCAAAAGTTATATGACCAAAACATGTGTCGATGCTGAGAATATCAACAATTCTACTTTTCGTTTAGGTGATTGGCGGGAAGAAACAACAGGACTAGTGTCACTGTCGCAAATAAGTGAAAAAGAGCGCAATAATGAAGGCAACATTGTACGCAATAAATTTACAACTTATTTTAATGGACAGGGCAGAGTTTCTTTTCAGGAGGATATGTTGAGGGTAGTTCCTACATAAATGTTGTGTGTATTGTGTATATTATAAATAAAATATAGGTTTATGAATTACTTCAGTATTATTTTATCGTACCTCATCCAAAGTATCCGTACCAGGTCGGCATGGCTCCGTCGTCCCCTCTAGGAATTCGAAGAGACGATAATACCAAACCGATGGTACATAGATGTCATTAGACCCTGATCATGTTTGCTTGGAAGCATTCACCTGAAACAAGTGAATTGATACAAATTTATCAAAATACTTTTATAAATTGATAGTATTTTATTTTAACGTGTAAGTACCCATATAGGTACCTACTTATATTTTGCTGACTGGATAATGAAAACATAGCCCTCCTTTTGTAGCTGTAAATATTAGCTGGTTTCTATTGGCGAATCTCTATATATAGTCTTTGCACAGATTCTACATAATCTTACCTTTTTCAGCTCTCTTCCATACGTAGTACGCATATTTTCAAGCTTTTTCTTGAAGTCCGCCAGTGTTGTGTTTTTGCCGGTCTCTTCATTGAAAAGTTGCAATAGCATTTTGAATGCCTCCTTTCTCATGTCGCGGTTGAAATATTCTTTGTGTTTTTTATCCCACAAATAAGATAATTCCCTGAAGAGATCAATAGTTTTCGTCCACGCTTCTCGCTCCTTCTCCTTCGCCATGTTTTCGCGCTAAACAAAGAGTATAACCTACTACAGGAAATAAAATAAATGGCGCGAAATAACTCGGACCAGCGCAAGCACGTCGTATCGCCGTAGCACTCGCGCGCATACTGATAAAAATCAGTCCCGATTCCGCTACACACGTGCCGACCACGCTTCCTAGACGATAATCGTCCCTAAATCGTGAGTTCGCCCGAAGCGATTTTTGAATTAGGGTAAACAATAAAATTTCAGTTACGATTTGTCTATACACGTGCCGATTTAAAGTACGATCTAGGGACCTCCCCGATATCGCCACTGATTTTAGTGACGTGTATAGCCGCTTTAACTCTTATATATCCTTCTTTTTATTATCACCGAACTTTTGCTTGCCCGTGTACGCTTTTACTGTTGTCAACTTTGATAGGGGATTCGATTCTTTTCTCTTGTTTCTAACGTTTATCTTTGCAAATTCAGCATCTTTGTTGTATGATGTTTTCACATAGAATGAAAAAGGTTCACTTTTTATTACTTTTATAACTTTGATATTATCATTCCATGATAAAACATTTTTATCTTCAGTTTCATTAAAATTGTATCCCCAATCTTCCTGCAATTTTTTAGGTCTAAAAATGAGTCGTATGTAAGTTCGTGTACGCGGAACATTTGACCAGTCTTTTTGGCATTTTTGATAATGGCAACATATTGGTGGGGGCAATATATTGGTTCTGATTTTAAGTTCTTTTTAATTTCGTTATCGATCAGGCTATGAATGTTGTCACCCTCACTTTGAGTGTGACCTTTAATTAAAAATTTGTGTGTGATTGATTCTATATTCAGGGGGGTTACAGCATACAGATAAAGCACTACTATATATTTATTCTTATTTTGGCCGCAGCAGTTATCTGAATACAGAATCAAGTTCAGGCCATCACTATTACTAGCACTTACCCCTGCTTCACAACATAGTCTCACAAAGCAATCCAATAAACAGGAGCCTATCTCATTAGCACCGCGTTTGGCATCAGTTTCATTCCAGAAATAGCAGTCTACATCAGTATAGGAATCTTTCATCTGGGCTTCAACTTTTTTGTTTAAGAGTGTGATGGTAAAGTTATAAACAGTGCCGTCTTTACGCAAAGTCCTAATAGGCCCGGGCCTAGGGCCGCAGGCATGTTGGGGGCCCCCCAATCGCAAAAAATCATTTACAATCATCCTTTAGAAAGAACGTTGAATAACAAATCGTAAGCTTTAAAACCCCCATAGTAATAAAAATAAAGTAATTAATTACGTTAGTCATTTAATTTATAATATAATATTTATTATGTAATATGGAAATGTAACATTACAATTTTTTTCTTGATTTTTTGTGAGCGAAATCAGAAATTATGTCTTCAAAACTTATATTAATTAAAATGTCCGATTCTATAAACATAATCGAAAGAGAATTCAATCGAGGATTTAACATGGCATTTCGATGATCATTTTTTATAAATTTTAAGGCTGAAAATGATCTCTCGCCGCTACAATTCGAGACCATCATGCTTAAAAAAATTCGTAAACTTATATCTATATTAGGAAAAGTAGATTTTAAAGATTCTTTTTTAATTTGGGTGTACAAATCTGAGAAATCTAACTGTATCTCTTTTCTAGTTTCTAGCAAATAATATTTAAACTGAATACATTCAGAAATTAAGTTTTCTTCTGATAAATCGTTATCATATTTTTTTGCTAACTTACTACAATTTTCCGTTATCGAATCTTCAGAGAGATTACGTAAAGCCTTGTATCCACTTGGATGGATGGAAAATATTCGGAGCATGCTCGGGCGAATGAGCGGCTCATTCGCCCGAGCATGCTCCGAATATTTTCTGAGTTGGTTGACGCAGTTCATTACAGTTCGGCTAATTTTCACAAAATATATAACCACCAGGAATAGTGTACCTTTATATTAGTGAAATAATTATCCATATTGGACCAGAAGTACCAGAGTAATCTCCGGTAATGTTTGCGAGTTTGTTGTGTTTGTGAGTTCCAAACTCGCAAACATTACCTCTCTATAATATCAGTATTGATTATGAAAATAAATAAACTTACATTGGAACTATCTCGAGTTTCATTTGGTTCACTTTTATCCATTAAAAATTTCATCCGATCAAATGCAAACCATTTTGACACATACGCTTGATCTTGACCTGAAACAAAAATATTGAATTATGTAATTCATATATGTATATGGTATGTAAATCAATATAACATGTTGACGGATCAAATAAACACTAATAACACTTACCACTTCCCGTTTTAGAACTTCGTTTTTGCTTTGATCGTTCTCGTCTAAATGAACCTGTCAGGCTTACAATTTTTTTTTTACATCGTCTACACTAATCTTTAATGTATCACTGATATCACGCCATGCATCTTCTTTTTTTTTTTATTCATATGCATCAATTAATGTTAAACAAGTCTCGTTATCCCACAAGCCACTCATTTTTCAAATAACAGAAAAAGTAAACGTAATTAAACTCGGGGAATTCGACGCGCTCGCCTCAAACACAAGAACAACCGTCCACACTGAGCGCCGAGCGAATACTGAGCGCCTTTAGCCGCCTTTGAGCACGGACAAAAACCGACAGATGCCGGCTCGCCCTGAGCGCGCTCGGATTTGCTTGGGCCGAGCGTGCTCAGGCGTCTCCACTTGAGCGGCTCGGCCAAATGAGCCGCTCATTCGCCCGAGCATGCTCAAGTGGATACAAGGCTTAACAGCTGCGAGCAGCCCTAATAACGCGATCGTCAACCCAAGACTTGTTGCATTGTAAACGTGCCATAAGAGTCACTAAGTGCTCCATGCCAACGTGCTATCATGCCATTGCTTTTTGGATGATAAGGGGTTGTGCCCAATTTATTTATACCCAAATACTTCATAAGGTTGTTAAACAGGTCACTCTTGAATTTTCTACCTTGGTCGCCTGTAAGCTTTAGGGTTAAGGGCACCAGAGATTCAGCACTTAAACACCTGTCACGGTCTCCGCTGTTACATTTTGAACTGGCACAACTTCCGGCCATCCTGTCGTGCAGTCAGTAATCGTTTTGCAATATTTATAACCATCGAGTGAGATTACTAGAGGTCCAACAATATCAATATATCGGTGTTGAAAATTAACACGTTCGAAATTACCTACGCCTGAAATAGTATGTCCTACGTGTATGCTGTATTCCACTTAGTAATATCGCAATCCATGTTTAGCCAAAAAAAACTTTTGGTTTATCATCTGGTAATTTTGTCAGAAATACACTTTGGATAAAACCACATAGTTGTTTATTTACGTTGTCATCTTTTCGTGAAAGTAAAGAGTCGAAATATGTGATTTAGTATATTGTAGTCAAGCATCTTAATTTCCAAGATAGGTGTCATTGTCGATTTGGTCATCAATATATCAGGTAATAGAATAAACTTTATTGTACACCAGTTTAGTACATCATACATACAATAGTAGATCAAATTAATGTAAATATATTTAAAAAAAATAGGTTTTCAATGTGTCTACCGTTTACATCAATGCATTGAATACATCTTCGCATCATGTTTCCTCGTATTTTAGTACACAAGTAGTACGCATAAATTATATTTACATCTATATATGTATACCCAATATATCTGTGTAGTATCACGTCTTGCAACCGACTACAATTTAAACAATTTATCTCATTTTACACCTGCCACACACAAATCTCTGCATCACCCCAAGGTTGACTGGAAGAAAATGACTATGGCATTAAGTCCGCCTTATGCAATGTATTTGCAGGAAGTATAAATAAATAAAAATAAATAAAGCTCTTATTTTATCAAATTATCGTCGATCTCAGGTCTTCTGTTGAGGTGGCGTCTATTGCGTACACTTCATTTTTCACACATCCCCACAAATAAAGTATAAAGACGTGAAATCTGGTAATCTAGGTGGCCATCGTGTAGGCCCATAGCGTCCATTTATCCACTGTTTGCCAAACATGTGATTAAGACGTTCCCTGGCAGCCACCACCGAATGCTCAGGCGCTCCGTCCACAAACGCCTGCTTTGAGCTACAGACAGTTTATCTCTGTAGTCAAACACTGGGCGATCAAGCAATTCCAAAAACTTGATAGCAGTCAAATATACATTAATGAATATTGGACCAATTATTTGACTGTAGTAAATTGTTGCCTATACATTCAACGAGAAACGGTACATGTGGAAAGATTCGCGTACAGCATGAGGATTTTCCCTGGCCCAATATCGCAAATTTTGGCGATTCCATATACCATTACGTGTGAAGGTACTCTCGGTAATCCATATGATGTTGGATAGGAATCCAGGGTCATTCGTTTCCTTTGTACGTAACCACTGACAGTACGCCACTTTCATGGGTTTATCTCCGTTTAATAGTGCCTGTACCTGAAGGGCCGTCGTTTATTACGGTTAAAATACCGTGGACCTTTCTATGGTGAACACTGAATTGACGAGCAGCCTTGCCATGTAGGGTTACGCGTGAAATAGTCTAATGCACGTTCTTCAAGGGCGATCGGTGTTCGCGGAGCAAACTCAACATCACGTGGCACTAAACTTTGATTGACTCGTAATCTTTGTACCGCCCTTATAAATTTTGGCAAAATAAAACACAATGTGCATAGTACTGCCGAACGAGTGGCGAATAGCGGCCGAGTGTATGTTCACACATGACGAGCGAAAGAGCGAGTCACTGCGGGGAGGAGGAATGAAGCGGAGGTGGTCACTCGGCTTAGCAAACAAATCGTGGTTTTAGTGACTTTTACCACCCTCCGCGTCCTAGTCAAAATGTTCATATGTTCCGAGCACTCGGCCGAGGGCACTGTCTCCCCACTGTACGTCACGTTACGTTTGATAGACCCACCAACGAGTGCAGATTGCAGACTGCGGCGTGCACCGTCGAAGAAGACGTTATTGCATAGGTTCTATTTTTACAGACTATAAAGTGCGCCACGGATAGTTTGTCGTCTGCACCGCACCTAGCAAATACTTCCATAGCCTGTTTCATGAAATTCAGCCATGCACTTTGTAATTGCAGTTCTACATCCCTGTTCACTCTTTCTCGTATCTCATAATCTCTTACTCTCTTTATTTGAATGTTTTGATGATTTTATTATATATAATTTAAGAAACTGCAAACCTGCTGAAACAGAGCTTTTTCTATCACCATACCCTTGTTGTTCTATTCAACTTGGCCCTGTATGGTATACAGCTAGTAAAATAACCGTGGGCAACATTTGAACGTGCCATTCATTATCCGAAATATAGATCAGTCTAAGAGCCCTCGCAAACTGGGCAACTTGTCGCAGCGAATAGACGCGGAGCTGTCGCTTGCGTCGGCGACTAGTCGTAAGATAGACGTCGTGCAGGAAAGTTGCATTAATAGTAGAGTATTCGAGAGAGACGGCCGTGTTGTTCATCTGGTGAGTGAATATGGAGCCTCTAGTTGCACTTGCCTTGGTGCTTATCTTGCGAATGCGAAGGCGTAGACGTAGAGAACGACGAATTCATCGCCATTATCGGCCGGAGATGATTGATATGACCATTGACTTTTTCAAGTACTTTACATGCAAGTACATGTGATTTATGGTCTACATTTTAACTTAGGGGCCTAACCAATAAGTTTGTCTCGTTCAAAGATATCCATAATTTCTCATTTATAATTTTTTCATGTATGAATATAATTTTTGATTAAGAACTTAATCTAAATAAACTTTTCTTTTCATATCCCTATTACACCTACAGCAATTAAATTTACAAAAATATAAAAAGACACTGAAGTGAATTGGCCGAGATTGTGTAAGTGTATGGCTGCGGTGCTGCTGCTGTACATAATATTTTTAAGTCAATTGATGTATATGGGTTCTATATCCTGGTAATGTGAGGCTTTGAATATTGATGAATGTGTAAGTTTGTCGAAAGCCTTAAAATAGTTTATACATGCTAGATAGAGTGGGAGTTTGAATTCATGATGTTTTTCATCTGTGACTTGTTGGATAACTGTGTTATCGGCATAGAGTCACCTCGTTTGACGCCCCTTTTGTCTTTAAGCTGCCTATTCTTGATTTTCCTGTTCGTATACCTCTCATTGCAATTTTTGAGGGCATTTTTCTTACAACAATAGTTGCAGATAATTTACTTCCTATTATTTCGCCGCCGCCAGAGCGTAGACAGTGCAACTTAAATGTGTGGCTGCGACAGTGCTAACGCATGTAGCGTTTATCCACGACATCAAAGTAAACACGTCGGCCACTTCCCGTCGGATCTAAAAAAGAAGGAAATAGTAAATTAATGAACACTTTTAATAAAAAGAATGATTACAAGTGAAATGGAAAAGGCGAGTGTTCACTCTCAGGGTTCGGAAGAGACTGATGCAACCTGGCGACGCTCTGAGTACTGGGATATCTGATACCCGCCTAGTAACGCTTAGCTCAGCGATGTCTCAGCGATGTCCCATACAAAAGGGGTATGTAACAATACGATCTAACGATGTTGGATATGATCGCGGTTCAGAACTACAGTACGTCAAATCGTCATTATCATCATTGGGCTTCTGAAACAACATTTCTTCTTCAGAGGCGCTGCTGCTGTCTGACGAAGGTGCTTTTTCAGGTGGTACCAAAGCCATTATCTTTTGCGTTCTTTGCCATTTTAGCTTCTGAAACAAGCAATGCAAAAAAAAACATGCAAAACCGCACCCAAAGCATAACCAAATATGAGATATTTACTAGAAAATTTCAAATTGTATCAGGTATCAGACGAAACTCGAAACAGCAACAAACGAACAACTAAGCTCAATATCTTTTTGGAAAAACCGACGTTCTCGTTTGTTTAGACGTTCTTTTTGGTAAAAAAAATAGACCTTATCTATATATTTTGTAAAAAAATATATATAGCAGTTTAATTCAAAAAGAAATATTTAAAAAAAAACAAATGAAATCAAAAACACATTTATAAAATAAATCGTCAATATCCCCACTAAAGGGACGGCGTTGTCAGTCAATAACACACATAACACACGTTACTTTTCTCAATACTTCGCAATGTAGGCCTTTTACAACATACTCTTTTACAAACATATGTATATATTCTTTTTTACAAGTAATTACTATAGGTTTTACACACAAATCATAACAGTAAGTATCTGAGAGGAAAATAGTAACACATAATAAGCAATATTGTTGCTTTAAACTAATAAATAAAAAAAATCTTACCTTAGATCCGCAAGGCGCTGGTAGTCTCGACGCCATTTTGCGAAGAAATGACATTTCAATGACACTTAGTGATGTTCTATTTTTTTTTGGTAGTGTTTCGTTTTTGCTACAATATTGAAAATTGTAACCATTGAAATAGTTATTTAGTTTGTTGAAATATTTTTCTATTTGTTATGTTGTTTACATACAACATTGCGAATTAAAGGGTTAAAGTCATGTTCTCCAATCAGGATCAAACAGTAGTCATTGATGGTATAGTTTCGCAACTTAGTTTTAATATCAGCTAGCATTTTCAATACTCCACAGTTTTGTGTGATATAACGACAGAAGTTAAATTGTTCAGAAAATGTATTTTCAATATCCTGTAATCTTCCTTTCACACTGCAATTGGTTAGAATACAAAGTTTCCGTTTTTCCATAATCGGTCGAGTTTTCATAGACCAGGGGTTCCCAAACTTATAAGTATCACGCCTCCCTACTGCTTAAAATTAATATGCTCACGCCTCCCCTCGGCCCAGAGCCCAGCAAGTAGCAGCAAGTGGGCTCGCCAAGCAATTGTAAAATAAAATAAGGGTAGGTAAAATATACAAGGTTATTCCTACTTGATGCGAAACCTGAAAGTAGTTTGTTCAGAATCCGTTACAGAATCGATTCCAATAGTTTTTAAACCATGTTAATTTGAAAATTTTGAAAGATTGTGCGCCGTTAGAAGTATGTCGATGGCCACTGAACGTCTGGCGCTCGCTGTGCATCTGTAGCAGGCAATTTGTTAGATTTCGCCGTTTACATACGGCGTCGTCAGTTCACAAACGTTCGTCATTCTGTAATATGTCGAAGGCTAAACACCCCGATTCAGAGCAAACCGACTGGGATAGGTTAGTAGCTTTTTTATATAACCGCCCAGCGTTCAGCTATCTTTCAAGAGTTTTGACTGGAAACAATCAGAAGGAATAACGTTGTATAGTAAAATAAAGTCCACAAATACATTTTCAGATGTTTTATTATAAAAATATGGCTTTTACACACTTAGGAAGAATCAATGTGACGGATGAGCTTGCATAGTTTTCACAAGATTTCCAAGTCTGGGTTCAATAGAAGAAAGTGCACAACGTAGATCACTAGCAATATCTAAAGGTCGCTGTATACGTAACGAAATATTACCTCGGACGGGACGTGAACGGGAGGGGGACGTCACTGCCTCGTTCAAAACGGGAACGTGTTATAAATGCATACGCACCGTGTCAGTGACTCAGATCTAACGTGCTAGTGTTGTGAACAAGGAAAGATGGATTTTTCATTTCAAGAATTGGCTTTAATTGCTATTGCTCTAGATGACGAAGTAGCTACGACCGTGAACAAGAAAAGGAGATTTTCTGTACATCCTACATGGCAGAATAAAGAACAAGAAGGAGAATACCACACTATCTACAAAGAACTTCTGGATGATGAGACTCAATTTTATCAGTATTTTCGAATGCCAAAAGAATGTTTTGCTTTACTGGAAAATAAGCTAAGCCCTCATTTACTTAAGAAAGACACTGTTATGAAAAGAACTATCACACCTCGAGAACGTTTGGCTGTATGTAAAAGGTAATCAAAGACATTTTTATATAGTAGTTATTTATTTCAAAATTGTAATCATGGACTTGACCGCGGCTAGCGTTGCACAACTTTGCAGATCTATCGATCCATGTGGCCGCCACTTAGCTACAATTAACTGAAATTATAATCATGCAACATTTATTTTACATTTTTATATATATTAGTCATTAGCAGTATCATACTGCGAGAAATGAAGTTGTATTGACTCCGACGACCCTGGTTGTTCAGAAAGTTGTATTGAATCCGACGTCCCTGAATGTTCTGAAGCTGGCAATGGCGATGAAATAACCGGCACTGATGGCTATGAAGGCGAAGGAGACGACAAAATAATAGGCGTAGATGGCAAGGACGTTAGATTTTCAGTTAATTGCTGAAGCTCCAAATTGTGTATTACTTGAAAAATTTGCCCTTTTGCCAAGTGTTGCAAATATGGAGAACATGATTTTAAAGTAGGTGCAAGTCCCTGTAAAAATGCATCGATAGGATCTTGTTCCTCTTTTCAGTATGTTCAGTATTTTTGTTTCTATTCATGAGTACATATTTCATTAGAGTAGCTGAAGCGGATTCAGGAACAGAGGCAGACATCTTCTTTTTTTTCAGACGCGGATTCCTCTGAGGCTCTTGTATTGACAGGTCGGATGGAGGCTCACCTTGCTCATTTGTAGCAGAAGATGAAGATGCAACTGGTGATATTGCAAATGACGTAAGAGATGGAGTAGCTACAACGTCCTTGTGGGACTGCGAATTTGACTCCTGATTAATGTCTGAATCGTTGCTCATGGATTGTGTTATGTCAGATGGTAAAGAAGGCATTATTTCGCTGCGTTCTGCAAAACTTTCTATCTTATCTCTATCTTCGTCAATGCTCTTAAGAAATTGAAGTTGTTCATAAAACTTGTACAGTTTTATTTTTTTCGCAGCTTGACCAGTGCTAGATTTTTGACTTTTTAAACATTTTTGTACTGGTATCTTATATTGGTCCATCTTTGTTTGCAGATTACCCAGTCTGAAACATACAATATTATTTATGGCAAAAAATGTATTCTTTATTATTATTATTTTCAGATATTTGGCCACTGGTGACTCACATATCACAATTTCATTTAGTTACAGTTTAGGTCACACCACAGTTAATAAAATTGTCAAAGAGACATGCAAAATTATAGTTGACCTATTAATGAGCGAGGTATTACCCGAGATGACTACAGAAATGTGGAAAGCTGTTGCTGAAGATTTCTGGCTACTGTGGAAATTTCCTAATTGCTTAGGAGCACTAGACGGTAAACATGTAGTGATCGAAGCACCACCTAACAGCGAATCTTTATTTTTTAATTATAAATCGACATTTTCTATAGTTTTATTGGCCCTAGTAAATGCGAAATGCAATTTTATTTACGTAAATGTTGGAGCTCAGGGAAGAAATCATGATGCCGGAATTTTTGCTACTTCTTCACTTGTGAACAATGATGTCCAGGTTTAAAAATAGATAAACAATTATAGCAGAGCTTTCTGCTTTTTACAAATGTAATTCTGTGTGGGACAGGAAGTTGCAAAAATAAAGGGCATTTTGTTAGTTCATGTTAAGAGTCACATAAGACACAGCTAGGTTTGTTAAAAGTGGAAGTAGTAGCATGAGTAGCCCTTGTACTTGTATTTGTTGTGTTGTATCTTGGTACACTTTGTTTGTCGTTTATTAATTCTTGTGCAATGCTGCGATGTGTAAGGAAATCTAAAAGATCTGACAGTTTGGGAATCTCAGAGCTTTGCCTACTAATTTCCCACGCTGCTCTCAATTAATTGTCCAATTTTTGAACAATGATATATATAAGTAAAACATCCCAATGCTCTATAGGTAACTTTGCTGAAACAACATTAGAAAGTCCATTAAATTTGCTTTATTTATGAACTGATAGTTCATAAAGCTTTTTAAATGATGATTTATGACTATAAGTTTGTTATCATACCTTTTAGTTAAAATCTCTAGGGCCTTATCATAGTTTTCTTCAGACAGTATTAATAAACTTATGAGAGTAGCCGCCTCCCCTTCCAAAAATGACTTCAAGTAATGTAGTTTCTGAAGCTTCGGCAGGTCCTCATTTCCATCGATCCAGATTTCCAGAGTAGAACAAATTCTTGAATATGGGCTAATTTTTGAAGTCACCGTTAAATTGACGAATGTTGAGTCTAGGCATTGCAACTGGAGGTTTCTTTGGTTTGAATCGGAGTGTGTCATTAGCACTATTTTCTTGAACCAGACTAGTGATCATAGCCTTTATTCCATAGTACTTGTCTTCAATTGCAGAGCGCTCATCGGAGTCCTCTCCTGTTTTCTGGAGGTTTTCAATATGGTCTTGGGTGTCATTATATTTTTCGAAAAGTGTTGTCAGGTCCGTACTTCTTATCTGAAGTTGTTCGTATTCATATCTTGCAAGATCTTTATCTTTCACTTGCTTTACGTAATTTTCAATGCGAGTAATCCTACCTTTTAGATTACCCCTGAGGTTTAAAAGCATCGTAATATTGTCTTCTGATAGCGGTGGCGCCATTTTGTCGTGGTAGTGAATAATGCGCACACGGCTTACGCTTACTTTTTCTTGAAATGATTTGTGCTGTTGCACTCTTTGAAATGTTTCTTAAGATTGATTGCTGTATAGTAATGTGGAGTAGTATGTGTACTTACGGGTGAATATAAATAAAAGTCAATATCCACTTACTGTTATAATTTATACACACAACAACACGATATACTATTTAAAAGACAGAAGGAGTACAAGCAAGAGACACACAATATACACAACGCGACACAGAATATACTGTCTATTCACAACACTTTATACAATTTAAATTTACTTAATTAAATAAGATGGAATGTCAACAATAACCGAGAACGCGCAGGCTGTAAGGGGGCCATGAACCAACTAACTTAACGTACTTACTATACGATCGTTCTGGAGCGACCCACATCACTCAACACTATAATGTAAAAAATCATAAGTGCCGTGAATGTCTTGAGTAGTGTTAAGAAGTAATAAATAACTATTTCCAAACCTTAAGTGTTCAGATAACTGTGATAAATGACTGTGAAGCTCGTCGTGGGTTCGATTCCCACTTAGGACGAATACGAGTGTTGTGTGAAACTATTTTTATGATAGTGTAATTGCGTTTATGCTTATGTTGTTTTGTGTGTCTATAATAAATGTTACGTGGTAGGTGTGAGCCCTACAGCTGAAAATGCTGAAGAAAAAAGCGTTGGCGATTCAGCTTTCGTCCTGTTGGAATATCGCCACACCACACCAAACTGGTCGCGTGAATGTCACAACTGTTGTTGTAGTGGGTTTCGGCACCAAAAATATGTTTAATAAATTGCAGGAGATTTTAATAAAGAGTTTCTTACAATCAACGATCTTATAGCAATCAATGGTGGCACACTTCCGATTCAGAGACAAAAGAATCACAAGTGACAGCTGTCAACTGTCAAACTGACAGCGCGTTCATAAGGAACTATAAACTTATAAAGGAAACAACTTATGAAAATATTATACAGGTTATATGTCGAGCATACTGTGCTAGCGATAAGGTCGTTCATGTTTGGGTGAGCAAAGACCCTCATTTTGTGGAGAGCATCTATCGTATACTGCGCATTAGTATGTGTCTTGCACAGGCAAGTCTCTCTTCCTGCAATTGAAGGCGGTTTTAATATGAATATATGGAAATATGAGTAAGAACATCTCACTTCCGGGTTTTCTTTTTTTGAATGAACGAAACAGGCTTTATATCGTGTCCAGTAAATATCTCTTCTGCATTTTTATTTTTTTACAAGTGACAGTTTCCCGTTAACCAGCCGTAGTTCTAGAAAAATCGTCGCGATCAAAAAAGTTTTTAATATTGTCAACCAGAAGGTTATTCTTTAAGGAGTCTCGCTTTATAATAGTAATCTTCATTTTAGACTTGGATATCCAGCTTTCTCCTTCAAAAATTCGCTTTAAGGCTTTTTTCTCTTTCACTGACTTCAAACTTTAATAATAATCTTTGATGGCATTGGATAACGTTGAATATTTATTTTGGTTAAGCTTATTTACTTTTTTCGTGTCTTTGATTGAAGTTTTAGCTCTATGGTATCTCTTTTACTTACGTATTTACTTCACATCCTTTTCATCATTCCAAGTTCTTCCTGAAATTTAAGATTTTTTCTGTACACTGTAGATCGATTTTCAAAATTTGTTCAATGTTCGATTCGATCAAAATTTGTTGAGCCCACTTTTGACTTTCCCGTCGTTTCTTATTCGCAGTCTTGCATTTACGCTTAGCATTTCTGTCTTCACGCTCTGTCATGTCTTTCTTTGCGTGGTACCTTTCAAGATGTTTTTTTTTGGCTTCAGCATTTTTTACAGGGTCTAGCTTTAACTTAAGCCTATAGCGACGTTGTTTTTTTGCGTTCGTCAACCTCATTTAGTGCAGAAGCTTCTTTCTGAGAAAAAAAGGAACAATATATTGGTATTTCGCTTTTAATAACGTATTACTAACATTAAAAACACATTAAACACAACTGCGTTACCGATGCAACAACTGCGTTACTTTTTTCTAATAACGCAGTATAGCAGTTACGCAGTTGTAAATATTTGACTTTGTTGTAAATGTTCACTAAATAGAATAACAAAATGCAGATATTCTAACATTGACAGAACCAATACATGACGATCTGCGTATAAAAATAATAATAATGAACATTGAAAAACCCGGTCTAAATAATTATTTTTTAATATTATTAAAAGAATTTACGAAATAATTGCTGTCGCTCACCGATGCCCACCACGGCGCACGCAGTTAGAAATCTGCATTTCCGCCCCGCAGCCGCGGGAGTCAGGATTGTTTTAGTGAAAGTTTGACCCTGGTTTACCTCTAAAGTGAAATATTCTATTTCCTGTCTGACTGTGAAGTAAAGAGTAGCGTGAATCATGGATGGTTTTGAAGACTTTGAAATAACAAGTGGTGTTTTGACGTAGATTGAAAATATTGAATTTTCCTTGCTCAAAGTATCTTCCAGTTAAGTTCGGAGTCTGAGAAAGACTGTAACTTACAACCACCTTTACGAAAGCGACGTCGACGAGTTATGTTCATTAGTGACACTGTTATAAATAAATTGTAACTTTAACAAAATATCATAGTACTAAAGCAATCTATTGGTATACTAGCTAAAGCCTCATACATACGTAACGATTTATCGTAGCGATAAATCTGTTCAGACCAGTCTGCGCAGTTTTATCGATCGTGTGTATGAAAAATCGTTGTCGATAATCGTTCGTCGGTGGCAGTTTCAATTTCTATCAGATAAATCGTTGTCGATTATATTTGCACAGTTTTATCGTTGCGTGTGGACGGCGATCGCTCAGTTCGGCAGTACTTCACGGAGCTTGCTAGTGTGCGCACGTGCAGATCACTAAAGCGAGCAGATTTAAATATGCCTCTTCATTCATCCTTAAATAGTTATGCCAATCTTGCGGAGCGAATTTCAACTCGCATAACAAGTTGGTATGAGAAAATTGCTTCCTTTTCATGAGCCAGTCTTTACACCATAGACTCCGCTTCTTTTTTTTCTTTAAACACATAACCAGGCCTAATATAGCAAGTGCGTCATAATCTTCCATTGTTAACATGTATCTTGCGCGAGCTTCTGCTGAGAACTGCCCGATCGACGTCGATATCGGAGGCGTGTGGAGGCACTAGGAACGTTCGATTTATCTGCACAGTCTGAAATCGCTACGATAAATCGTTACGTATGTATGAGGCTTAACCCGGCAGACTTCGTACTGCCTCAATCGATAAATAAAAGACCTAAACTTTTGTATAAATTAATTTCAAAACAAACAACTTAAACGTATTGAATAAAAAAGCATTTTTAATGAAATTTTATTATTATTTTCGACACATCATGTTGCTTATTTAAAAAAACAGAGTTTTCCTGAAATACTGGCTATTTATAAGGTTTAAATTTTTATTAACAGACACACACTGTTATGATACAGTTTGTTAATCAATTTAAAGCTTTCTCATAAACTATTTTTTTTTGTTTTGTGGTGCGTAAATAAACAAAGAAGACGGTTTTCCGACGCGCGAACACGCGACGTATAATTGTCCATGCGCGAAACAGGGAAACTCCAAGTTGATTCCGCAAACTTCTAAAGACTGTCCTTGCGATTTATTTATTGTCATCGTAAAGGCCAGACGTACTGGCAATTGTAAGCGTTTAAAATCTAATGGTAAATCCGTTGGAATCATCGGTATTCGCGGGATCAAGACATCCTCTCCTTTGTATTTTCCTTTTATGATTGTTGCCTCAATGACGTTATTCATCAGCTTTTTCACAGCCAGTCTTGTTCCATTGCATAGTGGAGGTTGATTAATGTTACGCAGCATGATGACAACTGATCCTACTTTTAACTGCAAATTGTGAGGTGGTAATCCAGGCAATTCCAGTGAATTTAAAAACTCCGTGGGATAGTTGACTACGTCATCCTGGTTCGTAACGGTGTCGACTGATTTGAAGGAAACCAACTGTCCTGGAAGAAAATTTTGAATGGTCGCATTGAGATCCTCGACATCTTTATTTTTCGCTGCCAATATTGCTGTTGCAAATTGGTGTTTCGGTGATTTGCATGTTTAATGGTAATTTCAAGGCAGAATGCGCAGTTCGTCCGCCTTCTAGCAGAGTCGCAGCTATTCCAGATGAAGCCAACGCTAGAGCAACATCATTTCGCGATCTGATCCTCGCCAAAAGCAATGAAATTAAGAACGTTTTTCCGGTTCCTCCGGGAGCATCAAGGAAATAAATTCCACCAGATCCACTATTCACAGCTTCTGTCAAAGTGTCGTACGCGATTCTTTGTTGTTGATTTAATTGTGGAACATTTGCACGAACTGTTTCGGCCAATGCATCGTGCATATGACGATTGGGTGCTGTCATTCCCAAACACGACAATACTTTATTTGCTATCAATAAACACATATCTTCTATCATGATCAATGTCTCATTGTAAATTTCTTCAGTCATTTGTAGTGTAGGATTCAAAGTTTCACGGCGAACACGATGCAAAACATCCTCAGACATGTCATCTCTATACTTAACCCACAAATCTTTTGGATTCGAGGGGAAACATGTCGATATGATAATCGCAAACAATGTACGAATTTGATGCGGTGATGAAGATATTACGGAATCCTTGAGCGTATCATCCCAGTGCGAATCGTTCTCAAGTAAATGTAAAGAGCACACAACTTGGAATGTCACTATCACAAAGGATCACAAAAGTAAAGAAAGTTCTCGCGCACGTAGCGGTAATCGTCACTCACAAAGATAGAAGGATGCACTCATAGAATATCGTAACCATGATCGTAACACAATATCGTCAATCGTAATATTTTTTTTATTATTTTTTTTGGAGTTTACCTTTAAGCCATAAATCTCCGTGTTCTGAAGTGCGACAGAATGATTGACATATTAGTTTGGTTGTCAAATCTAATGTCAAATATTATGGTTGTGTTCAGAAACTTAATTTGTGACAAAACTTAAGATTTATCAAACTTAAAAAAAAAACTTATACAGTTACAACTGAAGTTAGCTAAACTAAAGTTTCGCGAAGCCGACCAAATTAATTGGAAATCAGTACTACTAATAGTTTATTACATTTTTTGTCGCTTTCGCGATTCACTTTTGTTTATTTTCGGAACGCGACATTATATCCTTCAAAGCGCACGCGAAGACTATTTTCATAGATATGATTGAATTTGAACTTTATGCAGCGGTAATAAATTGCAAATTGACTCTTTGACGTTAGGAACACACCTAAATTGCTTAGACAACAGTGAGTGATTATAATTTAATATGAACTTTATTGAATAGCAATAAAGTACAAATTGACTCTAGAAAACGTTTGTATGGGAAATAGAAAAGGGCTGTTTTTAGGGTTTTCCCGGAAATTATTCGATTTTTTCTCGCCTTTTAAACCTTCCCTAGACCTCCACGAACATTTCAAGACTAAAATAAGATAAATCCGTTCAGCCGTTCTCGAGTTTTAGTGAGACTAACGAACAGCAATTCATTTTTATATATAGATGAGTGTAACTTTGTCTACTCCTTGTTTGTTGTCTGTGGATTAAAGTCAGTCTGTTAAAAACCGCCAAGCGAATTTTATTATTTCATTAGGTTATGGGCCCAGTCGAAAAGTAAAAAGGTAATTATTGTTTGTGACTTTCGGTGTTCCTTTTTTTTTGACTGTCAGTACTAAAATGTCGTCAGGTAATTACTCAGTGAACGTTCCTAAATTAAAAGGACGCGAGAACTACGACGACTGGGCGTTTGCCGCCGAAAACTTCATGATCCTGGAAGGCATAGATGTAACCAGCACCACGGGGCTAACGGAAGCTGAAAATAAGAAGGCGAGGGCAAAAATAATTATGACAATCGATCCGTCGTTGTTTGTCCATATAAAAACCGAAGCCACGGTACAAGCCTTGTGGGCCAAATTGAAATCATTGTTCGATGATTCTGGTTTTACGCGCAAGATTACTCTCCTAAGAAGCCTAATATCAATACGTTTGGAGAGTTGTGATAGTATGACCAGCTACGTTAATCAGATTGTGGAAACGGCTCAGCGATTGAAGGGCACCGGATTCGAAATAAACGACGAGTGGATCGGCTCTCTGTTGCTCGCAGGACTGCCAGAAAGATTTAGCCCAATGATAATGGCAATCGAACATTCAGGATTGAAGATAAGTGCTGATGCTATAAAAACAAAATTGTTAGACATGAGTTCGGAATTTGAGGTTAAGTCAGAAGGCGCGCTAATTGCACATGTACAGAAACGCCACCTACAGGCGCATAGTGGCAGTAGCAAAAATGAAATGAATCTGTCACCTGTCAGTAGAAATGTCAATGTCAATACAACCCAGAAAAAAACAAATTCGTTGCTACCATTGCAAAAAGATCGGACATTTCAAGAGCCAGTGCCGCCTATTAAATAAAGACAAACAGAAATCAACTTCGAACGTGCTAAGTGCAGTTTTTCTTGCGCGAGAGTTCAATCAAGACGACTGGTACGTCGACTCTGGCGCAAGTGCTCACATGGTGTCAAACAAGAACATGTTGACAAACATATCTTATGAACCGAAAGTGAAAGAAATAATTGTCGCTGATCGCACGAAAGTTTCAGTGTTGTGCTCCGGAGATCTTCGGCTTACTACGCTAGTGAAAACAATCACACATGAAGTAGAAATAAAGAATGTTTTGTGCATACCAACACTCACCACAAATTTGCTTTCAGTCAGCAGAATGATCGCAAATGGTAACAGAGTATCCTTCAATAAAGATGGATGTTACATTTACAACACTCAGAATGTTTGTATTGGTGAAGCGAGCTTGGAAAATGAAGTGTACAGATTAAACATTGAAAAGTCGAAGCAGCTTTTAGCGGCAGTTGCACAAACCTCATGCAACACTTGGCACAGACGCTTGGGTCATATAAATATGAATGACCTTGAGAAAATGAAAAAAGGAGCAGTTAAAGGTGTAACTTACCAGGAAAAACAGAATATAAGCAAATCAAGTTGTGTAGTTTGCTGTGAAGGGAAACAAAGCAGGCTGCCTTTCTCTGCTAGTACGAGCACGAGCAGCAGGGTCCTAGAAGTGGTTCATACAGATCTGTGTGGCCCTATGGAGAAGAAATCACTTGGTTTGGCTAGATACTATCTGTTGTTTATTGACGATTACAGCCGGATGTGTTTTGTTTACTTTCTAAAGGAAAAGAATGAGACTTTTAAGTATTTTCGTGAATTCAAAGAGCAGGTTGAGAATCAGCGGTCACAAAAGATTAAGATATTGCGGTCTGATAACGGTGGGGAATTCTGCTCAGTGGAGATGGAAAATTACTTAAAGCGACAAGGGATAATTCATCAAAAGACAGTTCCCTATGCACCGGAACAGAATGGCTTAAGTGAAAGATACAATAGGTCAATTGTAGAAAAAGCACGCTGTCTTCTGTATGATTCTCCATTCGACAAACACCTATGGGCGGAGGCTGTGAATACGGCAGTATATTTGAAAAATCGATCACCAGCAGCAGTTTTGGACAATAATACTACCCCATATGAGATGTGGACTGGCAGAAAACCCGATCTACAACATATTAGAGTGTTTGGGAGTCCAGTTATGGTCCACATTCCAAAAGTGAGACGTAACAAGTGGGACAAAAAATCACAAATGTTACATTTGGTTGGGTATTCAGAAAATACCAAAGGCTACAGATTATATGACCAGAAAACAAATAAAATAACTGTGGCACGGGATGTTGTGGTTATGGAGAGTCATATGAATGACACAGTAGAGGTTGTGGTTGAAGAGAGGGCACCAGACAAAGATATAGAAAAGAATACAAGTGTTGAAGAGGAAAGTTCAATGAGCATTGAAGACAATGAGAGATCAGACAGAGAAGATCCAACATATATTGCAAGCGATTCGTCAAGTGATCAGGATGACGAATATAGTGAGTGCTTAATAACAGATGACAGTTTGGTTGCTACTCAGAATGATGCTGTCATTCAAGAAAAGAAGCGAGTTCGTCGTGTACCAGAGAGGTATGGTTTTTCAAACATGTGTGTTGAAGACTTTACTAGTGAACAAATATCTCTACAGGACGCCCTCACAGGACCCAAAAGGGAGCAGTGGTGCAGGGCTATGCAAGAAGAACTGAAATCTTTTAGGGACAATGACACGTGGGTTTTAGTGGATAGGCCAAGTGAGTGCACAGTAGTGAAAAACAAGTGGGTATTCAAGGAGAAATGTGACAGTAGTGGTAATGTGCGCTATAGAGCCCGACTTGTGGCTAAGGGCTTCACTCAAATCAAAGGTGTGGACTATAATGAAACATTTTCTCCTGTTGTGCGTTATTCTACCTTGAGACTACTTTTTGCCTTGAGTGTTCAACTAGACTTAAAAATGAACCATTTAGATGTACCAACAGCTTTCCTAAATGGCAATATTGATGAATGTGTATTTATGGAAATACCAGAAAATTCTAATTTTAAAAATTGTGAGAATAAAGTTTTAAAGCTGAAAAAGGCCATATATGGGCTAAAACAATCAGCTAGGGCCTGGTACATAAAAGTAGAATCCAGTTTGTTAAAGTTAGGTTTCAAGAAATCTAAATATGAACCCTGTCTATTTATGAAGTGTCATAATAATTTGAAAGTTTATGTAGCTGTATTTGTCGATGATTTTTTTTGTGTTTTACAACTGCGATAATACTTACAAAGGGTTGATAAGTGTATTAGAGTCAGATTTCAAAATTAAAGATTTGGGTCAAACAAAAAATTGCCTTGGCATGAATGTAAATGTTCAAAAGAATTATGTAACCTTGGACCAAGAGAAATTCATTGACAATATTTTGAAAAGATTTAATATGACTAATTGCAGAACTTCAGATACTCCAATGGAAGTAAATTTAAAATTAGAAAAGGCTGATAACAACCATTATAATTGTAAGACTTATCCTTATCAACAATTGGTTGGATCACTGATGTATCTTTCAGTTCTCACAAGGCCAGATATTTCTTATAGTGTAAGCTTTCTGAGCCAATATAACACATGTTATAATGAAACACATTGGAAACATTTGAAAAGATTGTTAAGATATTTGCAAAAAACTAAACATTTTGGCTTAATTTTCAAGAAAAATAGTACTGATTTAAATGGTTTTGTTGATGCCGACTGGGCATCTTGTAACATTGATAGAAGGTCTTATACGGGATATTGTTTTATATTGTCAGGTTGTGTAATAAGTTATGAGTCTCGAAAGCAAAGAACAGTTGCCCTGTCTAGTACTGAGGCTGAGTATATGGCGCTTGCAGAGGCTTGTAAAGAAGCAATTTATTTGAAAAATTTAATGTCAGAACTTGGTATGTATGGTAAAAATGAACCTTTAAGTTTGTACAGTGATAGTCAAATAGTCAAAGTTCCTTAAAATTGGCTTCTAATCCGATGTTCCACAAACGTACTAAGCATATTGATGTACGCCATCATTTTACTAGAGAATGTGTGGTGAATAATAAAATCAAGATTAGTTATGTACCAACCTCTTCTATGCCAGCAGATATATTTACTAAAGCACTTTGTGCAAATAAACATTATAAAGAACAATGGCAGAAACATATTTACCTAAAACTTAAGCGTTTAAAAAATCGAGTCACAGTAAACTTAATCAAAAAAATTTCTATGATTTATCATTACACCACCATGTGTTGTATAAGTCTTATAAGAGATAAGATATTTTTGAAGATTTTATTTGACCTAAGTACGTAATGTCAGATTCGCCATCACGTATAACTGACTAGGGATGCGTGGTGGCAATATTATATTATGGAACAATTTATCGATAATCGATTCTTATAGCTTTGGCTGAAATATTTACCGAAGGTTCACTATTATGATTATGAATTTGCTTCTGCCCACGTCTTCACTCGTACGGTAGAGTGACTGAATCAACATAATTAGAAATGATTTAAAATATTTTTGACTCTCTTTAAACGATTTTAAACACACTAAAGAAAAAGACTATAGTTACGTTATTTTCCACTACACAGTGTGATGAGAAAAATACATTGTCATTGAAAACGGCACATAAATAGACATACATCGATATTTTCAAAATGTCGATACGTCGTCTTTTAGTACATATCTCTTAATCTGTGGTTTAGATCCTGTCAAGTTCCGGACTCACCACGTTTGTTATTTTATTTTTGTTTAATTTAGTGTTAAACTCAAATAGATGTTATGCTTTTATTTTTTTTATTTCATATACTGTAATAATAATGAAAATAATATTTTCGGCTATCTGACACACAACGCCATCTAGTTTCAAACAAAACATTAACAATATGTTAGTACTTAACCTCGAAACATTCAAAATCCAATATCTTTTTTCCTAGACTTCTTTCGCAAGTAATTTTGATATGAGAATGGTCAAGAATAAATTCTCAAGTGTTAAGGATTTTTTGATATTTAAACGCTAACATTTCAGTTCAAATAAAATTATGTATGGGGACCTGCCATTGTCCTTTATGGATCTGATGGGAATAGGGGAAGTAAATTAAAATAAGTATGTAGTTTATAATAATTGTTTTTATTGTTAAAATACTTATAACCATTTCAAAACTGAATTTTTAAAACTTGTGAATTTATCGGGATATTTTGTTAAGAGAGGGTGTTATAAATAAATTGTAACTTTAACAAAATATCATAGTACTAAAGCAATCTATTGGTATATGAGTGTAACTTTGTCTACTCCTTGTTTGTTGTCTGTGGATTAAAGTCAGTCTGTAGAAAACCGCCAAGCGAGTTTTATTATTTCATTAGACACGAGCAACATGGAACCCGAAAATGCCGTACCAATTACTTCTGGTCACCGTTTCCTGCATCATCTACCATGTGACACCATCCAAGTAGTAATCAACGTCAGATTATCCCGTACACTGAATTCCCAGGACTAGACCGCGATGTGCAAGATAAGATAAGATCGATAAGTCTCCGGCAGATTTCTATCGTCTTTTAGTACCAGACGAAGTATTTAAAATGGTGGCCGATCATACAAATAGCTTTTCTATACAAAAAATCACAGGGCCTAACTCAGCATCTAAATCCGCGCGGATCCGCAAGTGGACACCTACATCCACAGCAGAGATAAAACGATTTTTTGGCTTGATTATTTACATGGCGATCGTAAAGTTATCCAAAGTACAAGTGGTCCAAAGATCCTGTACTTGGACAGAAGTTTCCTCGAACAATAATGAGTCGAAACCGATTTGAGCTGCACTTTTCTCAGCAAGACGAAGAATATAAATGTAATAGATTACACAGGATTGAGAAATTACTCGAAGCAATATACAGGAACTTCCAAAAGAACTACACTCCTTCAAAAAGATCTGCATAGATGATAGTGTGGTACCTTTTCGCGGACGAATCATTTTTCGACAATACAACAAACAAAAATGGCACAAATACTGTACCAAAGAATTCAAGTTATGCACCATTCCTGGCTATAACTATAAGATAAATGTATACGCAGGCAAGAATAATGATGATAGGAATACTACACGTCGTTTTGTCTCTTTGCAACAATTTTCTATACATGGGACGCTAGTGCCCGACAACAAAAAAACTTTTGGATGCAGAGACTCATCCCGTAGGCACTATTCAAAAGAAACGGAAGCATCTGCCAAAGGATGTAGTAAACGCGAATGTAAAACGAGGCCAATTTTCGGCTAAAAAAAGCAGTGAGGGCATAACTGTGATGATGTGGAAGGATAAGAGAGATTTTTTATTGCTGTCCTCCAAACACTCAGTTCAGTTTCAGTGTCCGAAAGCGCTATAAAGTTATTTCCAAACCGAAAATAGTCATTGACTATAACGCTGTCCGATCAAATAGCTGCTTACTCAACTCCACTGAGGAAATCTATAAAGTAGTATAAAAAGTATGCGATCAACATTCTCCTAAACACAGCAGTAGTCAATGCACTGGTCTTGTATCAAAGCCTCACTGGCAAGAAAATACAAATGGCAGACTGCCGGCTGGCATTATTGAAAACGTTTTGCAGCCAGCAAGATGTTCCAGTGGCAAGACCTAGAAGAATGACACACAGACTGCAACAAAAAGAAGGGCAAGCCAGAACAAGCAGACGAACATGTGTGAATTGCTGCAAAATTAACGTAACTACTTACGGCAGAACATTGTCTAAAAACAAAACTAAAAAGGAGAGAACGTTGTGTCCACAATGCCTGGAGAAGCCTTTTTTTTGCATATCCTGCTTCAATATGCTTCATCATTGATATTTCTTTTTTATTTATTTGTTTCTAAAAGGGTTTCATTGATGCGCCAAATATTCACGAGAAAGTTCAAAATTATTATAATTTTTTGAGTTATTTCAAGCTTGTTTTGTTTATTTTTACTAAGCCCAAAAGTAAATGATAGCCTGCCATGTTATAAATGTAATAAATCATTTTTTGCAAACCTTCTATTATTTTAAAACCACATCTTGTATACTTAGTCAAAAATAGACATGTCTTTTTTTACAATTAGTGTCGTAATAAGCTCGAATCATTTGTATTACAGTGATTTTGACATTGTAACTGTTGCATTGTTTTCTGTACGAACTGAGAAGGTAATCCAAAATGACTTAGGCTTTTATTATTTAATTGCAATAGTTTATTTTCGATTTAGATCAAACATTCGTTATAAATTTTAAGCCTGGATGGCCAACTACGTCCTCACCACGCCTCCTTCTTGAGAATTTATTATTGGCCCATGTGTAGTATTGCGGGACTTCGTGGTATAAAAGGGTCTTTGCGAATTCATCTTCATTACTGAGCTCAAAGAAAGCCAGCAAAGTAGTTTTACGTGGGTTTTGGGACACTTGTTCAGCCGTTTATGCGGTAAAATACACCCTTTGGCCGTTTTCTAAGTGGACGGCTAACTGCAAGACTGCAGGATGTCGCTCGTGAATGAGAAATTCTAAAATTCGGATGAACAGCTTCGGATGTACTTATATACTGGCCATTTGCATAATTTTACTTTTCATCGTTTTGGTTTTTGGACCCTAAAAGTAGTACAAATGTATTTGGTGGCTTTAGCTGAGTGGCAGTACTCAACATTTATGTGCGCGTTAAACGTCCTACATAATTGTGGAGAATAAGGGGCAATTCACCTATTCTGTATCTATCTATCTATCTATCTACTAGTATATTGAAAGTACTTCCTCTGATATTTAGCGTAGCGCTCTGGCCTCCATTTTCGGCGTCACAACGACGATAAACTGGATATCCGTCCTCCGGTTTGGGTATCGTTGACGAAACGTCGAGGGTACTTTTTTATATTTGTTGGCTTACTGGATCCGGACGAGTCTGAATCTGGAGATAGATACTGATTTGTCACATTGAAAGTGAATATACCTTCTTCACTTATTTGGATAGTTTCAACCCTCCCTGGAATAGATATAAAAGTCTTAATTATTGCCTCAGTTGTAGATCTGGTTCTTTGAATGATTATTGGGTCATTCAAATATGACAGATCCACCTGGACTTTGCTCTCTCCTAAGACTTTTACATCTGACTTGTTACCCTTGAGCAATCGTTGTACAGTCCGCATCAACTTTCCACTTGGTCGTCCCTCTTCTGTGACACCTACTCTCAGATACACGTCATCAAGATCTTGTTCATCATCTGGATTGTCAGACTCCATTTTAGAAGAAGAAGGATCAGGATCTGAATCGGTCATTTGTCTATCCATTTGACTCTTCTAACAGTGCCCAGGGGTCTTCAAGATGAGGAACAGTCTGTTTTGCAATGGGACAGGATTCAGCTATATCCTCCTTAGATTCGTCATATACTTCTGCAGCGTATTCAGGTAATCTCACGGACCAGTTCTCCCTCACTGCAACTTCTTTAGCCTTTGAAAAATCTTGAATCTCTATAGTTTTTTCATATAGCTGTATTTTTCATATACTAGACTCTCGCGCACGGACAAGCTATATTTGCTGCTTGATGAAACTGCTAATAGTGTGAATTTGACGAATTTGAACCTGCTTTCAACTTTCTGTCCTTGAGGTGTAGCAGAAAGGCTCACGACATAGGAATTATAGGCAGAAATATCCAGTAGTCGATAAAAATAGGTAAAAGCCACCTACGAGTGCGACGACTTGTGGAGTAATTTGAACACCTTTGGTTGAGTAGATCTACTCCAATTTCTGTTTTATTGTAAAAAAGTATAACCTCTGATTTGTTACTGGTATCATCAATATCTGGCATGTGATACTCGAGACTGTGATGACAGCTCTGTTTTTTTTTTGGCACATATAAGGATATAGTGTAGTCTTTGGTAAATCCAAAAATAGTAGTATCCACGTTTCGGTTAGAATTTGGTAAAAAAAAAACACGGGGAATTTCTTTCTGATACTTCCTCATGGTTCCAACACCCGTGAGTTGTTTCTTTTTAAGGAAATCTAGTAACTCAATAGTATATCATTAGGTATACCAATTGTTTGGTATTCCGGGGCTCTTCAATAAGTATGACTTCTTTCGGGAGGTAACGCTTAATCAGCTTTTACAATGAGTATATATTATGTATAAATTCTCAAAATCAACAAAATGGTATATAATACAAGGCAGCGCTTGAACGTGCCGTGCGGTAGGTTTCTATATTGAAGTTATTTTTCTAATGTTCGTGGTGGGCGTTACGACCACGGGCCGTTTACGAAGACCGTTGTATGTCTTGCGACGGTGAACCGTTTATAGGTACAGCTAGGTAATGGTGAGCGTAGACACCAATTGTATTCGCATTACTACTTGTGTTGGTTTCTTCATACCTTGATATTCTGCTGTTAAATTCTGACTATCGGAATGTTTGCCCACATATATATGTACATTGAGTAGGTAACCAGACCGTGCATCCGTGAGACATTGAATTTTTATGCCATATTTGGTTGGCTTTTTTGGCATGTACACTTTGAACTTGCATCTTCCTCGAAATGCCACCAACATTTTGTGAATACAGGCGTAGCTGCCGATTGCATATATGGCTTGACATAAACGACTTGAAGAGGTCAGCAATAGGTGCAGATGAATCAATTGCTCGACGTGCTGGTCAAGTCGCTACAAAACGTATACGTATAGCATTCAACAACACTTCCAATCCGTTCCTTCTCATAATACAGCGGTATATCTCCCTTCCTGTACCATTAGTACTGTACCATGACGTATAATGTTCATGGTTTTCTTTGAAGATTGCCGTATAAAACAGGATTCCTATAAACGCTTTCAATTCTATGAGATCTAAATGTTGAACACAATATGTATTTTGGTACTTTGGTCTCATTTCTCTTATATTTTCTCTATATTAGTGTAAACAACGATATTTTCTAATATTTCATCTGTAAAAAACTGCTGCCAAATATCCAGCGGTGATGTGGAAGATTTTATAGCACTCCAAAACGCTGGCTTTACACCTTCTCTTTCTTGCATTATATTATGCTGCAAAGTTCTCGATCGCGTGTAAGACGGAGCAGACGACCAACGAAAACGATTCTTGCCAAAATAATTATTTTTTCTAAACCTCGATTGTATTTGAGATAAGGGCTCATTATCTTCAGATGAAAACTGTCGGGTGCTAATGATGAAATCACTCGGGGACAGACAATTTTCTTCATTCTCCACTGTAAGTAACTCCTCGCCTTCCGAATCTGATCTACTTTCCTCCAAGACATGAGTTATCTCAACATCAGACTCCACATCACTATAATTCGTGATTTGGTATCTTTTCGTCGTCTGCCTAGTCCTGTTCTAAACACCGCTCTATATATTGTTACCAGAAGCCATTTATACCTAAAACAATAGAAAACACAAAATGTAAAAAATCACGTAACCATCTACCACCGGTCTCTCAGATCCGAAGTGATAGTTTTTCACTCACCAGAAATAAACGCGCACACGTCCGATGTCGAAGAGCTGTTACGCGGCATTGAGGGATGCGGGGAAAAGGTACAGAAATGAATAAGCTTATACGATACTTGCTCGCTGAGATATTTACAATTATTTATTAGTCGAGATCTGTGAGACCCATGTTTGTTTGATAATCGTTAATTACACACATAATTGCTTCGCACAGTTGTTGTACCCATTTAAAAAAATAAGACATTTGGTGCAATCGTTCTGAATATGCGCGTACAGTACATACATTACGGCGATTCATTTTATTTATATGTATAAAAAGATAGATTAGGTAGGCATAATACATTCGTGTCTGTGAAACCATGGAAATACACATTAGTTTAGTAGTTGACATACCGACAGCAGTGCCGGGTGTATTTTTAAATCATCCAGGAAACCATTGAAATACCCATATAGAATTTCAACCCAATCGGCTCAGCCGTTTAGAAGTTATGTGAAAAAGATAAGTAGGAAAGGATAATCCTTACTACCCGTTGTCCTATTACCCGTTTGCCCGTAGGAATGAAGCATTTTCCCGCGGTAAAAAGTAGCCTTGTTCATCAGGAATAAAATTATACCACATTCACACACCGACATCTAGCCCCAAACTAAGCAAAGCTTGTACTATGGCTACTAAATAACTGATAATCGGCTAGCAGCTGGTCCTCTTGACGAAAAGTCGACGTCCCTGAGTCTAACATAATTAAAATGAATTACTGGCTGAAAATCGCCATCCATATTGAAATTTGAGTTACAGGTAGCAACCCAACCGCCTGGAGCATTACCCTGTAAGGTAGTAAAACATAATCCTCGAGCGTTCGCAGGAATTCGTCTTCTATGAAGGCACTCTACGTTAGCTTGGTTGGCAATAGCCGAACCCTGAGCTCCGGATGAATGAATGTTGACTGTCCTTTCGTATAATGGAATTTGTGCATCATTAACGGGGCCAACTGATTCTACAAAAGTAAGATTAGCGGCGGTGATCTTCTTTGGAATTTTAGGAATGATATTCAAGCCTGTTGGATTCTGTTCTCGCTTGATCTCAACCATTTTAAATCGGTCCTTCATTTCAGCTAGGACTGTGTAAACACGTGTCTGTAAAAGAGGGGAATATCTGAACCTCCCTTCTATCGTATCATCATTGGGAAAGACAATACCCGCCAAACGGGAATGTGCTCCGTTGTTCTGTGCGTCTATAAGGTCGAATCCCAGTAGATTACGGTTTGGAACTAAATTGCCATGAACCAGTCCATCAGGCAGCGGCTGGTATTCTGGATCATTAATTGCGGAAGCTATAACACGGTTTGATGTGACTAATGGGCAGATGTAAGCTTCATAAACGTTGTGATTCTGTGCGTTAATGGCTCCGAATGAACCACTTGGTGCTATCTCGACACCATCTTGAAATACTGGACCCTGTGGAACTGCTATCTCAGGTAAATTCATCACTATTTCCTTCCCATCCTGTGTAATGCAGCTAGATACATGTGATAAATAATCAACTATAGGTTGGGGAATGTATTGAAGGTCAGGTAATATCTCTCTGACATCAGTCCTTTGGTTCAAAACTAAATCTAAATTTAAATGTAGGGACATTGCATGGGTGAACATACTGAGGGGTAGCCGCTCAGCAAGTCTCGGGTCTACGCCTCGAAGTTGGTCATAAGTTTGATTGACAATGGGAATGAAACCTCCATAGTCAAAATTCTGGCAGTAACGGTCTAACTCAGGTATTAATGAAGAGTGTGGCCCGATGTCGTATAAAGGTTCGTCCCTGGGGGTATCCTCCGACGTACTGGGTACCACTTGAGCTGACGGTTCTGTCTTCTTGGGGGGTGCCTTTGCTTCCTTGAAGGCTTGGGATCTTGCAGTCGGCTTCCGATTCTGCTCCCGACGCGGATCATAAGGTTCTGGTTCGTACGCCCAGTCCTCAAGCATCCTGCGGTTGTTATGGTGGTTGTAAGCGCGCTCAGCGTCGCGGGCTGCACGGCGGTTACCGCCGGATTGGCCTCTGCCACGTGGTGCTCCTCGTCCACGATTGAAATTGTTATTACTCATCACGATTGCCGTGGGATTAAAAGTCAAAAACGGGGTCCAGTAGTGTCGGAGCCTATTCAATATAAACAAACAATCAAATCTTTCCTCTTTACAATATTAGTGTAGATATTTAACTACAAAAATTATATCGAAAACTTAAATTATTGGTTAAGTTCTCTTAATTGAATTTATTAACATATTTCTAATCACCCTTTTCTGGGTAAGTCATCTCCGGTATTGTTTTCATGAAAAATATATTCAGAGCTTTGTTGTGGCATCCTAGGGTCTTGGGGTTCTGGTTCAGGAAGATTGTAGTTAATGGCCAGGTTGTCAGCACGCAGCAAGCTGTAATTATTTTTGTGCATTTCTCTGGTGCGTAATGTAGTGTGCGATCTTTGCATAAACAACGCCATCGATTTTTTAATTGCCCAAAAGTATTTTCCATTGACACTCTGGCATTTCTATGTACTGTTGTATATCTCTGTGCTGAAGGATCATCTAGAACTAGTGTCATTAAAGAGAGACGTTGTGGATAGCCAGAATCACCTGTAAATTATTAAATTATGTATGTATTAAAAAAAAGTGACCATGTAGGGAGGTCAATTAGTTTTATCAATAAACTAACATGACACACCTAATAACCACACTTGCTCATTACTTCGATGTAACTCTTTTATGTAATTGTGAACTAAACTATTTTCCCATATAAAGCATCATGCGTGGCTCCTCCATATTTTGCATTAACATTTAAAATACGGCAGTCGCTGTCACATATCTGCAATAATGTTAGCACTGTAGACTATAGGTACTGTATGATATTTTATTACTTGTAATTAATTTTGTTACAATGTTACTTGCTTACCATTTAAACATTCGATGAAAAGAAATGCTTTCTGCAGTAAAATAAGTGTTCTATTTCTTTATTGGGTGTAAAACTATGGAAATGACTTGCATCAATGCAACCTCTATCACGCCTGGGAAACCATATTTTGCAAACAATCTGTTGTTCTGAAGCTGTGACTGTTGTTTGCAATATTTACCTATTACCTAAATATTTCGCCATTCCTACTATACGCTGGTATGATCCAGTAGATAGTGATAGTGCACATAGAACCTGTAACCTTTAAATTATTTGAAAACAATACAGTGAGTACTTCATATTCAGTAGAAATATTAAAATTAACCCACCTTAAGCTCTTGAGTAACCCTGGAACTTGATTTTAAAAATGGTTTTTAACGGAGTTGCTCACAGAGAAACATAAAAGATTCTTTGCTTAACGATATCTTTTTTCAAATTCAGTTTCATTAATATTTGAAGGATAATCTACCTTCTTTCGTTTAGCTCTGCGCCTAGTTTCACTAAAAAAACAATTAACACTAAGAATATTACATTTCTTTTTAATACTTCTAGTAGAAGTGGCTTCAAAAATTTGTCATATTTTTAGCTTACACTAGTTTATAGCTAAAACAAGATTTGCTAACCTCGAATCTCGAAACTTCCCTTGACTTGAACTTGAATTCCCAAATTTTTAAGTAAACTTGCGACAAGATCATAATACATAGCACTACGTTGGTAAAGCGCCGGTTTTAGCATTTTATTGTTAAAAAATAAACAGTTATTACTTTAGTAGTAGTAGTAGTAGTTAGTAGTAGTATTTATTACAATAAATATCATTTAAAACTATTATTTTTAAATAATAGTTTTAAATGATATTTATTGTTTCGAATCTTTTGTCACGGCCAAATCTTAGGTGAATAAACATTCGACTAAGCGCGACAGGTGCTCGATAGCCAGCCTTCGAACGTACGTCAAAATTTAATTCCTTTAATTTTACAGAAATTTAGATCAAACAAGAGGGGGAAGTCCCCTAGTGACGGACACATAAGGTTTTCAGGAAATAAAATTAAAACTACATCGAGAAATATGTATTTATTTATGAATTACTTAAATTAACAAAACATAAAATCAAAATCAAATAACAAAAATACAACTTCTGCGTAAACATAGTTTAGGAATGTTAAATAAGTTTTGGTAAAAAAATAAAGGACTTTGACATTGGCACCTAATGCCGGACGGGTTAATCTTCAAACCCCAAGCGCCGGACATTCTAAAACATTGTGCATCTATCACATATGTAGGCATCTCCACATTCTGGAACGTCTGCACATGCTTCATGAGCCCATTCTTGACAGCTGGAGCATTGTATCCAGTCCTCGTCGTGGTCCTCTAAACACACTACACAAGTAGTTTTTTCTATATTTGATACTTCAGTTAGCGGCTCCTTTTTGTTGTCGTTATTGCCACTTCTTCCTTTTGCCTTCGTATCTTTGGTTTATTTACTCTTTTTTTTAATTGCCGTTTTAAACTTATGTCCCATTCTTTTCTTTTGTTCTTTCTGGCTCTTGAACAACAATTTTGTAGGGTGATAACGTTAAAATTTCACTTCTTTCACTTCTTCTCTTCCGAGCCGCTGACCTTTTTTTTGCGGCATCTGGCAATGGCGACAGTTTATGCACAGTCTGAAGAACATGAACATTAAGTCTCATTGATGATTTGGGAATGGTAATTGTTGGTACATTGGTAGTTTCTTCAGGAGGGTAGTCGTTTCTTCTGAGACTAAATTATCAAAAGAAGAAGAAAAAAAGAAAGAGGAAGCTAGCTAGCATCGGTTTCACCCCCCACTTGCTTAATTTTTTTGCCAGCTACATGCAAGGTAGGCAGCAGTACGTGGAATACGGGGGGCATGTATCGGAGCCATATTTCACCAGGTCCGGCGTAAGTCAAGGTAGCAACCTTGGGCCTCTAGAATTCATTATAATGATTAATGATCTACCCAGAGTAGTCCAGGATGCGAAATGCTTACTGTTCGCAGACGACCTCAAGCTCTCCCTCCCTATTAACAACTTGGAGGACTGCAAGAAGCTTCAAACAGACATAGATAGGGTGGTAACCTGGAGTAGAGACAATCTCTTGCAGTTTAATACCTCGAAGTGCGTGGCTATCACCTTCTCACGCTTACGCGAACCCATCTCGTATAATTATAATTTAGACGGGACACAGATGGTAAGGGTCACAGAGGTTAGGGATTTAGGGGTTTGTGTTAACACTGAGCTAAGATTTCGTGATCACATAGTGAAATGCTGTAAAAAAGCTTATAGGAATTTGGGTTTTGTTTTACGAACAGTAAAGGACTTTAGAAACCTAAATACAATTATAGCATTGTATAACGCGTTGGTAAGAAGTCAGCTAGAGAGTAACGCAGTCATCTGGGCCCCACATGAAGCTAAATATAGCCTCATGTTGGAGCGAGTTCAAAATAAATTTGTTAGGTTTTTGTACTTCAGATACTATGGAGTATACCCATTGTATCCATTAATGTATCCCACGTTATTTATTCTGGGTATGGTGGGATACAATGAACTGAGGGTCAGAAGGGAACTCACACTCGTCTCGTACCTGTTTAGGGTACTTAGGGGTGGGATACATAATGAAGACTTGTTAGGACGAGTCAGCATATGTGTTCCGGACAGATACGTGTGGCGGCGCCGCCGGCCGCCGCTGCTGGCTGTCCCGTGCGGGCGCACCAACCTGCAGAGAGAAGCACCGCTGACGCGCGCACTACGTACTCTGAATATAATTGCGGACGAAGTAGATTTTTTTTATTGCTCACTGAGTGAATTCACAATAACAGCATTAAGAATTATTTCTTATAATAAATAAGTAGATGGTATAACACTATTGCATTGGGCTAAGCCTGTGAAAATAGTTGTTTTTAAAGAAAATAAATAAATAAATAAAAATAAAATAAATAAATAAATAAATAAATCATAGGAAATCAATGAGCTAGCCAAGGTCGAATCAGTGGAAGTCACGGACACTTCCTTGCTGCAACTTGATGCGTTTAAAGAGGTTTCTGGCTCTTCTAGTGGAATTTTAGTCATGTTTGAAGGCAAATAATCCAAGTCAGAAAATAAATGTCGGTCGAATGGGTGAATTCCTGTGCATTTAAACCCAGACACCGCAATATCTAGCCGAACTACTTTGGTAAACGCTTTATTGACCAGACCAGCAATATCGTGGTCCGTTATCCGAGATCCAGCGTTTGCTCTCATCCACATGTCGCATTTTTGGTTATAAGCATCTTTGAATGGCTTCATAAAAGTTCTATCCAATGGTTAGAGCTTGTGGGTTGTGTGTGGTGGTGAGCTGATCAAATGAATGTGGTTTTCTCGGCAAAGATTTATTACCTCTAGTGTCTTATGGCTACAATGACCATCCAGTATAAGCAATACAGGACTCTTTAGTCGGGTGAGATTATTTAATAAATAGCTGTAAAAATAGGCATTGGAGAAAAAATCACTATTCATCCTACCCTTTGGTTGAGCCACACCAGCGCTTTCAGCTGGAGAATTGATCATGAGCCGAGCATTCATTCTTTGCCTTGGAAAGACAAAAAAGGTGGTATGAAGTGACTGCTAGCACTCATGCAAAACAAAACTGTTATATTTTTACCCCTCTCAGCAGAAGTAAGCTTTCCTACTTGGCGGACAATCTTTGGAGCCAGAACTTTCTGATGTTTATGCACGCAGCTAATTCCAGTTTTATCACAGTTGTAAATATTGGAGGGTGGAAATTTGTACTGTATCATTAGCCTTTCCAGATTGTCGTAGAATATACCCACTTGTGGTTTATTAAACCCTACGGCTCGCATCATGCTTGTTGACTCCGGTGTTCTCAAAGAAATGTCCGGATGTCTATGCATGAAGTCAGCAGTTTTTTTTTTCATTATTATAACGATGTGGAATCTTCATAGCTTCAGCCAAGTCGTAAGCTAACTTCAAAAACTCCTTTTTCATCAGGGGCAGACATCTATTAGACAATTCTCTTATGTGGTCCACTAAAACTTGCTCATACTCGGGTGAGAAGGGTTTTGTGAATCTACCAACTTTTGGTTGCAACGTGACTTCTTTTCCACTGCCCAATGTCGTTATTTTATCATGTAGAGTACTTTTTGGAACATTGTAACGTGACGAAGCTTCCCTCGAACTCATTTTTTTGGACAAAATCTTGTCCATCGCAGAATTTAAACTTTGCTGATCCCATTTTCCTTTCTTTTTCTCACTTCCATTGTCAAATATCTCTCTCCTTCTATCCTGTAAAACAACATACAATCATCATTACAATAAGTACAAATGCTTCATAAAAAAGCTAACCTATAAACTGTCCGGTGGTAAGGGACACCTTTGTGTCCGACACCGGGGACAGTGTTGGCGCACGTACCCAGCGGGGACTGTGAGGGGGAGACGCGCGGTACAACAGGAAAAGCGCGCCTTCTATAAACAACTTTTTACCACTCAGCTTTTGACTTACGGACTCATTAGATCGCCTTTTAGAACAATATAATTATGTACTACAGAGTCAGCGGCCTTTATTTTAATTCTCTTATCAAGTCAACAAATGATCTTTCGCCGTTAAAGAACTAATTACATCGCCAACATAGCAAATTCACCGTGTCACTTTCGTGGAGGTCACCCAAAGGACGTCTATCAAACATCGCTTCATTTTCTGCATCCTCTGGTCTTCAAAACCATCCCGGAAGCCGGTCAGCTACGCTACAACAACGTTGGGACACCTATGCAGCCATTTTCAAGAAGAAATCATCAGAAAAACGAGTGCTTCAAACTCGGTGAACTTTGAACCTGCGTCGGTTATCACCAAAAAACATACAGAAAAAACGATCTGTTCTGAGTGAGTCCGTTCTAATTTCTTTTCTTAATAACCCTTTAGCAACCTGGAATTTAAAGTAGCCTTAGACGATCAAACATTTATATAAATAATGGTATATTACAATATAGTATTAATTTTATACATTATAACGGTACCAAATTACCTACATTTAAATCATAGTTAAAAGACACTTGAGCTTGCTAGACAAAGATACATAAATTTTTTAAAACCGATATTTCATTAACGCAAAAGTCCCTACGTAACTAAATCACAGTTAAAAAGTTGTATGCACATTGGCCTTTTCGGGCGCGTGCGCATGAACATTTGCGCTTTTGATGCCCTTTTATTTCTATAGATCGCGGCTTGCTGTTTACCGTTATCGCTAGGCAGTGACTAGTATTGGTTGTATACCGCCTTTCAGTTACATTATTTACGCTGTGCAATGTTTGTGCGTGAGTCTGTGATTGAGAGATGGTTTGCATATTTTTTGTTAGTGTTGATAATACCTCAGGTTGTCAGTGGAGCTACGTACCTTCGAAGAAGAATCCTTCCGACCTAGTTTCCCGCGGGGTGAAGGCTGATCACATCAGCGAGTCATCCCTGTGGTGGTCTGGTCCCACTTTCTTACACTATACAGACATACAATTACCTAAAGCACCAAACACAAAGCCAGATATTCTACCAGGGCCCTGTTTTATGAAGCTGACAATCCGACAAGTCATAAGTCAAAAAGTGACAATTCGACAATTTTTCTGTTTTATCAAACTTACAGGCGACAAAATGGTCATGGTGGAAAATTGACAAATATGTCGGATTGTTGCGACAATCGTCATTTTTCTGTTTTACGAAACTTTTTGAGCGACAGGTGACAGGTGACAATTTGTCGTGAAAAACTTGTCAAATCTGCTTTATAAAACAGAAAATTGTCATGACATATTGACATATTTGTAGAATTGTCCGACAATTCTCCACCCTTTTATTTATTACCCTCTGTCGCTAAATCATATTCTGAATTTTGAAGGTGTAAGAAAGTGTTTATAAAAGTTTTATTACAAAAAATGGTACTTACCTCGAGTAGTGAGAGTAGTGATGAGGAATACTTGGAACAAATACAAACGAGAACCTAATGCTGTTATTTGTTCGACTATTTCCTTACATTTTTTTTATTTTTGTATCGTGGGTCAATTCGTCACTAAACTTCCCAAAGTGTATATTCCTATTTTCGAAAATAAGGCCCAAAATGGTATTTTTTTTGTGCATTTCCATTTTACACGAAATTTTAAAACAAACAATCGAAGCTACACTAGTGATTGATTCATTATTTTACTCTGTTAATATGTTTTCTATTTTACCCTCATTTAGCTACAGAAAACATATTTATTTGCAAACATGTCAAAAGTCGACATAATTGTCACAACAATCCGACAATTGTCACCAACCATTGTCAGTAATAATTTGACTGTGGTTTTTTGACATATGTCGAGTTTTAGTAAACGATTTTAAATGACAAATATGTCAAGAATATGTCTGTCGAATTTTGACATATTTGTCACATTTTTTAAACACCCTAATCGCGACAATTCGACAATTTTGTCACTTTTTGACATATATGTCGAAATGTCAGCTTCATAAAACAGGGCCCAGAAATAACCTCACACACACATATATATATATTAATACAAAAATACACACGGAAAACAACGCAAACAGCAAAACAGATAATTCAATTTCAAAATTAATTCATAAAAAATCTAATTACGATAAATTAATTAGAGTTGTATCTTATATTTGCAGATTCATACACAACTGCAGAAACCCAAGGGCTAAAAGTGAAAACAGCCTGTCCTTATCTGAAGTACAACTCGCAGAAATTATTGTACTACGTACAGCCCAGAAAGAAATGTTTCCTGAAGAATACAATATCATAAAGTCGGGAGAATCGTTATCAAAGAGGAGCAGACTGATTTCACTTTCACCTTTTATAGACAGCAACGACTTATTGCGTGTAGGAGGTCGTTTAAATAATTCATTTTATACTTACAACGTCAAGCATCCCATTCTACTTAATAGCAAACATCATCTTTCACACATCATCTTCCAAAAAGAACACTGAGTCTTATTTCATGCTGGTCCACAATTACTTTTATCTCATATTCGACAAACTTATTGGATCTTGAGCGGAAGGAATCTAGCTAAGCGGGTACTACATGAGTGCATACGATGCTTTAGATTAAAATGAAAATCGATACAACCTATTATGGGAGATTTACCCACTGATAGGACTCATCTTGAATTCCCATTTTTAAATACAGGAATTGATTATGCCGGTCCAGTGCTGATTGTCGACCGTAAAGGTAGAGGATGCAAGGTACAAAAATCGTATATGTGTCTTTGTATGTTTTGCAGTCAAAGCCCTCCACCGTCCGCTCGGCTCGTCACAGACCTCACGAAAGAAGCCTTTGTAGCAGCGCTGAATAGGTTTATTGCTCGAGGTGGAAAACCCCAGACCATCTACTCCGATAACGGTTCCACCTTCGTCGGAGCTAGTAACGAATTAAAAACATTTATTACCGATGATTCGCAATATTTACAGTCAGATTTGTCAACTTTAGGAATCGAATTCAAAAATATTCCTCCATATTCTCCTCATTTCGGTGGGTTGTGGGAAGCCGCGGTAAAATCGGGCAAATTCCATTTACGTAGAGTTATCATTAGCATATTTAACTTACGAGGAGATGTCAACTTGTTTAGTCCAAATAGAGGCTATTTTAAATTCTAGGCCCCTTACACCCTTTTCATCTGATCCTTTTGATCTTACCTGCCTCACACCCGCTCACTTCCTTATTGGGCGGCCACTCTTATCAGTTCCTCAACCTCAAATGATCGACATCAACATCAATCGGCTACAGCGTTATCAAAGGATTGACAAACTGAAGCAACATTTTTGGGCAAAGATACTCAACCGATTATGTTTCTCTTCTCCAACAGAAGGTCAAATGGCATTCGTCGAGCGGCAACCTAAAGCTGGGTGCCTTGGTTTTGATGAAAGACAAAAACCAACCACCTCTGTTGTGGATATGAAAACGTGTGAACCAGGGGGCAATCCATCTTCGAATTCGTGTTTTTTCTTTTTACCTTTCACTATACAGGCAGGAGGTAAAAACACCCCTTCAGCATTGCAACACCCTATCACGGTAATGGTTTCCCCTTTCTCAGTTGAAGCTGTCATAGATACAGCTTTGGAACCTTTTTCTGCTGGAACATGCCCAGGGTATTAAGTTGTAGGCCTGTTTCGTCCATGTTAAACAACCAGCCGGGTTTTGCCAATAAATCGTGTTCAGTTAAAATACTTTCCAGTAGATTGAACTACGTGTTTACTTCATCTCTATTCATAGCCTGACTACGAGCCATTGAAACGCCTTCCGATTTTCTAAGTACAATATCTGGGTGTCTACGCAAATACATTTGAAACGTCGTAACCAGCTGTTTCTGTTGTTTTGTTAAATTTGTGTTTCAAATTCAAATTTTCCGCAAATTTAAATGCAATAACTCTTACGTCATTAATTGTTAGAGGGAATCCCCTTGCTTGCATTGTTTTAACATTAAAACAATGCAAGCAAGGGGATTCCCTCTGACAAAATGAAAATGAAATGATGAAAAAAAGCTGTCTGTTCACATGAACAGACAGTTTTTTTTCATTTTCTTCACCAAACATGCATGATGGACCCATAGGTCCCTTTTTCATATTATCAGTCTTAAATCTTCTCTCCAATGTCTTTCTAGGAATATTGTACCTTATAGCTGCTGAATAAATTGATAGTCCTTCATTTTTTATGGAATTTATGGCGCATTGTAAGGTTTCCTCTGACCAATTACCACGCGTGTGAAGACATTTTCTGATGTATTTATTAGGCATCTTAAACAAAAGAAAACAAACATTAAGTTACATTAAAATAGCGTTAAATAAATATGGCCATCACAAACCTATTTATTATGGCCATCTCTCCTTTTTGTCCGGGAGAGATGGCCATACAGCAAATTAAAACAATGCCAGAGATTTTGCCGTCCATTTTGAGGTTATATAATAACATAAAATGTGTACACTACAAAAACATACATAAACATCATTAATACTTTAAAATTATAACTTTAAAATATGAAATACAAACCTACTGCAAAATTTTTGACATGTTGTGATAAATTAAAGCACTTTTTACTTACTTTTCAATTTGTTTTTGCAAAAAGTTTTGATGCACTGTTACTCTCATAGCCGGCTTCGATCGAACTGAGAAACGAATAACGCCACCTAGTGATCGCTTGTCGGAAATTTTATCGCAGGCCTTCTCTCCCGTATGGCCATCTCTAACGGACTTACCCTAAAACTGTTTAGGTATTTAATAAAAACTTTCACAATATAATAATTATAATGAAACACTGCCTTTATTAACAAATAACAAAAACAATTAAGGATAAAACCATAGCAGTAATACTTACTTGAAATTTACGTGACGCAACGCTTTCCCACCAAAAACAGCAATCCACCGCTTCCACCACCGCGTTGCGTGATCCGGTCTCGCTACGTTCCCCCGCACCCCTTTCACCGATTTATAAATAGATCGCGTTGACGTTTGTCGAAATAGTATGAATGTCCGACGCTAGGTGCCGTACGGCGCTCCGGGACTTCCCCCTACTTTTTTTGTCGTTAACTTCGTACGGCGCTCGTTCAACGTGTATCCGGCTTTCGAGAAAATCCGCTCACAAGGAACGGAAGTGGCGATTAAATTGAGGCGTTTTAGCATAAATTGGTAAAGGAGTGGATATACCACGTCAGAGGATCTCTTTATCGTTCTAAAAATATTTGTCTACTTCAACTATCCCCGCCGCAGTTGGATTTTGAGGAGTTAATATGACGATTTCACTGTCGAAGTCGTCCCAAAACTTTTTGGAAATTGACGTTGTTGGAACAGGATGTTGTGGTGCTAATATAGGTGCTCGTTTGGGGACTAACGGTTGCGACAGTGACGCTTTACCCTTTAGGCAACCTAAAGCTTTTTCAAATTTTTCTTGATCCCTGAAACCTTTATTTTGAAACGTTGGTCAAGTCTACACTTGTATGTGAGGCAACTGTTTGCCTCATATACAAGTGTTATCTAGCGTTCTTCTCAATAGTCCCAAAACGTTTATTGAACTGTGGATTCAATGTTTGCAGGACAGTGCTTATTACCGGTAAAGTTGTGTGATCAGTTTCCCGTAATCTATTCGATATGTTGATAAATATAATACGATACATTGGTATATTTCTGCGCTTGCGGTCCACACTGCCCTGCTTCCTCTCCTCGCTCTCACCCTTTTCGGTAGATCCTACTTCTCTACTACCCCCCGCTGCTGCCATGCGCTGGGTGTTCGAGACCACCGTGGGCGAGTGAGCAGAGGTCTCGCTCTCCTTGTATAACAGAGCGACCGCCGCAGGCACCTCCCCAACGGCCAGGCGGTTCATATATGTCCCACCTGCTATGGCCCTAAGTGTACCCAATCCCAACTCCCTTGAGTTGGAATTGGGTACACTTAGGGCCATTGGTGTCTAATGTATTCTCACCGTTAGCGGTGAGTAGTGTCACGAGGCTAGATGTGGCCTTGTCAACATCCCCATTCCAATCAATGTCGTCTTTCCCTGGAGGCTGGACCGCCTGCGTTGGCAGAAATAGGTCCGATGGACCGGTGGGTGGTGGTGAAGTCTCGCCACCCGACCCCTCCGAGGACGTGCTTGATAGAAGGTGAGACTGCGCTATCTCGTTAGCCATCCGCGGAATCTTGACCGCGAGCTCGGGCATGTACTTACGGAGCAGCTCCTTCCTCGCCTCTGGTTTGCTCGGGACAACACCCCTCTTCCTTGCTACCAACTCGGCCCTCCTCCTCGCCCTTTCCGCGTAGCTTTGTTGCGATTAGTCACAACTGATTCTGGCGCCGCGTGCCTGTTCGGGCTTGAGTCCGTGCTTCCACTCCGTACCGAATGGTACTGGTCATCATTGTCTCGCCCCCTCGGATGTTCACCAGTAGTCTGTCTACTCTCCTCATCCTCCCCCCCACGCTCCAACACGCCCATGGTGGGGCGTACCTCCCAAACTTCCTCCTCTTGCTCGCGTCTGGCTCTTGCCCGTGTTAATACCCCCTTCTGCCTGGTGCGCGGGGTCTCAGGCTGTGACATGAGCAACACTGCTCAATCTAAAAATAAGAAAAGTATAAAAATACTCCGAAGAGCACGGCCCTCGCTGATTACTTGCCGCTGTCGCGTTGCACATACAAACGGTGTTCTTTGAGATGGGTCCTTGCTAAAATATTGCGGAGCTAAGAGCCGACTAAGGGAGCAAACTAAGCAGGACAACAGCACTGCAAAGAGAAGGAAAACTTGAAACAAACCCTATACCAACCCGTCTGGCCAGCGTGGTATAGGCCAAAACCTCCTTTCTAAGGAGAGGCCTATGTCCAGCAGTGTACTAGTATAGGCTGTTGATGACATTGGTATAACTTTTGATAATGTGTCTGATTTTTCAGCACTGATTTCATTGGTCCTCTCTGCAAACAATGAAAATATTGGCACAATTTCTTCTACGACTTTCCAGTCATTATCGTTAAAGCACAAATCGCTTCTTAACAAAGCCACTGTCTCAATTATGGCTGATTTGCATTGTAAGAAGCGCGACAGCATGTCGTAAGTGGAATTCCGAATTGAAAGATTCCATAATGGGCAACGCTTCTTATTACTATCACTCATTGTTTTTCACAATATTACTACAATTTAATTAGTAATTACTTAGAACACAAAGTCTAAACTATAGACAGATTAGTCTATTTACACAGTTTTATGATTTAAAAATGAAATATTTACAATGGTCAGTTCAGTTTGTAACTGTTAAGACCTATATATACTTTAACTAGCTGACCCGGCAAACGTTGTTTTGCCATATAAATTATTTCTAGGTAATTTCTAGTGTACACAAAAAATAACTGACTTATTGTAAGTGTGTAAGGATGTGGTATATGCGTGAAATAGGCATGGAGCGCTGTGAACGATGAGGGAATATAAAAATAACAAACGCCAAACATTATTATTTTTAAGTTATTATAGTTTATTTCTTAAAATTACATATCACTAATTAATTACGACAGTAACACTAAAAGCGGCTATACACGACACTAAAATCAGCGGCGATATCGAGACAGTGCTAGGGGGTATGAAATCGGCTATTCTCTACACACGTCGCCGCTGGCAGTCAGTACGTAACCGACCGTGCAACAGACTGCTCGTTGATCCGAGATGCCGCCGACACTCTCAAAGCAGCAAAAAATAGGCATTGTCTTGGCACTTACTATGGTGCCACCTAACCAGAAACGAAAAAGGAGGACCTGGGTTAAAAACTGGTTGATGAAACGTCATGAATTAAGCCACATGAACGTGATGAGACATTTAGAAGCAGATGAGTTCAGAAACTTTTTAAGAATGGATTCTTAAAAAGCTTCAGCTTCATTCCTTTTTCAGCTCTCTTCCATACGTAGTACGCATATTTTCAAGCTTTTTCTTGAAGTCCGCCAGTGTTGTGTTTTTGCCGGTCTCTTCATTAAAAAGTTGCAATAGCATTTTGAATGCCTCCTGTCTCATGTCGCGGTTGAAGTATTCGTTGTGTTTTTTATCCCACAAATAAGATAATTCCCTGAAGAGATCAATAGTTTTCGTCCACGCTTCTCGCTCCTTCTCCTTCGCCATGTTTTCGCGCTAAACAAAGAGTATAACCTACTACAGGAAATAAAATAAATGGCGCGAAATAACTCGGACCAGCGCAAGCAGTCGTATCGCCGTAGCACTCGCGCGCATACTGATAAAAATCAGTCCCGATTCCGCTACACACGTGCCGACCACGCTCCCTAGACGATAATCGTCCCTAAATCGTGAGTTCGCCCGAAGCGATTTTTGAATTAGGGTAAACAATAAAATTTCAGTTACGATTTGTCTATACACGTGCCGATTTAAAGTACGATCTAGGGACCTCCCCGATATTGCCACTGATTTTAGTGTCGTGTATAGCCGCTATAACAAACAATATCAATCTCTTAATGCTATAGCGTGAACAATATTTTTCTTAGCCCATCTTTAGCTAACACAAACAAACTGGATTGTTTACCCACTCGAGAGCATGCCACTACGCTTGCGTCGCACGCATCGCATCGGGTTGCGTTCATAAACTCATTCTAAATAACTCACGGCGCTTCTTTTGATTTTAACGCTGAGCTCGTAATTAATGTAAACTAAAACCCAAAGCGTAAAATTAAACCACAAACGTGAATATTATCTTGGGAGACTTGTACAATAAGCGGAATTTTTTTTTTTGTTATTTACAAGGCAAGGCTTGCAGGGGCATCGCGGCCCTATACGTAGCAACCGAATGATGACAACGACGTACAATACAGTCGGTCGAGTTCCTGTAGCACTCGGGGAATCCCCGTAAAACCAACAGAAAGGGTTGCTTACTTGGGAGATTTTAATTTCCTAGTTTTTTCATTAACCCTTCAGACTAATCGTATTTCGTACCACAATCATTACTATTGTGATGAGAGAAAATCTCACACATAGAAGACAGTGTATTTTGAATATCAATATATAATTTATAATATGGCGATTGGAGTCTACGGAGACAGCCGAAGCCATCTAAATTGCAGTATTTACTGTTACCTACTTTACTGGAGTGATAAGAAAAACTATCACAGCTGTTAATAAATATATAATATGTTGGATGATATGAGAGCAAATAACGCACAATTTGATTTATCTAAAAATAGAAATATTTAATGTTATTATCACATTACAATACTCAAGTTAATTGAGATCAAATGGTTACTTACACAATATACTAACCTAAAAATAGAAAAATCGACAATTAAAGGTTTTTACTTCAATATTTTAGTAGATCAACACTCTTACTAAACTTAATGAATTTATGAAATTTACTTCTTATCAAACAAATAACTCACTTCACGAGCAAGCTTATAATCTACTACGTCTCATAAAACACTCTTGAATCTATCGTCCATATTGTAACGTCATACTTTAAGGCTCCGTTCACATAGTATAAGTATTAAGCTACGTACCCAACATACAGTATACAAAGCTTACAAATATTTTTTTGCTTTTAGAGTTTTAAAACCAAATAAATTACTCACTATTCTGCAAAGCAAGCAAGTCATTTTGGTAAGATTCCATTAGAAATATTGAGAAAAAACGCTTACAAATGCTTGAGAGAATCTACGCGACCGTTCTGAAGAGTTAAAAGAAAACAATGTTACGTAACGCGTAAAGCCCCTGTAACGCATCGTAAGGTTTTTTCAAGACCCGCCTCCCTCTCCCCAAATTCATTACGTACCTAATACTTGAACGCTCCCTTAGTTACTGCTACTTTTTCATTCTCCAACCACTTCTGTCTTTTTTTTACACTTTGTAACGCTGAAATAATGTTTTCAAAACAATTTTTCATTGTTAATTTACAATTTGTCAAAACCACCTTAACCAAAACAATCCATGTTCTAATTATTACCTTCTTAATGTAATTAATACATTTAAATAATTGATTAATCATATCCATCATATTGATTAATTCAAACAGACGAGTCTAGTTAGTTACTCACTGTAGTTTTTAAGTTTACTAGTTTTAATTATATTAACTTTTAGTACTAGTTACTCGATAAAATAAATAAAAAATAAAAATAATTACAAGTGGTTTACAATTTGTAACTTAAGTATAGCTAAAAAATAAGGTGTGTAAGTGTAAACATCAACGTCATTAAAGTTGCGCTAAAAACTAAATTAAAAATATTTTTAAACACCAAACATTGCAAAATAATAACGTGCAATAACAAAAAGGAGGCTTGAGAGGGTTGGAGATATCAACGAAGGCGTAATTTGCACTTACCATCGCAGCAAAGAAAAAACTACATCAACAAAGTTTTGAGGTTAGATCATAAACTATTCAAGTGATATTTTTTTTCGACTTTGACAGTTCTAGTGAAGCATTGATAACTTGCCACAGATACAATAAAAATACTAACTTGTTGATAACTATCGCCTGACTTATAGGTCAGTGTTGCCAGTGTTGAAAAAAATAATATTCTATCGTTTTAAGATCACGTTTCGTTTCACGTAAACATTATAAATGGAAACACTATTCCAACTTTTGTTCGATAAAATGAAACTAGAAACGCAACAACAATCTGCGGTAATTACTGAATCTATTACAAACAACATTATGTCTAGACTGGATGAAAAATTAATCCCGATAATAGAAGAAAACAAAAACTTAAAGTTAAAAATAGAAACTCAGGAGAAAGAGGTAGAATATTTGAAAAGAGGAAAAAGAAAGAACAATATTATTATATTTGGCGTGGATGAAGTAAAAAAATCAACATACGAATTAATGGATATGATAACGAAAACATTCAAAAGCGACATAAATATTGATATTGAAGAAAATGCAATAAACAACTTATACCGATTAGGGTAAAAAAAGTACAGAAGGTAACAAACCGAGGCCAGTCTTCTGTTCTTTCGTTAACGGATGGAAAAAGAATGAGATAATGAGAAACAAAAAACATCTTAAGGAGATATATGTCACTGAAGACTATCCAAAGGAAGTTCTGGCCAAAAGGAAGGCGTTACAGGCGGAGCTGATAGAAGAAAGGAAAAAGGGGAAAATAGCGTTTTTTAAAATATGATAAGCTTGTAGTGAAGGAAAATGAAACGACTAACGAAAAAAGAAAACGGGAAACTTCTTCTTCACCACATTCTTCGGACATTCAACCCAAAAGACAGCAAGCCACTGTACCCTTTAAGGCCAATAGAAACAACGCATTTGACATGATGAGAATGAGATCTAACTCTCTTACTATCGCCCCTACAAACAAGCAACAGTAGCAACTAATTCTCGGCAATGGGAAAATCCAACAAAACAGAGAAACAAAAATACATTCAAGTAGCAAATTACACCCTTTTTTTTTTTTTTTTTTTTTTTTTAACGTGTGGAAATCCTCTCGCACCGTCACCCCTCCGGGGTTCGCGGCGGGGTGGTGTGTCGGACTCGGACCGACTAAAACCACACGGTGTGCCACTCTGCGCCTGTAACAGGAGGGATCCGGGAACAGCTGTTATTAAGACATCCGGACCCCTCCTAGCGCCGGCCCGCTCCTGTTGCAAGCCAAACTAATGCGGGTGGAGGCGAAACCCACCCCGTCCACCCGCGGCCACACTCAGGGCGGTGATAGGCGCGCCTCCGCCGCCCGGTTCGCCGGCGGCGGATCGGGTCCGAGTGGAGGTGGTCCTCCCGGGCCTTCTCCGCCGCCTCCTTCTGCGAGATTACTTCCTCGCAGAAGGTTGCGACCGCGGTAAAACAACTGTCGCTACCGGCCATGGAGCGTACTACGGCCGGTAGCGAGAGATCCACTCCGATGACTGCAGTGAGGGCCTGGCGCTGCGTCGCCCATGCGGGGCAGACCGCTAGCGTGTGCTGGGCCGAGTCCTCACTGCAGTCGCAGTGGTGGCAGGCGGGACTCAGTTCCCTCCTAGCGACCGAGTGCAGGTACTTTCGGAAGCAACCGTGCCCGGAAAGCACCTGCGTCAGCCGGAAGGAAAGGGTCCCGTGCTGCCGCCCTGCCCACTCGGCGATGACCGGCTGGAGAGCCTCCACGGCGGCGAAGCCAGCGCGTGGAGTCTCCAGCCGGAACGACCAACGAGCCATCGTGGCTCGGCGAGCGGCTTCGCGACGCTCGCGCACATCCTCGGGCGGAGGGCGAAATCCGCTCTCCGCCCGGGAGTCAGCCACTCGCCGATAAACTTCGGCGAGCACTTCCGCCTCCAAATCCCACGGGGGAGTTCCGGCCAACGCGCATGCCACCTCTGTCGAAACGGTGCGGTAACCGCGTATGGCTCTGACCGCCATTACCCTCTGAGGGCGCCAGAGGCGTGCCCTATTCTGGGTGGTCAGAGCCGCCGCCCACACCGGTGCACCGTACAGTGACATTGACCGGACAACCAGCAAATTACACCCTCCCCCAAGCCGACTGGTCCTCGTGGGGGAAAACGACCAACACCCTCTAAGGATAGACAAACAAAAAAGGGATAATAACTGCGATATACATGAAAGTTGTGTCCTGCTGGCGATCCCCAGCGCATATTCACCTATCGCCGAGACAGCGTCGGATTCCTCACCCGCCCCATAGACGATAGTGTCCCAAAACGCCCTGTCGTTGCCCATTAGGTCGGGGCTAACGGCGTGATCGCCTATCCCAACCCCCCTCTTCCATTCTTCGAATAAACTTCGCTTCAACATGGCACGCTTGATGTCGTCTAGTGCCATGGCCGTACCCTCCTTCCCCACGGTGGCGCCCCGCTCGCTGTGGATGTATGTGGCAATACCGAGTCCGGTTATCAGTTCCGCCTCATTAGTCCAAGCACCAACACGTAGGGCGAGGGCCATGTTGGCTAGTGTCTTACTTACGAAAACATTGTCCGTAAAGGTGGTTGCGTGATCATGGTAGTAAAAACTACTCTCATCATCGGGGGTGACACAATCGGGAAACTCATGTGTTGCGTACGCAACGTCGCAATAGGCCCTTGGTAGCCAATGGGTCTCAGAGCCACCCGCCTCGTCATGGTAGATCTCTGGCTGAGGGATAAACCGCATGGTCAGCCAGGCGACGAGTTCGTCTATTAGGGCCCAATCCACGTTAGGCGCGGTCATTCGTGTGGATAGCCACTGCTCCATCGTCACTTTGAGCGGGGTCGGCGAGCGTAGCACCCTGTCGAGACAGGCGGAGAGCATCTCCCCCACCGGCTGTGCCAGGACTCCCTCCGGCTCCCTGTTTCTATCCAGCCCTGCCACCTGTACCTCTATTCCTGCTATTTAGATTGAAGCCTCCCCTGACCCAGTCACTAATAGGAATTTGCGTCTCTTATTCTCTATGGTGACGCAACACTCGTTCCGACGCATTGCCGCCAACCTACACGCTTCTGCCCCTTCCGGCCCGGTCACAACGAACAACTCGTCGACTTCTACGAGTGGGTACGGTGCCGCCAGAACCAGTTGGAGCGCCCACATGAGTTGGACGCATAATCAATGACGACCACGCTAGGGTCGTCGATGCACCATGTGTCACCCTCGCCATTCGGGGCACCTCCCCTTTCATCGGCAGGCCCCACTCCGTGCCTGTAGGGAAGGCACAGCTCATATGCCGCAGGTGGTCGTACAACCTCATCTTGAGCAAATGCCCTGTTATATCCATGGTACAGACCTGCGATCCGTCCACCAACGTTTCCTGCAACAGGGGGCTGTCAGCTAGATAGCGCCATACGCCCACCCCCCTGGCAGCTTTTATTCGCCCATCCCGTGAGGTAGGGTCGTCGACTGTGCGTTTGAGGTCCGCAGCGCAGTCAGCACCAAGCCTCCCTTGCTGTATACGGGATCCTCCTTGACGCCCACCCACGTCAGGTTGCGCGTCTCGGCACCCACAGTCAAAAGGTCATGCTCATCCGCGACCGGGTCACACCCCATGAGACTCATGGCCCCAACGCCGAGAGGAACCCACCCAACTGACGCTTGCGGTTGGCACGCGTTGCAGCACGTGCCACCCCACGCCACGCCCGCGACATGCGGGTCACCCACACGCTACTAGCCGAGGGGGGTGGAGGCATTGCGGTGCCCGTCGTCTCTAGGACACTGGGTGAAGGCGATCCTATGCTTAGTTCCCCGCACCCTGACGCGTGGTTGGGAGCTTCGCCCGCCCTCTCTGGCTGCGCCAGACTGCCCTAGAACCAGAACAGCTGATGCCGCGTGGGCGGAGCACTGACCAGCCCTACTCCGTTTGCCACATTGCTGGTGTATACGAGCATGGGCACCTCCTCCTGCGCTACACGAAGTCGGCGCTCCGTCTCCACCCGTATCGCATGGCGGTGGCGCACCCCCCTCGTTGCTCGCGTCAAGGCCGCCGCCATCACATCCGCTCTTGCTGTGTCATGCACCACGGAGAAATTGATGTTGCCGTTCAATGTGTGCATTTCTTGATTGTGTGCGGCTGCAATGGCCTCTAGAGCGCCAGTACTGCCTGTCAATATCAGTTAGCTTAACGCCTCTGCGTCGAGGTAGGGCTTCTGCCCTTCCAGCAACCTCACGTTCTCTTTATCTCCCGCCAGGTGCTGGATGACACAGATGGGACAAACGCGCTCGGACAGGAGGAGGGAAGCCAAAGGCCTGTTAAGTTAAAGGGCCTCCCCTGCCAAACGCAAAATATCCATCTGCGTGCCACTCAGCCCCTGGCTCAGGCTTAACCTTGCGAGGGCTTCCTCTGTCGTGTTCCCCACCAGTCTGCTACCCGCGACTTCCATCTTCTTCTCCGGTGGGTTGGGGGCGTCGCGCCCCGCCCAGAGGTTGATGTTATTGATAAGCATCTTTCCTTCATTGCGATATCCCTCCCGATATAGCTCTCCCGATAAGTTGTATATATGTGCGGTCTATATACCCCCTCCAGTACAAAAACACATTTTTGAACATTTTATTGATAACACTAATCGAATTTTAGAATTACACCATAACACACTAATACTGGGTGATTTTCATCAGTTCAGTAACATGGCCCAACAATAATAACACCGTTTCCCTTCCGGCTTCCTTAACGGGCTCACTCGGGAACATATTACTCGACTTTATAGCTCTTAATAATTTAAGACAACAAAATACAATTCTCAATAGCCAAGGAAAAATTCTTGACTTGGTACTTTAGACTCAAAAAATTGAGCATATGCAAGAAAGCACAAACGTGCTTAGCAAAATTGACCCATACCACCCGCCTTTGGAATTTGTCTTATCATATTGCAGTACGCCGGGTCTTTCTCCCAAGATTCCTGGTGACAAGTTTAATTTTCACAAAGCAGATTTTGACAAAATTATAAGCGAACTTAACTCTGTTTCTTGGGGCGATGAATTCTCAGTCTTGACGAGTGTTGATGATATGGTGGTATGTTTTATAAGATAATCAGAGAGGTAATCGCGAAACACGTACCTTTAAGTAAGACCACATATCAAAAGTATCCCTGTTGGTATACTAAAGAACTTATAAACCTCTTAAATGAGAAATATAAAATACGTAAAAGGTATCGTAAATATAAAAATCCTTTGGACGAGCTGTCTTTCTTACTGCTAAAAAAACGTTGTTCTTCATTAATCGAATCGTGTTACACGAAGTACGTTAGTAATATTGAGGACTCATTGTCCAAAAATCCGAAGTTGTTTTGGACTCACCTAAAAAATATGCGTCATAATAAATGTACGTATCCATCTTTAATGCATCTGGATGACAGACGAGCCTCCGATGGTTCTGACATTTGCAATCTCTTTGCGTCCTATTTTGCGTCTGTCTATAAGGTCCCCTCTTCCACTTCAGTACACTATCATGACGCTACATTCCCGAACGCTTCACTTGCAAGTTGTCTGGCAGGGTTGTCCTTTTCACAAAATGATGTGTTAACTGGCCTAAAACATTTAGATCGAAGTAAAGGAGCTGGGTCCGATGGTATCCCATGTATATTTGCAACGGAATGCCGTGACGCGCTCTCCGTACCACTCTCGATAATATATAACAGTTCACTAAAAGCCGGTTTCTTTCCTACCGGTTTCCTACTATATTACCGGTCTTCGGTAAGTTATTTGAAGTACTAATAAGACCCACAATTACATGGCACATCAAGCAATTGATATCGCCACAACAATTTGGCTTCCATAAAGCTCGATCCGCAACAACCAACCTTACTTCATTTGTGACCTTTTTGACTGATTCTGTTGATTCTAATACCCCCGTTGACACTATTTATACCGATGTAAGCAAAGCGTTCGATACAGTGGACCACAATATCCTTATTTACAAACTTTCCACCTTTGGTATAACAGGTAACTTGCTAAAATGGTTTTCCTCGTATCTCAACAATCGAAGTTCCAGGGTGGTTGTTGGTGGATACACCTCTCAATCATTTTTAACCCATTCAGGTGTTCCCCAAGGATCGGTTCTGGGGCCGATTCTGTTTAATATCTTTATAAACGATATTGTACCACTTTTCAAGCACAATGAATGCTTCCTTTAAGCTGACGATCTCAAACTCGCAAAACAAATAAAAAGCAAACATGACACTTTCCTTCTACAAAAAGACTTGAACTGCTTAGTCGATTGGTGTGGGAGAAATGTCTTAGCACTGAACATAGACAAATGTAAATATATACGATTCTCACGCAGTACTCACTTGAACTCGCAGACATATACCATTAATAATAGGACATTGGAGGAGGTTGCAAGTGTCAGGGACTTGGGAGTTAATTTGGATGGCAAAATTAGATTCCACACTCACATTGACAAAATAACAACTAAAGCATTTAAAATGTTGGGCTTTGTTATAAGGAACTCTAAAGATTTTAAAAGGCCACAGACTAAGATTAGACTTTTTTCGGCCTTGGTTCGATCTGGTCTGGAATATTGTGCTCAGGTTTGGTCACCACACTACGAGGTACATATCAAACGTCTCGAAAGTGTCCAAAAGCGTTTTCTTTGGCACCTTTCATACCAGTGCAATAAAGTAAAACTGCTGCCGACGTATGAAAGTCGTTTAAAACATTTTAATCTCCACAGTTTGTTCGATCGTAGGCAGTTATTGGATCAGATTTTGCTTTACAAATTAGTTAACGGTGACTTAGACTGCCCCATTCTTGTTGAGAAAATAAATGTGGGATATAGGGTTCTTCAAATAAGGTTTACACCGTCTTCTTAGTAAAATAATATTTTTATTGCTTAGCACCATTGACCGTCGTACATGTTAATCCTCCCTCTTGCTTTTTCACATGCCTTCCCCTCCTTCCGGCATCTCTCTCCCTCTCACTCACACATCACACTCTCTCTCTCTTACAGCTGCATTCCTATTCCCACATTCGGCCATCCGACATCCATGTCTGTCCTCAGACATGCTAGACTGACTCTCATTCCTTATTACATTCACACTCATTCATCAAACAACTTAAATATTTTAATCACAAATATTAACAACAAAATGAATAAAATTCTTGTCTTACACAGTTCTTAACTAAAGGTCTTATGCGAATACAATGCAAAGGTTAACTTCTACACATGTTATAAACTTAAGCACTATTTAATAACAAAACATTAGTAAATCAGCTTACAATACTAACCGACTTATGAGATTACACTACAGTTTACATTTACCAACAGATGAAATGAGTTTCTCATTAACACAGAAAACTTAAATGAAACAAATAAAACAAAAAAAAATTGAATATCAACATTCAGTCTTACATCCATATCTCACTACAAATCAAAACACACTTACTCAATTTCTCCATCCTTGTCAGGCCACCTCTTCATCCCATCAGCTGAGCAAGTAGTCTTTATGGGACCTTCAGATGTGACATCATCCTTTTCGACATCATAGCGGTCCTTTCGTTTCACCTTGGTAATCTTATATGGTCCTAAGTACTTCGGCTTTAGTTTGAGTCCTGAGCCAAATTGTGTCCTTTGTATTGCTACTCGTTCACCCACTTTATACTTAGTACTTCCCTTTCTTTTACTATTATAAGTACTAGTGTTTTCTTCCTGGATTTTTAATATTTGTTCTTTAGCCCTTTTTCTTAATACTTATCTTTCCTCACTGAATTGTTCTAGACTTTCTTGCTGTAATAAACTAATTAAGGGTATATCTTCTTTGGATTTCATCTTGACACCTGTCAATAGCTCAAAGGGACTAGTGTTAATGCTCCTTTGGAAAGTGCTGTTTATTGCCCGTTGCAATCGGCTTACATGTTTGTACCACACTGATGGATCTTCTGCACATAACTTCGTAAGAGTTGGTTTAATGATTCCATGTACCCTTTCCACCTGGCCATTTCCTCGTGGCACTCCTGTTGTTATCTTTATGTGTTGTATCTTCTCACTCTCACAATATTCTTCAAACTCATGACTAGTAAAAGCAGTACCGCGATCGGTGACAATCCTTTCTGGGTTCCCAAATGTCTGTTGGTGTATTTTAAGCTTATCTAGAGTTTCACTACTGGTGGTGCTCTTTGTAAGGAAAAGCCACACGAATTTGGTAAAGGCATCTACTATTGTAAGAATGTGATTATACTTCTTTCTAGTCTCAGTCATTGGTCCGATGTGATCCATGTGAAGGGTATGCAGGGGAGTTCCCTCCTTCTGAATAGGGTTAAGAAAACCTTTCTGTTTGCCCTGCTTCTTCGTTGCTAGCAAGCATGGTATACAGCTTGCTATAAAGTCATCAATTTTCTTATCTATGTCTTTGATGTAAAAATCTTTAACAATAAGTTCCTTCATTTTTCCCTTACCAAAATGACCATTGGCATGCACTCTTCGTATGACTTCCTTTTCCATGCTTCTAGGTATTACTAGCTGCTTCTGGTCACTCTTGTATAGAATATTGTTTTCCAACCAATAGTCTAAATAGGGGTTTTCTTTTAGAATTTCAATCATTGCTTTCAGTCCTTCATCCTGGGTTTGGGCTTCCTTAACTTGGTCATGAAGGCTTGCTACCATGACTGAAATATAAGGGTGTCTGCTCAATGCGTCTACATGCCTCATCCTTGATCCTTTTCTATGCTCAACTTCAAAGTCATATTGATCTAAAAACAACACCCATCTCGCAACCTTAGATGATAAATCTTTTTTCTTCAATGTTAGTGCAAAGGCTTGACAATCTGTGATAATCTTAAAATGTATGCCAAACAAGTAATGACGAAATTTCTTAACAGCTTCTATTATAGCTAGAGCCTCCAGTTCATAGCTAGGGTACCTTTGTTCAGCGTCATTTGTCTTTCTACTCATATACTGGACTGGATGTAAACCACTATCCGGATGCTGCTGTAACAGTATTGCTGAATATGCAATGCTAGATGCATCTGTATGTACTTCCGTGGGCAGCTTAGGATTATATATCTTCAACACTGGACCACACGCCAGCTTCTGTTTCAAAATGTTAAAAGCATTACGTTGATCTTCTTCTAAAATAAAAATAGCATTTTTTTTTAATAAGTCTGTTAAGGGTTTCGCTATTGCAGCATAATTCTCTATATATTTTCTGAAGTAAGAAGTAAGTCCTATGAAACTGTGTACCTGCTTAGTTGTTCTTGGTTCCGGGTATCTCATCACAGCATCTGTCTTTTCCAAACTCGGGCTAATTTCACCATTTTGTATGCGATGACCCAGATATTCAATTTCACTGCATATCAAGTTTGCCTTCTTCCAATTTATCTCTAGTCCATATTCTGAAGCAACTGATAAAACTTCTTTCAATCTTTGCACTCCTTGTACCTCGTCTTTAGCTAGAATGATAATGTCATCGATAAAAACTAACATTATGCCCTTGTTGATTAAATCCCTAAAAATTGTTGATACAAATCTCATAAAATACTTAGGGCAGTTTGACAACCCAAAAGGTGCACGCGTAAATTCAAATTGACCATGATGGGTCACAAATGAGGTGTAGTGTATTGATTCTTCACTGACCTTCAAATGAAAAAAACCATTTTTCAAATCAATAACACTGAATACTTTAGAGTCTCGCAGTTTATCAATTAAATCTTCAATGACAGGTAGTGGATACTCGTCCTTTATCATCTTCTTGTTGAGTTGTCTGTAGTCTACACAGACCCTTGTAGAACCATCTTTCTTCCTAACTAACACCAAAGGACTAGCATATTCTGAGAAACTTACCCGCACTATATTCTTTTCCAACCATTCCGTTACCTAGTCTTCAACTATTTGCTGTTCCTTCAGTGACAATCTTTTAGTTTTTTGAGCTACTGGGATGTCATCCTTCAAGATAATTTTAAGTTGTATGGGTGCTTCTTTTACTTGGACCGGCTTGTAGTCATCTACACATTGTAAAACCTCCTTTCTGACAGTTGGGCTGACTGTGGAACCTACAACAACACTCGAACCTACAGTAAAACAATCCATTTGTCTCATCCACTCTTCACCTGAGGGTAACAACAACACACTTCCTCCATTCATAATCATTGTCACACTAGCGAGAAACTCATGACCTAATATTAAACGATAAGGCATACAGTCTTTAGGCACAACATGGAATGTAACTTCCTACCTACCTACGCAACCTACCAACCGACCTACGCAATCACAAGCTGTTGGAGCGGCGTCCATTCGAATATTTCCGTATTATCTTCAATATCTTGAATCCAGCGGCCCACTGAGTAGGTATGGTCTTGACCCGAAAAATTACTTATAAAGTCTTCAGCATATTGTACACCTCTTAGTGACACATCCTCCGTAGTTTTCGGCATCTTTACCTATCCTGTATTCGTCGTAAGTCGTAAAATATTCTTTTGTAGCCACCTTCTTGCTCCTGCGCACCCAACCACGTGTTGCATGCACTGCAGCGAGATAAAAAACTTCGTCGTCGATCGTCGCGTCTTCTTTTCTATATCCCGGACGAGCCCCCAAAATTGTGGGATATAGGGTTCTTCAAATAAGGTTTACACCGTCTTCTTAGTAAAATAATATTTTTATTGCTTAGCACCATTGACCGTCGTACATGTTAATCCTCCCTCTTGCTTTTTCACATGCCTTCCCCTCCTTCCGGCATCTCTCTCCCTCTCACTCACACATCACACTCTCTCCTCTTACAGCTGCGTTCCTATTCCCACATAAATATAAATGCTCCCTCAAGGTCTCTCCGTGCCAATAAATACGCTCCTTTTTCTATTAAATCTTCTAAAACCAACTTGGGTCAGAACGCTACTGTAAATAGACTACAAAACCAGTATAACAAACTGACGAAAAATCATGAAATTGATGTAGACATCTTCTCAAACAGTCTGCCAAAATTTAAAAGTAAAGTTATTGCGTCATTTGGACCTTCTTAGATCATCACTGTCTTTAACTAATTTCGATGATGTTCTGTATGTTTTGTGTATTATTATAGATATTGCATTGTAATCTTAGATGCAACTGTCCCTTACCATGCCGTGGCAACTTGTAAGTAAGACAACACTCAGAAAATAATTGTAAAACATGTTTGTAAATTATGTATTAGTGTATGTTTTGTAAGTTGTCCTATATAAATGTAAAGAATATCACCACACTAGTGTCGTTCCTTTTCTTTATGGTTTTATTATCTATAGATCTCTAATAAGTAGATGGCTGGTCATGTCAATGACACCGACTGGCATTGAGGGAATTTTCTAGAATTGAAAGTGACGTTATGTTATTTTAGAAACACATGAAACAGTAAATAGTTTCCTGTATAAATAAAAGGGAATAGATTAACTAAACTAGAAGTAAAGGCTTTAAATGTTGTTTTTTGTTATTTCAGGTAAGTTACTCTGTTTAGAATATGAAAATTATGTTAAAACTTTGTATTTAATTGTGTTGTGAATAAAAGTAATATTTGTTATTTCAGAAAACGCAAATTTCGTCTTTACTTCATTTTAAGGCATATTATTATTATAAAACAACATTTTCTGCAAATATTTAATGGAGTATGGAGAAGTTAAGATTTGATTTCTGTCAGCATCAGATGGAAAATCACACATTATTTGCATAACCTCAATTGAAACATCTGATGGTCAAACTTTTGCCATACCGGCCGAATATCAACCTGCAACTTTACATCTATTAATAACAAATACATCTAACTATGCCAAGATAAGAAAAACATTGAATAAAAGACATCAGACAAGGAAAATATGGATAACTTTAACTGATGAAATATCAAAGATATATTTAGACGGAGAACAAAATATACAGTTTAATGATTTTTACCCATAACATCAATGATCAAAAATCTTTACCTACAAGCTCAAATGAAACATTGGAGAAATTATAAAAGAAATTACTAGAAGAAAAACAAAACAAATTTGAAACTCAAAATTTGGGGCAAATTTCAAAAGATTTTGTGATTGAAAAATTCAATGGTAGAAATGCAAATGCTCACCAATGGATTAAAGATTTCAACAAAGAATGTGAACGTTTTCATATTGATGAAGACAGAAAAAAAATTGAAATATTGAAACAATTATTAGAATATTCAAGTGTGAATTGGTACAGTTGTATGTTAATGAAATTTACAGTAGAATCAGAGTGGATTAAATGGGAAAAAAACTTCTGTGAAACGTTTGGAAACAAAGGTTGGTCGCCGATCAGATATGCTCTTGGTTTTAAATATCAAACGGGTTCTTTGCTTGAGTATGCTTTGAAAAAAGAAAGATTGTTATTAGAGGTTAGAAAGACGATTGATACTGGTACTCTTATAGATCTTATGTTCTGTTCTGTTCTCTTAACTTACCTTGCTGAACCATGTTGTTGCGTGGTACCGCATTTTAGCTGTCTTTTCAATATTAAAATTGTTGTATTCAAATTATCCAGGGGTGAGGACCTGGTGATCTGTAGGACAGGCTTATGCCTATGTCAGACACCAGTTCCTCACATATACAGAAATTTATGTTACCACAACCCTAAATAGAATTGTACCATGAACTTAAAATGTATATTGTGAGGAGAAATAAACTTTATTATTATTATCATTATTATAGCCGCAGGCCTGCCTAACTATCTAAGTGATAAAATTGACCGAGAGACGTTACAAGAAACCGAAGATCTCTATAATGAGATAGGAAAATTAGAAAATCTCGTTGGGAGGAACAATTATGAAAAAAAGAACTACACATACTCTGACATGAAAACAAAAAAAAAATGAAGAAAAAAAACCATGCCAAATTTGTATCACTGAGAAAAAAGGGAAACGTTTTAGTGGGAAAAATCAGAAATCAGTTATGAAAAGTGTGAATAACTCTGAATTAGAAATTGAATTAAATAAGGAGAATCCAAAAAACTAGAAGTACCACCATTAATAAAAGTAAAGTTATTATTAAATGACACATTAAAAGTTACAGAAATTTATGATTCTGGTTCAAATGTGTCATTAATTCATGCAAAATTATTGAAAATACATGCAAAAAAGAAGACACACTTAATAAACAAATAGCTAACTTGAAAACTATTAATGGTGAAAAGAAAACAAAAGGTATGGTAACATTGAAAATAAAAATATACAACATTGAAAGAGAAATGAATATTTTTGTTATAGATAATGAGAATTTTCACTATGATTTTTTCATTGGTTTGGATTGTATAAAAAAAATTTAATTAACACAAAATAAAGAGTTGAATATAATACAATGTAATAATCCACAAAAAGAGAATAAAGTCGACAATGAAGAGGATAACAAAAATAAAAAAATTATTAAAGAATTAATGAATGTCGAAATTCCTGATGTACTGGGTAACAAAAATGAACAAGATGATTCTCTATACCCTGGGGTACAGAAACAAGAAATAAACCATATAAACAGATGTGAAGTAAATTTCAATGACTTCAGTGAATTTGAAATTTCAGTGAACCATCTAGATTTTTGTAAACAAACTGAAATTGATAAATTAATAAAAAAATACAAAACAGTCTTTGCTAAGGACAAATATGACGTTGGCACGGTACGAGATTATGAAGCTCACATAGGCTTGATGGTAGATAAATATTGCTGCAAGCGCCCATACAGATGCACAGCAGATGATAGAAAAGAAATTCAAAATCAAATATCAAAACTATTGAAGAACAACTTAATTGAGGAATCATATAGCCCTTTTGCTGCGCCGGTTACACTGGCGTATAAGAAAGAAGATGGAAAAAGATCAAGACTGTGTATAGATTTCCGGGAATTGAACAAAATTGTTATACCTCAATCACAGCCATTCCCCTTGATTGAAGACTTGATGGTAAAGACTGTTAACTGTGAGTATTATTCCACTTTTGATATAAATTCAGCGTTTTGGGCCATTCCGTTGAAAATTCAAGATAGATATAAGACGGCATTTGTCACGCAAGAAGGCCATTTCCAGTGGACATGCCTCCCATTTGGTTTAAAGACAGCTCCGGCTATTTTCCAAAGAATACTGCGAAATATAATAAGAAAATATAAACTCTCAGATTTTACAGTGAATTTCATCGATGATATCTTAGTGTTCTCTAAAAGTTTCGAGGAACACATGATACATATATCAAAACTACTTGAGGCAATAAAAACAGAAGGATTTAGACTGAAATTCTCGAAATGCACTTTTGCAAACAATCAAGCCAAAGATTTGGGACACATAATTGAAAATAATTCAGTTAGACCTCTCAAAGATTATTTAACAGCTGTCAGAAACTTCCCCATTCCAGAAACAAGGAAAAATATACGCCAGTTCCTTGGGAAAGTAAACTTTTATAATAAATTTATACCACACAGTGCAATTATCCTTGAACCACTACACAATTTATTACGGAAAGATGTAAAATTTATATGGACCAAAGAATGCCAGAAGTCATTTGATAAAATAAAGGAATTACTATGCTCGAAACCAATTCTAAAAGTATTTGACCCAGAACAACCAATAAAAATTTACACTGATGCCAGTATTAATGGAGTGGGAGCGGTGTTAAAACAGGAAGATGAAAACGGAGAAGATAAACCTGTATTTTACTTTTCAAAAAAATTGACAGACACTCAAAAGAAAAAGAAGGCAATATATTTAGAATGTCTGGCAATTAAGGAAGCTGTAAAATATTGGCAACACTGGCTTATGAATAAAGAGTTTATAGTATACTCAGATCATAAACCATTGGAGAATCTAAATATCAAGTCTAGAACCGATGAGGAACTAGGTGATTTGACATATTATTTATCCCAATACAATTTTAAGGTAAAATATAACCCGGGACAGTCAAATCAAGAAGCAGACTGCTTAAGTAGAAACCCAGTCTTAGAACCTCATGACAATACAGAAGATTTTTTAAAAGTCGTAAACTTAATAAATATAGAAGATATAAAAAAGGACCAAGACTTAAATCTAAACTTACAAGATGGAAAATCAAAGTTTATACTGGAGAATAACATTTATTACAAAACGAAAAAAAATATACTATCAGAAGCATTTAGCAAAACACTAATTAGAGATGTCCACAATACTTACTGCCATATTGGGAGAACCCAGATGATAAATAAAATAACCCCTTTCTATACAGCAAAGAATATCATCACAAATATTGAGAAAATTTGTGATGAATGTGACATTTGTATAAAAAACAAATCAAGAAGGAATCCAAAATTTGGTTTGATGTCACATTTAGGCCCAGCAACACGTCCATTTGAAATTATATCAATTGATACAATTGGAGGGTTTGGAGGATCACGGTCCACAAAGAAATACTTACATCTCCTGGTCGATCATTTCACACGATATGCTTATATTTTGACGTCAAAAAATCAAAACGCCAATGATTTTATCAAGTTGATAAAAAATGTGACGCAAAGCAACAACATTGATATGGTATTAACAGACCAATACCCTGGCATAAATTCCAAAGAAATTAAAAACTTCCTGAATAAGAAAAATATAACACTGGTTTTCACTGCTGTTGACGCACCATTTTCAAATGGACTTAATGAAAGGCTAAACCAAACTTTAGTAAATAGGATAAGGTGCAAAATAAACGAAGGGGACAAGAAAACGGCATGGACAACTATAGCAAAAAAATGTGTAGAAAAATATAACGAAACAGAACATACAGTCACTAAGTTTAGTCCAAAATATCTGTTGGAAGGAGAAAAAATGGATATTTTGCCACAGGAATTGAAATCAAGATGCACAATAGAAGATCTCAAAAGAGACAGAGAACTAGCATTTGAAAATTCAATAAAGTCTCACAACTATAATAAAAAAATACATGATCTTCATAGAGAAGAATGTAAATTGGAAGTAGGTGATAGAGTATATGTAGAAAACGGAAACCGACTAAATAGGAAGAAAATGGATGAACTGAGGATTGGACCATACAAAATCCTAAGAAAGATTTCAAATTCAATCTATGAAGTTGATGCTGGACATAAGAAGGCGGAGTCAAACTTCTACCATGTTACAAAGTTATCTCCAGTGAGGGTTGACTCTAATCGAACAATCAATTTGATTTATTCTCTCCGAGGGTGGGAGATGTAAAGAATATCACTACACTAGTGTCGTTCCTTTTCTTTATGGTTTTATTATCTATAGATCTCTAATAAGTAGATGGCTGGTCATGTCAATGACACCGACTGGCATTGAGGGAATTTTCTAGAATTGAAAGTGAAGTTATGTTATTTTAGAAACACATGAAACAGTAAATAGTTTCCTGTATAAATAAAAGGGAATAGATTAACTAAACTAGAAGTAAAGGCTTTAAATGTTGTTTTTTATTATTTCAGGTAAGTTACTCTGTTTAGAATATGAAAATTATGTTAAAACTTTGTATTTAATTGTGTTGTGAATAAAAGTAATATTTGTTATTTCAGAAAACGCAAATTTCGTCTTTATTTCATTTTAAGGCATATTATTATTATATAAATAAATAAATAAAATATACATGTAGCGACGCTTAATACACGTTCACTAAGATCCCCAGAGAAACTCATTGAACTAGAAACAGCAATAGACGAAATCAATTGGGATATTATTGGGGTAAGCGAAGAGAGAAGACTAGGAGAAGGAATAGAAGACTATGGGAAGTATTTACTGCATTACAAAGGAGAAACACCAGGGCAATACGGGGTTGGTTTTTTAATAAAAAAGAAATATACTGACAGAATCGAAGAATTGAAAGGCATATCCGAAAGAATAGCAATACTTAACATCAAACTTCCCGTACGAAATAGCAGAGATGAATTATGGTCAATTATTCAGGTGTACTCGCCAAGTGAAGCAGATAAAAAACAAGATATAAACAAAATAGAAGAATTCTACCAAAAATTACAAAGTACTGTGGATATTGCTCACAAAAATATAATAATAATGGGTGATTTTAATGGACAAATTGGGGAGTGCCAAAGTGGCGAAGAGTACACCATAGGAAGACACGGTTATGGCAACAGGAGCAAAAACGGACAAAGATTGGTTAACTTCGGTTTAGAAAACAAATTAAGTATCCTGAATAGTTTCTGTAAAAAGAAAAAGAATAAGAAATGGAGGTGGACTTCCCCAAACGGGCTCATTAAAAACCACTGTATGAAATTAGATTGACTGGACTATATTTCAAATCATTCATAGGTAAATTTAGTTTTCTGAAAACATCAATTGATATACAATTAGCTTTAGCACCCGTATCTGACAAAAACGTGATAATTTTATTATTTATTTTTAAATCTATGAGCCAATTATTTGCATATTGCAGACTATTCCTATACATATTACTGTCAATTGTGCCCATGAAGAAACTATTGTCTGTATTATAAGTACCTTGAACACTAGTACGCTCCACTTCAATACTGTTTACAGTTCGGCAAACATATGCAAAATGGCCAATTTTGTTGCATTTCTTCCCCATGGCCGGACACTTGAAGCGATGAACTTGTCCACATTTGTTGCATTTCGTTTTTTTGTAAGCAGATTTGTTTTTCTTGATCACTGATATATTAATTTCTTTTTCTTCTAAGTATGTAGTATTCTGCTGCGGCTCTTCCATCGTCTTGTAGGTTGACTGCACTTTTGTTAGTTCTATATTGTATTCTGACAAAAGTTTTTGACGTATATCTGTGTGTCGTTTATCCATATTACAAATAAACATGTCTCTTATGAGAGAGTCCTGCAACTCTCCAAACTCACGCGTCTTTGCAAGCTTCTTCAACTTCGTAAGAAACAGGTCAAGGGAGTCGTCACCCTGGTGCAGACTAAAAAACTTGTGTCTTTAAATGACTAGATTTTTCTTGGGAATAAAATATGCACTGAATGCCTTGATTGTCATGTCATATTTAGTTTTTTCAGTCTCTTTGAAGTTGTTGTAAATGTCTAATGCCTATTCTCCCATGCAGTGAAGCAACATTGTAATCTTTCTTTCGTCTGTCTCTGCGTCGTATTTCATAGCCAATATGAAGTTTCTGAATAGTTGTTCCCATTTTTTCCATGCGTCCGCCAGATTCTCATTATCAAATGGGAAAGAGGCAAACGGTTTCACGAAGTCTATCTTGTCTTGTAGTAGTCACGCAGTCACACGCCACCAACTTGTCCGAAATCAGACTTTTACTGTGTTCTTTGCTTGAAATTTTTCGTTTTCCGCTGCCACCATGTTTTGTTATAATGAAAACCAATAATTGTTTGTCTATTTTGTTTTATTTTATAAAGTACATATTCTGCAATTGTGTCTCGTTTCGCCCTCTTTTTTTTCTTATTTTTGGGCCGTGTTGCCATATTCGCCACAGATAATAACATCAATCATAACAGACACAATAACAGAGTTAGTTCACAAAGTTTTGACAGACACGAGTTTTTTTATTTTTGCTGTCATTCAAGAAAAAAAAATACTTTTGGTGTATTGCTAGATTTGTACACATATTTAGGCTTAATCTCCTCAGTGCTATTGGCAATAAAATGACGTTTATGTAGTGCATCTGGTAAAGCATAATATGCCTCATTGCTTTTGCCTTTGTTCCTCCAAAATGAGAGTAAGATATTTCTGCCTGCATATCTTTCCGCAACGAGGCTGAATAGATAGATTTATTGAATGAATAGAGAGATAGATTTTCAGTAGAGTAGCTTTTACCTGCATGCCTGAATCGTTTTAATTCATTTGTTTTCCATTTTGTTGGGTTTAGCTAGACGTTTACGTGTTTTCTGTTTCGGCGAATCTTGCTCTGTCTGTGATTGTGTTGTGGAATCGGAGTCACTGCTATCTGATGAATATAACTTAGAATAGATAATCTGACTTAGAAACACTTGGTTCTCCTACAAAAAATTATAACAAAATAAAAATAAAAAAACTGTTTACTAACATCTCTTAAAAACAAAGTAATGCTTAATTAGAACATTATTGAGATAAACAGATATCACAAATATATTTTTTTATTTTGCTTTAAACGCCAATTTTGTACACTGTATTATGTTTTCTTCACGATGTTCCTTACATAGTTGACATGATTCTTTAGCTTTTGTTTTTCCTACATATTTCATCTGTATTAGGGTGTCCCGTCAATGTATGGGATTTTTTTTTTAAAGCGACGGCTACGCAAGAGGTATCAAAAGTTGCGTTTTTGTGAATAGATTACAAATATAACAAAATTTAATTAAATACTTGTCATCTTTAGGCCTCTACCGATCCTAGAAGTTTTTCAAATTTGCCATTTTTAGAGGTTTCGAACATAAACTATAAATAATACAAAAATAATGTTTTAAAGGCTTTAATCAAATTTATAGGTACTACAAAGACATAAGGTAATGTTAAGTTAAGTTTTGGTACTTTAAATACCCTGCGAGTATTGCTTATTTCTGCTTCTCTTGCCTTTAATATTTTGCGAGCTGCAAGCTCTCGAATATGCTCTCTGTCGTCGAATAGCATGGTAACAAGTAAGTTTTCAGGGTGAGCAAAAAAATCGTTTCTCTCGATCACTGAATTCACAATAGATCTTTGCTTATCAGGCAAAAATCGGGAGTATGTAACCATTTGAAAAATATGATTGGCTCCATCTTTGAATGATGAGTTTTTCTTAATGAGGAACCAAACTGGAGCATAAACTTTGACCACATAATTGACAAGCAGCTTTAAATTATTTGATGGCGAAACAGTACTTACATAAAGTCTGAGTATGCGATTGGCAGTAGTTAGCCATCTTGAATACGCCATTTTTCCAGGTTGGCGGCTAGCTAACTCAGGGGAACAAGAACCAGTCGTCACAGCATGACACATTTCATACAGATACTTTTGATCCGTACTTATTTCCTTCACAATGTCATCAGGTAATTCGAGAAAATTGCCAGCCACTGCACAAAAAGACATTTTAAATACCTGTTGCGGCAACATTTTTTAAACACACTGTCAAATCCATCTTAATTTTATACCCTCTCCATTTAGAATTTATATTATGTGTATTTAAGTATATAAATGCATATGTATCTATATTTATGTATTATGTGTATTAGTATTATATGTGTATTACTTATTGTATTTATCTTTAAAATTATTCCAATGTTATTTATATAAGTACTCTGGTTATATGATATTCTATATATGCTATAGTTTTAATAAATCACATTTTTAATTTCTGTGCATCTACCACGTTTGGCTCTGCATCGCCCTAAGGTCGACTGGTAGAAAATGCCTACGGCATTAAGTCCGCCTTTGCCATATTTGTGCATAAAGTTTTAAATAAATAAATAAAAAGACACTAGTGGTTTACTTTCACAAACATTTAGCTGTTTTCCAATAGGTCCTGAGTATTCTTTCGGCCCAGATGTGCTACCATCTAGAGACATAAACAAATGGCGAAGCGGTAATTCATTTGTGTGAAGCATACAAACACACCATTGTAACGGTCTCTTCAAATAGTCTTCCAGGTATTTAATGACACCTCCTTTCCAACCTGTATTTGTAGGAGTGCCATCGCAACCCACACCACTTACTTCTTCTAAGTTCCATCCTTGATTTTCTAACAATTCTATAATAGAAGTGACAATCCCTTTCGCAGTACCTCGACTCGGCGTCGTATGTCCCAAGTAAATAGATCCCGGCTCTGTAAGAACTAAAATGTGTTCTTCTAAGACTTCTTTTCGGTGGTACCGGCTGTCTATTTTATTGATCTTGAGAGTTTTATCTTTTCGCCCATCGAAGTAGATACTCTTTATAATAATTTTATCGATGTCTTTGCTGGCTTGGGTACGTGACTTTGAAACAGCTATGTGAATCTTATTTTTATCAATCAAAAGGTTTAGATCTTCGGAAGATACCATTCCTACGTCAACTAAGACTGCTGAAGCGACTGCAGCTGCCGAACGCGTTGATAGTCCGTATCGATCACATACCTTAGTTACTGTTGGCAGCGTCAGAGTGTTCCGACTAAATGAATTAGATGGAGACTCCTTTAAGTCACTTTTAGTGAAGGTTCTATTGAAAGCGACTGTGAACGAGGCGGCAACACGCGTGCCGGTACAGTATCGGTTTGTGAATTACTCGGAAAACATGCTTGCTCTGTCCGCTTCAAATTTTCTTGTCTTTGATGTTTCTTTAAAAGCCTTGCAGTTTCTTTTGCGTCTACGCCGCTTATTGCCATTTTCCTATCATTTCTTTGGTCCAGTAAAAAATCTCTTTCAGAAATGGGAACTTTCTTGGGTTTAGTGCAGGAACAATTTTCAAACGAAGTGCACTTACAAGCAGCGATGTCAAAAAGCTTATTTGACGATTCCAAAAAGCACTTAACTTTGTTGTCATAGCTATCGTTTCTCTTACTTTTAGGATATCTTATTAGTGATAAATATTTGTTAAAATATGCGGTTAGCAGTTGAGTAACCCGTACGTTAGAAACGATGGGAATTGAAGCTTTGGTCCAAATTGTGTTAAGTTTTCCTGAAACTATTGAAAAGACTTCTGTGTTCGATGGATCTTTTCCGTTTTTCTGTAGTTTTAATTCACTTTTAGTAAATAAAATGCACTTAATAACGTCTTTTATAACAGGTAATTGGCGATCGTCAAGTTCTTTATAAGGTCCCAATATAGTACAAGTAGTCTCACTTCGCCTTGAACACATTTTTATGATTAAGTAACGCAAATTACGTTTTTCTTTCAAAGAAGAATAGAACAACTCCTTACAAGAGTAAAATCGAAATAGAAATGAGACGAACTGTCTTGTTGTAAAAGTAGCGCACGTACGAAAATCAAGTCAAAACATGAATTTTGTAGGAATTTTGCAAGTCCGATCCAAACCGATTGATCGCTAAAACAACCTGTCGATACTTGCAAATCATAGCCGAGGCTTTTCTTATTGATAAAATTACAAGACAAAACAGGATTGATTCATAAAACATAGAATATACGACATTGACTACAAGGTTGTTTTTGCGAATTTTCAGTAAATAAAAATGCTGGTAGAGCCCTAAGGATATTTTTAAATATTTTTTGAATTATTTTTACGCTAATCTACGTCTAACAGCGCAACTTTTGAGAGGTCTTAAGTAGCTAAAATAAGAATAAAAAAATTTCGGGACACCCTAATCTGTATCCTTTCTTTTTGTAGTTTTATTTATTCTTTTTTCTGTTTTGACTTTTTATAAATCTAGTTTAGGCTTCTTCTTTTTATTTATGTTTTCCTTGGCATCTATTTCATTTTTGTAGGGACTGGAAGTTAATTCCATTGTTGGCTTAGTACCTTTCTTCATTTTACTAATTACACTAGTTTACAAAAATGAACTTTTTTTTATACCCCAAAATAAATGTATATAAATATGTTAATCTACCTTCCTTAAATCTAAAAGTGTTAGCAAAAATATTTTATCACGTCACAATTTCTTCCTGCAGTCAAATGTTTATTTTTTAACTACCTAACGTGGTGACGACAGTTTATTGTTTATTCGTTCGCTTCAAACGACAATTATCTTGTTTCGGATTGATTTAAAATGTCGAGTAGAAAGTGTAAACAAAGTTCTGATCGTTTTTGTTATGTTTGTGGACAGTTTATATTTTCAAAAAAGAGAAGACCCGTTGTAGATTCGTTAAAAAGTGCATATCTTCATTATTTTGGATTTCCCGTTGCAAATCAAGATAAAAAGTGGGTTCCTCATGTGTTTTGCGAAAGCTGTAGAATCGTCTTACTCCAGTGGTCATCAGGAGAAAACGTTCACCTTCCATTTGGTTCACCAATGCTATGGAGAGAACCTAGTAATCATGAAAATGATTGTTACTTTTGTGTTACGAAGACATTGGGATATAATAAAAAAAAATAAGGCAATTATTATATATGCCGATGTTCCGTCTGTTACTAAGCCCATATTACATTCGAAAGATCTACCACATCCAGTTTGTCCTGGTAATTCGAGTGCAAATATACTAGATGACAATGAAAGTGATGTTGAATTCAAATCGATTTCTAGTGATTCTGACGAGTTCTCACTTCAAGAAAAGATTCCACATTTAATTAACCAAGCCGAATTAAATGATCTTACAAGAGATTTACAATTATCAAGATCTAAAGCAGAGCTTCTTGGTTCCCGCTTACAACAGTGGAACTTATTACTACCAGGCACAAAAATTACGTTTTTCAGAAACAGAAGCAAAGTTTACTCAGAATTTTTCAAAAAAGAAGGTGAATCTTGTTATTGTACTGATATCCCGGGACTTTTTGAAGCAATGAATCAAAACTATGATAAAACAGAGTGGCGCTTATTCATAGACTCTTCGAAATATAGTCTAAAAGCTGTTTTATTACATAATGGTAATAAAAAACCGTCCATACCAATAGGACACGCAGTGAATTGTAAAGAGAGCTATGAAACGATGCGTATTTTAATTAATTTAATAAAGTATAAAGAACACCAATGGAAACTGTGCGGCGACCTAAAGGTCATCGGTATGTTATTGGGATTGCAGGGTGGTTACACAAAATACTGTTGTTTCCTTTGTTTGTGGGACAGTAGAGCGAAACAACATCATTATGTAAGAAAAGAATGGCCTATTCGGAATGAGTATATTCCGGGCAAAATGAACATTAAACACGAGCTGTTGGTAGATCCCAATAACGTCACTCTACCCCCTTTACACATCAAATTGGGGCTCATGAAAATTTTTGTGAAGGCGCTTGACAAAAACAGTGATGCTTTCCGGTATTTACAAAAAATCTTTCCAAACATTACAGAAGGAAAACTGAAAGAGGGTATATTTGTTGGCCCACAAATCCGTAAAATTATGAAAGATTCTCAGTTTGAAAGCCTTTTATCTGTTAATGAAAAATCTGCTTGGAAGTCATTCAAAATGGTTGTGGAAAATTTTTTGGGAAGCAAAAAAAGTGAAAATTACAAAGAAATTGTTACCGATTTATTGGAAAATTTTCAAAAGATGGGAGTAAACATGTCATTAAAGATTCATTTTCTGCACTCGCATCTAAGTTTTTTCCCTGAAAACTTAGGAAGTGAGTGACGAACAAGGGGAACGTTTTCACCAAGATTTAAAGGTTTTTGAAGAACGACATCAAGGATTTTGGGATGAAAACATGTTAGGAGATTACTGTTGGTCCATTATAAGAGAAACTGATTCAAATAGCTATAAAAAGAAGGCAAAAATTTGGCATTTTTTTTTAGTATTAACACCAAAATTATGTATTTCAGTTAAGTTAATAAATATTTCTTAAACCAGACGTGACCGAATTTTTTATTATTTTTTCTGGATAATTCTCCCTAAATGAATAACAAAATAACAACTTTCAGCTGGGGTATGAAAACCGTGTAAACTAGTGTTATTGTTTTTATGCAAGGCACAGGAGATAAAATATTCAATTGAGATTTAGTTGATGGTCATTGTTGTTAGATATATGGCAACATTGTGATTTCCTGGCCCTTCTTGGTCATGGCCGCGCTTAGCGAGTCCTCTGAATTAGCTTAATAAAAGTCAGTCCTATAATAAGTGTTTCTTTAAAACCTAACCACCACCTATTATGGTGACAGCGAGGCCTAAAATAGAAAAAAATATATACATAACAATTTGTGAGAATTAGGAATTTCTAAGGAGAGGCTTATGTCCAGCAGTGGACTATTAAAGGCTGTTGATGATGATGATGATGATGCCTAATCAAGACGATGTCAAAATGTACGGTTCATCACATGGCGGATCTTACATTACGATTGGATCGGGTTCCCTAAAACCCTTAGATATAACTGCAAGCAACATGCCGCTGACATGGAAAAACTGGATTACCCAATACAAAATATACATTAAGGCTAATGACTTGGACAACGCTGACGACGCGAGAAAGGTAGCCATTTTGCTTCATTTCCTAGGCACAGACGCACTTCAGATTTTCTTTTCGTTCAATTTAGATATTGACAAAGTCAGTCTTGAGGATCTTATTTCCACATTTGAAGAATATTTTACACCACAAATCAATATCACGATGGAACGACACAAACTCTTCAATCGCCGTCAGGCCCAAGGTGAGACAATAGATCAGTACTTAACTGATTTAAAGAATATCGCTGGACAATGTGATTTCGCAGACAAACAGGACAGTATTCTACGAGATATTTTCAGCTGGAACCTACACAGTGACAATCAGTACATGAAAGAAAAAAAAATTGATACAAAAACCAAATACTTTAGAGAAAGCAGTCCAGCTTGCCAGACATGCTGAAACTTCGAAACAATATGCAAAGAAGCTAGAAGAAACAACGCCAGCAACAACAATCGGGCAGGTACGTCAATCAAGTCAGTCAAAAAACCAACAACATAGTCGTTCGAGCAGTCAAAACAGAGGGGCTAACAAACAGCGCAATCAAAAGGTATGCGGAAAATGTGGACAAATACACCGTTTTAAATGTCCAGCTAAAGGTGTAAAGTGTAAAAAATGTAACAAATACAATCATTTTGCAGTAATGTGTCGTACTAGAAATATTAATGTGATTGAAACTTCGGATCAAGTCTCCGAGGATCTTTTCTTGGGTGTAATACATGTAAACAATGTTAACAAGGACACCTGGACAATCAATCTGTCTATTAATAATATTGCAGTTAATTTTCTTCTTGATACAGGTGCCGATACAAATATATTGTCAAAACATACTTTTAATTCATTAAACATATCATACAAACTTGTTACTAACAACACCCATAGACTATCTACATACAGTGGAGAGATTATTCCCACTATAGGGCAATGTACTTTGACAGTTACTCAAAACAACAGGTCATACGACATCAACTTCCACATTGTTGATTTGCTAAATTGCCAAAATATTATAGGTAGAGACTCATGCAAGGCTCTAAATCTTATAAAGAGGATTCATTCAGTTAACATAGTTACACATAGCACTTGTGATAATTTAGACCTTTTCAAAGGTATAGGATGTCTGAAAGATTATGAATGTGACCTCACACTCAAGCGTGCTGTGACACCATCAGTAGATCCATGTCGTCGAGTTCCACTTCAGTTAAGAGATGCCTTAAAAAATGAACTGGATACCATGGAGAAGGAACGAATAATTTGTCGAGTCGAGGAACCAACTGAATAGGTGAGTTCCATAGTCATAACTAAAAAAGAATAGTAAATTACGACTTTGTATTGATCCTAGAAAATTAAATAAAGCTATCATGAGACCTCATTACCAGTTCCCCACTATAGACGAGATAAAATCAGATCTTGCCGGGGCTAAGTTTTTCACTACATTAGACGCTAACAAAGGTTTCTGGATGATGAGATTGACAGATGCTGCTTCACGGCTCTGTACTTTCATTACACCCTATGGCAGGTACAGATATACACGTTTACCATTTGGTATAAATGCAGCACCCGAATTATTTCAAAGGGAAGATGTTAGATATATGGCAACATTGTGATTTCCTGACCCTTCTTGGTCATGGCCGCGCTTAGCGAGTCCTCTGAATTAGCTTAATAAAAGTCAGTCTTACAATAAGTGTTTCTTTAAAACATAACCACCACCTATTAATTGTGTCAAGTTTCTTGTGATATTGTGAAAGGTCCAGGTTGAATGATGGGTGGTGTTGAAACTCTAGGTGACAAAGGGGGCGTTGTAATATTTGGTGGTGACGGTGATGAATCTTTTGGTGGAGATACAACCTGTATTGATAGCGAAGTTACTAATGGTGGCGTTAATCGATGGCGATGTAGCTCGAGCGGGTGTTTCGTTCAGTTTGATCACCAAGTTCTTGATTTGATGAATCAGAGATGTTTAAAGAAGCTACGAAATCCTCTTCTTTAATGACATTTCTATCACAAAGCCAAAGCCCTGTTGCTTCAAAACCATTTAGCGCTATATCCATACGAACCGACCTAGGGTATGCTTTTCCAAGCAACTCTGCAACGTTGGTTTGTTTTATGACACTACCAGGATTTGAGCGGAGCCATGAAGATGCGGCTTTATTATAATAGCTTTTCAATGATTTGAAGAACGATCTGTGCAACGGTTGTAGGCGATGGGTCGTGTGAGCAAGGATAGATAGCATTATTATGCCATAATCGCGAGCCAACTGGATCGCTTCTAATTGTATTGGTATCGCTTGGTATGTGTGCTATGACCATCTAGTAAAAGCAAAATTTGTTTTTGATCATTTGTTTCTAATCTTGTACATTTGATGAAATGTTGGAGCCATTGAACAAAAAGTTTTGATGTGATTGGTGGAGCTCCTGTTTTTAAGACAACGTTTAGTCTGCTGCGCTTAAATATTAACATGGGTGGTATAAATTCGCCTGCTGCATTCATGGCGCATATGCCTGTTGTGGTCAGGCCTCTTTCTCCACTTGATTACTACTACTTGAGTACTAACACTTGATTCCTAGATCACACCATGATGTGGTAAAAAATATTCAATAGTACCACCTGAGTGAGGTTTTCTTGGTGTAGGAGTCTCCGTCATATGCCCCAAACGCTCATACTCCTGCATGAAAATCTCTTTTTGAAGACAGGGTCACGGCGGAACCGTCGCTCTAGTGATAAAAACCGAAGTTTGGCTCTTTCATAAGATTCGCCTAACACCTTAGGATCCTCCTTCAGAGGCATAGTAACCACGAATCGACCATTCTCATCACGGGTTGTATATAAGTGAAAGCTGTCCTCACAAGCTCGCTCTGTCTGAGACAAAGAATGCTTCGAAGACTGTTGAAGTTCCATATAAGTACAGCGCCATCAAGTGGCATACGGCGACACTATATTTGGCGAGTGAACATCGTGCGAGCTGCGGTGCTACCGGCGAGCTTCAACTTCACACTGACTCGCCTTTTCTTCTTCTGCGATGCTCTGTGCAGCCGAACGCATCGTTTTTTCTTTTCTATCACAAAATATTGTAAAAAATATACGTTTATGTTTTAAACCAATAATAAATCGTTTATTGAAGACGCCCTTGCCCCTCAATCAAAGGTATTCCTTTGATTAAGGGATAGTCTTTACATAAAATTGGTCCTACGAGTCGGATTTTTTGAAAAAGAAACCACGCGGCCGCATGGAGCATTGCATCCGATCTGATCACAGCCGATGGTCGCATCCGGTCAGGTCACAAAACCCGTTTTCCCTTCTCTGTGTCCAACAATTTGCGTTAATATCGTTTTTTTTTACGTTTTAGTTGTTCGTTGTGTTGCTGTTGTGAGCCGCGCTGATGCTGAGCAGGGTAAAACTGTAAGTACTCGTGCTTTCTATAATCGGCCAGAATGAGTGACGATGAGGGTTTACAGTTAGCCTCGGTTCAGATAAAAGATAACGTTAAATCCCCCCGTTTAGCTAGTAGCACAATGTCAAACAAACGCGTCGCTGACTTGAAAAAGCAGCGAGGCACTCTAAAAGGCAGGCTAACGTTATTTGAAAAGTATATTTCAAAATTAGACAAATTAGAATTAAATTTCAATAGCAAAACTGAATTAGAATTACGAATACAGTCGACTTGCACTATTTTTCAAATTTTTAATGATATTCAAAGTGAAATTGAGCAATTAGTTGAAGATTCTGATATAATAAATCAATTAGAATACCGAGAATCATTTGAACAGCAGTATTTTTCCATTATGGCTGACGCGAAGTGCTTAGTGAACGCTAACAACAGTGATCAAAACCAATCTGTTCCTCATAAAGTTTGTAATCCTGTGTCTATTAAATTGCCAGTAATAAAACTAGCTGCCTTTGATGGTTCGTATGATCAGTGGTTGGAGTATAGAAACTCATATCTCACTATGATACATAATCGTGAAGATCTTAATGATATACAAAAGTTTCACTATCTTAAATCGTCTCTTAGTGGTTCTGCCTCTCATGTAATTAGTGCATTAGAATTCACCGCTCCGAACTACTTACACGCTTGGGATTTATTGGAGGGTAGGTTTCACAATAACCGTTTATTAATACAAAATCATGTAAAAGCGTTATTTACTGTTCAGTCACTTCAAAATGAATCGTTTGTTCATATTAGGAGGTTGATAGATTCAACATTACGTAATTTGCGTGCACTTGCATCATTAAACGAACCAACCGATGCTTGGGACACATTAATCGTTTATCTAATTGCTTCTAAACTCGGTCAGTCCACAGAACGCGAGTGGGAAACTCATAAAGGTTCCCTATTGTCTAAAAATGATTCAAATAACATCAAATTAAATAATCTACTAGAAATCTAGCAACATAAACTCGCACCCTTTCACACATTCTTACGTAACTAACTTCACTCATAAATATAACTCGAATAATAATAAACAAAAATGCATTTGTGTTGATTGCGGCGGTGATCATTACTTGTATTCATGTCCTAATTTTTTAAATAAGTCCGTGCAAGATAGATATTTAATTGTAAAAAATAAAAACCTTTGTATAAATTGTATTCGTACTGATAGCCATTTGCCAAAAGAATGTTCCTACGGTCCATGTAAATTATGTAAGAAGAAACATAAGACGTTAATTCACAATAATAATATTTCTAGTAAAAGAATAGGTATTACCGCGTCTATGCCTGTTTCGCATCCATTGCCGAGCGCAAACAATTCAGTTGATACGCAAGTACATTCAGAGCGCAATGTACTCACCTATGTTGGTAACACAACATCTTAGTTTAATTATGTTGGCTGCATTGTGTATCCTTTAGCTGCCAACGACAATATACCAATGTAACATTCACTTGCGTTCCATCCGATCTACAATAAACAAGCATAATTTCTACTCGTGGTTTCCTTTAAGGTAGATGACCAGCAAAATACCTATATACAGTCCGCTTCAAAACATGGTCCTATCTCACCGCTAGTATCGCGAGTGTTACCGTGACAGTTCTAAATTTCGACGTGTCGAGAGTATTTTGTTTCGACCAATTTTCAAGAAGCAGCCATTTTGAACGACATTTCGGCGAAGAACTTGTCTCGACAAAAAGGAATTTCAGTTTGGATTGGGTCAAAGAGGAAGAGGATAAAAACCGAGATTTGCAGTAAACTACGCAATCACGTGTTCAATAATTTTATCCACCTTGCGCAAGACAACTTTTTCGTAAAACGAAAGACAAAGGGAATTTGCAGTGGAGCAATCAACGCATTCCGCACGTATATTTTATCTCAGCTTGTTGTTTTTTCAGCTTTTCAGGTAAAAATATATCATTTCCATAATCGGTTGCACGTATTTCCAAAGCAAGGTTTTTTTATTTTGTTCACCGGGCGGATGACGCATGTAGCACAGCACCGTGATTGGACGAGCATCGCACTATAGCCAACATAACGCACGCAAATTTCCTGTACGCTGCGCTGGCGCGGCTCGGACCACGGACGCCATCTTGCCACACCGCCGAGTGCCGACGACAAATTGAAGCGAAAGTTTGTAAACTGTGCTCTGCATTATATTGTTGCACTTAATATTAAGTGTGTGTATAATTTCAGCGTAATATAAGTTTAAATCTTGTAAAAATGACACTAGAAGAAAAGGAAGGCGACGCCATGCAGTCGCTCATAAGGAAACGTGGCGCTTTAAAAGGTTCGCTAACTAAATTTGCTTCTTCATTCAGTGATCCAACAGTGTATTTAGCTTATACAAAACAAACATTAGTATTAAAACAGGAACGCTTAAAATCCACCTTCGATAAATATGAAAATTATAATTTAGACATTTGTGGTTTAGACGCTAGTAAATCCGACATAGACTTTGATTCTACAGAAAATACATACATAAATACGCGTTCACTAATCATAGAATTAATCGAAAAATTAGATAAACAAGAAATTGAATGTGGAAATAAGCCCTCCTGTCAAAATATACAAACTAAGTTACCTCATATAACCATACCTAATTTTGATGGTAAATATTCAGATTTCAAGGCTTTTGTTGGACTATTTGATAGCTTAATACATAATAGTACCAGACTTGATAATGTACAAAGATTCTTTTATTTAAGGAGTTATTTACAGGGAGAACCCTTAGATTTAATTAAAAATTTAACCATTACAAGTGAAAATTACATGGAAGCTAGGTCTATTCTACATGATAGATATGACAATGAATATAAAATCACAAATGAGTTAATCAGTTCACTATTAGATATAAATCCCATACCAAGGTCAACGGCACATAATATTAGAAACTTTTTGTCAATTGTTAAGCAACAACTAGTTGCTCTTAGAAACCTAAATATGCCTGTTGATCAGTGGGATGCTATTCTGTTATGCATACTCACAAGGAAGCTGGACACCTATTGCAATAGGGAATTTCAATTAATTAGGGAAAAGGAAACAAAGGTAGCACATTTGTTGGATTTTCTAGATAGGCGAGCCCAAGCCTTGGAGAATGTGGAGAAACCAGTGGCGGATCGTCCAAGGGTAGCTAATATATTGATAAAAGATAGGAAGGAAAAACCTCAAGCTTCAACATCCACTTCATTTCAACCTGCCTGCTTAATATGTAAGTCTGCTCACAAGCTTTTTTTATGTGCACAATTTAAATCAAAAAATGCATCAGAACGGCTTCAATTTACAGAAGAGCATGGTTTGTGTAAGGTGTGCCTCAATAAACATAATAATAAATGTAGGTTTCACTTTAAGTGTGACATTTGCAAGCAAGGTCACAACACACTACTTCATGTTGATAAGGCACAATCACCAGTAATTTTGGCTTCTCAAGCAAGCAATCAGGTATTATTACCTACGGCTAGAATAAAGCTTATTGCTAAGAATGGGACTGAGGTGCATGTGAAGGCATTACTTGACAGTGGTTCTCAAGCGTCTTTCATTACAACTGAACTTGCACGCCTACTTGACTTACAGCCTAAATCAATTAACACACCTTTAACTGGCATAGGTAATAGCAAAGCTAAGCTATCAAAATGTGTTAACATAGACATCCACTCTTTAATCCAGGATTATAAAATAAATGTGAATTGCTATCTTTTGGATTCTATCACTACTAAACTGCCTCAGATTAAATTCAGTGGGGAGGGTCTGCTGCTTCCCGCAAACATAACACTAGCTGACAACACTTTTAATGAACCTAGTACAATACATATTCTATTAGGAGCTGACATCTTCTTCCAGGTGCTACTACCGACTGAGCCAAATAGGTTCCAGTCCAACTCCGGGAAAGATGTAAGAGAAAATGTTAAGTCTCTACAGTACCTGTGTTAAATACTGTCTTCGGTCATATTGTTGCTGGCACCGTACCTACCCACACTGCTCATTCACACATACCGGTAACACTTTTTTGTAAATCCCAAGATTACCTTCATACATTGAATGAAAATTTTGAAACCTTTTTTGAAGCAGAAAAGGTCCCTGAGTATTTTCCAGAAAAACTTAGTGAACATGATACTTGTGAAAAACTTTTCTGTGAAACTGTCAAATTAGATACAAAAAGTAAGAAATTTCAAGTAGCCTTGCCCTTAAAGCTGCCATTAGATTCTATCAGAGAGACCCTTGGAGACTCATTGTATTTAGCTTCAAGGAGATTTCACAACTTAGAAGTTAGATTCAAAAAAGATCCTCTTTTGCATAGTCTTTATAAGGAATTTATTCACGAATATATTGAAAAAGGTCATGGAACTATAATAGACATAAATCAATATGACCTCAAAAAAGATCCTGTGTTCTTTTTGCCACATCATCCTGTCTTAAAACTTGATAGAAAGACTACTAAATGCAGAGTTGTCTTTGATGGATCTATGAAGACTACAAATAAGATTTCACTAAATGATTTATTGCATAATGGCCCTGTTACTCAAAAGGAACTTATAGACATTTTGTTGTTGTTTAGAGTAGATGAATATATTTTTGTGACTGATATCAGAAGTATGTTCAGATGTGTAGAATTAGATCCAAAGTATAGGCCCTTGCAAAACATTCTATGGCGGGACAGCCCAGAACAAGGTTTGCAATATGTTCAGTTGAATACAGTTACTTATGGCATGAAGTCTTCTTCTTACTTAGCCACAAGGTGTTTAAAGGAACTAGTAAGCCTGTATGGAGAAAAATTCCCTCTGGCTGCTTTTATCATAAATAACTGTACATATATAGATGACGCCATTTGTTCCCAAGGTTCTCCAGAGCTTTTGATAAAGGCAAAGGAGCAACTCTGTAGTCTTTTAGAATTAGGGGGTTTTCAGTTACATAAATGGGTTTCTAATCTGCCTGAATTATTACATGATATTCCTAAATCAAGACAACATTTTGATGACATTGATTTACAGAAAAGTAACTTATCCTTTAAAACCTTAGGTATAAATTTTAATGTTAAAACCGATTCATTTATAATTTCAAGTCCCAAACCAATCGAAGACTTTCCAGTTACGAAGCGCGGCATTTTAAGCTATATCAGTAAATTCTATGATCCGCTAGGTTTGGTAGGTCCAGTCATAGTATGCGCTAAGGTAATTATGCAGCAGCTATGGCTAGCTAAGATTGATTGGGACAGTACCCCCAATGATAAGATTTCGCACTCATGGCGAGAGTTTTATAATAGTTTACTTAACATGAGACCAATAAATGTGCCACGATACACAAATTTACACAACACAAATTTGATACAGATCATAGGTTATGCAGATGCATCAAAAAATACTGCCTATGGTTGCTGTGTTTATTTACGAGTTGTCAATGAAACTGGTAGTATAAAAGTTTCTTTACTCTGCTCAAAAAGTCGCATAAATCCAATTAAACAAGACATGACTGTTCCACGCCTAGAGCTCAATGCTGCAGTATTGTTGGCTAAATTAGTCAATCGAGTCCATGATACATTATCACTAAAACTGAAGATCGATGAAGTTATTTTGCACTCTGATTCTCAAATTGTTTTAGCTTGGATCAAAACGCCATTGATAAAGCTCAGTGCATATGTAGCAAATAGAGTAAAAATACTTTTAGAGCTATCTCATAAATTCACATGGGCTTACATAGGTACTAGCGAGAACCCTGCCGACTGTCTTAGCAGAGGTGTCTTACCTCATGAGTTAGAGCAACATCCATTATGGTGGAAGGGTCCAAAGTTGTTGCATACATGTAAGTATGAGCCGGAGCTAAATTTAGCTATTCCAAGCCGCTTACCTGAAACCAAAGAGGCCTCCACATCCTTCAATGCTATGGTTTGTTCTCTTTCTACTGATGAGCAGAATCTAACTTTAGAATTTCTAGATAATTATTCTAATATTAATAAGATGCAAGGGGTCTTAGCTTACGTATTACGCTTTGTTCAAAATGTAAGGTCAAAAAATAATAAAACTAAACTTTGTTATTTGACAAGTCAAGAATTAAGTAACTCATTGTTGTTAATTGTTAAACATGAGCAGCTAAAACATTACAAAGATGAATTTAATGCCTTAAGATCTAAGAATGTAATTGTTAAAGGTAATTTAAAGCCTTTGAGTCCATTTGTTGATGGCAATGGTCTTCTGCGAGTAGGAGGCAGGTTACATAATGCTTCTATTTCCTATTCACAGAAACATCCAATACTCTTACCTCGAGAGTCACGGATAACAGAGTTAATAATTGAAAATGAACATGTTAAAAATCTACATGCTGGACCTAGACTAGTATTGTCATCGATTAACCAAAGGTTTTGGATTGTGCAAGGATTGAGACAGGTAAAAAATGTTTTACATAAATGCATTACTTGCTTTAGATTAAAGGCAGAATCAGCCAAACAACTGATGGGCAGTTTACCTGCAGACAGAGTAAATATCTGTCGCCCTTTTCAAAAAATAGGCATGGACTTTGCAGGTCCTATTTCAGTTAAGGTAGCTAGAATCAGAAAGCCAATCATTACAAAGGGTTATGTTTGCCTCTTTGTGTGTTTTGTGACAAGGGCTATACACCTTGAGTTAGCCTCAGATCTAAAAACTGAAACCTTTCTTGCTTGTCTCAAAAGGTTTGTTTCTCGTAGAGGACTACCTACTGATATTTATTCAGATAACGCATCAACATTTAAATGTGCTAAAACACAGCTTGATGAGCTGTATAAATTACAAAATTGTCAAATGCATCAGAAACAAGTATATGACTTTGCTGCACAGAAGGGTATTAACTTTCATTTTTTGCCTTGTTATTCTCCAACTTTTGCCGGACTCGCAGAAGCGGGAGTCAAGAGTATGAAATATCATTTAAAGAGAGTCATGCAAACTTCCTCACTTACATATGAAGAACTTAATACACTTTTGTGTCAAATAGAGGCTGTATTAAACAGCAGACCTCTCATGCCATTGTCTGCAGATGTAAATGATTTTTCATGTATCACCCCTGGACATTTTCTCATAGGATCACCTCTAAATTCATATCCTGAACAAGAAAATGCATCTATTTCCAGATTAAAGTCTTGGAACGTTTGTAACAATCTTAAACATTCATTTTGGAAGCAATGGAGAAAACAATATCTTAATATATTACAATCTCGCCCTAAGTGGACCGATGTTCATCCTAACATTAAGATAGGCTCTCTTGTTATATTAAAGGATGATAATTTAGCCCCTTTGTATTGGCCTATGGCCAGAGTTACGCAAGTCTTTCCAGGGACTACTGATAACAGGGTTAGAGTAGTAGAAGTCATGACCTCTAATGGTAAAACTCATAAACGGTCTATCACCAAGGTATGTTTGCTGCCTGTAGACAATGATAGTGTTTAAATGTCAGCAAATACTTGTTTTACAGTTACTTAGACAATAAGGTGCATACTCAATTAAAATGAGTAAATTGTTAAATTAAATTAAATTTAATTTTTTATAATACATAGGTATTGTTACCAATGTATAATACATAGGTACTACTTAACATTTGTTATTTGAAGTTACTTGGTACTTGTTTTTTCCTGGTGGCAAGACTGACTGTGTCATGTATGTTATCTACTTATATTGTTTTGTAGATGTATAAGTAAGCGTAAACATTTTTTTTTTAAAACTATAGTTTAGTTCATTCACTTATAAAGTTAAAACTTTTAATTTAAGGTCGCAAGTGTAAGGGCAAAATGTTCTCTTGAACATAAATTAATATGTAACACATCAAGTGTGTGGTATTTGTGAACTATTTATATACAGATTGCTACAAGTTTAGCCTTTCAATTTGAGTTTAGTGGCTGTGTAGCTGTAATAATATTTTTGTGTTATCCTTTTTAAACTGTCAAGCATTATGTTTGTCTAAGCATTGTACTTGTTTGTTTTAAGTACTTGTGTATCTTCCTAGGGTTGTCAAAACTTTATTATAGGCTTATTATTAAACCATTTGTCGCCCTGGCCAATATGTTGGTAACACAACATCTTAGTTTAATTATGTTGGCTGCATTGTGTATCCTTTAGCTGCCAACGACAATATACCAATGTAACATTCACTTGCGTTCCATCCGATCTACAATAAACAAGCATAATTTCTACTCGTGGTTTCCTTTAAGGTAGATGACCAGCAAAATACCTATATACAGTCCGCTTCAAAACAACCTGCAGTGCCGCGATACAACCGGTTTTGTTATCGACGGCGCTCATCGACGTTCCTGATTCAAGTACAGTAGAACTCCAATTATCCGAATTAATGGGGACCGGGACCCATTCGGATAATCAAATATTCGGATAATCGGATTTTTTTAAAAAAAATTGCCATTGGAGAGAATAAAAGCTACGTTTTGATATTGCACTATTTTTTTATTGAATTAAATGAAAGAAACATGAAATTTTTACATGTTTTAAATATAAATAAAATGTACTTATGTACAAGTTTAGAAATAAAAATCATTGTTTTTTAAACATCTCCGTCAATGTAAGCTGTTTTGCGGTCTTCAACCGTTTTCCGGCAGCCAGGTCACGCATTCGCTTGACGGTGAGCAGTTGCAAGTGATCACACTCGGGCTGACGCTCCATCCACTTCAAAGCAGTCTCGAGGCCGGCAAATGCTTCACTAGCTGATGGTCCAGCGTCTACTTCAACATCAGCAGAAAGTTCTTCTTCCACTTCCACTTCAACATCTTCTCTCACACTTACAACAATTTCATCGTCATTGAGAATTTGAAAACCAAGGTCAGACGTGTCACAAGCCATCCACTCTCCTACATCTTCAGCACTTACTTCTGTACAACCAGGAATTTTTACAATCATTTTTCTTATTTCCTCTAGTGACAACGCATCTTTATCATCATCATCCTCTCCATATTCTTGTTTCTCATTTTCTTCAGATTCTTTTTTTTTGTTCTTCTCAGACGGTAGGCCTTTCAGTTTATTACACGCACGTCTTAGCGTCACTGCCGTAACCAAACTCCAAGCTTCCGCTACCATGTAACAGCAGTCCTTTAAATTTACTTTGCTATGATTTGCCAAAACCAATTCTTCATCTTCAGCACCTTCGATCAGCAGTTTTCTCAGCAGTTGCCTTCTGTAATGGCGCTTCATTGTTTCAATAACAGACTGGTCCATGGGTTGCAGCAAACTTGTAACATTGGGAGGCAAAAACGTCGTTTTAAACTGCCCATTCTCTCTTTCCAACAGTTCTGCTGTAGGATGAGTGGGTGCGTTATCAACAATTAAAAGCACCTTACTGCCTTCTTTTCATACCGATTTTTGGTGCTTTTTCACTTCAGGAATAAACACTTCATCATACCATTCGGTAAACAAAGCTGCAGTCATCCAGGCCTTGGGTTGACTTTTGTAGAATAGTGGAAGTTTTTTTACGTTTTTAAATGCTCTTGGATTTCTTGATTTTCCTATCAAAAGAAGTGGCAGTTTATGATTTCCAGTGGAGTTGGCACAGTTAAGCACTGTAACACGTTCTTTACTGACCTTATGTCCAGGGGCACTAGATTCCCTTTTAGAAGCCAAAGTGGTTTTTGGTAATGCTTTCCAAACAAGGCCAGTTTCATCGGCATTATAAACAAACTCCGGATCATAGGATTCTGATGCAGTTTTAAATTTTTCAATAAAATTTTCAGCAGCTGCAGAGTCTGCTGAAAGCTTCTCACCAGCCAAATCTAACTCGCGTACACCATGCCTGAATTTAAAATTCCTTAGCCAGCCGTTACTAGCCTTAAAAGATGAATAACCAAGCTTTTCTGCTAAGATTTTGGCTTTTTCACAAAGGATTGGACCTGAAATCGGATTTCCCATAGAACGTTGCTGCAAAAACCATTTAAACACGGCATCTTCCAAATTTTTGTTGGTTGCTGTCTTCATTGTTTTCCTGGAGGAACTTCCATCTTCATTTTCAAGCACCGAAAAAAAGTGTTGACTTACTGTTTTTAATGTCAGAAATTGTTGCTTGTCCGACACCATAAATCTCAGACAACTTCTTACCCGTTACACCTTTATCGAGTTGCTCTATAATTTTCAGTTTGTCCGCTAACGATAGCACAACACGTTTTCTTTTCGAAGCCATGGTATAAAAACAATACAGTATTGTACACGCACAAACAAAAGTAAGCCGTAGCGAAAGAGTAGCGTCCTCGAGCAAGGTCAATAGCACACTGGCTAATCAAAACAAACAATGACAGGTGCGCCGTGACTGCAATGCGCCGGAACTTGTCTTAACTTGCCGTTGTGCCTACACACGCGGGGGGAAGTCAGTGTAGGCACAACGGCAAGTTAAGACAAGTCAAGTCAAGACTTGACGCGCAAACACTGGCTTCGCGGGGGGAAGAATAATAGCGCACTTAGACTTTTTTTGGACAATTTTTTGTGATTCGGATAATCGGCGATTCGGATAATTGGAGTTCTACTGTAATAATTATCACACAGTTAAAGCACTTCTTGACAATGGGAGTCAGAATTGTTTTATCACAGAATCGTTATGTAGTCGTTAACGTTTACCTATTATACAGTCCACAATTCATATCACGGGTGTAGGACAAAGCGTTTCAAAAAGTTCTCACACCTTCAATGTAAACATTCGTTCTAAAGTTAATGATTTCAATAAAAATATCCAATGCTGGGTTCTTCCTCGTATTACATCGAAGTTACCCTCGTTACACGTTGAATGTCAATGTATATAGATACCTAATTCTATCTCGCTTGCGGACCCTACGTTTAGTGTTCCGTCGGATATCGATATCCTCTTAGGAGCGGATATATTTTGGGATCTATTAAATAATGATAAAATTAAGCTTAGTAATGGTCCATATCTGTACGATTAAAAAATAGGATGGATTATATCTGGCCCTATTTATAATAATCAGTCGTTTAAATCTGAAAGGGTTCAGTGTAATTTAGTTCAAATTAATAATCAATTGAAATTATTCTGGGAGTTAGAAGAGGTGACTGACTTACCAACTGCCATGTCAAAGGATGATCGTTACTGTGAAACGTTATTTACAGAGACTACGAAACGTGACGAACACGGTAGGTTCTCAGTTCGAATTCCTTTAAAGGAGTCACCCGAATCGTTAGGTGATTCATATACCATGACTAAAAATCGTTTTTTATCCCTCGAAAGAAAGTTAGACCGTTTACCTAGTTATAAGAAACTTTATAGCGAATTTATTCGAGAATATGAGGCACTTGGTCACATGACCGTAATTGCAAAAAAGGATATTCCCGATTTACTAAGTAAACCGCATTACATCCTACCTCATCACGGTGTCTACCAAGAGGATAGTATCACTACAAAGTTACGCGTTGTGTTCGACGCGAGCGCGAATACGTCGAACAACAAGTCGTTGAATAACCTCCAGCATAAAGGGCCTCCATTACAAAATGATATTTTTTCAATTTTACTTAGATTCCGACAGTATAAATACGTGGCGTGCGCGGACATACAAAAAATGTACCGCCAGGTATTGATACATTCGGACCAACGTAACTTACAGCTGATATTGTGGCGGGAAAGTCGAGACTTACCTTTGCAGTTATATATATAATGTAATTTTATGGGAATGAAGAACAAATAATATCCACGTGTTGCTCTGTAAAACAAAGTTTTTTATTTAACGTAAATCGTTATAACATCTACGCATCTATTGCAAATATCTTTAATCTTACCTGTAAAACAAAGAAACGGCGATTAAAGTATATTATTTTAATTCTAAATTCTCTTTATATTTTGTAGTTTTATTTCCAATTTTGTTAGTCACTCTTTTTAAGCGCTGTTTTCTCACAATATTGCCAGCATAATAAAATTCTTCACTTAGATGACATTGTAGACAATAAATTAAAGAATATATATTTTCTTTACATCTCCCTCCTCAAAAAGAAAGTTTACCAAAACTTTCATTGAAATTACACATCTAAAGTAAAAGTTTAACAACAAAAGTCAACTATTTTAAATTATATCAATTTAAACATCAATCCTTAAAATCTTTTAATAGTACCTATTGTATATGCAATGTGTAAAACAAAACAAATTACAAATTTGTTTTGTTTAACTAATGTTAAACAATTTCCAAAAAAAAAATTATGACAATCTTACCTTAAGTTACCTATTTTACATTTAGTTACATATTAATTAATACTTTAACTAACTTAACACTAAAGTATACATACAAATACACAATAAGTATACATGCATATTCAGATTCTTCTCAAATTTCCATTATTGATAGTATTAATTATACTAATGATAGTATTTAAGTTTTTTGTTTAAGAAATGGTATAAGTTTAGTAATATGAAAGAGATTTGACTCAGATTTTTTATGACCTGTATCAATTTTATAAATTGAATTAGATATTTTTTCAATAATTTTAAATGGACCAATCTTTAGTTCATCTAATTTACGTCTATTCAGTTTGTTACCATTTTCTACATAAACCAAATCCCCTGCGCTGAAATCAAAGTATGTCCTATTCTTATCAAATCTTTGTTTATTACAGTTATGTGATTTTAATGAATTTTCAAATGCTATTTTTTTATCTCTGATCCACTCTACTTCTGTTTTATTTATTTTTAATTCATTTGGTAAAAAAGAAACATCTGTACCATTTAATAAATATTTAGGTGCAAACCCTGTAACTGTATGTTCAGTATTATTATATTTATCTACGCAGTTATGAGCAATGGTTGTCCATGCTTTTTTATTATTATTGTTTTCGTTTAATTTACATCTTATTTTGTTTACAAGAGTTTGGTTAAGTCGTTCATTTAATCCGTTAAAAAATGGGGCATTTACGGCAGTAAAAATTATTGGTATTGATTTTCTATTCAAAAATGATTTAAATTCTTTTGAGTTGATTCCTGGGTACTGATCAGTGAGTACCATCCCAATAGTATAAGACTCTACTACCTTATTGAGTAGTTTTACAAAATCATTAGCATTTTGTGTCTTTGAAGTAACAATGTATGCATATCGGGTAAAGTGGTCCACTAAAAGGTGTAGATACTTTTTTGTTGATCGTGAGCCTCCAAAACCTCCAATTGTATCTATCGAGACAATTTCAAAAGGTTTTGTGGCAGGACCTAACTGGGACATTAGACCAAATTTAGCATGCCCCCTGTTCTTGTTTTTTATACATATTTCACAGCTTTGACAATGTTTTTTTATGTTTGTTGTTAAGTTTTTTGCTGTGTATAATTTACTAATTTTGTTTTGCATTTGCTTAATACCTAAGTGATACATGTTTTCATGTACATGTTTAATGAGCTTTTTACTATAATCTTCAGATCAAATATTTTTTTGTTGTTTTTATAGTATACATTATGTTTTAGTATCAAATTTGATTTATTTTTTTGTATGTCTAAATTGTTTTCTTGGTCTGTAATAATATCATTAAATTTTATCATGTTTACAATTTTCAATTGTTCATCTGTACTCTCATTTGCATCTAATACTGGGTTCCTACTCAAACAGTCTGCTTCAACATTGTGTTTACCAGGTGCATATTTGATTACAAAATCATATTGTGATAAATAATATGTTAAATCCCCTAGTTCATCGTCTGTCCTAGATTTAATATTTAAATTTTCTAGTGGTTTATGGTCAGAATATACAGTGAATGTTTTACCTATAAGCCAATATTGCCAGTATCTTATAGCTTCCTTTATTGCTAAGCATTCTATATAAATTGCCTTCTTTTTCTTTTGAGCTTGGTTTAGTTTTTTTGAGAAGTATGCTACTGGTTTATCTACTCCATTTGGCTGTGTTTGTTTTAAGACTGCTCCAATACCTTCTAAAGATGCATCTGTATGAATTTTTATAGGCAAATTTTGATCAAAAATTTCTAAGATTGGTTGTGAGCATAATAAATCTTTTATAATTTCAAAAGATTTTTGACAATCCGCAGACCATACAAATTTAGTATTTTTTCGGAGTAAATTATGAAGAGGTTCTAAAATTATCGCACTTTTTGGCAAATATTCGTGATAAAAATTAACTTTCCCAAGAAACTGTCTTACATTTTTCTGAGTCTTAGGTATTGGGAAATCTTTAATTGAAATTAAATTGTCTCTCACGGGTTGTACCTACTGTGTTATTATGTATTATATGACCAAGATATTTAACAGAATCTGAAGCAAATGTACATTTTGTGAATTTTAATCTAAAACCCTCTTTTTTAATAGCTTCTAATAATTGTGATAAATGGTTTATGTGTTCAGAAAAGGATTTTGAGTGTATCAGTATATCGTCTATAAAATTAACTGCAAAGTCAGTAAGCTTATATTTTCTAAGAATGTTACCTAGTATCCTTTGAAAAATGGCTGGAGAGGTCTTCAACCCAAACGGCAAACACGTCCACTGGTAATGGCCCTCCTGCGTCACGAAGGCTGTCTTCTTTCTGTCTTCAATTCTGAGCGGAATGGACCAGAATGCAGAATTTATGTCTAGTGTTGTAAAATAAGTTGAGTTTCTACTCACATAAAAAAAATAATAGACATAAATTCTGGATGGAACCGAATACCTTTATTTAAAATTTCACAAGTCTTACAAGGTTTATTTTTATCAATGTTTCCTTTAGAATCAGAGGCATTTTGTTTAGGGGTGTAGAAATTCTTTTTGTTTACTGCATATTCATGTTTTCCAATTTCATTATACAAGTTTGCTGTTGTTCTTACTGATCCTTTATCAATTTTTTCTATTATATAATTTGGTAGTCCCATTACTATAAGATTTATCATTGTTTGTGTATTAATATGCTTGTTAACTTCTAATAGCAGTTTTTCTTTTTTTGTAGTGTTGCGGGAATGCTGACGCAACGTTTTGAGTTATCGGTACTGTAGTGCGCTGTGAACGACAGTTGTCCCGTGGTCGTCTTGTATACCGTACTACAGCACACCCACATATATTGTATACAGTCGTGATTAATAAATTTAAATAAGTTGTTCATAGACTTATTATTTCTCTCTGTACATATACGCAACCCCAGTAATAAAGGAACAAAGTAACGACCAGTTACAAAAGTGGTGACCCCGACTGAACTGTGATTTGGTAATTTTAAAGAACTTTTGTGATATTGTGTACAGATTGAGACTGTTTAGAACGGGCAACTCACTTGTGCTGTAGTGTTGTTTTTTAATATCGGTACTTATACGAGTCGTGATTACGTTAAACATGCCTACCGAAGAAAGAAAAATAGCCACCGAAGAGTATCATTTATCCACTATCTCCGTCACGGCAAGAATACCTGAGTTTTGGAAGAAATCGCCGAAAACCTGGTTTATTCAGGTAGAAGCAGTACTACAACCGCAGAAGATGTCTGATGAAGCGAAATATCAAGTCGTTATATCGAAATTAGGCCAAGAAGTTATAGAGCAGATCACAGAAATTTTATTAAATCCGCCAGAAAAAAATAAGTATGAAAATTTGAAACAAAAATTAATATTGATTTACCAGGAATCAGAAGAACGACAAGTAAAGAAACTAATAGGCGAAATGGAGTTAGGAGACCAGAAACCATCGCAGTTATTGAGAAAAATGCAGGACCTAGCTCGCAATAGAGTCACCAACGAGACACTAGTGGTGATGTGGCAAAATCACCTACCACCATCAGTCAGAGGAGTATTGGCTGTGACAAATGAAGATGATTTAGAAAAATTAGCAACTATCGCGGATAAGGTAATGGAGACCGCGACGCCAATACCCAGTATCGCTGCGGTGGAAGGAAAATCGCTGACCTTGAATAAAGACGATTTGGTAATAGCCCACCTTGATAAAATAAGCGAAAGACTTGAAAAATTAGAAACTAGATCAAGAAGGCACTGGCAGAAAGGTAACAGAAGGCGTTACGGATCAAGATCGCGATCGTCATCAGAGTCAAGGACGCGTGGGAAGACACCTGAAGATCCCAATTGGTTGTGTTACTATCATTATCGATACAAGAATCGGGCAAATAAGTGCGTCCAGCCGTGCAACTGGAAGAAAGATGTCAAGCCGTCGGAAAACTAACGTCGGTGCAGCCGACGACGGGAGGCTGTGGCCGCGTAGATTCTAACAACCGTCTTTGTGTGATGGACAGGAAAACAGGTTTAACTTTCTTAGTGGATAGCGGTGCTAATGTGTCTGTGCTACCCCGCAGCATAGCACATATTAAAGGTAATAAAAATAATGTACGTTATAAATTGTATGCCGCGAATGGAACCGAGATTAATACATATGGTACGCATTTTTTAGAGTTAGATCTTAACCTTAGAAGAGCTTTCCGTTGGTTATTTATATTAGCGGACGTACAGCAACCAATATTAGGTGCTGACTTCTTAGCTAAGCATAAGCTGTTAATTGATTTGAACGGACGAAGATTAATCGATCAGTTAACTAATTTAAGCATTAGAGGTACCATTTCGAGTTCAACTGAGTCCACTGTAAAGACAATTGTTGATAATTGCCCTTATTATGATTTATTATGTAAGTTTCCCGAGTTAACTATGCCTGTTTCATATAAGGAGACACCTAAACATGGCGTTTGTCATCACATAGAGACCACAGGACCACCAGTGCACGTGAAAAGTAGGCAGCTACCACCAGACAGGTATGTTAAAGCTAAAAATGAATTTAAAGTTATGCAAGAGCTTGGGATTTGTAGGCCGAGTAATAGCGCTTGGGCAAGTCCTTTACATATCGTGCCAAAGAAGGATGGAAATATTAGACCTTGCGGTGATTATAGACGTTTAAATTCGATTACTAAACCGGATCGTTATCCAGTTCCCCGTCTTCACGATTTTATGTATAATTTGTCGAATAAGAAAATATTTACGAAGTTAGATATAAATAGAGCATATAATTGTATACCCGTAGCCGAAAATGACATTGAGAAAACGGCTGTCATAACACCTTTTGGGTTATTTGAATTTATGCGAATGCCTTTCGGATTGCGTAATGCAGCACAAACTTTTCAACGCTTTATGCACCACACCGTCTTACAAGGTTTAGATTTTTTATTTAATTATTTGGATGACGTAATAATTGCCTCAGATAATGAAACCGAGCATAAACAGCATTTACTTAAAGTTTTTGAAAGATTTAACGAGTATGGGATAACAATTAATTTCGCTAAATGTAGTTTCGGAAAGACAAAATTAGATTTTTTAGGTTACGAAGTCACAACTGAAGGAATTATACCTTTAACGGATAAGGTTAAAGCTATTATTGATTTTCCAAAACCTAACACTATTGAGGAACTAAGAAGATTTATGGGTATGTTAAATTTTTATAGAGCACACATACCGCATTCGGCAGCCCACCAATTACATTTATATAAGTATTTAAGTTCTTCTAAACGTAAAGATAAAAGTAAAATTAATTGGACAATAGAGGCCGAACAAAATTTTGAACAATGTAAGGAAGATCTTAAAAATGCTGCATTGTTAGGTTATCCATCTATAGACACACCGTTCTCATTAATGACAGATGCGTCAGACAATTGCGTAGGTGCAGTATTACAACAAAAAATTGCTGACAAATGGAAACCTTTAGGTTATTTTTCTAAAAAGTTAACAGAAGTGCAAAAGAAATATAGCACGTATGATAGAGAACTTTTAGCAATTTATTTAGCCATAATTCATTTTCGTTATTTAATTGAAGGTCAAAATTTAATTATTTATACTGATCATAAGCCTTTATCTTTTGCATTTACGAAATCAGGTACAAATAGAGAAACATCAAGGCGGGCCAGGCAAATCATGTTTATTAGTGAATTTAGTTCTGATATAAGGCATATTAGTGGTCAAAATAATATTGTAGCGGACACATTATCTAGAATTGAAACAATAACAAGTCCCACAATTATCGACTTCGCAGAACTGGCAGTTGCGCAGGAAGTCGACGAACAGCTTGCAAAAATTCTTAGTGAATCGGATAACAACTGTAAGTTGATATTTAAGCGTGTAACTTTAAATGTACCCAATAAGCATGTTGTTTGCGAAACATCTACTAATAACATACGTCCTTATTTACCGGAACAATTTAGGCGTTTAGCTTTTGATTCGATACATAACTTGAGCCATCCAGGCATTAGAGCTAGTAGAAAAATAATAGCAGATAGATATTTTTGGCCAAATATGAATAGAGACATCGGTAATTGGGCCAAAACATGTATAAATTGTCAACGAGCGAAAATACAGAAGCATACAGTATCTAATTTAGGACAATTTGAGATTACTAAACGTTTTGAGCATATACATATAGATTTAATAGGTCCTTTGCCAATCACAACTGAAGGATATAGGTATTGTTTAACCATAGTGGATAGATTTACACGTTGGCCAGAAGCTTTTCCTATAAAGGAAATGACTGCAGAAGTAGTCGCAAAGACGTTATACGAGGGTTGGATTAGTCGTTTTGGTTGTCCAGTTAAACTTACAAGCGATCAAGGTCGACAATTTGAAAGTAACTTATTTAGACAACTAATGTTATTAATGGGAATTAAAAAGTCAAGAACCACCCCGTATCATCCTCAGTGCAATGGAACAGTAGAACGTTGGCATAGATCGTTGAAAACTGCAATTACAGCTCGTTTAAGCAATAAGTCTTGGGTAGATGAACTGGCAACTGTAATGTTAGGATTACGCACGACAATTAGGTTAGATACAGGCGTAACCGCTGCACAAATGTTGTATGGTAATAATATTAGATTACCTGGTGATTTTTATGATGGAAGCAATGTGAAATCGTGTGATGATAATGATTACGTTAGCAAGTTAAAAGAAGTTATTGACGAATATAAACCGTCTAGTAGAGAAAATAGATCATCACGTAAAATTTTTGTGCATAAAGATTTGTATACGTGCGATTATGTTTTTGTTCGAAATGACGCAGTAAGGAAACCGTTACAACCTCCTTACGACGGACCATATCGCGTCATTAATAGAACTGATAAAGTTTTTTGTGTACAATTGCCAGACAGACAACTTAGAGTTTCTATAGACCGTCTTAAACCTGCATTTATGTTAGCAGAGGATAATGTACAACCGGAAGTAGTAGATAATAGTGGTAAAACTGTCTGTCAAAAAGTTCAGAAAAAAGTAACTTTTCAAACAGCCGAACCCAGTAGCTTTGGTTATACTACGAGAACAGGACGAGTCAGCAAAAAGCCAATGAAGTATTTGTAACAATTAATTTTGCTGATTAGACAATAATTTAACTAGGACATTTGGTTATATAATTACGTGTTAATATGAAATAGAAAATGCATTATAAATTCATTTAGTGTTTGATACCTGTACGTCGTAGTTGATTAATTAGGAAATGGGCAACTTACAGACAAAGGACAAAGTTGTTGTTAACGAAAATATATCCAGCACAGCTCAAGTAGATAACAAGTTGAATATGATTGGTATCGTTATGATAATTATTATAGTACTACTGATTATAGTGATTGGATATGCATTAAAACGAAAATGTGCTAAAGGCGTCAGGAAATGGTTGAAGAAAGAAATGGTTGCTAGTTCTATAACCTTACCAAATATTAAGGTAGAAACTATGCAACCGCCGCAAATTAATAATGGAACGTCTGCACCTCATAAAGTGGTTTACTGATTATTGATCGAGAAATCTTCGTGCATTCATGTTATTAAGTGTGTATGTGATTGAAATTATTTTGTAACGATTTAATAGTGTGTGTTATATTTTGCTATTCGGTCATAGAACAAGCTGCATGGTTTGTGTTGTTGGTGTCCGGCCACAACGATGTCAAGAAAGGATAACAAAATGTAACCCAAACATATTATATTATATGCGTAATATAAGAATAAATAATTGTGTTAAAGTCATGGTAAATTAATATATAAGTACGCTGCTGATATCTAAATTTTAAATAGCGTGATAATAAATGTTAAAACTTTTGTCGCTATTACATGTTGGAATGTATTCACAGGCTTATCGCATAACAATACATAGCATAGTACTCATATTAAGTTGCAAACTGTTGATTGAGCAGAAAGATGATGTCACCTTTGGTGACAAAGTAAATTCACAAGAAATATTGTTTGATAAATATACTGATTAGAATTAAGATTTTATGTTGTAAAAAAAAATATAAATATTTTTTTTAAAAAAAGAGGGAAATAGTGTTGCGGGAATGCTGACGCAACGTTTTGAGTTATCGGTACTGTAGTGCGCTGTGAACGACAGTTGTCCCGTGGTCGTCTTGTATACCGTACTACAGCACACCCACATATATTGTATACAGTCGTGATTAATAAATTTAAATAAGTTGTTCATAGACTTATTATTTCTCTCTGTACATATACGCAACCCCAGTAATAAAGGAACAAAGTAACGACCAGTTACAGTAGCATATTCAAGTAATGATCCACTTTGAAATCTAAATTTAAATGCATATTTAATTTGTGAACAACCTTTATTTCCATATGTTTCACAAAAGTTAGCCTTCCATAGTGACCACTCAGAGTTCACCGTTAATTTAATTAACATACTTCCATACCAATCTAAGCACTGTTTTTCTAAGAGATGTTTTAAAATTTCAATTTTCTCTTCATTTTGTACAATCTCGAATCTCTCACATTCACTTTCAAATTCAATGATCCATTGGTTAGATGTTTTATTTGAAAATTTTTCCAACAAAAACCTCTCTGCAATTTTACTTACATCTTTTTTCTCTGGAACGTTGATTTTTGTGTTATTTTGTGAAAACATTGTCCCTTCTGTAATTTCATCTAAATATTGGTCACCATATTGTATATTTTCGCCCGCATCTAGATATACATTCTTCAGTTCTTTACTTAGAGGAATCCATACTGCGCGTGTTTGATGTCTTTTTTTCAGCGAATTTTTTACCTTCGCATAAACGTCTGTAGACGCTAAAGCAGTGTGCTTACTTGCAGGTTTTAGATCATCTGGGACCTCATACATGCGTCCGTCCGGTGTGCCAATTGAGGTTATGCAAATTACGTTAGATTTCCCATCCGCTGCCGCCAATGAAGCAAATTTAAATAGCAATTTCTCCATATTTTCTTAACTAAAATCGTCGTTTTATAATGTAATTTTATGGGAATGAAGAACAAATAATATCCACGTGTTGCTCTGTAAAACAAAGTTTTTTATTTAACGTAAATCGTTATAACATCTACTAATCTATTGCAAATATCTTTACGTGACGAACACGGTAGGTTCTCAGTTCGAATTCCTTTAAAGGAGTCACCCGAATCGTTAGGTGATTCATATGCCATGACTAAAAATCGTTTTTTATCCCTCGAAAGAAAGTTAGACCGTTTACCTAGTTATAAGAAACTTTATAGCGAATTTATTCGAGAATATGAGGCACTTGGTCACATGACCGTAATTGCAAAAAAGGATATTCCCGATTTACTAAGTAAACCGCATTACATCCTACCTCATCACGGTGTCTACCGAGAGGATAGTATCACTACAAAGTTACGCGTTGTGTTCGACGCGAGCGCGAATACGTCGAACAACAAGTCGTTGAATAACCTCCAGCATAAAGGGCCTCCATTACAAAATGATATTTTTTCAATTTTACTTAGATTCCGACAGTATAAATACGTGGCGTGCGCGGACATACAAAAAATGTACCGCCAGGTATTGATACATTCGGACCAACGTAACTTACAGCTGATATTGTGGCGGGAAAGTCGAGACTTACCTTTGCAGTTATATATATAATGTAATTTTATGGGAATGAAGAACAAATAATATCCACGTGTTGCTCTGTAAAACAAAGTTTTTTATTTAACGTAAATCGTTATAACATCTACGCATCTATTGCAAATATCTTTAATCTTACCTGTAAAACAAAGAAACGGCGATTAAAGTATATTATTTTAATTCTAAATTCTCTTTATATTTTGTAGTTTTATTTCCAATTTTGTTAGTCACTCTTTTTAAGCGCTGTTTTCTCACAATATTGCCAGCATAATAAAATTCTTCACTTAGATGACATTGTAGACAATAAATTAAAGAATATATATTTTCTTTACATATATTTTAAATACAGTGACGTATGGCACTGCGTCGGCTCCTTACCTTAGTTTGCGTTGCTTGAGACAATTGGCATTAGAATGTAATGATGATTTGGTTGCAAAAACGATAAATGACGACTTCTACGTCGACGATTTGTGTACGGGAAGTGATGACCTTAATTCGTTGATTGAGTTATGTAATAAAATTTCCGCGTTATTGAAAACAGGTTGTTTTCCACTACATAAATGGACGTTTGGTCACAACGTATCATAACGCTAGGTTTAGGTTGGTGTACAGAAAATGATGAATTTTGTTTCACGACTAAATTAACAAAGGGTGACTCGGTAGTTACGAAACGTATCGTATTATCAACAATCGCACAAATATATGATCCATTAGGTTTGTTAGCGCCCGCGATAGTTACAGCTAACTCCTTGTTACAAAAATTATGGTTACAGAAATTAGATTGGGATGACGAAGTTCCAAAAACCATCGCAACTGCGTGGCATAAGTTCTGGTACTTTCTGATTTACAACATTTACGCGATATAAAAATACCTCGTTACATAATTAGCGATAATTACAAAGAGCTTCATATCTTTACCGACGCTTCACAAATTGCCTACGGAGCGTGCGCGTACGTAAGAGCGTGTATAGATAATAATAAAAGTACTATACCTGTTTCGGTTCATTTATTGTGTGCTAAAAGTAAATTGGCACCGATAAAGACAGTTAGCATTCCTAGGCTCGAGCTATGCGGAGCTTTAGTAGGTGCAAAATTATATAGTAAAATAAAGAAGTCCCTTCGTTTAAATTTCGGTAAAGTTTATTTTTAGACGGACTCAACGATTGTGCAGGGGTGGTTAAGTATGTCACCACATCTGCTTAAGACATTCGTGCAAAATCGCGTGGTACAAATAAATGAATTAACATGTGATACAATTTGGCGGCATGTTAAGGGCACCAAAAACCCTGCGGACATTATATCGCGAGGGGCTACGTTAGATACGTTAAAGTACGATAATAATAATAATTGGTGGCGTGGCCCTGCGTTTTTACGAGAACCTAGTCTAATGTGATAAAATAGTAATAAAGAATCGTCATCCGGTGATTTGCCTGAAATTAAACCTAACATTATTAATTTGCATTCTACTCAATTAACTTCAATGTTTGATTTTGAACGTTATTCGTCATTTATTCACTTACAAAGGATTTTTGCATACATATTACGATTTATAGGTAATGTGCGAGCGCGGCCAGTACCCGGCGGCATGCATGTGCGTAAAACCGGTTCGTTATCTGTAGACGAGCTACAGCGATCGCTTGATACGTTAACGCGTTTTGTTCAACAAGAATCGTTTAGTGATCAATATTACAAATTAAATAATAAGTTACCGTTAAATATTAATAAAAATAAAACAAATAGATTATTATATAGTAAAATATCAGGTTTAAATATATTCTTAGATAAATCTAATATAATTCGTATAGGTGGTAGGCTATCTAACGCCACTGAGTTTAGTTATGATAAAAGAAATCCCGTACTGTTAAGTGGCAAACATCGTTTTTCAAGGTTGTTGTGTGAATACGAACATAAACGACTCCTTCACGCAGGACCTCAACTTCTGGTATATTTTATGCGTGAAAGGTTGTGGATCTTAGGAGCACGCAACTTAGCCAGACAGGTAGTTCATAACTGTGTCATATGCACGCGCATGAAAGGGAGAACATTGACTCCTCTTATGGGTAACTTACCTTCGGAAAGATTAGAGCCAAGTTTTCCATTCATGCAGTGTGGTGTTGACTATGCGGGACCGTTGCTCATACTAGATCGCAAAGGCAGAGGAGCCAAACTAATTAAAGCATATATCTGTTTATTCGTTTGTTTTACCACAAGAGCTATACATTTAGAACTGGTAAGCAGTTTAAGTACACAGGATTACATTTTAGCACTAAAACGTTTCATAGCCCGTCGTGGAAAGCCATATCAAATCTTTTCACACAAAGAAAGAATTTCGTTGGTGCTAAAAAGGAATTATCAGTAATTTTTAATAATACTAGTAATGTTTCTGATTTTCTTAGTAATAATCAAATTCGTTTAACCTTTATACCACCTTATAGTCCTCATTTTGGTGGGTTGTGGGAGGCAGGGGTCAAGTCCTGCAAGTATCATTTGCGGCGAGTGCTGGGCAATGCCAGACTAACACGCGAGGAGTTTGAGACGGTATTAACGCAAATTGAAGCTGTTCTCAACTCCCGTCCTTTATCCCCTCTGTCCACAGATTCAAATGACTTACTCCCACTGACCCCCTTACACTTCCTGATCGGTCGACCGCTGACTGCGCCCGCCTGCGAGAGCCTGAAATCGATCGAGCCTACGTGGCTGGCACGCTATGACCTCGTGGAGCAACTTAGACAACATTTCTGGCAACGATGGTCGAAAGAATATATCTCAGAGCTCCAACAGCGAACAAAATGGAAGGACAACAGTGAGGACGGCACACCAGACCGCTTAGTTCTTATTAAGGAGGAGAATGTTCCACCACTCAGATGGAAACTGGGTCGAGTGACACGCATCTTTCCCGGGACCGATGGAATATCCCGTGTAGCTGAAATCCGTACGGCACACGGCATCATACGGCGATCCTTCTCAAAGATTTGCCCGTTACCCTTACAATAATGTATCCGCTATGTGCTCCGTTTACGAGTGCTTCGTGTTGGAAGACTACATCCAGGTGCTTCCAAGGCGGCCAGCATGTTGAAGTTCCATATAAGTACAGCGCCATCAAGTGGCATACGGCGACACTATATTTGGCGAATGAACATCGTGCGAGCTGCAGTGCTACCGGCGAGCTTCAACTTCACACTGACTCGCCTTTTCTTCTTCTGCGATGTTCTGTGCAGCCGAACGCATCGTTTTTTCTTTTCTATCACAAATTATTGTAAAAAATATACGTTTATGTTTTAAACCAATAATAAATCGTTTATTGAAGACGCCCTTGCCCCTCAATCAAAGGAATAGGGATAGCCTTTACAAAGACACAGAATCAAGCTCCCAAAATTTGAGAGATTGTAGACGTGTGACTGCCTAAGCATAGATGAATGCCCTGAGTGACCTATAGAGCCTGAGACAATCCATCCTAACTTAGTGTCTCGTATGGTAGGTTTATTTTTACCTAGGTTGATATGTGCAGAGCCTAGAATGTCCCAGAACACCTCAGCACCTACCAGTATGTCAACTGCTGACGAAATAAAAAATGTAGGGTCAGCTAGTTGTATGTGTGAGGGTAGAGGAATGCTACGAAAATCTATCGAAACAAACGGCACCTTTGCAATTTCAGGCAATACATAACAATTTATGTTTAACTTGTAATCACCGCTGCGTGATTCTAATGTTAAGTCGCAAGACTGTCTACTAACGGTAGTCTGATTGCAAATACCTGTCACCATGGAACTTGTGTCACGTCGCGGTAATCCCAGCTCATCACATAGCGTTTGAGTAACGAAATTGGCTGTGCTACCATTATCGAGGAGGATCCTGGCGTCTACCTTCTTGCCTCGGCTGTCCATGACTTTCACCAATGCTGTGGAAAGTAAAATATGCGAAGCAGTAATACGGTTGCAAGAAGTGTCACTAGACAAGGTTACATTTTCTGCAGTGCTAGGAAGTAAAGAAGGCGACGCACTTTTAAAAATGTCAGTGGATAGGGTAACACTACTAGGCAAGGGATCTCTAAAGTGGTTGGGTTTTAAATTATCAATATGTAAAAGAGTACTATGTCTACCCTTACAATATTTACAGCGAGACAATCTACATCGCTTAGTTGAATGCCCAGGACGTAAACAGTTAAAGCACAGTTGAAATTCTTTAGTTTTACTGATGCGTGTTTCGACAGGTAAATTACGAAATTCCTGACATGTATATAGTAGGTGTTCATTGCTACACAAAGGGCATTTTACATTTAAATTATGATTTTTTGTTCGAGTTAGATTATCGCTTTGATTAGTTTTAACTACGAATGTCTTAGGTTTAATGTCTATAAATTTACTACTGTAATCTCTAATTGATGTTTCATTGTAATCTAGGGTTTCTAACAAATCAGCCTTTTTACTAAATACTAATAAAGGAACAAAACTGTGAAAGAGAAGGAGATTTATCTAATGTGCTACGGTATTCCTCCCAATCTCTACTGGTAACGGAATCTAATTTAATTGACATCATATACACAATCAACATATCCCAGTATTCTGTAGGCTCATTCAATGTTTTTAAGGCTCTAATATTTATATTCAAACGTCTCAAGCCAAAACAAGATTCTTTTGAGAGCTTTTCAACATTAAATAACGCCTGCATATGATTATTAACTAAAAGCCGACTGTTATCATAACGATCACACAACAACTTCCACGCCATCTGGTAGTGCTCACTTTTAAAATTAATATTTTTTATGATTTCTAGTGCATCGCCCTTAAGCAAAGCACGAAGGTAGTGTAATTTGCTTATGTTATCAATGCTGCTACTACTATGTATTAGTGACAAATACGTATCTCTAAACTCAAGCCAGTACTAATAACCACCATCAAAACTAGGCAAGTCTATTTAGGTAAGCGTATAAAACCACGATGGTACGAATCACCTGTTTGTTTGCACTCCGAGTTTGCCACAGACCCAACGTCGTCTGTGGCCCTTGCGGTGGTCAAAACACTGCGTGCTTGCGCTGCCAATTGATGGAAGGGGTCCTCAAACATGGCTCGCTCCGTATATGCCTCGTCTGGCTTGTCCGAAAGCATTTCGATTTGCAACTGTAAAACATCAAATTCATCGTAAATGGCTTCGAATTTTCTCAAGCGCTCTCTAATTCAATGCATTGCAAATTAGAAACCGTATCACAGCCAAGAAGCACATTCATATAACCTCTAAAATGCGTTAATTTTGCTTTTAATCTACTGCGTTTTCTCACTAACAGTTGTAATTCTGATTCACTGGTCATATTGAATAGTTACCCACTCCTCCGCACCGATAACGGTAAAGAATACTGCAATAGCAATTTTGAAAAATTCCTTTCTAATCATGGTATTATTCATCAGACATCCACTCCGTAGACTCCAGAGCACAACGGCATGGCAGAACGAATGAACAGAAGACTAGTGGAGCGTTGCAAGATGCATGTTGTTTTATGCCAACCTGGAGAAGAAATTGTGGGCTCAAGGTTTAGCGACTGCTGCATACCCAAGGAGCACTTAGGCGTTACCGACATCAAATATGCAGCACTTATAGAACTTAGAGTTCTTTTGGAGACGTACAAGGGTGTCAAGAAAAGATTCTATATTTATAAGGTTGATTTACCAGTTATTATACAGCTCAAGCTGTACTAAATCTTTATAAAAGAATCCGCGTAAACTAAAGGTGTTAAAACGGAATATTAAAACTCTACTTTAAAACTTAAGGAATTTTTGACACTTTAAGCTAATGTTTATTATTCAAGCTGCACAGAGGCTGTATTTTGCATGTGATCACTTACTTACTACAGCTTTATGTGTTAATATGGTATCACTCTATACTTAATTCTGTATATTGGTATATGTAAACTCCTTTATAAAACTTATTATTATTGCGTAATTATACACCCTTGTAAGTGTTAGAGTTTTATGACTTCTGACAAATATGATGTTAAAACACCATAATAATAAATTAATTCTATAGTACAGCTTTAGTCTGTTTTATTGTCAGTCGTCTATCTTTGCAATAGTAAATAAACGTGTCATTCCGGATAAAAATATGTGGAAAAAAGGAAAAAGGTCCGGTGGAGTCAAAAGGAAGATTAAAAGAGAATATAAAAATATTACAAATTACCAACCAAATGAAACTAGTGATACTGAGTCGTCATTTATAGAGAATGAAAGAAAGTCGACGTCTTACGAAGGTTCCGCAGCAAAAACGTCAAACATTGATATTGAAAGTGAAAATTTTATAAAACCTTGGGAAACTGATAACGACATATTTTCATGCAGCAGTACAAGTAAAGAAGACGAAATTTACTGTTCCGTCGTAAAATTAAGGAATGGGCTATAGAAAGAAATATATCTCAAAAAGCTCTTAGTGATTTAGCAACAATACTAAATTGCATATTTCCGGGAATATTACCACGGGATGCTAGAGCAATTATAGGTACTGTCAGACAAATACATAATATCAAGACTATAGAACATGGAGAATACTGGCATAATGGCCTCCCTAAATCTCTACAGAAAGCATTAGAAAACTGGGTAGATGTTCCAAACAACGTAAAATTAAATTTCAATTTCGACGGTCTCCCAATATTTAAAAGCTCCAATAAAGAATTTTGGCCAATTTTATGTAATATATTTGAAAGACCTGATATAGAGCCATTTGTTATTGGTATCTATTTTGGAGTTGGAAAACCAAAAGAAATTGATCAATATTTCGATGATTTTGTAAAAGAAATAGGAAATTTAATTAACGAAGGAATTTATATCGAAGATAGAAAAATATCTATTGAAATTAGATGTTTTATATGTGATTCTAGAGCGAGAGCTTACATTAAAGGTACTTAAAGTATATAAAAACTTATAACAAATTACGGATTTACCCTATTTAAAAAAATCACATAGTAGGCTTAGTGATTATTTAATTTTCTAAGACTTTTTCACGTTTTCGCGGGAGACTATAAAGGTGATATGCACAGTTTGAAATTTACTTTTCGTTTTTACGCAATCGGTTTGTTATACTATACAAAATGTGGTTATATAAAATTATAAATGTGGCTTTATTCGTAGTTTCATTCAACCATAATTCGACTAAAATAATTCTTGTAATATTTAACTTTCAGGTGTATGTAACTTTAATGCAAAACATGGTTGCTTAAAATATGTCACAGTAGGAGAATACTCATACTTATCACATACAGTGACATTTCCTGAAACTATTTGCCGCCCTAGAACAGACCAAGAATTTCGAGAAAAAAAAGTATGGGCCTCACCATAAAAAAGATTCTCCTCTACTGAAGTTGCCTGTTGATAGGAATAATGAAGCGGCTATTAGTTGGTTGGCGTAACGGTAATTTTGGAAAATATATTACCAAATGGAGTGCCAGAGATACCGAAACAGTTTCAAATTTTCTTATTAAACGCAAATTGCCATCTGAAATTCATAGGTCAGTAAGAGGATTTGACTGTCTTTCTCATTGGAAAGCATCAGAATATAGATCTTTTTTTACTTTATTTGCGAATTGTCATACTTCCAGACGCATTACAACACGATGCATTTTCACATTTCCTGGCATTTTTTTGTGGTATTACAATTTGCTCTAGCAAAAACTATAATCATTTTCTGCCATTGGCAAAAGAGCTTCTAAAATATTTTGTTGAGCAAAAGTCTTTATAGACTTTTATGGATCAGATTATATAACTAGCAATGTCCATAATGTAGTGCATCTCACAGATGAAGTACAACGATTTGGTCCACTTCATACATTTAGTGCTTATCCTTTTGAAAACAAGCTGTATTTGTTAAAAAGGATGCTAAGGCATGGCAACAAACCTCTTGCTCAAGTAGCAAAAAGATTGAGTGAAAATTCAGGATTAGAAATGAGCAAGAGCAGACAAAATCAGCAAATCACATATGTTGAACCCTTTGTTACTACCAATAGCAGAAAACTAAATATACTACATTTGAAAGATTTTAAAATTTCTTTGAAACCACAGGATAAACATTTTATATATTACAATAGTGACATTTTGGAAGTGACAAAAATAGAAACAACAGAAAAATAGCAGTGAAATAAAGATAATTGGCTATAAAATTACTGGCTTAATCGACGTCTTTGAAGAGCCAATTAAATCATCATACTTAACAGCTTCGCTGCCGAGCACGCACCGGTGCGGGGAAGGGGGTGTGGCGCGTGGTGCCGGCCACGCACCGGTGCGGGCTAGCGTCTATGAAAGGGGAATGCCCATTTTCGGCCATGAAACGCCCAACAATTTGCTTTTGTTGGAAAAAAAACATCTTATTTTCTATTTATTAATTGGGGTATTCATTTATCCTGACAGGTCTGCAACATTTAAACAGAAAATAAAAGTACCGAAAAGATAAAAGTGAAATTACGTTTATCCGTATTTCATTGGTTTCTGACAAAATATTAAGTGTTCCCAATTACTAATTTTACTATTTTTGGGACTGACATTAATATTTATTTTAATATTACTTGAAACTAATTGCACAAAACATCTTATAAATTCTACTTTTAAAACAAACAAAATAAATAAGCAAAATGGCGGTTTGTGTCAGCGCTACTGAAGTTAGCAAACGTGTTCTGGCCGAAAACTGTGTCAGCGCTAGTAAGCGCTCATAAGCGCTTCCTAGCGCTATTTTCTGCCAAACACAGCCATTATTTTATAGCTATATTATTCGATTTTCGGTAATTATAATGATTTCGTTATGTTAGTGCTAATATTATTTATTTATTTATTTTAATAGAGCTAGGGCAGACTTTAGAAATATAAACGTAGGCTCCGAAAATGTTAGGGAATTTCCTATTTTAACTTACAGCGACTTAGTACTAATTGCTTGTGGTACATACCAATTAAAGCAAGGTCGCTCCTATTATGGTGAGCATATAAGAGCTAATGGTTGCTACCACATAGAAATATGTAATGACTATAGGAGCAGCATTATGGAAGGAATACACCTTAGTCCTAACTGCTCTTTACTTAGGGCTAGAATCGAAAGTCGACACATCAGTCGAAAAATATATTTTAAATATATTTTAATTAGTGGCAATGATTCTGGCAGAAGTGCAATTAAAAAGTATTGTTGTAACTGTATTGTTGGGCGTCGAACGGTAGGATGTTGTGCCCATATAATGACAGTAATATGGTATTTGGGTTGGGCACGACATCAAACAAATATTTTTCCTCCGGCTCAATTCCTGGATGATGTACTTAATTGTGTATGACACAAATGATGTATGATCATAAAATACCTAACAACTACATATAACTTGATATTGTATGTGAGAATAACAATAAAATGATGAATAAGGAAAAAAACTGTAGTTATTTTTGAAAATTAAAATCATTTTATATCTTAAAAATCCCGACTTTTTTTAATACCAATTCCTTAATCATTTCATTCTTTAAATTGTATATTATCGTTTCCATTTGCTTTTATATGTGTGCACCTAGGGCCAAAGTGTCTATGGGTAGTGGGCATGCCCCTTTCCTACACTCAGTGCGCCGCCGGCATCGGGCAAGACACGTTTTGTTTGTAGTGGCACTGTGCTTGAAATTCCGAACTTTCGTAACGTGTTTTTGGTTTTTTGATAAGTTGGACGGTTGTATTTGCGTGGACGAAATAAAAAACAATAAAAATGGATCCCGGTGAAGGAACTTCTGATTCTAATAGAATTAATAGAAAGCGAAAACAAATGTTTACGATTTTAGAGGACAGTGATATAGAGGAGGAATTGTTCGCTGATCACTCGGAAGACGACTACCAGCCTAGTGAGGAGGAGTCAGCGTCTGAAAGTGAAGGTGAGGTGCAACTTTACAATATTGAATTACGTCCTCCGGGACATCGAACATCCTCGCCCATAGCTCAAGATCAAGACCTGCAGGGTAATTCGCCTTTTGTCACTTCATCACTAGACAATCAAAGTCAAGTCCAGGCATATCAGCCCTCTACAGCAGGCTCAACTTCTGTATGGACAACTACGGGAGACCTAAATAAATTTGATTTTACAAAATCTAATGAATTTTATGGCGAAGTAATGGGAGTCGAGCCTATTGATTACTTTAATTATTTTTTCAATGACGATTTGTTCACGCTGATTTGTAGTGAGACAAATGCCCAGGCTCAAAGATTATTAGATGCTCATAAACGGCCACGAAATGAGGAAGAACCAAATAGAGGTAGAGATTATTCGAGAATTACCTCTTGGAAAGATGTGACCGTCCCTGAGATGAGAATTTTTCTCGGCCTCTTATTCCACATGGGGACTATACCTCTGAGTCGTCTAAATGATTATTGGAAAACAGATAGACTATTTTCAATACCGACTTTTGCTCAGCAAATGAGCAGAAACAGATTTCTGCTTATAATGAGGTGTCTACATTTTACCTCTGAGTTAGAAAGTAAGGACCCCTTATTCAAGATAAGAAGTCTCATTGATTATTTCAACAATAAAATGATTGAATGCTATTATCCGGCTGCCCAATTATCTCTAGATGAGAGTATGGTGCTGTGGAGAGGGCGACTGAGCTTTCGGCAATTTATAAAAAACAAACGCCACAAATACGGCATAAAACTATATATGTTGACAGAACCAGATGGCTTGATATTAAAATTTCGAGTGTATGCAGGTGGGAAAGACTCAGAAGTAGCAGGGAAGGGCCATGCTGAAAAAGTAGTCATGGAACTACTTCATGAAAAACTAAATTGTGGTCATGAATTATATATGGACAATTTTTACAACAGTTTTGGTTTAGCAAAGAAGTTGCTTGATAATAACACGTATTGCACGGGCACTCTACGCAAAGATCTGAAAGAAAATCCTCGAGAACTTATGAATAAAAAATTGAAAAGAGGGGAAAATTATTCAATGTTTAGAGAAGGAGTTCACGTTGGCGTGTGGAAAGACAAACGTATTGTGCCCTACATTACTACACAATACGAAAACAGAATGGTTCCAGTTGCAAATAAACGTGGTCAAGTTACACAAAAGCCAGAGGCTATTTCAGAATATAACAATTACATGTCAGGAGTGGACAGGCAAGACCAACTTTTGGCGTACTATCCTTGCGAAAGAAAAACTTTACGGTGGTATCTAAAGGTAGCCATCCACACATTTCAATTACTCTTGTTGAACTCTATGAAAATGTTCAACAAATATTCAGGGCAACGTAAAATGTCTCGACTACGATTACCGATTGAGTGTAATAAATGCTCTTCTCCCTGAGAATTTACCACCTGATAGAAGTCGGCGTTCGCTCCGTCATCAAATAAAAAAAGCCACTGAAACTACTGCAAATGGGCGACTCAAACGTAAAACATGCCGCCAGTGCACTAAAAATAAAAAACGTACTGACTCTCCGTGGTATTGTGACACCTGTCCTGACAAACCTGGACTTTGTGTGTCATGTTTTGACAATTATCACTTAGAACTTGGTGTATGACTGTAAAGTGAACTGTGTATAACTAATGTGAACTGTGTATAACTAATGTGAACTGTGTATAACTAAATGTGAACTGTGTATAACTAATGTGAACTGTGTATAACTGTATCGTGAACTGAAATGTAAACTGTATTCCTTTTTGAAAATGTTTTTTTTTATTGTTTATTTCGTAAGAGTGATGCAAGTTTTTATTATATTTGATTTATATCAATACCAAAGTGTAATGCCATGTCTAGGTAGGGTTCAAATTAGAAAGAGCTTTAGTTTTGTTTCCTTTTTGAAATTGTTTGTTTTATTGTTTATTTCCTAAGAATAATGTAAGTTTTTATTATATTTGATTTATTTCAATGCCAAAGTGTACCTAGTGCCATTTCAAAATGGTTTTTTCTTTGTAGTTTATTTTGTAATAGAAGTGCTAGTTTTATTATATTTGATTTATATAACAAATAACTGTATTTTATTCCTAATAACCCACAAAATATGACAAGAACTGACAACGCACCCGTGCGTTCTTCGACATTGGGAATGCCCATTCCATTCCCAGTGCCAAGCACGCACCGGTGCGGTGCAGTTTTCCATCTCGCTCAAAATACAGTAAAATACCCAAATATATTAAATAAATATAATAATAATCTTAACCAATCACTTTTAAAGTCAATCAAACAAAAAACACTTTTGGCCCCGAGGGTAAGTTTCTACTTTCCATGCGGCAGCGAACCTGTAAACATTAAAGCCAAATTATCTACTATCAAGCGGACAGAAACCGTAGTTAGTTCTAAAGATATAAAATCTAAATTAGTATGTACTGAATACAAAAATTACTTATACTTTATACCCCTTTTGCATACAGTTTAAATTAATTAAATTTAAGTTTAAAAGAGAAATAAAACACTTTGTAATCAAGAAAATGAGTTTTTATTTTTAATTTTTGCAAAACCCGCAGATGTTCAAAGAACTATAAACAAACACCACTGGACATAATTTGGTGTCTTATGAACAATCACAGTCACGAGATTACGTGTTTTGTTCTTATATGCTAACTTATCTATAAAACACTGTCGCAAGGACATTATCAAATAGTTTCTTTGTTATACTTACTTACTAGGTAAGCAATAAAAACAGTCACATAATTTGGTGTCTTAAGGACAATCACAGTCACGAGATTACGTTTTTTTATAAATGCTAAGAGTATCCGCATAATACACACCCCACCTGCAAATTCAGTTTCTGCAATCAACACCTGTCGTTAGCCAAGTAAGATTTAAATGTAGTTTGTAAACGTAAGCACTCTTAGAAAGCTAGGTAACCAAAAGTTTTTATGATAAACTTAGATTGGGTTAAGTTAATAAAATAAAATTATTAACGATAACATTGCCCGATAAGATAAATGAAAATGTAGTTATTAAGATACAGATTTTTTTCTGATGGGTGATCTAACAAAGGGACTCTTCCTTCTCCTCGTCTTCTTCTCTTTCCTCTCGTTCATCTTCAGTGGTATTTTTTGTTTCATTTGTAGCGTCGTCGTCTGCAACAATCATGACGCTTTCAACTTGGTTGGTGGTTTGGTTTGTTTGATTGGAATTTTTAAGTGTATCTTTTTGTGTTCTCCTACGTTTTGTTGATGCTCTTTCATTCTTGCTGAGTTTTCTCTTTACAGAATTTTTAAGAACAGTTTTCATTATTTTCAATGGTATAAGTTTGGTCCCAGATATGTATCAGTTCGTAGTAAAACTTAAGGACGTTTTTATAAGCCTTGAGAGGATTTTTTACGTTATCACTAGTACCTGTACTACCACGTCCACGTACGTACGTCCAGAAACAATTGCATAAGAAATCACGAGTAAAAAACATATCTAATATTTTGTATGCAGGGGTTCCCCCTCTTCCATCCGATTGTGAACATACGAAAGAGTATTGCTTCAGCAGTTTATTTTTTTGCTGCTTGTCAGTTTAAAGTGATTCCAATTCTTCTAGCTCTTTAACTGAATCAATAGGTTTTATGACAAAAGTATCATTTTCAATCTCGTTGGATTTGCCCAGTGTAACCACGTCTGTATTTTTAGTATGGTCACACTTGGAAAATTCGTAATCTATTTGCACTGATAGACTTGCCAATTTGTGTAACATTTTTTTCTGGTTGTCCATTAGAATATTTATTGTTTGTGTCATATTTATTAGATTGTCTAAAATCAATTTTAGGTAATTTTCAATCTGATTCACATCAGTGTTTTGCTGTATTTGTGTTGGAATTTATGTTTCGAAATTAATATTTTGTGTTGCCACATCAGAGTCATTTATATATTGAATAACGTATTCAGCTGCAGTTGTTGGAAGAACCGGTGTGGATGATGTAGCTGTAGATGAAGTTAATGACTTCTCTGGTTGATTAAGTGCCTGAAATCACACATAAAATGGATTAATGATGTTTTTGTCAATCGCTATGCAAACATTTTGACTTATACGTGTGTAAGCCGCGAGCGATGTAAACGGCGAAATCTAAAAATTGCTAGCGATATATTATACATGGTTTTTCATTTTGAATACGTATCCCTAATGAGCTGTACAATTTATGTTTTGAAATACAGCTGATATACAGCCTAAATATTAAAAATATTCTAATATAATGCCTATTTAAAGGCAATAGCTGTACAATGGAATCTAAAAACTGCGTAGTAAAGCTACAGGACCTATAATACCCTCCAGATATACTTTAGGCTGTTTAATATTTATCGCCATTTTTAAATAAACAAAAACAAAACATAATAAGGTAGTGTCGCCGATGATCGCCCAGCTCCTAGGATAGCCAACTTTAAAAAAAATACAGTTATGATTATTCGAAACATTTGAAATTTCGCGGGTTTATGCTACTAGTACCATAGACAATAGTGCAAGTGTGTTTCATTACCGGCGAGTCGCCATTTTGAAGACAAATGACAGTTTGCTTGGTTATGTCAAGACGATACACGTTTTATAACCTCCATTATCTAAATCCTTTTGAAAATTAACAGATTTAAAACAAATATCTTTGCTCTAAACTGTGAAAATTCATATTTAATCTATTTATCAGCGAATTACAAGTGAGTGTTATTATTTCATTTCCTTTTTTGTATTTTTACGAGATTATACTCAACCCGGGTGTAATTTCCTATCATGGCCCATAATATAATTCCCAAACATAGCCCGGGCCTTTCTAGGATTATTGAAATGTAGTGTTAGTATATTTTTGTGTTTGTATGTTTGTTTTTTTTAAGTTTGTCTGCGCATGTTTAGGAAACTATGTTGGATTGTAATAAATCTTGAATTAGGTACCTATAGTCCAACTTAAAAATAGTGTAAGTTTTAACAAAATCGGTTTAGTGGTTGTTGAGATTGAATAAGCATGTATTAAATTTGAAGTCAGCAATTTTTTTTTTAAATTACTTTTTAAGGTACTAAGTTTTTGTTTGTTTTATTCTTTTTTTTATCGCAGATTAAAATGGAGCCTTCTACTAAAAAACGGCGCGGGGAATGGACAGAAACACAGTTGAAATCCGCCCTTCAAGCAGTAAAAAGCTGCCAAATGTCACAGCGAGAAGCTGCTGAAACATATGGCATACCGAGGGGAACATTAAGAAACCACATAGAATCTGGTTCCATGGAGAAGATAACTGGTCGTGTCCCTATTCTTAATAAATCACAAGAAAAGGATTTATGCAAAAGGATAATTAGACTGTCTCAGATAGGAATGCCATTAACTCCCAAAATTGTTCGGAAGCAGGCTTACGAATTTTGTAAAGCGAATAATGTACCGAATCTTTTTAGTGATAAAAAGAATATTGTTGGAAAAAAATGGCTCACAAATTTTGTGAAACGCAATCCAGAAATATCGCTACGAAGGGCTCAATTGTTAAATCCCGCCAGAGCACAAAAACTCAACAAGCCAATAGTTTTAAAACATTTTGAAGCCCTAAAAGACATTTACGATGAGTTAAATATTTCCACCCACCCGGAACGCCTTTATAACATGGACGAAAGGGATGTCGTCTAACACTACACCACCAACAGAAGGTTTTTGCAGCAAAAGGAACCAACAGGAACAACGTCGAACAACAACAACCAAAAGGAAGCAAAAGGAACCAATCTTGACTGACAAAGTGCACTCTGCACTTTGTCAGTCAAGAACATGCAGAAAATGTCACAGTCGCTATGTGTGTAAGTGCAACGGGCAACACTGTGCCACCTATGATTCTATTTAAGGGCAAAAGGTTGAGACCAGAATTTTGTGACAATTTACCACCTGGTAGTTTAGTCAAAATGGCTCCAAAGGGCAGTATGACGACCGAACTTTTTGTTGATTTCATACACCACTTAGGGCAGAATAAATCTCCAGGAAAATGCCTACTAATTTTCGATGGGGCCTCCTCACATTTAGACGCAAGAATCGTTGACGCAGCTGATGCCCATGATATTCTACTCTATTGCTTGCCTTCAAATACGACTCATGAGCTTCAACCGCTGACAAATCGGTTAATAAGTCGTTCGAACATTTTTGGGATGAGGAGGTTTTGTGGTATGCATATCAGCATCCAGAACGTAAATTTTTTACAAAATTTTGGTCTAAGTGCATGACCAAGGACAATATAATCAGTGGGTTTCGAGCTACCGGCCTCTTCCCGTACGATCCCAGTGCAATTCCTGAAGAAGCGTATGCACCTTCAGTACTTACACTAATGCCCGATCCTAAGATGGCAAGTTCCTCAAGAATGCCTGATTCAGTTTCTAATTCATCACCTTCAAGAGATTCTATTCCCGGCAGTCCTGTTATGTACCCAAGATGCGACAATCATTCGGATGAAAATTTTGAAATCGTGAGAAAGAGGACAGGAATTTATCACCATCAATTTTAATTCACGATGATGATGTATCCCCAAATCATGCAAATTACGTCGAAATCGTTGAATCTTATCCGCAATCTTCAACTTTTGTCAAAAAATTAGTTGATTATAGCTCCTCTTTTGAAGATCTTAACATGGACAACTTGGAGAATCAAGATCCGATTCAAAAGCTACCTGTTTTGGAGAAATATAGAAGTACAGAGTGATAATATGAACTTATATACATACTTATATACTTGTAATAAAAGGCTATGCTCAGAAAAGAGGCACTGACTATGAAGAAACATACTCTCCAGTTCTCAGGTATACTACTATCCGTTATTTATTTGCCCTAGCAGCCAAATATGAGCTACAAATAGAACAAAAACGATGCAGTGTCAGCCTTGCTCCAAGGAGAAAATGATAAACAGATTTATATGCAGCAGCCAGAACAATATAAACAAGAATCTCAGGTATGCAAGCTACATAAATCCATATATGGCCTCAAGCAGGCCAGCAGATTGTGGAACACTAAACTGAAAAATGCCTTGCATGAGTTAGGAATGCAACAATCAAAAACAGATCCTTGTGTCTACCATAATGCTGAGAAAAATACATTTATAGCTGTCTGGGTTGACGACTTAATACTATTTACTGCTCAAGAGTAAACTAAAATGTTATTGAAGGAAAAATTAAAACAACATTTTGAAATGAAAGATATTGGCCCAGCGAGTCAATGTGTGGGTCTACATATTACCGGAGACAAAGAAAAGGTAATGATAGATCAAGAAAAGTACATAAAATAAATTTTGGTACGGTTCAGAATGTCAGACTGCAAACCTGTGAAAACGCCATTTGAAGTTGGTATGAAAGAACATGGAAAAAAGCGTACCCACCCATGTAGCAAATTGAAATTGGTACCATTAGAAAGGCTTTAAAATATAAATATATACAACTCTGTGTAAAAAGTATCGGGAATATGTCAATAAAAAGACCCGCGTAAAAGAGGTCGTTCTAATTTTTTTACTGCATGTTGGTAGCACTGTACTGATTAAGCGCGCAAGTTTGAGCGGGATCTGTCATTTAATTTGTTTTAAACTACACTTTTTTTTGGTGATAGTTTTGAGTCCTCGGCGATTTTTACAATGGAAAATATTGTTGAACAAAGAGTGTGCCTTAAATTTTGTGTTTCGAATGATATTTCTTGTGGTGAATCACTAAAAATGTTGCGAAATACCTACGGCGAATCGTGTATATCGAAAACAAGGGCTTATGAATGGTATAAGGCTTTTAAAGAAGGCCGAGAAGTAGTAGTAAACTTGCCTCGTTCTGGTAGACCTTCAACCGCTACGACCAAAGAAAACATCGACAGAATCAAGAAGCTAGTGCTCGAAAATCGACGTATGAGTCTGAGAGAGTTGGCTAGTGAGGTGAACATATCTTTTAAGTCCGTCCACAACATTCTCATTGACAATTTAGGCATGAAACGCGTCGCCGCTCGACTAGTTCCAAAAGAGCTTTATTTTGTTCAAAAAGCGCAGCGAAAGCATGTCGCTGAAGACATGGTTTCCCGAGCTTCTACGGATCCGACCTTTATGAAACGTATAATAACTGGCGACGAGACATGGGTTTATGAGTACGACATGCAAACAAGCCAACAGTCTTCAGAATGGCGTCTCGAAAACGAGCCGAAACCAAAAAAACCGCGGCAAAGTCGCTCCAAAATCAAGGTGATGCTGACAGTTTTTGGAACGAAGTTCTTGATTTGCGATTAAAACAAATTACTGCAAATCATAATGTTGATTTTGGCGGCATTGACGTCATTTTAATTGGTGATTTACGCCAGGCTCCACCAGTAAGGGCAACATTGATATATAAACCTATTAAAACGAGAATGGTTGGTCCACATTTATGGCGAGGTCTTAAATTTTTTGAACTAGCAAGTCATGAGACAGGCTAATGCTGCATTTTCATTTATACTTACAAAGATTGGCAATGGTGAAGTTTTGGAACAGTTTCAATTAGAAATTATCGAATCAAGATTTTTCAAAAAAGAAGAAACTCGACAATTAAGTCCTCATGGTGTTCGTTTATTTTATACTAATGTCGCTGTAGACAGTTACAACAATTCTATTTTGGATATAATAACTGGAACTAAAAATCAAGAACAAGAAGCTTCTTTTAGATTACAACTACACAAAAAATCTGTCATCGATACTGGGGGATTACCTTACCAAATCACTTTTGTAAAAGGAAAGTATTATCTTATCACAACAAATATTGATGTAAGTGATGGATCAGTTAATGGTACCGTTGGTAAATTAATTCTCCTAGACTTCAATGAGGACAACGTAGTTTGCAGAGTTTGGCTCGAATTCTGTGGATCAGCAAAGGTTGGACAAAAAGCAAGAAAAAAAGCTGCTTTACTAGCTGTCCAAAGCAAAGTTAATAATGCTGCTGTACCTATTGAATGGCGAACATCCAACATAACCATGACAAGGAATAAAGCAGTTACTGTTAAACGTAAACACTTTCCCATAATTTCTGCTTGTGCTATGACTATACATAAGTCACAAGGTGGAACATTTGATCAAATTGTTTACGAGTATGACAAAATACATCCACAACAACTTGTTTATGATGCTCTCTCTCGTGTAACAAGCATCGAAGGTTTATTTATCGTTACATTTGATGATGATGAAACTAAATTTCGATTTCATCATAATCGAGTACAAGCTTCATCAACAATATCTCTAGTACAAGAGTTTCAGAGATTGTCATTAAATAAGCTTGAAACGAAGGCAAAATCTGTCATTGATTTCATTACTACAGATAAAGGCATTTCATTGTGTACGTTCAACGTCCAAAGCCTTCGTAAACATTCAGTTGATTTAATAGACTCTGTTACAGAAAAAACGAACATTTTGTTATTATCAGAGACATGGTTGGACAATCGAGAAGAATGTGATATACCGAATTTTAATTGTATAACCCACTTTAAACGTGATTTTGTTCGTTCAGTTGGAGTTGCGATATATCACAACATAAATGATACGACCAATCTTGTAACACCAAATATGTCGGTCATAATGAACAATATTCGGGACTTGCACGTAAGACGTACAAGTGTTGCAGATTTATGTGCAGCAGAGTGTGTAATGGAAAACGGTGTTACCTTAATCATGGCAGTCATATATGTCTCACCAAATAACAAATTAATAGATATTCAGGAGTTCATTCATCGAGCACTGCTAGAGTATTCTAAAGATGTATCTCGAACGCTTAGCAGATACAACAAAAATTTAGATAAAGTTCCACTCATTTTAGCCGGTGATTTTAACATCAACTTCAGTAATGAAAAATCAAAACCATTGCTACAGTTTCTAGAGGAAGAATTTGATTTAAGAATTAACAATAATCCAGCAGAATCAACAACAAAATATAATACTACCATTGATGCAGTTTTTTCAAGACATTTAAATAAAATAGAATCCCAAACATATGTTTCCTACTTCAGTTACCACAAGCCAATTATTACGAAAATTGAGCCTACTGATTAAGTTTATATAACATTATATTTGTTAATAATAAAAAAAAAAATTATAACTTAAAAAAAAATATATATTACAATTCCTTCACTAATTAATCGAAAGGAACTTCGTTCCATCCGGGTGTCCCTTGACACCTCTCAAGTTTTTATTTTATTTATTTCTTAAAATGTATATTTGTAAATATAAAAACATACACACACATATACACATGTGCATAGACGTGCATATACACATACATACATGCACAAACACATAAACATACATGCACATACCCTGCATGCACACATACGCACACACACGAATATTATGTGCATATAGAATTGTTTTTATCCTTATTAGTTATAATAATAATATTTTAGTACAATAATAATGTATTAACTAATAAGTAGCTGCTATGTGTTTCTTCAATGCCGACCCTCCCGATATTCCATATCCAGTAACCCCTCCTTTCACCCCCACTCCTTCCCTACCCGACCAACCCTCAACCCCTTCCAACCCTTTAGAACAGTTTGCCAATGTGATCTGCAATGCAGCGGTCCAAGATAATTGCCCTCCCGCTACAAACTCAGGTAAACGACATGTGAACGATGAGGTAAGTACCCACCCTCTTAAACGTAGCCCTAATCAAATAAGAAGCCCGCTTGGTCGTGACAAGTACACGACAAATGATACTGGTCCCTACATAATATAGGCTACATTGTGCATGTTTCCCGCGTGGAGACCCAATTAGGTTCTGGCACAACTCTCCATCCTGTCCCTTTGGTGTTTTCCTTTTCAAAAATAAAATTAATAATGAGGTTAGAGATAGCGTCAAAAAAGTAGGTCGTAACAGGGTGTCAGTACAGTTTGCATGCCCTCAGGATGCCAACTCATTTTTAATAAACCGTTGCTAAAAAAAAACGTGTATTCTGTGTGATCAGATAAACCTGACTTGTACTTTTCTTAGTGGAATGACGGATATCTTAGGTAGAGAAATATTGTCCTGTCAATGAAAAATGAAAAAATATAACATTAAAAAACTGGCAATAAAAAAACTTATTATAAAACAGAAAAATCACTATATAGTGGCAATAATATGTGATAAAAGCTGCAGAAAAACTTAAAGAGTTGTATAAAATCAGAAAATACTGAGAGATAAACATTAGTAGATAATTTTATTATAATAACGGAAAAAGAAGTACCGACTACAATCAACAAAAGAGTACTGGCATATCAATTTACCCAAAAAAGACAAAAAATTCAATATTTGTTTAGAACATATGACGAATGGATTTCTGTTGAAATTTCAAAATACACTAATACTAATCGAAATTTTCAATAGACGAGGAGCTGGTGAAATCAAATAAAAAAAAACTAACTAAGACTAAGAAAATAAAGAGTTGGTGGTTCACTCATTTATTTTAGAACATGGTGAAACTTATGAACGTAAGAAGACCGCAATTCTTACTAGTAAGTAATTACAAGGGTCAAACCTGTTGCCAGATTTATAGATAGGAATAACTTTAGCTATCTATAGGCTTCTAGGGAAAGTACTTATTTTAAAACTTTCATTGATGCACAACGTTAGTTCTTCTAATATTAAGTTTTTGATACATTTAATCGCTTTAGTGCTTATACCATCGATACCAGAGCCAGTATTGGGATCCAATTTGTCTATTATTTTTATTATTTCATCAGTAGTTGTCGGTTTTAAATGGTTTAGTTCAGTTGCATCACTAATTACAGCAATGGTTTTTGTGTCGTATTTATTAATTTTGTATTTATTCTTAATTTGGTTTGCTGGGGTTAGGGGTAGTCAGAATTTTCAAAAAATCGATATTTTTTTTTTGCATTTTCTTAAAGTATAATATTTTAAAAATATTGTGTGAAAATTTGAAGTGAATCCGACAAATTCTTTTCGAGTTATTTAACAATGACCAAAGGACGCTCGGGTGCTACGTGGCATTCGAGAGCAGGTAGCTAGAAACAGCTGCAAGCAACCGACGATAACACCCGAGAAGGTCGATTGCAACGTAGGCACCAGCAAATCGATATTTTGGAAGCTGCTATGACGGCTGAAGAGCTATTATATGGTCCAGGAATAGATGACTCAGTGTAAGTTATTAAATAATTCTTATAATTCGACATAAATCCATAGCAAAACTTTAAATGCGTTTTTCTCAAAACTATGTTTTCTGAACTGGTGATCACTGTAACTTAAAAACTGCTCGGTAGATTTCAATAAAATTTCTTGTACTTTTGAAATACATTAAAAACTCGTGCCTGATCGAAGGATTTCTTTTTTTTTCAAAAATTTCGATTTTTTTTAACAATAAACTGTCGGTTCTTTTCTCGAAAATTTGAAAAAAAATTCCTGAGGCCGCCATTTTGTTAATTTCGAAAAAAAAAAAAAAGCTTCGATCAGGCACAAGATTATCTATTAATAAAACTATTTTTTCTTGTCCGATTGATTTTAGATGAATCTCCAAGGACTTATGATGATCACCGCAAAGGACTTCGGGAGGAACGGGCTCTACAAAAACAGCGATAACTTTTTGAATTATTAATTATTTTTTTTGAAATTTTCGTGAAGTCAAATCGAAACGTGTTCTAATAAAGATATGTTTTTATTTTTGTCAAATAAAGTAATTAACTACAAAAAAATTTTTTATTGAAAATCATCATTTTTTCAGGCCTCTGAGTACCCCTAACCCCTTAAGCTGAGCCAATCGTTGAAAAGTAGGTATTGAGTTGTTCGCTGATTTCAAGTTCATCTGTGACAATGTTAGTATCAATGACACTTTACGAGGCTTTGTCATACGTTCTTCAAAACATTTTATATAATATTCACTTTTTGCCCTCTGTAATGTGTTTCTACCCTAGCTTTATATATATATATATACTTATACAGTTTAGTGTAGTCAAAATGATAACAATTACCCAGTTTTAAACCTTTAAAAATACTGTTTGCGCGTGGATCTGAACGCACGGGACCTCGCGCTGCGGGGTGCGGGGAGGCGAGCCGCCTCCCGCGCCGAGTCGACGCGACGAACGTTTTGTTAGACAAATTCATGACACTTGCTTTTTTGGATCGCCGGACCGAGCGGCCATGTTATCAGAGTTTAGAACCGAATAAATTACTTATAAAATACAGTCCACTTATTATTGAAGACTCTCAGACAGTTGGTCAAGAAGAGCCACGGCATTCATTAAGCAAGTCGAAGATTTTGCGAAGTCCGAAGAATTCCATTGCGTCGTTTGATCGGCGATTCAAATACCTACGACCAGGGCGTGGCGTCACCCGTCTGCAACGACTTCAACCAAGGCAGCGGCGAGAGCATCAGCATTCCTGAGCTACGGACGGCACGCTGTGAGTTCGCTCCAAGTCATTCCTTACCTACCTAAACCTATTTACTCAATTTTTCAATAAAAAAAAAAAGTTCTATCCTAAATTTGAGTGAGCATGACATTCTAATTCCTTTACACCCATTTCTTGGTTTTCCGTTTACCAGTGCACGCTTTTTCACACATATTTGCTACAACTATTATAGTATTTTGCATCCGCGGCGTCGGCGTCGCTCAAGGTCAAAGTCCGCCCGGCCGGCCATTTTGTTACAACGCTGTACTGCGTATTATACATATTGCAATTCAATTTGAGCACGTTCTTTGTTTGCGAAGTTTACATATTTTTTTTTTGTTTTTATTCTTTCAAAGTGTAAACATATTAATGAGAAAATTTTAACAAACATAGCATTTCCTAAGCCACGAAGGTTTATAACGAATGCTAAGGGTTAGTCTCGATCGTTACAAAAAAATTCAAAAAAAAAATAATAATAACAAAAGAATAATAATAAGAAAGTTCTGAATACAGTATAAAACAATATTTCATAAATAAAAAGCGAACAGATAAAACAAGAAATAAAATATATATGATTAATTTTGATTAAAAAGTAATGGCCGTACTTTAGATTTAAAGTTCACCGGCGTCAGAATATCTCTCAATTCGGAGGGTAGTTTGTTAATAAATCTGGGAACTAAGTATTCGGTTGTTCTTTCACCGTATATATTATTTGTTGTCGCTCGACTGATTTCGCACACAAGATTCCGAGCAGCAGCCCTTGTATATACATCGTGTGTTTTTTGTTTGTTAAATGTATTGGTGAAAAAGTTTTCTTTTAGTAAATTATATTTAAATTGTGTTTGGATCGGGAGGATTTGACAGTGTTTAAAAAGCCCACTGTCATCGTTATAAAATTGCTTTTTAATTTTTGCTGGAACGATAGTTCGCAAAATTTTTCGTTGTAAGTTATATATTTTTTTTAAATATGTGTTAAAGGTACGACCATAACTACTCAATCCATACTGGATATAGGATTCAGCCATTGAGTTGTATAACATTCTTTTGACTTTAAAGGGTATTCGGTCTTTGAGCAGCGTGATGTTTGCAAGGAACAGTCTGAGTTTATCACATACGTGTTCTATATGGTTACTCCAATTTAGCTTGCTGTCAATAACTAACCCCACATAAGTATGTGTCGTTACGGTTTGTATGGTGGTGCAGTTACATGGATCGTTGAATGACGTGTGTAAGCAGTTGTGGTTGTGTGCACGTATGTCTTTGAATTGAGATTTATCCAGGTATGGAGATTTAATATGCAGTAGTTTGGTTTTATCAGCATTCAACACCAGACCGGCATCATGGCACCACTTTAGAACTGTATCGAAGTCGGACTGTAAGAGTTCTGCGGCCTTTTGCGCATTCTGGTGTGCTGCAACGAGACAGGTATCATCGGCAAATTGATAACAAGAACTCCATTTCACACACTTGGCTAGGTCGTTTACGTATGTCAAAAAGTGAAGAGGCCCCAATACAGATCCTTGCGCCGTGCCTTCTGTAACTGTAATATGGTCGCGGATCCCACATTTGTCTAATTTACTGATTAATAGTTTGTGGTCTAGTGTGTCAAAAGCGCGGGAAAAGTCTATAAAAATAACTAGGACATGCATTCTGTTATTTAGGAACATGTTTACTTCATCTGTAAACTTCGATAGCAGTTCGTTTGTTCCTTTACCAGTTTGAAATCCGAACTGTTTATGGTATAGGATGTCATGTTTTTCATAGAATCGCCGTACCTGTAGACACACAGACTTCTCCACTATTTTATCTATAGAAGATAATAAAGTTATCGGCCGATAGTTGAGGTAATTTACTTTTGAACCCTTCTTGTGAACCGGTCTTACACAGCCTACCTTCAGTTGATCGGGGTATAAACCAGTACTCACGCTACAGTTTATCAGGTCAGCAATAGCACCCGAGATGTTTTCAGCTATTTGTTTAATATGAGATATTTTAATATTGTCGAGTCCTGGCGACTTGTTGGGTTTTAAATTATTAATGACTTTAAGTACTTGTTCACTAGAAACTTTTTGATAAAAAATACTTGCATTGGCTTCCGCGCTGTAAGCATTTGGGTCTAGGCATTTTATGCTACAATTTGGAATTAAGTTTTTAACAGAATCACGGAAACTTGTAGCAAAGTTGTTTGTAACAGTTTTGGTTGATAACTGCTGCGTGTTGAATGCCTTTAGTATCAGCGAGTCGATCGACAGCGTCACTCGCCCTAGCATTTGGTTAATTATTTCATATATTTTTTTTGTATTCCTGAAGTTATTGTTGATAATTTTTGTATAGTACTTATTCCGTTTAAATTCTATGATTTTGTGTATTTTATTCCGTGTCTTGTTGTATTGTAATCGTATTTCGAGATTATTTGTGTTCTTTTTCCACTGTCTAAAAAGTATAACATAGTCGAGTGACGTGATCGTCGATCCACGGCATTATGGCTCTTTTTTTACTAGAATCTATATGGAATATTTTTTTACATGTAGCAATCTTATTCGCATCTTTAAAGGAGTTATATATAAATTGATAAATCTCATTCGGACATCGCATTTCTCTTGTACGCGACCATTCGACGTTCTTTAACTCGGTCCGAAGTAACTCATTATCAATAATAGTTTTTGATACACTCTGTATATGCACTGGAGGTGTATCGTGAATGCAGGCAAATATCAGAGCTCTGTGGTCGGCCAGTACGACATCTAACACTGCCGAGAACGGATAACAAGTGGGGAAGCGTGCAAAAATGTGATCAATACAAGTTCTAGATGTAATATTTAATCTTTGTTCGATTCTTGTGAAATCTGTTACTCCACATGTTAACCCGTTCTCGCTGAGTGAGTCTAAGTACGACGTTTTTTCGGATGTTATGCCTTTGCCTTTGCCTATAACATTGCATATGCTTTAATAATATTTTTCAAATAGTGAAACTTGGGGGAAGCATCCGCATTCCGCTTTGACATTTCGCTCGAGGTTTTTTTAAGAAGTAACAACCGTACTTCCTTCATTTACCTTTTGATTTCGTGGTACTTGTGTGTGGCTTCCTACATAAATAAAAATATCATAATGCCCAAAGACTTTGATGATGATAAAGTGAGAAAACTTAAAAAATCTAGAAGTACTATGAAAACAAAACTAACACATTTTGAAAGTTTTTTAAAGCTAGCTTCCACTTATGAAAAAATTAGTGATGTGCATATCACCGAAATGGAATGTCGCTTGTCAAAGATATAATGTTTATATTCTGAATTCGACGCATTACAGAGGGAGCTCGAGGAGTTGTGCGACCCACCGGACGAGCAATACGCTGATCGCGAGTTATTTGAAAGGCAGTATTACCAGTTGGTGTCTCAAGCTCGCCGTACTCTGGCTAACCATAATGACAAAAATCAGAAAGAAGACTCTGTAGCAGGCTCCGGAAACAGGTCAGGTACATTTGATCAATTCGTTAACAACCAGTTTAACTTGCCCAAAATTAACATACCTACATTTAATGGTAGCTATATGCACTGGCTCGAGTTTCGTGATACCTTTTTATCAATGATCCACAACAATGATAGAATATATAATATAAGTAAGTTTCACTACCTACGTGCATCATTACAGGGAACTGCTGCAAACACGAGCATAATAAGAAATATTGACTTTTCTAATGAAAATTATTTAACAGCATGGAACCTACTACTCGAAAGGTATAATAATCCTAGGTTTTTAATTAACAGCCATGTTCAGGACTTATTTAATGTGGAGTCTTTAAGTAAAGAGTCTAGCCGAGCAATTCGTTACCTTCTTTCTTATTAATTATTGAAGACTCTCAGACAAATACACTGCGACTACGAATACGCGGATATGAGTGTTATCAGTGAAGAATATAGTTAAAAGAAATAAGAATATAATTAAAAGGCTGCTACTATCTAATGAAATACGGTGGTTGGCGGTTTTTAAATAGAATGAAATTTATTCTGTCTATCGAGCAGAGCAGCGACAATCACACATAGACAATTGCATTACTCAACATAGATCTAACACCATAGATGTCGTTACATACAGTTTATGGTATTTTGATAACTTTTATAACACCCCCCAACACCCCCTTTTATCAAAATAATGAATTTTCACATTGTATTCACTGATTCCATACACAAAAAAAATAGGCCTTGAATATAATATTCAAATTATGGATTAACCAATGACATTAATCAGACTTATTTAAAATACTAGCTTCGCCCCGCGGCGTTGCCCGCGGTTATAACAACAAACGCGGGTAACACCTCGGGTCTCAGCTAGTTTATAATATAAGACAATTATTTACATAATTCTTATAGGGTCCATAAAGAACCGGTTAGTTTCCTTGAGTATCATTATTAATTTGTCAAAATATTTCTTTTTTAGTTTTTAACTTAGGCTTAAAAATAAATGTATCATATGTATGTATGATAGTAGAAATATTTTTTTAAAGTAACAATGACAAGAAATGTATGTAGTTGAAAATTTAAGGATTAACATACTTTTAATAAAAACAGAATTTAATTTATTTCGATAGCCCAAACATCTTCGTTCGGCTCGATCCCTTGGCGTTGCGTAGAGATGTGGCTTCACTTTGCATTCTCTATCGCATATTTCATGGAGAGTGCTCCGAGGAATTGTTCGGACTAATACCAGCCGCAACTTTCTGCCATCGTTCCATACGGCAAAATTTTCATCCTCATAACTTGGGTAGTTGGCGCTCCACTACTGTGCGCTTTTCGAGACACTTTTTGCCCAGCAAAACCAATCTGTGGAACGGGTTATCGTCTGCGGTATTTCCGGACCGATACGAAATTCAAACCTTCAAGAAAAGAGCGTACTCCTTCCTAAAAAGCCGGCAACGCGTTCGTGACTCTTGAGTTGCAGACGTTCATGGGCGGCGATGGTCACTTTCCATCAGGTGACCCGTCTGCTCGTCTGTCCCCTCTAACATAAAAACAATGACAAAGTTCTGAGGTAACAAACATAAAAACGAAACCCAATGTATTTGAGAACTTCTACCGTTTTTTAAATCAGTTAATATAATATTAACATGTGTACCTATAGTCTTTAAACTCCCAATTCAATTTACCTCATATCTACGTAGCTACAGGAAAAAAATCAACCGAGTACTCGTCAGAGCCACAGGAAATGACAAAAACAAATTTTTCTTATTAAAATTATTCGTGTTTAAACTTTTACAAGACCCGTCACTCAAAATGTTCCACAAAGAGATGGTTAAAACATCTTTAGAAGATACCGAGAAAATTACATTTTGAAACCAATTTGACAACAAAATGACAGGTACTATATAATTTAGTATTTTGTAGCATTCAATTAAGATTTTGGTTATTCGTAATGTGACGTGAACTGCGAGGTTGTGACATTATTATAAAGAGAATAGCCTGACTATAATAGCTCACATTCAGGTTAGTTCCATTAGATGATGAAAAACTTCTTACGTTTTCGTTTTATCTTTGACATACACAACATACATCATCATCATCATGGGGTGCCATCCTCAAAATGAAGTTTGGAGGTCAGCAGACGGTACACCCCTCGATCATGAGCGGCCTCCTTTAGTTGGCGATATCGCAGTCCGGTCCAGGCCACGATGTCATCTATCCACTTCCTTCGTGGTCGACCTGGTGGCCTCCTGCCTGGTATTTTTCCTTCTAACAGAAGCCTCAGGAATTCATGTTGCGGGCCCCTTTTTTCTTTCACAACATACATTCTTTGTTTTTCTTTTTAAGAAGACGACTCCAAAATACGGTAGATGCACTGCTTATAAACATACCCATATTTAACTAAATACATACATGTTATAGAAAATAATAAAAACATTTCGTACGTCCGTGTGGTGACGGATTAAGGATACAGTTTGTCACCACCCCTATTCATCCCGTGGGTGTCGTAAGAGCCGACTAAGGGAAAAAACTAAGCAGGACAACAACACTGACACAAACCCTATACCAACCCGTCTGGCCAACGTGGTCTAGTAGGCCAAAACCTCCTTTCTAAGGAGAGGCTTATGTCCAGCAGTGGACTATTAAAGGCTGTTGGCGACCGGATGGCGTAGTGGTTTGTGTAACGAACTGCAATTCCAAAGGTCGCGATATAAATACATATATACTTTTTTTTTGTAAATACATACTTATTATACATAGAAACACCCAGACCAAATCAAACATTAAATGTTCATGCACACAAATGTTTGACTTGAGCGGGAATCGAACCCGCGACCTTTGGAATAGCAGTCCGTTCACAAACCACTATGCCATCCGGTCGTCTAATCACACGGATCACACAAAGCGTCGTTTCATGTTGGGGATAGAACCCACAACAATCAGCGTAGTAAGAAGCGGCGTGGTGACCGCTTAAACCATTACGCCATCCGTGCAGTCAGTTAAGTCCACACTTTAAATAAAATTTCCTGTTTTTGACACTGACATACAATCTATTACAAAGGGTAAAACCTAATAAATTAATCGCCTAATGAAGGATCGTCTGCGTATTCATGAGGCGAAAACGTCATATTTTAAGAAGGGCGAATGTAGACATCAACCTTGGCCACGGAATTAAAACTTATCGGATTGTACGAACGAATCTTTGCTCTACTTACTTGCATACTTAAACATATTCGTAATATATATTTGTGTATTGAAACCAGTCTGAAGTAATTTACATTTTCAATCTATTAGAACTTTCCTATATTACTATTAGGTCCGTGTGGTGACGGATTAAGAATACAGAGTGTCACCACCCCTATTCATCCCATGGGTGTCGTAAGAGCCGACTAAGGGAAAAAACTACGCAGGACAACAGCACTGCAGAGAGAAGGAAAACTTGACACAAACCCTATACCAACCCGTCTGGCCAGCGTGGTATAGTAGGCTAAAACCTCCTTTCTCAGGAGAGGCTTATGTCCAGCAGTGGACTATTAAAGGCTGTTGATGATGAGGACTTTAACATATGAACGTCCTGTAACTAACATAGTTAAGCGATTGCCTGAAACACAGGTCTCACACCTAACTCACGCCGTTGGCAAAATAATTTTCAATATTTTGTTTTTACCTTTTATATTCAATCTTGCACATTTTAGAATAGTCATATACTAGTTTTATGTTAGCTTTAGTAACAAACTTTATATAAGAATCTAATGACAATAAGATAAAAATCATATACAAAACTAGCTGAGACCCGCGGTGTTACCCGCGTTTGATATTGAATTGTAGCTTATATGACACGTTTGTCGGTTTACCATAGCAGTGCCATCTATTTATTACTTACTCAATCCAGTCAAAAAGTATCAACATCTGTTAGAATCTTTTGGAGTTAACAGATAATTGTGACTGTCAATTAATTATAGACCAATAATTTGCAATAAAATAAAATTGCGACCATAATTAAAGATCTAAGCTATCCTATCTCTTAAGTTGGACCAGACTGCTCACGGTGTGCCAATTTAATTTAAAATCGGTTAAGTAGTTTAGAAGTCCATCGCGGACAAACATCGTGACAGGAGATTTATATATATTAAGATGTCTGATTAATGTAAATCCCTAAATTCCCTAGCCCTACCAATATATGACCCTGCGCTGAGGGTATATAGATAGTGCGGGAAGTCTGTTACCTGGAGACCTAGAGTAACAGACGGAGACTGAAGGGAGCGGGGTTTAGGAGATGATTTTCTCACTGCCGGTCGAGCAGGCTCCCAAAACTGATCTACTGACGGCTGTTGCTGGGTGATGCAATTATGTTCATGATTGAACAAAGAGTTTTCATAAATCTATAATGTTTTAACACTTGAGGGGTCTAAAAGCAAAACCTCCTCTTGCCATATAATCAAATATTTTTATGCGTGAAAGAAACGTGCGGGCTAAACGAACGCTAATAAAAATATTTTAACAAAAACGCTTCTAAACGATATAAAATTGCAGTTAAATTCATCAGTAAAATGCAAAAGCGCCTCTTTGACAACTAATGTTAGTTGCAAATACGCCACTGTTCATTTCAGCCAAAGAGAGAAGATTATTTTGCCATACTGTTACAGCCGCCTCAACTTAATTTCTTTGAACACGTTGTGATTTTGGGAACCGGTTTTTAATAATTTTATTGTATTTATGGAGGTGAATATCACACCAGTACCTCATAATAGAGCTAGAAAAAAGAAAAGAGACCCTACACAATGGAAACGCAACATTAAAAAAACATGAAAGGTAATCATTTTTAAGTTGTATACCTACTGTGTGTTTTGAGACCTTGATAGGGTGTGTTTATGAAATACAGTTACAGAGTTTAGATGTTGGAGGAGGCTTGCACGACTGTTTTATTTAGTACTTTTTGTTTACTTATTCCTTCAGATAGATTGTGATATAACAAGTATATTGTTGGTCCTAAGGACCTATTGCCGTATTGACTTTATTCTTACCGGTGCTCCATTTGAAATATGTTTTCGGTTTTTTTTTTTAAACAATTAAGATTTCTTGTGACATTCGGTAGTGTTTTTATTTTAGATATATGCCGAAGGTTCTACCAATTTTTTCCATCTCATGTTTACTCTTATGTAGTAAAGTAAAGTAAAGTTAGTTACTCTTATGTAAGGACATGAAATGCTGCGAACTGACAACACTAGATCTCAGAAAGTTTCGTGAAGCTTTTTATTCTAGGCCAGAGAAAAACTTTCAAGACAACTTCATACAGAAATGTATGAAGGTAAAGTTACCATCTCGAAAGAAATGAATTGAACGTAAAAGAGGTGAAATGGTATGCCACACCAGACCCTATATTCGGAGGTCTCAGAAACCTTATACACTTTTGAAAGTAAGTAAGTTAACGCCCAATGTGGAATAACGTCCGAATGCTAAAAATCGGAGATAATGCCGCACGAGTTAGTTTCACTTCACGTACACATAGAATAAACCAATAGGAACCCGCGGACGCGACGCGACGCGGTTCACGCCACCAAATACTCAGTTGAGAACCACACCTCAAGGACGCCGGCAGTGCACGCTGTTATTATAAAAAATACTCCTCGTAAAGTGATGTTTGGGCGTTTATACAAGGCGAAAATTTATGTGTATCATAATTATTTTTACAGATCGGGGAAATGATCTCATTTCACACGTAAGAGAAGAGGGGAGTCATGGTCTGAAGACACTATGAAAGCTGACATTAAAGCTGTGCAAAGAGGTCATTTGACTCATCGATCAGCAGCAACAAAGTATAATATTCCGCGAAGACCTTTAAAAGATCACTTAAAAACTGGGAAAGAAATTAAAATTTTGGGGAGAAAGCCTATTTTAACGAATAAACAAGAAAAAGCTTTCGCTTCGCTCATCAAAATATTTGTAAGTATTTGGATTCCACTAACGCCTAAATTAATTAGAAAACTTACTTTCTTTATTTGCGAGAGATATGATATCAAAAATAATTTCAATAAATCCAAAAGTATGCTGGTGTAGATTGGTTGAGATTGTTTTTAAATATAAATCCATCCATTAGTAAATGAAAACCGCGAATAATGAACCCAGCTCGTGCTCAAAAGTTGAATAAACCTATTGTTCAACAACATTTTCCGGATACTCGCAAATTATATGATTTGTCAGATATACTGCGACATCCAGAAAGGTTATATAATATGGACGACAAAGGATGTCAAATAACTGTGCATAAACAGCATACAGTTTTGGCTGAGAAAGGGCCAAAAGGGTTCATCTCTTGCCCCGGAACATGCAGAGAATGTCACCATTGCGGTGTGTGTGAATGCCATAGGTACAACAATTCCAGCTATGATTATTTTGAAAGGCCAAAGGCAAAGACCAGATCTAACAGAAAAACTACCAGCTAGAACGATAGTTAGAATGGCACCGAAGGGAAATATGTCTTTAGACCTATTTGTGGAATTTATTCAGCACCTGGCAAAACATAAAGTCGCTGGTAAATGTTTATTAATTTTTGATGGTGCAAAGTGCCATCTATCAGTTGAGGCGTTAGATGAAGCTGAAAAAAATGATATAGTTTTCCTTCCTTCCAAAGCTGCAACCGTTAGACAAATCGGTAAATAAATTCTATGAGCATCACTGGGATAAAGCTGTCCTGAATATCCTGTCAGTTAACCCTGATAGGACATCGAAAAAAGCCGATTTCATTAAAATATTTTCGCAAGTGTGACCCAAATATACACACTAACATAGTGAACGGATTCAAAGCAACAAGCGTGTATACCTATAACCCAGAAGAAGCATTTGTTGTTTCAGTTTTATCTGAAATTCCATATCCTCAAAAATAGTGTGAACGAATTTTCTGACGAGACGGCACCAATGTGCCTCCCTCCTATCCGCGGCAACCCGCGGAAATAGACATCCGGAAGTTGTTAAAAAACTTTGTTAATTCACCCAAATTTCTTAGTTCACCTATTAATATTTTAAATGTTCCAGCTGAAAATCTTTCTCGTAGAATAGGATGCACCCAATGTTTTCTTTTACTTCTTTTTCTTCTTCTTAAATACCACCTCACAGTGGGCAAACTGTAACGCAAACTGATCGGAGCCTGCTGGTGCAAGTGTCGACGTCTTCCGCTAAAACAGACGGTCCCTCTAAGTCGGAACGTACGCTTTACGGGCGAGTGTGTTACCTTTCTGGAAGCATGTCTCTTCATTGTATCCTACAACTTCAACAGGGCCGTAATATTTACTGACTCCCTTAGCTGCCTCAAAGCATTATTACATAATCCAATTCAGAATAGGTTACATTATAGGCTCATTAATCCAAGAATTTAAAGAAGCCTTATATAGCACTACTAGGAACTCAAGTATAATTCAATTTGTATGGGTTCCAAGCCATAGTGGCAATATAGGCAATGAATGTGCAGATTTATTGGCCAAAAATGCTGCTTTTTCTAAAACGGCTGACCTTAAACATTATGTTTACCATAATTATGACCTCCTGAGGCTTCCCCAGGAAAAGTAGTAGCAGTAGTAGCTAGTAAAGCAGCCTGGCAGTTAGAGTGGAATAGCTCTTCTAAAAGGAAAGGCAACCATTATTATGCCATATAGCCATTAGTAACATCAAAACCTTGGTTCTATAATTACATAAAAGTATCCAAACCTGTAATCTCGATCATCTGTAGACTTCCCAGGTCACTGTTGCTCCCCCGTTTTCCTACACAAAATTCGGGTTAGGGATTCATCGCTATGCGAATGCGGATTAGATGAAGGCAATTTAGACCAGATTTTCTTTAGCTGCAGGAAAAATAACCCATCCCTAGACCTCTACGGGTATTTAAAAAACTTGAAGAATCCCACGCCTATCAATTTCCTTCTCTCTAAATCTATTACAGAACTCTTCCGAACGCTTATGATCTTTATACGTTGTAATACCAACAAACCTGTTCTCCTTTAAATTCTATAATTAACAACAAACAGATCACATTTAGTGCAGTGATGTCCTTCAGAGGTTATGTTTTGTTTCTCTACGGCTCTACAAACACTCGCACCTTCATCACACATTAGAGTTTGGCAGAATGAGGGTTTTCGATACTTTTTCTGCCACCAGACGGTGCTTCGTTTGCGTCAGGTCCAAACAGCTGTCAGATAGCACAGATTCTTACTGAACGTATAATTTTTAGTGAAATTCTATATTTTTGGAAGTGTTATTGAGTTTATTATGGATTACGACCAGAGAAAGGTTGCCGAACTGAAGATTGAGCTCAAAAAGAGAGGCGCAAAAGTTTTATTTGCACACAGAGGCACTGCACAACACTGTGGCATTTTAGAAAACAATATTTCTTTTGTAACGTTTTTAAGAATGAATAAAACCAAAAAAAATATCGAAAAATACAAATCATGTATGTGTTTTGACAGGTGGTTGGACCTGACGCTACAGTGCCGTCATCTCACGTGGAACATTTCAGAAAACCCTCATTGTCGACATCGGCACAGTTTGCCATAAACAAAAATAATAATAATATGTAAGTAGTTTTATTTTAATTAGAATATATATTTAATTGTAATGGACGAAAGAAAAAAGAGCTCCAAGAAGAGGCAGCAGGAGCTGCTGGTTGAGCGCCTCCATAACAACCTTGAAATGGCGAGAGGTGAGAATTATACAGCGTTTCAGTTACTAAGCAATATCATTTTTATTATGTTAATTTTAACTGTATTTTCATCACATTAATTTTGTTAATCAGGCAGATCCAAGTAATATGGAGTTTTAGACCAATGTATCAAACGAGCTTAACAGTTTGGGCTGTAATAGAACTGTACAGCAGTGGCAGCATGTAAGTATCTTATAATAGACCCGTGTTTTTACTCATTCAAACGGTATCTTTTGTTTTGTACTTTCTTATAATACTACAGTCGAAAGATCGTCTGACGTATATTTAACTTACAAAGCCAAGTGATACGTAATGTAAAAACCTTCACTTTCAATAACATTCAATAGAATTTATACTGTAGTGTTTAAAGCGGTCACTTCGCCACTTCATACTGCGCTGAGCGTTGTGGATTCGATCCTCACATAGAACAACACTTGGTGTGATCCACAAATTGTTGTTCTGAGTCTGGGTGTTTTTTTGTGTCTGTTTCATGTGATTGTCAAGCCCCCCTCGACACAGGAAATAATCCTATTGCGGGAGTTATCTTTAAAAAAATATTAAACTTGAAAAACAAGTATTTTTTTTCTATCATGTGCTATGCCTCCTTAACTGACTAATATAGCCAGGGATAGAGATATTTACATAAAAAATGAAAATGTCCCCATGCCTGTGTAAATCAAACACTGCTCTAATGCATAACAGTGTTTTCGCCATGGCTCCAAAAATATATAATAAATTGCCTAGGAATATAAAGGAGTCAAATCCGACTATCTTTAAATGATTTTCTGCAGGACAAATTGTAAATCAAATTAATTTCGTTCATTGTTATTTAATTTATGTTGAACATGACAATGTGACTTTTTTTTTTTTTTTATTATTTTGACTATTTCATTATTATTGTTGTTCTTTTATTATTATTATTATTTGGTTTTATTATATTGATCTGACTTAATAGCATTCATAATACTCTTGACATTATTAATTCTCTGAATAAATTTATGATATGAATATATTCTTCAAATTGTATTTGTAATGTTGAACGTCTAAATAATAATCTTTTAAATATCTATGACTAAATATTTGCACACCTTTAAGAGGTTATATTACAGCGTACCCATGTATTATATGATGTTCTTCTACCACCTTTATACCTGTTTTATGCAAATAATAAATGATTTTCATTTTTTGATTTTGAAGGCGTACAAAATCAGTGACTCCATAAGGGCAACAGGAGGAGGACCAGCTATATCTAAGCTCACAGATATTGAGCAAAAAATTATAGATATAGTTGGGATTGCCGCCATTTAAGGATTTGCCAGTCTTGAAGTGGTAAAATATTGTTTAATCTTAAAACATACTATCACCTAATGCTGTATAGCGAAACACAATACACGCTTATTTTATTACAGAACCTTTACACATCCTCTCACACTCCCTAATTCACATAGACAGGAACTCTCATACACTGTTGGTCGGAGCTTGTTGGTCTAGTGGTTAGTGACTTTGACTGTTAAGCCGGAGGTTGTGGGTTTAATTCCCACCCAGGACAAATGTTATGTGATGAGCACGGTCATTTGTTCTGTGTCTGGGTGTAAGTTATCTATAATATGTATGTATTTTTTATTTATTTTATTGCAATCGGTCTAGGTGACATTCAGCAATATTTTCAGAATGATGATTTTAGCGGCTTGCGAGGTATATTTTTATTAAGGGTGGATTATACCTAGTGCGTAAATTATGCGGTACTCTGATTTTAATTTTCTCAACAAGAATCGAGCAATCTATATCTCCGTTAATGATTTTTAATAATGTAACAATATCGGAGACAGTACGTCTATTTGTTAAAGGCAGAAAATGATATCTCTTACATCTTGTTACATATCCGTGATCAATACACTTACACTTATACTGCAAATATCTTAAAAAATCTTTTTTGGATGAACTCAATACCATCTATATATATATTACAACGTGGGTTATAAACCTCAGACGCATACTCGAGGATACTGCGTACCAGTGCACAATAAAGCACTTTAATAGGTTTAATGTTGTTAAAATTTGAGGTTGATCTAATCATAAAACCTAAGAATTTGTTGGCTTTTTTCACGATGAAGTCAATATGTTCCAGTTTCGATTCACTCTCGGTTGACTAAGTCGTGTTTCGAGCGAATTTATTAAAGTGTATTGCGGTTGTTTACTACCCAGATACCGGTTTAAGCCGGTGCGCAGACGCGCAGCCGGCCGTTATCGCGTAGTGAACCTTATGCAGTATGAGTGAAGGTATTATTGAGAACGTAAGTACTACGGACATTGCTGATAATTTAATTATGGACGGTAGCAGTATGGACGAAGAGGACTTAATACAGAATGAAACTCAAATAATGAATAGCAACGATGAAAACTTACACAACCAAAAGGGAGATTGGATTTTGTGCGCAGGAGAGAAGAGAAGAAAAAGTGAAAAAAATGGTTGGAGTATCGTATGGTATCATAAGAAATATAGACTTAGAATTATCGGAGAGTGAGCTGTTATCGTCTATACAAAATATAAATGACTGTGAGATATTATTGGTAAAAAGACTAAACCGGAGAGATCCGGAATCTGGTTGGATACCTACGGAGACCGTACTTATATGCATTAAGGGAAGTTTTTGTCCGCAATATATTAAGATAATTAATATAGGAGTAAGAGTAGAACCTTACATTTTTCCGGTAACTCAATGTTTTCGATGTTGGCGCTCCGGCCACCCCTCAAAATTCTGTCCATCTGTAAAAATCATTTGCCCAAAATGCGGTCAAGATCACGCAAATTGTGACACAACTACATTTAAATGTGTGAATTTTAAGGTAAATTCTAAGGAACCAAACTTTGCCAAAGATTCATCCGCAGTTTTTTGTGCATATTCAACGGAGACTTTCAGATCAGAGATATCTTGTTTGATGGTTTTTACGTCTTCCACCGAAGTTGCCAGGGGCGCCAACTGTCGCATTATGCTGTCCAGTGTTGACCGCATTTCACTTAATTGCTGAGATACTTGCTGATGAGATGGTGCCACCGTCGATGAGACAGATTTACAGTCAGAGCATCGCCAAGTGTTTTTGCGATCTCCTAACTTTCTGAAACCGATCTCAGTTATGCCAGCGCATGCGAAGTCAAACTGGTGCTTACACAAGCAACACGTAGTACCGTCAGTTGCATTTTCACCGCAACGTGCACACGAGAACATTTCTAGACAAAGCGACCCCGACCCTACGATAGCAGGTAAACGAGCGATACGCGTGTTACTTCAACTGAGTAGGAACGGTGAATGTCAGTGCAGTATATGAGGTTTGATGCTAGGCAGATAATTGCTCAGTTCTATAAGAAAGTTGACGAAAACCCCATTAGGAAGGGAGACATTCCTACCTTAAACTGTGGGTAAGCTGTGTTGTATGAAAAGAATGACCCTAAAACTGATTTATTGTTCTTTATAAACACCTTTATAGAGAGAGGAAACAACATATCTAAGGCAGTGCTTAGATGTGATGCAAATGCTGGGCACATACTAGCAAGGAAGGCCAGAGCGTATGGCATCTCTATAGACCCTGTTAAGAACAAGACTGTGCTCAGCACAAAGGATCTAACACTTTCCAGATTAGCTCTATCAAGCCTTTTCTGTGTGTACTGCGACCATCATTCTAGATAAGGACGTTAAAGGAAAGCTAACATCTAAGCTTCTGGGACCACTCCCATGTATCATGCAGCATACAGTATTTGCTAGCCTGATTCCAGCTTCAGCACCCTTCTCTGGTCTCTTAGAGAAGTAGCTCTAATATTGAATATGGAAATGTCTATCATGCTGTCTCATCCTAAAGAGAAAAGAAAGATGATGACTAAGAGTATTGAAGAGTTACTAGAGGCATCCAATCAGTATGTGGATGCAGCTATGAATGGATCAACAATCTCAGACTCCATCAAAATGAGGGTTCTGGTTAAGGCTGGAATTGTATCAACAGAGGGGAAGTCAGTCACTCTGTCTAAGGAGGCACAGGCGATTGTAGCCAAGCTCTCTGGAATTAGACTGAAGTATAGATTAACCTATTCAATGGCGGTGGAACAGACAATTAATGAGACGTCTTTTCAGTAAGGGGAAGAGTTAGATTCAGTGCTTATTAATCTGAGGTGACTGGTGCTGATGAATTAAGATCAATGGGGTTTTCAGTACCAGAAATGGGTGTTGTTAACGCTTTAACTAATTTAAATAACCGCGCCATTCCGCACTTGAACGTGATTGGCTGAACGTCAAGGTGACGTAACAAAGACGGTTCGAGAAGCGTCCCCCTTTCTTGAGAGACAACAAAAACGAACATGTAAGACCGGCGACCTAAAACCATTTTCAGTGTGTAGCAACCAAAGGGCACATAGTAATAATTGTTTTAATTTATTTAAATATGTATTTAATATGGTTTCATTTCTAATTTCTTCGGGTAATTTATTGTAAATTTTGATCGACATTACTTGAGTGCTATTTGAATGGATTTGCAGTCGGGATTAGGGTTGGTTTAGTCTAGTCCTATGGCGTAGTGTGTAGTTTCTTTGTTTATCCTCTCTTTTTGTAAACAGATGTTGATTTTTCGTACGAATTTACATATTTCCAAAATATAAATTGATGGCAGTGTTAGAATGTTGTGTTCTCTAAAGTATGGTTTACAGCTATCGGTGTCCTCTATATTGACCAGAATTCTAATTAGTTTTTTTTTGAAGTGTGAAGAGTGTTGGAGCATCTGTGCTGTTACCCCATAATATGATGCCGTAACTAAACCAGGAATAAGCGTATGCGTAATAAGTGGTGAGAGCTGTTTGAAGGTCGGTGGTCTTTTTAACTTTGCGTAAGGCATATGTGAACTTAGAGATTTTAGATCTTAATTTCGTTATGTGAGATTTACAATTGATGTGTGTGTCAATTGACAGGCCTAATAGGGTAAATTCGGGGACTACTTCTATTTTAGAACTATTATATGTAAAATTTATATCTAATGGGGATTTTTGATTAGGGTGGAAGGACATAATTTTAGTTTTGGAAAAATTTATTTCGAGGTTATGGTTTTTCATCCAATTTACGGTTTTGTCTAATATTTTGGTTAAGTTTTTGTCTAAATTGGTAATATTCTGGCACGAGGTGAGGAGCGAGATGTCGTCTGCAAACAATACACAAGGTCCATCTATGGTTTTTGGGAGATCATTGATATATATAAGAAAAAGTAGGCAACCGATTACACTACCTTGGGGTATTGAAGCATTAATAATTTTTTTGCTTGAACGGACGTTTTGAATTTCAAATGTTTTATAATTGAAGAATTCTATTTCTACTTGGTGTTCTGTATCTCTCAGGTATGATATAAACCAGTCGTGGGCCCTACCACGGATCCCTATCCCGTGTAATTTTTGTAAGAGCATTTTGTATTGCACTTTATCATAGGCTTTGGTCATGTCTAACAGGACGCCGATTGCATAGTTTTTATTATTAATTATGTTAAGGGCTTCCTGGATAAATTTATAGGTTGCTAGGACCGTAGATCAACCTTTTCGAAAACCGTTTTGGCAGTCATCAAATATTTTATATTTTTCACAAAATCCGTAAACACGGTCACACATGGCCTTTTCAAATATCTTTGAGGCAGTAGGTAGTAAAGCTATAGGGCGGTAGTTACTAACATCGGTTTTTGTACTTTTTTGTGGATCGGTTTTATCAAAGCTTTCTTTAAGTAATTCGGATAAACGCCCTCCTCAAAAGACTGATTAGCCAATAGGCAGAATGGAAGAGTGAGCTCGTCTGCGCATTGTTTCATCAATGTTGGGGGTAATTCATCTATACCGTGGTTCTTTTTATTTTTTAAGTTCTTAATTATTTTATTAACTTCGTAAGGATCGACGGGGGTGAGAAACATGGTGTTTTGAGTGGGGCGCAACACGGAGACGCCTTGGATTTCTTGTTCTGTTGTTAGGATGTTCTCTTCTCCGATAGAAGGAAAAAAATTATTAAAAAAAAATGTTATGACTTGTTTTATAGCATTCGAGTGGAATCTCTGAAAGAATTCTGTGATTCCAGTGATACATAGTACGAGTATCAGAAACTGCTAGGCTATAGTAAAACAAAGTGGCTCGAATTAATGTCGGCGCTTGAAATAATTTTAAAACTGTTCCAGCCCTTAAATAGTTATTTTCTGGGCACCGATAAATGCCCCAATAATTTAAAGACCTTTTTCGAAAATCTCATTTCTTAATTGTGGTTGGGTACAACTACGCTGTAACCAATTCCTTCTTCTGTCAACTTCGTGCTATTAATGACGACTTACCCTTCATTTCAATAGAATCATTTCCATATCCAATAATTTTGTTGTTATACTATCTACTGTAATATTGATTCCGGATTGCTCTATTGCCTAAACCAGCTAGAAGCAATGATCCAATCCAATCATCATTAATCATAAATCCGGTACTACGAAGATTTCACTATTTGTGTCACATAACTAGTCATATTCTCACAGTTCTCCAGCCTGATAGAAATCAGATGACGAAGCAAAGTAATCCTTCCAGAAAAGCCTGAATCGTCGAGCAAAGTTTTTAGTTTTATCCACAATTCCTCCAATCTTATTTCTAATTTATGTACAAAACATTCACAACTTCCTAAGTTACAGCGCGTAGTAGCATACATTATGGGATTTATTTATAAATGTAAGAGACAATCATTTGTCTCTGTTCTCTCACGTCAAAGGAATACAATAATTCATTAAACGTTCTTCTAAAATTTAGTCAACAAGAATAATTTCCTGAAGAATACAATTTACTTAAAACAGGCAAAAAACAAACTATTATCATTATCTCCTTTCTTTGATACAACTGTCAATTTAATTCGAGTTGGTGGTAGACTACACAATTCTTTCTACGATTACAACGTTAAACACCCGATTCTATCAAACGGTCATCATATTTGCAAATTAATATTTCACATGTATTACCTTTCTACCTACCTCAGCTTTTATTGGCCCCTGTACGTCATAACTATTATGCAATAGGAGGTAAAAACGATTTTATCGAATACGACACGCAGTGGCGCTTATGTTCATGTTGTCTCGTTCACACGACTCGCCCATTCGAGAATCGTACGCACTCGCACGCGTGCCCGCAGTTGCCCTTGTGCGTTGCATCAGTCGGTTGTCAATATGGAGGACAGTCCAATATTGATCGAGGATTTTATTTCCTTGATCGAAGGTCGACCGATATTATGGGATAAATCATTAGACCATTATAAAAATAAAATTGCCACCCAAAATGCTTGGAAAGAAATTTTATTGATTATGTATCCGGATTTCGAGACTTAGGACGAAAAGAAAAGACAAGAATATGGTACTAAATATTTAACAGACCCCTCAGGAGATACAAAGTAATCAGCAAATATTGAGCGAATATTATTAGCTTCAATTCCTCCTCGTGGGTTTCGTTCTCTTCGCAAACTGTTCATTTGCAAACTGTTCATTGTTGATATTTTTGAATAAATATTAATTTATAAGCTAGATCATAAAGTCTTTAGTTTGTTTTTGTGAATGGTCACACTGTTTTATTTATTATTAATTTTTGTGTGTTGGCAACTTTGTACATGTATGTCATATTGACGTTCCTTTTTCTATTGTTTTCTTATGTAGAATAAAAGCGTGTTTGTAACAAATTAAGAATTCTTACTCATTATTAGTAATTTTACCCAAATAACCAATAGGTTATGGGCCCAAGCACATGATAAGTAAATATTTTCAACAAAAACTCGAGTAAAGAGCAAGATTACTACCGGTGAAAAATTTGCCTACGTAATGGAGGTTACGAACACGATGAAAATTGAGAAGTTTGATGGAAGAAATTTCAAACAGTGGAAGTTTCAAGTCAAATGTGCATTAAGAGCAAAGGGCTTAAACATTTCTAAGGCAAGACCCTTGGAAGCCAGTTCGCAAGTGCAGTGTGATAAAGATGATGGCATGGCCATGTTCATTTTAACATCGTCCATGGATCTCAACCAAATATCTCTTAAAGAAAACTGCGAGACTGCTAAAGAAGTTATGACAAAGTTGGAAGCAATCTATGAACAGAAATCAGAATATAACAAGATTTTAATTCATGAAAAGTTCTATCAATATTCATATAGTGCTAGTGATACGATGGCACAGCATGTGTCCAAGGTGGAAGGCTTGGCAAAGGAGCTACGGGAGACAGGTGAGAAGATCAGTGACACAGCAGTAATCACAAAGATTTTAAGCACATTACCATCAACATACCGTTGGCTTAGACAAGCATGGTTGTCACTCGATGAAGATAATCAAACAATTCAAAACCTTACTTCTCGCTTAGTAGATGAAGAAGCTAGCCTTGCCAACGACACAAGTAGTAATGAGACTGCATTAGTGACGTCAAAACCAAGTTTTATGAAGAAACAGTTTACTTCAAATGGTCAAAGAAATTCAAGTCACTGATTTGTATGCTACAATTGCAATAAAAGAGGCCATTTTGCTAAAGATTGTAGGATGCCAAAGAAAATATACAATGATAAGAAACCTAATAATATGTTGGCATTCAGCGCTGAAGGTTGCTCATCTGAACATGATGAAGAGGCATGGATACTTGACAGTGGAGCCTCAATGCACATGACTTTCAAGCGTGACTACTTCTGTGAGTTGAAAGAGTCTCAATACAATAATTCTGTTAAGTTGGTTAACAAACAGAGTATCAAAGTATGTGGTGAAGGAACTATACTGATAGATAAGCAAGTTAATGGTACATGGGAGAGATGCACACTTGAACATGTGTTATATGTACCTGAGAAACAGTGTAATTTTTTGTACAGAGCTCAAATAGAAGATTCCGTAGAAACTGAAAACCCTCCCGAAATCTGTTCACCTTTTAGTTATTTTTCAATGTTTTTCTCCGAAAATGTCATGGCAAATGTTGTGCAATAAACGAACGCATATTCTGTGCAAAATACTGGCCGCTCCATAAATTTGACTGAAGACGAATTCCGCGATTTCCTTGCAATTCATATTCCGATGGGCATAGTATCGTTACCGTCATATTTAGACTACTGGAGCAAAAAATACAGGTACGATAAAATTGCAAGTATCATGCCTCTGAAGAAGTATGAAACAATCCGCCAAACTTTACTTTTTGCAGACAATAACTTTGATAACTCTAACCGGTATTACAAGGTTCGCCCATTACTTGAGGGAATACGACAAAACTGTATGGCCCAGGAAAGCGTAGCAGGCGAACGCACTTTCAGCGTAGATGAAATGATGGTGCCGTACAAAGGACGGAAAGCAGGCAAAAGACGCCAATATATGAAAGACAAGCCAACCAAATGGGGCTTCAAAATGTACAGCTGGAACTTCAGGCATGATCTACGATTTTCTGCCATACGGGGGCGATGATACATTCAGGTATCACAAATTCACTGATGAAGAGCAAACGATAGGATTTGGTGCCCAAGTTGTACTGGCACTTTGCCAGACTATCCGGGACAAACCAGCAACGGTTTGTTTTGATAATTTCTTTACGTCGCCTGAACTTGTTTATCTGTTGCGTGAAAATTATTTTACCTTTTCTTTAGGCACTATTAGAAGCAACCGCCTTAGAGGAGCCGAAAACAAATTGGTGAGCGAAAAGGCACTAAAAAAGAAACATAGAGGAGCATTTAGTCAAACCGTATGCAACAAAAACAAGTTGTCGGTTGTGAGGTGGCACGACAACAAAGCGGCTACTCTTATCAGTTCCTATACTGATGCTGAATTGGTCCATAGGATCAAAAGATATTGTAAGTTTGCGAAGAGGAAAGTTGATGTTGATTATCCTAATATTGTGAAGGAATATAACAAAAACATGGGCGGAGTCGATTTATCTGACATGCTGATCGCCTTGTACAGAACTCCATTCAGGAGTAAGCGTTGGTACATGGCAATATTTGCGCAAATGATTGATATTTGCGTGAACAATGCGTGGATCCTGTATCGCAAACATAAAGGCTCTGACAGTAAATACTGAAAGATTTCCGGTATGAAATATATCGTGGTTTAATCAGCACAAATAGAAGTGCTAAATATCAGAAAACGGAAGAAAGCACGATCAAGCACGTTTGTAAACCAAGACCAGCTGACAGTTCACATTATGATGGAGTTGCGCACTTTCCTTCAGTGAAGGAAGAAGATCGTTGTATGTACTGCAATAAAAAAACTACGATTTATTGCCTGAAATGCGACACACGCCTTTGTTTTGTGACGGGCAAAAATCCAAGAAACTGTTTTTTGAGTTTTCATGTTAAATAATGCATGATAAATGCTTGCACGTTCTAATTTTATCTGTTTTATTTGTATTTCTAATAATAACTTTATTAATCTGTTATTAATTATAAATCACGGCTTATTTGACTACTTACTTTGTTACCAACTTCTCCATCGAAAAAAGGGTTAATTAAATCTATTTATGGTCTTAAACAATCAAGATGTTGGAATGAGAAATTTTGTACTTTCCTAACTACTTATGGTTTCAAACCCAGTCCATCTGAAAATTGTGTGTTTGTGGGGTATTTTAAAGGTTTCAAAGTAATATTAATTATTTATGTTGATGATGGATTATTATTGGCCAAAAGTAAAGTTATTTTGTCTGATGTGTTAAATGATCTTAAAGAAAAGTTGGAAATTAAAAATATAAACTGTAATTCATTTATTGGTATGGAAATAAATAGAGAAAAGGATTATATAAGTATAAGTCAAAAACAGTATATAAAGACAATAATAAATTAATTTAATTTGTTAGATGCTAAAGGTAGTTGTACTCCTGCTGATGTTAATGTACAATTATCTAAGAATACCAGTAATGAGCCTAATAATTTCCCATATAGAGAAGCAGTAGGAGCATTGTTATTCTTGTCATCTGTATGACATAGCTTATGCTGTGAATGTTGTTAGCAGGTATGTGAATGATCCAGGTCCTTCACATGTTACAGCTGTGAAAAGAATTTTACGTTATTTAATTAATTCTAAAGATATGTCTATTGTTTATAAAGGTAATGTAGAATTAGTTGGCTATTCAGACTCAGACTTTGCAGGTGATTTGGACACTAGGAGATCTAATACAGGTTATATATTTTTAATGAATGGAGGTCCTGTCACTTGATCTCGTGATAAACAAAATACTGTGGCTTTATCCACAACTGAGTCTGAGTACATGGCTGCTAGTGAAGCCGCTAAAGAAATTTTATGGCTTAAGCAATTTCTATGTGACATTGGGGAGCCACAAAGCTCAATTACTTTGAATGTTGATAACCAGAGTGCAATTAAATTGATTAACAACCCTGTGTTCCACAGAAGAAGTAAGCACATAGATATAAGATATCATTTATCATAGATATAAGATATTTACGTTCACACGGCATTGTCCTGCACGTTTTTTTTTTGCAGTATACGTCTTAAAGTATAAATAGTGACCATACAACGTACATAGATCCATTCACATGTCAATTGTACTGCAAAGAAACGTGTACCGCTTATATGTACGTTTAAACGCACACTCAACGGACTTGTCAAGCAAATCGAATGAACTTTGACGTATTCGGTTCGCAGTGGCATATGGTATAGCTTTGTCTCCTTCACACGACACGATGTCATACGTTTTTTCTTAAGCTAGCTATAACTTTACTTTGAAGTGCCTCAGAAGTAAGAGTAGTTTGCTTGGTGCCAGAATATACACTTGGTGGTCTTAGAAGTTTGATATTACTTGAACTTAATAAGGATTCTATGTCTTTAAATCCTCTGTCAGCTATTATTACAGCACTTGGATTTAAGTGAGATATTAAATTACTTTTCTCAACAAGGGCTTTGTCTGATATTTTTCCTCCATAGCCTTTTGAAATAAAGCTTATAAAGCCATAGGGAGCACAACCTATCAAATATTTTACGGTGTTACAACTTTTGTACTGAGACCAAGTCTGGGCTTGCCTTACAGGATGTTCATTCTGTTGTATTCAAAACAATCAATTATCATTTGTACATCTGAATATCTTATTTTAAATACTAAAGGTAGCTTTTCTTTTATTTGTTTGGACTGAGGACGATAAACAAAATTTTGTAAGAAGTTGGCCAATACTTCAATCCCTAATAATATCATTGATGATAATTTTGTTCGAGTGACATACAATTGATCACTAATTCGTTCTAAAGAGTCATTTTGCTTTATTTTGAGTAAAGTGACAATAATGTAAAGGAAGTCTATTTTTGTTGCACTTTTTTCTACAATATGATCAATGAGCCATAAATATTGTTTGGGTAAACCTAAATACATTTTAGATTTATTTAACACCATATCTAACATTTTCTTTCTGCTTTTTATTACATGTTTACTTGCATCACACACTGAAGACTCTTCAGTTTCTGATGTACAACCAAATAAAGATGGAGTAGCTGCTGAAGAAGTTTCTTGAGATGATAGCATGTCAACTATAGTAATATTAGTATTTATAGCAATCGGTTAAACACCAGAATAGGGACTCATCGGTTTGCTTACAGAATAGGGACACTGTTAGTGTGGTATGTGACGGTACATGGCGACACAAAAACAATATCGAAAATGTGCGGGTAGATGAAGAGCCTTCTACTTCACGGATTCGACGACGGAGGGCGTGCGCCGATGAGCCAGTCAGCCTGTGACCACGGCCGGTGCAACCTGGTCGAAACGTCAGGCAAACCAGAGGTATGTAATACCCTAAATAAGAGATCGCGTTAATTCCCGTTAAATAATATTAATTAATATTAGTATTTGGCTTCCTAATTTTATAGTTGGTGCTCTTGTCTATCATCTTTATTTCACATTGAGTTGCAGAATTTTTCTGAAAAATAAGTCAAAACTTTTAACTGGTTTATAGACTTTATTAGGTCTTTACCTATGAAATTGCCGTTTTGTATGCAATCAGTGAAAGTACTTATTTTTTCAAACTTTTTTATTTCTGTTATTCGAAATGCATCTTTGCCAACGCATTGGCAGTTTATTGATGCCCTTCTTGTAAAAATCAGCTGGACGGGAGGCAACAAACTCTTCAAAGGCATTTTGTACTGCCTCTCGGGAATTTAATTTTTTACCTACTAAAAAGTTGTCTAAATTTTGGGAAAAGTAATAGTCGGTAGGTGCAAGGTAGGTAGGTAATTAATTGATTTTTGAAGGTGAGTACAAATAAAAAGGTTTTTATTATCGAATAATTCATCTTCTTTTCGATACAGTTATTAGTTTGGAAAATAAGCGTTTGGTTTTATATGAAATCTCGTGTAAATTCATGTTGTAAATCTACAACACTGTGTGTTGTAAACATGGTGGAAAATGGAACAGGGAATATTACGATGAGTGGTGTTTTGCGGCTGAAAATTTGGTGGTGTTGGATGGAATGGACGAGTACATCAAACCACCGGCTAGTTATGAAATAAAGCCAGCGGAAGATGCCAAAACGAAGGCAAAGTTAATATTAACTATGGATCCAGTTTTGTACGTACATATAAGGAACACAGGGAGTTCTGTGTTTTCTCAAGAAAAAGAAGTTTCGCCATGACTAAATAATTGTGAAAATATGGCTGCCTACGTCACGCAAATGGTTGAAACAGCTCAAAGGTTAAATGGTACAGGATTTACAATAACCGACGAATGGGTGGGATCGTTATTATTAGCAGATTTGTGTAATCGTTACTCCCCGATGATAATGGCAATAGAACATTCGGGTATTTCGATAATTGCTGACGTCATAAAGTCAAAGCTACTTGACATGGAAATCGTCAACGAGTCGGAAGTTGGTGCCACTGCATTTATGGCAAAAAATAAATATTACTCTGGTAACACTAAGCCAAAGAAAAATGGCGGTTCATCGGTTTCATTGACATTGAACAAGAAGACGGTATAGATACAATACATATGTATACATATGTAGATACAATCACGCCAACAAAAGAAATAATTTGTAATAAAAGTAAAAATAGCGGACATTATCGAAATCAGTGTCCAATGTTGAAGAAAAGCGGAGGCAAATGTGTATTTAATGTAGTTTTCATCAACGGAAACTTTAACAAGACGGAATGGTACGTCGACAGCGGTGCTAGTGCGCACATGACCGTTATGCCGGCACTACACATAGGCCAACGCGTTGGCAAGCGCGCTGTCCCAGCCACTTGCCCCAATGTGTAGAACGGGCGTTGGCGCATTGGTGGTAGGTATTTGAACGTCGGCCGGCGCGCTTGCGAGCTTGCCGCGCGGTGTCGGCAACATCAAAGGGCACTTGTCGCAAGCTTGGCGCACCAACCACAACATTGGCCGCGCGATCAGTTTGCCCGGAGCAGCGATCAAGAGTGCATGTTTTCTTTTTGCGGCGAATTAACACCTAACTTGACGAAATGGCGAACAATATGAGTAATGAGGAAACATTTAAATTTATTGAGCTCTATCAGAGTGAAAACTGCCTGTGGAACCCGAAAAATAAGTACCATAAAAATAAAAATGTTGTAAGTATTAAAAGTGCTAAATAAATGAGGTTCTTGGACATGCTATTTTCCTCACGATGTTTTACTTCACAGTAAGAGCATCCTACTTTATTATTTTAATATTATAAATGTGAAAGTAAGGTTATTTCTTTGTTTGTTACGTTTTCACGTCTTTTACTTTTTTATTTCGAGAATATATTTTTTTATTCATATCAACTCCCTAATTATTTTTTCAGATCAACGATTCTTGAAAACGTATTGCAGATACAATGGGTGTACCAGTGCATGAAATAAAGAAGAAAAAAGAGAGCTTGATGACAACCTTTCGAACTAATATGAAAAAAAAATTTGATTCGTTAAAGTCAGGAGCTGGAGAAGAAGACGCGTTTAAACCAATTTGGCAGTTCTATGATGCGATGTATGTATTTTTAAAGGATGTATACGAATGCAAAAGCATCTGCAATAGTGAAGAACATGTAAGTAAAACAAATAATAGTTTCTTATAATATGTTTATTAATAAAACATGTAGTCAATTTAAACATAATAGGTGCGTTTTAAGCAATTTGTGCCTGACTGTTATTTCGTCTTTCGAAAATACGATTCATAAAATTTACCCTCGTTTCTAGAGCATTCTCTGTACTTCTACGAGGTACACCTTTCAATGGAGTAATACCTGTCCCTCTATCGGTAGATCTCCAGGATCCACCTCGAAGTAACTCGCCATTAACATAACTGTCTGCTGTGCCATTAGGGGTGTAGAAATTCCGAGAAGTATTGCTCCTTCTCAAAAAATTGTGTAACAATATACATGTCATTGTAATTTTAGCAGCTTTAACTTCGTCAAGTAATCCTATTACAGATCCTTTAATGTTAGCAAATACTTTTAATAATTACTTTATAGATAAAGTTGTACCTGTACAAAATTACGGAAAAAAAGTCACATCTCTCATAGAAAATAGAAAAGACTCTATGTTTTTGTACCCAAGTACACCTATGGATATATTACATATAATTAAATCACTTAAAAACACGAAAAGTGTAGGTCATGACGAGATAGCGACAGTTATTATTAAATCCGTGGGTTTTTTGATATGTCATCATCTTAGTTACATTTTAAATTTGTGTATTGATGATGGTGTTTTCCCTGAACGTCTAAAAATAACTATTATTAAACCACTGCACAAAAAAGGTAGTGAGGACCAAATTAGTAACTACAGGCCTATTGCGTTAATATCTATTATATCTAAAATCTTCGAAAAATATATTTATAATCAAATATACAAATATTTTGAAACAAAATCTTTATTCTGCCATCAGCAAAAAGGCTTCAGAAAAAACATGAGCATTAATAAGGCTATTTATGATTTTTTATTAAACATAATGACTAATATGGACAAACGGACACCTGTATGTGCTATATACTGCGACATGACGCAGGCGTTCGATTATGTAGACTATAAAATATTAAAAAATAAACTAGAGTGCTACGGTGTAAGGGGAAACATATTAAATCTTTTGAATTCTTTCTTATCAGACAGGAGACAAGTAACTGTGATCTCTAGATTGGACAATAGGACTAAAACAGAGGTGTTACATACATCCTCTGAACGTAAAATAAAATTTGGAATACCCCAAGGAAGTGTAATCGGACCTCTCTTATTCATTATTTATATAAATGATGTACCTTGTTCTACTGAGCATCCAATGACTCTATTTGCTGATGATAGTACATTAACAGTGACATGCAAAAATCCTAATTTATATGAAAATGACATCAATAACACCTTGACATCAATGATTACATGGTTAAATAACAATAACTTAAAAATTAATTTAAATAAAACGAATGTAATGTATTTTAGCAAGCACATAGATACCCCGTCAGAAATGAATATAAACTATGATAATGTTGCAATAAGAGAAGTATTTAACACGAGGTTTCTTGGTTTGATCATAGATAAAAAATTAAATTGGAAGGAACATATAAATACTGTCAGTGATAGATTAAGCAGATCTTCTTATGCTCTGTATAAACTTGCGCCCACGGTAAATGTTGATACCTTACTTACTGCATATCACGGATTAGTGGCCTCGGTATTAAGATATGGAATAATTTTTTGGGGCAATTCAACCAATAAATCTTCAATATTTAAGCTTCAAAAACGATGTATCCGCTCTATGTTTGGACTAAAAATTACAGATAGTTGTCAACCATACTTCCGTAATCATGGCATTTTAACCCTTTCATCATTATATATTTTAGAAATGTGTCTCTTTGTGAAAAATAATCCTACATCTTTCCCAAGATTATCGGATACAGTTCAGCGCAACAGACGAGACAATCAACGACTACGTATGCACAGTGCCAAAACTGCTCATTTGGCTAGTAGTGTAATCTGTATGGCACCCAAAATATTTAATAAATTACCAAAAGAGTTTAAGTCATTGAATCATAATTTGTTTAGAAGCAGAGTTAAGGAAATGTTGGTTAAGAAATGCTATTATAATATTCACGACTACTTAAACGATAACTCTTAATTAATTATATTATTATTTTTACAAGGTTTTCTCTTTAGCTGTAACTATTTATCTTGACATACATATTATAGTTTTTTTTTATTTATTTTTTTCATTTTGACATTTAATTCTGACACTATTTTATTTTTGACATTTTTGACATTCCTAGTCCATATAATTATATTATTGTATTGATGATTATTGTGTTATATTTTATTAAACTAATGTAATTACTATCTCAATCAATTCATATTTGTACGCCTTCCATGGCAAAACATGTTGATACACACAAACTAACTAATTGAACTGTTTAGGATTCATTTCCTGTAAACTACACATGTTTGAAGCAAATAAATATATTTTTATTATTATTATTCTCTTTATTAAATTATATATACATATTAATTACATTTTTAAATATATTACAAAAGAAATAAAAATACATTTAAAAATATAAAAAATAGTAGACCACCGACATCGGGTACAGGTACCAAGACACCAGTGGTTAGGACTGCAAAGATAGGAACCTCCTCACTATACGAGCCGTGTCAAGGAGGACTGCCTTCTGTATCAGACCCTTGATCCAGCTGTCCAACGTGAGCCTCTTAAGGTGTTGGTCGAGGCTCTTGGCTATCAATCCGTGAGCAGATACGACTATCGGAACAATTATCACTGAATCGACATTCCACATATCGACAATCTCGTGAGATAAATCCAAATATTTTATTTGTTTTTCTTTTTCAACTTTCACGAGATTCTCGTCATGAGGAACGGCGATATCAACAATAATTGCGCGGCGCTCTAATCGATCTATCACTACAATATCAGGCTTATTAGCAACAATAGTCCTGTCTGTGATAATAGATCGATCCCAATACAACGTGGCCCGACCATTCTCGAGAACTGGGTCGGGCACATACCTGTAGTATGGCACCTCTAGATTCACAAGATGGTATTTAAGGGCAAGCTGTTGGTGTACAATCCTGGCTACTTGGTTGTGCCTATGCAAGTACTCACCGTTAGCAAGACGAGAACAACCAGAAATGATATGCCTGATTGATTCCCCAGGACGATGACATGCCCGACAGATGTCAACCGTACCATCTTTCAGGATATATTTCCGATAGTTATTCGTCATGATAACTTCGTCCATAATCGCACAAACAAAACCTTCAGTTTCTCCGAAGAGATCACCATACCGTAGCCAAGTCGTAGATGCTTTAAAGTCTATATCGGACCCGTTTAGGGCCCGATAAAACCGGCCATGGAGCTCTTTGCCCTTCCATACTTCCCTACGATCATTAGTACTAAATACTACAGGTTTGCGCCAATTCTCTTTAGCCAGAGCGAGCGGGGTGAATCCGATATCCACTGCAACTACATTGCGATGCATTCCCACATCGGTATGTAGAAAATATTCTCTGAGATTGCATATCTCCCGATTGTGTAGGGTCTTGATATTTAATAATCCGCGACCCCCTAGCTTTCGCGGGATATACAATCTCATAACCGATGAACGTGGGTGGTGCATTCGAAATGCAGTCAGCAATGTACGGACTCTCCTATCAAGGGCATCTAGTTCGGTCTGAGTCCATTTAAGTATACCAAAGGAGTACATCAGAATCGGCATGACCCAACCATTGCAGGCTCGCACCTTGTTGCCCCCCGATAAAAGACTTTTAAGTACTTTTTTCAAACGGCCAAAAAAGCGTTCCTGCAACGTTTGTTTCATGTCAGATTCTGGTATGCCTAACGACTGTGATATACCCAAATACTTGTAAGTTTCAATGGCAGACAGAGATCTGAGTGTTGTTGAATCGGAAAGCTCTATTCCTTCAGATTCTACTATCTCACCCTTCTTTACATACATGACTGCACACTTGTCTACACCAAATTCCATTTTGATAGAATTACTAAAGTTTTCCGTCACCTTCAGTAACGCTGACAATTGTAATTTGGTGGGGGCTAGTAGTTTCAAATCATCCATATAAAGAAGGTGAGATATAACTTGATCGTCTTTCTGCAACCTATAGCCTAGCCCTGAACCCTCTAATAAAGTGCTAAGAGGGTTCAAAGCCAGGCAAAACCACAAGGGACTCAGACTATCACCTTGAAATATACCCCGCTCGATCTTTATTGGTGCATCAATTACCGTCGTTTGCCGACATCCTGGATAACGAAGCACTGTTCTCCATTGCCCCATACATGACATCAAGAAAGTGCACAGAGTTGTATCAATTTTATACAACTCCAGCACCCTCAAAAGCCATGTATGTGGAACCGAGTCATAAGCCTTCTTATAGTCTATCCAACATGTCGCCAAACTCTTACGATTACGACGCACCTGTTGGCTAATGGCCCTGTCTATAATAAGGAGGTCTTTAGTGCCACGGCTCCCACTTCTACATCCATTCTGAGAAACTGACATAATCGAATTATTATTAATGTGTAAAGTAATTTTGAGTCTCAGAATAGATGTAAGAAGTTTGTACATGGTTGGTAAACATGTAATAGGTCTAAAATTTTTGGGATCCATGACACTACCAGACTTATAGAGTAAGTGGGTTATACCAGTGGTTAAAAATTGGGGTAATGAACCCGAATTTAAAGCTGCCTGGAATTGAGATGCCAAACACGCATGTGAGCTTCGGAACCACTTAAGCCAAAAGTTGTGCAGTCCGTCTAAACCAGGTGATTTCCAATTCGGTAATGAACGAACTGCACAGCTTACATCATCTTTATCAATTATAACTGGTTCCATAGGTGTTATAGACTCACATGAGCGTCTGACATCCCGCAACCAATCACCTTCTATATGAGTGACAGGCACCGACCAGATGTTCCGCCAAAAAGTATGTGTGACATTTTCATCTGGCAAATGCCCATGACTCACACATGGACCCGGTTCCTCCCATTTCCGGTACACCCACTTCTCATTTCTTTGGAACATCCGATTCTGATTATACCGATCTATTCGTTTTTTGTACCGTCTTAACCTATTTGCCCATGCATAAATTTTCTGCTTTAGAAAGTCTATGCGCTCTGTGACACATGACATGTACTGTTGAGGACCAATGGTAGTCCCCAAGAAAGCCTGTTTCACAAAGCGCATCACTCTCGGCCGCGTATTCCCTGATCGAAAACTAATTAGCTTACCAATAAGCACCCTGGTCTCAGCAATACGACGTTCAATTCTACACTGCCAAGCTGGTACAGTTGATTTAGGTCGAGTAGTAGTGACATTTTCAACTATATTAACACCAGCTACTCGACAAACTGCAACAGCCGCACAATACAGAATAGAATGTGTATCACCAAGATCTTCGCTATTGTCTAAATAATCAGGCAATAACGAATCCAGGGCACCCACAAGCGCTAAATTTCGTTTATGAATGGGCAAACGGGACAATCGGGGTCTATTATTCCAATTCACATACCGGTACTCTAGAATCGCATCCTCCAAAGCGCTCCTTATCCTGTCATTGTATTGGGTACTTACAGATATAACTTCACCCTCCACTAATTCATCAACATCATTGGTATGTGATACTAACTGAGGTGTGCTAGTAGCTACCAAATCCACAGTGTGTGACGAAGAAGGGATAATCAAGCTATTCCGTAAGTCAGAGCGTATCCTCTCAAGTACTGCATCATCCAGCAGATGACAGCGCTGTATAGCTCGTACTTGATCCGACAATCGTTGTGCTGATACGTTGACAGCAGGTTCAAGCTCCTGAAACAAAGAGACTAGTCGAACACGGTACGCAGTAAGGTTTGTTCCCATCTCTGTGGCCCGATAATATGCCCGCATGACATTCTCATTGATAGAATTTGTCCACTTCATGCGGCGCACATTACCACCGGTAGCGGGGACCCTATTCGAGGTCAGTGGTCCTCGGGATCCTAAGCAGATCGGTGGCCGGCCTCTCCCCTGCCGACGTACAGGTGTTGGCGACGTCGGCGGAGAGAAAAACTCGTCACTTGAAGTCGAGCTCGACGCCTCAGCCACGGCCGGAGCTTCCGTTGTGGTTTCCGTGGCCGGCAAGACGGAGCGGAGCGACGAGTCCGGGGATGTTAATTGTGCTTTCGACGTAGATTCTGCATTTCATTACTCATAAGCAATGAGTTACGGCCATTTGATTTAAAATCAAGAGTTCCTCCCACAAGCTTCGGTACATGCTTCTGCAGAGAAACGAGGTATGGGGCTATGAGCATCGATTCTCGCCGGAAATCTTCATACATATCATAATTTCGCGGCATGATTTCATCTGGATTTTGAAGGATATCATCAGCCCAAATTGCTCCTGGTATTGGGCAATTCTCATGAAAGCGGCGTCGAACGCCTGCAGATGAGTTAGGGTTGGATAGGTATTCAACAGTTCTCCTTAGAGTACTAAGAAGAATATTCTCTGGTCTTGGTATTATGACACCATGTCTGTCGATTGGGTCAGATGCGACAGCAGGGACATAAATCTTATCCTCATACTTCACGTATCCAACAGCGTTGATGATTCTTCGAATCGGCTCAGGTACAATAGTGACACTTTGTGCTGCTCGTAACATGTCACTAGTTACACCAGGTTGCTTGATGTGCTCGGTGAGTCTTGGAACTACTGGAAGGTCAGCCTTTATAGACTCAAGCTTCGCCTCGAGCAAACCGAGAAATACTCGGTACATGGCATACATACTGGGGACTCTGATATTTTCATAATAAGAAATTGATATAAATGTCAAGTGACAGATCCCAAAACCGATACCTCTAGTTGTTATCGATAATGTAATTGCCTTCAAGGTTTGTTGCTCGCTAAGGCGGTTAAGCGCATCCTCCTCGTTTGATCCAACGTACATCTTCTCTCGAATCTTCTCTTGGAGAATAGCCATAGCGTCGGCTCCTTTCGTCCTACGCATCGTAGTTACTCTTCCACGTTGGTATATTTGACGTCCTCTTGATTGACGTCCTCTTCCTCTCTGCTGGCTGGATGAAGCATTTTTATTCGGTAAAGTTTCCATAGCGTATGAGCTTAGGGGGTCTGCAATCAGGTAACCCAAAAACCTATTATTATTATAATTATTATCAAGCGGAATACAGGTTTTAAAAATCCTAAACTTGCTAGACAGTATTCCAAAGGCATTCTCTACAACAACACGAGAGCGAGACAGTTCTTGATTGAAAATTCTTTCTGGAGTACCTACTGCATGATGTCCAGGAAATGGCTTCATGATATTTGTACTCAGCGCAAATGCCGAATCTGCTAAAAATACATAGGGCAAGTTAGTGTTTCTATTAGGAGGTGGTAAATTGATGGCATTTGTTTCAATTTTTTGTCGTAAAACACTTTGGTTATATACTCCTCCATCACTTATTCGTCCAGGGCAACCTATATCTACAAACATAAAACAGTAGTCACTATCAACTAACGCCTGTAAATACTGAAAAATTTGTTTTATTTTTGAAAATTTGTGTTTGTTGCTCGTAGGCTACATTGACGGATTGACGGACCTATTATTTTGTATTAGTTTGTGTGTGCACATGGGCGTAATATCATGTTTCAGGGCAGCTCGTAAGCGGCCTCTTCGAACCCTTTTAGACGAGGATATTACCTCGGTGCTACAGAATTGTGATGACAGTGAGGACGGTTTGGATATTGACGATGACAGCCTCGCAGACCCAGATTTTGTACCTCAATAAGAATCATTTGAAGACAATACTGCCGAATTAGATATCGACGTGGATTCTATTATAGAAACCTTAGAAAATACTCGTAATCATGAAAGCTCACCTCCATCACTTCAAAGCGCTGAAACGGCATCAAACGTTACCGTTCCTCAACCTTCATCAGCTCAGAGCAATCAATCAAAACAAACTACAAAGAAGCCCACCAAACCGAATTTACGCTAGAAGAAGAAGAGTCTACAGTTAAATGCCGAGCAGCTCAGGTTCAAGGGTAAAAAGAACTTGGGTACTGAACTCCTAGAGCTAGAAACTCCTATTCAGTTTTCTTATACCTTTTTCCACAAGAACTTATTCAGATGATTTGAGAGGAGACCAATCTTTATCAAGTGCAGAATGATCCTAACAGCACTTTTCGTGTGACAGAAATGGATATCAGGCAGTTCATGGGTATGGTATATCTAATGTCTTTTATTCGATTACCTAGAGTTATTAACCACTTGAGTCCAATACTTGGTACCACAATAATACATGATACTATGTCATTGAAGAAAAAGCGACAAACTTTACACTTCAATGATAACAGCAAAAATCTCCCTAGGAACGATCCTGAACATGATAGAATTTTCAAAATAAGACCACTGGTCGATTCGATGAATGCAGCAGTACAAGAAGGTCCCTTTGGAAGAACACCTTTGTGTGGACGAGCAAATGTGTTCCACTAAAGCACGGAATATGTTGAAGCGATACAACCATCAAAAACCACACAAATGGGGCTACAAAGTCTACGTGTTGAGTGGGGTTTCTGGTTACGCCTATAAAACAGAAATTGAAACTGCCAAGGAAAACGTTGTGCTTCCAGAAGAGCCAGATTTGGGTGTATCATCCAACATCGTCGTGAGGTTAGCAAGCATGATTCCAAGGCACCAGAGTTACCAATTGTATTTTGACAATTATTTTACCTCGTACCTTCGTCTATTGGAATATTTGGCCAAAGAAGGCATTTACAGTCTTGGTACAATAAGACGAAATAGAATCCCGGATTGTAAGTTGCTACCAGAAAAGGTGATATTGAAAAAACCCAGAGGTTATTCAGAAGAATACGTAGCCGACCTCAACGGCACCGATATATCTAATGTGGCATGGAAAGACAATAAAATTGTAACTCTGGCTTCTACTTTTGCTGGAATACAGCCTGAAACTAATGGTCGCAGATGGGAAAAACAAAATTCCAGGTACGTGAATATAAAACGACCCAATGTTGTAGGAGAGTACAATCGCCACATGGGTGGTGTTGATCTAATCGACAGCATCATGGGGATTTACAAGATACAGTTGCGTAGCAAACGATGGCAAATACGTGTGTTCTACCATTACTTGGATCTCACAATGGCAAACGCATGGTTGCTTTATAAAAGAGTCTCTAGAGACAAAGACCTCTCATGTCGTTTATCGTCAGCAGATTTTCGTCTGGATGTTGCAGTAACTCTATGTAAATTGGGCATAAAGCCTAGTATGTCTAGTCGCTGGAGAACGAGATACAAGCAAAAAAACACAAAGGGCCTGCCCAGCATGCAAATCCAATGGCAGTACGGCAAGACCAGATTGGGCATTGGCCCCAATGGTCTGATAAAAAAATTAGGTGCAAGTTCCCAAAGTGTAATGGATTTACTCACAATATATGATATACTAAAACCAAGAACTGCTTCATAAACTTCCACCTTTCTTAACGTCCACCTATATATAGTTTTTAAGCTTATGACTCAGTGTTAACTCCCAGTCATACTGTCAGAATCCCAGGCAATGCTCCCTGTTTTTCTATTTTTTTTGGAAAATAATTGAGTAAATGAAAAATTATGAAACACGTATATTTTTATTTTTTGTTAATTACCTGTACACTTTTTTTTTAAATCTATGTTCTTGATTTATAGAGGGTTAAGGTATACTGCAAATTCATTTCGTATTACTCTTGCATTTTCTGTTGTGATCTATTGACCTTAATTGTTGCTCTTCTAAAACATTAATGTTACCCTCTGGCATATACATATGTCGAGTGCGCGCTGTTTTAAAAAAAATATTAAGTAAGTAACAGTAACCGTGCTATGGCCCGGTCGAAACCCCGACTGAAGAGGACTCAATAAATTGTTACCATAAATAAAGTTCCCACTTTATTTAGGCTTCAAGCACTTTGGAGGCGCTATAGGCTTGAAGCCTGTGTCCACAAACAGTTCTCCCGAACTGTTTATGGACACAGGCTTCAAGCACTTTGGAGAGGAAAGGCAGAATAGAAATGGGACGAAAGTGAGTGGGAAGAGACGGATTGGAAGTTTTAGGTAATGGGCGTACATACGCTTTCCGCCACAAAGATGGAAATGTGCCAGACATGAGGGAGAAGTTAACGATATGGGAGATAGCGGGGAGGAGGCGGACTAGCAATGTGGTGATCATTCTCCGACTAATGCCATCACAACCAACCGCTTGGGATTTGATAGATAGGACAATTTTCTTAATCTCTCCCTCTGCGACCGGACCAAAGAAAAAAGGACTTAAGTTAGAACGCGGTAGACCATTGATGTAAATAAGAGTATCATGTTCAGATTGACTGTCCAACGTGAATGAGGTAGTGAAATGTTGGTTCATGGAATCGAGACTTATGGATTGAGGAAGGTCTACATGTCGCGACCTGCCGATACCAAGAGTTCCAAGGAACTTCCAGATATCGGCAGGGGAGGAAGAGGAAATATTTTCCAGAACATGGCGGCGTTTAGCATTCCGTATCATCTGATTACACCGATTTCTCGCAGTCTTATACAATTGCCAGTTGACTTCGACACGGTCCCTCTTATACGTTCTAAAAGTACGATTTCGGCGTCTCATGGCCATCCGTATACCCTCGGTCATCCAGGGCGCCAGCGGCCGTTTAACTCTAACCTTTCTAACCGGTGCATGGGTATCATATAGTGTAGTCACTACCTCGTTGAATATGTATACCTTGTCATCAACAGCAGCGGCATCGATCAGGGGTGCCCAGTCAATACGTGAAGCATCATCACTCAACTTCTCCATATCCATCCGCCTAAAGCAACGCCTGTAAAGGAACTTAGGTTTGGGTTTTGGGGGTTTGAGGACGTAGGAGAGGAAAATCAGGTCATGATGAGAGAATCCGGGTGCGTCTAGTTGACCATGAGAGGAAACAAGGGAAGGATTGGAAGTGATGATTAAGTCTAGCCAAGTGTCCTCGCCGATATTATTGTGGTGAGTGGCATGTGATGGCAGAACATGAAGGCTGACTGACTCAAGAAGGAGTTGGAGTTTACGGGAACGAGAGGAGTTTTGATCTAGGAGATTGGTATTAAAATCACCCATGATGACATAATGAGCATACTCTGTACCCAGAGATTCAAGAACTGATTCGAATTCAGTGAAATAGTCAACAGAAGGGGGACAGTAGACAACACCGAGCCCCGCTTTAGCGCCCTTGACACAAACCTCTAGAAATAGAAATTCAGCACAGGCAGCAGCAGGAGAAGTTGAAATAATTTTGTAGAAGTCACTGCGTAAGTAAATGGCTACGCCACCTCCCCTCCTCTCCGTGCGGTCATTCCGGATAAGAATAAAGCCCGGCAGAGGGTAGGAGGTAGAAAGAAGATGCGGTTTGAGCCAAGTCTCGGAGATCAGAACGGCATGAACATTGGCATCACAGAACGCCTCGTATAAATCAGGAAAATGGCTAGGGACACTTTGAGCATTGAGATGACACACATTAAGTAACTGGCAGCTTTTGTTACTGTTAAATTTATTGCATAAAACAGTACCGAGAGTATCTGTCACGGAGGAGTAGCTTTCGTCACTCAAACTGGTATCAGATTCACGAGCAGAAACATAACATTCACTATCCGAAGACATGAATTCAAAGAAAAAACTATAAATATATATATATATATATAAGTAAGATAAATAGAATTATGGAAAATATATGTATATTAATTAATTACGTGCAGATATTCTAGTACACGGTTTGTATCTCTGCACCACCCGCCAGCTTACATCACTAGAAAAGAAAAAAAAACAGAACAAAATTGTAAAATACAGTTCACAACAGTGTGAAGAGTACCTAATGCAAAACAATGTTTATCGTGCAACGTATCCGAACAGCAGTTACCGAGATGAGTGAATGACAAAATCTATAATCTATGTTATCTATGCTACTGATTATAAAAACACAAACGTCAAAACAAAACACTAGGCACAGAGAAAGTGTACAAAAGTATTAACAATTATTAACAAAACAAAGGTTTAGGACTTGAGAGAAAACAAGTTGAGAGAATGTGTTTACATAAAGGGATAAGAGTTTTGCTTGCAAAGAATACTCGATTTAAAGTAAATATTACTAATATGTGAATTATTGTTCTAAGTGTCACTCAATTAAATTTATTTACGAGACCTGTTATCTCCAGCAGACCGATCACCGGGCCTCGAGGAAACTGTTTGTGCCTTCGGATATTTCATCAGCAGCGGGTTCAGCTCGTCGATGGTCGTAATCTTGTGTCGGATACCGCCAGGGACTTTGACGACTATGATGCCATCCTGTGTCCAGCAAGCAGAGACACCAAAATGTAGCCTAGCCTTGGCGAAGATGGATTGCATGTTCTTTGTCAGGATCTCCTTAATAGTGATAGGGGAGCCCTTGAGTCCTGATTTGGCCTTCCATACTGACGATCTGTCCTCCAATGTAGAAAACTTAACTAATACGGGCCTCTGACGCTCTTTGGTCGACACTCCGAGTCGGTGGCAGACCTTGATAGAGGAAGCAGGTATGCTCTTGAGGCCTAAGTTGTTGTTGATGAGCTGTAGCACGACAACCTTGCAGTCCTCCTTCTCAGCCTCCTCAACACCAAGGAAGATCAGTGACTTACGCCGCTGTCTGGTTTCCATGGCATCAATCTGTTTAGAGCATTCGCTGATCTGCTTCCGAAGCAAGCCCAGCATCGAGAAAATTAACTCCCGAAAGGTACGGAACTCCTCAGCGACCTTGGCCACAGTGTCTTTAGCGGGACCGGCACTCTGGATTTGAGCCTCAAGATCGGACATTTTCCTTGTGAAGGTCTCTTCAAGGGTCTTCTGCGCTGATAATAAATCGTTTATTTGTGACATTTTTGACACTTTATAAAAAAAAAACTGTGTAGCACTGTAAAGCGATGTGCTGGCAGGTGGTGTGGATTAATTGACTAGTGTCTTCCAGAAAATTGTCATTAGAACCATTAATTTTGTTATAAAGTATGCTTTGTAAGTAAGTAAGTTAAACAATTGTTTCACACATAGATTGCCAAATAACAGTGAAGAATGTACTATGCGTGCCTAGTTTGACGACAAACTTATTATCAGTTAGCGAGCTTATCAACAATAGGAACAACGTAGTATTTAAAGAAAAGTATTGTTATATTTACAGCAACAATAAGGCTTTGGTTGCGATAGCTGATCTAACTCATGTTGTATATAAGTTGAGGTTACAGACGCCTAACTGTTTGTTGGCAGCTCCTGTAGTTACCGGAAGATTGTGGCAGAGAAGGCTGACTCATATCAATAGTCAAGATATGACCAAAATGAAAAATGGCATTGTGGATGGCTTAACATATGATTGTTGTGAGGGCAAGCATTGAGATTACCTTTCTCTCATGTAGGTGAAAGAAGTTCAGAAACATTTCACCGAGTACATAGTGATTTATGTGGTCCGATGGAAGTCAATTCACTGAATGGCAGTAAATATTTTTTGCTATTCATCGATGAATATAGTAGGATAACTTTCATTTATTTTGTCAAGCATAAAAATGAAGCATTTGATCGATTTAAATAATTTAAATCAATGATTAAAAATCAACAGTGAAAGAAAATAAAGATTTTTCACACCGACAATGGATTAGAATAAAGAATTTGAGCACTATTTAAAGCAATCAGGTATAATAGACCAAGAAACGAATAGTTATATGCCTGAACAAAATGGTATCTGTGAGAGGGCTTAATCGTACTGTGGTTCAGAAAGGAAAATGTCTTTTATATGATGCAAAAATGGACAAGAGATTTAAACTGAAGCGGCCAATACAGCTGTTTGTTGTTGAAAAATAGGTCCAATGTCTCAGGAATAAAAAAGACCCCATATGAACTGTGGCATGAAACGAAACCTGACCTAAGTCACATCAGATTGTTTGGAAGAAAAGTAATGGTTCACACCCCGAAGGAGAAACGCTTAAAGTGGTATAAGAAAGCTACACCGCTAGAAAGCACATCTTAGTTGTGTATGCAGATGATGTAAAACGGGACAGATTGTACAAACCCACTAAAAAGACTATTATCACCAGCAGAGACGTCATTGTGATGGAAGATGCAACAGTTGATAGCGAAGTTACTGATGAGGCTATCTGGATACCAGATCTACAAACACCAGCGAGCGGTATGGAGGTACCAGAGCAAGAAGTGCAAAAAACATCAGTTCAAATCGAGCTAGAACCATATAAGAAACCAAAGAGACTGAGGAAACAGCCTGAGAGATATGGTTTCAGTAGCATATCTGTATCCAGTACTGTTCCAGCGGAGGAGATCTTACTCTCAGAGGCTTTTGAGGGGCCAGAGAAGGAGCAGTGGAGGCGTGACATGACTGATTCCAACATGATATTTTGTTCTAAACATAATCATGGATTGACAAAAATACAAGCACGTAAATTGGCCTATGACTATGCTGTAGCCATAAAGAAAACTAATATTCCTGATAATTGGATCATGCAAAAAATCGCATCTAAGAACTGGATAAGGGGATTTCTAAATAGACAATCTCACTTATCAATACGGACACTAGAAGTAGCTTCTGGTGTATAATATGCACTTCCACTATTCGGTGGATTTATTATGCGGAAATGTTTGCCGTCTATCGCACCCAAAGAGTTAGGAAATTGCCATCTTGAAAAAAAAAAAATTGCGACACTTTTTAGCTTATCACAGGTTGGCTGCGGCATATGTATTTGGACCAAATTTTTCCAAATAGCTTCTAGAGTTTGATAAATTACTTTAGCAACTGTACTTCGTCCTAATCGGTAAGATTGAGCCAGAGACCTAAATGATCCACTGTGACAGAGAAACCTGAAATAAAAAGGTACTTATAAATGAACTAGCTTTCCGCTCGCGGAAATAAATTTCATACTAAATGTGATATTACTGCTATCTATCCATCTATCCATTAATACATCGTTATATTTTATGCAATACTAAAAATGTACTAGACGCTATGAATTAAATTAGGACTATCGTGAATAAAAATTCTGTTGTTCCATACAAAAATTCAATATTGGTAATTACTTTTAATTTTCAGACGATAGTTTAAAGAAAAAATGGAAGAACCTAAAAGACAGCTACCGGAAAGAACTCAAAAAAGTACCTACGTTCCGGTCTGGAGATGAAGGTTCAGATTATCAGTCTCAGTGGACTCCCACTTCGAACTATTATCATTTTTGAAAGACGAATATATGCCCACCGTGGGAGAAACTAATTTAATACAATAAGATACTTCAACTCAAGATTTAGCAGAAGAATTGTCGCCGTCACTTTTGGAATCACCGCCGCCTCCGCCGTCGGTTTCAATATTGCCATCAAATCCCACCTCCTCGCCACAGCAACCGCCAACTCCACAGAGTCGTGCTACCACCTCAAGAGAAAACGAAAAACAAAATTCTTCCCGAAAACGATTGAAAACAACTGAACTTCGTGCTGAGTATTTAGAAATAGAGAGAAAAAAATTGAAGTTATTGGAAGCTGATTTAGCAGGTGGTAAAGAAAAGGACATTCCCAAGTCAGATGACTATACACACACTATTGACACTATTACCAAAAATGGAGAAGCTTAATGTTTTACAGAAAATGAGACTGAGAAATAAATTCACTCAAGCTTTGATGGACGAAATTAGTCTCAATCAACATCCAGGCTATCAAGGCTATTACACTCAACCTCCGCCTTTTGACTGCGGCATTAATAATTCATAATTTACCAAAAAGTTAAGAACTTAATTATTGACTAAATGACATGCCAAAAATATAATTATAATTAAAAACAAAATCAGTGATTACTAATTTGACTATGGTACATTAATAAATAAATACGATAAACAAATTAATACTTTTTATTTATCTGCATAGGTACTTACCTTAAAGTTAAAAACAGCTGTTCTAGAGGTGAAACAATTTTCTTGAAATTAACTTTAGCTTTCAAGTCTTCGTGTATGTGACCGAGCAAATAATCAAAAGTTTCTATGCTTGCCCGCGTATATTCAAAAAAATTATCGGGATAGTTCCTATATTCATAATAAAGAGTGTGAAATTCGCCAAGTTCTCTCCTTTTCTGGTTAACTGGGTGCGCTCCTATTCTTGACTGAACGATATCTTCAGCTAAGAACGCACTTGTTTCAAGGCAATATCGTGCCACTTTTGATAGGGGCATTTTAATGGTTTATCCGTTCTCTAAATACGTGTACCGCTGACGCCGCCTCGGTCTCAACTAGTCTAGCTGTGGCATACCACCGCAAATCACGCCGCCCGCCGCACCTCCCAACGCACCGCCAGAAACTGTGGCCAGACCGTAAGAGAGGCGACAAGCAATTAGCACAGATGGTTTTAGCACATCTCGAAAAACAAGATATTGAACAAATTTCCGACCTGCTATATCGCCGTCCCCAGTGAATAATACCTAATCAACTATTGCGATAGAAGTGGTTTTATGGGGAATTATTGATCTATATTCGATTACAAATTGTGTTTTTATTTTCACGTAATTCGTACGATTGCTTTTCGAGATAAACATTTTGTAATGAATTTAACTGCACTATTCCTCTCAAGATAAAGCTTTTTTTACGTCGAATATAATTTTAATCGATTATTATTGAATTCTCAAAGTATCACTTCTTCCAGTTCCTTAGGCGATCTTATTCAGGTGGAAACAGTACTTTATTTGGGTAAAGCGGCAGTATGAATTTTTTTTTAATACTGATTATAACTATTCTTTTTTTACTATTTTACTCTTCATTTTCATTCTATTTTTACTATTCATTTACGCGCGATTTGTTCCTTATATGAACAAGCAGATGATACAAAAAAAGCTTGTTTAGAAGAAAATTATAGGGCACACCTGGAGCGTAAAAATAAAGAGCGTCAAAAAAAAGGGAAGAAAAAGCTGCAATCGATCCAACAAGTAACGACAGAGGCAGTGTTCGATTTAGAAAAAAATCTCAGTGTGCCACAATCCGAAGTTGGTATTTTCCACTATAAAAGAAAATACCATGTTTACAATTTTACAGTTTTTAGCACATTAAACGAATCAGGATATTGCTATGTCTGGCACCTCCATTGCAAAAATAGGGGCAAACAGGCCGGCAACGCGTTTGTGACTCCTGAGTTGCAGACGTTCATGGGCGGCGAAAGTCACTTTCCATCAGGTGACCCGTCTGCTCGTCTGCCTCCTCAACATAAAATAAAAAACGAAATTAAAAGCTGTTTATTGCAATTTACACAATAAGAAGCACATAGAGGTATTAAAAATATTTCATTTGATTCTGATGTCTGTGCCGGCCAGAACAAAAAATAGATTTATTTATGCCATGTACCTTTACGCCTTAAAAACTTCATCAACTCAGCCTATGCTTGTCCACTGCTGGACATAGGCCTCTCCCAATGATTTCCAGCGGGGACGGTTTATTGCGCTCTGCATCCGACAATTTTGCGGACCCAGGCAGTACGCACTTTTGTCTGTGATCATGTCACAACAAAACCAAAATGTATCTACACCCTCAGAGGTCGTGTCATCTACAGAGCAAGACCCTAACGAAAAGAAATGGAACAGACGTGGACGTAGTGCGAAACAGCGCGCAACATCTAAGTTTGATCGGTCAGTCAGTGATCGTCAAATTCAAGATCATCGTGAAGCTGCACAGCGTAGGTTAGGAGTGTTCAATCAGGATGCAGCTCAACTTGAAGCATCCTTGAAGTCGTTGATGGTTACGACACAACGCAGAGCTATCCCCGTACCCGTTTCGACACGGGGCATCGGTTTTACAATACTGTTAGCTGAGTCTGACAGTGACACCTCATAACCGACCGGCCGCCTATAAAAGCAAGACGCAGACCGAAGACAAACCTTTTTTTTTGCTCGTTGGCGCTCGACGCGGACGGATCTCTCGGACTTAGGCTAAAATTTATAAAGCGTACTTAGACTTTGCTCAGACTTTGCTTACGCTAAACTTACTTAAGTTCCTGCTCAGTGTAATCTTAGCATTCGAATTTATAGTCCTCTTGGGCTAAGAATTTACTGAGTGTATGCTAAGCAAGAGCTCAGGAAAAAATTTTAAACGTTTCGATTTGCATAGCATATTAATTTAAATTCTAGGTATTTCAAAAATATATTAGTTTTAAAATAGCTGTAATAACCTAAAATATTAGTAATCTTATAAATTTTATCATATAATTGTATTTCAATCAATTAACACCTTTAGTTTTCATTGATTTTAAGTGATAAAAGGCAAAAATAACACATGTACAAGTAAAACAAAACGTACGTATATTTGACTTGTCAAATGTCATAACAATATTTGAGGTTGTCTCGTCTCGAGTTCATTCGCAAATATATCAATTTCTTGATTTGAAGAGTTGGGTAGAACCAACCAACTACATGGACTTAATAATATAATTGGAACAATAGATTGCACCCACATTAAAATAAATAGACCAAGAGGTATAGCTCACTCTGAAGCATACAGAAATAGAAAATCTTATTTTTCCGTTAATGTCCAAGCCGTGTCCCGATATGGAAATTTATGACCTTGTTGCACGATGGCCTGGAAGCGCTCAAGATAGTCGGATATTTAGAAATAGCCGTGTTCATGCACGTTTGGCTAGTGGACAATTGCAGGGAGTCTTGGTGGGTGATAGTGGATACCCATCCATGCCATTTATTTTAACACCTTGATACAACCAACAACACGTGCGGAAAATAATTACAATTATGTACAAATAAGGACAAGGAACATAATAGAAAGATTTTTTGGTGTCTGGAAGAAATGGTTCTCATGTCTGCAATTGGGCCTCAGAAACAAATTAACAAATGTGTGCATTATAATTGTTGCTTGTGCAGTGCTTCACAATATTGCAATAAGAAGCAGAGACAATTACTCAATTGTAGAAGAAGATGCACAGCAAATTGATGAAGTGCAGTTAAATTCAAGAATGTCATCAGCTGCAGGATTAGCTTTTCGACAATCCATCGTAGAAACTTATAATTGATAAAGAAATAAAAATCATAATATTAATTTATTAGTTTTTATTTAATTCTTTCTTCAACAAATCTCTTTTTAATTTTAATATTTCCAGTTCTACTGCATGTTTTTCCTGATCTTGCTCTATCTGTTTAGTAACTTTTTCAATTTCTTTTTTCACAAGTTCCTTTTTTCAAAAAAAAAACAAAAAATCCATAGATTACCATTGATAGATTGTTGTTTACAATAGAATTCCATTGTCTTTGGTGCTAATATTAAAATAATTTAATTTTAAGGCTTTTCAGAGCATCTCCAACTACTAATGAGCACGTAAGTAATCGCTAAGTCATGGATTTTGGTGACTTAGACTATGCTAAGCATTTGCTCAGCTTGAGCTAAGCATTATGACTATAAATTTCAACGCACACTTAACTCTTGAGGTAAGTCTGAGCAAAGTCTAAGTACGCTTTATAAATTTCAGCCTTAGTATTGGTGGACACCTGAGCCATTTTAGTGTATCGTGTGTGTGATATGGTGACGTAATTAGTTAAAGATCTCTTGTATTTCTGTGCAGTCGATTTGTTTCGTTTTTGGGTTATTTTTAGGTTGATTATTGTAAAAAGTAAATTAAGTTAACCCTTCTTTGCATGATTTTTTCTATTTTTTTTAAATAAATCAGGGTGATGTAATTAATGCTCTAGATTAAAGGAAAAATATTTAAAAAAATCGTAGTGTAAATAAAAATATGTATTATTTAAAAAAAAATATGATGGAAATTTACATCATCATGCATTGTGACATTTTAGGTTCAGGTCGCGCTCAAGCTCGCACTCATTGAGTGATAGCCACCCTCGCCACCGACGCCCGAGTTCCCGCAAGTCGCCAGGCGACCGTAGGTGTAAGGAAGTAGGTCGCCGGACAGCTCGAGTAATTTACCACGTTACCAAAAGTGTCATCACGGTTACGATCGGTCACCAGTTCCCCAACTACCCGCGATAGACCGCGTTGTTAAAAACCCTTTCGAAAAATCACATACACCCCCGCTTCCATCTAGACCCCACGTAGAAGCTCAAGGAGTTACTAGAAATTCTGTCGAGTCCGTTCAGCGCTCTGAAGCATCCACCTTTGCACAAGCTCTTATTGAAGCTATTAACACCTCGCGATCTAAGACGTCCCACAACTATTTCGTATCCAACTTTGATCCGGCGATACACAACATTGAAACGTGGTGTGAGGAGGTAGAACGGGCTCGACATTCAAATAATTGGAGTGATCACGAATGTTTGTCTCGCGTTGCTTCTAAGGCACAAATTGACGAAACATTTATTACACGAAATTGTGGAATAGCCTTTACATTTGGGAAATTTGCACCGGAGTGACCTACCTACTTTTGGCCAATGTTCAGCATCATCTTTTCTTATGTCTTTTGAAGGTGGTGGAGCTGGAGAACCTTCTTTTTTTTTATTGTAATTCTTCTTCTAGTACACTGGTACTAGGACGCCCTCTTTTAGCTTCTTTGGTGGTTCCTCTGTTACATAGCACAAAGGCCAATTCATTTCTGAATTGGCCCATTGTAAGCAGACTCTTTTTAGGTTCACCTCTTTCTTGAGCATTTTTTTTATAAACAATCCAAGAGTTTATAATAGCTAGATCAAATAGATGAAAAAAAATACGCAAATACCACTTTTTAGACCTCATTTTTATATGATTTCTGCCTAAAAAGCTATCCATGAGATCTACTCCTCCCATATGTTTATTGTACTCTTGGACAATAAACGGGCAAGTAATATCAATTTTTCCTTTTGTTATCCTGTCAAATCTATTGACTTTAGTTACAGGCAATGCTCCAGAATAAGAAGATAACAGGGTTACTATCTTATTATCTTTCCAAGCCACACAACTCAAATCTATACCATCATGCACAGACACTCTTTCCTCAAAACTACCTCTGGGCACAGATTTTTTCATGAAATTTTTCTTCTCTGGAAGTTTATTATTTGGTATCCTGTTTTGTTGCACAGTTCCCACTGTGTGAATTCCTGATTTAGCTAAAAAAACTACCAATGGCAAAAAGGTATAAAAATTATCGAAGTATATAATGTGGTTTTGCTTTCTTGGCACTCCTCGAAGCTAACAAACTACAACATTTCCTGTTGCACCAAGATCTGGTTCATCTGGGAGTTTCTCTGTATTCTCTTGTCCAGAATATACCTCAAACTGGTATATCCCATCAAATCACAGAGAACTTATAATTTGAAGCCAACACTCTTATAACTTCATCAGCATCGCGGTTTTCATCATCGGAATCTATCTTGGTCATCAAGGCCATCTTCTGAGAGCCAACCGCCTTCTAACTTACTAAGATAATCTATAATATCTCTTTCATTCAAGTTTCCCTAAAAAAAAAAAAAAAAACATTACAAAAAAAAAATTGCCATACATTACAAGTGAAGTTGCTGCATAGTGATGTAAATTTCCATCACATAATTTTGAGAAATTTATTCACAGTGTTTTGATATAAATTGTACATAAAATAACAAAAACATGAAAACAAACCTTTTTTCCACTCATTTTCACTTTTATTGTATTTTATATCTCCGTTTATTTCCATAAAACAATTTAAAATCTCGCTCCTTTCTTCCAGTCACAACAAACAGTGGAATGACAAGTTCTAGGCCTGGTAATTCACAGTGATGTTTGCTATTTCTTGAAAACTGCGTTTTTTGTTGTACGCAATAGTCGCTTAAAAAGTTGCCAGCAACAACAAATTTACAGTACAAGGGTTTTGAGTACCTTTTTTTGTTGACTAAATATTATGATTGAAATTTCCATCATCATGCAAAGAAGGGTTAAAGATTCCTACTTGTCTTATTGTTTTTTATCTTTAATCCGCTTCTGTTTCCCAGATCAGAAGTGGGATAAAGAGCCAATACAAACCCACGATAAATTCACCAAAGAGAAACAAATCTACCCACATTCGCAATAATTTTCGTAAGTCACAATTTTGGTTATTTACGACTGTGTGGTATCACGTAAGTACTTTTAATTTGTTATTTTAAAAATGCCACGATCAATAATGCGTGGTCGGTCACCACATCGCTCTAGAAGTGGCTCACGTGTCCGGAGGCGACACCGCTCGCGCAGTTTGTCACGTAAAAGTTCTCGAGGCAGTATGCGTCGTAGCAGACTGCGGTCTCAATCGCGAAGTTCATCCCGTTGTCGGGCGTCACGACGCAATCGTAGGGACAGGGCTCGGACACGCGATAGGTTTAGGTTCAGGTCGCGCTCAAGCTCGCACTCATTGAGTGATAGCCACCCTCGCCACCGACGCCCGAGATCCCGCAAGTCGCCAGGCGACCGTAGGTGTAAGGAAGTAGGTCGCCGGACAGCTCGAGTAATTTACCACGTTACCAAAAGTGTCATCACGGTTACGATCGGTCACCAGTTCCCCAACTACCCGCGATAGACCGCGTTGTTAAAAACCCTTTCGAAAAATCACATACACCCCCGCTTCCATCTAGACCCCACGTAGAAGCTCAAGGAGTTACTAGAAATTCTGTCGAGTCCGTTCAGCGCTCTGAAGCATCCACCTTTGCACAAGCTCTTATTGAAGCTATTAACACCTCGCGATCTAAGACGTCCCACAACTATTTCGTATCCAACTTTGATCCGGCGATACACAACATTGAAACGTGGTGTGAGGAGGTAGAACGGGCTCGACATTCAAATAATTGGAGTGATCACGAATGTTTGTCTCGCGTTGCTTCTTGCCTCAAGGGTGACGCTAAGGTTTGGCTAGCCGAGTGGGTGACTAACGACCGCACCTGGTCTAACTTTAGGCAAGAATTTACGCCCCTTTGCCCCAGTAGACTAGACTTCGCCAATATCCTCTTTGAGGCTATGAAAACCACCTCTGATAAGTATACAACGTATGCCGAGTACGCACGTCGCACCTTGCTACGGCTTAGGATAGTTCCAGGTTTGGGCGAGGATTTGAGAACGCTTATTGTGATACGCGGCATTGACGATGCCCAGGTGCGGGCCGCTGCTGCCAACGCACAACTAACATCTGATAAAATTGTGTCGTTTTTATCGATATACTCGAAACCTGTTAAATCCAATAACAATAAGCTCAAAGCATTCCCAGCCACTACAGTGACTTACTTGAAGCTTTCACCAACTCCGAAGCACATGCTATACTGATTTCTGAGTCCTGGTTCAAACCCAACCTGCTTTCTACGTCGTACTCCCTCCCTGGCTTTATTCTCATACGCAACGACAGAGTCGACAGAAGAGGAGGTGGTGTTGCTATTTATCTCCGCTGCTCAATCTCATACAAAATCTTAACGTCTTCCCCTCCCTCCAGTTCTGCATCCGCAGAATACCTTTTCCTTGAGGTTAGCATCAGTGAAGACAAAACTCTCCTGGGCGTTGTTTACTGTCCCCCCAACGTTGACTACTTCTCCAGTCTCGAACCGATTCTGGAATCTTTAGGGTCCGAGTATGCACACCATATCATCATGGGCGATTTCAATACCGATCTCCTCGCTTCCAATTCCCCTCGATCCCGTAAACTCCTCCAGGTCATCGAATCATCTTGTCTGCATGTGCTGCCATTGTCAGCCACACATCACAATATTAATGGACCTGACACCTGGCTAGACCTAGTCCTAACTTCGACTCCGTCCTTTGTCCGTAGTCATGGCCAACACCCCGCTCCCGGTTTTTCCCAACATGACCTCATCTACCTCTCCTATGCCCTGAAACCTCCTAAGCACCGCCCTCAGTTTCGCCATATTCGCTGCTTCGGACGGATGAGTGAAGACAAACTACGCAGCGATGCCTTAAAACTAGATTGGAAGCCCCTGATCGAGACGTCTACAGTGGACGACAAGGTTCGCATTTTTAATAATTTAGTAATTGACCTCTATGACCAAAACGCTCCAGTCGCAAAAATTAAAATTAAACGCTCTCCTGCTCCCTGGATGTCAGTGGATGTCCGTGAGGCAATGAGACGCAGAGACAAAGCGTTCCTAAAATTCCGGAAAAACAGGAGCGAAGCAAACTGGTCTCTTTATAAAGTTGCAAGAAATCGGTGTAATCAGGTGGTGCGCAATGCTAAACGCTGCCATATTATTCAAAACCTTAATTACTCCTCGCCTTCCCAAATCTGGCGATTCCTTGGTACCTTGGGCATCGGTAAATCCGGGAAAAACATCTCTTCAACGACCTTTGATTTGGATGACATTAACCGACATTTCACCACTCTTCCGCAATTTGATCACCAAACAAAGTGTCTCACCTTAAAGTACCTGGCTGACCTTCCTCGCCCAAATATTAATTCCTTTCAATTTTCTCCAGTTGCATCAGATGACATAAAAAAGATAATCCTCTCCATTAAGTCCAACGCCATGGGAAGTGACAACATAAACCGTCTTATGATCACACCTATCCTCGAACATCTCCTTCCCGCGCTTACGCATATAGTGAATTATTCACTCGATTCAGGGACTTTCCCTTCACTGTGGTGCAGTGCTTTTGTAATACCCCTCCCTAAGGTCTCTAACCCTACCCTTATAAATCACTTACGCCCAATTTCCATACTTCCCTTCTTATCCAAAGTGCTCGAGACGTGTGTACATCAACAGTTATCACAATTTATCCATCGGAATAATTTATTAAGCCCTTTTCAATCGGGCTTTAGGCCTGGCCATAGCACAACTTCTGCACTCCTGAAAGTGACCGACGACATTCGGGCAGGAATTGAGAACTCCAAAGTTACCGTGTTGGCTTTGATTGATTTCTCAAATGCTTTTAACACCGTTAGTCACGATGTCCTTCTATCTATCCTTTCCTATCATATGATGTCATCTGATGTACTGGAATGGTTCTCTTCATATCTTCGAGGGCGCCTGCAAGCCGTCCGTGTCGACGAATCCACCTCCATATGGTGTGATCTTGACTCTGGTGTCCCCCAAGGCGGCATTCTCTCTCCACTATTATTTTCTATTTTTATCAATCTCATCACTCAGAATCTTCAATGTGCGTACCATCTTTATGCTGATGACTTGCAACTTTACTATAATGCTGCTGCAGATAATATAACGGAGGCTATTGCCATGATAAACGGCGACCTGGAGACTATTAGCGGTTGGTCCTATAGGTTCGGTTTGACTGTGAACCCCACAAAGTGCCAGGCTATCATCTTAGGCAGTCCACGTATGACCAGAAGGCTAGATCATGAAAAACTACCATCCCTAGTATTTAACGGGTCAACCATTCCCCTAAGTTCTACTGTGAAGGATTTGGGACTGTTCATTGATTGCAACCTCAATTGGCAAACCCAGGTTACTAATGTCAGCCAGAAAGTTACAGGAACCCTGCGGGTGCTATACCGACTAAAGAATTTTTTACCTGCCGAGATTAAAGCGATGTTGGTACAAACTTTAATTTTTCCCATTATAGATTATGGTGATGTGTGCTACTACGACCTGAATGCAGATCTCCTCAACAAATACGACCGTCTTCTTAATAACTGCATTCGATTCATTTTTAATCTTCGTAAATATGATCATACACATATGCTCAGCTCAATGCGACCGCCACCCACCTCTCGCCCCCTGACCCGTACCGCTCCGCCGCCCTCCTCAGCGGCGTCGAGCGACGCGTCAGCCCCCACTCCCGTCCATCACCGCGGGGCCGCCCCACCGCGCCAATCAGCGATGGAGTCGCCGGCCCCTCGCTCTTTATGGGACGAGCGTCCGCGTCGTCGCTGCACTCCGCCGAGGGGGATAGCGACATGGAAGCCCACGCCGTCCGCCCATCTGCTCCTTCGCGACCGGAGACACCACGAGCTGTGCCTCTGTCCGCGGAAAGCGATCCCATGAGGAGGTCGCTATCCTTCTCTGCGTTTGAGCGGCATTCGGCTATGGACACGGACGCGCAAACAACCAAAGACCCCATCCGCCGACCGCGTAGCCCGGAAGAGGACACCGAGGCTAAGCGATACAAACCCGCCCCCCAACGCGATCCGCGCTTGGCGCGATACGCCGGAGCGGTCGAGGGCAGGTCATACGCCCGTGTGGTGACATCCCCACCACCCACCACAACCGAAATCCCAGCCGCCACTGCAACCAACGCTGTACATCGCAGCGACACAACCGCCGCCGCTACTGCCGCCACCGCGACACCGCAGGGGGAGGAACGCAGGCGCAGATACCCGCCCCTCATTGTTGAGCTATTACCGAACTGGGCTCAACATATGAGGGAGCTGAAAAAACAACTCGGCAGGGCCGCGAACGCCCGCCCGTTCGGGAAGGGCCTTCGCTTCACACCGAGGGACGACCAGGAGTACCGCCTGATCCAGCGCTATCTAACGGCGCTGGAAAAGGCAGAGGGAATCTCCTGGTTCACGTACTCGCTGCCGGAAGAACGAAGCCTCAAGGTGGCCATCAGAGGGCTACCCAGTAACGCCACTCCACAAGAGGTCGAAGAGGAACTCAGGGAATTGGGCTACAACCCGGAGTATGTCCGGAATATCCGGGGTCGCGGCGACCGCCCTTGGTGTATCCTCCTCGCAATCCTAAAGAGGACTGCCACAACAGTGCCGGGGATCTACGACGTCGACGAGATGCTTGGTATCCCCGGTGTTAAAATAGAAGCCTGGAGGAGCAAAAGAAGACCCGCGCAGTGTCACCGCTGCCAACAATTCCGGCACAGCAGCCACAACTGCCACAGAAGGTTGGCATGTGTGCGCTGCGGCGGTGACCACCCAGCGTCAAGCTGTCCGCGCCCGCGGGAGGAACCCGCCACCTGCGCAAACTGCGGGGGGGAGCACCCCGCAAATAACGTCAACTGTCCCGCCTTTCAGAGGGAACTGAGGAACAGAAAGGCGGGCACGGTCGCCAAGACCGGCGAGCAACACCAAGGGCCAGCGCCAGTAAACCCGTAACCCAGAGGAGAAAGGGGACATGGGGCTTCACTCATGGCGGCTGCAAACGCCCCCACCCAACGCGGCGGAGAAGCTGCCACCGCCTCAAAAAGAGGGCGAAGGAGGAGGAGGAGGAGGGGCAGACAGGGGAAAGCCCAAATAGAAGCCCCCCAACTCCAGATAAGAAAAACCGACCTTGCGGCGGAGCACCCGTCTTCCTCTAGCCGTCCAGTCGCCACCCGAGTTACCACCGCCGCGCCTACAGGCGCAAAGATTGTAACAACACACACAAAAGGACAGGCAGCGGTCAAACAAGCGACCAGCGCCGCAAACGACGACGGGAGGGAGACGGCCACCCCGCTACACAAAAAAGTTGAAAAGCTAGAGGCAGTCATCAAAGACGCCCTTCTCATCCTGTGCCAAATCGCTGCTGCCATTGGAGAGAGGCAGGATGAGAGCACCATCAGAGGCATTGCCCACAGAGGTGTCGCGACATTATCAAACAGCATCAATGGATAGCGCACCACTGAGGGTACTGCACTGGAACGCCCGCGGCCTAGCTCGCAAGGTCGCACTCCTTCGCCCCCTACTGCAGGAACAGGATATCGACGTGGCGCTGATAAGCGAGACGCACCTGGGACCTGCAGACAAAATAAGATTCCCGGGTTACCTCGTTTATAGGAGGGACGAAAGATCGGATAGCAACATCGCCTATCGTGGTCTGGCGGTACTGATAAGGAGACGAGTCGTACACCAACCACTCCCATTGAACACCTACAACACCACCTACACGCTGGGTGTTGAACTACACCTGGGCGGCGCATAACTCCAACTCTACGCCGCCTACAGAGCACCAAGCGCCCGGGCGGACTTCAGCGACGTACTAACATTGTTGCAGGGGGACCGCCCGGTCGTCATCTCGGGAGATTTAAACGCCGAACACCCAGCGTGGAACTCGAACACTTCGAATAGTGCTGGTGTGCGACTACAAAATGATACCGAGTCCCGGGGTTACGTGGTTACCGGACCGGAGGTACCGGAGGGGCGGGGTTGGGTGTGCTCCAAAAGGCCAAGATCGCCTGGAGCAGATCCAATCCTGGTACGCCCTCCTGTCCGGAGGGCGTACACGGCGAATGGTCATGGGGGAGAGCGCAACAGTCGTGTAGATCCCCATGGCAAGTCTGGGTGTCATCCTTCCCGTGGTTGCCGCCTGTTTTAGGTCTGATTCCCTACGAAACAGATATAACAGAAACACCCAGACGCAATTCCATCCCACAAAACCTATCCCTTCCCATTTTCTATCCCATCCACACCTACTGCGGACACTAAGTGGTTGGTGCCTGCGGCCTCACTATCAACAAAGACTGAGAGTGAGGGGGAGGGGGGGCAACCACCCGCATGTTTGTGCCGTGTGCGGGGACCCGTAAGGGAGGATGAAGGGATCCTGGTAGTTGAGCTGAAAGGCAACACACTGCTTTGGCCTGGATTTCTCTTTACACGGGAGGCTGAAGGCTAGCCACCTTTGGTCAATCGGCTGTAGTATCCCGTCAGAGGGCTGCTGGGCGAGAGCTCTTCCTTGGTGGGGGTGGACGACGGGTGGGACGACCAAGTCTTCCTACCTAGTTCGGCCTGCCTTCTGCCAGGGAGGGAGCTCTATATTTCCTTGTCACTTCTGGCGTCGTGTGCCTTCTGCCGCGGCGTCCCCACTTGAGGGCTCCAAGGAGGGTGGAAGGACAAGGAGATGAATAGTATACCAAAAAAACTATGGATACTAAAAACCCAACTAATAAAAAAACCACCAAGCCGGTACCGAGGGTGAACAACCCAAGTGCCAGGCTAAACCACCAATCGGCTGACCCCAGGGTGAACAACCCAAGGGTGAATCCGGCAAATACACCATTGGCTGCTGCTCAGGCAAACAACCCGACCGCAGCGCCATCCACGACTCTGGCGACAGCTCTGGTGTCTAACCAGAATACGGAGCCAGTGTCGACCATCGACCTCTCCTCTTTGAGGGCAGCAATGCCCGTACCTGCGGGACCCGGCCTGGAAGAAACCGGCTGGAGCCTGGTAAGGACAAAGAAGAGAGCGTCGAAAAAACCAAACCCGTCCAAGAAGACCCGTAACGCCAACAGGGCGAAAGCCCGAGTGGAAAGGCAAGCACGGTGTCTGACCTCGGGTGGAAGTAAGCGGCTTGAAGTCGCTGAAGGGCCCGAAGGGGCCCACGTTGCCCCCGCCAGTGACGTGCTGCCCCGAGGCGAAGACGAAAGTCAAGCCACGGGGAAGTGTACTCCTGTGGGGGCGCCACCTGCCAAGACGCCTGTAGCGGCCAAAGTACCCTCTAGGCAGGGTCAACCTGGACAGGGTAAACGGGCGAGACGAGCGACACGGGGAGGGAAACCTTCAAGTGATACAAAGCCCGTCAAAAGAACTCGCCCGGACGAGTCTCGCACTCCCCAGGGCAGTGGCAAGCGATTCAAACCGCTGCCAAAGACCGGCTCCACGAGTTACTCCGACGCACTAAAGGTTGGTTGTGATGGCATTAGTCGGAGAATGATCACCACATTGCTAGTCCGCCTCCTCCCCGCTATCTCCCATATCGTTAACTTCTCCCTCATGTCTGGCACATTTCCATCTTTGTGGCGGAAAGCGTATGTACGCCCATTACCTAAAACTTCCAATCCGTCTCTTCCCACTCACTTTCGTCCCATTTCTATTCTGCCTTTCCTCTCCAAAGTGCTTGAAGCCTGTGTCCATAAACAGTTCGGGAGAACTGTTTGTGGACACAGGCTTCAAGCCTATAGCGCCTCCAAAGTGCTTGAAGCCTAAATAAAGTGGGAACTTTATTTATGGTAACAATTTATTGAGTCCTCTTCAGTCGGGGTTTCGACCGGGCCATAGCACGGTTACTGTTACTTACTTAATATTTTTTTTAAAACAGCGCGCACTCGACATATGTATATGCCAGAGGGTAACATTAATGTTTTAGAAGAGCAACAATTAAGGTCAATAGATCACAACAGAAAATGCAAGAGTAATACGAAATGAATTTGCAGTATACCTTAACCCTCTATAAATCAAGAACATAGATTTAAAAAAAAAGTGTACAGGTAATTAACAAAAAATAAAAATATACGTGTTTCATAATTTTTCATTTACTCAATTATTTTCCAAAAAAAATAGAAAAACAGGGAGCATTGCCTGGGATTCTGACAGTATGACTGGGAGTTAACACTGAGTCATAAGCTTAAAAACTATATATAGGTGGACGTTAAGAAAGGTGGAAGTTTATGAAGCAGTTCTTGGTTTTAGTATATCATATATTGTGAGTAAATCCATTACACTTTGGGAACTTGCACCTAATTTTTTTATCAGACCATTGGGGCCAATGCCCAATCTGGTCTTGCCGTACTGCCATTGGATTTGCATGCTGGGCAGGCCCTTTGTGTTTTTTTGCTTGTATCTCGTTCTCCAGCGACTAGACATACTAGGCTTTATGCCCAATTTACATAGAGTTACTGCAACATCCAGACGAAAATCTGCTGACGATAAACGACATGAGAGGTCTTTGTCTCTAGAGACTCTTTTATAAAGCAACCATGCGTTTGCCATTGTGAGATCCAAGTAATGGTAGAACACACGTATTTGCCATCGTTTGCTACGCAACTGTATCTTGTAAATCCCCATGATGCTGTCGATTAGATCAACACCACCCATGTGGCGATTGTACTCTCCTACAACATTGGGTCGTTTTATATTCACGTACCTGGAATTTTGTTTTTCCCATCTGCGACCATTAGTTTCAGGCTGTATTCCAGCAAAAGTAGAAGCCAGAGTTACAATTTTATTGTCTTTCCATGCCACATTAGATATATCGGTGCCGTTGAGGTCGGCTACGTATTCTTCTGAATAACCTCTGGGTTTTTTCAATATCACCTTTTCTGGTAGCAACTTACAATCCGGGATTCTATTTCGTCTTATTGTACCAAGACTGTAAATGCCTTCTTTGGCCAAATATTCCAATAGACGAAGGTACGAGGTAAAATAATTGTCAAAATACAATTGGTAACTCTGGTGCCTTGGAATCATGCTTGCTAACCTCACGACGATGTTGGATGATACACCCAAATCTGGCTCTTCTGGAAGCACAACGTTTTCCTTGGCAGTTTCAATTTCTGTTTTATAGGCGTAACCAGAAACCCCACTCAACACGTAGACTTTGTAGCCCCATTTGTGTGGTTTTTGATGGTTGTATCGCTTCAACATATTCCGTGCTTTAGTGGAACACATTTGCTCGTCCACACAAAGGTGTTCTTCCAAAGGGACCTTCTTGTACTGCTGCATTCATCGAATCGACCAGTGGTCTTATTTTGAAAATTCTATCATGTTCAGGATCGTTCCTAGGGAGATTTTTGCTGTTATCATTGAAGTGTAAAGTTTGTCGCTTTTTCTTCAATGACATAGTATCATGTATTATTGTGGTACCAAGTATTGGACTCAAGTGGTTAATAACTCTAGGTAATCGAATAAAAGACATTAGATATACCATACCCATGAACTGCCTGATATCCATTTCTGTCACACGAAAAGTGCTGTTAGGATCATTCTGCACTTGATAAAGATTGGTCTCCTCTCAAATCATCTGAATAAGTTCTTGTGGAAAAAGGTATAAGAAAACTGAATAGGAGTTTCTAGCTCTAGGAGTTCAGTACCCAAGTTCTTTTTACCCTTGAACCTGAGCTGCTCGGCATTTAACTGTAGACTCTTCTTCTTCTAGCGTAAATTCGGTTTGGTGGGCTTCTTTGTAGTTTGTTTTGATTGATTGCTCTGAGCTGATGAAGGTTGAGGAACGGTAACGTTTGATGCCGTTTCAGCGCTTTGAAGTGATGGAGGTGAGCTTTCATGATTACGAGTATTTTCTAAGGTTTCTATAATAGAATCCACGTCGATATCTAATTCGGCAGTATTGTCTTCAAATGATTCTTATTGAGGTACAAAATCTGGGTCTGCGAGGCTGTCATCGTCAATATCCAAACCGTCCTCACTGTCATCACAATTCTGTAGCACCGAGGTAATATCCTCGTCTAAAAGGGTTCGAAGAGGCCGCTTACGAGCTGCCCTGAAACATGATATTACGCCCATGTGCACACACAAACTAATACAAAATAATAGGTCCGTCAATCCGTCAATGTAGCCTACGAGCAACAAACACAAATTTTCAAAAATAAAACAAATTTTTCAGTATTTACAGGCGTTAGTTGATAGTGACTACTGTTTTATGTTTGTAGATATAGGTTGCCCTGGACGAATAAGTGATGGAGGAGTATATAACCAAAGTGTTTTACGACAAAAAATTGAAACAAATGCCATCAATTTACCACCTCCTAATAGAAACACTAACTTGCCCTATGTATTTTTAGCAGATTCGGCATTTGCGCTGAGTACAAATATCATGAAGCCATTTCCTGGACATCATGCAGTAGGTACTCCAGAAAGAATTTTCAATCAAGAACTGTCTCGCTCTCGTGTTGTTGTAGAGAATGCCTTTGGAATACTGTCTAGCAAGTTTAGGATTTTTAAAACCTGTATTCCGCTTGATAATAATTATAATAATAATAGGTTTTTGGGTTACCTGATTGCAGACCCCCTAAGCTCATACGCTATGGAAACTTTACCGAATAAAAATGCTTCATCCAGCCAGCAGAGAGGAAGAGGACGTCAATCAAGAGGACGTCAAATATACCAACGTGGAAGAGTAACTACGATGCGTAGGACGAAAGGAGCCGACGCTATGGCTATTCTCCAAGAGAAGATTCGAGAGAAGATGTACGTTGGATCAAACGAGGAGGATGCGCTTAACCGCCTTAGCGAGCAACAAACCTTGAAGGCAATTACATTATCGATAACAACTAGAGGTATCGGTTTTGGGATCTGTCACTTGACATTTATATCAATTTCTTATTATGAAAATATCAGAGTCCCCAGTATGTATGCCATGTACCGAGTATTTCTCGGTTTGCTCGAGGCGAAGCTTGAGTCTATAAAGGCTGACCTTCCAGTAGTTCCAAGACTCACCGAGCACATCAAGCAACCTGGTGTAACTAGTGACATGTTACGAGCAGCACAAAGTGTCACTATTGTACCTGAGCCGATTCGAAGAATCATCAACGCTGTTGGATACGTGAAGTATGAGGATAAGATTTATGTCCCTGCTGTCGCATCTGACCCAATCGACAGACATGGTGTCATAATACCAAGACCAGAGAATATTCTTCTTAGTACTCTAAGGAGAACTGTTGAATACCTATCCAACCCTAACTCATCTGCAGGCGTTCGACGCCGCTTTCATGAGAATTGCCCAATACCAGGAGCAATTTGGGCTGATGATATCCTTCAAAATCCAGATGAAATCATGCCGCGAAATTATGATATGTATGAAGATTTCCGGCGAGAATCGATGCTCATAGCCCCATACCTCGTTTCTCTGCAGAAGCATGTACCGAAGCTTGTGGGAGGAACTCTTGATTTTAAATCAAATGGCCGTAACTCATTGCTTATGAGTAATGAAATGCAGAATCTACGTCGAAAGCACAATTAACATCCCCGGACTCGTCGCTCCGCTCCGTCTTGCCGGCCACGGAAACCACAACGGAAGCTCCGGCCGTGGCTGAGGCGTCGAGCTCGACTTCAAGTGACGAGTTTTTCTCTCCGCCGACGTCGCCAACACCTGTACGTCGGCAGGGGAGAGGCCGGCCACCGATCTGCTTAGGATCCCGAGGACCACTGACCTCGAATAGGGTCCCCGCTACCGGTGGTAATGTGCGCCGCATGAAGTGGACAAATTCTATCAATGAGAATGTCATGCGGGCATATTATCGGGCCACAGAGATGGTAACAAACCTTACTGCGTACCGTGTTCGACTAGTCTCTTTGTTTCAGGAGCTTGAACCTGCTGTCAACGTATCAGCACAACGATTGTCGGATCAAGTACGAGCTATACAGCGCTGTCATCTGCTGGATGATGCAGTACTTGAGAGGATACGCTCTGACTTACGGAATAGCTTGATTATCCCTTCTTCGTCACACACTGTGGATTTGGTAGCTACTAGCACACCTCAGTTAGTATCACATACCAATGATGTTGATGAATTAGTGGAGGGTGAAGTTATATCTGTAAGTACCCAATACAATGACAGGATAAGGAGCGCTTTGGAGGATGCGATTCTAGAGTACCGGTATGTGAATTGGAATAATAGACCCCGATTGTCCCGTTTGCCCATTCATAAACGAAATTTAGCGCTTGTGGGTGCCCTGGATTCGTTATTGCCTGATTATTTAGACAATAGCGAAGATCTTGGTGATACACATTCTATTCTGTATTGTGCGGCTGTTGCAGTTTGTCGAGTAGCTGGTGTTAATATAGTTATAGTATACGTTCATGTATTACATATATAAAACACTGACGTAATCACTACACCGAGTATCTGTCTCACTCACTTACTTGCAAAAATAAAAATGGCCGCGGGCTCTTATGGGCGATCCCACAAGAGGAAACGAGAGCGACCGACTATTAAAGAATTGCAATTAAAAATTATTGGAATAATAATCCGTAATTACAGTACGCGCACCGAAGTCAGGGATGCCAAGTCTAGATCTCCCCTTGTCGCCTTAAGGAATTTGGAGGGCGACCCCCTATTTGAAGATGTGTTGGTAGCGGCCCACGACCAGAACTTTAAGGACGACCCGACTTGGACTTTGGACAAGCTAAGGAAGGACGCCCGACTAGCTTTTAAGAAGAAGAAGAAGAAATAAGCGCGAGCACGCCGTTGCGGTACTTCTCGACATGGAGAAGGCCTTCGATCGGGTCTGGCACGCCGGTCTCCTCGAAAAACTATCTACGACGACGACGCCCCGCCGTGTAGTGGAAGTGGTCTCCTCTTTCCTGACTAACCGGACTTTCCGAGTGGTGGTGGAGGGCGAGATTTCGACCGTCCGCAACATAGCGGCCGGCGTCCCACAGGGAAGCTGCCTATCGCCTGTGTTATACTCACGGTTCACAGACGACATCCCCCTCGCAGAGGGCGCCGAACTGGCGCTGTACGCCGACGACGCGGCGTACATCTCTACGAGTATCCAGCTCCGCCACGCCGCGTCGAAACTACAGCGATCCTTAGATCTCCTGGCTGTCGAAATGGCAAATCACAGTGAACGTGGGTAAAACACAGGCGATCTGTATAACCAACGCCATTAAGCTCCCACCACCGCTCAAACTACAAGATCAAGACATCCCTTGGTTGACGACTGTAAAATACCTGGGGACAACAATTGACCGCCTTCTCACCATGAACACGTCCGTAACATTGTCGCGCGTGTCAGGGCAACACGCGCCCTGCTGCGTCCAGTGTTCGACCCCCGCCTACCAACTCGTGCCAAACTGGGTGTGTACAAACTCTATGTACGCACCCAGCTCACCTATGCCAGTCCCTCTTGCACGCCCTCTTCTTGTACGCCCTCGCCAGCGAGACGAGCCGCCGACGACTGCGCGCGCAACAATCCCTTGCGCTGCGCGCCGTCGTGCGGGCACCTCGCTATGTGAGGAACGATGTTATCGAGAGGGACCTCATGATGGAGAGCCTGGACGCACACGTCTCGTCACGACTCGCCGCCGCCAAGTTCGAGCGTGTCGACGCCTCGGACTGGAGCCATATCCGAGACCTGGCGCCGTGGCACGCTCTACCACCGGATCGTAAAAGATTACCCCGCGACCTAGTTGCGGACAGAAGAAGTCCCGGGGAAGAAGGCGGTTCCCGGCCCCCGGGTATAGACAGTCCCGACACACCCACACTAGCCTCTTAGACCCGCCGGCGCCCCGCCACGGGGGCGGATCTCTGCCGCCACAAACAGCATATATAAAATATTCTTTATTTTATGCCCACAGAACCTGCTGTTGCCGCAACCGCCCCCACTGGCCTGCGAGCACTTGCGCCTACTTGGCCCAAGTAGAAGCATCGTGCGCAGGCGGGGACGTCCGCCGCCACAGCAGTTACAACACAGCGGGGTGCCCCACAGACCGCGTAGCGGTGCGGATCGCCCCACATATCCCGGACAAGACACCAGGGGGTTGCAAGTAAGTCGCCGCCTCTGTCGCTGGTCGCTCGGAGCTGGGCCTCCCCAGGTATCGCCTGGGGTCTCACCTGGCTCGGGCTAGACCGCCGAGGCGGCGTGAAGACCGAAGCAACCCCGCCTTACCTTGACATGACACCCCACTGCCAAAGCACCCCACGACCTACTCCTATTTAGGAGTAGCGATTGACACCGCTGGCAGGGGGCTACAGCCCCGATCCAGCCACCACGCGTCCCCTACGGGACGATGTGAAGACTCGAGAGATTCGGGCGTTCGGCTCGCACGGACACGCTTCCCTCGGAACGGTCTCGGGCGGCTGAGCACACCCCGGCTTGCACGGTCGGCATCCTCTTTGGATCCTACCGCAGCCCATACATTTACGTTATCAAGCGTTAGTGGACGTAATAAATTCGTTTTTTATTGATTTACGAGTGGTTTTAATTAAAACAACCCTTACAAGACAAGAAAGTCTTGAGGCCAAGGCCTACTCGTAAACCGAAGAAATATCGTATCGGGAATCCTGACACGGCAACAGAGAAAATGTCAGTCAACATGACGGAAAGCCAGTTCAAAGAAGTGATACTTGCTGTAATGTAGTGTGTAAGTACCTTTATAATATCTGCATCAGCGATTCCTTACTAGTGTAATAATTATAACATACTTTTGTAGCATTCAATAAACGTAGGTAAACCGAAGTGGTTGTCAAACCCCAACATTACATGGCGACCCTGCCTAAGGGCTTTGCCCCTGCCCAAGGGGTCCACAGCTTTAAGCTCTAGTAAAGTAGTATTGCCATTTGAACATGTGCCGGTCCACTGTTGAAAAAGAAGAGGTAAAAACGCTGCTGGTGGAAACAATGACGCAACTCTAAAGGGAATTGGAGGTCATCTGGAGCGACTGAACACTGTCACGTGGATCATCCTTGCGGTAATATTTTTGCTATTATTATATGTTGGAGTGAGGCTCTATAGAAAATTTCATCGTGGTTGGATACAAGAGTAGATTGGCCTTCGAGCGATTGAGAGAGTTCGGGCATCCATACGGGGTCATGTTGCCGCTGCCACTGCCGAGAGAACTGGATAAATGATCCTTTGTTGGCTCAAGCAATCATTTAAATGTGGTATTTTTCGTGTATTTTTTTTTGTTTTCTCCTTACCTAATTAATTTTATGATATGAATGCAATTTGTTTATAATAATAATAATATATCACTTTATTGTACACCAGATATAAATATACATAATTACCTTAAACTAGTTCAGTACAAGTGGCGGCCGTATCGCCCAGAGGCAATCTCTTACAGGCAACCGTGGTATGGAGAGAAAACATGAAGAGGAGGAGGTATTGGGTAATTGCTGGTGTGTTAGGAAAGAAGAATAAGAAGAAGAAATCAAAATAAAAACTATAAAAAGTGATTTGATATTTAGATTCTCTAATGGTTTATGATCTGAGTATACTATAAACTCTTTATGCCAATATTTTACAGCTTCCTTAATTGCCAGACATTCTAAATATATTGTCTTCTTTTGCTTTTGAGTGTCTGTCCTTTTTTTTTTTAAAACAGGTTTATTTTCTCCGTTTTCATCTTCCTGTTTTAACACAGCTCCCACTCCTTTAATACTGGCGTCAGTGTAATTTTTTACTGGTTGTTCTGAGTCAAATATTTTTAAAATTGGTTTCGAGCATAGTAATTCCTTTATTTTATCAAATGACTTCTGGCATTCTTTGGTCCATATAAATTTTACATCTTGCCGTAATAAATTGTGTAGTGATTCAAGGATAATTGCATTGTGTGGTATAAATTTATGATAAAAGTTTACTTTCCCAAGGAACTGGCTTATATTTTTAATTGTTTCTGGAATGGGGAAGTTTTTGACAGTTGTTAAATAATCTTTGAGAGGTCTAACTGAACTATTTTCTATTGTGTCCCAAATACTTGGCATGATTGTTTGCAAAAGTGCATTTCGAGAATTTCAGTCTAAATCCTTCTGTTTGTATTGCCTCAAGTAGTTTTGATATATGTATTATGTGTTCCTCGAAACTTTTAGAGAACACTAAGATATCGTCGATGAAATTCACTGCAAAATCTGAGAGTTTATATTTTCTTATTATATTTCTCAGTATTCTTTGGAAAATAGCCGGAGCTGTCTTTAAACCAAATGGGAGGCGTGTCCACTGGAAATGGCCTTCTTGCGTGACAAATGCCGTCTTATATCTATCTTGAATTTTTAACGGAATGGCCCAAAACGCTGAATTTACATCAAAAGTGGAATAATACTCACAGTTTACAGTCTTTACCATCAAGTCTTCAATCAAGGGGAATGGCTGTGATTGAGGTACGAGTATAACAATTTTGTTCAATTCCCGGAAATCTATATACAGTCTTGATCTTTTTCCATCTTCTTTGTTATACGCCAGGGTAACCGGAGCAGCAAAAGGGCTATATTCCTCAATTAAGTTGTTCTTCAATAGTTTTGATATTTGATTTTGAATTTCTTTTCTATCATCGACTGTGCATCTGTATGGGCGCTTGCAGCAATATTTATCTACCATCAAGTCTATGTGAGTTTCATAATCTCGTACCGTGCTAACGTCGTATTTGTCCTTAGCAAAGACTGGTTTGTATTTTTTTATTAATTTATCAATTTCAGTTTGTTTACAAAAATCTAGATGGTTCACTGAAATTTCAAATTCACTGAAGTCAATGTGTTCATTGAAATTTACTTCACATCTGTTTATATAGTTTATTTCTTGTTTCCGTACCCCAGGGTATAGAGAAACATCTTGTTCATTTTTGTTACCTAGTACATCAGGAATTTCGACATTCATTAATTCTTTAGTAAAGTTTTTATTTTTGTTATCCTCTTCATTGTCAACTTTATTCTCTGTTTGTGGATTAATACATTGTATTATATTCAAGTCTTCATTTGTGTAAATTTTTTTTTTTTTATACAATCCAAACCAATGAGAAAATCATAGTGAAAATTCTCATTATCTATAACAAAAATATTCATTTCTCTTTCAATTTTGTATATTTTTATTTTCAATATTACCATATCTTTTGTTTTCTTTTCACCAGTTTTCAAGTTAGCTGTTTGTTTATTAAGTGTGTCTTCTTTTTTTTTCATGTATTTTCAATAATTTTGCAGTAATTAACCATGTGTCATTTAATAATAACTTCACTTTTATTAATGGTGTTACTTCTAGTTTTTTGGATTCTCCTTATTTAATTCAATTTCCAATTCAGAGTTATTCACACTTTTCATAACTGATTTCTGATTTTTTCCATTAAACCAGCTGGTTTCCCCAGCATGAAAACGTTTCCCTTTTTTCTCAGTGATACAAATTTGGCATGGTTTTTTTTCTTAATTTTTTTTTTATGTCAGAGTATGTGTAGTTATTTTTTTCATATTTGTTCCCCCCAACGAGATGTTCTAATTTTCCTATCTCATTATAGAGATATTCGGTTTCTTGTAACGTCTCTCGGTCAATTTTATCCTGCCGCTATAAGATCTATAAGAGTACCAGTATCAATCGTCTTTCTAACCTCTAATAACAATTTTTCTTTTTTCAAAGCATACTCAAGCAAAGAACCCGTTTGATATTTAAAACCAAGAGCATATCTGATCGGCGACCAACCTTTGTTTCCAAACGTTTCACAGAAGTTTTTTCCCATTTAATCCACTCTGATTCTACTGTAAATTTCATTAACATACAACTGTACCAATTCACACTTGAATATTCTAAAAATTGATTTAATATTTCAATTTTTTTTTCTGTCTTCATCAATATGAAAACGTTCACATTCTTTGTTGAAATCTTTAATCCATGGGTAAGCATTTGCATTTCTACCAGTAAATTTTTCTATCACAAAATCTTTTGAAATTTTCCCCAAATTTTGAGTTTCAGATTTGTTTTGTTTTTCTTTGAGTAATTTCTTTAATCATTTCTCCAATGTTTCATTTGAGCTTGTAGGTAAAGATTTTTGATCATTGATGTTTTCCATAATCTCTTCAAGGTAAAAATCATTAAACTGTATATTTTGTTCTCCGTCTAAATATGTCTTTGATATTTCATCAGTTAAAGTTATCCAATTTAAGAGCACTGTTGAAGAAAAGCTGAGTACTCAAGAACGTACCTCCTTTGCCGATATGGTGAAAAAAGGTGCAGATAAGTTTGTCCGTCCAAACAATGTTAGTACCCTAGCTATCTACCCTAGTGACAAGACCAAAACTAGTGAAGAAACGAAGTCTCTGGTCCAAAAAATCATTTCACCGGAGGAACTGAAACTGCACGTAAGGGGCCTTAGAAAAGTGAGGAATGGAGGCGTTCTCATTAGTGCCGCAACTAGAGAGGATATCGAAAAACTAAAGCAGTCAGAGAAATTAGTTTCGTCAGGCCTAAAAATTGAAGTACCTAATAAAGAGAGTCACTGTTGTGGGTGTACCCGTAGCCCTGACTGAAAAAGAGGTACTTGAATGCATTTACGAGCAGAACTTGGCAGACAAGTTTCCTGGCGCTTCTCGCGAGTCCTGTCTCAACACCATAAAACTGAGCCACAAATCAGGTAAGAAAAGCCTTCCTACCTGTAACTATATACTTGAGGTGCCGGCTAACATTAGAAAAGTGCTTATCAATCAAGGGAGAATCTACATAAACTGGACTTCTTGTCCAGTTAGAGACTTCACGCTGGTGACTAAGTGCTTCAACTGCCAGCAGTTTGGACATGCAGCTAAATATTGCCGTGAAACCAGCCCAACCTGACCATTGTGGAGAGCTCGGGCATACCTTTAAGGAATGCAACAAAAAAGCTGCACCACCTACTTGTGCGACGTGTAAGCGTTTCAAAATCACAAGTGATCACCAAACTGGTGATGGAAGTTGCCCAGCACGGAAATACGCTGAGGACAAATACATCAATTCTATAAACTATGAGGGCGCCTGAGAGCGCCGGTATTAATTGATAGTGTAAGCACTTATACCTTTTTTATATTTTATTTTAATAAATAATGTCTAAACAGTTGCCCTATGACCTAGATAATTTTTCTGTGTCTGAGGTTAAATATTGTGAAGTCAAAGACTGTAAACAATATGTGCCGACTACGGATAATTTACTCACAATTATTACACAAAATATTCGCAGTATACACAAAAAACATGAATGTTTTAAGGTATTGTTACATACTCTTGATATAAACTGTGATATTATCATTTCGACAGAGTGTTGGTTGTCTAATCAGCATCCGCATTTACCATCTCTTAAGGGTTACCTACTGCATAAGAATGATATAATATTGAACCAAAACGATGGATTAGTAATATATTGCACGGCATTCTAAAACAGCATACTGGACTTCCCTATAACCATCATCTATACCATTGTGGCGACTCCCACATAAACATACTACAGCGCCATCTAATGAAGACACACCGAACTACGGAGTAACTACTAAAATAAGAATTGCTAATCCTGCATCGCGATATAAAGAATTCCCTCGCCGATTAGCATTTATACAACTTCCCAACATCAACCGTTGGGCCGCGGCCCGCCAGGCATGATCACCTCGCCTGGTCGGAGGATCCTCCCTTTGTGTTGGAGGGACATGACACCCGTTCCTCCACACCATCAAATAAGAGAAGGAAGGACATAGTGTGTAGCAGGCCTCAAGCTAGTCAAACATTTGTTCATAGATTTTATTTATTTTTAGGACTTTTTTATACAATAAAACTATGTAATAGAATACTAAATATATATAGCCTCAATAATAAAAAATGTGTGATCATGTTATCAAAATATTTAGGTAAATTTAACTATGCAGACACAGAAAATGTATTGGCAATTGTTAAATGAGTCTTAAATAGTTTTTGTATAATATTATTTTCTATTATTTCCTTTCGTACGTGTACACTTTGTAGTATTTTTTTATATTTTCTAGTGATCTGTTATGTTTATCTTACATTTCTAATTTAAAAATTCCATGTCAAGCGATCGCCTGAAACACAGGTTTACCCTAGTTCAGGCAGGCAGCGACTAAATCATAAATAACACTACTATAGATTTACGTTAGTGTAACTTAGTCTAATTATTGTCTAAGATCTATGTTAAACTGAAATGTCCTACACTGTAATATTTATATTGATCAAATAAAAATTATTAAATTATCTACAAACGGCGCGGAACGGGATGCGCTATTCCGATTTGATGGCCACCTGGAGAAACACAGGACTCGCGCTATTCCATCCTAAACACTGACGTAGATCTAGAATGATGATAAATATAGGCGATGAAGCCAAAATGAAATGGAAAAATCTTCGTGACACTTATGGTAAATATTTAAAAACTACAAAAACAACTACAGGCCAAAGTGCGTTTAAATCTTACAGTCGTTACAGCAAATGGCAGTGGGCATCTTCAATGGAATTTTTAAAAAGTGGAAGTGTCACGCGTTAAGCAAAATGTCACAGTAACGCCACACAGATCAAAACTTTTTAAAACCAGTATGGTGTACCCCAGGGCAGTATACTCGGTCTGCTTCTCTTTGTCTTATACATTAACGACCTTCCATCAATAACACCCCATCAATCTATCCTTTTTGCCGATGACATTTCTATGATTATACCTAAGATTGACATGCATTGCAATTTTGATACAATTCTAAATAATACAGTAAAATCAATAATGACATGGCTTGAATCCAATAATTTATGTGCTAATATGTCAAAAACAAAATTTATTAAATTCTCTAATTATAAGACACTACACGAAACTCTTAATATCGAGTACCGAGGTGAAGTTCCATCTGGGGTAGCTGATACCAAGTTTTCAGGTCTATACATAGACCAACACTGTAATTGGAAAATACATATCCAAAATGTCTGTATGAATTTGAATAAATTTGTATTTGCGCTCAGAAATCTACAACACATTGCTGGCAAACATGCAGCGCAAATTGCTTATTACGGATACGTGGAATCTGTGCTACGATACGGATTGTTGTTATGGGGACACTCAACAGATATAAATAAAGCATTTATTTGTCAGAAGAAATGCATAAGAGCTTTGTGTGATGCAGGACCACTAGATTCATGTCGGCCATTATTTAAAAATAACAATATACTCACTCTTACAGGCTCATATATATCTTGGAAATTTGCGTACATGTGAAAAAATTCTCAATTGAATTTAATAGTGCTAGAGACAATTCAGTCATAGGTAAAAGAGATTCCAATAGATTGTTAATGCCTGCATGTGGGAGCTCTTTTTTTCATAGTAACTGTTATGTAATGTGTATAAGAATTTTTAATAAAGTGCCTAAGTCAATTCGCGAATTGCCACTGTCTAAGATGAAGGCTGAATTAAAAAAATGGCTGATACAACAAACTTTTTATTGCATAAACGAATTTTTCGATCTTAAAATCGAAGTCCGAACCGAAGTCCGTTCCGGTCTTTGAGTCCGAAATCTTAAGTAAGTTACATTATAATTTTAATTCAATTTTAAATGTTGGACCATTTGACATTATTTATACTATTCTATTTTTATTTCCATGTGCTTAATGTTTGCATATATATAATAATGATTATTTTAATTTAGTTAAGCGTCTTAATTTTTTAATTTAAAGTGCATGTTTCATGTAATTTGATTTGTAATGTGATGTGCTCTAAATTTAAATTTGCATGCCAATATTGGCGAAATGTGTGATTCAGTTCTCCATGTAACATCCATAAATGTACAACTTTTTTTTTTGCAAATAAATTATTCTTATTCTAAAGATCACATAGGATTTGCTCCAACTGATATTAATGTGGCAAGAGAAGAAGAAAGCGTATCTGATACCCGAAATATTACTGAACCCGAATCTAATAATGAAAATTCAACACAACGGTCAAGTTCAGTAGTATCATCCGGACGTTATGCTTCACGTTCGGGTTCCAGAAAAAGGACTTCTGTTAACGAACATCGCCACCTCTGCAGCCGACGCCAACTCCACCGCCACAGCCGACCAGGTATGCCGATATAATTTGTCCCGAAGACGCAGCTCCTCGACAGGATATAGTACAGGAAGATCTTACTAAGTGGAGTAACAGAAGATTTAGAGAAGCACCAGTGTACAAGAACAGTGCATTCAATAATTACATCGGCATAAATACTGAAGTAGATCTAAACTCACCGTTGAAAATATTGACCCTATTCTTGACACCTTTTTTTTCACTCTCATGATTATAGAAAGTAACAGATATGCCACGCAGTGCCATCAGACTCTGAACATGACTGAAGAGGAGCTAGGAGCTTTTATAGGAATTCTGATAATTATGGGATTCCATAATTTACCTTCAATGCGGATTTATTGGTCGCGTGATAAAAACTTTCATGTATCTCGCATTAGCGAGGTAATGAGTATGCGTAGATTTTTAAAAATTATGAGATATTTACATGTGCATGACAATGAAAAGATGACACCTAGGGGCAACCTGGGTTATGATCGACTTTTCAAGATACGACCACTGTTGACACATTTTTCTAATATTTTTAGATCGGTATTCTGCCCTCATCGGCAATTGTCTATTGACGAAAGTATGATAGCTTTCAAAGGACGATCCACGTTGAAGCAGTATATGCCACACAAACCCATAAAACGCGGTTTCAAAGTATGGGTTATATGCTGCGCTGTAACGGGATATATGATGAATTTCGATGTATACGAAGGAAAACTACAGGGAGGTGAGCGAGAACTGGGTTTGGGCGAGTCAGTTGTTTTGAAATTGGCTGCAATGTTTGAACATTTGGGTTATTGCTTATTTTTTGACCGCTTTTTTACTTCTCTGCCTTTATTAGTGAAGATGTATAAGAAACTTTTTGGTGTTGGTACTATTATGCCTACAAGAAAATATTTTCCATCTAACAAATTTCCACAAGATAGAACTATGGCTTTGGGTGAAAGTACTTGCGCAATGACTAAATCCAATATTTCTATCTCTAAGTGGAAAAAGAAGTGGAAGAAGAAAAAGCTGTTTGTGTTGCTTCCAATATGCACAATCCAAACAAAAAAGGATTTGTGCACCGTACTTATAGTCGGGGTGATAAGGAACAAGTTGCATGTCCAGATGCTATTATTGATTACAATAAATACATGGGAGGAGTGGACAAATTTGATCAGTATATGGCATCTTTTTATAAGGATACCTGGGCGAAGGCTCGTTCTGGTGGTACAAAACCAATGACTCATTTGATGTTTAGGAGCAAACTGGCTGATGAGCTTATAGGAGACACGAAGCAGCCTGTGCTTCCATTTCGAGATAATAAAGAGAGTGATCATAAGCTAATGAAATCATCTAAGAAAAATTTGCGTAGATGTAGATACTGCAGTACCGCGTCAAAGCCAAAAAGAAGTGTCTATGAATGCGTTCAGTGTGATGTAGCCCTATGTGTAGAATGTTTTGTACCATTCCACAATGAAGGACAAATTAAAAAACGCAGGTAATCATTGAATAGATAAAAATATGAATCTGATTGCGAAAATAATATGAAAAATTAAACAAGAAGAAGTTTTGTTTTAGAAGTTATGTCAATTTTTTTTTTAATTAGAACTGATTGTCAATTATATATGTATTCTATGATTAAAGGTTGATTACGAAGTACATTTATTTTATTATTATTATCGTCTATTCCTAAAAATAAAGGAGATTTCATTAGTGTCCATTTTACTGGCCAGTGATATTCCTGTGATAATCAGTGAAGCAGAACGTTCAATGGCCAGTTTACTGGCCATATGTTTTTCATGATTTTCTCGAAAAATAAAGACTTTCAGGTCATTTTTATAAAAAAGTGATTTTGATTTACGGCACAAAATAAGAATTTATCACATAATATGAAAAAAACAAAAAAAAGTTATTGTGTGCGTTAAAGGGTTAAATTTTGCACATATAAGGCATTGTTCCACTAAATTCTTTATATCAGCTGACATACTCGGGCAATACAAAGATTCTCTAGCCAGTTTTAGACATTTATTTATTAATAAATGTCTAAAACTGGCTAGAGAATTTGGCTAGAGAGGAAAAAGAGAAAAAGAGAAGAAAAATGAACTTTTTCTAACATTTCTTTATACATAGACTGTGGTATTATTAATTTTGAACCTTTAAATAATAAATCTTTTACAACATGAATTTCAGCTTGAATATTCCAAAATGGCTTCACTAATGGACTGACTTTACTTTTATTACTTGGCCAAACTTCATAATAATATTTTTTTAACAACTGTAAAGTTTCATCTTTTTCAGTTTGTTGTGACAACTTTGTACTATATTCCTTTGTAACTGCTAAGCTAGCATACATAAAATTGACATGACAAGACATTTCTGACTCATAATCAGGTATATTATGGTCTTTTAAGGCTGCCCTTGACAAAGTATCTGAAATAACCATGTCTTTGCCAGGCACATGTGTAACCTCCAAATCATATTTTTGTAAAGTTAACATCATCCGTTGTAGTTTAGCCGGTACATCATGTAATGGCTTTTTGAATAAGTAAACTAAAGGTTCATGATCAGTGTGAACTGTTACTTTATGACCATATACATATTGGTGAAACTTTTCACAACCAAATTGAATAGCCAATAATTCCTTTTCAATTTGCGCATATCTAGACTGGGTTAATGTTAATGTTTTAGAACTGTAAGCAATGGGTTTGTTGTTTTGTAAGATAACTGCTCCCAACGCTGACTTTGACGAATCGACTGACAATACTAATGGAATTTTGGGGTTGTAGTGTACTGAAACAGGAGAATTAGTAATTTCATCCTTTAAGTTTTGAAGACATTTATCATGGTTTTCATCCCAAGTCCAGACTGAGTCTTTTTTTTAAAGATTTCTTAGTATTTGTGTTTTTTTTCTGACAAATTACTGATAAAAGGACCTAAATAATTAACCATACCTAATATTCTTTGTAACTCTTTGACATTTTGTGGTGTGGGCATGTTTGTAATTTCTTTGACTTTCTCTTGGTCAACCCTAGCACCATCTTTACTAAAAATACCCTAAAAAGCACTATACGATAATACCCTAAAAAGCACCCTAAAAGGCACTATGTTCACAATTAGATAACTCGCAGCCAGAAGAGCCTTTGATAGTACAATCATCATCACCCTTAGAACAAGAATTGACTGATGAATCTGAATGAAGATGAGTGACAGTCCTCAGACACGATACCACACGGCCGCGCTCGCTCATATTATTCATTGTCGGTACATCGCATAATATAAAATATTGTATTATTAACCATAAACATTATACAGCGTTAAAATACAGTCCACTAGTATCATTTAATTAATCCACTGAGTTATCGTCGGCACCACATCGCCATCAGATATATCTGACATTGAATACAATCTCCCAATGATGCAAAATTATCCAACAAAACGTGTTAGAATATATACGTCTTCTTCCAATTCCGATGAAGGAAATAATAACCCCATTCAGTCATATTTTTGATTTTCAGAAAAAAAATTGATGATGACATGCCACTATCAGAACTCGAAAATAATAAAAAACGATCTGACATTCAAGAGTCATTACTACATTCAAGTTTAAAAGAATTTCTTCCAACTCCCAATTATGCTCAAACTAAGGAAAAACCAAGGCGAAAAGCATTAAATTACGTCGGACAGAGGATAACCAAACAATTATTCAAAGACAAGTCAAGCAATAGTGCAAAAAACTCTGCCAAATAGACCAAAAATTACAAAAATACTACTAAAGAAGTAAATTCAAAAAGTCAAATAGCAAAGGCAAGAGCAAAGTCATCTCAAGTTCTAAAGAATAAACCTGACAAAATCAAAACTAAACAAAAAAATAAAACAATAGAAAATTCGGCCAAGGTAAAAAAAACAAAAACAAAATAAATGATAGAGAAAGCTGGTATTGCCCAGCTTGTAAAATGGATGTAAATACTAACAATGCGCCAATGGAGAACATGTAACATGTGGTACGAGTATTACGAAGAATGCGTGGGTCTTACCAAAGATGATTTAGATATATTTTTTGTCCAGATTGTGTGTAAAATGCGCTATGAATATTAACGTACCTAGTTTCTTTAATTTATTTGTACTTTGTTTATTTTGATATTATTTTTATTAGCGTGTAGTCAAACTATCACTGTTTGCTTTATTATTGAGCTTTACATTATTTGTCTGAAGTTATTAATTACTTTGATTTATATGATTGTTATATGTTCTCCCACAAGTTTACTTTTTGTTATTTGCTGATTAATGAGATTATTTTATGCCATTGTTGATTTATAAACGTTTATTTTGATTTTATTTGTGTTGGTTACAAATTAACAGAAAATATATATTGATCATCACACGTTTTCACCAACTATACTTAAATCATCTCCTTACTAGGAGTTCCGTAATATAGGTAACCCCTAAATACAACTCTTATCTAATTTCGTTTTCACCATGCTAAGTGACACCTAACTAAGGGTCTCCTATTTTGTAGGGGTTTCATAAACCGTAAATTTGCGTAAGTGTTTTCCTATTGTATTTTTTTGCAATATAAAATAATTAAAATAATTATTATTACCTACTTAATAAGAAAACATTATGTGAAATAAAATACTTTTTGTATATTTAAAGATTTAATTATCATCTTTTGTAATTTGGTGCTGAAAATGTAAATTCCAATGCTTCGAAGTGTCAAACTGACAACTGACAAAATAAATAGTCGTTGAGGTCTTAAAGTAAATGTAGTTAATATTTTTTAATACAATGGCCGAGAAAAAGAAACGTAGTCAAAACTTTACATCGGAAGAGAAAGACAAACTCGTGAAGTTATTAATGGATCATAAAAATACCATTCTAAACAAAAAAAACTGATGGATGTACGAACGAAGCCAAGATCTTAGCTTGGAATCAGCTTACGGCATCTTTTAATGCTACTGGCACTGTTTACAGGTATGTGTAAGATGCTTTTCAAAGTTATTTCATTGGGTTTGAACTTTTTATCTTAAGTATTTGTATTTTTTCCGTTTTAGGACAAAGGAATCACTTATAAAAGTATTGGAAAAAATGAAGAGTGAGAGCAAAGTTTACGAAGGAGTGCAGTTCAAACGGTGGACCGTCTTTAGTAAAGACTGACCCTATACTAGAACAGGTGTGCAGTATTCTAGGTCGGGGCTTTCTGGTATAGATGGGATAAATGACAGTGATGCTCCAACTTGTTTAGCTGAAACCACCATCAGTGTAGAGGACAGTGTTCCTAAAATCTTTTTTTTTTTATGACAACAAACAGTGGAACTATAAAGCTAGCAACTGAAGTTCCAGAAACGCCAGAGGTAATCATTCTATAAAATACTTCTTGTCCCGTGATCTGAGATACACTCCAACAAATGAACTTATTTCAATGAAGGTTTATTAATATTTTTTGTGTTGTAAATTGAATTTAAAAGCTATTGGTTTGTCAAAAAGAATATAAATTTACTTGTATACCAAGTAAATTTACATAAGATGTTATTGTTTTAGGATGAGGTTCCAAAAGAAAACTTTATTACCAGGACACCAGTGTGGTCAAGAAGACGGCCTGTATTATCTCAAACATATGAGAGATCTGATGCAATGAATACAATTTCTTCTAGTTATAAGAATGTAAATAAAAAAAAAAGAAGATGTGGAAAATCTTAAACTAATGATTCTCAAAGAAGAATTAGAAGCCAAACAAAAATTGAGCCAATTGCAACTTCAAGCGGCAGAAAAAGATATTGTTATTAAGGATCTAGAAATAGAAATAAAACAAGCTGTACTGGACCAAGTTACAGGTAATTTTATTTATTCATAATCATCTTCTATCTTATTAAAATTAATTCAAAATAACTTGTAATTTGGCTCCTTTGATAGCCGTATACTGGGTCATTATTAATCAAAGGTGGTAGAGATACTCGTATCTGTCCTGCTTGTATTAAATGTTCCAAATTTGGTATTACTCCATCATTTACTGGCTCAGGTTCTTGTCTTAAAATGCATATGTTGTGCAAAATGCAGCAGCATTTTGTAATTTGAGCCTTAATCACAAAGCCAGTACCGGGAACCTTCTTTTAAGAACACCATACTGACGCTCCACTACATTTCTGGGTGTGGGCTGTATTATAGCGTTGTTGACCTACTGTGGCTGGGTTCAAATATGGAGTCAGCAAATGGCTCTAAAAAAAATTAATATGACCTACGAGTATTATTATCTATATTAACAGATTTAATTTCAAAGTAAAAACATACACTGATTTTTATAATAATAATAGTATTATTTGTTTTCAGGTGGTGGCTTAGCTTAGCTTATTTAAGTGGTCTTTGGACCATTTAAATCAATGTTGAAAATTGCTTTCATTAATTGAACAATGAACCCAGGCAAAGCATTGACAATTTATAATATTCCAAAAGCTTGCGAAAATTGCATTTTTCGAATCATTCACCGCAAAAAATATCACAAGCGGGTTTAATAAACCCGGAATACGGCCTCTTAATGAATTTTAATGCCCTTAGGGACGAAGATTTTGCTCCAACTGACAAGGGGACCTTACGGCAATCGGATTTTTGTAATTTTTCATACTCATGGTACGTAAAGTTCAGACCCCCAATATTAAGATCCCAAAGCAGCTCGACGCCATATTCAGAAATTCTCGAGAAAATGGAGTTTGAAGTTTTCGAGCGCGCTCTTATACCATAAAGATTACACCGGTTTTCGAGCCGGGCTCGTGGTGTAGTCGGTAGCGGCCGAGACTAGTAATCGCGGGGTCGCTGGATCGAGTCTCACTCGGACCTTTTTTTTTTTTTTTTTTTCTTTTTTTTTAATTCGCATCGCATTCGCATCGCAAACAACAAAAATTTATCGGAATATTTAAATGAAAGAGGTTTTCATTTAAATATTCCGATAAATTTTTGTTGTTTATAATCACATATTATTACATATAATTAATATATTATATCTATATATGTTTAACCGTAGGCGACGCGCGGCAGCAGCACCCGGCTACGCGAATAAGTGGACAAGGGTTGTTGCACCACCCGAGGCGGGTGCAACGTAAGAAGCAAGCCCGAGAGGTGAGGATGAGGTATGCAAGTTGGAATGTAGGGACTATGACTGGAAGAGCGAGAGAGCTAGCAGATGTGTTGAAAAGAAGAAGAATAAACGTGGCATGCTTGCAAGAAACAAAATGGAAGGGTACGAAAGCAAGAGAGATAGGAGAGGGGTACAAGTTTTATTACTGCGGAAGTGATGGGCAGAGAAATGGAGTGGGCGTAGTATTGGATAGTGCCCTGAAAGAGTGTGTGACGGATGTAAAGAGAGTGAACGATAGAATAATAGTATTAAAATTAGTATGGGAGAGCGTAATTATTAATATTGTTAGCGTGTATGCACCTCAAGCTGGATGCAAGGATGAAGTGAAAGAAAAATTTTGGGCCGATTTTGACATGGTTTTGATAGGTATCCCTGAAAGTGAAGAACTTTTGATAGGTGGAGATTTTAATGGTCATGTGGGAACAACGAATGAGGATTATGAAAGAGTACATGGAGGAAGGGGGTTCGGAAATAGAAACATTGATGGTGAGTCTCTGCTCCAGTTTTCCTCTTCGTTTGATCTGGCAATAGTTAACACATGGTTCCAAAAACGTCACGAACATCTGATCACGTATAAAAGTGGTAGCCACGCGACACAGATCGACTACTTTCTCATAAAAAGAAGTAAGTTGGTTTGTGTCCGAGACGGCAAAGTGGTGCCCGGGGAACCCGTAGTATCGCAACATAGATTGCTAGTAATGGAGGTCAAATGGAAGAGTTTGAGTAAGAGTAGGAAGAACCGACCTTCTCCAAGAATCAGGTGGCGAATGTTAGAGAAAGAAGAGTATGCAAGTAACTTTAAGGTAAAGGTGGTAGAAAAAATGATTGAAATGAATGCAAGGCTAGATAAGTCTGTGGATGGATGGTGGAGTGAAATGGCAAATTATATACGAAAGATAGCGAGAGAAGTACTTGGGGAAACAAAAGGAAAAGGCATTATTGAAAGAGAGACATGGTGGTGGAGTGATGAGGTACAGAAAGCTCTAAAAGAAAAGAAGGATGCCTTTAAAGCGTGGAAAAATGAAAAGGTCTGTGAGAGAATGAAGGAAGTCAAAATGAATGAATATAAAGAGTGGAAGAAAAAGGCAAAAAAAGCGGTAGCGGTAGCCAGAGCTAAAGCTCAATATAACATATTTAAACACCTACATGAACCTAGCGGTCAAAAAGAACTCTACCGCATTACAAAGAACAGGGAAGAAAGAGCAAAAGACCTGAAGCATGTGAGATGTATAAAAGATGAAATGGGGAGAGTGTTGGTTAAAGATGAAGATATAAAAAAGCGATGGAAATCTTACTTTGAAAAACTTATGAATGAAGAGAATAAATGGAGCGGAGTGCTAAAGCATGTGGATGTGAATGTCTGACTGGTGAACGAGATTAGTATAGATGAAGTTAGATTGGCAGTACGAAGTATGAAAAATGGAAAAGCAGTTGGCCCCGACGGTATACCAGTGGAAGTTTGGAAGCTACTGAAAGAAGACGGATATAAGTGGCTGACTCTATTCTTCAATATGTTGTTGCTTGAAGAGGTAATCCCAAAGGAATGGTGTCAAACCCAACTCGTACCCATTTTCAAAAACAAAGGAGATGTTCAGGAATGCAACAACTATCGAGGAATAAAGCTCATGTCACATACTATGAAAGTCTGGGAGAAAGTGATTGAGAGAAGAATAAGAGATGAGAGTCAGATAACCCAAAGTCAATTTGGGTTTATGCCAGGACGCGGGACAACAGATGCTATATTTGCAATGCGCCAACTATGTGAGAAATACAGGAGTGCGCACAAAAACTTGCATATAGTGTTTGTGGATCTCGAAAAGGCATATGATAGGGTACCCCGAGAGGTTTTGTGGTGGGCTTTGAAAGAAGAAAGAGTGCCTGTTAAGTATGTAGAATTGATTCGTGCTATGTACAGAGAGTCTAGCACTCATGTAAGGTCGGTCACGGGAAACACTGATCAATTCAGTGTCTCTGTAGGCTTGCACCAGGGATCAGCTCTGAGCCCATACCTCTTCCTGTTGATAATGGATGCTCTGACATCGGACATACAGGAGGAGGCACCTTGGTGCATGCTATTTGCAGATGACATTGTGTTGGTCGGTGAGGATGGGGTTGAGGTCCAGAGCAGACTGGAAAAATGGCAACAAAGGCTGGAGAATGTTGGCTTGAAAATCAGCAGAACCAAAACTGAGTACATGTTCTGCGATTTCGGCGGTCTCTCCAGTCCTGAAACCATTTCGCTGGATGGGATAGCGATAACAGTCTGCTCCAATTTCAAGTACCTCGGCTCCCTCTTACAATGTGATGGTGAGATTGATCGAACTGTACAGCATCGAATCAATACGGGATGGATGAAGTGGCGGCAGGTAACGGGAACAACTTGTGACCCCAGTTTCCCCTTAAAACTGAAGGGACAAATTTATAAAACTATTATCAGACCTGCCGTACTGTATGGTTCTGAAAGTTGGCCCATTAAGAGAACGGATGAGAGACGCCTGAACGTAGCCGAAATGCGAATGCTGAGATGGATGTGTGGTGTGACTCAGATGGACAAGGTTAGGAATGAGTATATACGAGGGAGTCTGAAAGTAGCGCCACTGGATGAAAAGTTAAGAAGTAATAGGTTATCTTGGTATGGACATGTCATGCGGAGGGATGAGGAAAATGTGGCGAAGAAAGTTTTAGGTATGAGAGTTGAAGGGTATAAGAGAAGAGGCAGACCGAAGAAAAGGTGGATGGACTGCGTGAGGGAGGATATGGCTAGCAAGGGAGTAAACAGTGAGATGACGCATGACAGAGTAGAATGGAAAAATCATACATACTGCGCCGACCCCAAATAAAATTGGGAAAAGGGTAGGCAGATGATGATCTATATATGTTTAATATATGTACAAAATTCATTATATTATATATTTTCTCATATATGATAATATATTATTTATATATAACAATAGGTGATTATTTATAAAAAAATAAATAAATAATCCCGGGATAAAAATCATAAAACCTATGCTAATTCACATATATGTAATTATAATTGTCAATGATCAATGCAAGTCTTATTTTTGATTATCTCTTGCTTAAAATTGCGAATGGGCGACATTAAAATATCCAGTAATAATTTTCACATAAACTCCCTTGTAAATTAATAGGAATAGAAGAATAAATGTTTAAATATGTGAATATAACGGTTTCTTTGGCAACCGTCGAAATTGTGAATAAAATTTCTGGGTACATCGTTTGCCTTTTGTCCTGAACAACTACCTGCGAAGCGGGAACAGCTGCTTGTGCCCAAAAGATTTCTGGGAATTCCAGAATGGGTGGAAGGGATACGGCGTCTTTCGCAAGTAATGCCTGTTTGAACTAGCATTCGACCGTTGGTTTTCGGAGCAGCAAGTACTGTTTTTTGGTGTGTGCACGATTTTGTAAAATATTCGATAAATAAAGATCAAAATGTCGGGCGTGGGAGACGACAAAGTGCCAGGGCCTTCGACGGCGCAAGACGATATTGCACATTCTTTGTGCAGTGAAGTTTCAAAATTACGATTGAAAGATGCTCTCGTATATTACGAGCAAATTCTTACACAAAATAATCTTGTGGCACCTACACCATCGGAGGTAATTACTGAACAGTATTGGGCAAAATTTATTCGAATGACGAATAACGAATAAATAAATTACTATTTCGTTATTCACGAATAATAAATAATTTCTTTTATTCAAAGGAAAATTATTCGAATGACGAATAAATTATTTTATTCGTTAGTCGGTTAATGAATAAAAATAAAACAAGGAATAATGGAATTTAAATCAAATATTTATTTACTTTCAATTATCATGTATTTACAGTTATGATTGTTTTTTTAATATTCGTTTTCATCACTACTCTTTCTTCAAACATGTTGTCAGACAATCTGCTTGACTTTGGCACGTTTATCATAGTGGCGTAAGAAAAAAAGATGTTCTACTGATGCAGATGAAGGCAATGGTGTATTGTATTTTTTAAATATAGTTTTTATTTCAGGATAGTGATCTAAAACATTGAAAGTACGATCTTCTTCAGTAAAATATTGAGATACTATTACATCAGCCCTGGTTTTCAGTGATTGCTTTTGTATGTCAGCTTCGCTTCCCGAGTCTGATTCGAAATCAAAAAATGAGTTTTCTGGATCAGCAGCAACTCTATTTTCAGAATACGAAAGATTCTTGGACACTTCTTTTGCTATTTCATGTTTAAATAATGTTTTGATTCTTCTTTGTTCATGTGGTGTAATGCAACTAAACCATTTGTTCTTGAATCTCGGGTAGGACAACGTCGCAATTATAGCATGTTGACCTTTAGACGTAAACAGTTTAAAAAACTCGTCGAATCTTCTTTCAACGCTTTGCCTGTATGCTGCTGCTAAATCATGGCAGTACGTTAATGGAATGTTCTCTAATTTTTGCAGTTTCTTGCGTAAAGCCATTAAACATGGAATCAGAAGTCCATAATACATTATTGTTTCTCCTTGCAGTATATCTAAAGCCTCGGCAATAGGACATGAACATGTGATGTATTCGTTTATATATTCATATTCACGGTTACTGATATAATTTCTGAGGCACAAAGCTCTATGCAGTTGAATGTTCTTGTCTTTGATGGAGTAAATTTGCTTCATAGCGTCATATAAGCTATTCCATCTTTTAACGCCAGGTTTGCTAAGTGTATGTTCTAAAACACCTTGAATGATTTCTGCTGTCTTGGGACGTCCAGCAGCATTCCACAATATGTTACATTTTTCAATAGCATTATGATGCATTTCAGATAATGATGTATTATTATCTACTTTAAGTATTCGATTAGCATCTTTAGTAGCAGACAAATTCAGAGTATGAGCAGCGCATCTGAAATGACACGCTAATTGAAAATCAAGTGGATCAATAATTTCTCGTAAATCATCTTCTTCATTATCCAAATCATCTTCTTCTAAATCAATCGAATCTGAGTTTAAAATTGATATACCAAATTCTTTGAATGCTTCGATGAAGTCGGAACCATTATCAGTAACTGTTTCGACTATCTTCGTGGAATTCAGATTAAATTCAGTGTGAATTTCGTCAAGTATCATGGCAATTCGTTCATAATTATGAATTCCAGGAAACCTCCTGCAAGATAGTGTTTTGCATTGTCGGCTGAGATCCGCATCTATCCAATGAGCAGTTACTCCAAGAAAACTTCGTTTACGACTCCACCATATATCAACAACAGTGCATATATATTGTGCAGCTTCTAACGTCGATTTGATCGCGGACATTTGCAGCGCATGTTCAGCATCAATACTTCTGCTCAATGTTCTTCGGCTGATGACATGTATTCCGCGGTTTTGTAACCCCAAATTATTTAACATCGTAATAAAAAATGGATCTTCTACTGCATTCAGTGGAATCATTGAATTAATGAAGAATAGTACCAAATCATGTTCAAAGTTTGTTTGGGAAATTGTGTTTGACTTTGAAGTTAAAAATTTCCGCTTCCAATATCGGCACTATGACTTCTCTTTTGTTTAATCTTCTTGGCATACTCGTGATATTCAGCAACGGCTTCATCCCCATGTTTTCTTTTTAAATGGCTCAAATAGCTTGACGACGAGTTTGGACAACCTTTAATTTTTACAACTTTAGGTTCACACTTCACACAGGTCATCAGAATGCTTTTTCCACTCGACTGGCCATCTAACAAAGTTAATGTCGTTTTTACATTGTTTTGATTTACCGAAACATTGGCAACATTTTCATTAGAACTTTCCAGATTGATTGAACTAATTTGATTTGATTGAGAATTATCCTGAGAGTCCAAACTCTCTAACTCCATAATTTCGATGAATAAATCACACACTTTCAAAATCCAAGAATACCACAATATAATACTTGTGATTTGATTAGCCGCACCGCTCTGGTAAACAGATTCAGAATGACTGGGGAGAGTACCCAGAATATTAGCAATTTACCTAAACAAAATAATTCTTTTGTGACCACAACTGATAAGAAAGTGCGCTCTCTCTCACACTTAAATACAAGTCTCGCTCTCTCGTATTGTAATGATCCCTTTCTTGTGCCGCTATTATTCATTAAATTCCGGAAATCAGGCAGGCAGTTGACGATAGGATTCCATAAATCCACATGGGTATGGCTGTCATATAACACCAATGTCATGTACCGGGTCATGGTGTACTCATGGAGCCTCTTGCGCATGGTATAGGTGGGAAATACAACCTGTTGGTAATAGGATACCAGTGTACCATATACATTCACAGACATGGGAAGCACAGCTAACAATAACATACAAAGAAATTAAGAAAGTAATCAAGTTAAGTACAAATAATCCTAAATATGATATTAATGATATAATGAATGAGGTGATGAATCATATGCCAATATCTATAAGTGCAGTAGACTATGAGAAAATAACATTAAGGAGAGTACAAAACGTCGTTGAAGATTTGTTAGCACCTACTCCGCAGCCAAGTGTCTCTGATATCTGAGAACTCTCTACTTCTGGAACAAAGGATTTGTTAGAGGTTCCGCGAGAATCTACACATTGGTAACTTATGATGATGAACTACAAAGGTGTAATTTAGATGCTTGTGAACCAGACGCTTTCAATAATTCACCAATCCATCAAATAGTTGCTCCTTTGAAGACAGTTTTCACATAAGAGGCAATTCGACCCTATCCGACTGTTGTAAGAAGTAATAAAACAAACAAAGGACGGCCAGGAAAAACTATAAAAAAATGTATTTTATTTTTGTTTAATAGAAGTTAAATCTTTATTTTTGTGTTTAATTTCATTGCTAATAAACGAATTTTGATTTATATGTATCGTTTTAATCGCACGTACGGAACTACCCCACAGCGTCCGAAGGTTCCCCCAACACATGTATATACTCGTAGGTGCCCGTTGTTGGGGCAGATTAGTACAAATTCCAGATTCTGTTTAAATCATAATTATGGTTAAAACATCAGATGAAATCATCTGTCATTTTTTTTTATGAATCTCAGATAGTTAGACTATAAATTTAAGCTTGGTAAGTGATTGATTCATGAAAAAAATATATGTAGAAACCATACGAAGGGTCCCCACTTTCCCCTGCATTTCCCACCTTACACATGCATTTCTCAGCTTCGGTTTTGAGAGTATTTTTAAGTTTAGTTTTTTTTAACAGGTACACATGCATTTAAAACTAGAGTAGGTTCCGCATCTTCTAACAATCACCAGTTAAGAACTGCTCGTGACTTGAGTCAAATACAGAGTGTAAAAATGCCTATTGAGGAGCAGCTTTCGGCAATGTTAAATGATACTGATGATGGTGAGCGAGAAAATAACGCAAGTGAACAATTTCGGGTGCCACAACTTTCAGATTAACAACTTCTGAACATACTTGAAGCTTCTGATGACAATTTCGATGATGAGGTTCTAGATGAAGACTTTCTTCACAATTTTGAAGATTCTGACTCAGATGATGATAATGTGATACCAACTGAAATTTTCGTACCTTCAACTAGTGATGGCGAGTGTTTAAATTGGTCAGACCAAACATATCTCATAAAAGATATTGATTTTGAAGGAAATCCAATGGGGTTAAACGTACCACCAGAAGCAACTGAACCGATCCATTTTTTTAACTTAATTATGACTGATGATTTAATTCAGGATATAATTGAAAAAACCAATCGTAATGCAAGCAATATACTTGCAAAAAGTTTACCAGGGAGTCGAATACAATATTGGAAAAATGTTACTGTGTCAGAGTTCAGAGTATTTCTGGTTCTACTTTTCCATATGGGTACGATAAAATTAAATAGGATACAAGATTACTGGAAAAAGCACAGATTATTTAACCAGACCTGTTTTCGTGAACACATGAGTCGGAATCGTTTTTTACTAATTCTAAGAGCAATGCACTTTGGAAATTTAGAATCAGGAGATAACAGATTGGCGAAAATTTCACCTTTGGTTATGTTTTTCAATAATAGGATGAGAGAAATATACAACCCTTTACAGAATTTATGCATTGATGAGTCCCTTGTATTGTGGCGTGGTCGACAATACATCAAAATTAAGAATAATAAATATGGCATAAACTTATATATTCTGACCGATGCAAACGGCATTATACTAAAACAAATAGTGTATGCCGGCACAGGAGACCCAATTGTAGGTGGAGTGAATCATTCCTCAAAAGTGGTTTTAAATCTATTACATGATTTTTTTAATAAAGGTTACTCTGTCTATATGGACAATTTTTATAATTCTGTGGATCTGACAGAAAAGCTTTTGTCTGAAAGGACATACTGCACGGGAAAATTACGATTAAATCGAAAAAAGAACCCAAAGGACGTTACGACTAAAAAGTTAAAGAAAGGCGAATGTGTCTCGCAGTACAACCAAAATGGTGTTTGTGTCATGAAATGGCGGGATAACAGAGATGTTACTATGATATCATCACAATTTAATTCGCAAATGATTACTACCACTACAAGAAGAAATACAGAGGTGTCAAAGCTTAAAATGGTCGTCCAATATAATCGTAACATGGGTGGTATAGATCATCAAGATCAAATGATAGCGTACTATTGCTGCGAACACAAGTCTATCAGGTGGTACATAAAATTGGGAGTCCACCTATTCCAACAAATTCTGTACAATTCATTCACCTTGTCTAATTTGTTTTCTGGCAAAAAATTAAGTTACTACGAATTCAGGCAACAATTGTAGAAAATTTACTTCCCGAGAAGGTTCAAAATTTGGAAGAGTCCGCAAGGGTTAGTAAAATCAAATTCAAAATAGTTTTCAGTCGAGGTCTCATAAGATCTCCTGAGCCATTTTGGTTAATGCTTGCCAGAAAGGTTTATTGGAAAAATCTTTCAAAAAAACTGAGAGGTAAGAGATTGCTTCCTGTATAGACTCTAAGGATATAAATAACACTAATTTTAACTTTAAAGTAGCTTGTAAAAACAACTCTAGGAAAGTAGTTAGTATTATATTTAGATTCATAAGATTCTTATTGATATTATTGTTTAGTCATACAACGTGTCCCAAAATTCAACGATAAGCCGGTACCGGTGTATGGTCGGGTCAATAACCACCCATGGAAAAATAATAAAAAAAATCCAGCGTTTTTTTTTTCAAAGTTACATTATCTTTTTTGAAGAAACGGGTGAATTTATTGGCGGTCAAATTATAAGTATCATCAATGAAATCGGCCCTGCCAAATTTATAGTGGTTGTTACTGACAACGCCAGAAATATGAAAGCAGCGTGGAGAATTATCAAGAGTGAATTCCCTCATATTTCCTGCGTTGGCTGTGTAAGTCACACTCTAAATTTAATATATAAAGATGTTATTAATGAAATTGATGTTTTCAAAACAACATTGGATAAAATTATTCAGGTTATTAAATATATCAAGCAGACGCACGTCGTATTGGCAGCGTTCGAAAACTACCAGACAGAAAAATATGGAAATAAAGATTGCACTTGCACCTTAAAACTGTTTTGTAGGACCCGATGGAGTGGAGCCTATATTACCATGGAATCGTATTTAAAAAATAGGGAAGCATTGGAACTTTTGGCTATATCGCATGAAGTCACAATCACACAAGAAATCAAAACTATTATTTTGAATACCGATATATGGGTAAAGCTAGACGAGATTGTAAATATTTTACAGCCACTTGCGACGGCCATTCTTTCAACAGAGAGAGACACATCTGTACTTTCTGATGTTTATTACACTTTTGAAAATTTAAAAAAGGGCCTGTCACAGGTATTGGATGAGTCTGTGTTTTTAGATGCCGAAGACAAAAATCTACTACTAGGTCATGTTAGCAGTCGAAAAGATTTTTGCATGCAATCTATACATTTTGCTGTCTATCTGTTGGATCCGAGACATTGCGGCAACGGGTTGAGTGATGAAGACATTTCAAAGGCAACTGAATACATTCAGGAATACTGTGTATCTAGCGGCTTAGATGTAACAAATGTTCTGACGAACATGGCAGAGTTTACAACAAAAACGAATTTTTTTCAAGAATCAAAGCCTATTTGGTCTCCAGCGAAGAAGCTACAACCCAGAATATGGTGGCAAACATTTGCCTTAAATCAAAGTGTTGGTGCTATAGCTATAAAAATTTTAAGTGTACCGCCATCATCTGCGGCTTCGGAAAGAAACTGGAGTATGTTTGCTCACACACACACAAAATTAAGAAACCGCTTGAAACAATCGAGAGTTCTCAAACTAATAAGTATCAGGTCGAATCTTAATTTATTGAAAAAGAAAGATGAGAAGATTTTATATAATGATTCTGAAGATGAGGATAGTAAAGATGGCGAGGTTGAACATGTGACTACAAGTAACACTGATCCCCTTGTTTAAATACAAAAATAATAAGAACGAAGCAATATCTTGTTACATGATCTTAAGGAAATTTTTGAACGTTCATTTTATTGTGAAGTTTTGAATTAATATTATTGAAATAATTCTATTTAACTGTTGATTATTATTGATTTTATCTTCTTAGTATATTTCGAATATTATTTTCATTATAGTTAATTATTCTATATCACAAAATTGCCACGTTTCAAAATGATTGTGATTTCATTGTGACAGTAGTTTCTAGTACCAAATTTATATTTATAATACTAAATTATTATATATTAGAATAAAAGAAACAATTATCAGTCACTTTATTATTTAACTGATTAAACACTAGTAACTCTTAAAATATGATTTTATTACTCGATCGATTTGTTATGATACACCTAAAAAAATCTGATAAACCTGAAAAAATACCTTTTGGTTCTTCAGGGTATGGGAAACTTGATGACATAATGAATAATGGGATCATATTAATAAAACATAGTTTTCAACCGTTTTAAACCAAAAATTTTGGTTTAAAATGTTTTAAACGAAAAAAATGGTTTTAAACCGAGTACATAGTTGAATTGGTTTTAAACCGGCTTTACATCTATACGCACGTAGACACGTAACTATTTATATGGAAAATAATTTGTCCGTCCCAACTCCTTCTTGTAATCCAACTTTCTGTTTATGGCTGTTTTTGAAAATGACATGTTCATGATTTGTATATTTGCCTACAGGTTTTATAGACCATGAATAGGAAAAATAGGATAATTCAAAGCAAGGCGCAGTTAGAAGCCATCGTCGAGAACCTGTCAGATTTATCTGATATTGACTCTGACGATGATGCCTATTATCAGACAGCCGCTGTTAACGGCCCAGCGGATGACCTTAATTTTACTGAAGATACCATTATTGAAAGTTGTCTTGAGGAAATGTTAGGTGCTTCTCATATTTTAGAAGAAAATATTGAATGTACAGAATTATATTCGGAAAATTCTCTGAGAAATGTTCTGAAAGAAAACAGCACGATTAGTAGAGTAAGTGAGAGATCAGAACAACAAATTGAGGGTTCACCAACCCAGATCATAAATGAACACATAGAGACACAAGAAGAATGGAGAGAAATAGTGAATCTCACTGATAGAGAAATCGAAATAGAGCAATGTTTTGATGAGATATTTCACGAATCCAGTTACGATTATCCCATTCAGAAAGATGATACAAGTGCGGGACCTTCTAACCACAATGTTACTGAAATAGTAAATCAAGCTTCGGAACATCATTCAAGGCAAAGAAGAGCTATCAATGTATCCAGGCCAAGACAACCACGGGAGTGGAAAATTGAAAAAGAAATACATTATATTTGGGAATTCATTAATACAATTAAACCAAAATCTGCATATAATCTTAAAACTCGGCTCATTGATGTTTTTAAGAAGTCTTTTCCTGAATATTTGGTTTAAATCCTAGTTAAACAAACCAATAGATAAGCAAATCAGCAAAACAGTAACCATTATACACCAGTATCAGCAGAAGAAATTAAGGCGTACCTTGGGATATTAATTATGATGGGCCTAAACCCGTTGCTCGATATGGAACTCTACTGGTCAAATGATCCTTTTTATAACAATCCTGAAATATCAAAAATTATGCTAGTCAAAAGATTAAAAAAAAATACGGAAAATTTGCACATCAATGACAATGAACCGAAAAGGGACTCACTAGAATATGACAAATTATACAAATTAAGACCAATGATAACGGAACTGAATAAGGTGTTCCAGCAGGAAACAGTTAATTCTAGTACACAGTCAATAGATAAATGTATGGTCAAATTTAAAGGACGATCAAGCTTAAGACAATACATGCCCAAAAAACCCGTTAAACGTGGATTTAAGGTCTGGGCGCGTTGTGATTCAAAAACAGGCTACCTCTATCAATTTGAGGTTTATAGGGGAAAGGGGACAACATGGAAGACGAAGGACTAGAATACAACGTGGTTTCTAAACTTTCTACTGACCTTCCTGAGGACACACTTCTTGCATTTGATAATTTCTTTACGAGCTGCAATTTGCTGGAACATTTGTATGAAAGAAAAATCTTTTCTGTAGGCACGGTAAGAACAAATAGAAAAGATCTTCCAGATATATTGAAGAAATCTCAGCCTAAGCATCTAAAACTGGAAAAGAATCAATTTGCAGCTATAACTGCAAAACCTATCACAGCCATTAAGTGGCTTGATACCCGAGATGTTACTGTTCTCACTACAGCTCACCATCCAACTGACACAATATTTGTTAAAAGAACTCAAAAAGATGGGACAAGGAAAGAAGTTCTCTGCCCCAAAGCTATTGCAAGCTACACGCTTGTCATGGGAGGTGTAGATCACTTCGATCACTTTCGATCTTCATATCCCATCAATCGTAAGTGTAGAAAAATTTGGATGAGACTCTTCTTTTTCATGTTCGATGCGTCAATAATAAACTGTTACATTACCTACAACACTGTCCACGTTGTAAATACGCATTCGCATAGACAATTTAGATTACGATTGGCTCGTGAGATGATTTCCCACTATTCAAGCAAAAAAATGGGCAAGTTGTTTACAAGAACAAAAAAGGGTCAAACTTCGGCGTGCCTGATGAGATCCGCCTCCTCAACGTTGGAATCCATCTCCCTGAGGAAGGCTATAAAAGGTGTCGTTTCTGTAGCACCAAGAAGGAGGAAAAGAGAACTAAAATAATGTGTTCAACCTGTCAAGTAGCACTATGTGCAAAAAACTGTTTTAAATCCTTTCATGAGGTTTCACCTCAAGATTAATTAAAAATTTAATGTTGCTTATAAAGAAATTCCATATTGGTCGTTTTTCTTTTATCAATATCTAAAACCAAATAAATAATTAATAAAAATATATAACAACCGAAGCCAGGAAGAAACACTTGTATTAGAATACCAACGAAAATACGATAAATGTACATAACCATAACAGGCAAGGGGAATTATATTCCCACTTCGACCCAGAGTGTACGGACATAATCGGGCAAGGGGAATTAATATCCCACCGAAAAAAGGGGGTTTTCCTGTCCTCCCCCTTATTAAAATATACTTTTTTGAATTCAGTGGTATCCATATACCCTAAATTCACCTTCAATTTTGTAGTTACTTTCACACAGTTTTGCGCCGTATTAAGGGTTAAAAAAGGTGGCATCGAATGGGTTAATTTTAAGAAAAGTCTTTTAAGTTTTGTTTTACATAAGAAAAGCTATGTAATTTTTGTTGACTATAAGAAAAGTATTTTATTTTTGTTTAATAGAAGTTAAATCTTTATTTTTGTGTTTACAGTAGAATCCGTTTATTATGACTCCGCCTATATTGACCAGCCGGTTATTATGACGTAATTGCACTACGAAGTTTGGTTTTCATATGAAATTCTTTATAAAAAAGTCGGATATAATGACTTCCCTTACAGTGACATGTCGCTTATTATGACCCATTTTTAATAAATTATGTCCGGTAATAATGACCGACATGATTCTTTACACCTTCGGTATTGTTCGTTGATTCCCGACGACGTTCGGCACGTGGCTCGTTTTTGTTTTGAATCTCAGTGAGTAATTGTCGGTTGAAGGTCACGCATTGTTTTTCGTTTGTTACTGTGAAAAAAATGTCATCTCAACGACGTAAAGCATTTACAATTGAGGAGAAAGGTGCAATAATATGCAGATTAGAAATTGGAGAATCTAACTCATGTCTCGCAAAGGAATTTGGCGTGGGTCATTCGACAATCTCAATGATTTTTAAAAACAAGAACCGCATTAAGGAATCGTTCAATTCAAATGTTTTGAAACCGAAGAGGCTTCGAAAATCACGACAAGAAAATGTTGATCAAGCATTAATTCAGTGGTTTAAAAACATAAGAAACAAAGGAATACCTATCAGCGGTCCTATGCTACAGGAAAAGGCAAATGGTTTTGCCGCGCGTTTTGGTATTCTCGACTTCAATTGTTCTGCAAGCTGGATCAGTCGTTTTAAAGTTCGACATAACATTGTGGCGGGAAAAATTGTCGGTGAATCTTCGTCTGTAGATCAAAATTCAACAACAAACTGGTTAATATCTGTGTGGCCGAATTTACGAAGACAATTCTCTGATGACGAGATATTTAATGCTGATGAAACTGGACTTTTTTCAAATTAATGCCGGATAAAACTTTAAAATTTAAAGGTGAAAATTGTAGTGGAGGTAAGTTAAAATGATCTAAAATATGAGTGAGAAACATGAATCCAAATGTCTGAGTTTCTTCAGACATTTGGATTAATTCCACAATTGCAATTATTATCATTCATTTTGCTGCTTCTAAAATTGTATCTCAAATTCAGATTCAATTTTCATCAGAATTGTCCTTAATTTATTTATGTCTTTTCCAACAATTAGTCCATCATCAACGTACAAGGCTAAAATGATGTCATGCTCATCATTTTTGAAGACACATGGGTCTGACTTGGTTGGTTTAAGATTGACATCCTTCAAAAATTTTTGAATTTTTGATTCCATTTTAGTGATGCTTGCTTTAATCCGCATAGTGATTTTAATAGTTAACAAATTTTTCCTGTCTTCTTATATCCTTCTGGAAGCTCCATAAAAATATCTTCATCAATTTCACCATATAAAAATGCGGTTTTGATGTCGAATTTTATGATGCGATAGTCCTTAGCGGCTGCCAATGCAAAAATTATTCGCATCGAGCTGGAGTTGATCACGGGGCTGAAAGTCTCTTCGTGGTTTAGTCCGTATTCCTGTTCAAATCCACGAATAACAAGTCTAGCGCGGTATCTACCATCATCTTTCTGTTTGAAAACCCATTTATTGGTCAGGATTTTATTTGTAAGGGCTTCTTCTCGATTTACTAAAATCCATGTCTGATTTTTCTCAAGCGAATCTTTCTCATCTTGGATAGCTTCTAGCCATTTGTCTTTATCTGATGCAGATACAGCTTCAGCGAAAGTTAACAAAGCATAATTCTGAAGATATGCTGGCACTTTCCTGATCCTCTTCCTACGTCCAAGTACTTCTGGCTCTTGTATTTCATTTGGTGAATTTTCTCCTTCAGGTGGTGTCTGAAAGCTTAAATGGTTTTCACCTTCAATCTCTTCTTCGCTTTCTTCTTGATGTTCTATTTCTTGATTTTCTTCAGATAATGTTACTGTGCCTTGGTTTTCTTGATTTTTTTCTTCATTTTCTTCATTCAATGTTGGTACCGTTGTGTCATGATCTTTATACTCCTCTAAGTCTAAAACTCTTATATTTTCATAATTTTCATTGTTTGACTTTGAGGCTATTTCATCTTCGAAAATCACATCTCTGGCGTAGATGATTTTCCTGGAGTTTGAGTCAAATAGACGATAAAAATTAGGTTGGTAACCAACATGGATAAGCTTTTTACTGCGGCTGTCTAACTTCTTTAGTTGATTTAAAATTTTAACATGGGCGATACACCCAAATAAATGCATTCTCTCAAGGTCTGGCTTCTTGGAGAACCACATTTCATACGGGGTCTTGCCATCAGGGAGTGCTGCTGTCTGGCAACGGTTCAAAATGTAACATGAAACTCTTGATGCTTCACCCCACATTTCGGCTGACAATCCACTATCAAGTGAGGTCCAAACTATTGAGAAATTGCTCCATCTAAAAGAGAGATCATTTAAGTCACAACTTTGGCAATGCTCTTCCACCAAGGCTGACCAACTCCGGAAACAATCATGGAAGGAGGAAGTAGTTGGAGCAACAGTTCCTCATCCTATGGAACTTTTATCAGGTGCGATCATACAAGATGGAGTTTGTGGTCCATGTGAAGATCAAGAACCCTATTCATTCTATGTTTCCGTATTGGTTCCAAAAGGATTGTCAGAATATAAGAATTCAAGAGGACCATATAAAGCTTATTTAGGGTCTAAAACATCTGAAGCAACAAGTGTCCTGAGACCTTGGGAAAGAGAAACTAAAATCCCATTAATTAAAAGAGCTGCCAAATTGCGAGCCGCTATCGGATGGTTTGTCTAAGATGGCTCTAAACTTGGTGAGGGGATACTTCTGAATTTGGAAGCTCTGACAGGTGAGAGATGGGATAACAAGATAGCTGGTTCAAAAAGAACAGGATCAGCATTACACCGTTTCTCCTGCTCAAGAGCTAGTGCAGCCGGATAGGCCGCTCAAAGTCCAACAAAGCTCACTTGGATGTGTATGACCACTGATACTTTGTCCACATTAAATACAATAAATCATGACTTTATGCATCAGACCTTGCTTTTATACTCACAAGCTATGGTTTCTGAGTGTTTTGATAGAAGCACTACACAAGGATTCTTTCATTTTCATATTGAGTGCAGAGACTGTCTCAGAGAGATTCCTGAAATTGCATTGGAAACAGAAAGAGACTTCACACATAAAGATGTGTCATTTATTCTAGAAAAATGAAAACCTGATGATGTTGGATGGTCAGTTGATTACCCCATACAAGAAATAAGAGAAAGTGATTGGTCATCAGTATCTCCACTTGAACAAAGTCATCACATTGGACGTGCATGTGGGTTCTTATATGGAGACCTCAAGTTGTCTTCTGATCCTAGGTCAGAAGATACATCAATATTCCCACTTAGCATTCAGAATAAGGTATTTCCTAAAAGTTTTATTAATGGAATAATAGAAGGTCTCATCAGGGCTGCAGCAATTCATTGTGCATCTAGGAGGTCTATAGTAAATTTGTCACGTCCTCGAGAAGCACTATTAGGAACGGCTCTTTATCTGATCAATCAAGTAAATGATACTGCTAGCCTAGTGACAATGTGGAGAGCTGAGAACTTCCACAACTTATTCCTCACAGTCCCTACTAAGATCCCTCCTTCTTACCCACTCTCAAATAAAGATCTCGGCTCGTTGGGGAGATCCTACATGAGGAGTGTTTATATCCACTATTATGTAGATTCTCCCTCTAGAGGACTATTCATTTATCAAGATATATGGATATTTGCAGATATAAACGATGTTAAAACATTTGGAATGCTAGCAATATCAACTAAATTGACACAGGTTCTGTATTCCAATCAGATTCGCAAGCACACCAAAGACATTATAAGAGGAAGTAAAGATCTGATCATTAATCTGAGGGATCCAGAAAGAACTCATCACAACATCAATATTGATTTGTCAAGGCTTAAAAGAGTCAATGAGGAGGTCAGACACGCAAGTAGAAGTATAGTTAAATCTAGGAATCTAGACAGAGAAAGAAATCTTCCATGGGGGAGTGAGCTTGCAGTACCTATTAAAGAAATCCAGGTACCTTATGTAGCAGTGGGTTCAAAAGAGCGTCAAGATCTCTCAAAAGTGAAAATTCCAAGGATACAGAATCCCCTTATATCTGGATTAAGATGTTTTCAGTTTGCAACAGGAAGTCATTACAAAATTCAATCTATTCTGAAGAATCTAAATATTAAGTACAAGGATTGTCTAGCAGGTGGTGACGGCTCCGGAGGGATAGGATCCTTGTTGCTGAGGAGTTCAAGAAATTCAAGATTGATATTCAATAGTTTGTTAGACCTAGATGGAGTAGATTTAAGGGGCTCCACTCCATCTCCTCCTTCCGCAATTTCTGCTTTGGGATCCGCATCAAGAAGATGTGTAAACTTTAATGATTCCTGGAGAAATCCTAGTGATTTAAGGAATAAAGAAACTTGGGAGTATTTCTTAAATGTGAAACATCAGAATCAAATGAGAATTGACTTAATAACTTTGGATATGGAGTGCAATTCCGATGAAATATCAGATTCTATAGAACTCCAATTATCAGAATATATATTCAAAATTCTGGATGATCATGGAACTTTGATTTATAAGACCTTTTTAGAGAGATTATGCAAGCAAAGCATATTATTAAGTGCCGTAGGTAATCAATTCAAAAATGTCAGCTTTGTTGTGACAGATATTACATCTCCACAGAGTTCAGAGATTTATGTTGTAATGAGGGGGAAGAATAATAGTACAATACCTAAAGAACCGGATCTAGAAACATTCAGTAAAGATTTGAATGATCTTCCAGTTATGAGAGGGATAGATAAAGAATTCGGTAGAGCTGTTTCGCTATTGTATAAGAACATCTGTGTGTATTATCTCTAAAGGACGAGTTGCTCTGATCCTTTTGGATGGGAATGGCAGGCGTGTCTATTTAGCTTTGACGCATATCTCACAAACTTTATTATTGTTGGCAACATTTGGGGATAGTCCGCGAGTATTGTCTTCATCAAGTTTCTTTAGATTTTTATAGCTCAGATGGCCAAAAATTTGGTGCCAGTACTCATCGTTTTCAATGGTTTTTGATGCTCGAAGACACTGCACTCTGGTGGATTTATCTGGAACTAGGACTACTTTGTACAAGCCATTGTACTGTCTGTCCCCTCTTATCACACTGTTTCCCTTGGTGATTAATACCCAGTTCTTGGTCAATTTGACATTTCCTCCATTTTTTGTGATCGCTCCTACTGATATTAGGTTGCTGTCTAGACCAAGAACTAGCAATGTATTTTTCATGATACATTCTGTCATGTCTAATGTACCAGACCCTGTGGATTTTATGGCGACATCCTTCTGAGCAACCTGAATCACATCATGACCTTTCTTGAAATCACTCAGCAATGAAGCATCATTAATCATGTGGTGAGACAAGCCTGAATCTACAAAAAATGCAACACCAGTTTTACATTTATTAGTGTCGTTGTTGGTGGTGTGCGACAGGTATGCTATCTTCTCTTTCTTTTCTGGTTCCCTTTTCTCATATCTTTCTCTAAAATAACAATGTTCTGATTTATGGTTTTGTTTCTTACAATATTTACAGCGCTTTATGTTTGGATTCTTGGGACATGTTCGGACGAGATGGGATTCTGATTCACAGAGATGACACTTCAATCTGGGTAGATTTTTCTCACCTTTTCTGTTTTTGTAGCCATCTTTCTTCTTTGTAGTTTTGAAAGCAACTTTGTCATCATTCTCTGGGTTCTCGCGTTGCTTATTGGACCTCTCTAAAGCCATCAAACGTGTGGTGAGATGTGACACTGTTCTTTCATCTTTAGGTGCTGACTGCCATGAAGGTATAAAATATTGATAGGTCTCGGGGAGTGCAGAAAGTATTCTCTGGACCATTTCGGCATCTTCAATTTCATGACCTGCATTTTTCAAACGAATTTTTAGGTTTTCGAGATCAGCGATCCCCTTGGCTATATCAGTCGTCATGCGGAAATTGAAATACTCCTTTAAAAGTTCTCCTTTCAACGCCTCAGTATCTCCTTCATATAGGTCACACAACTTTCTATACATCGCGTTGGCACTGTTACACGACATAATTATCTGCTGATTTCTCTTGCTAATCGTTGTAGCAATAGCTTTCTGCGCCTTTGCATCTTTCTTAAGGTCATCAGATGATTCCAACGCTTCTAATGCACACGCGGCATTTAATCTAGTTGGAATTTCCATAAAGTGAAGTTTTCTGGGCCGTCCAACAACTCGAGGCTACTGCCAAAATCGTTTTTACTTGACTCCCTAGTCATCTTTTTTCGATTTGTCGACAAAATATGCGAAACACGGGTTCTTGTACTGCCGTGCTTATTATAACCGCCGTATCCAACATTTTTTACCAAATTGAGTTAGTTACATATTCGGAATCGCCGTATCGAGATCTATAACTTTGTATTTCACGGTTTGTAAAAAAATGCTTGTTTGATATGATTTTTGATTTGTATAAGCGCAGTAACTACAAAAAGGAAAATAATTTCCTTAATATCTCAGCCGCAAGTGCTGGATACTGCTATAGATTTCTAAAGCGCCAGATTATTATTCATGTAGTACTTATCTTAACCGCGGTATCGGTTAACACTGCTCTGATATTAATGCAATCCCTATTATTGATGAGTCTTTTTCCTTAACATAAGTGCTTTAATCGCCACTTACGGCGATTATAATAAGAAAACTGTATTAATTGGTTTCCATTGAGTTACAATAATAACAGCCGTATGTGCACTTACGACGCTTATTACAAGAAATTGGAATGCAATAGATACGTTGTTTTATTTTCATGAGCGACAACTGCGTGTTACTGCGGTAATAATAAGGAAACTTCTCTTATAAGTTAATTGTAACCGTGCGTCGCGCGTCGTGTACGGCTCTTTTGGCAAGGTACTCGAAATTAAATCACTACCCCGTTTGTGTTATTGCGCGGTGTTTTGCATTAAAAATGGGGGCAGAGGAAGCGGAGGAGCGGGAGTCGCGCAACAACGATCTTTCATTTCATTCGTTCAGTTGCTTGTTGACAAGCCCAAGAGCACGTTGTTGCGTGCGGTGATCTGGCGGAATTGGCGGTAAAAAATTATTTCGTAAGTATAATCAATACTATTAAAATAAATAAAAATGCATTTTCTTAAAGAAACAACGCATACAATGATGCATGAAAATTTTTGCTCTACAAGGCCGGATATAAAAGTTTCTCTTGAAGTTTATAGAAAAGTAGTAAGAAATGACCTGAACATTTCTTTTGCACACCTTGGTAATGAAGAATGTGAACAATGTGAATATTTTAAGCGTCACAATCGATTAGACCATCAAGAAGAATCTTGCGAGATATGCCAAAATTATAATATGCAACACAAGCCCAGATACATAGAGTCCCGCAAAGAATACAACGAAGATAGAGAGAAAGCAAAGACTGACACAGAAGTAATTTATTATTCCGTTGACCTTCAAAAAATGATTATGTTGCCAAGAATGGATCAATTCAAGACTGCCATTTTTTGCCCGCGGTTAATTGCTTTCAATGAAAGCTTTGTACCACTAGGACCCGCAACTAAGGATAACAAACCGTATGCTGTGTTATGGAACGAGAGTGTTGCCGGTCGTAGTCAAGAGGATATAATTTCTACTTTCAAGGCATTTTTGAACATTAAAAGGGACCAAAAAAATATTGTACTCTGGCTCGATAACTGTTCTGCGCAAAACAAAAACTGGTCACTTCTATGTTTTATGGTACAAATAGTGAATAGTACAGACATTTTAGCTGAGAGTATAACATTAAAATATTTTGAACCGGGACATACATTTATGTCCGCAGACAGTTTCCATCACCAAGTGGAACAATCCCTGACAAAAAAGGGAAAGGTTTATGATTTCGACGATTTTGTTGAGTGTGTCGGCAACGCCAATAAAAGGAAGAATATAGTAAAAGTAATGAATGTTGATGACTTTATCGCCTATGAAGATTTATCTTCTCAGCACAAATTGCGGAAAAATAACCCACGCGTTTATTTAACGAATATAATGGCTGTGAGGGTTGAACGAGGCCTTTTCAAATTAAAATACAAATTTAATCATGCTGATCAATACAAATCAGAACCTTTAGATTTTCTTTAAGTAAAAATCATGAAAAATGAACAATTCCCTGAAATTCAAAGAAAAACTTTGCCAAGGAGTATAGCTGAAGAACGCAAAGCAGCCATTATTGAAAAGTTAGTCCCGTTAATGCCGGCAAACAGGAAACAGTTCTGGATTAACGTACCAACAAATGAGACTGTTAAAAATCTTTTGGAAGAGCTTTATATAACGGCCTAGAATTTCCAAAGACTTATTTTATTTTTTGTTTTTATAAGATATTATAAGTAGTGTTATTTTTTTTTAGATTTTTAAGCGTCGAACAAACTATAAGATTTAACAGATGATTAATAATTATTACCGATTTTATAATTATATTCTTGTAAAAGGGAGCCATGCCACGTCCTTAAATGTGTATTTACTAAGCTTATTAAAATAAGATTAATTAGTAATTTCACTGAATACTTTAAAAAAGTACATATATGTAAGACTGCCAAGTTACTGTGATCTCAGAAAGTGCCAATAATAGAATTAAGTCGTTGTTTTTAATTGTAAGATGTACGAGGTAATTTCGTTTCAAAATGTTACTTTAATAAATTCCGTTTTAATACACACATAAAAATTGATTGTTTTATTAGTGTATACAATATTTACAAATGTAATTATTATAATATCAGTCGGTTTATCCATACATTGACAGCTGAAAGTTGGCATATTTGCACTCGGTGCCGTAAACGCACAGAAAATTAGTACTTTGAGTTTCTTACCATAAGAGCCCTAAATGTCAACGTTACGGCGGTTATGCTTATCATTACTTATAGTCCAAGATCCCAGAGCGATAAGACACAACTTATTTTCACATAAATGAAACCTCATGTTCTCAGTAGTGTCTTATGTGCTCAGAATACCTGCGCGCTTGTGGAGCTTGCCGAGTGACACCTGGGCAGGTACCAGGTGTGAAAGGTAACTAAAATTAATAGTTACCTAACTTAAATTTTCATAACTGATTTTTAAATATATTTTGTAGAGTGTTATTATAAAGTTATACCATAAGCGTCAGACACTTTTCGTGGGCCAGTACTTTTGTCAGACGCTTTAAAGCTCTACAAAAAATAAATTAACTTAACTTATTTTTACATGTCTGACATTTAAATATGTTGTTCAGACAATTGTTACGAAGTTATATTTAATTAGTCAGACAAAATTGATTGACCAAACACCCCCTAAACAGCAAAATTATTCTGCCGTGAGTATGAGCGCGAAAGCATTATAGGTGCGTTTCGGAGCGAGTTAGACGGTCTTACTAACTCAGTTCCCCTTCTCTCATTCGTGTAATTCTTCTGTGTATTGTGTATGTGTCCTTTGGGTACAACCTAATAGTATACAGTATAGTTTGGATCTGTGAGACCACATGTTTTTGTTGTTTACGTCGTGTGATTTGTGAGTTATTTACATTACTTATTAACGTGAAAATCATGGAAGAAACAGAACCAGCAAAATTAACGTGTACATTTTGTGAAAAATCTAGTGATAAATTAATATTATTTACCGAGATAACATTAAAAAAGTGTAAAATTATTTTACAACAGCGAGTGACACATAACCTAAAATTTAAAGACGTAGTTTTACCTGAAGATTTATATGATAAAGGTTATCATAGGGAATGCTATAAAAATTTTACTGCTCTGCCCAAAAAATATTATTCTGAGATTCCAGAAAAAACTAAAATCAGTAAAAATAAAAGTTCTCCGAGCATTGTTGACAAACCATTTGTTGCATCGACATCAATTTTACCTAGTAGTACAAGTACTAATAGTGATCCATCCACAGCATCTACCTCAACTGAACAACATAATTCTACTGTTGCCGATTCAGATTTAGTGTCCAACTCAATTTCAGCTAGTGCTACTCTTGAACCTTTTGTAATATCTGAGCCAAATGTCGATCAAGGTATTGAATTTGAATCAGTTGAACCGGTGTCTTGTAATTCTGGAGATTCTTGTGTGGCAGGTGAAAATGATTTTCATTTGTCTACCAATCAAGTCCCATTTGAAAATAATATAAATAATGACGATAATGAAAAGTGTATATTTTGTGATAGAAAAACTAAAAGACATAAATTAAAAAGACTCCCATTGCATACGTGCAATAAATATGATTTAAAAAAAAAAAAAAATGAGAAGACTCCGCGGAATTTATAGAGAAAGTGCAAGATGTACTAGAGTCAACAATCTATTATCACCAAAAATGTCAATTGGAATATTTCTATCAAATATCGTCAACGAAGAATACTGTTCAAACGTCTTGGCATGATCTTCGTCAACACCATCAAGCTGTTTCTGATGAAATTTGCAATTTTATTCAGCAAAATGTCATCGAAAAAGGTCGATGTTATTTTCTCACCTATCTCCACAGATATTATTTAGAATTATTCGACGACAAAATAGATAACTCTAAAAATATTATGGGCAATTTTACTCCTCAAAACTTGGAGAGTAAAATAACCAAAACATTTTCGAAGGAGATTAAGTTTATGATGTGTCAAAACAAAAAGCTACTTGCTCAAAAAAATATTTCTGTAATTGATGAGGAGTTATTAGAAATCATAAAGGATCAGGACATTATTAATAAAGCTGCTTTAATATTAAGAAAATCAGTGTTAAAAGTTGATAAAAAAAAATTGCCCAATAATTTATCCGTAGAGGGCCTTGAAAATGGTGAAATTTCAGTGCCAGAAGACCTATCCCAGTTTTATTCGACTCTTATTGCGGGAAGTAACAACAAACGAAAAACCAATGATAAATGTGTTCGGATAGTTGAATCTTTGAGCCAGGATGCTGTATATGCCATTTTTAATGGCAAATACAAAACGTCGAAACACATCAAGCTTGGAATAGCTTTAAAAAGCTTAACAAGTAGTCGTAATATAATCGATATTATCCACAGATATGGCCATTGTATTAGCTATCCAGGTGTTGAGGAGCTGGAAACTGAAACCACTTATTATGCTATGAAGAAATCATCTAGATGTCCTGAAGCAATAAAAAAAAATCCGAATCTATGTACTGGAGTGGCGTTTGATAATTTTGATAGGTTTGTGGAAACTAAAAGCGGGAAAGACACGTTACATGATACCGTCGGTATAATTTATCAAAACGAGGACTCAAATGCTTCACATGAATTGGACACTCCACATCTGTCTTCTGTCGCCAGCGAAGAATCATCACCACCGAGAAAACGACGACGAAGAACACTAGAGGTTACTGAGGTAGAAGCTACACCATACATGAAAAAACCCAAAATGACAAAAACTTTACAAGTTTCTGTTCATGAAGCTGAAGAAACACCGCCTAAAAATTTGCAATTATACAAATCGATTGATGTAGTCTGGATGTCATGTATACAATTTATCAAATCTTCCAATGTGGGTCGGCTACAATTGTTTAATAAGCAATAATGAAAATAATCCAAAGCAAGTGGTTTCGTATCTAACTCCAATCAATCTATCGCCCACAAACACATCGGTTGTTTTGGAAACCATGGAGCAAAGCTTAAAAATTTGTAATGATATATACGATTATAAGTATAGTAGATTGCGGCTTGTCCAACGTCATGGTGCAAAGTGGTTTGCTAGCTTCGGGGTCAGTTGCTGGATTTCAGGATGGCAAACACTTCAATCGGTGTAAGAGGCTTCATCCGTTGATGTCTTTAGGTCTACAAATTTTACATTTTAAATCTTTCTTAGATATTAATAATGTAGAAGTATCAAGTGAAAGTATTGAAGAAATTACGCGTCTACAAAATACTCCAATGTCATCTTTTGAAATTGAAAATGATGAGTTAAAACAACTATTAAATAGTTATGACGTTTACAAACAGCAGACTCTGAACATGGAAAAACACCACAATTTTATTTAATATATATAAACCTGATCGACTATTATTTAACTCTATCCAGAAGTATTCGTATTGGAGATTTTGACCTGTTCAAGTACATACTACCCAAGATTACAAATTTGTTTTTTATCTTTAATCAACCTAACTATGCTCGTTGGACTGTTAGATATTGCTCAAATTTATTGAACGTTTCTGAAACTCATCCTAATCTGTATGAAGAATTCCAAGAAGGTTTTTTCGGTATTCGAAGAACCAATAAACCTTTTTCTAAACAACCAATTGATCTAGTTCTAGAGCAAACAATAAACGCTGATGCAGCTAGGAAACTAACTGGAATAATACATTGTAACGGTGCATTTCGCACCATTACAGTAAATTGAATAGTCAACGTGTTTTATGGTTTGTTAGCTGAATTTTGTGACGATTCATGCGATGCCGATGGTCGTTGGGGTGGACGAGAGTAATAGTCGATGCTGTTCGTCTATGATAATTTATCGATTTAGTTTTTCTTGTCCTGGCAACATTTTTTGTCACGTTCGAGGTAGTGACGGAGCCTTTGCTCTGGCCACCCAAGATGGCGTCACATTAGCTTTGGTCCGGGTCGAAGAAGGATTAGATTTTTAAAATGTAGTCTTTTTGTTGTAACGAGGGCATATTTCTTATTTTTATTATTTGGCCAACCTCGTTAAAGACTCAATTATATTGTTGGAATTGTTATTTTCATTAAAAGGTAAGTCTTGTTAAGCCACGTGCTTCATACTTGGCTTGTCAAGATTAGTTGTTCTAAATCTTTGTTTATTTGGTTACAGGAGATAATTATAATGCCGCTGCTTAGTTTGTGAAACATTTTGGGACCCTGGTGAGTAAACTATTGTATCTTACCAGCTTTAGGATTCATCTTTTGAGATAGGCAAGTAACCTATAATTCTCATTTGTTGCAGATGAATCAGGGTTTTTTTTTTAGTTTAAATCTAAGTTTTTTTAGTTTAAATCTAAATCTTTTGTTTAAATCTAAATTTTCTAATTATACCCTAATTTTCCTTTTATACCTAAATTTCTTTACGTTCAAATTATACCTTACTTTCTTATTGGATAGTAATGTCATTGCGTGGCATTCGGATTTTGCCTCTCCGCCGGCCTGACCCCAGGAATTTAGTTTGCTGTTTAGCACCTATAATGGTAGAAAAAGCTGCTTAGCTGCATGCCATTGTCAGGAGCCAGGGAATGCTAACCCGCCTCTTCCACCACGTGGGAACCGGAGTGAGAAGTCTTTCGGAGTTGGTTTGCTTTCATTTCATTCGGACTGAACCAAGGTCATTGGTATGTGTTTTATTAATTTGCTTGGCGTCGTGGCATTGGATACTGCAGGTCCCCAAGGGGTGTTATTTTTTTATTAGAAAGTAGGTCAATGCTACGACTACCCTTAGATTGTATTGTGTTTTCTATTAAGTCTTTATGCGACTTTTTTAAAACCTATGCGGGTCCCCAAGGGGTGTTATTTTTATTAAGGGAGTAGGACGATGCTACAACTACCCTTAGATTCATTTCTTATTGAGTCTTTATGTGACTCTTAAAACATATTTAATCTTATATTGGTTTTTTTTATTATTGGAAGAGGATTGCATTAGCGACAGTACTAATTGGAGTATAAGAGTTACCTATTGTAATTAGAGTCCTAAGATACTTTGTACTCTACAGACACTACGGGATAATAAACTGCCACTAGAACTTAACATCTTTGTATTTATTAGCTGCCCCCCGTCCTAGATTAAAGGTCTAGCGCTGACCGAGTTGTCCGAGGCATTTGTTGTGTTTGTGGTTGGTTCTGTGTTCTTTTAAGGTGGTATCTGGCGTCCGAGTTGTTAGTTGGTTAGTTTGTTAGTATTTGTGATGCCACCAGTTAGTTTTGTTTGTTTAACCCGGCGTCTGCTAGGTTGGGTCATAATGACCCGTGATGATTTTAAATGCGGGTATTTAAGAAAATAATAGTGTAACGTTATCACGCTTCTCAGTAGCTGCAGTTAGTGCCCCGCCTCCTTCGTTTCTTATGTCAACTTAGACGGTATGCGCCTGCACAGGAAGATAGATGCGGTCAAACAACAAAAAGGTAAATATGACCCAACTATACATTCGATGATACCATTTCGTGCCAATTACGTTGACTTCATTATTTGATTATTTCGTTTATTTATTTGTACCGACATTACGTATATTACATTATATTTTGTTATTTTAAGGTTATATTTGAATAATGGATAAAGAGGAACGCGAAAGGCAGCGAATTCTGACAATATTAGAAGAAAGCGACTCGGAAGAAGGTGAAAATTCTTCGGAATGCGAGGAAGATTATCACGTTAGCGAGCGTTCTCAACAGAGTGATACCGAGCAAGAGGCATCAGAAAATGATGATGATGATGTACCTTTGAGTGTCATCCAACGTCAAGTGTATTCCTCCGTACGTAGATCTAATCAGCACAATTCATCGGATGCAGAAACATCGAATTATGAGGTACTGATTTCAACTTATTCTGGTAAAGATGGTACAATATGGCACAAAAAACCTTTTAGACAAAATGTTCGCATCCGATCAGAAAATATTATTACTTTTACGCCAGGAGTTCAGTCTGGAGCTGGATGTGCTAAATCTAAAAAGGAGTGCTGGAACATTTTTTTCGATAGTGAATTGTTGGACGCTATTCTCAGATATACCAATTCACGAATCAGAGTAAAGATAATGTCTTGCTCTTATAAATGATCACTTGAGCGCTCGCAAGGAGATGCGCAAAAGAATAAGAGAGTTTACAGGAGAAACATCAGAGGAGCCCCCTGCTAAAGTTCGTGGTGTTCGTAAACGATGCCAGATATGCCCCGCTGAAAATGACAAGAAAACTACCCATACCTGTCAAAGATGCAACAAATTCATCTGCCCTGAACATATAATTTCCTTCTGTGGCGGTTGCGTAGATGACGAGGCTAATAGTGATTAACACTAAGATTCTTTAAAACTTTTACAAATACTTTCTTAAAGATCTCATATTTGTCATTCCAAAAAGTTAAAAATAAGTGTTATTTAGTCTTTTTTTTTATTTTTTATTAATAAGTTTCTATTTTTTTTTGTAAATTTTTTACCGACTTCTTAAATACATAAAAAAATCTTTATATTACTTATTTTTTTTATTTTGTCATCAAAATATTATAACTTAAGAACTATTCTTCAAGTTAAACACAAATTTGCTCGAAATGTCATTGAAATGGTAAAAATCAGCTACGGTTTAAAATCTGGGTAATTATGACCCATCATGCAGTTGTTGTACCTATTTTCTACCATGCTGACGCCGGGTTAAAACACAGCCACACACCCATAAAAAGAATTTTTTAATTTTTTATTATTACAACATTTTACCAATTCTATTTCTGCACGTCAACGGTGGGCCCGAAGTCATGATATCAGATCCACAATAATTAGTTCTGTTTATAAAGATTTGGACCTTCAAAAGGATCAAGACGTTTCGGCCGAACTCACTAATCATGCTATAAAAAACAATGCTAAGCAGTTGCGAAAATTTGTTGAAACTTTTGATTTATTCATAAACCCATTTGACTCACAAGTGCCAAAAGATCTGATAATGAATATTTCATCGGGTAAAGCTGCGTCGGAACCAGTAGAAAAATTTTTGCTTAACGTCGAAAAAAATGGTGAAGCTAAACGTCTAACTTTTATTGCTGAGTGTGATTTAAGTATTAGCAGATTCGAGAAAAGTATTCAGAAAACACCTATTCACTAACAGAAAAACTAATTGCTTTTTAATTGCCATTTTGGCGACGCAGGCGGCGAGATAAGGGAACAACAAAAGAAAGAAATTCGGAGAACTTATCTAAAGATTTACAGCGACCTCCCGACCGGTTGTTATGACATTTTAACATTAGCAAATGACATTTTAGATAAGAATGGGTATAAAATGCGTACAAGCTGAGGCATACATCATTGTTAGTAAAACTTTCAAGCTGGACGCGTTTGTTAGTGAAGTTTTTAATACTCTTGTAAAAACTAAAGATGGAAAACTCCAAGCAATTAAATCGCTCAGAGGACGACACCGAGTTACAATACAATCAGGACAGCAGTCAAGAATGCATCATTACTACGGAACTAGTCGAAAGCGAGGAAGAAACGGACAACCGTACGAACGACGTGGACATCATGGCGAATACACAACAGACGTTCGAACTGCCCAAGATATCGAAGAGGAGCAACAACAAACCAAAAGGAAAAGGTATGGGCAAGAAGAGTGCGAATCATCAGAGGAAAATTGTGGAGACGCTGGGTTTCATGATATGGTTGAAAGATTTTTGGGACAACGAGCACACCATAAAACTGATGGGCCAATTTCTGACGAAGCTTCGCGACTATTGTTATCGCAACAACGAACACAAGATGTTGAAAATAGTACGACCCATGAAGGAGGTATTCAAGGCGATCATAATCGATATGGAGAAGCAAAAGCAATCCTTAAAAAGCATTTCTTGGGATCTTTTCGAACAATGGGCCTTAAATGCAGGATTATACACGATGTATACGAATTGCCATCAGATGGTTTGGGAAACAGATTTCGAAGAGACGTTATTCAGAATATTCGGGGAAATCTACAGCCAGGATGCCCAAGAAGGGTCGGAAATCAGCGAGGACGAGGAATGCTCATTATTGCCGAGCATCAAGACCACATCCACGTTATCCACGACTGTACGTACGGAGGAGGATCCTGCCGATGTAGATATATGCGATATCTCAGTGAATACACGACCGAGGACCAAGAAAACAGTGAAATTCAGCTCACCCCCTGGTCACAGATCGAGCGAAGTGTTGACCTCGAAGTTGAAAATGAGCTCGAAAAAATTCAATACGGACTCGGAGAAGCGGCCTGCCAAACGTCGCATCTCATCAGACACGGAAGAGGAGGAGCTTGTACTAACGGTCAAGAAACCAATGAAGAGCAACAATCCACCACCCGTAGAAGAGAACAACACGGACAGCGATGCCTCAGACAACTTAGAAGGTTTGCTCGACGGAGTTGTCCAACAGCAATCATTACGCTTGACCACTGGTGCAATCTCACAGAATATCTCGGTAAAGCACCTCGATCAATTAGTTATTTTGAAGTCGCGGGGAGAACGTGGGTTGAAGGTGGTGAAATTAGAAATATACAGCGATTGTTTGAGGAAACCAAAAACGGAATGGTGGAAGAGTGCGGAATTCCGCGGAACCTTCCTGTCCTATGGAGCCGAATCGCGTGTACAGAAGTTGACCAATCAACTGAAAACGGAGGCCTACAAACAAGTAGCCAAAACAAAGGACGTGGAAATGGAGACTTTACACTGGATTACTCTAAAAAGAAAAAAAGCAAATTAGGTGGTAAAATACAAGAGATAAGAATGCAAAGAGATTTGTTTGGGCGTATTCTTGGGATATCTTTAGATTACAAAGTTGATATAGAAAAAGTGTTGTCTTATCCAATTACTCCTATGCCATTATCCATGTGTCATATTGATGAAGCCATTTGTAAAACCCAGAAATCGTCTGTGATGAAATCTTTAGAGAATGGAGTAGAGCACATTGCACCTGATCGAGTTGATATTTTATTAATAGATGGTTTCTTTTTACTACATACTATGAAAAATGTCCCAAAAACATTCGGAGGTATCTCTAAAAAAATGCTCCTACTGGTAACACAGTTTGCAGCCACAAGATACGACGTTATTTTTGATCAATATCTATCTCCTTCGATCAAAGATTACGAAAGAGATCTTCGCCGAGAGTCGACTCAACTGGATTTTAACATTACTGGCCCCGATCAAGTTAGACCATCAGATTTTTTGAAAGGATTAAAAAATATTCATTTTAAAGAAACCCTCGTAGAGTTTTTTATTCAACACTATGCATCTGATGAAATGGTACCATTCGTTGAGAATAAACACATACTTATTAACTTTAAGCAATGTCATTCCTACGTAGTTGATGATAACAAAATTGTGTCAACTGTAGATGACAGTTTATCATGTCCAGAGCATGAAGAGGCAGACACAAAAATCGTCTTTCATATTTGTAATATTGACGTTCAGGAAAATTTTGTTGTAAGATGTTCTGATACCGATATAGCGATTATTATGTTAGGACATATGCATAATTTGAAAGACGATGGTTCCAATGTATGGTTAAACGCAGGCACCGGAAACAACCAAAGATATATTAATTTGACAAAATTGTACGAGAACTTGGGATCATCTTTGTGTCGAAGTTTGCCAGGATTTCATGCATTAACCATCCGGTTAATGCATGAAATCCTGCAAACCTTTTTTAAAAAAGGCAGGATTATAGTCACATCCGTGACTATAATCCTGCCTTTTTTAAAAAAGGTAAACAAAGATCATTTAAAATATTAATGAAGAGACCTGAGTATCAGCAAGCTTTGATGCACTTTGGTGATCCTGAATTATTAACCGATGAGCACAGACAAGATATTTTCAAGACTATTCAAAAGTTTATCTGTGAAATCTATAGTGTTCCTGATACATACGATGTTAACGCTGCCCGTCTTCAGCTATTTTTAAATAATTACAGCGTATCTAATATAAATGAAGAATTTAACCACAAAAATTTAAAAAACTTTGATGCAAGCAGCTTACCACCGTGTAAAACTGAGCTATTTCAACAATTTCTACGAGCTACAGTAGAATCCCGATTATCCGAACATCGATTATCCGAATATCCGATTATCCGGACTCATTCGTCTCGGCTCTAATTATTAATTTAAAAATGTTTTGACGGCGCAACGAGACATGTTACGACAAGTTTATTCCCGCCTCCAACGGTGTACTCCCGCTCTCATTTGTTTGCGGGATAGTGTTTGTTATTGTTTCATTTTCTTTGATAGCGTTCAACTAAAAGGTTGTCTTTTATTTTTGTTTACGTTTTGTGTTGGAAATTTAAAATGTCCAAGCGAAAAAGAGTAGTGTTGTCTCTTAAAGACAAAATGAAGATAATTGAGAGTATAAAAAATGGTGAATCTGGCAGTAAGTTGGCACAAACATATGGTGTCGGAACTTCTACGATATCAGACATTAAAAAGAATTCTGATTCCATAATGAAATTCACCTGTGCGCTTGAGCAAGAAGATGGAAGTTCGCAACGTAAAGTCATGAAAAAATCTCAAAATGAAATTCTGGAGAATGCAGTTTTTACTTGGTTCTTACAAAAGAGAGCATGCGGTCAGCCCATATCTGGACCTCTGTTATGTGAAAAAGCATTGGATTTTAATCAAAAACTTGGTGGTGATACTTCTTTCAAGGCGAGCTGTGGATGGTTAGCAAGATTCAAATCCAGACATGGAATTCGAGAACTGGAGATTCAAGGAGAAAAACTGTCTGCTAACGTTGCATCAGCCGACTCTTTTGTAGACGAGTTAAAAGAATTTCTAGATGAAAAAAAATACGATTTAGATTTTGTATACAATGCGGACGAAACAGGTCTTAATTGGAAAGCTCTACCAAGCAGATCATTAGCATCGCGACGTGAAAATGCAGCACCGGGGCACAAAGTGAGTAAGGACAGAGTTACAGTTATGGTTTGCGCAAACGCTAAAGGAACACATCGATTGCCACTGCTACTTATTGGTAAATCAAAAAATCCACGCTGTTTCAAAAATGTTAAAATACCCTTAACTTACGCTAACCAACAAAAAGCGTGGATGAACACAGATATTTTTCTTACTTGGTATGAAAATACGTTTATTCCTGAGGTGAAGAAATTTCAAAAGGACGTGGGAAAAGAGGGCGATGTATTGTTGTTATTAGATAATGCGCCAACGCACCCTTCCGCTGAAACACTAAATCGAGAAAATGGGAAGTTCACGGTTAAGTTTTTGCCCCCTAACGTTACATCGATATTGCAACCTATGGACCAAAGTGTCATTGAAACTTTAAAACGTTTATACAGAAAGCAGCTACTGCGTCGTCTTTTATCAGCAGACGACAGTGGAATAGAAACGTTGTTAAAGTTTTTTAAAGAAATTAATTTAAAAGATTGTTGTTATATGCTGGTAGAAGCGTGGAATTCTGTGGAATTGCAAACATTAAAAAGGGCATGGAATAAATTATTAAAATTAACTCTATCTGATTCTTCAATTAAACCGCACGACGATTTTAAAGAAATAACCGAAGCAATGAAAATTCTTAGCATTGGCGACGGGTGCGATGAAGAGAATATTATGGAGTGGCTGAACTGCGATAGTGAAGACCCTGGATTCCAAATATTAACTGATGAAGAAATCATTGAGGATTTAAACAGTAACGAGAGAGAAGATGAAGAAGAGACTAAAACTGGGGATGTATGTCAAGTACCATCTCACGCAGAAGCTTTTGAAGCTCTAGATGTTGCTTTCAAGTGGTTTGAAAGACAGGACGAATCGGATCCCATACAGTTGTTACAACTGAAGCGCATCAGGGACTTGGCTGCGAGAAAAAGATGTGATTCATTACGTCAAAAATCTATCACAAGTTATTTCCAACCAAAATTTTAAATTACATAGGTATTATGTAATTAATTATCTATCGTTATAGCTCGTTTTTTATATATCGTATTATCTAAGTAAAACCCATTACATAATAAAAAATTATTAGAACTTAAATATTATTTGATTTGCTTTGAAATCGGTTAACCGGATTTTCGATTATACGGAATACCCCTGGTTTTAATTGATCCGGATAATCGGGATTCTACTGTAATTACATTTCTAGCATATGGAATTATACTCATGAAAAACAACCAACCATTTTTACTCCTGAACAAAATGGATGGAGGTTAGGGGAAAACCAGTTTCACTTTCATTGGTTTGATGGTGACCAATTACCAAGGGACGTTGGTGAATCTCTTCAACAATCAGGTACTATAATTAGAGTTCAAGATTAAAATTTATTTAACTAGTAATTTTATGTATTTTAATTCTTTTGATTATTTCTTGCAGAAGAAGATGTCAGCAACAACATAACTGATGACGATGAAGATGATGACTTAGTTGGACAGTATCGTGATTGGTTAAATGATGAAAATTCAAATAATTGTTATGATGATTGCAATGATTAAACAATAAAATAAATGCTTATTTTAATTAATTATGGGTAAATTTTTTTTTACAAAAATGATTTTGTAAAAAAAAAAATTTCAAATGATATTTTTAACAATGAAATAAAAAAAATTCTAAGAAAAAATAGCTCTGAACAGATTAATTATACCAGAAATATTAAATGAATTAATTTACTTTCATACTGACTAATTATTACGTTAATATTGAAATAGAGATGCAAAAATTTTATATCGGAAGCTGTACCGTAAGTATTTTTCATATATTTACTCTAAGACGCATGCGCATAATGCTTTCGCGCTCATACTCACGGCAGAATAATTTTGCTGTTTAGGGGGTGTTTGGTCAATCAATTTTGTCTGACTAATTAAATATAACTTCGTAACAATTGTCTGAACAACATATTTAAATGTCAGACATGTAAAAATAAGTTAAGTTAATTTATTTTCTGTAGAGCTTTAAAGCGTCTGACAAAAGTACTGGCCCACGAAAAGTGTCTGACGCTTATGGTAAAACTTTATAATAACACTCTACAAAATATATTTAAAAATCAGCTATGAAAATTTAAGTTAGGTAACTATTAATTTTAGTTACCTTTCACACCTGGTACCTGCCCAGGTGTCACTCGGCAAGCTCCACAAGCGCGCAGGTATTCTGAGCACATAAGACACTACTGAGAACATGAGGTTTCATTTATGTGAAAATAAGTTGTGTCTTATCGCTCTGGGATCTTACTCTATTATACTCAGTACTCATTTTTCGCTGTCAAAAGCGCCATAAAATAAGTTCCATAGTATAAGCGCACTATCTGTGTTACTTACGACGCTTTATTATAAGTATTTGTTTTAAAACATACGTCGCATTTCCTTGTCATATCACATTTTTATATCTTTTTTATTATCAATTTATTACTTAAAGTTCTTAAATAGCAATGAATACAAAATACCACCTTTTAACTACGGTAAGAATACAACAAATTTTAAATAAACAATATTTTTATATCCATAATCGAAGAATTAATTTTTAAAACTTTAGGCGCCATTTTCTAGGAACTTGCTGTCATGCACTTGTCGCTCTTATCTTTAGCACGGCAGTGTATAGGCGGCAAAATGACGGAGTTACCTAGTCACTTTTACGCACTGTTCACAAGTTTTTATCACTTGTAATCAAACAATTGTCACATTATATGATACACTATTGTCCTGGGCCCATAACCTGTTGAGGTGATGAGTAATAACGCAGTTGATTTTAGTTTTAAGTTTTAATTCTGAGATTTTGGCGTTGCACATTTCACATGTTATGTCAAAGTTTTTAGAGAGCTAAGTAGTGTTGCTACATAAAAATAGTGTTATACCATTATTATACTAGAGAGGGACTTGGCGAATATTCTTATAAAATTTACTAAATCATACATAAAGGTCATATTTAACATATAATACATAAAGGTTTAAACTACTTTAAATTTGGAATGTCTGTTTTATTTGTTCAGACTAAATTGTAATATTCTTGGTCATTATTATTGTCATAGCTTGAAGCAGAAACATGTGTATTTTTTATAAATTATATCTATAAATAAATTTAAAATGTTAAGTTCAAAATAAATAGTTTAGAAGTCTTTAAGTGCCTTTTTTGGTTTGAAAGTGATCCCATTAGCCACATCCACCGTTCAACACTTACATCTCTCAAATATTTTTTTGCAAAGTGTGCACTGTGTGTGTCAATGCAACTACCTCCCAAATATCGATTAAAACCTAAAAGTACAGCAGCCTGAAAAATGGCTTAGATTTTCTTTAAACGACATTATCTTCACCTTTTTGGAAGCAGCAAAGTGAATGATAATAATTGCAATTGTGGAATGAATCCAAATGTTTAGATCATTTTAAAGTTTTGAATAGCTACGTCTTTTTGTTAATGTTTCTGCAATTCTTTAGAAAATATTTAAAAATTGATTCAGAAAAACGACAACAGACGAAGGCGACAGCGACACAGACTCATTAGCATAGATAAAACACAATAAATCCTAATCCTAACTCATTAGTAACTCATTAGATTTACAGCAACTCTTTTGTTCTAACCGTCTCTGTGTTAGATGTTTCACATACAAAATTAAGAACTCATGAATAAAATAGTTTTTTTATTGACACTTATTTTTAAATAAAATTAATCGGAAATAAATTATAACGGTTAGAAATATGATAAATCCAGTTCCCTCTTTAGTACAGTAGGAGAAAAATGAGGTAAAAATAGGTATACACCATTTTAAATAGGGAAGCACCACGGACACAATACGTTACTAAATTTCTTTTACATATTGAAATTATAGCGAATTTTTATACGGGTCACCTAAGCCCAACCCTACTATATTTATTACATATTTCGACTAATGATGATAACTGATGCCGGGTGACGTTTAGATTTAGATTTGTAATAAGTGTAGTACCTACCTATCTTGTTCGAAATTACTAAATATCGTATGGGTATACGAAGGTCAGAGTAAATAAACGTTGATGACGTTGTAAATAAATATGATGTTATATAGCCTTCTTCGATAAAATACCTCTATTTTCAGTATACAGCAGGACACTTTTTCAACCCAAGATAAAGAAATAAAAGTATTTCTTTATCTTAGTTATTACAGAAATAAGTTATTATAGAAATAAAGGTATTTCTTTATCTTAGTTATTACAGAAATAAGTTATTATAGAAATAAAGGTATTTCTTTATCTTAGTTTTCAACTTTCTCCCGAAATGATAGTTCTCAGATCTTCTTCTTGTCTTGGATTTATAGTATGCCCTTGCCTCTACCCTCCATAACGTAAACAAAGAAGTTGACATGACATCTATAATAATTTGACAACTTGACAACTGAATAGTGATGCGCAAAATGTATCACTGAGCTGAAAAGATTGATACATATCATTTCGCTCTAAAGATATATATCACTCATCTAGCTCACTAGCTCATTTACCTCACTAACTCATTTAGCTCACCAACTCATTTAGCTCACCAACTCATTTAGCTCACTAGCTCATTGATCCGATTCAATTGATTGGTCTCTCAATTAATTCATTTCTTCATCTAAGCCTTTAAGCCACTTTAAGCCTCTCTCGCCATACAAACCTTTCTTTATTTTCATATTAACCTAAATTCAGTTTTTGAAACTACATTCTTAACCTTTTATTTTAGATTAAATTAATTCATTTTGATAAGATTACATAATTATTAACACCCTTTTATATAATATTTAAAAAAAGAAATTATTTCTTGTACTTTTTTTAGGTTGTATAATAGACATCGTACATAATTTGATTTTCCTTATACTTGGCAGGCTTAATTCTTAAGTAATATTAAACTTTGATCCTATAGAAATAATGTACATTTTGCATAAAGAAACTTGCGTGAACTCAACCATCACCTATCTCACTCATTTATCTTTAGTCTCACTCGCTCATGAAACAATGATCGGCGTCGTTGAGCTAGTGATCTAGTGAGCTAGTACTGAGTTACTGATATATTCGGAGCTAGTGTGAGTGAGTGATACATTTTATCGTCGTGAATGATATATATCTTTTATATCACTCATTCAGGAGCTACACAACTCTACAACTGAAGGCGGCACCGCAACATACAGGATATTTTCATTAGATTTAGATTAGACAAGAAAGTAAATAGAGTAAATCAATGTTGCACCCTTGGTAGTAAAGTTAAGAAATCACTAGCTAAATAGGCTTAATCGTAATCTCAGTAATCTGTCATGACATTTGAGATATGCCTCGCAAGCAGTGTTATTGGACGCGTAAGTTGGAATTAGAATTAGTTGAATTTGTTCGTCAGAGAGACTTTATTTGGCGACCAGTTGGTAATACAAACCATCATATTCAGCAGAAATATAAAGCGTATGCTGAATTCGCCTCTCGGTTAGGTAGAGGGTTTACAGGTAAGTACTAAATTGCACCTTTTTTATTTCACTGGTCCCCACAGTTCCATTTTGCATTTATAACCACTGACCCACTTCTGAGATTCGCAGTTGTCTGGCTTCTATGTCTTATCATTTTTCTCAATAAATACTCTGTGCAATACAAAAGAATCTTTAAGTTCTGATTGATAGCTGCATAGATTATAGAAGTATTTAAACAAACAAATAAAAACCTGTTTAACTTTATTATATTAGCATAGATGGCTATCTATGCTAATATAATAAAGTAAAACAGGATTTTATACCTAAACTTCTTTTCACTTATGCTAATAGATTTATGTTATTTAATAGAGACTAGAGATTTTATAGAGATAAGCATATCTCTATAAAATCTCTAGTCTCTATGTCAATGAAATTAACTTGTACAATGCTTTGTACAAGTTAATTTCATTGACAATGCATAAACTTTTGTACTGTAACAGGTCAAAATATATATGTACCCCTATAGTTTAATACAGCCATCCATATACTAATATTATAGATGCAAAAATGTGTGTCTATCTGTCTGTTATTTTCATGCTTAAAACACTGAACCGATTAAGATGAAATTTTGTACAGAGATAGTTTAAGTACCGGGAAAGGACATAGGATATTTTTATCCCAGTAATCATCCTTTAAGAGGGTAAAAGGGGGGGGGGGGGGAAGTTGATATGGTGACTCAAAAACTGCTCAAAAATTGATTTAAATGAAATTGGGTATTAAGATAGTTTGACTCTTGAGAAAAGACATAGGATAACCGACATACATACAGACGGCAGTTTGTATAAAATATTTAACTATATAGAACATAACGTTAAAAATTTAAGCCTTCTGCACTTCTACATATAAATGTCAAGTATTTAAAATAATTGAAAAGTAGAGCAAACAGGTTACAGTCTGGTATCTAACTAGGAAGCCGAGCCACTAAGCAATATGATTGTTTTTTTGTTCAGACAGAAAACAATGGAGAGGGTTGAAGGTGGCTATCGCCGTAAGGCAAACCAAATAAGTGTAGTTTAAGTTTATTAAGACACAATATGTAAAATGTGATCATCATCTCACCCGAAAGACATCCAATACTAGAGACAGGCCTCCTCCAAGATTTGCCACAAAAACCGGTGTTCTGCCTTCATCCAAAGACTTCCATCGATCTTCATCAGATTATCAGATCTTGTAAAAAAATTATATAACTTTAATAGATAACTTACTTTTAACTTTAATATATTTACAGCACGGTCAGTTCGAGATCGCTGGGTTAACATCCGTAGCACTTTCAACCACAATTTGAGAAGGGTAGACAAGTCCAAGGAGACAGCTAAGAGTCCTGCAGACATATACGTACCATGCTGGCCACTTTGGAAGCCTTTACAGTTCCTGAGAGAGACATCCAAGAAAGACGAATTTAGTTTTGATGTAAGTCCTATTGTTGTGTCTTAAAAAAATTGGATTCCTAGGCTTCAGAAAATTATTTTTCAACTGCATCATGAAATTTAATATCTTAAAAGACAGCTACAAGGTGCCCTCCATCGTACATCATCATGTTTTCATATCACTAATGACAGGCCGGCAACGCGTTTGTGATTCCTGAGTTGCAGAAGTTAATGGGTGGCGTGCCATGGCGATGGGCACTTTCCATCAGGTGACCCGTCTGCTCGTTTGCCCCTCTAACATAAAAAATATATATCTTCAAATGAAAATTAAATGTAATGATTTGACAATAGGACTAGGTAGGACATCATGTCATAATATTTCATACAAAAATATACCATGACTACCGTTTTGACTTAAATCACGTGAGCGAAAACGCGGGCATGAGCTACTTTGGAATAATTTTCATCAAATGCGATTAACATAAGTTCTAAACTCCTACAAGACTCAAAGTAAACTTTCATAACTTATCACTTAACAATACCTTACGCAATCTAGTAGCCAAAATATAATGATACTGATTTGTCTAGACAGTCATTTACCCCTTTTTTTTTTTCGTGCGGAAATCCCCTCGGATACCACCTATAGGTGGCATGTCGGACTCGAACCGACTAAAACCGCACGCCGTCTCGGGTACTAATACCAGGTATACCCTAGAAAGGAAGTCCCTGGTGCAGACAGTCATTTACCCTATTGCTTGCCCCAAGTTGCAAGCAATAGAGAGGAATAATAATATATAATAATTCCTAATAATTATAGGAAGATCATCCCGAGATGAATAATTAACGTTCATTTTTCAAAATGTCCATTTTATCAATTAGTCCATTTATGAAAATGTCCACTTACCAAGTAGTCCACTTTGTCACAATGTCTACCATAAAATAATATCAAAACTTGAAATCCAAAATCAATATTTATCAATATTTTTTCCCTCTTTTTAACTAGGTCCTAAAGGAATGTGAACCTTGTGATAGTGTGGACTTTAAGATATGTAGATCTTATGAGACCTTAGACCTTTTGATGCTGAGGACATTTGGAAACAGTGGACTTTTTGTGACTAAAGGAGTCTGTTAGAACTCGAAATTTATTTATTTATTTTTGTTCCCTTCAGTTTTGTCAGTAGCATATAACGAAATAAATGTATTCAACTAAAACACAATCTATAGAAGTATATTGAAATAAATATAACAAGCCACACTCATTTCAGAACTATGATGCTGTTCCTGGCTTCTTCAAGGAGCTATCAAGTAATCTGAATGTAAAAGAAGAACTTCAATCAGAAGTTGATGACGTGGAGATAGGTATAAGGCAACGTGGCCAACGCACAGACAGACCGCGCAAAAAAAATAAAGGAATAAGAAAATCCAGCAACGCCAGGAATAAATGTAAGCAAGTCATAAATGAACTTCTTCAAGCTATGAGGCCGCTAGGTGCAGATGCGCCACCCGAACAGCCATATTGGTTCTTCGCGAAACATGTTGTCGGGAGACTGAGCTCTATGCGGAAAGTTGATGCAGATTGTGCAGCTACTGACATTCTTAAACTATTGGATGTCAACATGGATGATATCGCTTTGAAATCTGAATGAATTTTGACAATCCACCATCGGATTTGCGATCAAGTCGTTATCCACAATGGGACTTGCAGTATAGTCGTTGCAGGTTCGAACCCCAACCAGTGTACTAGACGTGAACCCACTCGTGACACGAGGTTTGCTTAGCTGGAGGGGTTCTGCTTGGTAGTGCCATGGTTCAGCAGGACTGAGGACACGCAAAACGTCACAGCGACAGCGACAAACCACCTGAAACCAGAGGCTGGCCGTGCGTTTCTTCGGAACGCCAGGCATGCGCCGAAGCCCACCACCAGCCTTAAGGCCAAACAAAAAAGCCACCGCGCCAAGCGTCTGCCCCTCGCGCTCCGCAGGCTTCGGCGTCCCTCGTTCTTGCCAGCGTAGAATGTGTAGGCACGCATCGTATTCCCGCGGACGCGTCCGTCCACTTCGTGGAGGAGTTGCAGGAGGACACCCCCTATATGCGAGATTTAAAGCAGAGGCATGGCAGGACGGCCAACGCCTGTCCCTTTGGAAGGGGCTTACGGTTCACCCCGAAGGACGACCAGGAGTACTGACTCGTCCAGCGGTACCTGACGGCGCTGGAGAAGAACGAGGGTATCTAGGTTAGAATTAGAGAGGTTAGAATTCGTAAACCAGGCAATTGAGAGCTTACAAACGTTTACCAATATCTTGTTTTAGGATAAAGCTCATTTTCACCTTAATGGCCACGTAAATAAGCAAAACTGGCTTGAACTTTCTGAACTGAGCTGAACTTTCCTGGCTATAACCAAAGAACGTGGTTCCAGCAGGATGGAGCAACTTCACGCACTTAGTGTAACGGTGCATTTCGCACCGTTACAGAAAAGTTCTTCTTCTTCTTCCTTTAATTCAGTGGCTCCATCGGATGTCGATGATTTTGCCAATGTCTAGGTGGGAGGTAGATTTATTAGTTAATAGGTTGAAAATATTTTGAATACCAAGAGGGAATTGTTGTGATTTCAATAGTTTCTGTTTGTGGTTCTGTGGGACAGTAGAAAAAAAAAAAAAAAAAAAAAGGACATTAGAAAAAAATATAGCAGTAAAGGTATTAGGAAACTTTATAAATTTATTTTATTTATACGAATAAAATGGTAAAGAATCCTGACAAATGGGGTATATACTAGAGTTAAGAGATAAGCCAAATTAACGGGTCGGGATATTTGTTGAGGGAGTAGATCATACAGAGGTACGACCAATTTAGGACAAGAAAAGAAAATATGTTCCAGAGTGCCTTCATCGAGACCACACTCACATAGAGAGTGATCACGAACTCGAATTTTGGCAAGAAAAACTGGGGTACTGACAAATCCTAATCGTAAACGAATTATAGTAGAGGTGGCTGACTTATTAACATGTTTTTGTTTGAAGAACCAGGATCTAGCAGGAATTAAGGGTTGTAGAGAGCCGTAAAATTTACCCTTGATCATTCTACTGCTTTGCCATGTGTTATTCCAGGACTCAGTCAAGGAAAGTTTGGCTAGGGAGCGCAGATCTCGGGCGAAGCAGAATTTGTGGCTAGCGCATCCAGTCTGAGCTGCTATTTTTGCGCAGGAGTCCGCAGTTTCATTGCCTGCTATACCTGAATGACTGGGGATCCATGCTAGAACTACTTCAATACCAGACAATAGGCATCTGTGAAGAACCTCTTTAATTTTAAGAATTATAGGGAAATTATTGCGAGCTTTGAAAGGATTTTTTAAAAGATCTTGTAGGCAGCTCAAGGAGTCTGATAAAATAAGGGCCTTATCAAGCTTATGAGATTCCACATAAGAGACCGCTTCTAATAAGGCAATAGATTCTCCTGAAAAGATAGAGTTGTAGGAAGAGCATTTATAACTTAGTATAATTTTAAATTTGGGAATCCAAACTGCAGAACCAACAAAGGCATCTGAAGAAAGTTTTGATGCATCTGTATAAAGCGTAACCCAATCAGACCAATCCTCCGCAATGATGTGGAGAAAGTTTTGGTTGGCTGCCGGAGATTGTTTATAGATGCCAAAATCAAGGATGATTTTTGGTAGGAAGGTTAACGCATTATAGTCGAGCTCAAAAAGAGGATTTAAAGAAGATTGAAAGATAGGATCAGATAGATTTTTCATTTTTATAAAGGAATTAAGGAGCAAAGGGAGGGACTTGTGTCTCCAGTACAATGAGATAGTGACCAGACTAGAAAGTTGAGACAGAATTGGAAGAAGGGGATGGGAATTAATTTGGACTGCATTAAAGAAGTATCTGTCAGCTAAGAATTGGCGGCGAAGATGAAGGGGAGGTTCCAAGCATTCGACTTGGAGGGCATTCACTGGAGAGCATTTCATAGCCCCAGTTATGATTCGAAGGCACTTAGACTGGATCAGCTGAAGCTTAGACAGAGCAACTCTATTACATGGTTCCAGAACGAAAGAACCATAATCAAAGTGACTCCGAACTATGGCATTGTACAAAAGTTTCTGGCAAAAGGGGTGAGAGCCCCAGCGGACCCCAGATAAGGCCCGCATAACGTTCACACCCCCCTCGCTCTTTTTAATAACATGGTTTAGATGGTGAATACCAGATAATTTAGAATCAAGAATGAGGCCTAAAAACTTTATGGAATCTTTTATTGGAATTAGTTCGCCTGCAACAGAAAGGTTGATATCAGGGATATTACGTTTGCGAGAGAAAACAAGAGCACTACATTTAGAAACAGACAGAGAAAGATTGTGGTCCAATAGCCAAACGTTTAAATAATAAAGAGCGGAATTCAAACGGGAAGTGGCAGTAGAGAAGGAGGATGACGAAAAATATATGGCAACATCATCAGCATATTGAAGAACTTTACAAAAAGAACTGACAGACTGGTCTAGGTCGAAAGTATAAATATTATAAAGAATGGGACTAAGCACTGAACCCTGCGGAAGGCCCTTCCATACAAGACGAGGAGGGAGAAAAGAACCTTGATGACGAATAGAGATAGTACGACACATGAGCATATTGCAGATGACGTGAACCATCCTCGCTGGAATACTCAGATGTAGCATTTTCTGCCTGAGAAGAGGAAGATGTACGTTGTCATAGGCTGCAGAGATGTCCAAGAAAACACCGATTACATTCTCGTTACGAGAAAATGCAAGGCGAATTTCAGAGGAGAGGATGCTGAGGCTATCTAAAGTTCCTAAACCTTTTCTAAAGCCATACTGGTTTTTGGCTAACAATTCGTTGTGTTCTAGAAACCATTCGAGTCTGAATTTAATTAAGGTTTCCATTATTTTAGCTAGTACCGAGGAGAGCGCAATAGGGCGATAGGAAGACGAATTTCTGGGATCTCTACCAGGTTTCAGGACAGGAATGACAATTTGGGTCTTCCAAGATTCAGGTATTTGACCATAATAAAAGATGGCATTGAGGATACTGAGGAAGAAAATTTTGGAAGAATTGGAGGATTTACGAATAAAAGAGTAAGGGATACCGTCAATGCCGGGAGAGGAATCATGGAGATTATCTAGAGCAAAGGATAGTTCTGTGAAAGAGAAGGGATCATCCATGGTATTTTGAGAGGAATCTGGAATAAACGGATGGGAAGGTGGGAAACAATCGAAACCTGGAGCATATGGAGGAGCCAGTTGGCTAAGGAAGTCGTGTAGGAATGAATGAGGGTCATTGCTAGAGATATTTGTTACGTCAAGACTTTTTCGGAATGACTTGAATTTTTTCCAGACAAGTGAGAGACTAGAGCGAGGAGATAAGGACTCACAAAATGAACGCCATCCTAAAGATTTTTTAGCAGAAAGAAGTCTGGTTGTGCTAGCAGCAATTTTTTTAAAATTGAGGAAATCCGACATAGAAAGGGATGCAGCAAACTTGTTCTCAGCCTCCCTGCGCTTCTTAACACTGGCAGTACATTCAGAATCCCACCAAGGGGGAGAAGCAGTCAATTTATTGGAAGGAAGTTTGAGGGGAATAGAGCAATCAGCAGCTGAGTTAATTGCAGAGATAAATTGGTCATAGAGGACAAGAAAATTAAAAGAATTTGTTTGGGGGAGAGTGGTTAAATTTAGATCTAGTGATGTTGCAAATTGCTCCCAATTGGCTTGGGAAACTCTGTATTTGAGGAGGGGATGTAGGGTTTGGGGAACATATGAAGTAGAGTATGAGATTAAAATAGGGAAGTGATCACTACCAAGGGAGTTTGGCAGGGGGGACCAGGATAGGAGGGAGACTAGGGAAGGAGAAGATAGTGTTAAATCTGGAACACTAATATTTTGGCATGGAGAAACTCTACGAGTTGCAGATCCATCATTAAGGATGCACAAGTTGCAATCATCCATAACGTCAAGTAAGACAGAGGAGCATGAGTCAATACAGTGAGATCCCCATAGAGTGTGACGGCAGTTAAAGTCTCCTAAAACAATCATAGGGGAGGGGATTGTTGAAAGAATTGTTTTTAATTCAAGAAGAATGCTTGTGTTGGGATGGGGAATATAGACAGAGACAAAGGAAACATTAAAAGCTCTAAGGGCCACTATATTTAAGCCAAGAGAGTGGTTTGGTAATAAGATTAGAGAGAATGTAATATTCCTATTGACCAATAAGGCACAACCAGCATAACCATCACTTCTATCGTCCCTAAGACAAGAGAAACCAGGAATTCTAAAATGGAATTCGGGCTTTAACCACGTTTCGGAAACTGCAAAAACAACAGGTTTATGTTGATTGATCAAGTAAGAGATATCTTGTTTGTTACGTCGGATACTCCTACAGTTCCATTGGAGGACCTGGAGAGCCATTGGAAGCATTATTTTTTGTGATAACAGAAAGTAGTTGTTCAACAAGAACTGCAACGTCGTACGGTAAGGCATCTGACATTTTAGACAGCATATTAATTAAAGAGCAAAGAAGGAGCTGTACAAGATTGTCATTAGGAGTAGCAAGAGGAGTTGTTTCAGTAGGGGGGATAAGACAACAACCATTAGGGTGGATAGAAGTTGGGGACTGAGTAATTGCATTATGGGCATGAATATCATATGTCTTCCCAGACATAGATATACGGCGAGGGGGAAGGTTAACTGTTTTTTTGTATGATTTAGAGGGAGAAGCAGATGGGAGAGGTACGATGGATGGATGAGTTTGAGGGTTTAGAGGGAAATTAGCAGGGGATTTGGGACTGGCAGCAGCCTCAGAATATAGCCGCTTGGCAAACTGTGGAAATCTAGCTGATGCTTCCATATAGCTGAGGTTTTCCTGAGACATGACACTTTTGATGGATTTTTGTCTGTTATGTTCGGGACATCTGTTATCAGTAGCACAATGGCTACCACCATGACATAAAAAACAAGATATCTCCGAGTCAGGAACCAGGCAGGAGTCACCAGAATGCGGCTGAGCACATTTATAGCAGCGGGGCTGGGACCTACATTGTTTGGCAATGTGGCCGAACCGACAACAATTCCTACATTGTATGGTAGGTAACTGGTAAAGCGACACTGGCAATGATGCATTAAAACAAAAAATTTTTTCTGGCAGACTCTGTCCTAGAAAAGTTAGGACCACAGAGTTCGATGGGACCCAAACGGATACTCCATCTTTTTTATTCTTAACATTAAGACGTCTAGCTCGAACAACTTCGCCACAATTCTTAGGGACAGATATTCCAGATACTAGTTCCTCTAGAGTCCACTCAGTAGGGATATCCCTAACAACACCCATACGAAATACTTGGAAGCGAGGAATATTTGCCACATAGTTATATTGTCTGACAATTGGGGAGTTAACAAAATTATTCGCTGAGATAGCGGACACAAATTCCACACAGACTTTGTTACGACCCATATTTTTAATGGTTCCCTCTACAATATCAGGTATTTTGTTTTTGTATAAGAACTGGGCGAGTTTGAGTGCCTTAAGGGACAGGCCGGATGATGGATCAGGTTCAAGCCTAGAAACATACACAGAATATGGACCCTTGTCTGATACCGAGTATTCGAGCCTGGAATCAGACTCAAATCCAGGTTTTGAGAAAATTGACTGAATCGATTCAGCTGGTGAACGTATTTTCTTTCCATCGAAGTCAACGGGAAAGACTGAGTCCGATTGTCGCTTTATAGCTTTGGGTTTATCGGGGGGTAATACACCGCCCCCATCAGGGGGGTCTTCCGCGCTCATTTCCGTAGAAATGAGCGCGGTTGTTAATATTCACTAACCTTGTTAAGGAATATTCCTGCCACAGAACCACACAAACACTATTACGAAAACACAATATGAAATTATATGCCAAAATTCAGAAAATAACCTAAAAACTCACTACTGTCGCTTCAACACACCAGAGACAATCTTTTTCTACAGAAAAGTTAATTATCGACGTGTTTTTAGTTTGACGGTTGAAGTTTTTGACGTTTCAGTAAGGCTCGGAGAGATGGCGTCACAGTCGAGATTTTTTAAGTCTATTTTGATTGACTGTGTTATTGATTCGGTCTATGGAATTATTTAATCTGTGGAAGTATTCATTCGATTCGAGTTGTTAGCACTCTTTGCTCTGGCAACATTTTTTGTCGCATTCCTGGGCGAAGCTGAACTTTTGCTCTGGCCTCACTATTTTTGTCACTTTGGTATTTGGCTGAGTCGGAGTAATCATGTTTGTGATTTTTGAAAGATGGAAATGAAATCCGTTTCCATTTGTTGTAATCAGAGGATTAATTCACCTTTTATTGTTGGCCAGTCTTGTTAAGGAAACGAGTTGTTTATTGGAAATGTTATTTTACCTTTTTTGGAATTATTAGTATAATGCCTCTGATTTATTTGTGAGACGTTTTGGAACCCTGTGCCAAACAGGTTTTTTTTTATTTCTGGTTCTTTCTTATAGTTTTGGTTTTTCTTATTAGATTGTAATGTCCTTACGTTACAATTAGTTTTTTACCTCACTACCTGCCTGATCCAAGGATTTAGTTTGCTTAGGAGAGTGGATTTCCAATCCTAAGTACCTCTAATGGCAAGAAAAGTCCTCTGACTGTAGCCCATTATTAGGATTCACTTGGGACAGGAACCGGGAAGATTGGATTACTTACCCCGCCATTACAACCACTTGGGGAGCAAGAGTGAGCGTTTTAAAGAGTTAGTTTTACCATAGTTCCAAACAGACTGTGCCGGAGTTTTGGTATGTTCTTTTGTTGTTTATAAATTTTTATTGGCGTTGTCTAAGGGGCGTTATGATAACTACCTTTAGTTTCTTATTTATTGAACAGTCTTTATGAGACTTTTAAAGATATTTTACTTTAAATTTGTATTATCAAGGTCAACTGATTGCATTAATGACAGTACTAATTTGAGAATAAGAATTACATTTGTAATTAGACCTATAATATACCATGTACTCTACAGACACTATGGGATAAATAAACTGCCACTTAAGCTTATAACATCTCTTTATTTAATAGCTGCCCCCCACCCTAGATTAAAGGTCTAAGCGCTGACCGAGCTGTTCGAGGTATTCATTGTTTTTGTTATTAGTTGTCTATGTTCATTTAAGCCGGCACCTGGCGCCCGAGATTATTAGTTTTGTTAGAAAAACAAATTCCCAAGCGTATTTTCATATTTAATAAAAAAAAAACACAATCGCCTTTTTTTATCGCTTTTTACATAAAAACTTTCTTAGACACCTTGTATTTGATATGACATGTCATGAAGTCTATACAAAAATAGTTCAAGTTAGGCCAACTAAGACATTTAAAATTGTTAATAATAAATTACTAAATAGTAATATAATCAGGTTTCAGGAAATTATCGTTTTGTACGAAAGCTTTGAACCTGATTGGTCAGGATGCGGGCTTTGGTCGGTGCGTCACTATTTCCTCAACGCGAATGAACCATAGGAATTGTTTAATCAAAATAGTGAAACAATAGGACACTTTTATAACAATAATTTAATCTTTAATATTGCACATTACAGTTACTTAAAATTAATTTTCTGGTACGAAACATGTTTTTGCTGATTTGTAGCATCTTAAAACTCCTTTCGGCTGAAACAAAGTTGTAAGAGTTGAATAGTCATTTTTTAAATCATCAAGTTAAATCAAGTACGCCACGTTTGTTTAGGGCAAAACTGAGGGGTCCGTGTGGTGACGGATTGATAGTCACCACCCCTATTCATCCCGTGGGTGTCGTAAGAGCCAACTAATGAAGCTAAATACGCTGTAAACAACAGCATTGCAAAGAGAAGGAAACTTGAAAGATACCTTGTACCAACCCGTCTGCCCTATGTCAGGAGGCCTATGTCTCAATACCAGCAGTCTGGAGACCATACTACGGGCTCTGCCTAGTTTCGGATCAGATTGCCGTATGTAAGATTAAGCTTTTAATATTATTAATATAATTGTATTATTAATATAAGCCAAGAAATAGTTGAGAACTGACTTACTTTTTGATGCAAGCAGTTTCTACATAAGAATCCTTTTCAGCTTTGAAGACACATATAGCTTGAGGGAAGCCCAGCAAATCGGCGAGCAAATCTATGTCCTTGTAGGTAGGCTGGGCTCGGAGCAACTGGGGATTGCCAAATTAACTTATTTAATTATATATATATACAATGATGACGGATAGTGGGCAAAAATTTAACAAAGGACGTAATGGAATCGTACCCTAGGAATGGGAAGAGACAAAAAGGAAGTCAAATTAAAAGAGGGGAGAATAATTTTCATTTTGGGAAAAGATGCAGAAGAATAGCTCGAGATAGAGGGAAGAGGAAGGAAGTGGGGGGAGGCCCTATGTCGAAAAAAACCTTAGTGGTTGCTAGACAAAATATTATTAATAAAAAGTAGTATATAAGTTAAAATCCGTCATATCGTCAGTAAAATTATTATACTTTAGTTATTAGACACTTCAGCTAAATGGACATTATTTTTCCAAGCCTAAGCTAAACGTAGCTTAAATTATACGTTAAAGGGTCTATGTCGCATCTTTGTGTCTAATCTTCTTTTAATCGAGAAGAAAACACGGATAAACGCATTTTTTTACACTATCTCGTACCCCTAGTACGATCTATAGAATAACACGGATTGCACGGAAGGCGTAGTGGTTTAAGCGGTCGCCACGCCACTTACTACCACGCTGAGTGTTGTGGGTCCGTTGTGGGTGGGTACACTTTGTGTGATCCACAAATTGTTGTTCTGAGTCTGGGTGTTCTTTGTGTCCGTTTCATGTATGTTTGTAAAGACCCCCGCGACACAGGATATATTCCTAATGCGGGAGTTTATAAAAAAAAGGGAGAATAACACTCCTAAGGAAAATGACTTCAATACGCCTACTTTCTTTAAAAGTAAGTGTACATTAGTTATTATGATTACCTATGTATTATAAACCGTGGGGTGACGGATTAAGAATACAAAGTGTCACCACCCCTATTCATCTCTTGGGTGTCGTATGAGCCTTCTAAGGTAGAAAACTACGCAGAACAGTACTGCAGAGAGAAGGAAAACTTGACACAAACCCTATACCAAACCGTCTGGCCAGCGTGGTATAGTAGGCGAAAACCTCCTTTCTAAGGAGAGGCCTATATCCAGCAGTGGACTATTAAAGGCTGATGATGATGATTATTATGTAGTCTGAAAATTCGAACATAAGATTGAAATCTATTCTACACTCGAAAATAATTGCTTTACCAAAGATTTTGAAAAAAATTGGTTACACATTTCTAAAACATCATTAAGTAAGTCCTGAAAACTCAGATTAGTGCACTTAGTTAGTTTTCACAGTAAACATTGAATATACTGTTTATTTGACTAAGAAAAATAGTTTACCTCTGTAGCAACCTCTACTCTGTCTTCAATCGGAGGCGTCATGTTCCAAAACACAAAGCCAGTGACGATTTCATCCCGAAGATAGAATAACAGTCCGTTTCTGTACTTGGCTTCATACTCGCCGCCCCTATAACGAAATACAACCCAATTTATTAAACAGGTAACGTAAAAATTGCAAGGACAAAGTTATTTTCGTATATTTTTGGGAGATTTTTCAATTTGATATGTACGCATTCGAGAGTGGGTCATGTCTAACGTGACTCCTTCCCCCCTCCCCCTCTCTGGTCCGCGCCTGTGTAGACGACATAACAGTATCACAGTAGGTAGTTGTCACCGATATAGCTGTTAGTCCTTAAACATGAACCCTGGAGTTGCGTGAATACCGTAAGGAGCAGAGTAAGTCCCAGTCCCTGGAAGCCTGGATACCTACGTTTTGTAACAGGGTCTTTTGTCATCACCCTTCGCGTTGTCGGGGAAGTATGACGTGTCCACCTTACACTCTTTGAAAAGTCCAACGGTAGGCATACAAGCGCCTACTTCGCCTACGACCTACGAAAGAGAAGACAATGCAAATTAACAAGTATATTCAGTCAGGATTTCCTAAAACACTTCCATTACTGTTACCTCAGCAGCAATCATGAGGTCATCTTAGCAAAGCGGGAGATGAATTCCAAAGAAAATTTCATGAAAGTTTTATTTGATTCATAGTTTAGACATAACAAAAGGTTGATTAAATATCAAATATAGTTCAATTTATTAAAACATTTCTATCATACGAGTATAATAACCAACTGATATTTGTGTTTACGTGTGCTCTTTAGGGAGTACAACGGGAACACCGTATTTCCCACACACGAGTGGGTCATCTACAAGCCGTAGATGGCCCGGGGTACCAGGGTTTTTTTAGAGCAGGGTACATCTGGTACACCGGTAGGTGGTATCCGAGTGCATTTCCGCACAGAAAAAAGGGGATGGTGAAGTGTATGTATGTGAACTCTCAACAACAACTCTCCGTGGAAGTTCCCACGTAGGGTCGTTGTTGAGTTCTCGTTACCGATTCTTATACTTTTGTAGTTCCTCAGTAAGAATAAATTATAGTTTTGGGTGACCTCATTCATTATTTCTCTCCTGCACACACCGTACACGCAGAACAATAGTGACCTTTTTTTTTCCGTGCGGAAATCCTCTCGGATACCACCTATTGTTGGCATGTCGGTCTTGAACCGACTAAAACCGCACGCCGTCTCGGGTACCAATAGCCGGGGAACCAGGTATACCCTAGAAAGGAAGTCCCTGGTGCAAAACAATAGTGACCTGTACCTTACAGGGCCAGTATACACAACACCGGTATCCAACTCCTCCAATTTTCTTCCGATTAATTTCGTTGCGGGTTCCAAGACAGTTTAATTTCTTCCTGGGACTTCCCGAGTGTATATCCCATAACTCGGTGTGTTCGTGGATCACTGCTGTGGATCCTGGTGTACAGGAGTTACAGTGGTGGGCGTGTGGGTGGGATTAGTCCCTATCCAAAGGTAACGGTAACGGTAGCTACCATGGCAAAATAAGAATTGTTCTCTATCAAAACCTGTTACTTCCATCTGAACCATTTGTACATGGCCATTAACTTGGAATATTATTGTATGTATATATCCTGAATTGGTGTACAATAAAGATTATTCTATTCTATTCTAACCATACCTCCATTTCCAGGTCGTCACCCAGCATCACTTTATAATGCGGTTCGATATTGCACGGGGTCCAGTAACCGGTCATGTTGGCCCCTGCGATGTAGCCCTGCTCCTCCGCATTGGCGTAATGTTCCATTCGCATGCGCTGGTCCTTCCATTGCGAGTAGTAGCTCGCCGCATCACCAGCCTAGCCAGTACAATAATATATTTGAAAACGCACGATTTACTCAATTTGGTGTAAGCAGACAAGAGCTCGCCACGGACATACCTCCTCTACTTCTTTTGTCTGCTAGATAGTTATTTCTCTTCAAAACTTATTGCGCAAAAGCCATGTGCAATTTAACAGAGACATATCTCCATATGCTGAGATATTATAATAATTATTTTATAATTTAAACAGACATCAGCAAAAAGGAGGAGGATCTCAATTCGTTTTTTGTGTGTTACCTCAGAACTCCGTCAATTACCTTTGAACTGATTTGGAAAATTCTGTTTTTATAAAAGATACGTATACCTACCCACTTTCCGTTAGGTCTTAGTCAAATTTAAAGAAATTACAGGTGAAAATTAATATAATAATAACCTCACACATCTCACACACGGCCTTCTGATCCCAAACTAGGCAGAGCCTGTACTATGGTAACCAGACTGCTGATAAACATACTTATATTATATTATAGATAAATGGCACCCAGACACAGAACAAATGACCGTGCTCATCACACAATATTTATCCTGGATGGGAATCGAACCCACGACCTCCGGCTTAGCAGTCAGGGCCACTAACCACTAGACCAACAGGCCCGTGATTTTTCATCATGATTTAGGCGTATTGTAGTCGATGATACTTAATAAGTTAATGTCTCTGAATTCTGTCTTTATTTGCACATCTGATACGCGTGCAGTCGCCAATGTTACGATACGAAGATACCAGGATACTTACGACGTAAAGATGTGTTCTCGCTTTTAGCTCGGTATTGACCAAAAACCCGCCGTTTTCACGATCCTTCTCCAGGAACGAGGGATGCGCTATTTCAGTTCGAGGTTCCGCCCCCACCGCCAACAAAGCCTGTATTAGCATTTTACTTATTTATATATGATGTATTTTTTGTTAAGAGGATATTATAATTTTTAAATACCATGCTCCATTTTTAATGGAAGCCTGGGAGTCCATGACATTGCTGAGAAGCTGCTAGAGAGTAGGATGAGGTGGTATGAATATGTCAGGAGTAGACTACCTGATTACTTTGGAAACCAGGAACTAGAACTGAACTATACGTTCCTGTAGCACGCTCTAGAGGAAGACCCAAGACCACATGGATAGATATGTTGCGGAGAGACACGAAGACATGCAATGTTTTGAGGACGAAGTCAGGTACAGAGCGAAGTGGAAGTAGTACACGAAGAGGGCTGACCCCACCACCATGTGGGACGATTAGTCAGGAAGAGAGAGATACTCTATTTTTATAATATAGGGGGCAAACGAGCAGATGGATCGCCTGATGGTAAGTGACTACCTTCACCTGCGGGTCAAGTCAAAAGTGTGTTGGCAACCTTTGAGAGTAAAGCAGGCAGGAAACCGCAGTCATGAAATGCGACTAAAGGGTTGTTTAACACGCCATGAATCACGCCATGTCCGTGTGGTGACGGATTAAGAATACAGAGTGTCACCACCCCTATTCATCCCGTGGGTGTCGTAAGAGCCGACTAAGGGAGCAAACTACGCAGGACAACAGCACTGCAGAGAGAAGGAAAACTTGACACAAACCCTATACCAAACCGTCTGGCCAGCGTGGTGTAGTAGGCCAAAACCTCCTTTCTAATAAGAGGCCTATGTCCAGCAGTGGACTAGTAAAGGCTGTCGATGATGATGATGAATCATGCTTGAGCACAAATGGGACTGCTCGACTGGTATGATATAACGGCCTCACAGAAAGCCTTGTCCTTTCATTGTTTTTCGCTGACTGAGTGAGATTACTGGAGGTTCACTCAGGTCAGGCGAAAAGAATAATGACACTCAGAGGGTGGCAGTCCTTGACCAGATGACCCGTGTGCTCGTTTCGGTCTTATATCGAAAACTCTAACCCAAATTAAGTGTAAAATATTTAAAATAATTACATAATCTGTCACTATAGTTTTTCCATTAGAGAGGGTGAGCTGGAGGCGTCCATCGGGTGATTCGTACGCATCGTATACTTGCGCTGTAAATAAACAAATTATATTAATAAAAAAAAAATGTTTAAAAAAAAAAAAAAAAATTAAGTGCTGATTATCCGTGTCTTGACGGATCAAGAATACGGATTGTCACCACCCCTATTCATCCCGTGGGTGTCCTAAGAGCCGACTAAGGGAGCAAACTACGCAGAACAACAGCACTGCAATGAGAAGGAAATCTTGAAACAAACCCTGTGCCAACCCGTCTGGCCAGCGTGGTACATTAGGCCAAAACCTCGTTTCCAAGGAGAGGTCTATGTCCAGCAGTGGACTATTAAAGGCCCGTTGATGAAGTGCTGAAGTGTTGAACAAAACCAAATACTTGTGATTACTTTTATAGTCATACTCTTCAGATACTCACTCTTGGGCATGAGAGTAACACCTTGGCAGCGCACCTTCTCAGCAGCCCACTCGCCCAGGTATTCAGGCAACACGCCTGCCAGAATGCCTCCGTCCTTGTAAATATGTACCACGTCGAGGGGCGGCTGCTCTAGGTCAGTCTTAGAGAAGTGTACTTTGTCTATGGTAGAAGGAGATAAGAAATAGATTAATTAAATTAAAATTAATTAAGGAGAAAAGCCTGTATACTCTGTATAGTAGTAGCATATTACACCTACCATTGGATGGCTAACTGAAGTTTTTCAAATCAAATCATTTATTTGTTTAAATACGTGTATGCATAAAGCATTAGGCATGGTAATTAAAAAATAAATTTGTTCCAACGTGTTTAGCCGTTTCTTGTACGGCGTACAAATTACAAAAATCCTTTTTTTTAAATTAAGAATACACAAATTATTATATTATTATTATTATTTATTAATATTTTATAATTATTTATGTGAGTGTTGAGCTCAACATCTCGACTTTTGTCGGTTTTATAAATACCCCGTCCCGTACCACACGGGAAAAAAGATATCTATGTCTCCAACAACTTCAAATTGATAAAGTTAGATATGAATTATGAGAATTATTTACTGTAATTTAATTTTTAATGTGTAGTTTCATTGTATGAGAGGAACCTAACTAGTGTGTGTCTGTCGTGTGGTGCGTGTTATTTGCGGCCCTTCTCCTTCCTCGTCCTCTCCCTCTTACCCGTTGTATGCTTAATGTATGTTGTGTGTCCAGTGTAAGTGCTATGGTTGTGGGTCCTGGGACTGATGCATGTTTTGCGATTCCTGTGCGTTTTGTGTATGTTGAATACCGTATCTCCCAAAACTTTACTGAGTATGGTCACTGTGTGTATGGCTACTTGTTTTTGAAGGATGTTTATGATAATAATTATTTATTATTATTACATTATTTAAGTATTTACCGAATACAATATGACAAAAAATCTGTAAAACTATAGTATGCCTTTTGTATAAGAAAGTCCTTCAGGCGATTTTTGAATGCAATATTATTCAACCTCTGCCAGTCTTTGGGTAATTTATTAAAATATATTGGAGCCATGCAGATGACACGTTTGCGCATAGACTAGACTTGTGTAAACGGAGTCTAGTATTATCTCGCCTATTGGGAAATAAGTAAGGATTCGATGTCACAAACACTGCCACCTCAAAGACGTATAGGCTAGGTAGCGTTAGTATTTTGAAAATACGCTTTACAACTATCTGGAATTCTTAACTTAAACATTGATATAATGCACCTTTTTGGCATTTTAATGCCATTACTGCGTCAGTTGAGTTACCCCGGAAGATCACTCCATAACGTAAGAGGGATGCGTTCATTGATCTAATCAAATATCGTGCGCTTCTCCTGCTTCCTGTTACACAATTCCGTCCCTTTTCACGTAATCATTGCCCACAGACTTCAGTAAAGCGGAACCAACACTTGTGTCGGTGTCCATGGGCGGCTTGCCATCGAGTGATCCGTCTGCTTGTTTACCACTTATACTATAAAAATACCTATATTATAAATATATCAAGGAACAAGTTATCTTTAAAAAAAAACTTACTCATTCGCCCGATATGGTACGCTAACTCGGTGCCCAGTGGGCCGCCACCAATTACTACGATGTGTCTCGCTTCTCTCACCTTCCTGCAGAGAAATTAAATAGATATCTTAATATCTTTGTTAAATACAATGTCTATATAACATACGTGCATAATTCTTCGTATCCCTTCTTACACAAATATGGCGGCGAAAGTCTATCATATTTGGACATTAGAAGTGGTATCTATGGTATGTCCGAAGAGTTCCTTTATCGTCTAGAGCCTTAGATGCACACATATAATAAACGATAAATAATATTTTACACACAACGGAGTCTATGCTAATTAGCACTTATATCAAACTAGCTTTTGCCCGTCTCCGCCTGTGTAAATGTCGGTTATTACGGTAAAATACCAAAACCATACCAAATTTCATCTAAATCGATTCAGCGGTTATTGATTCCCCACAACAACAAGAAAGAAAGAAAGACAGATAGACAGACAGACACACTTTTGTATTTATAATATTAGTATGGATTACGCCCATCCCCGCTCGTAACTTCGGCCGGTCCCGCCTACTTCGCGTTTTAGCCTATTCTTTGTTCTGTGCTATTTATTTAGAAGTGCAGAACGCTAACATGTTTAAACAATAATGTGGTGTAAAGTAAAAAAATATTTTAAAACATACTACTATTGAGGCCCACTACATATTTTGAACTGTCATGGCATAAAAGTTCAAGTAATAGTTAAGAGTTGACCACTTGAACCACTAAACCGATTTTGAAGAATGATTTTTTCTAAAGAATGCAAGAAGTGTTCTACCTTCGACCAACTTTATGGTGAGTAGTCAAATTTCAATGGTATTCACTAGCTGCGGTATCATGTGTTACGCAATGTTACCTGTACGCAATCTCCAAATCCCTGATGGTACGGATCCTGGTGACGCGGTCCCGAACCGGCTTCGGAGCCGTCTTGAACATGTCCAAGTTTCTGGCTTTAGAACCTGAAAAAAAAGTATTATTATTGCTCTACAGGTGATATATTATTACTAAAAATGTAACGTGCTTACAGATATGAGAATATGAGTAAACGAGATTTCTGCTTCAGACGTATGAGCCATGTAAATAACAATAATCTGATTGTCGTAGCAGATCCATGCTTGGATCCGGCTCAAATGGGCCGGTCCGATCAGGGTTTTACCAAGGCCTCACAGAAAATCGGTACTAAGCAATTATATCATTTCTATGCATTGAGTGAGTGAAGTTAACGTAGCCCCAACCTCCCATCCTGTTAACTGGTGTTAAGCACTTCTTTCCTTGCTATTCAACGAGTGACTGAAAAAGAGTGAGTGTGTGTGTTGAAGATCCGTGTGGTGACGGATTATGAATACGGAGCGTCACCACCCCTATTCATCCCGTGGGTGTCGTAAGAGCCGACTAAGGAAGCAAACTACGCAGGACAACAGCACTGCAAAGATAAGGAAGTTTGACACAAACACTATGTATATCAACCCGTTTGGCCAAAGTGGTATAGTAGACCAAAACCTTCTTTCTAAGGAAGAAGCCTATGTCCAGCAGTGGACTAGTAAAGGCTGTTGAGGTGATGATGTGAGTGAGTGTGCTTTTCTCATGTGTTTTTTTTTATGTTAGAGGGGCAGACGCGCAGACGGGTCCCCTGATGGAAAGTGACCATCGCCGCCCATGAACGTCTACAACTCAGGAGTCACAAACGCGTTGCCGGTCTTTTAAGAAGGAGTACGCTCTTTTCTTGAAGGTTTGAAGGTCTTACCGGACCGCACCGCAGACGATAACCCGTTCCACAGATTGGTTGTGCGGGGCAAAAATGCCTTCATATTTAAATAAACGTTTTATTTTCTTTCTCTCTGTCTCGTACACCGAGTGTTGTTACGTACCAAGAGCCAAAAGACACCTCTCGTAGTAGATAGGCTGTTCGCCGCACATTGTTTTAACCCATGCAACATGATCGTCAGCGTCGACACGCAACACGCACCACCCGCTCGCTATTGAAACAGCCGGACCTTTCTTCTTGCGATAAAATTTCACAGGGTCCATGAAAGATTTGCACTCTGCTAAGTACATACTAGAAAAAAAAAAACAAAAAAGAAAGTATGTATGTATATTTGTCCTATTGTTTCTGTGTAACTTTTCAATTCTTTAAAAAAAATGACTTAGTAAGATAGACTGGAAGAAAACGTCTGTGGTTTCAAGAACGCCATTGTACAATTTTCATTTGCAATTGCAAGTGGACCTCGGCACTGAGAATCGGCATATCCTGCCTTTCAAATATTTCAAACATGGTTTTGATGCTATTCTGAATATATCTATATTAATTGAATTTAGTCAGTTATTAGTATATTGATATTAGTCAGTTTTTTTTTAACACAGCTCAGCAGGTTGGCAGACCAGCGTCCATAAACCAAGGACAAACCGCGTCACACCACCACACATCTATAGTTTTTGACAAGCAGTTTGAGCGCTTCCATAGTCTTGCATTGCGCTTGCGTAATGGTTGCTTTTCAAGGAATGAATGACTTAAAAATAAAAACTGCACACTTCTTATACTCGGTTGTCTGATTCTAAACTAGGCCGAGACTGTGCTATGGTAACCAGACTGCTGATAAACAAACTTTAATATATGTCTTAATTAATGAATAAAGAATTTTACTTGTTTTTTTTTCAGTTTCACGACACACACACAGTTTCGTTTTCTACAATCTAAAACACTACTCTTAATACGTTAGCTATTAAGAGTCTAGTGTTCTATCTAGTCCTATTGATTGTAAACATATATTTGATACGTACGTTTTCCTCCTCCTACCATAGTCAACGTATGTTAGTTTATTTATGTCAGGTGGCTCCGGGTTCCACCACATCTCTGCTGACATCGGTGGACGTCTATACGGAATAATATCTTCTTTTGTTATGAAGAACACCTGCAGAACAATAATAATAATAATATTCTACCACATTCACACAACGCCATCTAGTCCCAAACTAAGCAGAGCTTGTACTATGGGTACTAGACAACTGATATAAATACATATATACTTTTTTTTTGTAAATATATACATATTATACATAGAAACACCCAGACCAAATCAAACATTAAATGTTCATACACACAAATGTTTGATTTGAGCGGGAATCGAACCCGCGACCTTTGGAATAGCAGTCCGTTATACAAACCACTACGCCATCCGGTCGTCAATGTTTAAGTATACGTCAGAACATCCATACTGAGGTATATTAGAAATGTAATAAACCGATTTTTAAAAAATCCTAAAAAATCCGCGAGCAAAAGCTTGTAAACTATACTAAGTATACCTTGAACAAAACCGATATTGAGCAATTCTCTCGTTGCGTTAGCGGAGCTCTAACTTCACCCCCACCCCTCAAGGAGATAATGACCTTCAATTCCCGTGTACTTCGGGAATTGAAGACCATTGTAATCAGTACCAATACTTAGGCGGTAATGTCACTGGCTGGTATTGCCACCAACCCCCTATGGAATACAACGTTGTGACTAGGTTAAATTTACCTTGGCAGTTTTATCATGTTCCATAATGGCCCTGTAGGCAGCCCAGCCGGCGGCACCGGTCCCCACGATGAGATACTGCACACAAGCTGGGAGATCCTTGTCATGGTACGGACGCTTGTTTTTACGCCGTGGACGCCCTATATGCGGTAACAATTTATTTTGTTAAATTTAGTTTACAAACGGTCCATTAAAAAAGGAACAACCTATCTTAGTTTATGTTTGTTTGACCTTTAGCGTATAATCCTTCTGCTATTGACTTGCCTTCGTATTGACGGTATTCTGGGTCAGTGCCTACATTACCCATGTGCCCCCACTCATAACACAAGCTTTTAGTTTACTTGTAAATATTAATATATTTTATTTTAAGTACATAATTCAATATATCATGTTTTAATTGATAATGGTGTTATGATTTTATTGCATTCTTCTTTAAGTGTACTTGTTAGACTTAGTGCATGTTTGACTTTGTGCATTTTTTATCTTTAGCGTATGATCCTTCTGCTGTTGCCTTGCCTTCGTATCACGGTATATTCTGGGTTAGAGTAAACCTCACTCATAACACAAGCTTTTAGTTTACTTGTAAGAATTTCCTAGAAATATTTATGATACACTCAATAACTCAGAATTCAGTTTAACCTTCGAAAGAGAACCCTACCAATAGAATCGTTTTTTGCTACTTACAAACTTTTTCCTTTGAGTTTAAATGTACTTACATATATTCTTACTGTCAGCTGTTTTGAGACTCTCTTCTCTCCATAAATATAATCTATACATCTGCAAAATAAAAATAAATCAACTTCCTTCTAGAAATACCTACGAAGAATTATGGTAACTGTGATTTAACCACTGATGTAGATTAGTGTAACTAGTCCCAATCTAGATATATATATAATTATGTTTACATTAAGTACATACTTTTGAAATGCCTGACATTTCACCAGGTTGCACTAGCAGACCAGACCCTGTGCAGTCAGCCTGCGACCAAGGCCAACCGTAAACATAATTACATTACGGAACGCGAAGATTTGACATTAAAAAATAAACTATTATGTCTACGTCTGGCTGTAAGATAGGCCAAGTTCAATGGCCGTCGGAGTGCTGTGTCCTAGATTTTAGTCGGCTCAAGTGGGGTTGTGCTTTCACAATTTAAAAAAAACAGTGCAGCAAGAGGGACTATTGCCTAAATGCTCTAGTGTCTTTTTAGTACGAGATCCGGGTTCAGAATCAATGAACTCATCGAGTATGTGCTAAAAACCCGCATATTTATGATTAGGAGATATAAATATCTAAAATTGGTTGCCTATCAAAATGAGGCGGCTAGTATTTTTAATTAAATTTTAGTTAATTAATTTTTTGGAAAACATTTCGTTCACTTGTTTTTTTTTTTAAATATCGTCCACTTCACGGCAATACATATAAAGACGCACTCGGCCGCACCTCTTCGCAGCCAGGTGTAACACGAATGATTTTGATACATTTATACGTTCATAAGGTAAATTGTTCAAGCTATTTGTTTCTGTTTATTATGATATACGGTTGCCTAATTAAATCTGGCCGCAAATAAGGGTTTCTGGCTGTTAAAGATGGTAAATATTTAAGGTAGAGTGAAAGAGAAATAGCGCGTAACATCACTAGTGAGACGAGGACAGCGATTGCACGACGACGCATTAAAGCCATTGCCAAGTCGAATACTAGTATTTTCAACTTACAGATTACCCTCTAACACTTACAGATTCCGCATACAGAGCCACAAAGGCACGCAACACCTAATTGTTGTAGCTAGCTTACGACGTAACGCTAAGAATGACTACTTAGTAACTTTAGAAGTACTAGAAGTTTTGAAAGCAAGTTTTCAAATTTCATAAATTGAATGTTTATTATTCTTGTAGATTGCTTTTAAACTTTAAATTCTGCATATATACTCTTAGTATAAATATAATAATGGTATATGCAGCACTCATAAATTCAATTAGTTAATAGCTAAACACCACAATCTACGGATTTTTCTGTTTAGCAATGGTTTCTGCACTACTTACCACACCGAAAGTCCCGAAGAATGTCAATATACCTAATATTAAAGCCCAGGGGAGTGGCTTCGGCGGCGGCGGGGGGCACGGAGGGGGAGGCGGTACTGGGGGCACGGTGCAAGGTCCTTTTATTATTTTGCAGTCCAGCATTGGCTGAAAACAGTGTATAGAATAAAATCAATTCATCTAACAAATGAACTTTAGAATGGACACTTATGTACTACTTATTATCCTTGTGCAAAATATAAATTCCATCAGACGAAATTCCTAACAGGCAGCGCCATATATTTTAACTGGGTTTATAGATAAGGAACGTCCCTATGAAATACCTCCAATTTAAAGGGTCGGAACACTTTTTTAACATTTTTATGTTAATCTGCTACCGGAAATATTAAAGTCTGCCAATATTTGTTGTGAATAATTGTAATACGAGCATAATGCCGAAAAAATCTAAAATGTATTTTGTTAAAAATTATCCTACATCATGAAACTTTCGTCTATGAAACTACCATATTTTTACAAAAAATTATTGCAAACTGAAAAAATGCAATTATTTATTATCAAATGTTTAATTCTATCTTACCCAGTTTTCGTTATCACAAATGACTTTACCTCAGCGAATTTTTCCGTTTTTACATCTATTTACCGATCCGTTACTGGCTAAACCTTTTTTTATTTTTTCAATAATAAATTCGATTTTTTCGGGCAGTGTTTTTTGCCAGTATCTTTCAAACGAATCATCGGGAACATATCGGCATTCAACTTACGTGTTCTTGTAGCTGGTATTTTTTCACGAATTTAAAAGATTGTTTATTGGTCGAAATATTCTTTTTAATTGTTTATTACACCATTTGTTAATTAAGTAACAGAAACATTTAAAATTGACAAGGTAGTTCAGGACTTCAACTTTATAATTCCGCAAACTGACTTGCAAAATTTGATGTTTTATATTGTCTTTTTTTCAATGTTAACAAGTCAAGTTTTAAATGAGTCCTCGGCACCTGCTTCGATTTTCCATTTTGAACTTTTGAACGTGGAACGAATGTCTTAACGAGCTACACTTTTTTTTCCGTGGGGCAATCCCCTCTGATACCACCTATCGGTGGCATGTCGGACTCGAACCGACTAAAACCGCACGCCGTCTCGGGTACTAATAGCCGGGGAACCAGGTATACCCTAGAAAGGAAGTCTCTGGTGCCTCGACATACCTCGGGCCATCTACAGACGAGTAGACGACCCCAAGCGCGTGGGAACCCCATGTTCCCTCTGCTCCCTGGAAGCGAGCGCGCTTCGCAACGCGCTCGCCGTCACCCCGGCCTGCTTCTGCTAGGGTGACAGATGGCCTCACCTGTCACCCCCAGGCCTAAACTAGCTACCCTGTTAATTTTAAATGTTTCTGTTACTTAATAAACAAATGACGTAATAAGCAATTGAAAGAAATATCTCGGCCCATAAACATCTTACAACAATCTATGTTATTTTTAATTAGTGAAAAAAACCAGCTACAAGAATACGTAACTTGAATGCCGATATGACAATTAGTTTGAAAGATTAGTAAAAAACACTACCCGAAAAAGTCAAAAAATCAAAGTTTGTAATGGCATTTTATTATAAAAAAATAATAAAAAAAGTTTAGCTAGCAACGGATCAGTAAACTAGACGTAAAACGAAAAAAAAATGCTATGGTAAAGTCATTTTTGATAACGGGAACTGGGTAAGATATAATTAAACATTTGACACCTTTTTAATAATAAAATGCATTTTTTTTCAACGGCGCAATATATATTTATTAAATATTATGGTCGTTTGAAATTAAAAAAACACTTTTTTCTCTTTTTAAGGTGGACATAAAGGAGTGATAGTGTGGACTTTATGATCCCACGGACCATTTGATACTAAAGGACATTTTGATACAGTGGACCTAGAGACTAAAGGAAAATAAGCCAAGCTGCAATACTATCGCAATAGCCAAGTCAGAGATCTCAGAGCCATTAACTTTGACATTGTAGTGAAGTCTGGATGCTTCGTAAATATAGTCTCAAAATAGGAGCTAAAACATTGATGTTTCACACTTTGCAGTTTTTTTATAAACACTAATAATAATGAAAATGTCATTATTATACAGACGACCGGATGGCGTAGTGGTTTGTGTAACGGACTGCTATTCCAAAGGTCGCGGGTTCAATTCCCGCTCAAGTCAAACATTTGTGTGCATGAACATGTAATGTTTGATTTAGTCTGGGTGTTTCTATGTATAATATGATGTATTTACAAAAAAATATATATATATATATATATATATATATATATATATATATATAATAATATATATATATATATATATATATTATATGTATTTATATCAGTTGTCTAGTACCCATAGTACAAGCTCTGCTTAGTTTGGGACTAGATGGCGTTGTGTAAATGTTTTAGAACATTATTATTATTAAATATTATAATCATTACAAGTACTTACCAGTAAAAATTCGTGATGTTGTAATATTATTCTCAAAAAATAGGTACACTAGAATAACTAAAGAAAACTGCTCCAGGATCCCTCAGGATGTCGAATGTTACCGAAACCGAGGAAGTGAGGTTACCAAAGCCCAAACAACTGAGGGGAGAGCCTCAAAGAGTGGAAAGCACTTGTCATTTTTTAGCTGCAGGTGGTCATGGGTAGCAGAAGTCACTTGCCATTAGGTGGCCGTGTCTGCTCGTTTGCGCCTCTGTACCATGAAAATCACCAATTACTGAACTGAATAGTGTTTAATGAACCGATTACCATATAGCACACTCTGCCTAATTTAACATCAGCCGTGTGTGAGGTGTCCAGTTGATGTTACTCAATTTTTTGGGACCGAGCAACTTTTTGCAACCTTGATATCCTTGTCAAGATTACAAAACTCAGCAAAGCAAAGACTTAACTGTTTATATAATAATGCTTGTTGCTGCAGACTGGTATTTATATAGTACTTACCATTTCCTAAAAAAATTAATAGACCAGAATTGCTCCAAAAAAAGTTTTCGAAAGTCTTTCTCTACGTCGACCGAAAATTATAAATCAAAAATTTAAAATTTCATATCAATAATTAGACCATTGATTCATTTAAAAAGACATTGCGCAATGACAATATCGACTCTTTAAATCATCAAGCTTAATATATGAAAGAAGAGTACTCGCGGTTTGACGCAAAGAAATTAATCTTTTCAGGATAATCTTAGGTCAATCAGGTCCAGAACTAGTCGAACATAGAAAGTTTGAAATAAACCGACTAAAATGACGGTATGCTAGACAAGCAAGACTACATTTTGACTACAGTAACAACCACGTGCTTTAGACATGAAGACAATTTATTTTGGAAACCATGCGACATTGCAAGAAGATATGTAAATAGTTTATTGCATTAAGAAATCAGAGCCCGTGGAATGTCTATGAGGTTTGTTTCTCTGCCTCCTTGGCGTCACCACTAGCTCCATCCAATTGTTCCTCCTTCTCGGCCTGTGCTAACAAGGTCATACGATCCAGTGGCCTCCATGGCTCGTGGAAGGCGTACTTATATTTGTTTCTCCCGTGATAGCCCAGTTTAGGCAACACTTCCTTAGCCGCTTCAGTTAGTTTCTTCACTGGCTTATCTTTCCAGTAATCGGGGTGTACATACGGTGAGTTCTGGAATAGATCTTGGACGCGACAGGCACACGATTGGAATTCAGATTGTAAGTTCATTTCCACATTTTTAAACAGCTCTCCCGCGTCCTCACTAGGTACTTCCTGTCAAAAAACGTTATCTATTCACTGACTATCGGAAGACGGGTGTTACAAGTGCGTTCGACGAAACCATATTGCCTCATAATTAGGACTAAAATGAAACTAATTTAACCTAGTTGGTAAACATCTATTTCATTAAAATTCGAGTTCACCATGAGAAACGTAATGGGGGCGACGTGTCACCATCGGTAAATCCACTGGAAATCTCGAGAATCCAGCATCATCGCATCACCTTCTCCCTTCTTTTTGCCTCCTCCTAGTTTTTCTAGGAAGCCCTTCAGTAAGCCCATGAAGCCCTCTTTTTTGCCAGCATCCTCCTCAACGGTCTCTTCGGATTGCATTCCCATCTGTTTCTGATACTGCTGCTGCTCCGTTCGCTGTCTGGCCTCGGCGTCTCGGTCAGTGGTCATGAACACCATGCCGCTCCACTGATGAAGAAAGCACAAACTGGATTTCATTAGATACTTTATCATGGCGAGGGGCTCTGATTTCGTCAAACGCACTATTGAACACCACTTTTGTAATGTCGCAAGGTTTGGCCTAAAGTCTAAGAGAGCTGATATCAAATATGTATATGTACCTTGGCGTTGCTCGGTGGCATTGGCGGCACGACTACGTCGGGAACCTTGATCCTGTAGGGGTCATTGTTGGGCGGCTGTGGTTCCGAAGGGCACTCGCAGCGCCACGCTGGTGGCGGCGGGTCGGGCTTTGGCCAAACTTCTACTTTTCTCCCAGACGTTTGCGGGACATTCTCGCAGCATGTCTTTTGACCTTTGTTTTTTGAGTAATACAATCGGTTGGCTGGAAAAAACAATTTATTATTTTTTCATTAATATCGTTTCAAACGTCTGCATAGTAAGGATTTTAATTTTTAGGACTTCACCAGGAGATTATTTTAGTTTTAAATTTGACAAAGGTTACACTTTGTAATACACCTACGTAATAATTCAGAGTTTTGGTGTCTTACTTATTTAGGCACACAATTATAAAATAATAATACTTCAACGTCAAACCGACAGTAGTCGAGGTGGCGGAAGTTAGCGAAGTGATACCTACAATAAAGTTTTGACGATTACTATATCTTTTTTGAAGTCTGGTGACAATTTGAAAGCCACGTAACCTTATTATATAGAGTTTAAAATAGTATTAAGCGTATGTATTAATTATAACTTAGCTGTGGTGGTTAGCAGACACTCTCCTGGAATGTAAATTAAATTAATAACTGCAGAACCAGCCCATAGTTAGGGTAGAGCTAGATTGAAGCTTTTCATCATCAGCCAAGGAGCGCCAACTATCCCGGTCTTGAACAGTTCTTAAAGCTTTTACTTCACATACATTTATTTCGATTCTATCTTTAACCCACTTGTACTTTATATCATCATTATAGTATTACCAGTCTTCACCACCGTTAATGCAGTAGTCCATTACTGTAACTCTGACAACGGGTATGCAAAACTGTCATTATGAGTTCATTAGGTGTGAAATGGTACCGGATCTCGAAACATTGCCCCTTATTTTTGCTGGATATAGGCGCAATATGCTGTTTGGCTCCTTGCCACCTGGGGCTGCTCACGTGGTCTGTAGTGGTCTCTTTACCCGGGAGCTGGGTCCAGATCTGACTAGGGTTCTCAACGATTCATGGTAAAAATAAACAAAATGTATTTACGTACCGATTCCAGTAACTACCCTGCTGACGTTACTGTTCAAAGTCAGTACGCTCTGTGTTATGTGTAAGGTCGGGCCGCAAAATCTTGAGCCTATCATTTTGACCAAATACTATAATTTAAGTATTTATATTTAAGAAAAAAAAAACACGAAATTTTAACTTGTATTTTGAAAATAAATGGTCTACATTGTTTTTGTGATATTCGTCATTCTTGCTTTTGAATGATCTTTTTTTATACTGACAGTTTTTTGAAAATCAGAATTTGGTTGATTCAATTTTATTTTTAATTTTACTTATGGTATTTGTAGATCTGTAAAAAGGTAGAATCATAGGAACCAGTCCTATAAGTGTTTATTTAGATGTTTTAATAGCAATAAATTGATTAAAGCGGGATGGTAACGTAATGACTGAATATGATCACATTTTAAACAAAAAGATTTTATGTTGAACGGCATCCATAATGCGCCTTATCACGAAATGAATTCGGATAGAATGAAACAAGATCAAGAATCGACAAATTTGGCGAATTCGTCTGTCCACGTCGATTTACAACCCGAAATCAGGACCTGAACAGATTATTTTGCTGTATCTCTTGTATATTTGTAAGCGTCTTCTTAAGTTTAGAACGCACTAGCGGTTAGCCGTTATGCGGCACATACGGTCAGCCGCAACGGCATGCCGTATTCCGACTAAATGTGTCGTCTTGGTTATATTGCGGCCTGCCGCAATCGTCAGAAACTTTATTCTAAAAAAGACAACTCCTGTATTAGGAATATATCTTTTACAAACATACATGAAACGGACATTAAGAACACTCAGACTCAGGACAACAGTTTGTAGATCACACAAAGTGTCGTCCCATGTGGGGATCGGACCCACAACACTCAGCGTAGTAAGCGGCGTGGCGACCGCTTAAACCACTACGCCATCCGTGCAGTCGGTGCTTCTAAAAGTAGTGGACATATACGTGAGGGGACGTTCTTTGACTTCTAAAGTAAACTTTTCCGTGTCATGAACCATGTGACGGCCAATTCAAAATCAGAATAACAACCGCAACTATAGACGGCTGACCGCTCATTAGTGCGTCGTCATCATCCTTTTTCATATAAAACTTGATGTGCGGTGAGCCGTAACGGCATACCGCATCGCTGCTAACTACAAATGCGCCTTAGATAGGAGAAAGGAAACACGCGTTGTTAATATTTCGAGATCGACTGCATCACGGCAAGTCATCAGATTTGTCCACCATCTGTCTCTCTCTCTCTTTTTATTTTAGGTATAAGGGCCAAATGAAGAGACGAGAGATTCACGTGGTGATTCACGGTAACCGCGTTCGGCGCTGTGATTGGCCCTTACTGAATCGTATTGTACTTATGAATCACAAGGCCGAACGCGCTCACTATCGAGAGCTAGTTGATGTGAAATAAACTTACTCTGTGTCCTCTGACTACCGGCTCCCCTGAAGCCCTGCTACTCAAGTCACAGATGTGTAGAGACCTTACTTACTAGATGAAATGTAATATCATGTATGCATGTTAGGCCCACATTTGCTACTGCATGGCTGTCTCGCACTTAAAAAGCTCGTTAAGCCAATTCCAGTTGTAACATTCTTAAAAAACTAAATAAATAAATTCTAATCGTGCTATGATAAGACTCACTATTTGTTATATTGAAAATGTTCACCGATATGAACCTAATACTGACATAAATATTAAGCATAGGGTCAGCAAAGACAGAGAGGAATAACCCTCGCGCGGTCTTAGGCATTTTGGGTCTTGGACGACGAACACAATAAATCCCAATAAAATTCTTGCGTGGCTTCGAGGCCGCGGGAGCATTTCAAATCCCATATATGTTAACTGTAAGAGAGTCATGCTTCGGCACATATTCGGCCTCCTCCTACGAAAAAAAAAAAACGAGCCGAAGTGGTAATACGAAATTACTTTTGAGTTCCAGGTGTCCATAAATGGGGGGAGTCACTGACCCTCAGACGATCCGTCTCCTCTTTTGCCCCTATACGAAAGAAATAACCAGACTGCTCTAAAAAAAACAACTCTTCGGTACATTCTGAACATATTTAATCTTTGTACAAAGTAACAAATAATAATTTAATACAATACCATTGCTTTATAAAAATACTTTAATCATTGCACATTCACAACTGAAATACAACGTGGAATGGTGTACAAGGAAACAACATTTACGCGTTAGTATGGTACAGTACAGTTTTATGAAACAATAATAATCTATACTAATATTATAAAGCTGAAGAGTTTGTTTGTTTGGTTGTTTGTTTGTTTGTTTGAACGCGCTAATCTCAGGAACTACTGGTCCGATTTGAAAAATTCTTTCAGTGTTAGATAGCCCATTTATCGAGGAAGGCTATAGGCTATATATCATCACGCTAAGACCAATAGGAGCGGAGCACCAATGAAGAATGTTTCAAAAACGGAGAAAATTTATTCCTATTGAGAGACGCAGACGAAGTTGCGCAGGTCAGCTAGTATAATATATTCTACCACACATACTCATACACACAACGCCATCTAGTCCCAAACTAAGCAGAGCTTGTACTATGGGTACTAGACAACTGATATAAATACATATATACTTTTTTTTTGTAAATACATACATATTATACATAGAAACACCCAGACCAAATCAAACATCAAATGTTCATGCACACAAATGTTTGACTTGAGCGGGAATCGAACCCGCGACCTTTAGCAGTCCGTTACACAAACCACTACGCCATCCAGTCGTTATTATACACAATACTAACAAATGACGTCATAAGTCAGTAGAAAAACGTATTCAGACGTTAGAGTGACGAAAACAAACGAAGAGGGCTGTGTGCAAGTTTATTTCACATGGACTAGCTATTGACGGTGAGAGCGTTTAGCGTTGCGATTGGTGGAGATTTCTGTGCTGGCCAATCGTAGCGTCGAACGCGGTCACCGTGACGATCGGGTAGATGTAAAATAAACTCGCACTTGGCCCTCAGACGTGTCGTTTCTTTTGGTTTTGTTGACCTTGCATGAACATAATGAATCTTTTTTCTCATTGTGACAATATTTTTAGATGGTGTGGTGTATTGCATACTAGCAATTGTCCGCGGCTTCGGTCGCATTAATATACATTTTGCTAATCAATTTTTGTTTTTATCTAAACAAATAAATAAAATTGGAGTGTCTGTTTGTAATATTAAAATAACCGCTTTTTACTAAATGCATATGTATGTTTACACGGTACATATGCCACAATAACATTTTTTTAAATTTGTCTGTCTGTCTGTCTGTTTGTTCCGGGTAATCTCTGGAACGGCTGGACCGATTTCGACGGGACTTTCACTAGCAGATAGCTGATGACATAAGGAGTAACTTAAGCTACTTTTTTAGACTAGCTTCGCCCCGCGGCGTTGTCCGCGGTTATAACAACAAACGCGGGTAACACCGCGGGTCTCAGCTAGTGGAATATATTAATTGTGCATTGAGAAGTTAAGAAACAAATGAACGAACTCACATTCGTGTTTATAATATTAGGTAAAAGATAATGTTATTGTTTTATTATAGATTTTTCTGATAAGCTGTACAACATGTTTTATAAGAGATAAAAAATATTGCATGTACTAACGTAACACCACTATATATAAAAATTACATACACACTATTTCGGATATCTGACACACAACGCCATCTAGTTTCAAACTAAGCAGAGCTTGTACCCTTTTTTTTTTTACTGACGCAGGTGATCACTGGGAAAGGATGTTCCCGGTGCTCCCTGGAAGCGAGCGCGCTTCGCAACGCGCTCGCCGCCACCCCGGCCTGCTTCTGCTAAGGTGACAGATGGCCTCACCTGTCACCCCCAGGCCTGCGCTTATGGAGGACGGATCACCTGCGTCAGTCGGTATGAGAGGGTCCCGTGACGCCTCTCGAGCCAATCCTCCATAACGGGTCTTACCGCCGCGATGACGGCGTGCCCGAGAGCTTGTACCCTGAAAGCTAGATTGATTTATATACTTTTTTTTTTGTAAATACATACATATTATAGATAGAAAACACACAAACTCCGAAACAAATATTTGCAGATCATACAAACATTTGGTCCGACCCCGGCATCGAACCCGAGACCTCCGCATAGCAGCCGCATTCGCCACCACTGCGCCACCGAGGCAGACAAGTATACTTTAATAATAATATTAATAAATCACACAATATATTATTAATTATTTACACAGAATGCACACAACTATTCACTATTTAATATTTACACAACATAGTGTTGTAGTTAAAAATATACAGACGCAATTATTTGTCGATAGTTTTAACAAATCTTTTTTTTCTTTTTTAATATTTGTTTACATTAGGAATATATCCTGTGTCGCGGGGGACTTTACAAACATACATGAAACGGACACAAAGAACACCCAGACTCAGATCAACAATTTGTGGATCACACAAAGTGTCGTCCCATGTGGGGATCGGACCCACAACACTCAGCGTAGTAGTAAGCGGCGTGGTGACCGGTTAAACCACTACGCCAACCGTGCAGTTGATGATCAATGGATGAACTGCGACCATCTGGAATAGAAAGCTCCGATAGGCGAATGCAACCGCTTAACATCAAATGATTAGTGTAAGTAAGCCCCAAGACCTTGTTCTAAGATGTAGGTAGCTCGAATATTTTTGGGCCCGACAGGTGTCCTTTTTCAAGGAGTGAAGTGATTTTAGCGTGAAAATCGACGCTGAATAACGAAGCAATGCAGATTATTACAATTTATCATGATAGCCCACTAACTACTTTTACTTAAAAAAATATTTTGTCATTTATTAGGAAAAACATTTTTTTTAGGTTATAGGGGGCAAAGGAGCCGGTCACCTGATGGTAAGTGGCTACCGACGCCCATGGACGCGTGCAAATCGAGAGTATATATAAGTATATAAAAGTTCGTTGCCGCCTTTTCAATCCCTATTCTAAACACAATCCATTCGCGTTAAGAAAATAGTGACGCGTCAATCAAGCCCCATACCCTGACCAATCAGGTTTCAAGCTTTCGCACGAAACGATAATTTCTTGATACCTGATTGGTCAAAGGGCGGGGCTTGAACGATACGTCACTATTTTCTTAACGCAAATGGACTATAGCATCGAAAAATCTCGTAGTACAATAGATGGCGTCTGTATATCCTTAACCTTTTAGTTCTACAATAGTGTACTTAAGTTTAAATCTTGCATATAAATTATACACTTTTATTTAAGAAAAAAGGATTTAAGAAGAAAGGACATTTTAATTGGGTAGATTTTTAAGTTTAAAATAAATTAATTCGCCTGCACCATTTATACAGTATTTATGTATTATAAGGTATGTACTTATGTGTAATGTTAATATGTATAGGTGTAGTATATGACAAATTTGTATGTGTATATATTTTATGATTTTGTACAAAGTATGTATACAACATTAAATGTCTAAATTAACTGTAATTAAAATGCACCCACTTCCTGTTTTCTCTGCATCAACCAAAGGTTGACTGGTAGAGTATTCCTTAGGCATTAAGTCCGCCAATGCACCAAATGTGCATGATGTGTAAATAAATAAATAAATATGACATCTTAAAATTAAATATAAATGATTTGACAATAGCTAGGTATGACGTCACGCAATAGTATTTTATAATACAAAAACCGTTTATTAAACGTCAAAACGATATTATTTTGACGTTTAATATAAAGATACTGGACAGTCGTCTATGCCATTGTTCGCAATGGTGAATAAATCAAATGTTTAAATATAATTTCACCATTTTTCGTACTCATAATAAATAATATAAACTTTTGCAGAAAGCTCAGAGGGCCAAGTGCGAGTTTATTTCACTTCTACTCGATCGTCACGGTGACCGCGTTCGGCGCTACGATTGGCCCGCGCTGAAATCTCCACCAATCACAACGCTAAACGCGGTCGCCGTCGAGAGCGAGTCGATGTGAAATCAACTTGCACTAGGCCCTCAGTTCTTAACATACATATTTACAAAAAAAATATAGGGAGAACGTTTACGAACATTTCGTCATCATCAATCATCATCATCAGCCTTTAATAGTTCACTGCTGGACATAAGCCTCTCCTTAGAAATTAGGTTTTGGCCTACTATACCACCCTGGCCAGACGGGTTGGTATAGGGTTTGTGTCAGTTTTCCTTCTCTCTGCAGTACTGTTGTCCTGCGTAGTTTTTTCCCTTAGTCGGTCGCAATAGTCGTATAGAATAGTGTCGCATCTGACATTTATTGCACTTTATAAGGTAGTATTTCAAATAATTGTTATTTTTTTTTGACATAACTTTTTTATTTATAAATCTGTGATTATAAAAATTGGCATTCAAGTGCAAAATATGATGATGATGGCAAGATATGGCAGGAGGTGGATGCGAGAAGCCCAAAATCGATCTAAGTGGGGTGAAATGGGAGAGGCCTATGCCCTTGCCCTGATTGTGATTGCCCTGATGATGATGATGAAGTGTTAATAGGGTTTGTTTTAATTAAACATATAGGGCAATAAAAATAACAACTAATTGTACAATTTTCTTTGAATAAAACACATGCCTCATTTTACTATGAGCGCCTATCAAACAAACACAGAATAATTTAAAATCTAAAATACATATATTTTATTTAATGTAGTAATAATATTTAGATTAGATTCATATTAAAAACTGAATTTAATATTTTTTTCAAAACCGACCTTATTCTACCGCGAATATCTAAACGCGATTGGTCGCTCTACCCGTTGATGAAGGACCTCTGTCGGGCGCATCCGAAATACGTACGGGTACAATTGGGTACAATTAAATTAAATTTGTATCAACTAGTGATGAAATTATCTATACTACTACATATTATTACCATCATCATCAACAGCCTTTACTAGTCCACTGCTGGAAATAGGCCTCTCCCTACAAAGGAGGTTTTGGCCTACTATACCACGCTGGCCAGACGGGTTGGTATAGGGGTTGTGTCAAGTTTTCCTTCTCTTTGCAGTGATGTTGTTATGCGTAGTTTTTTCCCGTAGTCGGCTCTTACGACACTCACGGGATGAATAGGGGTGGTGACACTCTGTATTCTTATTCCGTCACCGTATTCTATCACCGTATATTATTGTATATATATACTTTTTTTTTGTAAATACATACATATTATACATAGAAACACCCAGACCAAATCATAATATATTCAGACTAATAGACATATTTATTTAAATAAATATTTAGTTTGAACAGGAATAGGAACTAGGGACCCTAGTAGCCAAGAGGTGTCAATCGAATGCTATACCGCAGCGCCAAGTAATAAAATTCCTCCTTAATTACCTATTGGTAGGGAAGTTAGGAAACATTCTATCAGTAGTTTTTCCGGACAACGGTTTTCCGAGCAATCTTAAAACTGGATTGCCGGATTTACGATGGAACAAGCGGTCTTCGAAAATCCGGAAAAACATTTTGTAGATTTTATTTTTTTGTATTTTCTTTCGTGTGGGATCGGGAGGGGGGAGGTTCATGGATTTCTGATTGCGACTGACCAGTACCATACATGATTTATACAATAACAATGTTACAAGCTTAAAAAATAATGTAAAAAAAAGAAAAAGATTTTTTTTACAGTATCATTTGGTTGAAGTTCCTTACTGTACACACTAAAATCGTTTGTTCCAAAATTGAACATTGTACCTGCCGTAAGAGTTCGTGAAAGCCGACAGTCTCTTCGACATACACTGAACACAACACAATAACGGCAATCCTAGTTTCATTCCAGCCCGAAGAGCCAGTTGATGCCTTGAGCTAGAAACAGTATGAGAGGCTGCCACGCCACCAGCCACCTGATCCAGTCTAAGAGCTGGCCGTACAAGATGTGGGGTCGATCCCAGCTGAAAAACTTGTTAAGGAATCACAAAATAATAAAAATGCCTCGTCCTAGACACGTGTCGCCACCATGGTCGCCACGACATCACTATTCTAGTGGTTAGTGACTGCTGAGCCGGAGGTCGTGGGTTCGATTCCCACCCAGGACAAATAATTATGTGATGAGCACGGTTATTTGTTCTGTGTATGACTGTAATATATGTATATTTAAAATGTATATCTTTAGTAATATTTAAGTGTTTGTGTCAAAGGGTTACTCAATTGTGGATTACATAGAAGACAAAAATGATTGGGATTAATTAGCACAGGCTATTTCTTAAGTAAAAAGGTAGTGTATTTTTTATTATTATTATTTTTTCCATTTTTAATGTTTTACTTCATTTTCTCTTTTATTCGGTTTTTTTTTAATCTTGTTTTCTCTTCTTTGTCTTTTTACCTTTTAGTCCTTAATAACGGACATACAAGCACACATCAAAACAATGTTGTGGTATATTTAATAGTGCCATTGTATCTACCTGTGAATTGTAAAAGAGTGGCCATGAGTTTGTTTGCTCTTTCTTCTCATAAGGCTCAACCCCTTGGAAACAGGCGGTTGTAGATCAGCACAGGCATATCATAGATTTTGTATGGGTTTGATTTTTGTAAAATTGATTTGCTTACTATTTTTTTTTTTTTAACAACTCCCGCATTAGGAAAATATCCTGTGTCGCGGGGGACTTTACAAACATACATGAAACGGACACAAAGAACACCCAGACTCAGAACAACAATTTATGGATCACACAAAGTGTCGTCCCATGTGGGGTTTGAACCCACAACACTCGGCGTAGTAGGAAGCGGCGTGGTGACCGCTTCGTACTACGCCATCCGTGCAGTCAATTTTGTCAAGTCAAGATTTGACAAAACAGTGATTGTTGCTTTTGTGTGTGTTAACCTATGACTTTAGAGTCTACATGAAAGACGATTTCGAACAATTGTATTTTTTATATGAAATAAAGAGAGTATGAGAGAGTATAGTTTTAAGTATAAGCAGTCTGGTTACCAGAGCACAGGCTCTGCCCCAGGTGATTATGCTCACGTAGTTAAGATTAAGAATGTGGGGTGTCACCACAAATAATTATTTTTGCGAAGGTCACAACTAAAACTGCTGTACAACATAATCTACCTTCTATCCAAGTACAAATCTGGGAAAGTAGACTTTTAAAAAAAGGATACGGATTTGTGAACATCCTCTTGAGGTCGACCTTCTCCTTGCAGTAGGGGCAGGTCTGCTTCTTGCCCACGATGCACCAGCCTCGTATACAGAACTCGTGGAACACGTGGCCACAGGTCAACTTGTATGTATTCTCTGCAAACATAAGGGAAACCATACATTACGTTTAAATTGCTATCCTAGTTCTGAGAGAGATGAAAGAGAAAGAGAGAAAGAGAGAGAGAGAGAGAGAGAGAGAGAGAGAGAGAGAGAGAGAGAGAGAGAGAGAGAGAGAGGAGAAAGTGAGAGAGAGAGGGCGAAGAGAGAGGAGAGAGGGAGATAGATGGGGGGGGGAGAGAGAGATGAAAGAGAGAGAGGGGGGGACGAGAGAGAGAAGTAGAAACATTGATCTAATGGGGGGTTAACAAACACTGATAATATTAAGGGAGGGGAGCTGTAAAAGTTTTCTATAGGAGTTGTCTTTTACTGTCGCGGGACTTTACAGGCATTCATAACAGGGATACAAAGAACACCCAGACTAAGAAACAATTTGTGGATCACACAAAGTGTTGTTCAATGTGGGAATTAAACCCACAACAGCGCAATAGGAAATGGCGAGCAATCCCTGCAGCACATTTCTGGATTACCAATCCATTCGAAAGTTACAAAAGGTAATATTTCTTTTTTTTTTATTCCTGTCTACCCCCTTTCGTGTACGGCACTCACCGAGCACTCCCTCCTCGTTGACGTCGACGAGCAGCAGGTTCCCGCACACGGCGCACACGTTGCTCTCGAGCTGGCGCGTCGGGATGCCCTCCTGGGTGTAGTACTGCCGACAGACAAGCTCCTAAATTACCGCGAGGCAAGCTGACAAGAGAGATTTCTTCTTTATTCTAGGGGGGGCAAAAGAGCAGATAAAACATCTGCTCCCCATCTTCCCGAATTATGGGTTTGGGACTTTTCTGTTAAGCCGTAGCGGCATTCCGGTCGAGTTGGGTTGTCGGGGAGAAAAAAGAGTAGTTAGCAACTTAGCAACGTTAACTTTCCGTGTGGTGACAGATTATGAATACAGAGTGTCACCACCCCTATTCATCCCAAAGGGTATCGTCGACTAAGGGAGCAAACTACGCAGAACAACAGCACTGTATAGAGAAGGAAAACTTGAAATAAACCCTGTACCAACCCGTCTGGCCAGCGTGGTATAGTAGGCCAAAACCTCCTTTCTAAGGAGAGGCCTATGTCCAGCAGTGGACTGTTAAAGGTTGTTGACGAAGGTATAGCCCAGCCGCGTGGAGGTATCGTCTGCGTGTGCCGGACGTCGTCTAAATCATAGATTTTAAAAGAATGTGGTGCATGATCGCGTTTGGGCAGGAGCCAGGAGGGGTCCGTATTTTTGTTTTAACATAACTTACCCCTATAGACGCAGCCATTTTATCACTGCAGTATTCAGCTACGTCTCTCCCCAGCACACCGAAGTACAGTCCATAGAACAGCAGCATCAACGCCACGTCCATCCACTGTTGAGGCTTGTGCCCGAAGGCCAGGTTCAGCCCGAAGAAGGTGAGCATCATCAGTATGTACCCAACCACACCGATGAAACAACTCACCTTGTATATTAGATAGAACCATTTGTACACTAACCTGTAATTATAAAGAAGAAGTGATCTTATGCGAATTTAGAATTTCTCCTTTTTTACATACATAAAACAAAATGGCCGTCTGGCAGATGTTAAACAACGGAATTATTTTAAAATATGGGTATTAATCATATTGCCACATTGCATTATATGTTACTTGGACTATCGACGGGGATTGAAACCACAACACTCAGCGCAGTAGGAAGCAGCCAGGTGATCGTGCAGTCAAACTTAATAATAATATAATATAATATAATAATATATTCTACCACATACACACAACGCCATCTAGTCCCAAACTAAGCAGAGCTTGTACTATGGGTACTAGACAACTGATATAAATACATATATACTTTTTTTCTTTTGTAAATACATACATATTATACATAGAAACACCCAGACCAAATTAAACATCAAATGTTCATGCACACAAATGTTTGACTTGAGCGGGAATCGAACCCACGACCTTTGGAATAGCAGTCCGTTACACAAACCACTACGCCATCCGGTCGTCAGATACGTCAATACCTTAAAAGTTCATTACTTATGACCCGATTTGACCCGATACTTTGCATTTGGTCCCATTTCAATGTAAGGAAAAAATAAAACCACTGAAGGTAGAAAATGTAGGAATGAATAATCCAGTTTATTACAATTCAACGTGATGTAGGCGCAGGCATGATCAGTGACACTATTTTTTAAAGTATTTTTTTTTTTCGGATGGAAAGAAGCCTATGTATTATTCCAGACTATAATATTCCTCCAGATCAGTACAGCCGTTCTGGGGCAATTGAATAACCTCACTCACTCAGTGAAAGGCAACGAAAGAATTGCTTAACAACGGCTTTCTGTGAGGCCGTGGTATCACTCCGGTCGAGCCGAAGCATGGCTCTCCCACGGTAAACATTAACATATGCCATAATGTCAATACATTTTTTTTTAATCTATGGATTTTGAGTGCAATTTAAAAAGTATTTCTTTACATACCTAGGCGTAGTAACAGACATAGGTTTATTTGTAGATTTCCTTATAACTACGGCTGTGAGCATAGTGAATATGCTCCAAATGATGATGAACCTCCACCACTGGTTCTTGGCGCTCATCAGCACTGGTATCGACCACATGGCAATCATCGTGAACAGCTGGAAAAGAATACAATTTTTGTTAACGCTCAGATATCATGATATTTATTTATTTTTATTTTTAAAAGGCAACTCCTGCATTAGGAATATATCCTGTGTCCTGGGGGACTCTACAAACATACATGAAAAGAGCACAAGGAACACCCAGACTCAGAACAACAATTTCTGGATCACAAATCGAGTGTGATCGAACCCACAACACTCAACGCAGTAGGCGTGGTGACTGCTTAAACCACTACACCATCCATACACCACCACCAGTTAAATATATATGTCGCAGTAAGGCAGTAAAATAATTATACCGTGGGAGAGCCATGCTTCGTCACAAATGGGCCAGGCTCGACCGGAGTGATACCATCATCATCATCATCAGCCTATCGCAGTCCACTGCTGGACATAGGCCTCTCCCATTGACACCACGGCTTACAGAAAACCGGTGTTTAGCAACTCGTTGCTTAACACCGAGCGAGTGACGTTACCTGAGTCCAAAAGATTCTCAGGGGGATTCAAACGTATAATATAATATACCTCACACATCTCACACACGGCCGTCTGATCCCAAACTAGGCAGAGCCTGTACTATGGTAACCAGACTGCTGATAAACATACTTATACGTCACTCCTTGAAAAAGTAGTTACCTTGGTTGTCTCGTAATCTTTGTACCGCCCTTACAAAAATTCGGCAGTCTGTAGGACATACACGATTGACTCCATACGTGTCCGTAAAGCAAAAGATGCGTTTTGATAGAGTTTTCCATAAATTAACATCATAGCAGGATATTCCGCGGCTGTGAAGGTCACTCACGGCATTATGGATGTTGATATCGATAACCCAATAAAATTAAAAGACTGATAATGCACTCAGTTTCACACTACACTACACACAGAACCTAATAGTGACTTTTCAAAATAAAATTAGCAGGACTCCTTACATTACGAAGTCTTGCGCACACGATAACATTAATTGTTCACACCATTGCCGTGTATTATGACGAAAGCAATAAGACTAAACAATTATTACCACAAGAAAACTTCTCTAAACAAATATGTATCTCATAAACAACAACAATATTATTATTACGGTTATTTGTCGTGAGCGCATGTACAAGGATACTTTCTAAATACATACATATTATAGATAAATTACACCAGACACAGAACAAATGATCGTGCTCATCACACAATATTTGTCCTGGGTGGGAATCGAACCCACGACCTCCGGCTTAGCAGTCAGGGGCACTAACCACTAGACCAACAGGCCCGTCAACGCACTTGTGACAGTTGCAGGTCTCCATGGCCGACGATAGTCGCTTACCATCAGGTGACCCGTCTGCTTGTCTGACATATGACACTATCATATCACACACAAGGGGGTCATCTACACGCAGTGGAGGCCCGAGGCCCTAGAACGTGTAGGCGTGCGGTTTTTGGTCGGTTCGAGTCCGACATAATCACCCCACCGGTGGGTGACATCCGAGGGTATTTCCGCACAGGAAAAAAAAGGGGGCACCATCATATCGTACGAGGAGACTCACAGCATAAGATCTATAATGTCGTTTCTTCCACTCCATGACGACCACCTGTGCCACGATGAGTGTGATGATGAGGATCATCACCATTGTGGTGTGCATCGATTCATGGCCTCGATGCAACTCGTGCAGCTTCTGGTGATCATACCTGAAAAACAATAATTAACATCAATACATTGTAAACTGAAGATTTGTTCGTTTGGTTAACGCGCTAATCTCAGGAACTACTGGATCGAATTGAAAAATTCTCCTAGTGATGGATAGCTCATATATCGAAGAAGGCTATAATATATATAACATCACACTACGAACAATAGGAGACAAGCAGGAATGAAAAATGTAGCAAAACGGGTATTTATTTTATTATTTTGAGAGACAGACTAAATTGAGCTGGTCAGCGGGAGTCAGGGGAGAGTTCAGACTTCTCGTCAGAAGTCACTTCAGGTTAAAGATTAAGTTTGAACTGCTTGAGCAATCGCTTAAAATTCTACCTATTTATTACTTAATCACCTTTACTATTCAATATACGTAGATACTTCAATATACGTAGAGGCTGTTGATGAAGCAGAGGTCTCATGATTCTAATCAGTCTCCATACGGATGAGAATCACAAGACCTATTATAGCAATGAAACAAGCGATTTCAATATGTGACAAAAAAAGTTCGTCAAGTACCAGTAGCGTTAGTATTTGTTTTAACAGCAGTTGAATTCCAAATAACAATATGTAATCAATCAGTAAAAAATAATTTATGTTCTGTAACACAACTGTTCTGTCGTTTTAAACTGTCACTTAGTGACATAAGCTGTCGATTAAAAAATATACATGCTACGAATGAGTTCAAAAATTTAACGAATTGTTAATGGAAATGATTTGAATCGCTAACATAAACACATTTTTTTTTTTTAAGACAACTCCCGTATTAGGAATATATCATGTGTCACGGGGGATTTTACAAACATACTACAATACTAACTTTGGTCGACTCAGTTTCGATTTAGTTCAAACTGCCTATAGGTGCATTGGATTGTTTTTTTCCATCGTCGATCGTCGCGGTGACCGCGTATCGAGTACGGTGTTGCGACCGCACTGAAATTTTCACTAATTGCAACGCCAAAGGCGGTCATCGTCGAGTGAGTTGATATTTTTTCTTTTAAATAAACTTTACATTTACATTACTTTTTTTTACAGTGTCCCTGTTCGCCAAACTGTTCTACCAGTTTGTGGGCGTTCCGCTCAATTTGTAATAAACTTACTACCTAAATGCTACTTTTTTAATTACTATTACAACAGTGTAATAACTAAAAAATAAAATATTAATTTTCTACCACATTCAAACAACGCCATCTATTCCCAATCTACTGTACTGTACTGTGGGTACTAGAAAACTGATATAAATACATATAAACTTTTTTTTTGTAAATACATACATATTATACATAGAAACATCTTGTCCAAATCAAACATTAAATGTTCATGCACACAAATGTTTGACATGAGCGGGAATCTCACCCGCAACAGCAGTCCGTTACACAAACCAGTATGCCATTCGGTTGTCAAATTATATTCAAGAAATAAACAATACATATATATCATCATCGCTATTACATCACTGTTTTTAGGTACCTACTTCCTTATTTATGTACACATTTTAATCTATTACCATATCTAAACATTTATTTTAGTTTTAGTTTTGGTTTAAATTTATTTTTGTTTTATTATCCTCTCTAAGTATTTGATATTTATTACATAACTTTGGTACTACATATTTCCTAGTCCTTTCCTAAACAGCCTTTAATAGTCCACTGCTGGACTAAGGGTTGACCTTAGAAAGGAGGTTTTGGTGTACTATACCATGCTGGCCAGACAGGTTCGGGTTTGTGTCACATTTTCCTTCTCTTTGCAGTGCTGTTGTTCTGTCATTCATCAATTCATTGTTGCTCGAGTCATTTTTCCAGGAATAATATGAATCATATTATGTGAATGTGAAATTTAATTATTAATATTTGAGTAATTGATTCAAAATGTGTACCCAATACACAAAACAGCTTTTGGATATATTTATTAATAATATAATAATATTCTACCACATACACACAACGCCATCTAGTCCCAAACTAAGCAGAGCTTGTACTATGGGTACTAGACAACTGATATAAATACATATATACTTTTTTTTTTGTAAATACATACATATTATACATAGAAACACCCAGACCAAATCAAACATTAAATGTTCATGCACACAAATGTTTGACTTGAGCGGGAATCCTTGGAATAGCAGTCCGTTACACAAACCACTACGTTGTCAATTTGTTTTGATAGGGGTGCAAGTTTCCGCAAATAGTCTGAACAATGGTCCCTCATGCCTGTGGGATAGTTTAGCTGTGTGAGCTCTTTTCAGAAGCACAAGAAACCTCCTGGCCAGGCTTCTAGGAGTGATTTTGAATTAACCTTTGACTATATACAAATAGAAAAAATCTGTTTGTGGTGTGGTAGAAGAGCTTTCTAATAGATAAATCTGTAGGAATATCAAAACATCATGTTTCAAAGCTTTTGTCACCCCCTCTTTTTATTTCACTTGATATCTGGCAGAAATCTACAGTGGGTACAGCATGGATAAAATTTCTAAACAATCAATTCTCATAATCATAATATATAAATGCTAAATGTACAAATTCCTACGGCAAAATTCTCTGCAAATTTTAGATTTGTCTGCGGCACAATGTGAACTTAAGTTCTCATACATATTAGCCCTACTAGAGTTAATTCTTCATTTAATAAGGTGTAGAATAAACACATGTATGCCACTGAACTGACTACCTAGGTAAGTTACAAAATCTTATTAGAAGTTTATAAATAAATGTTGAGCCACAAGATTAATAATTGAGTCCTGGTCCTGGAGTTGGGGACTTAAAATATGTGTCATGTTCTTATCAGAAACTATCTGTAGTAACTTAACCCACATAACAACGAGATTATATAAATGAAATCTTACCTTAACTTCTCCTCTGACGTTAATTCTTCGTAAGTCTACACAGAAAAGTAAATAAATTAATGTAAAAGCATGCAAAATCACTTATTTAATCATAGATTAGAATCACAAATGTTTTACCTTATTCGGGTCAACTGGCCTATGAAGATCCATGATTGTAAGTATATTATATTTATAATCTATTAAAGAACACTATCATCGAATCATATGAATATTAATTTAATTATAATACTAATTTACACCTAAAATTACTATGCCACCACGAATGATGCCGGACTCGGACGACGTTCCATTCGGAAACTAGCATTCGCCTAAATTACGACATACTACAATTTCTATAAGTCATCCCTGTTTTTCTTATAGTAAATAATATATCTATCTCTCTTTTACATGCTTATAATGCGTAACAACTGATTAAATGTTGAAATTGAAATTCAGCTACTTATCGTACTGTCAATTTGACAATATGACTGTACCAGGGGTACCAGCGTCAATAATGTCGAAATACTACTTTACATACATTACATTAAATCAGTGGCGTAGCTAAGCGTGGGTGAAGAGGGCCATCGCGAGGGGCTCCTTTAAATGCGGTGCCCCCAGACTTTACTAAAGATGACTAATTCAATTCAATTAAACTAATTGTTAACAGGGCTGAAAATCCCTTTGGATCTCCAGAGCCTTGGAGACGTAGGAGTGACGAGTATGTGGTGTTTTTTCTAGAAACCTATCTGACGTCCGATTTCAGGTGCTCAACTTTGGGAGGACCTGGACCATGTTATTTCAGGTCCCTCCCGGAATAATGCCGAGAAGCCACAGGCTTCCTAAGCCTTTTGGCCTAAATTTATGTGTTGTGGTCTGACTGTGTTTTGATAGGATTGCTGGTGGGGACTAATCTTGTTCGATTCTATCTATCAGGGTCTAGACACCCGAGGGGGGGGGGGGCATTTCTCTTGCGCTTAATGATCTGAATCCCAGTCGAGTGCCCAGTGCCGGCATTGTGCCGTTTTCTCACATCCGATCGAATTCAGGTACTCACCGAAGCAACCATGGTCGAAGAGTACCTGTGTTAATTGATAGGTGACGCGACCTGCCTCCCTACTTACCCACTCTTCGAGGTCAGAACGAAACCAACAACTCGTTAGTGCACATTCCGCGGCTGATCCAGCCACACGCTTTTGTATCAGTGCCAGTGGATAAGTGCTGCGCCGTATTTTGAGCCCGTCCTGAACCTCCCTTGATTGAGCTGAGTTCGTCAGCGGAAAAAGGCCGATAGGTGCTTAGCCCATATCGGTGCTCCGTAAAGGGCCACTCAATATTTAGTATTGATGACTGACATAGGCGTCATAAAATTCCTTTGCATAATCGCCTACTGGTAACCTTTCTAGAAGGGAAAGCTACCAGTAGGCGCTATATTAAAGACTACTAGCAATGCAATGTTGAGTGGCAATACTATTTTTCTTACTTAACATCTTTTGTACCTCATTTTATGCAAACAAACTCATTATTGTATTGGTTTTTTTTTTACTCAGCTATTTACTATTTATTTATTTAGCTACTTGTATTTACGAGCCTAAACCAAGTAAATACAGCATGACGCGGCGTGTATTTTGTTGGTGTATTATTATTATAAACTTGAAAAATTATATTGATACTCTTAAATAACGCTTTTAATATTATAAACTTGTAGCAGGTTTAATAAAATTGTTTTAGTTTACTGCACCTGATATTAAACGCGAAACTTTTATACTATAACTACTATAAATACTTTATTATTTTTAACTAAAATGGGTTTTATGGGTCTCAAACTTTCAATCTCAATCTTTATCGCAAAACTCTAGTGGACTGTCATTTTCACTGATTGAAGTGTCATCAGTGCTGTCAAAATGTTAAGGGTTGACAGTATGACAGTAGCGAATGTTGTTATTATGTTAAACGAGATATTGTTCAGTGATTTTATGCAAAACAGTGAAATATTTTGACTTTGTGATGTTTGCTGATGTCCATTTGTCCGTCAGAAGTCGGAATGCCGAATAAGGGTAAATGTTTTATTACATCTTAGGTCGAATGCGTACGTCCTTACCGCAAATTTGATGTTTACTAATAAGTAATTGTCATATTATTACGTTTGTTGTGTTCATGCTAATATTGTAATCGTTAGTATATGAATGACTAGGATTGGAAACGGATTTTAGCATGAATTTTATACAGTTAATACTTATACAGGACTAGGCTCCACAGATAAAGCCCTAGTTTACTTCTTTTACATGCATGGTACAGCAAGACTAGCTGGAACTGAGATATGAGTGATGCACTTGCATACTGAGTATTAGCTTTAGTGATCCTGACTGACTAACCTAGAGGTTGTGGGTTTGATTCCAATTCAGGACAAACAATATTGTAATAAGCATGATCATTTGTTCTGTGTCTAGATGTAGCTTATTTCAAGTATGTATTTAGAAATATGTCGGTATATATTTTTTTGAAATAAATGTACCCTGTTGCTAAGATTATGTTTGGCAAACATAATCTGCGGTTTTTCTGGACCTTCAAACTTTCACGAAAAGAACATACTCCTTCCTAAAAGGCCAGCAACGCATGTGACTCCTGAGTTGCTGACGGTTATGGGCGGCGATGATCACTTTCCATCAGGTGACCCGTCTGCTTGTCTGCCCCCTCTAACATAAAAAAAATATGTGTATGTTTCAATAATATATGCATCTGTCTATCAAATCAGATGTAAAGCTGTGAGTGTAAAGATGTACTATAATCAAATATTTCTAATAACAAAATCTTGAGACACGTCTCACATAGACATTTGATCCTAAACTAGGCAGAGCCTGTACTATGGCAACCAGACTACTGATAATCACTGGACTGCATGGATGGTGTATTGGTTTAAGTGGTTGCTACACTGAGTGTTGTGGGTCTGATCCCCAACCAACACGTTATTTGATAAATCAATTTCAAATTGTTGTTCTGAGTCTGGGTGTTCTTTGTGTCCGTTTCATGTATGTTTGTAAAGTCCCCCGCTACACAGGATATATTCCTAGTGCGAGAGTTGTCTTTTTAAGCAAAAATATGTTATGTTATGTGTATGTTATAAAGAAATCTTAAGACATATAGTATCAAAATGAATATCTTGTTGTAACCAAAATTAGATTCAATACAACCAACAATATAGCACCACATAAGCTACTAATACTATTTAAACTACTCTTTTGTCGTATTTTTTGTCGTTTTTTTTTTTTAAAAGACAATTTAGGAATTATTATTCCCGCATTAGGAATAAATCCTGTGTCACGGGGGACTTTACAAACATACATGAAACGGACACAAAGAACACCCAGACTCAGAACAACAATTTGTGGATCACACAAAGTGTCGTCCCATGTGGGGTTTGAACCCACATAACTCAGCGTAGTAGGAAGCGGCGTGGCGACCGCTTAAACCACTACGCCATCCGTGCAGTCAAAAATCATCTCTACATTGAACACACATAAACTTTTAGTTCATTTTATTGACACTATAAAAAAATATTTGATAATATTTGCCAGTTTACAGAATGTGTATGGTAAAATATTTATATGCCACTTTCTGCTATTTGTCATGTGCTCTGACTCTACCAACTCTAAAATCATAGATTACAAAAAATCTGATGTTATCCAAGATTTTGGAAAGATACCATAGATGCAAGAGCCTTGGAGAACTGGTTGTCAGGCTTGTCTCTCTCTCTCCTTTTGGAGGCCCTGGGCAAATTAGCCCAATGAAGCCCCTATGAACTTAGCTGAGCACTATATTGTTAGAATAGACTAATAAGTATTGTAGTCAGTCATTACAAATGGATTTATCGAAATAAATATGTTATTCGGTGATATATATTCATTTTCCATTGGTGATCTGGCAGGAATTGGGCCCCTATCGATCGAGGGGCCCTGGTTACATGCCCAGAGTGCCCAGTGGGAGAGAGGGGCCTGCTCGTTGTCTATTATTACACCTAAATACTTTACCTTACTAGATAGTTGGAGTTAGGTTTCAAGTTGAGCAGTCTTCTCTGTAATTTTCCAAGCATAGAAGAATGAACTTCACATACTAGGTTTGCAAACTGTCTGCTTCAATGTTTGTTTTGCTGAAATTTGTTTTACGCATGTATATATTTACACTCAAAATATCTTTATTTCTCTCTTTTCTTATGAGAAGAAAAAGCAAACAGCCTTATGGCCACTCTTTTTCAATTACAGCAAGATACAGCCGCATGACTAAATATATCACAACATTGTTTTGATGTGTGTATTAGATCGGGATGCAAGAGTTTTTTTTTTTTTATGTAATATTTCATGGGATGTTCAGGAATGAAACTCATGTCACATACTATGAAAGTCTGGGAGAGAGTGATTGAGAAAAATAATAAGAGATGAGAGTGAGATAACCCGATAGATCGCCGATAGGGCGACCGTAGGCGCTATCCGTCGCAAACTGTTACAAGGCCAACGACTTGCACTGATATTCTTGTGCAAGGCATATAGGGACGGTTAGCACTGAGGCTTTGCCGGTGTTGGCGGGTGTGCTTCCGGTCGATCTCGAGGTGCAGAGACGTGCAGCCATGTACTATTCAAGACAACAAAACATGGAATGCGATTTTTTGGGCGCGCGTGATCGCGGTAAAATTATAAGATTGCTTCAACAGCAGCCCGATGTCTATAATGACCTCATAGACGAATGGCAACAAAGCTGGGATGAATCATCCAAGGGCGCCATCTTTACCAATTCTTTCCATCTGTTCGCGAACGGTTGTCGAGGATATGGCTTGAGGTGGATCACTGTGTCGCTCAATTTCTTACGGGTCATGGTAACTTTAAGAGCAAGCTTCATTCATTTAAATTAGTCGAGTCACCATTGTCTCAATGCTCAACACCTAACTCTCACTATGAACAGTCTGCTCATCATATCCTCTGGGAATGTAGTCTTTGGTATAATGAACGTAATATAATGCTGAATAGCTTGCAAGTGACATCTGGGGCGGTATACTATGGGGATCTTGTGTCAACTAGGGTGAATTTCCGTGCGTTTAGGCGATTCTGCCATACATATTATAGAAATCAAACATAGCTCACGTAGGACCCGTAATATTTGTGGCCGTGGTGCTTCCCTGTTTAAAAGGGTGTATGCCCATTTTACTTCATTTTGTCTCCCGCTTTGCTAAGGAGGGAAGTGGATTTACTGTATTTCCAACTCCTCCAATTGTCTTCTGATTAATTTCGTTGCGGGTTCCAAGACAGTTTAATTTCTTCCTGGGACTTCCCGAGTGTCATAACTCGGTGTGTTCGTGGGTCACTGCTGTGGATCCTGGTGTACAGGAGTTACAGTGGTGGGCGTGTGGGTGGGATTAGCCCCAATAAAAAAAAAAAAAACCCAAAGTCAATTTGGGTTTATGCCGGGACACCAGATGCCATATTTGCAATGCTCCAACTATGTGAGAAATACAGGAGTGTGCACAAAAAACTTGCATATGGTGTTTGTGGACCTAGAAAAGCCATATGATTGGGTACCCCGAGAGGTTTTGTGGTGGGCTTTGAAAGACGAAAGAGTGCCTGTTAAGTATGTAGAATTTATTCGTACTATGTACAGAGAGTCTAGCACTCATGTAAGGTTGGTCACGGGAAACACTTATCAATTCAGTGTCTCTGTAGGCTTGCATCAGGGATCCCTGTTCCTCTCTGATCTCTTCCTGTTGATACTAGATGCTCTGCCATCGGACATACAGGAGGGGGCACCTTGGTGCATGCTGTTTGCAGATAACATTGTATTGGTCGGTGAAGACAGGAGTGAGATCCAGAGCAAACTGGAAAAGAAGCGCCACTGGATTAAAAGTTAAGAAGTAATAGGTTATCTTGGTATGGACATGTCATGCGGAGGGATGAGGAAAATGTGGCGAAGAAAGTGTTAGGTATGGGAGTTGAGGTGTACAATCGAAGAAGAGGACCAAAGAAAAGTTGGATGGACCGTGTGAGTGAGGATATGGCTAGGAAGGGAGTAAACAGTGAGATGACGAATGATAGAGTAGAATGGAAGAATTATATTCACTGCGCCGACCCCAAACAAAATTGGGATAAGGGTAGGCAGATGATGATGATGATGATGATGATGACTTAATGCACAATGTGTACAGAGACAGACTACATGCTAAAAGCATTCTTAACCTTAGGGTAATTTACAAGCACCGCGGGCCGCTTGAGCGTGGGGACCTCTGGCGGCAGATTAGGGCAACCGTGGTGGGGGATAGAGTGGCTGCTTGATCGCCTAAAGACTCGATCGGGTCCCAATGTCTTACAAACCGACCGGGCCTATATTACCTCCTGCCTCTAATTGGGAACATATCCATGCGCACTACAGACCTTGAATATGGTCAGCACGGAAAAGTCCTCTCTTCAGTTTAGTAGGGCAGAAGAGACTTCATTTGTTCCCGCTGATTTAAAAGGCTGTAAGGAAATAATGTGCTCTCCCTTACCATATTATCATCTAATTACTTTATTTAATATATTTTATGTTTCAGACATAAACCGCACTCCGGCAGTAGAACCAAAGGCAGCCATACTTCCTGCACAGCATGCAGCGGCTAGCAAAACTGCACCTAATACTATAAAAGCTGTCGTCAACAAGGTAAGTCAAAAACTTATCATCATCATCATCAACAGCCTTTAATAGTCCACTGCTGGACATAAGCCTCTCCTGAGAAAGGAGGTTTTGGCCTACTATACCACGCTGGCCAGACTGGTTGGTATAAGTTTTCCTTCTCTCTGCAGTGCTGTTGTCCTGCGTAGTTTTTTCCTTTAGTCGGATTTTACGACACCCACGGGATGGATAGGGTTGGTGACACTCTGTATTCTTAATCCGTCACCACACGGACCTTATTAAAAACTTATATTTACAGTAATTTTCTTCTCTTTTTTCTACTACTACTCTCTGTGTGCGTATGCATCACTGTGTATTGGAAATATCATTGGCTGTAAGTTTTAGAGAGAAAATTGTAAGAGACTAGACAACGTTGAAAATAGTTTGAACAATATTGTCGCGCCATAGGATTAAAAGGTTTGATTGTATGGAATGTGGAATACAGCGCCATCTATTATCGACTCAAGTACATCTATTCAGATTGTTGTTAATACGAGTAGTTACGATGGTTACAGCGCTAGATATCGCTGCAAGTAACGCGTGACTGATTCTGGAATATTCTTGTTGTCTGGAACGGACTATCGATCTTTTTAGTAAAATTCAAAAGCGCTATAAAAGAGGAGCGTGTTGGCCGTTTGGGACAATATCGTTTTACAACACAGCGAATTAATATCGGAGTGAATTTCTAGTGCCACCAACGATATACATATGGTGATATACATACATATACATATGGTGATTTCTAGTTTATTATAGAGAGTGTTTGTAAATATAGTAGCCTAGTGGTTAAGGCGTTGGACTTGCGATCAAGAGGTCGTGGGTTCCATTCCTGACCACTACACTACCGACGTGAACCCACTCCTAACACAAGTAATTTTGCTTAGCGGGAGGGGTTAACGGGAATACTAGTAATTTCGATTGCTAGTAGAACTTGTATAAAAAAATAAAAAAAATAAATAAATAGTGCAATAAAGTAATTAACCGACAACTTTTATTAATTACTAGCTGAGACGCGCGGTGTTACCCGCGTTTGTTGTTATAACCGCGGGCAACGCCGCGGGGCGAAGCTAGTCTAATAAAAGTAGCCTAAGTTACTCCTTATGTAATCAGCTATCTGCCAGTTAAAGTTCCGTCGAAATCGGTCCAGCCGTTCCAGAGATTACCTGAAACAAACAGACAGACAGACAGACAAAAATTGTAAAAAATGTCATTTTGGCATATGTACCGTGTAAACATACATACGTCCGTGTGGTGACGAATTAAGAATACGGAATGTCACCACCCCTATTCATCCTGTGGGTGTCGTAAGAGCCGACTAAGGGAGCAAATTACGCGGGACAACAGCACTGCAAAGAGAAGGAAAACTTGAAACAAACCCTATACCAACCCGTCTGGCCAGCGTGGTATAGTAGGCCAAAACCTGTTTTCTAAGGAGAGGCCTATGTCCAGCAGTGGACTGTTATAGGCTGTTGATGAAACATACATATGCATTTAGTAAAAAGCGGTTATTTTAATATTACAAACAGACACTCCAATTTTATTTATTTGTATAGATATACCCCGCCCGTAAGAATATTAAAAATGGAAGGACAAGACTAGAGTTCCTTAGCCTGTTATAATCAGCCAAAACAGGTTAAACATGAAGATTTTGCAAAAAAATTGAGATAAGAAATAGAGGAATGATAAGAAACTTGAATCCCGAAAGATAATGTATTGTGTCTTGAAGACACTTGATTTTTGGATTCTTTTAGCCTTGAATCTTCCCTTCAAATAATCTAATTTAAGTTTGCAAAGTAATGTCCCTTAGATGTCCCAAGAGAGTCAGGCGACATCGCGTGCAACGTGACAGGACTAGTATATTCTCTGGCGGGTGAGATAGACGGAGGACAAATGTCTGCCAGTGAAAACGGTGCTTTAATTACATAGAGTCTTAAGTTTCTTTTTGCATAATTTTGGAGAACGCAAACAACTACAACCAACCAAAATGAGTCGCGTAACAGTACCGGTGGTGACGGTGGTCCGTGTGGTGACGGATTAAGAATACAGAGTGTCACCACCCCTATTCATCCCGTGGGTGTCGTAAGAGCCGACTAAGGGAAATAACTACGCAGGACAACAGCACTGCAGAGAGAAGGAAAACTTAACACAAACCCTTTACCAACCCGTCTGGCCAGCCTGGTATGGTAGGCCAAAACCTCCTTTCTCAGGAGAGGCTTATGTACGGCAGTGGACTATTAAAGGCTGTTGATGAACAGTACCGGAGACAAATAGAAGCGTACAAAGCTATGAAAGTCTATTGCTTAGATTTTTTTTTATCGGACTAATCCTTTCCACTGTAACTCATGAACACAGAGGCTAACAGCCACGCACACCCACGAATACACCGAGTCATGACACTCGGGAAGTCTCTAGAAAAGTTGATGAGTAAAAAGTGTTTGGTGCCTGACAAGGAAAAATAGCATATGTTATTGTGACGGTTACTTGCAAGTAAATTAACTTCAGTAGTCGAGATTACACCACTTCTTTGACACTACAGGTGTTTATTTAAGAAATGAACACCATTATTACTATCGTGGCTTTGTGGTTACTACGTGTTCATTTTTTTATATGCATATCATGCACGGAGACTTTTTCGTTTTCAAATGTCTGGAATGAACCCCGGTCCAAGCCGGTTGCTGTCAAATACTGCAAATTAAATGCTTGCTTAATGCCCATTACGATAAGTATTATAATTAGTACCATCGAGTATTCGATTTGGTTTTTGGAACGTCCACAAGCAAAATGCAAAAGTTAAATTAAAACAAAAAAAATACTATACAATATTATATTTATGATATAATTTATCTATATATTTGATGAGAGGTTTGTTGAAGAGTTTGCCGACGTCTCTGGCGAACACGAAGTCCAAATGGTTGAACTTGGGCCAGTCGCACGCAGGCCTGACCTCCTCTAACACGCCCGTGGCTTTAAATTGTTCTGCCAGACGCATTATTTGCTGAAAAAGAATATTCATCATTTTATAATACACGACCTATTGCACGCGGTTCCACCCGCGTTAATGTCGGCTCCTCAAGAATCAAAGTATCTCCATTATATAAAATTAAAAAAAAAACAAATTTCATCCAAATCGGTTAAGCGTGAAGAGTAACAGACAGACAGACAGACACACTTTCGCATTTATAATATTAGTATGGATGTATTTTTAAAGCAACTGAAACTTAAGCCCAATCCTCCCACCGCTCCCTCTGTTTTTCGGGAGGACTTAAGAGGCGACAACACACCTGTAAGTTGTAGGTGTCTATGGGCGGCAGTAACCAAAGTTGTGGAGGAACGGGTATCATGTTCCTCCAACGCAAAGGGAGGATCCTCCGACCAGGCGAGGTGATCATGCCTGTCGGGCCGCGGCCATACGGTTGATGTTGGGAACTTGTATATATGCTAATACAGGATTAGCAATTCTCATTTAGGAGTTACTCCGTAGTTCGATGTGTCTTCGTTAGATGACGCTGTAGTATGTTTCTGTTTCTTTGTATGTGGGAGTCGCCACAAAGTTATAAAAAATGATCAGATACATGATGATAAAAATTATTGTTAGGGAGTAACCAACTCCCTAAAATTTGTTATTTAAGAGAACAACACTTGTCGAAGACTTATTTTTATTTAAATATGTTGATTTTTATGTTCCGTTGTCCTTTCACAACCGTCCATTAAGCGCAATATTTTACGTATTAAGGAAGTGCTATGCAGGATACGTTAAATAAACGTGCGAGGTTTTTGCATAGCTCCGACAATCCACCAAATTCCTGGTATCCCGCGCACCAGTGCTATGTTGACAGATGGCCTCACCTGTCACCCCCGGCCTGCTCCTTTGGAGGACGGATGTCGTTCAGCGACCTCCAGTACCTAAGTCGCCTATCCACTAATATTCCTAGCTACATCTAATTTTTTTTTTTGAAACGGCCTCAAAGAACACCCAGACTCAGAACAACAATTAGTGGATCACACAAAGTGTCGTCCCATGTGGGGATCGGACCCACAACACTCAGCGTAGTAGTAAGCGGCGTGGCGACCGCTTAACGCTTAAGCTTGACGACTGGATGGCGTAGTGGTTTGTGTAACGGACTGCTATTCCAAAGGTCGCGGGTTCGATTCCCGCTCAAGTCAAACATTTGTGTGCATGAACATTTGATGTTTGATTTGGTCTGGGTGTTTCTATGTATAATATGTATGTATTTACAAAGAAAAAAGTATATATGTATTTATATCAGTTGTCTAGTACCCATAGTACAAGCTCTGCTTAGTTTGGGACTAGATGGCGTTGTGTGTATGTGGTAGAAAAAAATAAAAAATAAATAAAAAAACCACTACGCCATCCGTGCAGTCCGTGCACTCAATATTAAACCTACTTACAGATTTTTCAGTGAGTTGATCGTTTTCACCGTAAAGTAGTGAAACAGGTACTCTGACATTGGTGAGATTGTACGGCTTCACTGGGCCGAACACTCCGCCCGAGAACGTTGTAAATTCACCTGGAAAAATAGAAAATAATAGAGATAAAATGAGGATCTGTCTCTCGTTACTAATTTGCTTTAATTTGTGAAATTCCACTCTAATTATTATTTATTTGAATTTTTATGTGTAACATTTTTCTCTCGCTTTTCTATAATCTGTAATTTCGTGAAAAGGGACGGAAGTGTGTAACAAAAGGCCGGGGAAATGCCGCGATGTTCGATCTGACCAATAAGTGCTAGAGTTGGTCGTCAGATGGTATAAGATTTTTTTCAGAATGGATTATTTGCCATTAATTGTTGAAGTTCAAATAAAAACTTACAGTTATGAATAAATAAAAGATAAAACACTAGAGTCGTCACTTAAGTTTACTAATAATAATAATCAGTGCTTTTACGTATTTTCAATTGAAAACGGTTAAAACAATAATAACTAAGAAATTAAAGCAGGGTGACTATTTTTATCTGAAACTTCCCTCTTGACTTTTCATCATTACATCATCAACAGCCTATACTAGTCCACTGCTGGACATAGGCCTCTCCTTAGAAAGGAGGTTTTGGCCTACTATACCAAGCTGGCCATACGGGTTGGTATAGGGTTTGTTTCAAGTTTTCTTTCTCTTTGCAGTGCTGTTGTCCTGTTTAGTTTGCTCCCTTAGTCGGCTCTTACGACACCCACGGGATGAATTGGGGTGGTGACAATTTGTATTCTTAATCCGTCACCACACGGACTTGACTTTTAGCCCTCTTTAAATCAATTAATTCCTATTACTATAATCGAATAGTTATTGGTGTTAATTCTGTTGTTCGAAAACTCTTTAAACTAAACTAAAAATCACAAAAAAATTGTTTAGTCCTGCCAAGTACTACGGTTGCCGGCAACCGTTGGATGCAGGCCGCAATCAACCGGCCCCGCTGGAAATCATTGGGAGAGGCCTATGTCCAGCAGTGGAGAAGCATAGGCTGAGGTATATAAGTACTACGTTTTCAGAACAACTAAACAATTTTTTTGTGATTTTTTTGTTTAGTTTAGAGAGTTTTCGTACAATAGAATTAGCACCAATGTCTGTCTGGCTTAGCTCTAGTGATTATTTCATTTTTCTATTTCATACTTCCATAAATCCGTTCATCCCTTATTTTACCCCCTACTTACTATGGATGAAGTGTATATAAGATCTGTACAAATAATACTGCAGCGGTGTACAATAAGGGGATAATTAAAATAAATACAAATTATTTTCCACAAATCACTTCTTAGTTGGATTAATGTTTCACTTAATATCTTAATGTTTCACTTCTATATCTATAACTAGCTGAGACCCGCGGTGTTACCCGCATTCGTTGTTATAACCGCGAGCAAAGCCGCGGGGTGAAGCTAGTCTAAAAAAAGTAGCCTAAGTTACTCCTTATGTCATCAGCTATCTGCCAGTGAAAGTTCCGTCGAAATCGGTCCAGCCGTTCCAGAGATTACCCGGAACAAACAGACAGACAGACAGACAAAAAATGTAAAAAATGTTGTTTTGGCATATGTACCGTGTAAACATACATATGCATTTAGTAAAAAGCGGTTATTTTAATATTACAAACAGACACTCCAATTTTATTTATTTGTATAGATAAGAGATTCATTTCCACACGTGAGTAGAATAGTTTATCCTTTATATAAGTAATTAAATTAAAAAATTAAAAAACTCCAGACACATCTTGGGTTTGAAATTTGTCATAGTGTATAGTATTTTACTAGTCAGGCCCTTTCATTTGATACCCATATTGAGGGAGTCCGTGCGGTGACGAATTAAGAATACGGAGTGTCACCACGCCTATTAATCCCTTGGGTGTCGTAAGAGCCGACTAAGGGAGCAAACTACGCAGAATAACAGCAATGCAAAGAGAAGGAAAACTTGAAACAAACCCTAAACCAACCCGTGTGGCCAGCGTGGTATAGTAGGTCAAAACCTCCTTTCTTAGAAGAGGCCTATGTCCAGCAGTGGACTATTAAATGCTGTTGATGATGATGACGATTAAGTTAGTTGTAAAAAATATGGAATCCGCCATTTTGTGGCGGCGGCCATCTTGGACCGAGCTTAGAACACTCCCGACAATTTTTTTTTTTTTTAAAGACAACTCCCGCACTAGGAATAAATCCTGTGTCGCGGGGGACTTAACAAACATACATAAAACGGACACAAAGCACATCCAGACTCAGAACAACAATTTGTGGTTCACACAAAGTGTCGTCCCATGTGGGGTTTGAACCCACAACACTCAGCGCAGTAGGAAGCAGCGTGGCGACCGCTTAAACCATTACGCCATCCGTGCAGTCCGTGCAGTCACCTTTCAAACAAAAAAACAAAATCAAAATCGCTACATCCGTTCGGGAGCTACCATGCCACAGACACGTCAAACTTATAACACCCCGTCGTTTTTGCGTCGGGGGTTAAAAAAGATTTAATTGTGAAAATTACCTGTAATGGCCACCTTGCCATAGTGTTCTAGATGTCTTAACGATGCAGATTGAAGCCTGTTCAGGTATACAGGTATCATGTTCTGAAAATTACATAAAAATACATTACAACATAAGATAGGAGCCACCATGAGTTATGGTACAAGGTATAGCGATGGACATGGTGAAATTATTAAGGCAGAAGATGAAAATTCTTTTGCAAAATCAAGGGTTCGATTTTCGATCACTGAAAGTGTTGATAAATATGCCTGTTTGCAATAGTCTGAGGGTTTCTCCTCATCCACATTCTCTGAGCCTTTTCCCAAAATGGGTTTGGATTGTCTTCCAGTCAACTACTACACGACTTTACGAGCTACTGTCATCAGAGGGCCAAGTGTGAGTTTATTTCGACATCGACTTGCTCTCGACAGCGAACGCGCTTAGCGTTGCGATTGGTGGATATTTCGCCAATCCCAGCGCTGACCGCGGTCACCGTGACTTGACCGTGATCGGGCCACTGACCTCCCAACCCAAATACTAGGTGATATCGAAGTTCTGAAGATTTCAGTTCAGATATCAAGTTCTGATAATAACTTGACGTATCCCGACGGCTGTTTGCAGAGACTGTGTTTTAATAACCAGACTGCTGATAAACATACTAATATTTCATTATGGGGATCGAACCCAAGACCTCGGTCTCAGCACTCAATATCACTAACCATTAGACTAACAGGTAGTCAATACGTATGTTTGATAAAATTAGGGAGGAGAGACATATGTCAGCACAAATGGGCCCGGTTATACCGCGGCCTTACATAAAACTGGTGTTAAGCATATCATGTGAGTGGACTTACTGGAGCCCAAATCCTCAATTTAGGGGTGTTTTAAAGGCGACGAAGTGACTCTTGAGTTGTACCGTTTTAGGTTTTTTTTTTATGTCAGAGTTGGCAGACGAGCAGACGGGTCACCTGATGGAAAGTAACTATTGCCGCCCATGAACGTCTTAGATCTTAGAGGGGTCTCTACCATCCATACAAATAAATAAAATTGAAGTGTCTGTTTAATATATAGGTATAAGGGGGCAAACGAGCAAACGGGTCACCTGATGGTAAGCAACTACCGCCGCCCATGGACACCTGCAACTCAAAAGTCACAAGTGCGTTGCTACCCTTGGAGTCCCTCCCACGGGAGGGGGGATTTGGGCTCCGGTAACCTCACTCACTCAGTGAAAGGCAACAAAAGAATTGCTTAACACCGGTTTTCTGTGAGGCCGCGGTATCACTCCGGTCGAGCCGGCCCATTCGTGCCGAAGGAGTAACTTAGGCTGTTATTTCTCTCAGAAAAACCCTTTAAAATTTTGCCCGGTCCGGGAACCGAACCCATCAAGGCAGCTCTTTTCAAATTCTACGCTAACGAAGTCGCGGGCACTAGCTAGTAAAAAATATAAATGATCTAAGACCACAAGCTATGCTTAATTTGGCACTATAACGCTACCAGAAGGTTTCCATGATCATAATTCTCACCCAGTCGTTCTGGTCGGTATCTTCTCCAATGATCGCGAAAATAACGTTCATACACATGTCTGTCTCCGGTCGCCTGAGGGTGCATACATTGGCGAACAGGTTCTGCAGCAACCAGGGCTCGAACGCCAATATACCCCGTTCTCTTAAAATCCGCTGCCAACAAATAAAATAACAGTTATATAATATGTACCAACTAATCTTTAGTCCGTTTTTGGTCCATGTGGTGACGGATTAAGAATACAGAGTATCACCACCCCTATTCATCCCGTGGGTTTCGTAAGAGCCGACTAAGGGGAAAAACTACGCAGAACACCAGCACTGCAGAGAGAAGGAAAACTTGACACAAACCCTATACCAACCCGTCTGGCCAGCGTGGTGTAGTAGGCCAAATCCTCCTTTCTAAGGAGAGGCTTATGTCCTTGATTGATTGCTTATGTTAAAGGCTGTTGAAGTGATAATGTGATAAATCTTTAGTCTGTCTTTTAAAAGGAATAAATTTTCCCTATTTTTGCATTGATCCTGAGCTCTTATTGGTCACAGCGTGATTTGATATAGCCAATAGCATTCCTCGATAATCTTAATCTTATCATAAGGAAACGGACGGTTGTAGATCGGTACAGGCATATAATAAATACGAAAACACCCATAATCACACACATACTTTTATACAAACACCCATACTAACACACACTCACCTATACACATACCCACTCAATAGCAATTAGTCCACTTATGTAATATCATTTATTTACCCCTTGCATACAGCGACCACGTTCACTTACACGCACAAAAATTGTAATTTGCAATAGAGTCACATACACGACTGAAAACTGCCACCCAAAATACAAGCCTTCGCTTAGTTTGAGAGACAGTGGTACTAATTCTGTTGTTCAAAAACTCTCTAAACTAAACTAAAAATCACTAAAAAATAATTTAGTTCTATCAAATATTACGTTTTCAGAATATCAAACGTTATTCGACACGACTAAACAAATTTTTAGTGATTTTTAGTTTAGTTTAGAGAGTTTTCGAACAACAGAATTAGCACTAGTATCAGTACCTAAAGCACAATACATTTAATTATGTCCAATTATAAGTGTGAACCCTTGTGAACTGTATCATTTTTGTGATAATAAAGATTATTATTATTATTAAATAGATTTTCATCATCATCAGCCTATCGCAGTCCACTGCTGGACATAGGCCAGTTGCACGCCACTTAGATTTTTTTAAGATATAATTTAATAAGTAATTTAATAATAAGTTTATTTTGCTAAATATTTGACAAAGCATAGATTGTTGCTATTGTGTGTTTTGATCTTTATGGCTTTAGTTTAGTCCTTTATAAAAGACAATTGCGAACGATTGCGAATTATCGAAAATTCAAAATGCAATCGAAAAATCGAAAAATTTTAATTAAAATTTAATTTTTAATAAGCTGATTTGCTGCCCTAGACCCTCCCCCGTATGTGTAGGGCTCATGTATGGTGGATGGAGGTACTCAACTGGGTGTAAGGTATTATTGTAGATATATTATCTTAATCTGACACGATCGAGTAAATCCCGAAATCCCTTCTAGGGCTCCCCTACTATAAGAAATAAATTAGTTTTTCGTAAAGTTATGATTTAAAAAAAACGATTGTAGCAGGTTTAATTCCCATGTGTGTGTGTGTCCCATGTATTTCACATACTTAGAAATAAAATCTTACCGGCAAATCAAATGTATTTAGAAGTACATTGGCAAGTGGTCTCATATTGTCGAAGTAGACAGCCGGAGCCAGAGCAATGAAGGATATAATTTTGTCGTTGTACTCCGGCTTCAGCGCCATCATGATGAAGAAACTGGTGGTACCCATGGAGTGACCGACGCACATGATCTTTTCGAGCCCCGTGATGTTCAATACCTTGTCCACCATCGCTGGAAAATCGTATTTGCCGTGTTCGTGAAAACTAGAATCAGAAAAAACTGTTTAACACTTCTGTTTACCATCTGACAGGATCTGAGGCGAGGGGGTGCGGTAGGTTGCGGCTCTAATAGTGGCCAGATTCGAGAAGTTGAATAAATGGGCTAATTAGGGGTAGTTTTCCATTGGTGGCCGTGCTGATGTGGGCACGCTAAGAGTGGTTCGGATGTCTTGTTTTTTGATCTCTGCAGGTTCAATTCCGTTCAGTACAAACATTTGTACAAAATGCGGTGGTTGTAATGTGAAATGTTCCCTTGTTTTAAATGTAAACAACCCATAGCGCAAGCTCTAGTCTGGGTTTATGTGGCACTGCATAATATCTACCAGAATATTAGTATAAGTTGTCACATGTAAAAAGGACTGGAATTTTTAGCGCTGGGTCAGGCTCCGTAGGCTTACGAGCGCCGAGCGTGACGGCAATCCATTATATCTTCGTATATTATATTCCCGCTGTTGCTGTCTCGCAGATCCTGATGTCTTTATTTTGTACGTGCCCTCGTGCCATCTCCTCACCCTGGTTTTCGGTAGGGCACTGTGTAGGAATCGAACATTCTAAATCACCACTCTGCGCCTGAAATAGGAAGGATCCGGGCACAGAGTTGTCCGGGATGTTATTAAGACATTCAGACATTCAATCACACTGGTTATAACCTAACCTAACAGAGCCCAACCTTTAATTAAACCCCTAAGATTATAAAACGATAATTCGCCATTTTTGGGCTATAAAAATGTGATCATGTTTCACATGTAAAACTTTGAGAAAAATGATGAACAAGCGATTCATCATTTTTCTGATCCTGATTGTTAAATTAATCACTTGCACGGACAGTATGAATTGAGTGATTATTAGCTGTTGTTGGAGTCGCCTGATGACCCTGGGGTGTAATAAATATATAGTGTATTAATAACAAACCTGAAGTCCCAAAACTTGGCATTATTCCTGGTGAGATTCTTGTGGGAGCTGTACACGTTTCCTCTCAAGTTCCCCAACCAGACGTCATAACCAGCGTCCGCAAGGAGATACGCTGGAAATGTTTATAAAAATATATTCTTATGTTGTAAAATAATAATAAATTAAGCTAATAGTAATAAGACCTCTCTCTCTTAAAGTCAATGTTCCGTTTCTTAAATTTATAATATGACGTCCTCCAAGAACTTTCGACATGAAATAGCTTGTTTTTTTTAAAATACGATAGATAGCGCCAGAAACCTTTTCAGCTTAAGTTTTTTTATGGTATGGCTCTCTCATGGCAAACTAGATTTACGACTGGTATTATCGGTAACTAGCTTTTGCTGGCGGCTTCACTTGTAAAAAACTCGGCAGCTAAATTATTTTCTTGGAGGAAAGGTGTGTCCTTTTTCTATAATCCTGACAAAAAACAATAGATAAATTACACTCAGACACAGAACAAATGACCGTACTCATCACACAATGTTTGTCCCGTGTGGGATTCGAACCCACGACCTCCGGCTTAGCAGTCCGGGTCACTGACCACTAGACCAACAGGCCTGTATAGGCAGGCAGCCATAAAGAAAGATATAAAGTTATTAGTTACCAAGACTTCTCTTTGGACCCATAATGACGAAGTTTCCAGAGTCCCCCAGCAAGCCGTGCACGATAAGGATAGCTTTCTTTCCCTTAGCTGTAGGGTCCGCAATTCTTCTGGCTGAACGTCTTCCAGCTGGAATCCTGTGTAGTTGCAACTCGTAACCATCCGGAGTAGACACACGGTGCCTCTCGGCTGGGTAGCCGGCTGCTTTAATCAGGCTTGGCTGCGTAAATAAAAAAAAGGTATTGTGTTATATCTTGTGCACTCGGGCTTTTAGGCAACGGTCATTTCGACGAAATCATAGTTGGCAGAATGTGGGTGCTTAAAAGCTTTTATCTATGCATGTGGAAAACCCTTCGGGCCGTCAACCAACCGGGGTTTTCTAGTGCAGTGTGCACACGGTGTGCCTCAATTAGGAAGGATCCGGTTTCTATAACGGCTAAATTATTTTTAAGATCACGCGTGGTCTTGTTGAAAACGCATGCTCATACATGACCCAGTGTAAAGGAAAACGCGCGATCAACTAATCATCTGAACACGTCTTACCTCCCACATAACTGCTTTAATGCACTTTTATGTACATGCTACACACATTTATTAAATTATACAGATCTTAGCCACGAGCATGGCGGTTATGACTTAATAATGAATCAGCACAAATTGCAAATATTAATCTGTTGTCCGTTTGTGTATCTAATTATACACCTATACCTTTTCACGTATAATAGTAATTCGTATAATTATGTTGAAAACATTGTTGTGTTTATATCATTCTGATCTTATGTCAACTATTTATTGCGATAACAATGGAATGGTACTGTCACGTGTCCGGATGTTGTGTTAAAATTTATAAATCCTCGTTGTGTAGACTAGAAGACAATAGGACTATTGCTAACATCGCCTCGGGGAGAGATAGGAATTTGTATTCAATGTATGTTAGAGGATTCTGACGTTCCGGCAATAGACAATTCCGCCTGCACTGATGGTGTAGTGGTTTAAGCGGTTGCATCGCCTACTGTGCTGAGTGTTGTGGGTTCGATCTCCATATGAGACGACAACACTTTGTGTGATCCATCAATTGTTGTTCTGAGTCTGGGTGTTGTTTGTGTCCGTTTCATGTATGTTTCTGAAGTTCCCCGACACTGGATATATTCCTAGTGTCTGTGTGTCAGCTCCGACGTACGACTGTAATTTATACTCCTAAAGAACTCACACGCTGTGTACGTCGGCTGCACACAATACACATACGAGTATATGTAAATGTTAGTAAAATAATTAAAAGGCACGTATTAAGTAGGTTGCCTGGAAGAAATTGCATTTAGCAATAAGGCCGCCCTATGTACACTCGATATTTGATCGTTGTGTTCTTTTCTTGTAACTCTGTAATTTAGTGTGCAAATGAAGAGTTATCTATCTATCTATCTAAGTACCATTTATTTTGGGGTTTATTCCGTTTTAAAACAATTGAAATTCTATAGTGGACTACTCACTAAACTGAAACAAATTGCAATCATGTAACTAATAATAAACTCACAATGAAAATATTACTACAACCACGTAAAAGTAAATAGTTGGATCGCCATCTATAAATTACATTTAGAACTAAAAAACATGACATGGTCGTTCGATCACTAAATTTTACTCGTCATATTTTTTTCATACCGGGCGCCAAACACCAAAAAAAGTATGAGTTGGTACTGGTAAGGTTGCATGTATGCATCCTATAAGCAATATCCCTGTTCTACCACGGGTTTCTTATCTACCTTTCCTTTCAATATCTAGCAAGTACCTCGGCTCCCTCTTACAATGTGATGTGAGATTGATCGAACTGTACAGCATCGAATCAATACGGGATGGATGAAGTGGCGGCAGGTAACGGGAACAACTTGTAACCCCAGTTTCCCCGTAACACTGAAGGGACAAATTTATAAAACTATTATCAGACCTGCCGTCCTGTATGGTTCTGAAAGTTGACCCATTACGAGAACGGATGAGAGACGCCTGAACGTAGCCGAAATGCTGAGATGGATGTGTGGTGTGACTCAGATGGACAAGGTTAGGAATGAGTATATACGAGGGGGTCTGAAAGTAGCGCCACTGGATGAAAAGTTAAGAAGTAATAGGTTATCTTGGTATGGACATGTCATGCGGAGGGATGAGGAAAATGTGGCGAAAAAAGTTTTAGGTATAAGAGTTGAAGGGTACAAGAGAAGAGGCAGACCGAAGAAGAGGTGGATGGACTGCGTCAGGGAGGATATGGCTAGGAAGGGAGTAAATAGTGAGATGACGCATGACAGAGTAGAATGGAAAAATCATACATAATGCGCCGACCCCAAATAAAATTGGGAAAAGGGTAGGCAGATCATGATCTAGCTAGCTAGTCCTTGATAGCTCTTCAAGCGAATATTTAAGTAGGGTAGGATTTTCTTCAATGAATTCCTTTATTTCATTCTAAGTTTAAATGTGTATTTTAAATAGGTTGTACAGACACAATTCAGAATTCAAGTAATCGCTGCCGAATTCAAACGATATTCTTCACTATAACAAAGACACGAAGTTTAATTTCAATACGAAAATTAAGAAGCTCATTTTCAAGTTTTGTTCGTCTAATCGTGTCGAGGGCAACACTTTAAACAGTTTTGGCGCAGGGGAGGGCTTTGGAGGGATAAACCCATTATCCGTGTGCTTGTTTAGCCCTTATATTATAACTAGCTGACGCGCGCAACTTCGTCTGCGTCTGTCAATAGTAATAAATTTTCTCCGTTTTTGAAACATTCTTCATTGGTGCTCCGCTCCTATTGGTCTTAGCGTGATGATATATAGCCTATAGCCTTCCTCGATAAATGGGCTATCTAACACTGAAAGAATTTTTTAAATCGGACTAGTAGTTCCTGAGATTAGCGCGTTCAAACAAACAAACAAACTCTTCAGCTTTATAATATTAGTATAGATAATAGTTTATAATTATAGTTAGTACGACCGGAACTGATCTGATATTTTTACGAGTATAATAATAATATTTTCGGACATCAGACACACCACGCCATCTAGTTTCAAACTAAGCAGAGCTTGTACTATGAAAGCTAGATTGACTGATAGAATACTTATATGTATTTTTTGTAAATACATACATATCATATATAGAAAACACCCAAGTCCGAAACAAATATTTGCAGATCATGAAAAGTTTTGGTCCCACCCGGGAATCGAATCCGAGACCTCAGCACAGCATTAACTGTACCGCCGAGGTAGTCAAAGCAGTACCTACATATACGCAGTTTTGGATTGAGTCCCTGTTTTTAAATAATCATAAACATAATCAGAACTAGTCATCATAACAGAGACAGCAGTCTCGACTGTTTGCTTTTAGGAAAAAAAACACAGACAAAAACTAAACGTAGTATACTTTTTTTTTATTCCATGTATAAAACTCGTATAATCAAATCGCTTTTGATTTAATCTGTGCAATTAATTTTGTCTCTTGTAAAATGATAATAAGTGTTTGCGTTGTCCGTGTGGTGACGGATTAAGAATACAGAGTGTCACCACCGCTATTCATCCCGTGGGTGTCGTAAGAGCCGACTAAGGGAAAAAACTAAGCAGGACAATGACCGCAATGTCAGAGGTCATGTGTTCGAACCCCATCCAGTGTAAATAAAATAATCAATTGCATTTGTTTTGTGCCCGGGTATATCTTATCTCTAAATATGTACGTAGTTAGAAGTATATAAGTACGTTTATCAGCAGTCTGGTTACTATAGTACAGACTCTGCTTAGTTTGGGATCAAACGACGACTGTGTGTGAGGTTAGGTTAGGTTTCATTAGAGTATCTTAATAACAGCTGTTCCCGGATCCCTCCTATTACAGGCGCAGAGTGGCACACCGTGTGGTTTTAGTCGGTCCGAGTCCGACACACCACCCCGCCGCAAACACCGGTGGGGTGACGGCCAGAGGGATTTCCACACGTAAAAAAAAATGGCGCCTGAGACAGGTGACACCACATAACAACAACACACAAAACCTGAATGTTATGTATTTTAAATTCGATTTATTTATCTTTTGAGTATCTTTAACGATACAGCTGACCTTTGTTATTGCCTTACCTCACATAAAGTATGTAGGTACTTATTCAATATATAGAGGATTCATTGTTTTTGTATAGTCTGTGTTTTAAAAATATAAGCGATTATCTATGAGTTCATCTAGTCTCGACTTGCTAACTGCTAACGTTTTAATTGATATAAATATATTATTTTACATGAGAGCTATGTTTCGGGACACATGGGCCGACTCTACGTGTCACCACGGCCTCACAGAAAAACACGAATAAATAATTCTTTTATCACTTTTCACCGAGTGACAGGTGTTAATAAAACCCCAAATCATCCACCCCCAAATGTGGTAGGGAAGGCATTCAAAACCTGGCAAAGCAGCTGTGTCTGCGATGATTGTTACCTGATATCGAGTGACCCATCTGCACCATGCACATGAATTACTTTCACACTACACTTTTACATACATTCAGGTTAGGAGGCGATAAGTAATAGCCATTCGCCCCTTTGTCACTTGAATTAGGGGCGAGGGGGCGCTAGGCATTTTAGGAACCCATGAAATTATGTTTATATTTCCTCAGTAAAATAACTTTATAATATATTACTAAACACGTACAAAGCCTATGTCGATATTGTAAGTGTTTTCCTATACGGTCAGAATTTTTATTGCTTGTAACATTTTAATGCTGTCTGTTGGGAATAGACAAGGTCTTTTATGAAAAATTCTAAATAAATATTTTATGTGAAGTGATCTTTGTTGCTTAGAAATAATTATGTGTTTTTTATGTATAAGAGAGGCGCGACTTTGTCACGTTACTGTTCTCACCACGCACCCAAGGATCGAGGCTTAGGGTATCATTAAAAATTACGGCATTAATATATTGACATGCTGAAGGTTTACTGTATTTCCAACTCCTCCAATTTTCTTCTGATTAATTTCGCTGCGGGTTCCAAGACAGTTTAATTTCTTCCTGGGATTGCCCGAGTGTCTTAACTCGGTGTGTTTGTGGGTCACTGCTGTGGATCCTGCTGTACAGGAGTTACAGTGGTGGGCGTGTGGGTGGGATTAGTCTTAATGCTGAAGGCCAATTCTCGTAATAAAAGTTCGGTCACAATTCAGTTCCGATCAACCTTCGATCTCAGAACTGTCATAAAAAGGTATTTTCGTAGTAAAATTGTAAAGTATTTCTAAGACTAGCAGACAACCGGTTCAATTTCACATTTCGGTCACAATACGATATAATCATATTACAGTCAAAGTTGGATGTTTAATACTTTACTAAGAAAATACCTTTTATGACAGTTGTGAGATCAAAAGTTGATCGGAACTAAATGGAGACCGAACTTTTATTACGAGAATTGGCCTTCTGGCCTAGTGGTTAGAGGCCTGCTAAGCTAGAGGTCGCGAGTTCAATTCCCTCCCAGATTAAATAATTGTGTAGGGAGCACCATAATTTATTCTGTTATTATGAGCGAAGCTTATATTCGATTTTGGACACTTCTACAATCCCACAATTGTTCTGTTACTTTTGTAACAGTACAGTTTTAGTTAGTATAAAATAAATAAAATAATTAATTCACTCGAACCCATTATAGGAAAACATGTTTTAAATGTCAACACGAGATAAAATACTTGTAAATGAATGCTGGATATGATAATTAAATACATAAATGCGTGTACATAAAGTTATATATAAATCCTGATGCATTAAAAACCAGTTCAGAGCAAATATGGTGAATTCTTCAGTTGTAAGGAAGCTTTTGATCGCTATGACTCAATCTCCCATCTAATAAACCTTTTATTCCGTACTAGCTTTTGCCCGCGGCGCCACCCGCTTGTATATCGGTTATAGCGGTAAAACGTCTATGTCCTTTCCCAAGAATCAAAGTATCTCCATACCAAATTTCATCTAAATCGGTTTAGCGGTTATTGATTCCTCATACAAACTTCCAATCCCCTTTTCACCCCCTTAAAGGGTGATTTCTTGGATAACAACTATCCTATGTCCTTTCCCGGGACTCAAACTATCTCTATACCAAATTTCAACTAAATCGGTTCAGCGGTTTAAGCGTAAAGAGGTAACAGACAAACAGACAGACAGACATAATTTCACATTTATAATATTATTAGTCATTAGTATGGATGCTAATTACTATTGAGTATGACTTTTGCGTTGTTTTTCTTGTTCGTAATCAGGGTTTTTTTTTGTTATAGTTTAGTTTACTATCTTATTCTTATTATTTTCACTAAAACAATAAAAATATACATAAATTAGAGAACCAGAAACTATATAATCTATCAAACCAGTGCCGAATGTCTTATGAATATAAACATTTTTAAACATCTCCAAATAATAAAGCCATGTCACATCTCAAATCAGGATTTGGTAAAAAAACCAAGTGAAATATGCGGAATGAGTGGAAGGTCCATTAACCATATATAGAGACACTGAATATTGTAGAGCCAGATGTGAAAAGATATAAACCGAATGTTTTGCATAAAATTAACGAGTTTGATAAATCAACAAATGTTAAAAAGTATATTCATTGTGTTGAGCACGTAAGAAATTAATTATTCATGTCTTAGATACTGAATCATCGGAGTCCAGTTTTGAGACCAAAGACTCCTTTTATTAGATACTTGCCTACCAAGGCGATCGAGTGCCGCTAAACGCGCAGTATTATCTATTATTGGCGTTTGTGTACAAACCGGTATTAGCTATTATTGGCACATCATCAAACAAATACAAATAAACATACAAAAACTATTGCAGGCTGTTGATGTAATGAACATCAACAGCCTGTAATAGTCCCTTGCTGGACATAGGCCTTAGAAAGGAGATTTTGACCACGCTGGCCAGACGGGTTGTTCTAGGGTTTGTTTCAAGTTTTCCTTCTCTTTGCAGTGCTGTTATCCTGCGTAGTTTGCTCCCTTAGTCGGCTCTCACGACACCCATGGTCTTCTGTAATAGTAAATTACTTATCATCAACACATGGCACACCGTGTGGTTTTAGTCGGTCAGATTCCGACACACCACCCCGCCGCAAACCCCGGTGGGGTGACGGCCCAAGGGTGTTTCACACGTAAAAAAAAAAGGGTTGGTTTCAAGTTTTCCATCTCTTTGTTGGCAATCTCATTATTGGCAATATTTACAAGAATATATTGTATGTATGCTATTGGTGTTCCAAATAAATAAACAAACTTGGTTTATGATGCGGTGCAGCTCTTGTCCTGTCTCGTTTTTTCAAAAGATTCTTTAAAGATAGTTAATTTAACAAGTACCATGTATGTATTTAAATTTCAACTTGTTAAGTTTGTGGTCTCCTCTGAGTGATATGATCAGCACGTAAAGTCCTCTTAGCTGCGTTTCCGTATATTATTGTTATTTTTTGTATGTGTATACTTCTGGTTTGTACAGATTTTGTTAGTTTCGTTTCATAATAATGGTTTATGGTCGCTTTGCGTGGCGCTGACGGTCTCGTCGCTAAGTGGTAACCGATTAGAGTAACACATTGCAAAATTAAGCAATCCTAGCCAGGTTCATCTATGGATAGGTGACAATTCTTGACACATTGAAACCCCTCCATGCCTCCGAGAGCACGTTAAGCGGTCCCAGTAGCTCTACGAACATCTGTAGGGATAGTTGGAGCCCTAAACAGTTAAACGACAGTCTTTTTACAGAACTTCGATATCGCATAGGTACTTGGGTTGTAAAGGTCTGATGGCAGTCGCTAAAAGATCGAAGTTGAGCCGTATCGTAGTAGACCTAAGGCCGACCCCAACCCAGTTTGGAAAACAGCTTTATAGGAAGAGGAATAAGGTTGCTTTGTGTATGTACACAACGTATATACGACATTTATTATTCTTTCATGCGGAGGGATAAGGAAAATGTGGCGAAGAAAGTTTTAGCTATGGTAGTCGAAGGGTACAAGAGAAGAGACAGACCGAAGAAAAGGTGGATGGACTGCGTGAGGGAGGATATGGCTAGGAAGGGAGTAAACAGTGAGATGACGCATGACAGAGTAGAATGCAAAAATCATACATACTGCGCCGACCCCAAATAAAATTGGGAAAAGGGTAGGCAGATGATGATTATTTGTTTTGTTCAGCGTGTACGTGTAACTTTTACAGCTTTATGTAGCCGTTTTTACAAATTTTTCAACTATCCCTCCTAAAATCCCTCTTAATATACAAATGCGAAAGTAACTCTCTCTGTCTACTTTCACGGCTAAACCGTTGAACTGATTTTAATAAAATTTGGCTTGAAGAAAGCTACTTTTATGCGATAACCTTTTTTTTTCCTTGAGGTAATCCCCTAAGATACCACCCACCAGTAGGGTGGCTATGTCAGACTGTTTTACTGACATCGTGCGGGCGGAGGCTAAGCGGGAGGCAATGCCAGTCCATACTTAATATTATAAATACGAAAGTGTGTCTGTCTGTAACCTCTTAACGTTTATACCGCTAAACCAAATTAGATTAAATTTAGTATAAAAATAGTTTGAGTCGCGGGAAAGGATATAGGATAGTTTTTATCCCAGAAATCATCCTTCAAGGGGATGAAAATTGGAATGAAAATTTGTATGGTGAATCTATAACAGCTATACCGATTTGGATGAAATTTGGATTGTAGATAGAATGATTATTGAGGAAGGACATAGGCAGTTGTAGCAAATATTGTTTAAAAATTATAGCTTTTTGCACTTCTACTGCATATAAACATTAAGTATTCCAAATATAAAAAGCTTTCGTGCGCCATATTTATTTAAAGAAGGGTCAGAAAGAATTTTCTACACGTAATAATTTACATTGCGAAGACTACGCAATTTTCTCCCAACGGCAACTAAAATTGCGCTTGCGCAATCCCTACTCCTTCCTATACTCGACTATGCTGATGTCAGTTATCTCGATATCACGGAGGAGCAACTCGATAAACTTGAGCGCCTTCAAAACTTTTTTATAACATTTATATTTGGATCGCGCAAATATGACCATGTATCTGAATATCGTAATCAGTTTAAGTGACTCCCAATTCGCCTTCGACGGAATGCTCATATTCTTTCCTTACTTTATAGTACTCTATTTCATCCGTTTACTCCAACTTATTTAAAGGAACGCTTTGCTTTCCTCGGTGACACACATTCAAGGTCCCTGAGGTCATCTGAATCTCTGGAACTGGCAGTACCATCACACTGTACCACGTTTTACGATAAGTCGTTTACTTTACAGGCTGTCCGACTATGGAATGCTTTGCCAATGCCTATAAAACGTGCAAAAAATTTACCTACCTTTAAAAAAATGGTCAAAGAACATTACCTGTCATTTTAATTTATTATTTATATAACATATCCTATCTGCTGTATTCCTCTGCTGTTTATGTATTTGTGTATGTATTAACTTGTATTTATATAAGTAGGTATTGCTAGGACTGACTGTTGTATATAATTAACACTACTTTGTTTTGTAATTGTCAAAGGAATGCTGTTGTGCTGTATAAATATTTTTCTTTTTACACGCTTTATATTATCTTCACTTGTATGTTTGTATGTTTGTTACCGACTCCTTTGGGCGTGATTTTGACTGACTTTAAACGGTCAGAATTCGTTCAAACTTTGTAGATATATCGAGGACCGATGACAATACAAACCACTAATAGAATAATAAACCACTATAGAAAACCAAACTAAATAATAGAAAATAAATTTGAAAAAAGCGTGGGGTGCTTTTAACTATTGACAACAGGCACCCAATGCTTTTTTCAAATTTATTTTCTATTTTTTAGTTTTCTAAGACTATTTTTTTTTATATTTTGTTTTTAGTTTCCTTTACACTTTTTTCTCACCAAATCTGCCCATGAAATTACCTATTTACAGTCTATTTGTCCAGCCAAAGGTTGCCTATAAGATATTGCTTTTTAGCGATAAGGCCGCCATTTGTACATGGACATTAACTTGGAATACTATTGTATGTATAATATCCTGAATTGGTGTACAATAAAGATTATTCTATTCTATTCTATTTTACATTTATATTATTGGTTTTATTATATCATTTAGAAACTAATATTATGAAAGAATATTTTGTAAATGCATGGAATAAAAGACTTTTTTAATTATTTTATTCCGAATTCTCATATCATTAATCTTTCCATCTCAATAAACACATAGTTCAAATAAAAATAAAATAGTAATATAACTCATTAGTATTACAATCGCGTGTCACAAACGTTGCAATAAGTAAAGTAAAGAACACAAAACGTGTAGTTCCACAAGTTAGTTAGTTGCATGTTAATTAAATGTATTAGGTAATACAGACTAGGGATGTTACAGAGATGTGTTTATCGGAATCGGAATCGGAACCGGTATAAGGCTACAAAAGACTTTTATTTTTAATTTTTAAAATTATACCCAATATTATAAAACGATTACTGAATTGTGTAACAAAAAGCCTAAAAAAGACGCATTAATTAAATATTTTTTATAAATTCCTCTTTCAGATATATGTGTATTTAGGTCTCATCAAACGGATTTGGTTAAAGACAGTTTTTTTTCGGTTTCGTTTCTTTTTTTAAAGTGATCCAGATTCACTTAAATCGATAATACTCTTTATAAATGTAAAACACTCACAAACTTTACACTTATATTCATTACTAGTTTTTGACTTCATTATCATTAAAATAATTCTTATTTAAAAGTAAGCTAATACAAATTAGGTTTAGTAAAGGAACAAAGAACTAAACAAGACAGGCGAGATAGGTTTACGATCTCACACTCTGAGGGCTAAGTGCGAGTTTATTTCACATCAACTCGCTCATCACGGTGACCGCGTTTTTCGGCGTGGCGATTGGCTCACACTGAAATCTCCACCAATCGCAACGCTAAACGCGCTCGCTGTCGAGACCAAGTAGCTGTGAATTGAACTAACACTTGGGCCTCTATTCGAATAACAGCTTCCACTCGAGTGTGACCAGTGGGACACATCTTAACTCATAAGCCGCTATATTTCGTCCTTCGTTATAGATTCCGATTTAAATTCATTGGAACCGAAATCGGAGTTGGAGGTGGAACATAAATCGGAATTTCCGACCTTTCGGCACCGAAGTCGAAGATACGTACCACCTCTAGTACAGACTTGGATTCCCACCGTACTTAAAATATATTTATCGTTACATTACTACTACAGAACATTAAAAGTCCTGACATGTTCTACACAAAAACTAACTGATATCAACAAGTAATCTATACTTATAAATATCTTTGTGTACCGGTCTACAGTCACAAGGTTATACTTAAGAGCAAGTTGCTGATTTACTATCCTGGTCACTTGGTTATGTCTATGAAAGTACTCGTGTTGGCAAGACGAGAACAACCAGAAATTATATGTCTGAGGCTTTCACCTGGACAATTACATGCCCGACAAATGTCTATTGTGCTGTCCTTCAGGATATACTTACGAATCTACAGTGGGAGAGTTATCATCATCATCATCATCAGCCTATCCTAGTCCACTGCTGGACATAGGCCTCTCCCATTGCACGCCACTTCTATCGATTTTGGTATTCTTTTTTTTTTTGCAGACGCAACGAAGGGAGAGTTATGCTTCGGCATAAATAGGCCAGGTCGATTGGAGTGAAACCACGATCATAGAATACCAGTGTTACAGTTTCCTGTGAGGCTAGACTCCGGTCGGTGACCTTTTTCGCAAAAAATAATTATTATCTGTAGAATTGCACAACCAACCAATTTTCGTACTGTGGAAGACACCATACGCAAAAGATCGGTGATTTTCCGATGCCCTCAAAAATAATGTATGTTACTATAATACAACAAATCAAATTCACATTAAACAGCTCGAAAATGACACTGATTAAGTGACGTGGTGGGTTTAATAAAACAGGGTTAATTAAGCTAACACTGACACGGACGACACACAGAACACCTAGACATGAAACAACAATACACAGAACACCTAGACATGAAACAACAATGTGTTAATCACACAAAGTGTTGTCCCGTGTGGGGATCGAACCCACAACACTCACCGGAGTAGGAAGTGGCGAGGTGTCCGCTTATCGCGGGTTAGTGCACTAACCACTATTCTGAATACTAAGCTAGCGGTCGTAGATTTCATTGCCATCTAGGTATGGACACGGTATTTAATCAAACGGTATCGATATTGTACTCATTAGTGGTATCGCAAAAAATCATCTTTTTTTTTAAAGACAACTCCCTCACTAGGAATATAACCTGTGGCGCGGGGGACTTTACAAACATACATGAAACGGACACAAAGAACACCCAGACTCAGAACAACAATTTGTGGATCACAGAAAGTGTCGTCCCATGTGGGGATCGGACCCACAACACTCAGCGTAGTAGTGAGCGGCGTGGTGACCTAAACGTATATTCTTAGTGCGGGTGTTGCCTTTTTTAACAATAAAAACCTACAATCTACATAGTATTATAGATAAATTACAACCTGACAGAACAAATGGTAACGTCCATCACACAATTGTTTGTAATGGATGGGAATCGAACCCACGACCTCTGGCTCAGCAGACAGAATCACTAGCCACTCTAAAAACGGCCTAATCATTATCAATGAAATCCTTATCTGCACGTTTAAGGAAATAATAATACAAAAACAAAAAATACTACACATATTTGAATAAGGAATCACTTATATAGACCTGCGCTCGCGCATTTTTATGACATAACAACAACGTGAGTGGAATTCACTATGTCTATTGTCTCTGGTCTTATAACGGTATTTTTATTGTAGCCATTGTTTTTATATTGATAATGATAGCTTAGGTAAAATATTAGATAGGTATTTACATATATACACAATGGTCTTTTACCCCTGACGGGTTGACAGAAGCGTATTAATACGATTTGCCTACTATATCCACATCAACAGCCTTTAGTAAACCACTGCTGGACATAGGCCTCTCCTTAGAAAGGAGGTTTTGGCCTACTATACCACGCTGGCCAGACGGGTTGGTATAAAGTTTTGTTTACGTCAAGTTTTCCTTCTCTTTGCAGTGCGGCTGACCTGCGTAGTTTGCTCCTTTAGTTGCTACTTACGACACCCACGAGGTACATAGGGGTGGTGACCTTCTGTATTCTTAATCCGTCACCACACAGACAGGTGCTAGACCGATCATCATGAAATTTTTGCATGAGTATGTTCAATAACAAAAATCGTTTTAAATTGCAGTGGCATTATTGTTACAGTGTCATTACCTTCTTACGAATACAAAAATAATCCTTGCTGGCCTTAAACACTTTAAATTCCTCACATTCAAGAATATCCACTTCGTTTAAAGTTAATATCCCTGTTCTAATTGACATCCAAGCTCAGGACAGATATACTTATTATACGAAAAGAGAAATCTTAGGCCAGGCAGTGGACTTCCAGGGGGGGAAAGTCCAGGCAGTGGACTAGTAAAGCCTGTTGATGTGATGATGTTTCAAAATACATTCATAATATATGTAAATTACACCCAGACACAACAAAATAAACGTGTTCATTACACAATTATTTTTGGGTGGAAATCGAACCAATGACCTCTGTTTCAACGGTCGGTCACTAACCACTGGGACAGTCCAAAATCAATACACGTTTATTAGTTTCATATGCGCTGCCGTATACATTTGGTCATCATGAAATGTTGCATACACAGGAGTAAAAGGCAGAAGAAATATAAAGCGAGAAACAATACTTAAAGCTTGTGTTATAAGCTTTTTTTCATTCTATAGATAGATAACTCTTTATTGTAAAGCAAAACTTCTTAAAAATACAGTTTGTATATATTGGTGTGAGTCTTATAATCTAATTTCGTTCTTTATCCGTGTGGTGTGGATTAAGAATACAGAGTGTCACCACCCCTATTCATCCCGTGGGTGTCGTAAGAGCCGACTAAGGGAAAAACTACGCAGAACAACAGCACTGCAGAGAGAAGGAAAACTTGACACAAACCCTATACCAACCCGTCTGGCCGCCGTGGTATAGTAGGCCAAAACCTCCTTTATAAGGAGAGGCTTATGTCCAGCAGTGGACTAGTATAGGCTGTTGATGATGGTGATGATTATAATCTAAAGTTATATAATTGAAACATAGAAAGTAAAATGTTAAAAGTTGTACAATTGGCGGCCTCTTCCAAGCAACTACTGGTGGGTAAAGGAGAATAAGAATGCGATGGAAATAGGATGAATAATCCATTTTTATAATATTTTACATGTTGCCAACAGTAATATTATGTCATAAGTGTTTTTTTGACATGAAGTTCTGGCAACATTTCAATAATGTACAATAAATCTGTGCAGAATTTAAATCGTAAAACGTTTTTTTTTTGTAGTTTTCAAAGCTCCTTAGTTATTTTTTAGAATCGTAACATTGGCAGGATGTATCTTTGCCCAATTCAAGGCCGTTGTGAGATATCTTGGGGGAGGCCTATGTCCAGCATTGGACGTCTTTCGATGATGCTACTTTACATGGTATAAAAGAGTGGAGAGCCATGCTTCGGCACGAATGGGCCAGCTCAACCGGAGTGATACCTGGGCCTCACAGAAAACCGGTGTTAAGCAATTCTTTCGTTGCCTTTCACTGAGTGAGTGAGGTTACCGGAGCCCAATTTCCCCCTCCTGCTGACTGCTGCGGGGGGACTCTAAGGGCAGCAACGCACTTGTGACTTTTGAGTTGCAGGTGTCCATGGACGGAAGTTGTTGATTACAATCAGGTGACCCGTCTGCTCGTTTGCCCCCTTATACCATAAAAAAAAAAAATTCGCTTATTGCGTCTGTCTTCGTCCACCAATTCTTCCTAAACCACGCAACGGAATTCGATGCGGCTTTCACCATGAGATAGATAGTTTTTCATAACATTTCTCTATCTATATGAGTAGGAAGAAAGAAGAATACAGCCAAATTGATAACGTCGTCTTTTTGAAGTCGGTTAAAAAATGTTGAACTCGAGTAGTGTGAGCCATAAAATGCAACAAAGAATTTGTTATATGCTTATGTCTGTTAGGTTATTGTTAGTTTACTTAGAATTATTGTATATATTTTTTAATCGGATAAGCGGCTCGAGGCTAAGTGGTTAATACATTCCAAAGTAAAGCAACCATACCCAGGTCAGTCTATGGATGGGTGACCATTCTTAACACATTGAGGTCCCTCCTTGCCTCGGAGAGCAAGTTTCAAGCCGTCGTTTCCGGTTGTCATACGAATATCTGTGGCAATGGTTACGTTTAGTTGGAGCCCTAAAAAGTCCAACAACAGTGTTTCTTCTTCTTCAAATATAGCTCACGTAGGACCCGTAATATTTTGTAGCCGTGTTGCTTCCCTGTTCAAAAGGGTGTATGCCTATTTTACTTTATTTTGTCTCCCGCTTTGCTAAGGAGGGAAGTGGATTTACTCTATTTCCAACTCCTCCAATTTTCTTCTGATTAATTTCGTTGCGGGTTCCAACTTGTTCCAAGACAGTTTAATTTCTTCCTGGGACTTCCCGAGTGTCATAACTCGGTGTGTTCGTGGGTCACTGCTGTGGATCCTGGTGTACAGGAGTTACAGCAGTGGGCGTGTGGGTGGGATTAGTCCCAATAAAAAAAAACAGTCTTTCTACAGAACTTCGATATCGCCTAGTACTTAAGGGTATTGAAATCGAAGTTCAGCCGTATTGTAGTAAACTTACAGCCGACTCCAACCTAGTTTGGGAAAAATGCTCAGAGGAAGATATTTTTAATCTGATCAGACAGATGGATAACAATAATAATAATATAATAACCAATAGCAACCATAATAATCTTGAGTAGGCAATTATAATAATGTAATAACTTCTCGGTTATTTACCCGATAATTGTTCCTCCAAGCCCTGATAAATTGCAGGCATCTTTTAGTGTTGTATGATTGTATCGAAGATAATTGTATCAATCAAGCAACAATTGCAATTATAGACACTTTATTTAATAGTATAAAAATATGTAAATATAATAATACATTTGCACAACTCACAAACATACATGAAACGGACACAAAGAACACCCAGACTCAGAACAACAATTTATGGATCACACGAAGTGTTGTCCTTTGCCCTGTTTCTGGCAAGAACCTGTGCTTTGATCTGAAACTAAAGCATTTAATACCTTTCGTTTTTTATGGTATAGGTGGGGAAGATAGAATCACCTGATGGCAAGTGAATACCACCACGCATGGACACACACTTTTTTTTTTAAAGACAATTCCCGCATTAGGAATATATCCTGTGTCGGGGTAGACTTTACAAACATACATGAAACGGACACAAAGAACACCCAGACTCAGAACAACAATTTATGGATCACACGAAGTGTCGTCCTGTGTGGGGTTTGGCACAACACTCGGCGCAGTAGGAAGCGGCGTGGTGACCGCTTAAACCACTACGCCATTCGTGCAGTCAAATATAATTCCACAATCTAATGAGTGTTTTAAAAGGTTCCCTTTAAATCTTCCTATTATTAAATAAGGAGATACCCTTAAGTTGAGTTTAATGCAATCGAAATTGCGGGGTGTAAAAACTAGTGTACGCTTTAACAATAGACTGTGTGTTTTTATCAAGATATCAAATCGCGAATGTAGAATTACAGTTAGGTATATTTATTATGAATATGTTTTATTGTTATAAATAATTGCAGTGCAATGATACTGTGATTGGACTGAGTCATTAATGTCTTCGTATATGAAATATCCAACTATTTATTTGATTTTAAGTATGTTCAATTTTATATTCCGTCTGAGATTTAAAAGTTCTCGTATTTGTCCTTTTTAAAATGTATTTTTTTCTAGCTATACACAACCACGGTTCGCTGTGGCTTATTGTGATTGCATAAAATAGATAAAACTATCTTGGAAACGTGTTGAATATCGTGTCATAATGTTAGCTCAATCGGTGCAGAAATTTTCGAGTTTTTGAAGCGAACACAAACATTTTTTTTTGTTGACGTGGTCGAAAATCCCTTCGGATCTCCGGATCCTTGGGTATGTAGACACATGGATGGAAGCATACTTAACATTTTTATATGAATGAATTACCAACTAGCTTGCCCGACAGACTTCGTTCTGTCAATAGTTAATGGCCAATAGCAACAATGTGACGTGTGGTGACGGATTAAGAATACAGAGTGTCACCACCCCTATTCATCCCGTGGGTGTCGTAAGAGCCGACTAAGGGAAAAAACTAAGCAGGACAACAGCACTGCAGAGAGAAGGAAAACTTGACACAAACCCTTTACCAACCCGTCTGGCCAGCGTGGTATAGTAGGCCAAAACCTCCTTTCTCAGGAGAGGCTTATGTCCAGCAGTGGACTATTAAAGGCTGTTGATGATGAATAGCAACAATAAATGAAAAAAATGTAGTTCAGAGTGATCAGTTTTCTTCCAACTTTATTTTAAGCACGCGTAGATTAATATCCATACTGCTCAATTAACTTGAAGGCGATATCTAGGCTTGATACCAAATCGGGGACCTAACATGGTCCAGGTCCTCCCAGAGTACCTGAGGCCGGCTGTCGGGATGTTTTTTTGTGGAATCACCACATACCCCTGGCTCCTTAGTCCCCGAGGAGCAGGAGATCCGAAGGGATTTTCCATCCCGTCAAAAAAAAAGGCTTGATACCAAAGATAATCCTAACGCGATTTTGTTTTTATTATGATTGACCTTAAATGTTTGACAGCTAGGCATAGATGTTCTAATTTTTTGTATCTTCCTTGCGATTATTACTTTTTTCTCACCATAAGAACCTTCCTTATGCCTAAACGAAAATATGTAAAAAGAATTGGCCGAATCGGTCAAGCTGGTCTCGAGTTTTGCGTTTAGTAACACACACATTTGGCAATTCTTTTTTATTTTACCAGCGACCGGTTTGCCTAACTTTTTAATGCAAAAAAGATAAAATGGATAAATATAAATATCATTAGTTTGTTTACAGTGACCCTGACTGCTAAGCCAAAGGTCGTGAATTCGATTGCCATTCAGGACAAATTATTGTGTGAGGAGCAGGAATTATTTGTTCTGTGCCTAAGTGTAATTATCACTCACCTGGTTCCCCGGCTATTAGTACCCGAGACGGCGTGCGGTTTTAGTCGGTTCGTGTCCGACATGCCACCAATGGGTGGTATCCGAGAGGATTTCCGCACGGCAAAAAAAAAAAAAAGTATTTGAAAATTTATATAAGTATGTTTTTTAGCAGTCTGGTTACCATAGTATGAGTTTTGCCTATTTTGGACTCAGTCGGCCATGGGTGAGGGAATAAAATAGGTTATTGAAAAGAGAGAATTGAGCACCAACTTTTGCTCTGTTTGGGTGTAATTTATCTGTTATATATATCACATCACATCAACAGCCTTTAATAGTCCACGGCTGGACATAAGCCTCTCCTCAGAAAGGAGGTTTTGGCCTACTATACCACGTTTTCCAGACGGGTTGGTATAGGGATGTCCTAATAACAGCAGTTCCCGGATCCCTCCAATTACAGGCGCAGAGTGGCACACCGTGTGGTTTTAGTCGGTCCGATTCCGACACACCACCCCGCCGTAAACCCCGGTGGGGTGACGGCTCGAGGGGATGTCCACACGTAAAAAAAAAAAAACTGTATCAAGTTTGATTTTAAGTATGTTCATTTTTATATTCTTGCTGGACTTAAAATTTCCGTTTGTTATATGTATGTATTTAGTATATTCTGCCTAGATTGGGATAGACGGCTTTGGCAGAAGTATCAAGTTATGATTATTAGCCATTAGGCATAAAAATACCTACATTCTTTAACACTTACGTAGTCTCTCGAACACCAGTTAAACTAGTTATCAATTTTAGGACCGGATTAGCGAGATCTCGAATACCAGAAAAGAAACCGGGAAACTACGAGCGTGAATCGCGCACCGAGGGTTCCGTACAAACTTATATGTACGTTGTTTGTTTGCCCTTTCTTCTCATAAGGCCCAACCTCTTGGAAACTGGCGGTTGTGGATCGGCACAGGCATATCATAGATTTTCAAAACGTATATATTTATTTATTTTGCTAAATATTTGACAAACAGAGAGTTGCTGTCATGTGTGTTGATCTATGACTTTAGAGTCTACATAAGAGACGATTTCAAACAACCTTTAATTTATTTTATGAAGTAAAGATATTTTGGGTTTATTTTAAAATTTGTCAATCTCAGGCATCACTTCTCATGTTTTTTTTTCCCTTTTTAGGGTTCCGTACCTCAAAAGGTAAAAAGGAACCCTTATAAGATCACTTTCTTTTCCGTCTGTCCGTGTGTTACCACCGATTTTCTCAGGAACGGGTAGTTCTAGCAAGTTGAAATTTATACCAAATACTGAGGTCTATGGTCCCTATTAGGTGTATAAAAATCAAGGTCCTGAGTCAACACGTTAAAAAGATATGGGCAAATATAGATTGCCGCGAAAACTTGTAAGTACAAAAATTTACCTTAATTTTCAACTTTTTTTTTCCAGAATTTTCTCTTTACTTGTGCTGTAAAATCTTGCTTTTAACCAAAATTGACAATTCTAAGTCAACCGGAAGTACCCTATAGGTTTTGGGTCTAAAACATATATGGTAGTTCCCGTTGACCTAGAATCACGAAATTTGGCAAAACGAAACGTCTTACAGCACAAATAAAGGAATCCATCCAAAAAATAATAAAAAATGAAAATTAAGAAAAATTTTGGTACTTACAAATTACGACCTACGTAAAATTTGGGTAGATACGGAACCCTCGGCGCACGAGTTCCACTCGTACCTGACCGGTTTTTTTCTAGTGACAAACTCAACTCAGCCGTTCTAATAAGTTGACCTATATATAGTGGCTAGCTGTTCTCGTTTTCATATCATCCCTTGCATCCTCCACTTCGCAGAAGTGTTCTCAGTGCAAAACCAATGGCATCTCAATAGCTTGTTAACGAAATGACAGTGGCTTGTATAAATAAATAAGCTACCACAGCCACAGTCGTACGTTAACATAAAATAGCAGAATTAAGGCCCTGGTCGATATACACACTGATTCACTTGACAAACTCCGCAGTAGCATACAAAATACTTCATTAAATGTACATTATTTGATATCTATCTGTATAATTTAGGATAAGCATACAATAATTATTGTTTCTAAAAAAAACCTCCTTTCTAAGGAGAGGCCTATGTCCAGCAGTGGACTGTTAAAGGCTGTTGATGAATTATTGTTTATAGTGCATAGGGTGCTTACCTATAAGCAATTATAACACTATTTTCACACTATATTATATTCGACTGCACGGATGGCGTAGTGGTTTAAGCGGTCGCCACGCCGCTTCCTACTATGCCGAGTGTTGTGGGTTCAAACCCCACATGGGACGACACTTTGTGTGATCCACAAATTGTTGTTCTGAGTCTGGGTGTTCTTTGTGTCCGTTTCATGTATGTTTGTAAAGTCCCCCGCGACACAGGATATTTTACAAAAGCGGGAGTTGTCTTCTTAAAAAAAAAAACAAAACAAATAAAACTATGCTTTGTTTTGTTTTTTTTTTAAATGACAACTGCCACATTAGGAATAAATAAATCCTGTGTTGCGGGGGACTTTAAACATACATGAAACGAACACAAAGAGCACCGAAACTCAGAACAACAATTTGTGGATCACACAAAGTGTAGTCCCATGGAGGGATCGGACCCACAACACTTAGCGTATTAGTAAGCGGCGTGGCGACCGCTTAAACCACTACGCCATCCGTTCAGTGCCACCTTCATATTAACTGCAAAATGAATTTTAACTGATTAACAGTGTTTACAATTGTTGGTGAGACAATAATTAAATGAACATCTGCAACTCAAAGGACACAATTGCATCATAATCCGCTGCGTGGTTTCATCATCATCATCAACAGCCTTTAACAATCCACTGAATATTATGAACCCTAGGAAGTATATACTATCAAAGCTTAATATTTTTACTTCTAATATCTTTTAAATATAAAAAAAAAACTTTGTGCAATTATAACTACGGAAATGACGAACCCGGAACACCGCGACCACGCACTTATCACAGTTCAAATAAGAGATTATTAATTTTGTACACTTTAATTGAATACGCGGTTTCGATCGCTTAATGTTTTTCATCTCTCAGGAGCCGTACATTTTTTTTATATTTTTTTATATCCTTGTCTTGTTTTTAAATCATCATTATTAATAAATCCTTGTGACTTCATAAAGGAATTTGTTATTAATTATGAAGCAACAAATTATTATTTTTTGTAGAAAAGTGAAACTCGTTTAAAAGTCTATCTAATACCTTTAAACGAGCTATTCTTGTATGTTATTTTTTATTAATTTATTTTTTAGTTTACCAGTAATGATTACACAAAAACATTCGAACATAGTATTAACTTTAATCTAAGAGCACAAATTATGTAGGTAAACACTACATGCCCATAATTTTTTTTTTTTTTTTTTGACAACGCCCGCATTAGGAATAAATCCTGTGTCGCGGGGGACTTTACAAACATACATGAAACGGACACAAAGAACACCCAGACTTAGAACAACAATTTGTGGATCACACAAAGTGTCGTCCCATGTGGGGTTTGAACCCACAACACTCGGCGCAGTAGGAAGCGGCGTGGCGACCGCTGAAACCACTACGCCATCCGTGCAGTCATCTAATATGGTCTAGAAAATGACGTGATGAATGAATTAGTCCACGTTCAGCCCACACAATCTCTACACCCGTCCACGTTCAACCCCTAAATGTTGTCCATATTTAACACCCAGGGGTAGAACATGGCGGGGTGGCGGCGAGCGCGCTGCAAAGCGCGCTCGCTTCCAGGGAGCACAGGGTACATGGGATTCCCACACGGAGGGGGGTCGTCTACTCGTCTGTAGATGACCCGAGGTATGTCGGGGCACCAGGGACTTCCTTTCTAGGGTATACCTGGTTCCCCGGCTACTAGTACCCGGCGACGGCGTGCGGTTTTAGTCGGTTCGAGTCCGACATGCCACCGACGGGTGGTATCCGAGGGGATTTCCGCACGGAAAAAAAAAAAAAAAAAAAAGGGGGTAGAACATGGATTTCAATACATTGGTATCTAAAAATGAAAGTAAAGTAATGACATATTAACAGAGGTTGTCAAAAAAAGCGACGAAACACTAATATTATAGACTAGCTGAGACCAGCGGTGTTACCCGCGTTTGTTGTTATAACCGCGGGCAACGCCGCGGGGCGAAGCTAGTCTAAAAAAAGTAGCCTAAGTTACTCCTTATGTCATCAGCTATCTGCCAGTGAAAGTCCCGTCGAAATTGGTCCAGCCGTTCCAGAGATTACCCGGAACAAACAGACAGACAGACAAATATTGTAAAAAATGTTATTTTGCCATATGTACCGTGTAAACATACATATGCATTTAGTAAAAAGCGGTTATTTTAATATTACAAACAGACACTCCAATTTTATTTATTTGTATAGATTCATAGGTACTAAACCTAAATCTCTAAATAGAACAGCAATTAGTACATGACTAATCGACAGGTAGATTATGGACTCGGCTCTTAAAATGTTAAAATGTTGTGCCAAAAATATCTGTTTACTGTAGTGATAATATTTCTTCTTAGCCGTGATATAGGCGAGATGGAACCTAATACTTTCGAATAGGAGGCTGTAGGAGCATCATTGGTTTTCTGGGATAATATATATATATGTTAATTTGTAAATAAAAAAATAAAGATATCATCTTTATTGTATACAGTTAACACAAAGTTACTTACAAATACATAGACGTAACAATCGGCGGTGTTATCGCTCACGGCGATCTCTTACAGACAACCTTAGTACGGATATTAGATATTTAAAAAGTTGGGTAGTTTACATACACGTAACGAATATTTAAAAATATTAACAAATAAACATCTGTTCACATTACACATAGATAAATACACATACATACATAAACATAATATATATATAACACTAGCTGACCCGGCAAACGTTGTTTTGCCATATACATTATTTCAATATTTAAAAAAACAAAAGAAAAATTTGTTGTATGAAAAATAGATGTTGGCCGATTCTCAGACCTACCCGATATGCACACAAAATTTCACGAAAATCGGTCGAGCCATTTCGGAGGAGTTCACACCGTGACACGAGAATTTTATATATTAGATATACACAATATATATATAATGAAACCAACAGTATTTAGAATGTCAAATGACAGATATATATATAATCTGAATCTCGGAAATGGCTCCAACGATTTGCATAAAATTTAGTATGCAGGGGGTTTCGGGGGCCGCAGAACGATCTCCGTCCTCCATAAGCGCAGGCCTGGGGGTGACAGGTGAGGCCATCTGCAACCCTAGCAGAAGCAGGCTGGAGTGGCGGCGAGCGCGTTGCGAAGCGCGCTCGTTTCCAGGGAGCAGGGGAACATGGGGTACCCACACGGGAGGATCGTCTACTCGTCTGTAGATGGCCCGAGGTATGTCGGGGCACCACGAACTTCCTTTCTAGGGTATACCTGGTTCCCCGGTTATTAGTACCCGAGACGGCGTGCGGTTTTAGTCGGTTCGAGTCCGACATGTTACCGATAGGTGGTATCCGAGGGGATTTCCGCACGGAAAAAAATAAATAAAAATAAAGGGGGTTTCGGGGGTGATTAATCGATCTACCTAGATTTCATTTTTTTTAAATACCAAAAAAAAACTCCTATCAAATCTCTGTCATCCAGGTACTAATTTAAATTACTAAATATTTAATACGAGTTCTTTGTGAAATTCTTTGTACAATAAAAAAAATATATGCCTCACTGCCTCAAGTAAACTATATTTGTAGTGCTTAACGTTTATATCATGTAGAGGAAGTGAAGAAATCTAAAATTGTTGAAATAAACAGTTAAAAATTATGTAAATTATGCTTACTATCATCACATCAACAGCCTTTAATAGTCCACTGCTGGACATAAGCCTCTCCTTAGAAAGGAGGTTTTGGCCTACTATACCACGATGGCCAGACGGGTTGGTATAGTTTTTGTGTCAAGTTTTTCTTCTTTTGGCAGTGCTGGTGTCCTGCGTTGTTTTGCGCCCTTAGTCGGCTCTTACGACACCCACGGGATGAATTGGGGTAGTGACATTCCGTATTCTTAATCAGTCACTACACGGACATCATCATTTGTTACTAACCAGTTATTGAATCAAACAAAAGTAAAATAAACAAGAAATGTGTTTATTTTGATATTTTCAATCAGCATCGGTTTTGAATTAAAACTGCCGGTTAAAAAAATAGTTATAACCTGCTCTGCATCACTTATTTAATTACTCCTGTTTTTAGTGGAAACATCACAAAGCCAGGAGGGCTCCTGAGTCCCCAAGGAACCGCAGATCCGAAGAGATTTTCCACCCCGTCACCGCAAAAAAAGTATATTTGTTTTTATAATCCTATTATAATGGCGAGGTGGCTATCTCATATTTAAGGTTATGGGTTCGATTCTTGTTCAGTAATTTTTTTTGCAACCTTTAATATAATTAGTACTTAGCAATACCAATTTTACACATCTCACACACGGAAGTCTGATCCCAAACTAGGCAGAGCCTGTACTATGGTAACCAGACTACTGATAAACATACTTACATATTCCTGAATACATACATGTTATAGATAAATTACATCCAGACACAGAACAAATGATCGTGCTCATCACACAATATTTGTCCTGGGTGGGAATCGAACCCATGGCCTCCGGCGTAGCGTAGGCGAGTCACTAACCACTAGACCAACAGGCCCGTCATGCTAATGATAATAATACAAAAAAATGATATTATTTGAACATGTTTATGAAAACACTTTTAAATAAATAAATACAATTCAGTTAATTATCAACAAAGGCTTTCAAAAACATTTACAATAAATAAAAAACAAAAAAATATACGACAACGAAAACTACTGGTTAATATATTTATAAAAATATATAAATGTTAACAATAGCCTTTGTTTGTTTCTAATCGCAAATCTCCTAAACTAATTTACCGATCGAGACCTATTCTTCGGCAAGAATAGGCCTGCTCGATCAGAGTGATACCAGGGCTTCACAAAAGACCGGTGTTAAGGAATTATTTTGTTGCTTTTTACAAAGCATGGACGAAAATCACAATCACATGAGATAAATCATATCATCACACCTGTGACTAATTTACAAAACCACTGGTACTTAATTATTATTATTACGTTAGCGCACGACCCACGAAAGGTCTAAATCTAAAAAAAAGTCGTAATCTTTGATAAAAATAATTTTTGATTGTATATAATGCCATTTATTTTTTTGTTTATAACGAAATCGCAACCACAGGTGAAATCGCTGTGACTAAAATCAATAATTTCATCAAACTAATACGATTTATAAGTAGCAATGAATTCTAGGTCTACTTATCACTGAGTGAGTAAGATTACAGGAGTCCTAAACTCTCTCCTCTATCTGACTGAATTGACTGCACGGATGGCGCAGTGGTTTAAGTGGTCGCCAAGCCGCTTTCTACTATGCTGAGTGTTGTGGGTTCTATCCCCACATGGGGACGACATTTTGTGTGATCTACAAATTGTCGTTCTGAGTCAGGGTGTTCTTTGTGTCCGTTTCATGTATGTTTGTAATGTTCCCCCCGACACAATGCGGGAGTTGTCTTAAAAAAATAAATAGCGGTGTCTCCCGCGGTTGTTGTTGTACCTTGCCCATTCTACATGAACCTTACATTTTTTCTGGATAAAAAGTAGCCTAGGTGCTATTCCAGACGGTAATCTATCACTGTAACAAATTTCATTGAGATCCGTTTAGCGGTTTTAAAAGAGCAACAAAAATCTATAGAGCGGTAGTTGTCTTTCTAAATAAAATAAAAAACCGACAAATCGACATATTCTGGAGGGTAGGCTTAAAAGGCGGCATTTGTAGCTCTCGAGTTGCAGGCGTCCATGGGTGGTGGGTGGCACTTATCATCAGGGAACTTGTTTGATCGTTTGCCATTTATGCCATAAAAAAATTGTGAGTGTAGGTACAATGTTTGAAAATATTAACTAATATTCACTTCCCGTTATAAATTTCTACCTTATGGGCTCAGAGTACAAGATTATCACTGCAATTTTTTTACTTGAAAATCCAATACATATTAGCCTCCTCCGACAATAAATAAATACATAACTTTTTTATATTTCGTACATCTAACACACAACGCCATCTAGTTTCAAACTAAGCAGAGCTTGTACTATGAAAGCTAGATTGACTGATAGAATAGCTATATACTTTTTTTTTGTAAATACATACATATTATACATAGAAAACACCCAAACTCCTAAACAATTATGTGCAGATCATACGCTTCCACTGCCAACAGCACATCACAGCCTATAATAGTCCACTGCTGGACATAGACCTCTCCTTAGAAAGGAGGTTTTGGTATAAGGTATTGCATAATAATAATTATAACTTTGACTTTGATCCCAAGCTAATCAGAGCCTGCACCCTGGCAACCAGACTGCTGAGTAATATACCAAAAAAAAAAACATATTTTTGTTATTATCAACCATCTACTTGTTAAGTACAATTTGTTAAGTCAACTATTGGTAATTAAAAAACAATGTATTAACGTCACAAAACCAAGCAGGAAATAAGTTGTAAAAAAAATTGTATTAGGCAAATGTAATTTTTCGTCTGTCCGGTGACGGATTAAGAATACGGAATATCATCACCCCTATTCATTCCGTGGGTGTCGTAAGAGCCGACTAAGAGAACAAACTACGCAGGGCAACAGCACTGCAAAGAGAAGGAAAACTTGAAACAAACTCTATACCAAACCGTCTGGCCAGCGTGGTATAGTAGGCCAAACCCTCCTTTCTAAGGAGAGGCCTATGTCCAGCAGTGGACTAGTAATGGCTGTTGATGATGATGATTTTTTTTAAATCTTAAAAGTTCGATATTTTGTAAATGGTTAGGTTTGGGATATGGTATTTCATAGTAAAATCTATCAGAAATGATGGCAACTACAGCCCCCTTTTTTTTTTTTTTCGTGCGGAAATCCCCTTGGATACCACCTATCGGTGGCATGTCGGACTCGAACCGACTAAAACCGCACGCCGTCTCGGGTACTAATAGCCGGGGAACCAGGTATATCCTAGAAAGGAAGTCCCTGGTACCCCGACATACCTCGGGTCATCTACAGACGAGTAGACGACCCCCCCCCCGTGTGGGAACCCCATGTTCCCTGTGCTCCCTGGAAGCGAGCGCGCTTCGCAACGCGCTCGCCGCCACCCCGGCCTGCTTCTGCTAGGGTGACAGATGGCCTCACCTGTCACCCCCAGGCCTGCGCTTATGGAGGACGGAGGTCGTTCTGCGGACTACAGCCCCCTAAAGCTTCTAGGTCTACTTAACCAGTATATTTCTAAATACATAGAGAGCCTCAAAGAGATCACAGACTACGATAAGGTCGCCCATTTTACAGCTATTTTGTTTTTAATTTTTTTTTATTGTATGTATTCTGCATTTGTATGTTTTCTAACCTTGATGTGCAATAAAGTGCATCTATCTGTTTATATACTTACATATTATAGACATATATCACTCAATAAATAATCGTGCTCATCAAACAATTATTTGTCCTGCACGGCAATCGAACCCGTGACCACTTAGCAGTCAGGGTGACTAGACCAACAGGCCTTTAAAATAAGGTATCTTTTATCCAGAAACGAAGTTTAAAAGACATGGAAAAAATACTTCTACGCAAGTCAAAAACCTAGTCGCTTATAGAATTTCTAAACTTTTTTACGCTCTTTATCTTTTGTTAATTTATTAAATGGATCTTTAATAAGAATATCACATAGCAATCATGATAAGTAACAGATTATTGATCTTTCGTATCCTCTAATTACACAAGATCTCAACATGCATTAAAACTTAAATATAATAGGAATCAGATCTATATTATTATTACACAAATTATAAATAATTAAGTTAAAACAAAGCTTTTGTTATATTCAATAAGCTATACTAGTATAATAACATTTCAATAAGTTAAGTTAAATTTTAATTTAATTGATTATATAGGTAAGTTATTTTTTTTTAAACAATACTGTATTCATGAATAATAATAGTAAAATTCATATAACCCGTTCCGCATCGATCCCGGGGCAAGGGTGCCCATGATACTGGTAGCATTGCCTCACTGGATAGCGTCGGACATCCATTGCACCAGGAACGAGCTGGAGCGGGAGTCATCACCTTTATCCGTAACTCGTCGACCAATCTCCGCAATTAAAGTTTCCGACCCCCAACTGCCCAATATCTCCACCGCAATATGCTCAAAATAATAATGCGTCTACATATTCAAATCCGTAAATTAAATTAAGTTAGTTGTTTATTGATGAGAAAATATCCATGATATTTATAAAAATAAAAATCAATGTTTGTATGTTTTGTCCTCTAAACGTTCCGATGAAACATTAGTGGCGTGTTCTGGGGACGCCTAGGTTCTTGGACCCGAAAATATATTTATGAATGATTTAATTTTTTCCTCAGTTTTTTTTTTGTAATTTACATGCTACGCATGCCGGGTACAGTTAGTTACCAATAAATATTACTAAGACACTAAATGAAAATATATTTTTGCTCCTGCAGGTACTCACCACTGACAGAAAAACTTCCTTTTTTAATTCCGCCTCACAGAAAACACCAAACAACGATAACAAACCTATTTTTAATAACAAATTCATTTTTATTCCACAGTCTATAATACACTGGCTAATAAAAAAAATATAAAAAAATTGTCAAAAGAAAAAAAATACTTATTATTCGATTTTCAAAAAGATCGATTTTCAATTAGCGCTCGGGCGCTGCGCAATCGCAACTCTGAACGCGCGTGTCCGCGCAAGGGTTTTTATTTAACATTGAGCCTTTGCACGCATTGTACGTCACCAGCCATGAACGTGACTGTTAAACGACGCGGGCAGTTATCATTGATTGTTGTAATATCTTTTCGTTAGTTCACGCGAGTGCTTTTGTGATCGCGAGATCTCAGGTTCATATCTCGACATTATTGTCAAGTTGAGATTTTTAGCAGCAATTTGGTAAGAATGATCTAAAGTTAATCATTTAGAAAATATCCGTATGCGTGAATTCTCGCAGGTTTGATTCTTAGTCAGCGTCATTTACTATAATAATATATACTATCCATACTAATACTATAAATGCGAAAGTGTGTCTGTCTGTCTATTACCTCTTCACGCTAAAACAGCTGAATCGATTTAGATGAAATTTGGTATAGAGATAGTTTGAGTTTTGGGAAAGTTTTTAACCCAGAAATCATGGAAAAGGGGGATGGAAGTTTGTATAAGGAATCAATAACCGCTAAATGATTTTTATGGAGATAGTTTGATTCTTGAGGAAGGACATAGGCTAACCGAAAGACGCACGGACGGAGCCGAGGGCAAAAGCTAATAGTCGTTATCAAATGTCGACACACTCACTTCTCCACCAGAGATATAGATTTCTTGGTAAATCGATCTCCCACTTCTTATAAGGCGTGGGAGAGCCAGGCGTCGCTCTATAGAAAACGGCAGAACAACGGCATATCAAAAATCGTATTTACTAATATCGTTATTGACACATTTAAAAGTTTATTGAATAGTCATCATCATCATCATCATCAACAGCCTGTAATAGTCCACTGCTGGACATAGGCCTCTCCTTAGAAAGGAGGTTTTGGCCTACTATACCACACTGACCAGACGGGTTGGTTGGTTTCTTCAAGTTTTCCTTCTCTTTGCAGTATGTTTGATTTCTTGTATTTTATTATGTTGTCCTGCGTAGTTTGCTCCCTTAGTCGGCTCTTACGACACCCACGGGATGACTGGAGGTGGTGTCACTCTGTATTCTTCATCCGTCACCACACAGACAATATTAAATAGTATAAGAATGGAACTTTAATATAATGTAGTGACTTGGTACGAATTACATTTGGAATATATTTTTTTAATACCACAAAGTGTTATTCTTAATGTCTGTTACAGGTTTGTTCGCTTCAATACTTTAAAATTAATTTATTTCAAAAAAATGCGGAAATAGTTATAAAGGTTTATACATTTCTAATAAGCCCGTTATATGTAGATTTTAAAGCAGTTATAATATTGTAGGTTTTAAAATTATATTTCTATATTTTATTTTCTATATTTTTAACTTCATCGAGGCTTTTGTCAGCTACCGACAACTCCCGACACTTTATGTTTGATGTTCTTTTGTTACGTTTATATTTATAAATAACAGTTATAAAAATGAGTTGCGGATACGTATCGTATATACGAAAAGTATCATACAAGTCAGGCAACAGAAAACTACTGTATATTGAGGTTTCTATTGTCTAACTATTTAATTCATTAGTTTGCGGTATATTTTTATTCAATATTAGTTGTTTTATCTAAATTTTGCACTCAGTTTGCGGGCAATTTTAATTTAAAAAATGCACACCAACCTCATTTATCAAATAATATATAAAAAATGGCTTCCTTTCATCATCATCAGCCTATCGCAGTCCACTGCTGGACATAGGCCTCTCCCATTGCACGCCACTTAGATCGATTTTGGGCTTCTTCTTCATCCTTTAAAGGCTTCCTTTAAAGTGGCTACAAATTCGTAATAAACTAAACAGACACTTGACTGTTTCGTATCTACGCTGAATTTCAAAATGTCCGTACTTTCAAGTGTTCTAAGCGTGAATTATTACTTTCATACGTTCAAGGAGAAAAAAGTCTTGGTTTTATAGCAAACTAAAATGTTTCTGAAAAGACATGTGTTTTATTATCAGTGATATTCAGAGGAATCTTATTCCTCGCTTTAATAGACCATGGGCGGAAACGTCCAGGAAAAAGGATACATTTAAAAAAAGTACAACGATTGGTTGGATTTAGAATATTTGGTACCAAACTCAGAAGTAACACCTGATATTACGTTATTTACTTCTTCTGGAAAACGCTAAAGACCCTGTGTCTCTTATGACGACTCGTCAGAATCAACAAAAAATTCTAACTATAGATTCGGTGAATAAGAATGAATTCAGCCATTTAATTTTATACAGCAAATGGGAATGTGAAGATTCATCTGGTCAGAGTCAGTACAAACAAAAACTTCCAGAGGAGTCTGAACTTATTTCTGATGCTAATTTGTTTATTACATCTTTAGTGCCTAACTCCTTCCTCCTTTCCCAGGAGAGGCTTATGTCCAGCAGTGGACTATTAAAGGCTGTTGATGATGATGATGAGTGCCTAACTATTATTATACATTTTTTTTATGTTAGAGGGGGCAGACGAGAAGACGAGTCACCTGATGGAAAGTGGCTCAACGCAACTCAGGAGTCACAAACGCCGGCTTTTTAGGAAGCTCTTTTCTTGCAGGTTTTTTGAAGTTTCGTTTCGGTCCAGACACGTCTGCGGTAGACGATAAACCGTTCCACAGATTGTGGTATATTTTACTTATAAATTAGTATTTTGTAACTTTGAATATTTTATGAAATAATTTTTTAAATCACAACTTAATTACTTATTTAAATTGGTAACTTGCTTGAATATTATAGTTTTATATATTTAATAATAACGTTATATTAAATATATAAATAGTGTTGACCCTAAGAAAATAAAATAAAGGTCATTTCTTAAAACTTTTTGTTTTCACCATTTTTAAAATATAATCTTTCTCGACGAATAAAAAAGTTATCGATTTTTTTATCTGAAACAGACTTCGATTTTCCATAGTGCGTCGGCACAAATGAGTCGTTTCGACCGGAGGGGTACCACGCCTCACAGAAAACCGGGCTGGCTTAGTAGTAGCGGTCGCCATGCCGCTTCCTACTACGCTGAGTGTTGTGGGTTCGATCCCCACATGGGACGACACTTTGTGTGATCCATAAATTGTTGTTCTGAGTCTGGGTTTTCTTTGTGTCCGTTTCATGTATGTTTGTAAAGTCCACCGTGACACAGGATATATTCCTAATGCGTGAGTTGGCTTTTTTAACAAAATAACAAAATCTCACCGAAGCAGAAATGATTCTAGGGGTGGAAGGGTGTACCAGGGACTTCCTTTCTAGGGTATACCTGGTTCCCCGGCTATTAGTACCCGAGACGGCGTGCGGTTTTAGTCGGTTCGAGTCCGACATGCCACCGACAGGTGGTATCCGAGGGGATTTCCACACGGAAAAAAAAAAGAAAAAAAAAAAAGGGGTGGAAGGGTGAAGGATTCAATGGGCCGCAACGCACTTGAAACTCTTGAGTTGTAAGTATCCGTGGGCCGCGGTAATCACTTACCACAAAGTGACCCTTCATTATAATATATATTCTACCACATACACACAACGCCATCTAGTCCCAAACTAAGCAAAGCTTGTACTATGGGTACTATACAACTGATATAAATACATATATACTTTTTTTTTGTAAATACATACATATTATACATAGAAACACCGAGACCAAATCAAACATCAAATGTTCATGCACACAAATGTTTGACTTGAGCGGGAATCGAACCCGCGACCATTAGAATAGCAGTCCGTTATACAAACCACTACGCCATACAGTCGTCATTTTCCCTTATACCATAAAAAATTTACAATGTTTGAAAATATAAAATAATATTCACTTCCCTTTACAAATTTCTACCTTATGTGTTCAGACTACAGGGTCAAGTATCACAATAAATATAATTAATTAATTATATTGTCATAAAAATATAAAATATAATAATAATATATCTGACACATCTCACACACGGCCGTCTGATCCCAAACTAGGCAGAGCCTGTACTATGGTAACCAGACTGTTGATAAACATACTTATATATTTTTAAATACATACATATTATAGATAAATTACACCCAGATACAGAACAAATTACCGTGCTCTTCACACAATATTTGTCCTGGGTGGGCATCCAATCCAAGACTTCCGGTTTAGCAGTCAGGGTCACTAACCACTAGACCAACAGGCCCCTCAAATAGAATAAAAAACTTAAACAATAAAGACATTGTAGAATTAAATAATTTCATCGCATATTAAACAGTTGTTGCTAACTGTATACTGTATGCTTATCTATTATTTATTAGATACCGTCCGTGTGGTGACGGATTAAGAATACAGAGTGTCACCACCCCTATTCATCCCGTGGGTGTCGTAAGAGACGACTAAGGGAGAAAACTACGCAGAACAACAGCACTGCAGAGAGAAGGAAAACTTGACACAAACCCTATATCAACCCGTCTGGCCAGCGTGGTATAGTAGGCCAAAACCTCCTTTCCAGCAGTGGACTAGTAAAAGCTGTTGATGAATCTATCTCTATGCCAAATTTCATCCAGTCCCTATTAGCCATTTTTGCGTGAACGAGTAGCAAACATCCATACATCCACACAAACTTTATAATATTGGTAAGAAGTGGGGATGTAAAACTTGTGGAAAACCACTAAAGTCTGTCGATGAAGATTGATGTACGGGTTTGCTTATGTAACCCGACGGCGGATCTGTTTTGATGTGTGATAGCCTCGCGGTACTGACGAGGTGGTATGTTGGACACCAAGCAGATATACCCAATACCTGAGACCGACCCTGTTACCCCGGCAGACTTGAACTTCTGCTGAATTATAGGCTGGAGTCTCCTGAGAAGTAAGGAGGCGATACTGCCTCGGGTGCGAAGAACTCAAGAAGCGTGCACAGACCTCGCAGCCTATTTCATTTCTGTTGCTCCGAGATGGTTTGGCACTCTCTGAAGTATGAAGCGTCTTCGAGAGAGTACTTATCGAGTAAAAACAGCACTTGAGCTCTGAAAACGAAATCGGGAGGGTTTCATTATCTCACATATCGTTCGATCTCGTACCAAACATGTTCGTTTAAGTTGAAGACCGGGCGAACTAATCTTAACCTATTGAAGGTTGTCATGTACAATCTGACCTGGATTAATTGCTCTCGAGTGTAGCAATGAGATTATCTGCTCAGATCAATCTATACCAGTCATCGTTGTGCAGTGTCATGGGCGTAAACAATTGGCAAGGAAGTCGAAGAATAGAACAACATGACAATGATAAAATAGTCTCATCCAAAGGAAATTGCAATGAGTTGAAGTTTTTGATACGAACAGCTTAAATAATAATAATAATAACTTGACGCATCATACACACGGTCGTCTGATTCCAAACTAGGCAGAGCCTGTGCTATGGTAACCAGACTGTTGATAAACATACTTATATATTTTTAAATACAAACATATATGTATTATAAATAAATTACACCCAGAAACAGAACAAATGATGGTGCTCATGACATGATTATTGGAATTGAACCCACCACCTCTGGATTAGCAGTCAGGGTCAGTAACCAATAGACCGGCAGGCCAGTCTTTTCTCTCGCTTTCCTGAAGTCCGTGGGAATGATTTCATGAAAAGGGACGGAAGTGTGTAACAGTAAGCAGGAGAAGCGCGCGCTATTTGATTTGACCAATGAGCGCAGTTCTTGTGTCCAATGGTAGGTGAAATGTCAGATGTTACACGTATGTAAGGCTCAACAAGTTTTTTTTATCACGTTTTTGAAATGATTAATTTCCACATTCCTTTGTTTGCAAAACTTGTAGAGTGATGAATATAAATATTTATTTACATATATATGTTTTAATTAAGTCGACATTTTGATGATATATGACACAAACGTAATAAAAATTTAACCGGTTTCCTTACTTAGGAATTAATTACGTAAAAGATTTGCATGTGCTATCATATATGAATATATTTTCACAAAATGGTTTACATTGTTAATAATTTGTGTTTGTTACTTTAATTAACTTAATTCTCATTGTTTGTTTGTATTTTATGTATTTAAATTATTATTTATAAACACTTTAAATTAAAGCTTCGTTTTGTTACATTAAAATTACATTGAATAGAAATGAGGAACCAAATTGACGCAAATAATAGCATCATTATAAAACCGCCGACACATTTTTTTTTAAAACAACTGCTCTTTAAGACTGTTCTAATAAGCCCAAACATGGTATATATGCTGTAATTTTCTGAGGTGTTGGCTATCCCGTAGACTACTTGTTGCAGCAGCAAGTTCCAGGTTATCATGTCGTGGGAATACCATCAAATAAACAGTATACCAAATTTCAAGTCAATTGGACCTGTGGATTTCAGTAAGATCCCTCCTTAGCTATAAATTTTGAAGGGTGATCTTCAAAACTTATAGTTAAGAACCATCTCAGAAAAAAGTCACATCGAAATTAGTCCACCCGTTCGGAAGGTATGATCCTACAGACAGACAGATAAACAGATACAGAGGTTAGACCTTTAACACCCCTCGTTTTCCTTTTTGAACTCGAACGTCGTCGAACTTTTTGAGTTTTTGAAGTGCACACAAACCAACATACTATATTTATACATATAATATATATAAATAATTTATTAATCACATGAACAGCCTATAATAGTCCACTGCTGGACATAGACCTCTCCTTAGAAAGTAGGTTTAGGCCTACTATACCACGCTGGCCAGACGGGTTAGTATAGAGTTTGTGTCAAGTTTCCTTCTCTTTGCAGTGCTGTTGTCCTGCGTAGTTTGTTCCCTTAGTCGTCTATTACGACACCCATGGGATGAATAGGGGTGGTGACATTCCGTATTCTTAATCCGTTACCACACGGATATGTAATGAAATTATGAATTATTATGATAAGTTATGAATGTTTAATAAAGAAATAAAATAAGAATCACAAAATAAATGTGCAGTCGCATTGAATTAATTAGTACCTAGTATACTAGATACATAGTTTATTTTAAATATCTTTAGTTTCTAGCTGTAAATCAGCTAAAAAACTCAGTAATTTCAATAATAATAATAGCTTCACAAATCTCACACACGGTCGTCTGGCTCCAAACTAGGCAGAACCTGTTCTATGGTAACCAGATTACTGATAAACATACTTATATATTTATAAATACATATTTATCATAGATAAATTACACCCACACACAGAACAAAACATCGCGTAATTATTTGTCCTTATTTTTTTTTTCTGTGCGGAAATCCCCTCAGATACCACCCACCGCTGGTTATGTTGGACTCGATCCGACCAAAAACCGCATGCCGTCTCGGGTACCTGTTGCCGGGGGTCCAGGTGTACCCTAGGAAGGAAATCACTGATACCCCAACGTACCTCGGGCCATCTACGGCGTGTAAATGACCCCCTTCTCGTAATTATTTGTCCTGGGTAGGAATCGAACGACCACGACCTCTAAGTAATAATAAGTTTAAGTAAAGATTAATTTAACATATGTTACGAAAACGTGAAACTTATAATAAATGTAATTAACAACTAACATAACAATAAAGTAGAAAACTTGTACTCATTGGGTATAAAATTTTAGTTGTCAGAATTCTTATACAATAATTACATACCTACAAAATGAAATCGCCTAAGTTCATGTGTTAACCTGCATATTTTGAACTATTATTCTTTAAACTTTCCATAAGCTGATGGGTAAACGTTATAAACTGGACGCCTGTAGTTTTTCATAGCAAATTTCATCCTGCCGGCTAAAGCGTGAATCGAATCATGGAGAATGACTAGTGATCTACCTTTACTCACCCAGAGGGTTTCTCTATTTTTATTATATGGGGAGTACAAGAGGGGGTCAAATATAAGCCGTGGATAGCTCGAGGTACCAGTACCAGGGATTTCCTTTCTAGGGTATTCCTGTTTCCCCGAGTACTGGTACCTGGAGACGGCGTGCTTTATTTGGTCGGTTCGAGTCCGACATAACCACGCCACTGGTGGGTGGATCCGAGGAGAGTTCCGCACAGATAAAAGGGAGGTTAATAAGCAGATGTCTCACCTGATGGTAAGGTGATTGCCGCCGCCCATAGATACATGCAACTCACAAGATTCAAGTGCGTTGGCGCTCTTAAAGTTCTTTCTGTTAATTAAGATTGCATAATATCGGTTCTCTGTGAGGCCGCGGTACCACGTGGTATTACGTTACTCGACTTGTGTGATACCACCACCTAACATGTGTGCCGAAGCATGGCTCTCCCACTAACTGCACGGATGGCTTAGTGGTCTAACCGCTTCTTACTGCGCCGAGTGTTGTAGGTTCCATCTTCACATGGGACAACATTTTGTGTAATGCACAAATTGTTGTTCTGAGTCTGGGTGTTATTTGTCATTTTCATGAATGTTTATAGAGTGCGACACAAGATATTTGCATGGTGCGGCAGTTGTCTACAAATAAATATGTATAGGCCAAATATCCGCCAAGGTCCGCGTGGTGACGGGTTAAGAATAGGGATTGAAACCACCCCCATTCATCCCGTGAGTGTCGTAAGAGCCGACTAAGGGAGCAAACGATACAGGACAACAAAACTGCAAAGAGAAGGACAACTTGACACAAACCCTGTACCAATCCGTCTGTCCAGCGTGGTATAGTAGGCCAAAACCTCTTCTCTAAGGAGAGGCCTATGTCCAGCAGTGGACTATTAAAGGCTGTGGATGTGATATGTGACTAAATCTACTATTACAAATAAATATGTATAAGCCAAGGTTAGGTTCAAGGCCTATTCCTAACTCGGTGACTTGCTTTTTAGAAGGCAACAAACAAAAAATTCTTTGTCCTTATTAGTTTCAATTCAACGTTAACATAAAACCCCAGGATGCGAAATCAATTCATCTAGTACACAATGGCGATGCGTAATGTGCTGCATCGTTGTGAATTGTGATGTTCTTTGTGATTCAATTAAAAAAAAATATGCTAACATTATGCCATGTGCGCGTTCGCGGGTCGACTACTGATGTTTCCTTGTTCAAACCGATCGCATTTTTAGGTGGTCCATATATGTTAACAAAACTTGGCCTTCTCATATTTTTACCCGACTGTACTAGAAGGAAGATAACTCGTTTGAGTTTCCATTGAGGCACCACATTTGAATTTTAAGCTTTTGGATGCGTCAGCAGTTACAAAACGTTCTAAAACAATTTTAAATTCAGTCTCTAGTTTGTAAAAGTAGCCACTTAAAAGTTACAATGGTCAAAGGTGCTCCCTCAGTCGTGACGGGCATCCAAATCTCATTTCTTTATTAAATATCAACCTTACCCGTTCATCCACATTATATTCATCAACTCACATAAAAATGGAAAAAATAAATAAAAGACACTATCCCGCATCACATTTCCACTTAAGAAATAACCTGTGCTAAATTAATCAAAAGCATTCTTGTATTATATGTAATCCACAATCGAGTAACAGGCCTTCTGACATAGTTTACGTTTTATTGTGGATTTAAATTTGTTTAAACTTAAGTATTGTATATTCTTTGGGATTTTATTATGAAATCTGATACATTGACTTCGAAATTACTTGTTTATCTTTTGGAGCCCAGAGGCAGGTATAACAAGTTTTTCTGCGAGCAAGTTATGCTCGCGAAGGAGACGGCGGAGCGGGACCGGGAGAGGTTTAGGACTCTCCCGGCCCGCCAGGCCCGGGAACGGGCCAGGTACCGCAGGCGCCGGAGGTCGCAGAACGACCTCCGTCCTCCATAAGCGCAGGCCTGGGGGTGACAGGTGAGGCCATCTGTCACCCTAGCAGAAGCAGGCCGGGGTGGCGGCGAGCGCGTTGCGAAGCGCGCTCGCTTCCAGGGAACACAGGGAACATGGGGTTCCCACACGAGGGGGGGGGTCGTCTACTCGTCTGTAGATGACCCGAGGTATGTCGGGGCACCAGGGACTTCCTTTCTAGGGTATACCTGGTTCCCCGACTATTAGTACCCGGCGACGGCGTGCGGTTTTAGTCGGTTCGAGTCTGACATGCCACCGACAGGTGGTATCCGAGGGGATATCCGCACGGAGAAAAAAAAAAAGAAAAAAAAAAGGTATAACAAGTTTATTTCTATTTCTGGTATTTTTGTTTAACTTTGTTTTTAAGAACATTTATATAATACATTTTATATAAGTACTTAAATACTAAGTCTGGTCGTAAATACTGTCATAAACTTTCAATGTAATAAAAACACTATACATAGATAGATATACTCTATTATAATTATTTAAAAATAAATATGAAATGCAAGGTAATTAAATGTACAATACAATTATGTTTACATTATTTGAAATGCCCTCGCACTTTTCGAATACAGTCATCGATCGCAGCATGCACCACATTCATATCTATTATTGCCGGTGCTTTAAAAACAGATTCTCGGAGAGACTCCAAATTCTGGTGAGGTTTAGTGCAGACTTTCTCCTTTAAATGTTGCCATATCTTGTAGTCCAGTGGGTTTAAGTCTTCATGCCCGATGAAGTCAATTCCACGGGCGGTCAACTACCGGCCTAATGGCTGGTGCAGAGTCCTCTTGGAATATCCAAGGTCTGTTTTTGAACATTGTTTTAAAATGACGTTCCACTATGTTTATTATTACGGTATTACGGTACGGCTCAGGAGAGTTGTGTAAAGTTATTATTATGACAAGTTTTGTTTCTTTTTATTTCAGTGCCCAAAGGACCCAGCCATGTCGCCGGGCACATCACCCTCGATAGACGCAGAGCGCACTGAACTCCTCGGCTCCCTAACTACCGAGCAGCAACAACGCACCAGCGCCAGAGTTATTAAAAAGCTTCGATTAGAACCACCAAGCGATAGAGACAAGAGGCCTTTGAAGAAAGAAGGAACTGACGGTGAGAGTCCAAAATATTGTACACTGACTAGAGTTTAAGTCTTGTCACAATAACAATAAAATTTAACTTCTATGCAAAGGAAGCACTAGTTTATCGAAATGTAATTGTGTATGTATTTTGTGTATTGTAAGTACTTTTTATATTATTACTGGGATTTCTGAAGGAATAATGCTAACCAAGGCCTGCTAAAAACTCTTAACACACATAAATCGTATGAGTTTGCTAAGTATTGTGAATTATCTGGCGAACTCCGATGGTTTTTCTTCCTAATAAAAAATTGTTAAACAAAGTTATGACACGCGGGATGGCAAGTGGTTAACTATGCTAATAAACCTTCGTAAAACCATTAATGATACCTCTGCGTAACGGACCTTAACCTGTTCTGTTCCATATCCACGAATATATAAAAATACTAGCTTTTGCACGCGGTTCTACCCGCGTATATGTCGGTTATCGAAGTAAAAAGTATCTGCAAATATTTGTTTCGAAGTTTGGGTGTTTTCTATGTATGTTTTACAAAAAAAGAGTAAAAGTATTCTGTCAGTCAATCTAGCTTTCATAGTACAAGCTCTGCTTAGTTTGACGTTAACGTTAACTAGATGGCGTTTGTGTCAAATGTCCAAAGTATTATCATTATATCATATCTTTTTACAGATTTACCAGAATGCGATACTCCAAACAAGATAGACGAGAAAGAGCTCAAGTTTCCCACCGTTAAGCAACGGATGCCCAAGGCATTATGGTCTATTGACGAAAAGAACTTATTCTTCGAGGCCCTGAACGAGTACGGAAAGGATTTCGATGCTATCACCGCCTACATATGCGCTAAAATGAAGAAGAAGGGGATGCCAGATAACCTTAAGACCAAGACTCAAGTCAGCCATTTTTATTATAGAACGTGGCATAAGCTCTCGAAGCATGTTCATTTTGATGAAAGTAAGTTTTATTTTTTTAAAGACCACTCCCGCATTAGGAATAGATCGTGTGTCGCGGGGGACTTTACAAACATACATGAAACGGACACAAAGAACACCCAGACTCAGAACAACAATTTGTGGATCACACAATGTGTCGTCCCATGTGGGGATCGGAACCACAACACTCGGCGCAGACCGCTTAAACCACTACGCTATCCGTGCAGTTCGTTTGTTACTTCGTTACGCCTTATTGGACCAACTAATCTTTATACAATTTTGTATATAGTTTTCGTTATTTGCAACAAAATATAAACAGCAAATATTTCTGAACTATGTAAATTACTTTCATACGCATCTAGTTTATTATATACTAAAATGTTCCTAAACATATGCAGAAGCCGTTAGCGAAACAGGAATCAAAATAAGTCCATTATTTTTTAAGAAAAACTCAAATATACAAACATATTGTGTTATACGGATCAAAAATAGACCGCAGGTTATATTCCTAGCCCGAGAGTAGTCTTTTTAAATAATAAAAAAAATCCTCATTCATTTGTGAACCGATTTTGTAAAGTTCCCCGCGACACAGGATATATTGCTAATGCTGAATAGCTTGCAGGTGACATCTGGGGCGGTATACTATGGGGATCTTGTGTCAACTAGGGTGAATTTCCGTGCGTTTAGGCGATTCTGCCATACATATTATAGAAATCAAACATAGCTCACGTAGGACCCGTAATATTTGTGGCCGTGGTGCTTCCCTGTTTAAAAGGGTGTATGCCCATTTTACTTCATTTTGTCTCCCGCTTTGCTAAGGAGGGAAGTGGATTTACTGTATTTCCAACTCCTCCAATTTTCTTCTGATTAATTTCGTTGCGGGTTCCAAGACAGTTTACTTTCTTCCTGGGACTTCCCGAGTGTCATAACTCGGTGTGTTCGTGGGTCACTGCTGTGGATCCTGGTGTACAGGAGTTACAGTGGTGGGCGTGTGGGTGGGATTAGTCCCTAATGCGGGAGTCTTTTTTTTTTTTTTTAAAGAAAGAAACAAACTGACACGTATCCAAACTATTAGTTATGTTACAATATTACAAACGTAAGTTGAGATTAAAACAATACTACCATAGATAAATGGACTTGCCATTAATAAAAGTATAATGCGGATGTACATTTTTAAATGTAATTCACCATATTTATTACAATCGATATTACTTACCAACTTTTTTATAAGCTTTTTAGGATTCAGTAAGCCTAAGGAACCCTTATAGTTCCGTCGTGTTCGTCTGTTTGCCCGTTGTGCTAAAAAGCATAACACACACGGGTACATACATTAATTACTTACGCCGACTAGTAGAGTTCGTAAAAGTGGTACGGAACCCTGCAATGCGCGTGGTGCGACACACACTTTGTTGTTGTGACCTGATAGTCAAGATAAAAAAATCTCTTGAAATGCTATTAGGTAGGTATTTCGATTTAGGTACGCATGAAATATAGTAGAAAACTATCTGGTACCCGAGACTTCTCATTCGCGTGGAATTTGAAAAGCGCTGCCTTAGTGGGTTCGATTCCCGGACCGGGCAAAATTTTAAACGGTTCTTCTGACAGAAAAATAGCCTTAGTTACTCCTTGTATAGACACCTACCTGCTAGTAAAATATTATCAAAATCGGGCTAGCCGTTTACAACATTACAAGGAACGAACACAAAGACAAGTCATTTTTAAACTGATTTTTAGGCATAGGTATCGTGCAAATAACCATGTGAGCATAAAAAATACCTATTATTTTGTCATTACGAAACAGACACTTTAATTTTATTTATTTGTATAGATTTTGACTTATATACATAATTATCTAGAAACCTTCGCTTAGATCACATACATTATACTCCCCAACAGACGTGAAGAAAGTTGCCCAAGAACTGTACGCGTTGATAAACTATGGAGAACTTCGCAAGAAGCTGGTCTCGGTAAGTGAGAAGACGTGCGCGCGCCTCGGGGAGATGGTGCTGTGCGGCAGCATCGTGGTGCGCGCGCGCGGACGGAACATGCGCGTGCGCACGCCCATGTGTAGAGCACTGCGACGTCTTAACCAGATAACAGGTACGTTTTGTAGATCTTTACTCTGATATTATAAGATAATTAACTACTTAAAAGGTTATATTTATACAACGCCTTGTTGTGTCTGCATGGGAAGGATTTGCACATAATCGTCACGCTGGGCAGGCGGGTTGGCGATCGCAGGGCGTAGTTTGTCGCACCGGTGACGGTGCTGCCTGTCATTGGCCTGTTGTATTTAGCTACAAAATTAAAAAGAAGGAAAATCGATCTAAGTGGCGTGCAATGGGAGAGGCCTATGTCCAGCAGTGGAGTGCGATAGGCTGATGAACTTGCCTTGCCTTGTTTGAGGTCGAAAGAAGGACGTAGAATATCTTCGATTTATTATCTTTAAAAAAATAAAAGCTGTTTAGAGGGAAAAATGTTTAATTATGTTTAGGTATCTTTGATTTCATAATGATTTTGAAAAAGTTGAAAATAATGTTTTTTAACAGGTGTCTTGAATAATTATAGTATAGTAGGTCAAAATCTTCTTTCTAAGGAGAGGCCTATGTCCAGCAGTTGACTATTAAAGGTGACGATGAGAGTAGAGGCCTAGGGTATAAACTAAGTTTATGCCTTTTTTATGGGTTTCGAAAATCGTACTTTTGATTTTGTTAATTTGTATGGGAGTTGTTTAAGAGCTTTTTATTTTGTTTGGGTTGGGTTTCGAATTTTCAATTTTTGTGTCGTCTTCAAAACTTGAAGCTGCATTTCTTGTATAACAGCAGAGGGCTTCATAATTTATGGCAGCATTTATGTTTTTACAAAAAAAAAGAAGTAACGTCTGTAAAGTTCATCTATCGGTTTGCTCTGTATGTGTATGCGTGCGTTGAGAGGCAGTAGTGCAGTGTGAGGTCGTGTGTCAGAGGTGGCGCTGGGCGCGCGCGTGTGCGGGCGCGCGCAGGTGGTGCTGCGGGCGCGCTCGGCGGGCGCGTGGGCGCGCGTGCTGGGCGCCGCGCACAACCCGCGCGCCGCGCTCGCGCTGCCGCTGCGCGCGCGCCTGGCCGCGCTGCTCGCCGCGCTGCACCGCCGCTGGCGACCGAACGTATCCTTTACGACCCATCGAGCTTTCGTTTCTATACCTGAATAGAACAACCAGCAGACTCCACTTTTTGGACCGACAGATTCTTTAGTACCGACCGAACTTCCTTAAAAGTAAAGAAAAACCTTTACTCTGTCTTTTACGATGTTTTTAACGACGGAACCCAAAAACGATTAAAATAGGAATATAAAATTTAAAACTTAAAATTTATTGATAATATAAAAAGATATAAAATTTACGTGAAACGACTGCTTCAAGATACACGCGTCATCTTTGTAAAACAAAACCTAAGCAACAACAATTCTAATGATACTGGTCGACGGAATAAACTAACAAAAGTTAAAACTTAATAAACATTAAGGTCGAAATTGAACCACTGGACCATCTTTATCTACACTAATATTATAAATACGAAAGTGTGTCTATCTATCTATTACATCTTCACGCTTAAACCGCTGAAGCGATTTAGATAAAATAAGATGATGAAAGATGAAAGACAGAGGATAGATTTCATCCCAAAAATCATCTTTTAAGGGGGTGAAAAGGGCGATGAAAGTTTGTAATTGTATAGAATTGTGTAATTTTTACTTAACATAGGCTACTACGACAACCGACATTTACGCGGGCGGAGCCACGGGCGAAAGCTAATTTAAAATTAGAAAAGTGTATACTATTGTAAACTATCGAAAATAGCACTAACGATATACTCGTATGTTACATAAATTAATTTTTAGAATTGGCGGCAAATAACAAAATACGTGAGTTAGCTACCTGATTCACCAATCTTCTCCTACACTTTCTAAATGGATTCCATAACTGAAACAGTCTCTTGCCATGCTATCTGAAGACAAGGATTCTGAAGAAATGCTAAAAGATCAAGAAGATTATGCCGAAATTAGCCATCGGCTGTGTGAAGAGAAGGAGCTGAACAGGGAACTCGAAGACCATCTCAACCTGGAGACAGATAGAATTATTGTCGAAGGTAGGAAAAGTGGTCAGGAAATGCCAGTCACCGATAAATTAATTTTAATAATAACTGGGCACATTTCATACACGGCCGTCTGATAGATCATAGTATAGATATGGTATATGTGGAAAGGGAAAGTATATTTATTATCTATAGTTCTAATTATAGGTCAAATTCCACCACCAAGCGATCTATATTTATTACTAGCTGCTGCCTTAGTGGTGTAGTACACATCAAAACAATGTTGTGGTATATTTAATAATGCCATTGTATCTATCTGTAAATTACAAAAGAGTGGCCATGAGCTTGTTTGCCCTTTCTTCTCATAAGGCTCAACCCCTTGGAAACAGGCCGTTGTAGATCGGCTCAAACTCGACCACCACGCGATCTTCAGCTTCCTTTGGTGCTGAAATTCAACCGCCATGCGATTTTCAATTATTATTAAATATCTTAAAAACGTTTGAAATTCTTTCTTGGAATCTTTGGATACAAATTGCTGTAAAGCTTACCTTTTACCTAAATGTATTGTTTTAATATCCGCAGAGCAAACTAGTGGAAAAAAATTAGCCCTCCATCTGGGCCCAAGGCCAGATGCTCAGATCCACCTGCCTGTGATCAGCCCCAGCGAACAGTTGTCCAGCCAGAAGATCTGTTTCTCGTCTTACCTGGAAAGGATGGGTTCCCAGAGAGACAAGGACGGTGGCGGTGAGTGATTTAACGTATTTATTTTTATGAGGAATAATACTGTATTGTTCAAAATTGCTTCGTAAATTACCTATTACTTTTTTAATAATTAAGAGATAAAAATGGTTACTGTGTGTTATCCTTACGAGAGAGACATATACCGTTGCGCAATTTTTTGTAGATCTCTTTAAGATATTCCGTAGATTACATTATTTTGATCTATCTCTCAAGGTGTGTGGAGTGTCACCACCCCTATTCATCCCGTGGGTGTCGTAAGAGTCGACTAAGGGAGCAAACTACTCAGGAAAACAGCACTGCAGAGAGAAGGAAAACTTGAAACAAACCCTATACCAACCCGTCTGGCCAGCGTGGTATAGGAGGCCAAAACCTCATTTCTAAGGAGAGGCCTATGTCCAGCAGTGGACTATTAAACGCTGTTGATGATTATGATGATGTCTCAAGGTTTAGGTAGCATTTACCTCCACCTATAAGATCGTCAAATACGATCGGCACATTTAAATGTAGATTGCGGCGCTATCTCATTGACGCACAGCGGTAACTAAATATGGCCAATGTGAACACTTCCCTTATTTAACGTGAAGTGGTGCATGGCGCATGCTGGTGAGCGCTGAACATGAGCGCTGTCAAGAAGAAAGAGTGTGCACTTTATTGATTTATGTTGTTGTGTATATCGTAGTGTATATTGGCATGGTTATATTAGGTCTTTACCTATGAAATTGCCGTTTTGTATGCAATAAGTGAAAGTACTTATTTTTTCAAACTTTTTTATTTCTGTTATTATTATTTTTATTATCTTGCACCTACCGACTATTACTTTTTCCAAAATTTAGTGTTAGTGTAGTTAGTGGGTAAAAAATTCAATTCCCGAGAGGCAATACCTACAGTTTGTTGCCTCCCGTCCAGCTGATTTTTACAAGAAGGGCATCAATAAACTGCCAATGCGTTGGCAAAGATGCGTCGATTGCGTGGGTGATTACATCGAGTAACAAAAATAAAAAAGGTTGAAAAAATAAGTACTTTCACTTATTGCATACAAAACGGCAATTTCATAGATAAAGACCTATTATGTTATTGATCCTATGATGTATGTACACGGCTTAGCAATTAGGGTCTGCAACTGGTTTTACGCATAGCGTCATTTTGGGCCCAATTGAACACCAGCGTCAGGCTTTCATCTGACACAAAGCTGAATTGGGTCCGTTTTTGGCATCGGTGGTAATTCAACCTTTAAAGTTGTCTAAAGTGTTGTGTTATTGCCAAAATAAACGTTTTTTCTTTTCTTTCTTCCATTTGTAATGTAAGCGCACAAAAAAATTTTCTTTTTTTACTTCACTACAAATCTTTGAAATTCTCCAATTTCCTCTACTGTTATATGCATGTATTATACATGTGTACCCGCCTCTAGAATTAGTATTCGTGAAGACCGCATTAGATCCGTTGCTTACTTTGAGTAAGGTCTAAGCGTACAAGAACAAAAGCGACTTCATTTTATACAATGTAAAGATGTACCGCCTCTATCGTGTTAATGCCAAATAAAACACACACACACACACATACACACACACACACGCACGCACACACACACACACACGCACGCACACACACACACACAACCACACACACACACACACACACACACACACAAACACACATTATTAATTACAATAATACAATTTTCAGTATAAATGTATTTTTACAGCGAAAATTCGAACACCAAAGCGCACACGCAAAGACAGTACAACAGACAAAGAGAAAGAAATAGAACAGAAGAAGTTTAAAATTGAGGATCCTGAAAAACTTATCAATATAGAAGAGACCGCCATAGACGGTATCGAACTGATGGCGAACTATAAAAATCATCAAGAGGACGAAGAAAAGCCCAGCACAGAGGATGAGAAGGAACGAGAGATGACTGAAGAAGATGGAGATAGGTATATTTTTATTTAATAGGTATAAAGGTATATTTTTACCGCAGGTAAAGGCTAGTCCTTTACCTGCGGTTTCTGTCGTGTCGCTCTTGGCAGAGCGTCGTGATCACGTTGGTGGTAGAGATGGACAAAGTCCTTCGTACAACCTCCCGCCATCTCCCTGTTGGCAGACTGTCGGATACAGTCAGACGGCTTCCCATAGCGGATCACACCTAGTCGGTCCAGCGCATAGGTTCCCTAAGAAAAGTTGGAGTTGATGGAATGTAGATTCTACTAATATGGTGTCCGTGTGGAGTAATTAATATAATAGCACTACAGGACATCTTTATATGCAATATTTATAGGCCCGATCCGATCCTGCCGGCCATATGGACATACATATTTTAAACCTCTAATATCTAAAATATTCATTTTAATGATATGCTGTAAAGATCAGTTTTAATCTACATGAAATACATAACGTATCTAACGTATTTAATTGTATAAGGAATAATGTTGTTTGGACTGCACGGATGGCGCAGTGGTTTAAGCGGTCGCCACGCCGCTTCCTACTGCGCCGAGTGTTGTGGGTTCAAACCCCACATGGGACGACACTTTGTGTGATCCACAAATTGTTGTTCTAAGTCTGGGTGTTCTTTGTGTCCGTTTCATGTATGTTTGTAAAGTCCCCCGCGACACAGGATATATTCCTAATGCGGGAGTTGTCTTTTTTTTAAACACAAAAAAAAATGTATTGTTTAAAATAGCTTCGTAAATAACCCATTTTCTTTTGTAATATTTAAAGGATAAAAATGGTTACTGATGGTTATCCTTAGGAGATAGAAATATAAAAAAAGGACTTTTTTGTAGATCTCTTTAAGATATACAATTGCATAGTACATTATTTTGGTCTATCTCGTAAGGTTTAGCCTGCGTTTGCAATGAAAACGCACAAAAACATATTTTTTTACGACAAATCTTTGAAATTCTCGGATTTTCTCTTCTATAATATGCATGTATATCTATTGGTGAAAACCGCATAAAGATCCATTGTTTACAACACAAAAAAGCGACTTTATTTTGTACTATGTAAAGATATGTATGTATTTAGATATACAGGGTGTAAGGGACATATTCAAACCATGATTCTGAGTCGAACATCACTGGAATTTTCTGTCGGAATACCATTTTTTTGTTTTATAAGATTCAATTTTTTTTGCATGAAAATTATATCACAATGAGTAAACAGAACATTTCACCGAAAACAAATGAATAAATATCGCATACGGTCAAACACTACAATGTAATTAATCAAACAGTGGAAGCGCGCGGGGCCTTCCCTCCGGCCGCCAACTTGTGTTAGTGTGCGTAGACTGTTTGCACGGAATACACATGTAGTTATCACCTTTATGCGATACCTACGGGGAATGATTTTTACCTTTGACAATTGATTACATAATTTTTTTTAATTTTCCGGCAGAAAATTCCAATGATTTTAGACTCAGAATGATGGTCTCAATACAGTATTCCAGTATTCGTTACGATGTCCCTTACACCCTGTATATACGACTGTAGTACAGGATCTGCCTAGTTTGGGATTAGACGATCCTGTGTAAAATGTATGAGGCTATTATCATCACGCTATGTTTACTTGTATTTTTTAAGAAATTCAGTTTGCGATGTTCGTATTGTGTCGTGGTACCTGTACCTTTTAACTAACCTATTCTCTACGTCACACAGGGATATAGCCGAAAGGTATAAAGACATATCAGAAAGAGACAAAGACATTTCAGAAAGGGACAAGGACATGTTAGAGAGAGATAAAGATATGTCAGAAAGAGAGAAAGACAGTTTTTCAGAGCTGGAGGATGATGAGAAGTATAATAAGAGTGACACAGACAATGAGAGCGATCAGGGCAAAGACAAGAGTGGAAAAGACAACAAGTTCAAGAATTTGAAGGTACAGGAATAGATGTTATATAGGCTGTACCGTTTTATTTAAGTGTCTATTCACGTGTATATAATAAGCATGATTAGTTTAGAGATTAATACCGTGTGGTACTCGTATTTAGTCGGTTCGATTCCGACTGACCTCTCCACTACAAAACCCGATTGGGGTGCCGTCACCCTACTAGGGTTTGTCGTACTGACGGCACAGGACCCCGAGGGCTCCACACGGACAGAAATACCATAGTTGTGTTACATGATTCAGATTTTTTTTATAATATAATCATCCTTAAACAGTATATTGTATTTTAAGGTTAAATTTCGTATACGACCAAAGAAACGCGGAGGCAGTATGTACACCCTCGTGATGGAGAACTCCGAGGAAGTGAAGAGTGAGGAGCCCAAAGCTGAGGAGCCGATCAAAGTCGAGGATGAGCCTAAGCCCGACATCGACGTGGACCTGGCCCTCAGGCAGATCAGGAAGGGCTGGAGCGTGTACGACGCTGGTGATCTTACTATTGGCGACTTATATCTTATGGTAACAATAACACACAGTATGAATAATCTATACAGGCTGTATGGGACGGTGTAGAACGGACGGACATTATTCTGAATTGATAAGCATTCGAATTTTCTGCAGGTTTTTTTTTGTTTGATTAGGTTATTTATTTATTTATTTGGGAAAACAAACAATAGTATAATGAGTATACATATGAAATCTTTGTAACTAAACTTAACTGATATACTAGTCACTACATTTTCCACAGATTACCTTATAAAATAATTCCATTGTTAACAGACATGAGCTGCTGCCGCCGCAGTTTAATCAATAAGAAAAGCGGTTACTCAAAAGAAAACGTTGGTAACTGAGACAAATAAAGTTTCACTTAAACATACAATAGATAAATCAAAATTAACTTTTATTGCCTACTGCCGATCCTTTAGTACCGCTATTATGTCTCTTTTAAATTTAATCCTATTAAATTATTAACCGCCTTGCCAACTGAATAGAATGCGAATATATTGTATCGTATGTATTTCTTAGATCTGAACTTAAGTGTATATCGTGATTGTACATTTACATATAAGCACCTAGTGTCTGCACTCATGCGCATTTACAGTAATGTTCTGATTTGTTTCATTCAAATTTTCTCTTATTAATCCGTGAACAATGGTGTGGGTTATGTGTTTATACCTCTGTAATATATTTATATATTGCTTTAAGACTTTGACATGGAACTGTTTTTTGTTCCTAATAAACAAATAAAAAATAAATGAAAAAAATAGCTGTCAATCGTTAAGGTCATTCCCCGTAGGTATCGCACAAAAGTAATAACTACATTTGTATTTCATGTAAACAGTCTACGCACGGTAACACAAGTTGGCGGCCGGGGCTGGGGGAGAGGCCCCGTTTCGACTGTTTGATTTTGATTACATTGCAGTTATTTACCGTATGCGGTATTTGTTTTTTTTTCCAGTAAAATGTTCTGTTTACTCATTGTGATATAATTTTTAACCAAAAAACTCTCAACCTATAAAAAAATAATGAATTTTACGGCAGAAAATTCCAACGATTTTCGACTCAGATGATGGTCTGAGTACACTATTTTAGCGTTCGTTACCGACTTACCATCAGGTGATAGGTCTGCTCGTTTGGCTCCTGTAAATAACTAATATTTGTTGCCCAGAACACTAGTAAACTGAGATTTTTTTTGAGGACATCTGACACACAACGCCATCTAGTTTCAAACTAACCACTTGTACTTTGAAAGCTAGATTGACTGATAGAACACTTATATTGTAATTTTTTTTTGTAAATACATAGAAAACACCCAAACTTCGAAACAAATATTTTCAGAGCATACAAACATTTAATCCAACCCGGGAATCGAACCTGAAACTTCAGCACAGCAGTCGCATACGCTACCAGTGCACATACGAGGCAGTCAATTATAATATTTCATCATCATCATCATCAACAGCCTATACTAGTCCACTGCTGGACATAGGCCTCTCCTTAGAAAGGAGGTTTTGGCCTACTATACAACACTGGCCAGACGGGTTGGTATAGGGTTTGTGTCAAGTTTTTCTTCTCTCTGCAGTGCTGTTGTCCTGCGTAGTTTACTCCCTTAGTCGGCTCTTACGACACCCACGGGATGAATTGGGGTGGTGACAATTTGTATTCTTAATGCGTCACCACACGGACAGTATGTATAATATTTAATTGATAAATGATTTAATTGATTGTATTTATTACCTTTCAGTTCGGATCCCGGTCCAAAGTTGAACTAGATTATTGGTGGGCCGAACCAACGCCCCCACTGCCACAGTCACATCGCACACCAACAATATCAGAAAAAGACAAAAGTTGCGACAAGAAAGACAAACCGGATAAAGTACCAGACAAACCACCCGATAAACCCGACAAATTGCCAGACAAATTGGATAAAGCCACTGAAAAGGTCGACAAAGTAGCCGACAAATTGGATAAGATACCCGATAAAGGTGCCGACAGCTCGTTGGAGGATGAAAAAGAGAGAGCTAGAGAGAGTGACAACGATATACTCTCTCCAAAGAACACTTATAGCCAAGATAGTAACGATGGGATGTCGGGGGATGAAAGAAAAAGTAAGTGATAATAAATACCAACTTAATTCGACATCATGGATGGGTCAAGCGGTCACCACGCCGCTTACTACTACCTCGATGTTCCATAGTGCGTCGGCACAAACGAGCCGGCTTGACTGGAGTGGTACCACGCCTCACAGAAAACCGGAATGGCTTAGTAGTTTATGCGGTCGCCATGCCGCTTCCTACTACTGAGTGTTGTGAGTTCGATCCCCACAAGGGACGACACTTTGTGTGATCCACAAATTGTTGTTCTGAGTCTGGGTGTTCTTTGTGTCCGTTTCATGTATGTTTGTAAAGTCCCCCGCGACACAGGATATATTCCTAATGCGGGAGTTGCCTGATAATATTTAAAAAAAAAGAAAGATATATAGCTCCGCCCTCGTGTATGTCCTTTCCTTTCCTTCCTCAAGAATCAAACTATCTGCATACCAAATTTCACCTAAATCGGTTCAGCGGTTATTGATTTCCCATGCAAACTCCCACCCCTTTTAAACCGCTTTGATTTGTGGGATAAAAACTATCCTATGTAACTTCCTGGCACTCGAACTGTCTCTATACCAAATTTAATCTAAATCGGTTCAGCGGTTTAAGCTCGAAGAGTAACAGACAGACACACTTTCGTATTTATAATATTAGTATGGATATGCATCGGGGTGGGAGATCTCTCGCTCGGTAACATGATTGCGGCCATGGTGCGGATCGAGAGTACGTGGAACTCCGCCGTCTCCTTCTGCGAGCAGGTTATGCTTGCGAAGGAGATGGTGGAGCGAGACCGGGAGAGGGTCAGAACCCTCCCGGCTCGCTAAGCCCGAGACCGGGCCAGGTACCGCAGACGGCTCGGGCGCCGGAGGTCGCAAACCGACCTCCGTCCTCCATAAGCGCAGGCCTGGGGGTGACAGGTGAGGCCATCTGTCACCCTAGCAGAAGCAGGCCGGGGTGGGTAATGGCGCGACGCGCTACGGAGCGCGCGCCCTTCTGAGCAGGAAGGGAACATCCGGGTTCCCACACAGGAGGGGTCATCTATAAGCCGTAGATGGCCTGAGGTACGTCGGGGTACTAGGGCTTTCCTTTCTAGGGTATACCTGGTTCCCCGACTACTGGTTCCTGCTGACGGCGTGCGGTTTTTGGTCGGTTCGAGTCCGACATAATCACCCACTGGTGGGTGGTATCCGCACAGAAAAAAAAAGTATCAATATGCAGGTACATTATACCTTATAACTGATCGTGTTCATCACACATTTGTCATGGGTTCGAATCGGGTCGATTCCCACCCATGACTTCAGTAGCTAGGGTAACTACCCACTAGATCAATATTTAGTATATGATTATCTACCAGGTGAACAGCTAGCATCACCAGACCACAAGTCATCATCATCGTCGTCAGGAACGTTCAAGCTGGTGAGCAAGCTCATCAACAGGCCACAGGGCCCTGCGCCACCGAACGGATTCTCTTTGTTGAGTGACAGGTAACATTAGGTTTATAGCAATTGGCCTGATCCTCCCCCCTTCGGGATAGAGCCTAGTAGATGCGGCGTCAATCCGAGGGGAACCTGAAATTACACGGTCCGGGTCCTCCCCAGAGTAGCCTGAGCCTGATCTGAGGCCGGCCGTCGGGGTGGTTTTGGAAAACCACATAGTTCTGGCTCCTGCGTCCCCTAGGAGCCGGAGATTCAAAGGGATTTATTATTATAATATATATATATATATATATATATATATATATTATAATATATTATAATCCGTGTGGTGACGGATAAAGGAGTGTCACCCCCCCCCCCCCCCTATTCACCCCCTATTCATCCCGGGAGTGTCGTAGGAGCCGACTAAGGGAGCAAACTACGCAGGATAACAGCACTACAAAGAGAAGAAAAACTTGACACAAACCCTATACCAACCCGTCTGGCCAGCGTGGTACAGTAGGCCACAACCTCCTTTCCAAGGAAAGGCCTATGTCCAGCAGTGGACTAGTAAAGGTTATTGATGTGATGAACTATTATTAGAATACAACATTTATAAATTTTGTCTTTCTTATATATTATAAATGTATTCAATATTATAAATGTATTAACAGACTGAAGCGGTTGCTGGCGTTGGCGGGCAACCCACACGTCACCACCAGCTCAGCGGCCACCATCGCGAGGTGCAACTGTGGACATGTTTGCCCACAGCAGAGGAAACAGGTAACAGCCGGGGTATGAAAGAGACCGCTTAAGGGTCCGGCCTTGAAATATATTATGTAGAATAGAATAATCTTTAATGTACCTAAAAACACATTGTTTAAAATAAATACTTTGTTTAAAATACTGGCCCGCTACATAAGAAAAGAAATTTAAAATAAACCATCTCAGTTTTTTCAAGTTAGTTCAAATATTTGTTAGCTACACACAATGCTCATACAATTGGTTTTTGACGGGCCTGTTGGTCTAGTGGTTGGTGGCCCTGACTGCTAAACCTGGAGGTGGTGGGTTCGATTAAATAAATATTAAATATTATTGTATTTCTAAGGAGAGGCCTATGTCCAGCAGTGGACTATTAAAGGCTGTTGATGTGTGTGTGATGTGAGCACGATTATTTGTTCTGTGTCTGGGTGTAATTTATCTATAATATGTATGTATTTAGAAATATATATAAGTATGTTTATCTGCAGTCTGGTTACCATAGCACAGGGTCTGCCTACTTTGGGATCAGACAGCCGTGTGTGAGATGTATCAAGTTATTATTATTATTAACTAGACTACAATTTTCAGTTTTTAGTAACACTGTTAAATTATGATTTAAATAACTTCAATGTATGCATAATTTCACGAAGGTTAGGTTTAATACGTGTACAACACACAAAAGTATTTTTGTATTTTATATTAATGTAAAGAGGAGCTATTAGATGTTTTTGTAAACGTCAGTTATTAAAAAATGATTTAATGAATAACAAACTAAATTTAACAGTAATTATTATAGACCATAGATCCACCATGACACTGAGTGACTTTATGTCAGTGTGAAAGCAGGGAAAGTGAGGTCTACCGTCACTTTCCCTGCTTTCACACTGACACAAGTGTCAAAGAGACTGGTGTCAAAGTGACAGATGTCAAACTATGTAACGCCGACTAAGTGGAACAGAGGTAAAAAAAATTATCCCGTGTACCTACTGGATCGCTTGGTAGTTTTATTTAACTTAAGTTATTTTAAACGGGATATTTACATAAAGAGACAAAATATCGGAAATTAAGACTTGAAAAGAAGTATGGTAAATAATAACTCATCGTTCATAATAACTCATCGAGTTAATTCAATCGGTTTCATATAGGATTTTGATATATTAGAATGAGTATTTGAAAATAAAATATTGGTTGTGTTTGTCCGCAGCTGCGGGCGCCGGCGCGCGAGGAGGGCGCGGGGGGAGCGGGGGGAGTGTTCCGCGCGCCGCCGCCCATCGCGCCGCGCCCCGACCCCGAGGTGAGCCCCCCCCCCCCTCACACCTCACACCTGCTTCCAAGCTTTCTCCTACCAAACGATCACTTCTTGGAACCTGCTCAGGGGGCTGAGTTTGATCGATGCGACACTTTTTTCTACACATAATGTATTTTGTATATTTATTCTGTACATATAGACGATGTCGGTCTAGTGGTCGGTGACCCTGACTGCTAAGACGTACGTCGTGGGTTCGATTCCCACTCGAAACGATTAATTGTGTGGTAAGCACGATCAATTATTCTGTGTCTGAGTTTAATTTATCTATAATGTATATGTACTTTGAAATATATAAGTATATTTATTAGCAGTCTGATTACCATAACAGAGACTGCTTGGTTTAAGTTCAGACTACCCTGTTGGCGGTGACCGGAGATGTGTCATGTTTCCACTATTCCACTCCCGAAAAGAAAGGCAGATGATACTACTGTTGATAACTCTGATCATGGGTCAGAAAAAATAAAGATTTAAGTGCTCGTAGACACCTGAACCTTGGTCCAAACGTCAATTGAATACGCGAAATTTGACTGCACAGATGGCGTAGGGGCTTAATTCCATTTCATATCCACTCAAGAACTCGTTTTCCCCAACGGTTTAGTAGGCAAAAACCTTTCTTCCCTGCCTTCCTTTCTAAGGAGAGACCTATGTCCTCCAGTGGCTGGACTGTTGAAGGCTGATGATGGGATGTGATAAATACACTCCTATTTTCTTCTAGTTGCTAACCTCTAGCAGTAAATTAATACTACGTCCGACAGGTATCTAAAACGGACATGATGCTGGAGGGCATCCCACGCTGGCGCCGCGGGAGGCCTCGCGTCACCGACCGGCGGGTGGTGGTGCAGAGGCTGCTGCCGCTGTTGCCCAAACTCCCCGCCCCTACCAGTAAGTTGCCCACTATTGGGCGTAACCGCTCATATCCTAGAGGCTCCTACTACTGTTGGCCCAACTACCCTCTGCCACCAGGAAATGTCTCACTATTCGACATATTGGTAGTCTAAAATGTGGTTAAATTTATATTTTTACAGATCCTGTGCCAGTTAAACTGACGCAGAGTGCCCCTCCAGTTCCACCCCGTATACTGCCGAAGCCACCCCCCACTTCTACTTCTGAGTAAGTTTTATATTTAATATTAGCTCTCCTTAATAGCTCTTTGTATAAATACATATTAAACTCGAGGTTTCTATACTTTTACCAAAGTTCTTTGAAATTGGTTTAGTGGTTTTGGTGTTAAAATGTAAGTGACAGAGGTATTTTCATTAATGATCAAATATTATACTGTAACCGTGTAAACCGCTAAACCAATTCTAATTTTACGTAAAGCTATAGGACGGTATCTTTAATAAGGACCTATTGAAATGGGGACTTTTTGATGCAAAATCAAACAGCCAGACCGGTTTTTGACGTGGCGACGCGTCGCCACGCAATGTAACATAGTGTGGCTTTATTTTTAATTGTACTATTCCTCTCTATTCCTTTTATACTCATTAATTCTACAAAATAATTTAGATGTTTCACCTTTTTTTTATGGTAGAGATTTTAGTCACAAAACTCATGAGATGAGATTTTTCTCAAATTAAACCTATTAACAAATAGAGTGGGTCTCTAAATCATCAGCTCGTTTGACTAAAGCCATTTTGTTATAATTCTAGTTTGTCATTCTTCTACGTGTTGAGTGAGTCGAACGGACAGTTCTACTTCCACGACGGTGACCGCCGCATTCCCATCACACCGCTATCGGGCAACGGGGAACAGCATGCTGCAGGTAACCTCAACATTACCAGGTTCATCAGCTATCACACTAAAATACATTCCCAAAAATCTCTCCTATAGTCACATGTAGAAGTGCCCTCGCCAAGAGACACCTTCGTATTGCAGTTCACCTTTTCAACACCATAAACAAGAATTGCCAGATACATCACCTAACAAAACGAGAATACAAAACCACAAGTAACGAGAATACAAGTAATGAACTGGTTATTTGAACAGGATTACGACACAACTGAGACATTAACGTGACTCACTATGTTATAACACACACACACACACTAGCACACAGACACAATACACACACGCACACGCAGACACAATACACATACGCACGCACGTACATAAACATCTTATCATAAGTTTTCAATTAATTGGTTTGATTCCTACTCAAAACAAATGATTATGTGCCCCCCCCCCCCCCGCCACCCCCTACCCTCTTTAATTTTTGCCACAGCTAAGCTGAATCTTCCTCTTTCCTTTCCTGGATCAGACAGCCGTGTTATTATTATTATTTTATAGATGGACCCAACCATTCCGGGTCTAAATCCAACGGTGTGAAGGCCGAGGGGGCTGGTCGCTCCGGCGACGTGGACAACGTAACGAAGCAAGAGGACGATGCGGACGCTGACCCTAAGTCTGAACAGATCGACGTCACACGTAAGTTCCTACCACCATCAGATACTTCCACAGGGTTGAGGAGCCATCACACTAATATTATGAAGGCGAAAGTTTGTGTGTTTGTTTTTTATCACTCTTAAACGCCTGAACCATTTTTGATAAAATTTGGTATGGAGGTAGTTGACAGCTTGAATTAACACATAGGCTAGTGTTCTCGTGCGAGGAGTATGTCTGATGAGAAATGAAGCAGGGCTGCCCCACGGCCACTTCACTTCAGAGGGATGTTTTTTTTTTTTATTAAGGGTTACCAACAATTGTTTTGGAAACATGAAATATACTTACACATGCTACAGAAAATTAATTAAAAATGTAACAATTAGGTAATTATAGGTAAACACCGATTATATGAACAAATATATATTGAGAATTATAAACTTAAACATTTACTGCGCCGACCCCAAATAAATTATAATATTAATAAATAAATAAATAAAAATAATAAGGGTAGGCCAAAACCTCTTTTCTAAGGAGAGGCCTATGTCCAGCAGTGGCCTAGTAAAGGCCGTAGATGTGTTGATGATGTGATAAGGGTAGGCAGATTTAACTTAAACTGTGATTTTAAATTACACGCAATTTAATATTAAATTTAATTAAACATATTATGCCACTATATCTGGTAAATTAATTAGTAACTTTATTAATATTATCTTAAATGTAATGACAGCGGATTTCCTCCCTTCGGAGTCCATGTCGCTGTCGCCCTCGCGCCTGCTACACGACGCCGAGGGCTGGTTCGACAGTTCAGGGCAGGACTTTTCCCTCAGCAGCTTCCTGGGACACCTGGAGGGGCGGCCGCAGCCGGACCTCGCTGTTAGTATTGTAACACGGTATTTGATTGACCAGTAAAAAAGATGACCAGTCAAATGAGTTTTTAAAACGAAACGGTCCTGCAGTGCTATCCTCTGAGGAAACAGCTTTGCAAACAGCGCTTTTTTTTTCACTTGTGGACATCCCCTCGGACCGTCACCCCTCCGGGGTTTGCGGCGGGGTGGTGTGTCGGACTCGGACCGACTAAAACCACACGGTGTGCCACTCTGCGCCTGTAACAGGAGGGATCCGGGAACAGCTGTTGTTAAGACATCCGGACCCCTCCTTTTGCGTACAGCGCTGCCACAGCGTTGAATTTCAAACTAATTAGTTACGACAGGTTGTTTCCTTAGAGAATAGCACTGCGGAAACATCATAATTTACTTTTTATAATATAATAAACATCACATCAACAGCCTTCAATAGTCCACTGCATGACATAGACCTCTCCTTAGAAAGGAGGTTTTGGCCTACTATACCACGCTGACCAGACGGGTTGGTATAGGGTTTGTGTCAAGTTTTCCTTCTCTCTGCAGTGCTGTTGTTCTGCGTAGTTTGCTCCCTTAGTCGTCTCTTACGACACTCACGGGATGAATAGGGGTGGTGACACTCTGTATTCTTAATACATCACCACACGGACTGCACTGCTACTGATAATAAACATGAATATATTAAATGATATATTTTTTAAATTCTTGTTTAATACTTAACTTTCAAAAAAACTATTTACATGAGAGAATTAGGCTTCCATTTTAATAAAAAACAGTTTTTATTGTGTTAGTTTTTGACCAGTTTAGAAAACATTTTGTCCCGGGGCTTTTTTGACCTTTGAATAACGTAAAAAATCATATGAAGTATTCAACAGTCAATTCTAAAATGCTTACCTTGTATTGATTACGTATTGCGAGATTGCCCGATGGGGATTCTTATTCAGGGGATAGGATAGCCTGATTGCATTAAGACGAAATTGGGCCGCCACGTTATGATTGAGGGGGGAAGTGTTTTTTCCTCTGAAAGAAGGCCTGATTAGGCATGGCGTTAATTCGAGGAGGACCGGAAATAACATGGTCCAGGTCCTCCAAGAGTAGGACACCTGGGGCCGGCCGTCGGGGTGGTTTTTAGTGGAATCACCTGGCTCCCGAGGAGCAGGAGATCCGAAGGGATTTTCTATCCCGTCAAAAAGAAAAGGGATTCTTATTCAAGGAGCGACAACACTTTCAGTGGCTAATATGTTCAGAGCCTGTTATTTTTCATTATAAATCTTTTGAGCAATATTTAACCTTTCCAGGTGGAGTCCCAACTACAGTCATTGATGGCGGAGTCGAGCGTGGACTACGTGGCCAAGTTCGCGGACCTCGCGGCCGAAGTCACCGACGAGCCCGACCCCAAGGGCGATGACCTCACCTAGTCGCGCACACACGCGCACACACACACACACACACACATACGCACGCACACATTTAGCGTTTTATTTTTACTTTCTTAAGTAATTACAACCTTATAGAAATCAAATTGTATATCCCTACCAGTACAGATCTTTGTTCGTTTTATTTATTCATTCACTCATTCATTCATTCAGTCATTACTAAATATATAAAAACTAGCTTGCATTTTGGGTAATTGTTAATTACACTGACAGACAATGCAAAACAATTAAATGAATGAATGACTGAATGAAAGAAACTTGATGGGAATGGTTTTTTAGATAACTCTTAATTGGAATAATTCCTGTGTTGTGGGGAACTATATGAACATACAAATAACAAACATGATCGCGTGGGATTCGAACAAGGTGTGGCGTAGGAGCGAGTCGACTACTTTAACCATCCTTACAATCATAAAGTAAACATACATATCTACAATGACATTAATATAAATGTGGCCTGTACAGATAATAAATAAATTGTCCCATCTCGATTGATTTTAGTATAGCAACACTGACTATTGTTATTTGACGTTTAGGAGCTATGATATAGAAACACATGTTAAATTTATAACACTCCTCCTTTTAGAGAAGGAGAAGGGAGAGTTAAACATTAGAAGAATGATAAAACACAACCTAATGAATTAAAACTTGTAGTAAATAGTACGGAACCTTTGCGCGTGGCCCGCCCTGGACCACATTTGATTTGTTTTCCTTGTCAGGCTGTGTCAAGTCACATTTTAATTAAGTATTTTACTAATATTATTTGTGAATAGATTTTCAATGTATTACAAAATATAATAAATCAAATGTAATTAATATCTAAGAGTAACCAGCTGTTGAAAGGCATGTAAGTTTTTAAACTTATTTATAATAAACTATATTTTATATATTTCTATGTTTTATTTCAAAATACAGGGCTCAAAGTTAAGTACGCGGTTTTGCCCGTGTATAGTTTACAGGATTTGCCATGATCGGCTGGACTTGGGTTGATACCGGGTGATGAAAACCGGTGGTAGGCAATACGTTCCTTGCATTTCAAATATTATTATAATCGGTCCAACCGTTTTGAAGGTTACCCGGAATGAACAGGCAGAAAGAGCGACATATTTAAACTAGTTTTTAAGCATAGGTATCGAACAAATAAACACGTGTTATCACGAAAAAATACCTATTAACTTGACGTTACAAACACACTTCAATTTTAATTACTTGAAAATTTCAAATGTCATCTATACAAATAAATAAAATTGAAGTGTCTGTTTTGGAATGTCAAAATTTTAGGTTTTTTATTTTCACACGGTTATTAATTATATCTAAAAAGCAGTGAAATTTTTTTTGTCTGTTTGTTCCGGGTAAATCTTCTAAACGGCTGGACCGATTTCGATAATATTTACTACCAGGTAGCTGTCTACATAAGGAATAACTTAGGCTTTTTTTCTCTCAGGAAAACCCTTTAAAATTTTGCCCGGTTCGGGCATAGAACCCACTAAGGCAGCGCTTTTCAAATTCCACACGAACGAAGTCGCGGGTACCAGATAGTAGATTATAAAAGCACTTTCATCAGTAGACGGATTCAGTAAACGGATAGGTTAAGTTTTCTTCGTTTATTGCTAGATTGTCCGTGTAGTGACGGATTAAGAATACGGAATGTCACTACCCCAATTCATCCCGTGGGTGTCGTAAGAGCCGACTAAGGGCGCAAAACAATGCAGGACACCAGCACTGCAAAAAGACGGAAAACTTGACACAAACCCTAAACCAACCCGCCTGGCCAGCGTGGTATAGTAGGCCAAAACCTTCTTTCTAAGGAGAGGCCTATGTCTAGCAGTGGACTATTAAAGGCTGTTGATGTGTAGATGTGATTGCTAGATTGCCTTGAATTAAACACTTTTACTTCAAAATATACTTAAATTCCTTTAAATAAAAAGATAGACAAATTAAAAATAAGTTTGAAATTGACAGAACTTTACGTCACGCAATTTTTTAATCCTGATGATTACTATTAATGTTTTTAATGCACCTTCCTACCTATTATATTTAAAAGTGGTTTCAATGAAGTACCATTTACAATGTATGTATAAGACCATTTTAAACTAAAGGTGAACGGGGCAGGCTTGTATGGGCATTTCGTACAGCTAATAAAATTTCGTGTTTTAGATTTTTACAAATTGTGTGTTTTATTTTTAAGGTACTAGTGTACCAATGTAGATTGTTATTCAGGTATGTCGGGGCACCAGGGACTTCCTTTCTAGGGTATACCTGGTTCCCCGGCTATTAGTACCCGAGACTTTAGTCGGTTCAAATCCGACATGCCACCGACAGGTGGTATCCGAGGGGATTTCCGCACGGAAAAAAAGGGGGTTATACTCGTAGTTGCCCTCATTTCTGATAGATTTTACTCACAAATACCATATCTCAAATCGCTCCTAGAAGCCTGTGAACGCCCCAGGAGGCTTCTGCGCTTCTGGAAGGAGCTTGGTTGGCTCACTTAACTAACCAGTCCTCGACGCATAAAGGTCTAAATCCTCTTGAGTCTAAATGCGAAAACCGAAGCCCACAACCGATACCATATACCAAAAATAACCATTTTCAAGATAATGCATTTTGTGTAGTTGTGTGTGTTAGTTGTTCTATAATTTCAATAACTTAAATTCTAAGTCACTTAACAAACTGGGCCGAAGTAGATTGTTAATAATAGGAAAAATAGATAAATTTGTAAAAAAAAATGCATAATAGTTGCCCTGTGCAGTACAGGAGATATGTAAAAGAATGACTGGATTCTAATTATCATAATAAGTGGATTGGAAGAGGTGGTGAGGTGGCTCGTTCGGATACGCATTGACTGTATCCGTAACAAATCAAGATATGAATATAATTCTCGTTCGTATAGGTTATCATCTTCAATAGTATCCGAATCACAAATCAAAGTCCACTTTGCGGTAGTTAGTCTAAACTAAAACCAAAACTACAAGCCAAGTTTTCAACTAGATGCTACCGGGTTGTACGCTAATTCTTAACTCCCTTGGGCTTTCATCTAAGTACTTTTCATGAATTCTTATACTATCCTAGACTTTAATACCTTATAAGATAGCTGAGAATACTTACATCCTTATTTCACCAATCTGCAGTCATAGATTTCTTTATAAAATTCGTCAAAGAAAAAAATAATCTTACAAATTTATTTATTTTTCTTCGGCTCTTTTTTCTTTATTTCGGCCCAGGTTGTTAAGTAAACTACAATTTTAGCAATTGAAATTAGAAAATAATTTATCAACTACACAAAAACAGCAAAAAAAAAACAAAAAAAAATTAAAAAAAAATTGTATTAGGCAAAATTTTGGCGATTTTTATAAAAGATCTTAAAAGTCCAATCCCAAAAATAATCATTTTCAAAATATTGGATCTCGAAAATGGTTATTTTTGGGATATGGTTTTTCATAGTGAAATCTATCAGAAATGATAGCAACTACAACCCCTTAAAATAATTAGGTCGACTTACCCAGTAACCCTGTTCAAAAACATATTTTTTTCCATAGTGTAAAATAAAGTCGTTTATATTTTCTTGTACGCTTAGATGTTTTAAACTAAGCAACGGATTATAATGCGGTTGCATCAATAGAAAGAGTGATTCAGGAGGAAGGTTTATATGTAAAATACATGCATATTATAGTAGAGAAAATCCGAGAATTTCAAAGATTTGTTGTAAATTACATGTTTTTGTACGCTTACATTTTGCTAGCGCGCTGGCTAAACCTTACGAGATAGACGTAAAAAATGTACTACGGAATTGTATTTCTCAAAAGAGTCTACAAAAAGGCCGCGAAGGTGTATGTCTATCTCCTAAAGGTAAAGCACAGTACCTAACTATTTATTTCTTTTAAATATTACAAAAAAATAACAGGTTATTTACGAAGCTATTTTAAACAATAAATTATTATTAAAATGAATATTTTAGAAGATATTAGAGGTTTAAAGTTGCGGGTTCAAAGCGGGCCGTCGCCGTCGAGCCGTACGTGCATCGCGGGTGGCAGCGGCCTTCCGGAGCGGAGTGCATAATAATAGTATAATTAATTACTGCACACTGACACCACATTAGTTTTATAAGTAGTATCTACATTTCGTAAACCGAGGCGGATCGCTAGTTATCTCTAAAACATTATTTATGTACTTTTAACACTAAGTTCGATAGACATAAGTTGTGCCCAACGTGTTCAGGCAAAAAAGAAATACAAACATATAAGTAGGACACATCGTAATTCCTGATGCCTGAGGAACCCAATTTTGAGAATGCTTATGCTGGAAATACAATAATTGGTTACCTTCATCTTACAAAAAACCTTTACCAAATGGGTATGTTGTGTTACTACGAGTGAATAGGTTTATTATTTGGAAAGACATAAAATAGTTAGAATCAATTTGTGATACAATGTGCGGACGATAAAAGCGGTTAGGGTACGAAACAACAACATCGCTTTATAAAATTACCTTTCACATTTCTTCAAAGTATTATTTTTACAAAGTATTAGGCAGTATTATTTTTACTACAAATCCAAATCTTTTATAATTTTATTCATCGCATATGGTAATCAAACACTACGCTTGCAACATTGATTTTTGACTTGCCAAGCCAATAGTTGCCAACAGTGATGTTTACGTTTCGTATTGCGATAGGTTATGTAAAATAAGTTTAGTATTCCTTCTGAGGAATAATACCACGAAATAACAGCAGATGTGACTCCTGAACACTGATTAAATGTAATGAAATAATATTGAAACACCTTTGCATGTAGGCGGCTGAAAAAACAACTTCAGTGACAATGTTTTGGCAATGGTTCATGTAAGTTATGATGACAGATGCTTATTATCCTGTTAAAAACTTATTTGTGATAATCACAATGTTAATGTTATTAACTTTATTATCTACGCTTAGTTTTGTGCAATTAGATCACTGGTCATATAAAACAATAATATTTTTATAATATTTTACACACACATTTCACACACGGCCTTCTGATCCCAAACTAGGCCGAGCCTGTATTATGCTAACCAGACTGCTGATAAACATACTTATATATTTATTAATACATACATCTTATAGATAAAGTACACCCAGACAGTGTGCTTTGTTGGAATTGAACCTATGACCTCTGGGGTAGCAGTCAGGGTCACTAACCATTAGACTAACAGGCCAGTCATAGTTACAGTGCATGACAATTCAGAGTTAAAACACTTCATTGGGAGAGCCACGCTTATGTTGTAAAATATGCATTAGGTAAAGAAAACAATTTCAAATGTAATAATAGCATTTAGGAATTACAACCTTCCAAAGTTTTTTAAGATAATTTTTGTTTTATGGTTGTCATCTCATAATGTACTGTTGTATGTGTAGTTATAAGACATATTATAAATGTAATCACTATTGTTCGCAAGTATATAAACTGTTGCTTAATATGAATTAAAGGAGTATTTATCCATCAATCGTCGTATTACTATCCCAACCTCATAGTACTTTTCATTGTTCAAACTGTGATAAAAAACCAACTTTAAACAACAACAACCAACCCTTACACCAAAATTATCTTAATAAACTTTGGCAGGTTGTAGTTCCTAAATGCTATGGAATTTGAACTTGATTTTTTTGGTGTTGCGTATTTTAATAAACTGTAACCATAGCAAAAAAAGGATTCCAAATATTCCGCATAAAGAAACTAAAAAATAAAACAACAAAAATTTTAATTTCTCCGTTCTATTTAAGCATAGAATATAGATTGTTTTTTGTTGCAAGCAAACATTTTTGTATAAATAATTACATGTCCTATAAGCAATTAAAAGTTTTATTTTGTGTTGTTGTGTTGAAAGTGTTGCAAACACTAAACTTTTAATACAGACCTACAAAGCTCTCTGCGAGTGTGTGGTAAACTACTGCATCTGTTCTTGGGGTGGGCAGCAAAAACTATAATCATCGAACTTGAATGTGCTCAGCGTGCCATCCTAAAAGTACTTATGTACCTACCGTTTCGACACCCAACAACTGATCTCTACACGCGTTCCGAGGTCCTGACCGTTCGTAAGCTTTACATTCAATAAACTTGTTTCTTTGTTGTTTGTATTTTCCAAAGTAAAAATATTTTTATATTTTCCATTAAAAATAGTTAAATGCCAAATATCTTAAGTTTAAATCAAAATTGTCGCACAGGGGTTCTAATCTTCTATTGAAAACGATTTAGTTTATCTATAGACGTATGAAATGTGCAGCAGTGTGATATATTAGGCCAAAACCTCCTTTCTAAGGAGACGCCTATGTCCAGCAGTGGACTATTACATGCTGTTGATGTGATGAACTATTATAAGAATAGAACATTTATAAAATGTTGTCTTTCTTAATCATATTACTTGAAATTGATTGAACACGTTTAGATTTCTTTATGTTTTAAATTCCTTCTTTACTTTTTACCGAGTGAGTGAAATCACTGCAGAACAAAGAAAATGGTGGGCCAATGGGGGAAATAGTAGGACTAGTAGGATCAGGTGACCCTTACGCTTCTTTGCATAGTTGTTGGCACAATGGCTTGCCGCCTTTGCCGGCATTCCTGCGTGCCCCTGCGCACACCCCGCGCGACCTCGCTGACTGCTTCCCGCGCTTTTAAAAAAAAGCCATCATGGTCGGCCGCGAGTCTACATCAGAACGCTAAACGCTACCGATTTGTATTGTACTTTTACTCAGTAAAGTGCTATAAATGTGCTTAGTTAGTTTTATTAAAATCTACAACAATAATATAGGACTAAAAAAAAACGCTTGTTTTCTAGAAGTTAATTAATATGAATATATACAAGCTTAGGTTTGTTTAATATATATATTTAAAAAAAAATTGTATGTTATTATTTGACGTGAAGCAATAAATGAATGTTGTTTACAAAGTGAGATACTACAATTTTGAAAAACATTCATGTTTACGTAAACCGTTTTAGAATGTTTAATGAGCTAACAGAAAATATTTTCATCTATTTCAGTATCATTGTGATTCTACCCGTCACGTTCATAGTGTTCCTGATCTTCTGCATCTTCGTGCTGGTACCCTCCGCCTTCATATTCGCGTCATGGTACATGCGCATCAAGGAACGGAAGTTGACTAGGCGGAAACGAGATGGAGCCAACGTCGCGTTCTTCCATCCTTATGCTAACTCGGGGGGTGGAGGCGAGAGAGTGCTATGGGTGGCTATCAAAGCTATGCAAACTAGGTTTGTTCTGTTCTATTATCTATACAAATAAATAAAATTTGAGTGTCTGTTTGTAATATTAAAATAACCGCTTTTTACTAAATGCATATGTATGTTTACACGGTACATATGCCAAAATATCATTTTTTTCAATTTTTGTCTGTCTGTCTGTCTGTTGGTTCCGGGTAATCTCTGGAACGGCTGGACCGATTTCGACTGGACTTTCACTGGCAAATAGCTGATGACATAAGGAGTAACTTAGGCTACTTTTTTTTACTAGTTTCGCCCCGCGTCGTTGCCCGCGGTTATAAAAACAAACGCGGGTAACACCGCGGGTCATAAAAACTTCACACATCTCACACACTGGTCCTAAACTAGGCAGAGCCTGTGCTACGGTAACCAGACCGCTGGTAAACATACTTATATATTTCTAAATATACATGGTACATATAATAATTCAAAATATCTTAATTCCATTTTTTTTTAATTATTTGAAATCGCCTTTCATGTAGACTCTAAAGTCCTAGATCAACACACACAATAGCAACAATCTCTGTTTTGTCAAATTTTGTTGTTTTGGTAAATAATAATAATAATAATCTACCACATTCACACAACGCCATCTAGTCCCAAACTAAGCAGAGCTTGTACTATGGCTACTAGACAACTGATATAAATACATATATACTTTTTTTTTGTAAATACACACATATTATACATAGAAACACCCAGACCAAATCAAACATTAAATGTTCATGCACACAAACGTTTGACTTGAGTGGGAATCGAACCCGCGACCTTTGGAATAGCAGTCCGTTACACAAACCACCACGCCATCCGGTCGTCAAATAGATAAATTACACCCAGACATGAAACAAGTGATTGTGTGCTCATCACACAATTATTTGTCCTGGGTGGGAATCGGATCCACGACCTCCTGGCTTGCTAAGCCAGGAGGTCGTGGGTCCGATTCATATTATATTTACGATATATCCGATACATATTATAGATAAAGTACACCCAGGCACAGAACAAATGGCCGTGCTCACACAATCATTTGTTTTGGGTGGGAATCGAACTCACGACCTCTGGCGTAGCAATCAGGGTCATTAACGACTAGGCCAAGAAGGCCTGTCAAAATATATGTATGTAGTTAGCAATGTATATGAAAATTTGAAACAGCAGTCTGGTTACCATAGTACATTGTCTGCTTATTATAGGGTCAGACGGCTGTGTAACGTGTCATAAAAAGATTGTAAAAAAATATATGTCATCTACAACTAGACGTGGAAATTATTGTTTTTAGTCACAGCGATTTCACATGTGATTGTGATTTTGTCATAGACAACGATAAATGCCAGTGAAATCAATCAAAATTCTTTTTATCAAAGATTCGCGAGGAATGCTCTAGTAATGGATAGACTGCACGGATGGCGTAGTGGTTTAAGCGGTCGCCACGCCGCTTCCTACCACGCCGAGTGTTGTGGGTTCAAACCCCACATGGGACGACACTTTGCGTGATCCACAAATTGTTGTTCTGAGTCTGGGTGTTCTTTGTGTCCGTATCATGTATGTTTGTAAAGTCCCCTGCGACACAGGATATATTCCTAATGCGTGAGTTGTCTTTTTAGAAAACAAAACAAACAAACAAACAAAACAATGGGCATTAATGCTAATTAGATTTAATTTAATTAATTGCATAGCATAGCATGTTAATTGCTAATGCTAATCATCATTATCAACATAAACAGCTTATAACAGTCCACTGCTGGACATAGGCCTCTCCTTAGAAAAGAGGTCTTGACCTACTACACCACGCTGGCCAGACGGGTTGATATAGGGTTTTTGAGAGGGTTTTTTCTGCCCGCATCGTCCGGCACCTCTGCGAGGTGGGCCCCGATCTGTCGGACGCCCAATTTCACTGTTACTTTTGGGGGTTTTTATTCATTTTTAAAATTATAGTCAAAAACTCCTTTCCTATTTTTTTCCCAAACCAAAAAATTTTTATTTAAATTCTCTTTTATCCTTTACTTCTCTCACCTCTTCTCCATTCTTTCTTACTCCTTTTTTTTTCTTTTTCTTCTCATTGGGAAAATCATTTGTTTTTATTCAAAGGATTTGGTTTCCCCAAAATTTTAAACAGGTCAGGGTTTTTAGACTTAGCATTTTTAATTTTTTTATTTTTGGGTAATTTGAATTAATTAAAAAAACTTTTTTTTAAAATCCCCTTTTGTAATATAATTTAAATAAAAGGTTTTGTGATCTCAAACTTTAGACCGTTTGGTAAAGAGTTAAAAAAAAAAAAAAAAACAAAATTTTTTTGCACAGGGAGTTTACCTTATAAAAAACGGTTTTTTTTTTTTTAGGAGGTAGTTTTTATTTACCAAAACCCCCTTTTAAGGGAACATTTACATGGTTTATTAATTTTTGAGTAAAGGGTGACCCAAAAGCTTTGTTGGCATAGTATAGGACTAAAAAAACGCTTGTTTTCGAGAAGTTACTTAATATGAATATATACAAGCTTAGGTTTTTTTTACTTATAAATATTAAAAAAAAATTGTATGTTATTATTTGACGTGAAGCAATAAATGAATGTTGTTTACAAAGTGAGATACTACAATTTTGAAAAACATTCATGTTTACGTAAACAGTTTTAGAATGTTTAATGAGCTAACAGAAAATATTTTCATCTATTTCAGTATCATTGTGATTCTACCCGTCACGTTCATAGGGTTCCTGATCTTCTGCATCTTCGTGCTGGTACCCTCCGCCTTCATATTCGCGTCATGGTACATGCGCATCAAGGAACGGAAGTTGACTAGGCGGAAACGAGATGGAGCCAACGTCGCCTTCTTCCATCCGTATGCTAACTCGGGGGGTGGAGGCGAGAGGGTGCTATGGGTGGCTATCAAAGCTATGCAAACTAGGTTTGTACTGTTCTATTATCTGTAATATAATCATTAAAACTTCACACATCTCACACACTGGTCCTAAACTAGGCAGAGCCTGTGCTACGGTAACCAGACCGCTGATGAACATACTTATATATTTCTAAATATACATGCTACATATAATAATTCAAAATATCTTAATTCCATTTTTTTTTAATTGTTTGAAATCGTCTTTTATGTAGACTCTAAAGTCCTAGATCAACACACACACACACAATAGTAACAATCTCAGTTTTGTCAAATTTTGTTGTTTTGGTAAATAATAATAATAATAATCTACCACATTCACACAACGCCAGCTAGTCCCAAACTAAGCAGAGCTTGTACTATAGGCACTAGACAACTGATATAAATAGCAGACAAGCTCTAATGACTGCACGGATGGCGTAGTGGTTTAAGCGGTCGCCACGCCGCTTCCTACTACGCCGAGTGTTGTGGGTTCAAACCCCACATGGGACGACACTTTGTGTGATCCACAAATTGTTGTTCTGAGTCTGGGTGTCCTTTGTGTCCGTTTCATGTATGTTTGTAAAGTCCCCCGCGACACAGGATTTATTCCTAATGCGGGCGTTGTCTTTTTAAAAAAAAAAAAAAAAAACTTTTTTTTTGTAAATACATACATATTATACATAGAAACACCCAGACCAAACCAAACATTAAATGTTCATGCACACAAACGTTTTGACTTGAGTGGGAATCGAACCCGCGACCTTTGGAATAGCAGTCCGTTACACAAACCACAACGCCATCCGGCCGTAAAATAGATAAATTACACCCAGACATGAAACAAGTGATTGTGTGCTCATCACACAATTATTTGTCCTGGGTGGGAATCGGATCCACGACCTCCTGGCTTGGCAAGCCAGGAGGTCGTGGATCCGATTCATATTATATTTACGATATATCCGATACATATTATAGATAAAGTACACCCAGGCACAGAACAAATGGCCGTGCTCACACAATTATTTGTTTTGGGTGGGAATCGAACTCACGACCTCTGGCGTAGCAATCAGGGTCATTAACGACTAGGCCAAGAGGCCTGTCAAAATATATGTATGTAGTTAGCAATGTATATGAAAATTTGAAACAGCAGTCTGGTTACCATAGTACATTGTCTGCTTATTATAGGGTCAAACGGCTGTGTAACATGTCATAAAAAGGTTGTAAAAAATATATATGTCATCTACAACTAGACGTGGAAATTATTGTTTTTAGTCACAGCGATTTCACATGTGATTGTGATTTTGTCATAGACAACGATAAATGCCAGTGAAATCAATCAAAATTCTTTTTATCAAAGATTACCAACTTTTTTTTTAGATTTAGACCTTTCGCGAGGAATGTGCTAGTAATGGCCATTAATGCTAATTAGATTTAATTTAATTAATTGTGAATTCTTATGTCTTAGCATGTTAATTGCTAATGCTAATCATCATCATCATCCCGTCAAATTAATGCATTAAATATTAAGTAATAAGAAAATATGCGGCCCGACCCGCGTGTCACACACATCATCACATCAACAGCCTTTACTAGTCCAATGCTAGACATAGGCCTCTCCTTAGAAAAGAGGTCTTGACCTACTACACCACGCTGGCCAGACGGGTTGATATAGGGTTTGTTTCAAGTTTTCCTTCTCTTTGCAGTGCTGTTGTCCTGCGTAATTTGCTCCCTTAGTCGGCTCTTACGACACCCACGGGATGAATAGGGGTGGTGACACTCCGTATTCTTAATCCGTCACCACATGGACGCTAATGCTAATATTATTAACTAATATTGCAATTTCATACGAGAAAACGATCGTAACTTGTAGGTATATCGCTAAGTACTGATTTTATATAAATAACTTGTTTTTATTATATTTAACTTACCGGCTGCTATTTTGATTTCTTTAACATTCACCATCAATCATCAACAGCCTTTAATAGTCCACTGCTGGACATAAGCCTCTCCTTAGAAAGGAGGTTTTGGCCTACTATACCACGCTGGCCAGACGGGTTGGTATAGGGTTTGTTTCAAGTTTTCCTTCTCTTTGCAGTGCTGTTGTCTTGCGTAGTTTGATCCCTTAGTTGGCTCTTACGACACCCACGGGATGAATAGGGGTGGTGACACTCTGTATTCTTAATCCGTCACCACACGGACACTTCTTTAACATTATTACAGAGATAATGCAATATAGGGTTTGTTCGCGATATACTAGCGTCTGTGACTGCACGGATGGCGTAGTGGTTTAAGCGGTCGCCACGCCGCTTTCTACTATGCTGAGTGTTGTGGGTTCGATCCCCACATGGGACGACACTTTGTGTGATCCATAAATTGTTGTTCTGCGTCTGGGTGTTCTTTGTGTCCGTTTCATGTATGTTTGTAAAGTCCCCCGCGACACAGGATATATTCCTAATGCGTGAGCTGTCTTTAAAAAAAAATCGGCTGTCTGTAAAGTCGGTTTACTGACGATAGTTGAACGTGACAACGTCATAAGACACCACATTCACTTTTCACTGCACTTCATACTTGACGAAAACATGTAAATGTATTATTGTATAGCAGCTGTCCACGCGGACGCATCGCTCACTCAAGTAGGAGAGAGACAGATGTCGAACGCTACGGAACGCGGAGGCCGATTGTGCCTCTTTGTCGCTCGTTCCGCGCTCTCGCTTGCACTTCAAGCCTTAAATGGAACGCCTCAGAGCGAGGTAACGCCGCATGAGTCATGTTTTTTCGCGTCTGCGCGTTGATGCGAATGAGAAATCACACGCTAATGAATGAAACGATGAAATTTCGTATACGTATTAATTCATAGGTGCACGAAATTTCACGACCGCAATTAATTTGTTAACAGCTAATTAAGAATTCACAATTAAATATGAGTGTGAAGATATTATTTATTCCATCACTATCATGCACTAGCATAATAAAAATAATATTGTCGCAGTGATTTTGTAAATTAGTCAGGTGTGATTATATGATTTACTAGCTGGTACCCTCGACTTTGTTCGCGTGGAATTTGAAAAGCGCTGTCTTAGTGTGTACGGGACTGCAGTCCATGAGGACTCGGGTTCGATTCCTCGATTTTATTCCATCCCGATCTACAACCATTATGGAATTTCAGGCATTTGCAAATGTATTATATTCTGCAGGTACCCAGATACAAATATATTCATCTATACAGTAGACACAGCCGAGGCACAGACTATCCTGGACCGGGCCCAGAACCAGTTCAACGTTAAGGTGGAACCTGGTAAAATCAATTTTGTGCGGTTAATCTTGAAGAGGGCGATAGAAGCGGAGTCCTACCCGTACTTCACGCTGCTGTTGCAAAGCCTTGGTTCTATGGCGCTGGGTATGGAGGCTTTCATGAAGTTGAATCCAGGTTAGTAGATTCCGATTTTGGAATTAACACTAGTAATCGTATTTATAGTGTTGTAACATTACGAAACTAATAATGTATAGTGATGTTACAATGTTGTTAAGTAAAGGTGTAAAGCAACCGGATGGCGTAGTGGTTTGTGTAACGAACAATTGGAATAGCCAAAGGTCGCGGGTTCGATTCCCGCTCAAGTCAAACATTTGTGTGCATGAACATTAAATGTTTAATTTGGTCTGGGTGTTTCTATGTATAACATGTATGTATTTACAAAAAAAAAAGTATTTATATCAGTTGTCTAGTAGTCATAGTACAAGCTCTGCTTAGTTTGGGACTAGATGCCGTTGTGTGAATGTGGTTGAATATTATTATTATTAAAGCACTAGCCGTACCCTGCCACTTCAAAAATATATAAAAATAATCTTTAAAGCGGGTTGTATATTATGTCAAAATCTGATCTTAATCGGTGCAGAACTTTTTGAGTTTTTGAAGCATACACAAACCAATCTAACACATAGATATACAATTTATCAGAGAACACCCAGACTCGGACCAACAAATTGTGGATCACACAAAGTGTTGTTCCATGTGGGGATTGAACCCATACCACTCACCGCAGTAGGAAGCGGCGAGGTGACCGCTTAAACCACTATCCGTGCAGTCAAATTGTTCATTTGCATTGCATTATTTGTTTACCATTAAAGTAAACCAGCAGTTATGTTCCTTAGCAACATAAAACAATCAATTTGCTTAGATAATATAATTAAATTAAAGAAAATTCGTCAAAATAATTTAAATAACAATAACTGCTAACTGAAAATAAAAAAGTATTTGTCAAATCGACGGCAGACAAACATTAAAATTAGGCAACTGAATGGAAAACTTTTTCTTGTTGAGACTTTGGAGTCGGTTAATAAGTGTAAAATATTCTAAATATCATGAACTCGCTGACCCGCGCAACTTCGTCTGCGTCTCTCAATAGTAATAAATTTTCTCCGTTTTTGAAACATTCTGCATTGGTGCTCCGCTGCTATTGGTCTTAGCGTGATGATAAATAGCCTATAGCCTTCCTCGATAAATGGGCTATCTAACACTGAAAGAATTTTTTAAATCGGACCAGTAGTTCCTGAGATTAGCGCGTTCAAACAAACAAACAAACTCTTTAGCTTTATAATATTAGTATAGATATGCAAGCTATCTGAATTATATTATATCATGAAAACATCGATAATTTCAGACGTGTTCATAGACACGACGGGGTACGCGTTCACGTACCCCATCTTCCGCTACCTGGCGCAGTGTCCCGTGGGCAGCTACACGCACTACCCCACGGTCACGGGCGCCATGATGCGGCGCGTCAAACACCGCATCGTCGCCTACAACAACTCCGGGGTCATCGCCAGGAACCCCATCTTCACCTGGCTCAAACTACTGTATTATAAGATATTTGGATGGGTCAGTATATACTCTTCATCGTCATTAACAGCCTGTATTAGTCCACTGCTGGACATAGGTCTCTCCTCAGAAAGGAGGTTTTGGCCCACGCTCGCCAGACGAGGGTCAAGTGTTTCCTTCTCTTTGCAGTGCTAAGGACCCACGACACCCACGGGATGAATAGGTTTATTCCCAGTTGTTCCATTAAGCCAGTTCCACATGAATAACTATTTGAAGCGGAAAATTATACCCAATAGTTCCATCAACTTCCAATTACGTAGCTTGTCTTCTATACAAATAAATAAAATTGGAGCGTCTGTTTGTAATATTAAAATAACCGCTTTTTACTAAATGCATATATTATGTATGTTTACACGGTACATATGCCAAAATATCATTTTTTACAATTCTTGTCTGTCTGTCTGTCTGTTTGTTCCGGGTAATCTCTGGAACGGCTGGACCGATTTCGACGGGACTTTCACTGGCAGATAGCTGATGACATAAGGAGTAACTTAAGCTACTTTTTTTAGACTAGCTTCGCCCCGCGGCGTTGAACGCGGTTATAACGACAAACGCGGGTAACACCGCGGGTCTCAGCTAGTTGTATTATAAGACAAGAAACCTTTTTCTTTGTTTTCTTGTGCTACATACGAATTAAGAACACAGAGTATCACCACCCCAATTCATCCCGTGGGTATCGTAAGAGCCGACTAAGAGAGGAAACTAAGCAGGGCAACAGCACTGCAGAGAGAAGGAAAACTTGACACAAACCCTATACCAACCCGTCTGGCCAGCGTGGTATAGTAGGCCGAAACCTCCTTTCTAAGGAGAGGCTTATGTCCAGCAGTGGACTATTAAAGGCTGTTGATGTGATAAACCACGTATTATAAATGCGGAAAACTTGGCGCTGTTTAACCGATTAAATCCACAAAGACAGTGTAAGGACATAAGTTAATAAAAAGTACTGTATTATATTTAAACAAACACAAGTTAAGTTAATCTAGAAAATAAATGAATTAATTTGTGTCGTTGGTAGATGTATGGTGTGGTGGGACGGTGCGCTGATGTGGTGATGGTGAATGGGACTTGGACGGAGGAGCACATCAACGAGCTCTGGGAGATACCACTCAGCACGCACAGGGTCTACCCGCCGTGTGAGGTGAGTATAATAATAATAATAGATGCACAGATGGCGTAGTGGTTTAAGCGGTCGCCACGCCGCTTTCTACTGCGCCGAGTGTTGTGGGTTCAAACCCCACATGGGGTTTCATGTATGTTTGTAAAATCCCCCGCGACACAGGATATATACCTAATGCGGGAGTTGTCTTTAAAAAAAAATTCAGACATTAGTCCATAAATATGTTAGTAACAATAATCTTACAACTATGTTAGTTCTACATTAACACAAAAACAAATTAAAAAATAAATCGTGTATGCCTTTACTAAGATTAACTGTTTCTATCTGTCTGTTACGCTTGAACGGTAAACCGCTGAACAGTTCCTGATGAATAATAATAATAATAACTGCACCCATCTCACACACGGCAGTCTGATCCCAAACTAGGCAGAGCCTGTACTATGGTAACCAGACTGCTGATAAACATACTTATATATTTCTAAATATATACATTTGTAGATAAATTACATCCAGACATAAAACAAACGATCATGTCATACAATTATTTGTCATGGGTGGGTATCGAACCCTCTGGGCTTAGCAGCCAGAACACCAGGCTAGCCGATAATATATAATTATGTTTAGTATTAGTCGAGATCATCACAGGAGAAAGAAAACGGTTACGTTTAAATGATAACTCTTGAACGGGGAAACAAAATAGAGAATGGAACTTTATGAAAAAAAACTAATCTTTTTCAGGGATGTAAAGTTTTAAGGATTTTTGCATCCCTAAAGATGTCATCATCATCATCATCAACAGCCTTTACTAGTCCACTGCTGGTCATAGGCCTCTCCTCAGAAAGGAGGTTTTGGCCTACTATACCACGCTGGTCAGACGGGTTGGTATAAGGTTTGTTTCTAGTTTTCCTTCTCTTTGCAGTGTGGTTGTTCTGCGTAGTTTACTCCCTTAGTCGGCTCTACGACACCCTCGGGATGAATAGGGGTGGTGACACTGTATTCTTAATCCGTTACCACACAGTATTTTTTCGTATACTAAGTTCCAAGCACCTGCTATTTGACAAAATGGTGTTATCCAGTAGGGTTGGGGTATATACAGCGTTACTGGGTAAGTCGACCTAGATACTTTAAGGGGTTGTAGTTGACATCATTTCTGATAGATTTTACTATGAAAAAATACCATATCCTAAACCTAACCATTTTCAAGATATATTTTGCCTAAAACAATTTGTTTGTAACTTTTGCCCTCAATTTTTTCTTTTTGTTTTACAGTTTTTGTGTCGATACATTGTTTTATAATTGTCATCACTAAAATTGTATTTAATTTACCAAACTGGGCCGAAGTATATGGTTGATAATAGAAAAATGCAATAAATTTATAAAGAATATTGTTTTCTTTTAGCAATATTTAAAAAAATCTATGACAGTGTTAAAAACATCTACGTATTGTCAGCTATCTTACAAGGTGGTAATAGTCTAGGTAAGTATCAGAATTCATTGAAAAAAAAACTTTGATGAATGACTGATGATCATAATTGAATAATAAGCACAGAGGGAACATGGGGCATTCCCACACAGGGGGGGGGGGGGGTCGTCGGGGCACCAGGGAATTCCTTTCTAGGGTACACCTGGTTCCCCGACTACTGGTACCTGAGACGGCGTGCGGTTTTAGTCGGTTCGAGTCCGACATTGCAACCGGTAAGTGGTATCCGAGGGGATTTCCGCACAGAAAAAAAAAGTGTATAACTCAGTTAAAAAACTTTGCAGGTTTTTTCAAGTTTGGGATATGGTATTTCATAGTGAAATCTATCTATACAAATAAATAAAATAGAAGTCGTTTTTAATGTCAAAATAATTGGTGTCTTTCGTGCTCACACGGTTATTTGCACGATACCGATATATATACGAGTAACTTAGGCTATTTTTCCTCTCAGAAAAACCTTTGCCCAGTCCAGGAATTGAACCCACTAAGGCGTCGCTTTTAAAATACCACGCGAAAGAAGTCGCGGGTATCAGCTAGTCAGTAATATATTATCTAGGTCGACTTAACCAGTAACCCTGTATATACCCTATCTAATATATAAAAATCTCGAGTCGCGGTGTGCGTGGTTGAACTCCTCCTAAACGACTCGACCGATTTTCGTGAAATTTTTTGTGCGTATCGGGTAGGTCTGAGAATCGGCCAACATCTATTTTTCATATCCCTATTTTTTTTCTTGAATAATTTTTTTTGAAATAATGTAATACTGGCAAAACAACGTTTGCCGGGTCAGCTAGTACTATATATAAAATGTACTAAACATCACTATTTTAAAACGTAGCAGTTTGCAGTTGTCCATGGGCGGTGGTACTCACTTGCCATCAGGCGAACCGTCTGTTTGTTTGCCCACACCATAAAAAAAAAACCTTCGATTTGCAGGTGACAGAGCTGAAACAGCTCCGTTCCTTAGTGAAGGAGTCGGATCCCATCCGGATACTTTCCGTGGCCCAGTTCAGACCAGAGAAAGACCACCCGCTGATGCTCCAAGCGATGTACGAGCTAAGGAACCTTCTCGTCAAGAACGAAGTGCTTTGGAACAAGGTCAGTTTTGATTGTCCTGCTAAAATAACCGCAAAAGTTTATTAGTATAGATGATTAAAATAAAACGGCTAAAACGGCTGAAGTCATTATTATGGAAACACTATCTTTATGTGTATGTTTTTTTTTATGGTATAAGGGGGCAAACGAACAGATAGGTCACCTGATGGTAAGCAACTACCGCCGCCCATGGACGCCGGCAACTCAAAAGTCACAAGTGCGTTGCTGCCCTTGGAGTCCCTCCCGCTTGAGTAATCGGGAGGGGGTATTTGGGCGCCGGTAACCTCACTCATTCAGTGAAAGGAAACGAAAGAATTGCTTAACACCGGTTTTCTGTGAGGCCGTGGTATCACTCCGGCTAGCAGGCCCATTCGTCGGCTCTCCCACAGTAGTTCGGTTATTGCTTTAAACAGCCTATGTCCTTCCTCAAGAATCAAACTATCACCATACCAAATTTCATCAAAATCGGTTCAGCAGTTATTAATTCCCTCCACAAGATTCCACCCCCCCCCCCCTTTTCACATCCTTAAAGGACGATTTCTAGGATAAAAACTATCTTCTAACTCAAACTATCGCTATACCAAATTTCATATAAATCGGTTCAGCCGTTTAAGCGTGAAGAGGTAATAGACACACACTTACGCATTTATAATATTAGTATGGATGAAATTTTATGATTCAGGTCATCATCATCATCATCATCAACAGCCTTTAATAGTCCACTGCTGGACATATGCCTCTCTTTAGAAAGGAGGTTTTGGCCTACTATACCACGCTGGCCAGACGGGTTGGTACAGGGTTTGTGTCAAGTTTTCCTTCTCTCTGCAGTGTTGTTGTCCTGCGTAGTTTTTTCCCTTAGTCGGCTCTTACGACACCCACGGGATGAATAGGGGTGGTGACACTCTATTCTTAATCCGTCACCACACGGACCATGATTCAGGTCATAAACTATATATGTGCCCAACACACATGTAGACTACGACTTTGTTCAAGTAATAATTTCCTTTTTTACGTGTTTCTAACTTATCGACGAAATCCATACAACCGCTCATCCCTTATTTTGCCCCTCAGGGGTGATATTGCCAAAATCCTCTCTTCATCAAAGCATCATCTGCCAAAACTTCCAGTTTGTAGCCTCGGAGTTGATGAATCAATCAGTTGGGGCAAGTATTAAAAATGCCTAAAAGGCCGGCAACGCGTTTGCGACTCCTGAGTTGCAGACGTTCATGGGCGGCGATGGTCACTTTCCATCAGGTCTGTTCGTTTGCCCCCCTTAATATAAATAAAAAATAGACTCAATATCTGACTATTGATTGAAAGACTGGCGTAGTGATTTAAGCGGTCACCTCGTCGAATCCTACTGAGTGTTGTGGGTTCGATCCCCACTTGGGATAATACGTTGTGTCATTCACAAATTGTTCTGAGTCTGGGTGTTTTTGTGTCCGTTTCATGTATGTTTGTAAAGTCCCCCGCGACACTGGATATATTCCTAGTGCGGGAGCTGCCTTTAAAAAAAAATCTTTCTGTTAATTAAAGAGTGAACGAAATCGCTAATTAAAATAGTTCCTTTTCCATGTTAGATAAAGTTGGTGCTGGTCGGTTCGTGTCGCAACTCGGTGGACGAGGAGCGGGTCCAGAACCTGAAGGACCTGGCGAAGCACCTGGCGCTGGAGGACAGCGTCCAGTTCGTGGTCAACGCGCCCTACGCGCGCCTGCTCCAGCTCTACCAGACCTGCAGCCTCGCCATACACGCCATGTGGAACGAACACTTCGGCATCAGTTAGTACACCAATCCTCCTCCGAACCTTTTTCCCAAAGGGGGTCGGGTTTAGGTCTACTAGTGGAGCGACTGCCATCAGACCTAGGCGATATCGAAGTTCTGTAGAAAGACTTGTATGGTATCCAGGACTGATTGCTTAACGTGTTCTACGAGGCAGGCTTATTATAGTGCATTTTGTATACCATATTATACAGAAAAAATTCGGACAAGTGCGAGCCGAACTCGCCCACCGAGGGTTCCGTATACATTTGGAGGTACATTTACCTCCGATACCTCCACGCCTTTCCGAGATAAAGGGCCTTGACAGACAACAAAGTGATCTTATAAGGCTTTTTTTGCCAAATTTCGTGATTCTAGGTCAACGGGAACTACCATATAGGTTTTCGACCTAAAACCTATAGGGTACTTCCGGTTTGACCTAGAATTGTCAATTTTGGTTAAAAGCAAGGTCTTACAGCACAAGTAAAGAGAAAATTCTGAAAAATAAAAAAGTTGAAAATTTAGGGAAATTATGGTACTTACAAGTTTTCGCGAAAATCGAAATTTGCCCATATCTCTTTATCATGTTTACTCAGGACCATAGACCTCAGTATCTGGTATAAATTTCACCTTGCTAGGTCTACCCGTTCCTGAGTGGTGACACACGGACAGACGGACAAGAAAGTGATCTTATAAGGGTTCCTTTTTTACTTAAACCCTACCTAACCCTAAAAAAGATCTTTGATAGAAAAAAAATCGTATCTTTGTGTACGACCAAATCACAATCACATGTGAAATCTCTGTAACTAAATCTAATCATATCATCATATGAATATGATTTAAAAGTAGCAATAACTTCCAGGTCAATACTCAGCATCTTAGTTATTAGTATTATTATCTTCTTATGTTAGTTTAGTTTCTTAGATCAGCTGTACCATGTGCTTATTATCATGTGATGTACCAGGTGTGGTAGAGTGTATGGCTGCGGGTCTGATCACCATCGCCCATCGCTCCGGGGGCCCCCTGGCCGACATCATCGAGACCTCGGAGACCTCCCGGACTGGTTACCTGGCCTCGGAACCCGACGAGTACGCCAGGGCCATTCTAGAGGTTATCGCCTTGCCAAGTGATCAGAAGAAGAGAATTGTGGAAGCTGCAAGGTAAGGCTTACTCTCTTTAGTATGTTCAATATGACTGCACCGGAAGGCGTAGTGGTTTAAACGGTCACTTCGCCGTTTCCTACTACCCTGAGTGTTGTGGGTCCGATCCCCACATGGGACGACACTTTGTGTGATCCACAAATTGTCGTTCTGAGTCTGGGTGTTCTTTTTGTTCGTTTTATGTCTGTTTGAAAAGGGCCTATTATAAAGATATATTGTTAAGTTTGTTGTTATAACCGAGGGCAACGCCTAAGTTACTCCTTATGTCATCAGCTATTTGCCAGTGAAAGTCCCGTCGAAATCGGTCCAGCCGTTCCAGAGATTACCCGGAACAAACAGACAGACAAAAAATACATATGCATTTAGTTAAAAGCGGTTATTTAATATTACAAACAGACACTCCAATTTTATTTATTTGTATAGATGTGTGAGTTGTCTTTATATATATATATAAAAAAAGTAAATTACAATCTATGATCACATCAACAGTCTTTAACAGTCCACTGCTGGACATAGGCCTCTCCTTAGAAAGGAGGTTTTGGCCTACTATACCACGCTGGCCAGACGGGTTGGTATAGGGTTTGTGTCAAGTTTTCCTTCTCTCTGCAGTGCTGTTGTCCTGCGTAGTTTGCTCCCTTAGTCGGCTCTCACGACACCCACGGGATGAATAGCGGTGATGACACTCTGTATTCCTAATCCGTCACCACACGGACCTCCGTGTGGTGACAATCTATGATACGGTATTTTTCTTGTTCTCAGAGCGTCAGTTGACCGTTTCTCCGAGATGGAGTTCGAGAAAGCATTCCTTCGCGCCGCTGAGCCTCTCTTTGCACTTGACTAGTTTGTAAGTAGGTACTTAACGAGTACACGAATTCCATTAGATATAAGAGGTTATAATAATAAAGTTGAACCAAAGCTTAAAAATAGTGTCTTAATTATACTCCCTTTTTGTACTTACTGTATACTTATGTCTTCAAACAGTGTTGATGTTTAAAATGGTTGTACGTTGTTTTATAGAATTTCGTTTAATGTTAAAAAAAATGATTTGTAAACTTTGAAAAAATTAATGTTTAGCTTATAATCTATACAAAAAAAAAGTGAACCTAATTATAAATTGTGATCTTGATTTAAAAAAAATATATATTTTCGATAATTTAAATTAAAATACTTCATTAAATAATAATAATATATATATTTATAGAGAAATTTATAAAACAAAATTACGGTTGTTTTGCATTTCTTCCCGCTTTGTAACCAGTGATCGAATACTTTTCCGTCCCTGTACGAAACCAGTTGCGATCGAAGATTTGATCTTATTTTTTTCGTAGCCAGTTACGATCGAAGCTTTTTTTTGTTTTTCTCAAATTTGATATAGTAGCGATTCTTCGTCTCTCGATCTCTTTTCGTTAAAAAGTCTGTGCTCTGGATGCCCGGACAGACAGACAGATTAGTCTCGTGAATATGGCTCCCTTTCGTTGCGTACAAAATTGGAAATTCCAAGCGATAGAATTAAAATAAAGAAAGAGTAGCAAACGTAGAAAAAAAAATTAAATATTAATACTGAATTAACATCAAATTGGTAACAATTAAAATATTTTATTATTCATATGAAAATAAATTAAAAATTAAAACGTAAAAGCATATTATTCCAAGACATTGCCCTACAGAAATGGTTTTCTTTTAATTATATTAGGGCATTTTGGATCTCTTCATCAACTGCGACCTAAAAATCAATTGTAATTTTCTCAGGTTTCAATTATATGGAATAAAATTGTAAATGTTTGTGTCGTTTTGTTGGCGAGGAAGCAAGAGATCAAAGGAACTACAGACTAGCTTTGTTCGTTAACGCCATGTATGGTGTAAAGCTGCTTAAATCCGACTGGACACGACTTGAATGTTGAATGGTCGATTTAAGCATATTCTTGCTTGCTATATTTTTTACACAGAACAATATAATTCTTTTGTTATTCTCTTCTTCGTCGTCGAAAATCTAGAAAAGGTTTTCAGGTATTTTTTCTTCATTAGCTACTTTGAATCTTCTTTTTTGTCATCTTGGTGTTGTCATCAGTCGCCACTAATATTCCTATGTCCTTACTATACAGTAATTTTTCTTCAACAGGTTCAGAAAATGGATTATTCGGATTCATTATTCTTAAGAAATATTTTTTATCATCGTCACTACTTATCTTACTATATCCTCAATAGTAGCCTCATCAACGCCAATGTTTTCAATAACCCATGGGTTTTTCCCACCATCAGTTAAGAAACGCATTTCATCACTTGCTCTTAAATTCTGATACTCTATTTTCTTAACATTCCAAAGCCTTCTAACATTGTCGCAACCAATGATCAACCGTGATATAGCTCCAAAAGCATTTATTATTTGTGTTCTGAGCAATTGAAGTGTAGTAGCTGCAACAGCATTAAAATCATCTTGGGGATTCGCTCCAATTGGTTTTAAAGAGCTAGTTTAAACTCCATATTGCCCCACAAAAGCACCATCTTGAAACCATGACGTATATTCACCATATCCTTCAGGAAATAGTATAGTTTTTTCTTTACTAGGATTTATTCCAAATAATCTGTAAACACTGTAAATGAGACTTATCAACTTTGCAAGATTTTGGATTGAATCAGCCACAAATACAGTCATGGAATCGTCGCTTGATCTGAGGCTCCTAACTATTGTATTTTGAACATTGATCCCACTTATTGCTACCAATCCCATAGTTGTCGAACATGCGTTAAGCATACCCATTAAAAACCCTGCAGAAGCTTCAACATAATCTTCATTATCTATTTTGCTATTTATTTTATTAAACCATAGCCTACTTTTCTCATTTAATTGTTTATCATCTATTTCACACCATTTCATCCTATTGTAGAAATCACTCTCTTCTAGTAGGAAACCAATTCCAAGATTTATTCTCTTTATCAATAAATAACAGAATCCCATTGTACTGATTTTAATGAGAACCTTATCTTCCACTGTCGCAGGTTTCAAACCATTTTTTTAAACTTATTTCATCATTAATCCAACATTGGTGGACAATAGCAAACATTAGAGGGTTCATGCATTCATTCCATTTTGATGCGTCCTCTGTCCCCTGGAGACTATATGATGTCCTGAAACCCTCTTTCAGAGATGACATTTGAAGTTCGTTCATTATCTTCTTCTTCTCTTCCCCACCTATGCTTATCGTACTTCCTGGCAAACTTTTGGCCATATATAAATGAAACTCCTCTATTATTTTTAACTGCAGCCTAATTACTATTGAACCGGATGCTATTGCTCTTCTATCAAGTTTGCCCCTTTCCACATGTTTGATATAAGAATAAAAAGATCTTGAGTAATCATCTAACCATCTATTACATTCTTCCTTTCCCTTTATTATTCTCCTTGTAATAAATGTTTTTCTACTAGACACTTGCATCCTCATTTTGAGTTTCTTTATGTACTTCTTTTTAGAGACAACAATTACTTTTTGTGCTTTCACAATCAACTTTATTTTGTTATACATCTCATAGCAATAGATAATACACTCCAAAAGCGTACTTGGAGTCTTCCCTAGATTCCTTTTTATTAAGAACAAAAATCCATTGAATGCTTTTGAACATGTTGTGCTTTTAAATGTTTCAGGATCCCATGTTTGTCTCCCTTTACTAAGTACATCTGAATTACTGGTTTTCAAAAAATCCATAGTGTGTCTCATCCCGTCACATATTGTGTCAAAATTATTTATCAAATATAATTGCGCAAATTTCCAAACAATTCCAGGATTAAAGTTGCCTACTATCCCTGAGTTTGGGTACCTCTTTAAGTTATTGATCTGTGCGTCAATAATTTTGTGATTGTTTATTTGTTTTATGCTGTCTTTGTCATCTTTTTTGTTGTAGCTATAGGCTCTATTTACTGAGGCAGCTACATAAGGTACTGGGCTCCCATACCCATGTGGATGTGGATTAGTATATAAATATGTACCACTCATCATATGTAATCCATTTGTTGCTTCTGGACTACAGGTACACTTTTCAACTTCCTGATCAAAATTATCGATACCTTTTACAGACTTCGCTCGAGGTCGTTTTTACCTGGTGTTTTAAAGACTAAGAAACTCACCACTGCTACTTTTTTTTAATAATTACAGTCGCGACAGATGTGTTTGTAGCCTCCGCTGTTCTATTTTGCAAATGTCTTAAATTTTTTACGCCATCTTCAGCTTCCTTCTTCATAAAACAGTTTACATGGTAAACCATTTTTCTGGCCTGTCTATTCAAAACAGTGTTTTTCTTGTCATTTTGTACCTAAAGAGAACAAAAATAAATATGTAATAGATACTTTTTACACAATAAAAATCGAAGCATAACTTCATTCGAAGTTTATAGTTATGTTTACCGGAATTAACGATAGGTATTATATATTTGGATATAATATAATGATATAAAATAAAACTCGATAGTTCATTTGAATTTATATATTAAATAAGTTTTTTTTTTGTATTAGAGCACAATATATAGTCTCCATTTCAAGGGGATGTAATGGTGCGCCAGGCAGCCCCTGTAAATTTTCACAAGGTGTTCGAGAAGTATCACGTCACACCATATCAGCAGGCCTGGAAAGATACCATCTAGTCCTGGCGCCTTGAATGGTAGGAAGCTGTTAATCGCCCATTTAAGTTTATTACTTTTGACAACTTTGCGGGCCGTGTCCCAGTCTGTATCGTCTGGTGTTTTTCCACCTGTCTTCCCATGTTTCCATCACATCTGTTATACGACATCCTGGGAAGTGTGTTATCAATAACAGCTCTGAGGCTTCTGAGTCTGTTTTGGTGTACTCACCGTCAGGCTTCTTCAGTGAACCAAGATTGTGCTCGCCTCTGCTACACGATATGATTTTGATTCTTTTGGCCTGGTTGTTGATCTCTATTTTGTACAGAAGCTTCTCTAGCACTCTGTTTCCCTGGTTCTGATTCACTTCTTGTATTAATGCTTGCGTATAGGCATCCAAGTGTTGGTCTAGTCGGGCGTTTTATTGAACAACTTTCCAGTTGCGGTCCAAACCACTGGTGTCCGTTCTGTGGTCCGGTTCTGGGTGTAGAGAGTAGGCATGTTTGTTCCAAGCAATTGGTCAGTGTTTGTGTAAGGTTGACAACATGACTGTCAATATTCTTCACAGTCCCCTGAGCATATGTTGAGTCAATGCTTCGCAGTTTTTCCGCAGTAATATACTGATACCGTTTCCGGTCCATCTTACGGGGATACCGTCGGAAATCGGTTGGTTTAAGAATCATTTCAAATTTGAATTTGATCCAGTGATGGTCCAAACGCGATGCTTCGCTCTGTACGGGATGTATTTGGAGACACATTGAAGCAACGAGATCTCGAGTATGACTCCTAATTTATTATAATAATCATTGTTTAAATAAGATAGAAATGGGGTTACACGTGGAACTTAATTACAATATTATAACTAAGGCATCCTATACACTACATCACCCTTCTTACAGAAAAAAAAAAACAAAATACATATATTTATTTTACATACTACGAGAGCGGGTCAATAAGTCCGTGACTTTTGGAATAAAACACAGATTTTTTGATAAATAAATAATTTTATTTTTCAACGTAGTCTCCCTTGAGCTCAATACACTTTGTCCAACGCTTCTCCAATTTTTTTATCCCTTCCAAAAAATATGATTTGTCGAGGTCCTCAAAATAGGCCTTTATTTGCGAGATGATTACCTTGAAGATGACAGTGAGTTGCTTCCAAATGACGTTTTAGTTTATTAGGAAACATACTTTCAGCCGCCAACACTTTATGACAAACAACACATTGAGGAAGTTCTAAACTTCCTTTAGTAATGTAGGTAATTCCGAAATCCAAATATTGATCGTCATATTTTCTATATTTCTTCCGTTTTTCTGAAGTTTCGTTACCGCTCCCTCCTTCAGTTCGTTTTCCATTTTTTTGAATAGAATTATCCGCCATAGTGAATTTCAAAGCTAAAATTAAAAGCGTGCGTAATCTATCAAAACACAAACTTGACTAAACGATGCCAACGTATGCATTACCCGCGTGCGGGAGGGGGGGGGGGGGGGAGGTGTTATTGGCAGAGGACGGCCCGCGCCCGCGTCTCGTACTGACCACTCGCTCCAGCCGCCCGCTCCCGTCGCCTACTCCCGCCGCATCACAATGCACATGGCTATCTGTGCACATGGCGCTCTCTCGACTCGGTCGCATAGACACAGACAGCCAACCTATTTAGATCGCCTCACACGCCCCTTGGATTGTACCGCGGCGCCCCAGGGCGTCGCGACGCACAGTTAGGGAAGCCCTGACTTAGGTAAAGTAATATACATAAGGTTAAGAACGATACAATTTTGTCCTGTTTTTATGAATAATATCTAACTTATTATTTTTAATTATTTCTACATTAGGTGTTATATCTCTAACTACTTTATAAGGACCTGAATCTTAATCATCAAATTTATTACCTACTTCATTTCTTACTAAAATTAGATCATTTGCATTACATTTAATAGGATTTGTATATTTATCATAATTAGTTTTTCTTTTTAACCGACTTCAAAAAAAGGAGGAGGTTCTCAATTCGACTGTATTTTTTTTTTTTTTTTTTTTGTATATTTGTTACGCGATTACTCCGGCAATTATAAACCGATTTGAATAATTCTTTTTTTATTTGATAGGTCATACGTCAGAGGTGGTCCCATTGTCACCAGGTCAGGATCTGATGATGGGATCCTGGGGAAATCGAGGGAAACTCTCAAATTTTGTAGACATATACACTGTTTATCAGAAATTATCTTAATCTATGTAGATTTTTGCATCTAATGGTCACCATCTGATGTTGCTGAGCTGATGACGAAGCTGATGATGAATGGTTTAGGAGTATGGGATCTCTGTAACAAAATTATGTAATACCATCGAATTTGAATGTGTTTGAGTCTAATTAATAAGGACTCCGATCCTATGTGATATTCAGGGTATGATGATGGAGACGGTAAATAGCCGTGGGAACTCTGTAATAAAATAAAGCAATTCCGCCGTGTTTGTGCTAATTTGATTAAATCCTGCATTATGTTTGTCCACGGCACCTTTTTTTTTTTTTTTTTTTTGTTGACGGGGTGGAAAATCCCTTCGGATCTCCGGCTCCTCGGGGACCCAGAAGCCAGGAGTATGTGGTGATTCCACTAAAAACCACCCCGACGGCCGGCCTTAGGTGTCCTACTCTGGGGAGGACCCGGACCATGTTATCTCAGGTCCTCCCCGAATTGACACCATGCCTAATCAGGCCCTATCCCAGGGGAGAACACTTCCCCCTTCAATCGCGGCATGGCGGCCCGATCGCATCTTAATGCAATCAGGCCGGCCATTCCATTCCCTACCGCAGCAATCAATCTGCCACCAGAGGTCCCCACTCTCTGGCGGCCTTGTCCACGGCACCTAGGATACACGGATACGATAAACATTTTTAGAGTTGGGCTGTGAGTGTGAGCGTTTATTTATGACCTTAAAAATCACACTTACTTCCCACAAAAAATTAAAAAATAAAATTATTTAAAAAAAAAATTGAAAACTTCAAACAACTAAAAAGCAATTTTAATTACTTACTTCAAACATTCAACAAAATTATTGATACTTAGAAAACCTACCTATTTACAATTTTTAATCAGTTATTTTTCAACAAACCAACAAATAAAAAAAATACGCGATTACTCCGCCAATTATGAACCGATTTGAATAATAATTATTAAAGAAAACTAGGTACCTAATTGTTGGACAGATCACGCAAGCGTGTCATTTCTGTTAATGATTTTTCGTCGTGGGGTCGATTTAATAGCTTATTTGCATCCAAATCAGATATGGCAATGCCATTTAAGGTTTTGACGCGACTGAGGGCTACATAAATCTGTCCTTTAGCGAAATTCTTCTTTCCTAAATCGATCACTGCTTTATCAAGGGTTGTACCCTGAAGTTTGTGAACGGTTACTGCCCAGCTTAAGATGAGCGGTAACATTCTTCGTTCGACATCTCCATATCCTCTTTGCGCTTGAAATGTTGTACAAGCAGGTGAGATTGCTACACAACCGTCATTATCTTTTGTTCTATGGCCAACAGTCGCGTCATCAAATTTTATAAGCACAGATTCAGGCAACTCGCCTTCCTCCAATTGATCTCTTCGGAGAGCAGGCCATTTAATTTTCTTAACAATGCCCATGGCACCATTCACGAGCCCATCAGATACGGAAATATTCCGCCTTAACATGACTCGCGATTCGATACTCAACTTTATAGTTGGCAAGAAACCACCGCAGTTATTAATGTCTTTAGGAATAACATTTTCAGGTGGCTTCCTACCATAGGTTGCCGCCTCTCGAGACTCATCTACAGCATTTATTGTGTACATGCGGTGCGCTTTCGCATTTTCAACGGTCATTCTTTCATTATATGTATCTACTTGTCTAACAATAATTTTGACGACTGGATGGCGTAGTGGTTTGTGTAACGGACTGCTATTCCAAAGGTCGCGGGTTCGATTCCCGCTCAAGTCAAACATTTGTGTGCATGAACATTTGATGTTTGATTTGGTCTGGGTGTTTCTATGTATAATATGTATGTATTTACAAAAAAAAAAAAGTATATATGTATTTATATCAGTTGTCTAGTACCCATAGTACAAGCTCTGCTTAGTTTGGGACTAGATGGCGTTGTGTGTATGTGGTAGAATATTATTATTATTATTATTATTAACAGTAGGGAATATACGGACAGCAACCCCATCAGCAAAATCTCCTGACAAAGGCACGTGTCGCCGCTCACAAAGTAACTCCAACTGAGATGTCGTTAATTCACCAACCCGCAAGCTATTTAAGAGGTCTATGAACTCAATGTCATTTCGTTGTCGCATATTTATCGTAAGTTCACAAAATGAGAACTGCTGCCATAAGTTAACTTCGCCCGAAAACCATGGCGGTTGAATAAAACACCAATGCCCTTTTACCGGTGGGAGTTGAAGTATATCACCAAAAAGCAATATTTGCACCCCGCCGAATAATTTGTCATTATTTTTGTATTTTTGGAGACGCAGGTGTATAATTCGCAAATTTTCATATGACACCATTGAAATTTCATCTATGATTAACCAGTTTATATGGCGCCATTTACGTCTCTCATTCTCTAGCTTTTGTCCAGTAATTTTTTTGTACGTCATAGTATTTCCTTTTTCAATTGGAAGTGAGAATATTGAGTGCAATGTTTTTCCAAATATTTGACGTGCGGCTACACCTGTTAGGGATCCCACCTCAACAAATTTAGCCTTGAGCAATACGTCAACTGTTGGTGCATAACACCGTTTGATATGTTCCACGAGTAATTTCAAGACGAAAGACTTTCCACTTCCTGCACCGCCAGTGATGAATAACAATAATTGACCTTCTTGTCCCTGCAAATCCATTTCTACAGCCGCAGAAACTTTTTGGAAAAGGTCTCTCTGTTGGACGTTTAGACTTCGAATATTACCCAAGAAGACTTCATCTGGCATAGCAGACCTTTCGCATACATCTTCACAATAATTGTCATCGTTATTCACGATTTGTTCACCGCCACAAATCAAAGGAGCATCAACATCGTGAGTGTTACGGGCAGCGTTGAGCGCGACTGCTTGGGCAAGGGCCTGTTGTATCATTTGTTCTGCGCAAACTCTTCTGCGCTTACGTTGCCATGTAATGGTCGGAATTCTCTTTGCCGCCTAATAAAACACTCCTCAGCGGTTTCCTCTTCGAGTAGAAGTTCACTTTCATCACGAAATGGTACATGACATACTAACAAGCTATAGTAATAGGCTTCCTTGTCGCTGTTCAATGTAAAGTATCGTGTGCGCAATACTGCAGACTTGTTTCTTATACGCATCCGCGTGGTATCTCTTAGCCGTATAAATCTTGCCGGCGTAACATCTTCACTCCTTAATTCTTCATCACCATCGTCTTCGTTCCATATTAAGTTAGACACCGTTTCAAAGCGCACAGCGAATTCGGCGAGACTTAAGTCTTCTAGTTCATCTGGGCGTAATACATATCGATCAAAAATGTTGTTGTAAATGGATGTATCATCACCGTCGAATCGTAGAAGTCTGAAACGTTCATTTGGCTTACAACTGTTTATGAAGACTGTTTTTCGGGAAGACATTTTTAGCGGTAAATGACACAATCTATATGCGCATTCCGGAGCACTTACAAGGCGTTGAGATAGAATGGCCATTGAGACTGCAAATAACTGATTCCACACAGGACCACCTTGCCTCTTGGCCTTCACAACGGCTTCTCGTACAACTTCACCTGTATCATGGGGCTCACATTTACTTGCGTATTTAGCAACATAGTATGCAACTGCTGTTACGTTACCGCACGGCTGCACATCAATGTTCCCTTTCCATAGACTTAATAGAGTAGGATTGTAATTGTTTACCATACTTTCGTCTACAGTTCGTTTCAAACAACAAAATAGTCCATTGTTTGATAATACTTCATCAGGACCTAAGCAAATAGTAGTCTCATATGCGGGCCTCGGGAAACCAAAACGACAATGACTATCGTTGCGGTTTTTGTAACACGTGGCCGTGTGTTTGTGTATTTGCACGTCTTTTATTAATTTCTGCAATACAGAATCATTGGGCATTAAAGAGCATGAAACCACCCTTTCGATGACTTCGATACCCTCCTGAGTCGAGAAATCTGGGATATTGTCACACCACACCAACATGTGAAGGTGTGGACTTCCGCGATTTTGAAACTCTATTCTATACCAAAAGTCCACAACTGGACCACCTAAGCAGTCTGGATCGCGTTTGAGGAATCGCATCAGAGCGTTCACGCGAACCGAAAATTGTCGAGAGACAACCACGGGATATTTCTGTACCAATTGCAAACGCTCGGGGAAAGACAGGTTCTCTGCTTGATTTACATCACGACCATCTGCGATGAGTAAGGCTTTGGTCATGTGTGGCCAATTAAGGTCGTTGCAAGAGAACGTCATGAACCACGTAGGAGGCCCCAAAGTTCGGACCATTGCAGTAAGTTCAGAGCAACATTTCTGCCAATAAGACGCCGATCCTCTGATATTCCTCATAGTAAGATGCATGTTATCTATGAGTCCTTGAGGTGTCTGCTCGCCTTGGCCCTGACGCAGTAGTATAGAAACGTTTTCATTTATATCGACGTAGTTGTTTTGAGGAGTAGATTCTAACTCCATAAGCTCACCACCATCTGCAGGCTCTTCAGAAATTTGAACAAGTTCAGAAATGTCGATAACATTCTCAAAATGGGGTCTTACATCTCTGTAGAGTATATTGTTTGACATTAACCAGGTTAGAGCTTGATACAATCTGTTCATATCCACAACAAACTCTTGGGAGCGTTGCAAGTTCTCGAGACTTTTCACAACAAGAACTAATCCTACTTGGTTTGGCGCAAGTGGCAGTTGTTCAGCGACTTCAACAACGTCTTTTGCAAACAAAGTTACTTGTCCCTTACACCAATCTTGACAGAAACGATTTTGTAATTTCGTTATTTTAAGAAACGGTACAACACGGCATAAAAACCGTTCTTCCAAGTTTCGTCAAATTAGCTAGCTCTTGAGGAACAGTCGCGACTGTCATTTTGTTCCAGAAAGCTGCTGGTGGAATTTTTCGTTTCCTAATATTATTTTGACAGCGAGAGCATGTTATGATATTGCCCAGAGAAACCAATTCTTTGGGTAATAATGCACTGTAAATTGCAGTACGTAAATTAAAACGTTGTGGTGGATATAACGCTTTATTACAAACGGCACACTGAACGTCTGCAAAAATGTTAATAGACTGTTCGAAATCATTCCTGCGGTTGCGACTAGCTTGTCGCATAGCATCTAATCGAGTCGATCTGGATTCGATAGATTCATTTGACAAACGCTCGTGAATCAAACCAAGGCGATGAGAACGTTGCTCTTCGCTTTCGTTTGATAAACGCTCGTGAATCAGCCCAAGACGATGAGAACGTTGCCCTTCGCTTTCGTTTGATAAACGCTCGTGAATCAGCCCAAGACGATGAGAACGTTGCTCTTCGCTTTCGTTTGATAAACGCTCGTGAATCAGCCCAAGACGATGAGAACGTTGCTCTTCGCTTTCATTTGATAAACGCTCGTGAATCAGCCCAAGACGATGAGAACGTTGCTCTTCGCTTTCGTTTGATAAACGCTCGTGAATCAACTCAAGACGATGAGAACGTTGCTCTTCGCTTTCGTTTGATAAACGCTCGTGAATCAACCGAAGACGATGAGAACGTTGCTCTTTGCTTTCGTTTGATAAACGCTCGTGAATCAAACTGAGTCGTTGAGCATGACTTTTTGGACTTTCATTAAGCCTTGATAAGTTTGAGTATGCCCTCATCTGAGAAAGTCTATACGCCCGCTGCTCATCACTCTCATTTGCAATTTTTATTGCAAATCTTTCCCTACTCTTCTTTAGACGATCTTCCCTCTCGTCCCTACTTTCTTCCAAACGACGCTTTCTCATTTGAGAAGCGCGTTTAGTAGGCCTACCCATATTATATACAAACAAAATACACTAACTTTCCACTTAAAAATTAAAAATAAAGTTAATTTTTAGAAAAAAAACAAAAACCGACTTCAAAACTATACCTATATGTACAAATTTAAACTGAAAAGTAGAAAATAATATTAAATAATAATAATGATATTAATTTTTTATTTTAATTACTTTAAACATTCAACGAAAAGGTTTCCTAAGTTATTTTTGAAGTCGGTGCCAACCAAAACAAAAATATCGTTAATAAAAAAATAACCTAATAATTAATTACACTATTTATTATATTAATTACCTTAACTTTTACTAGAGAAAAGAAAATCGCACGTAAGCTTACTTATAAATTGCAAAGAAGCGCATCAAAATTTTTATGCATAGAGACACAACCGTCAACGACGTCTGCCCTCACGCGTCTGCCCGCGTTCGGGTTGCTCACTTAGGCACATCCCCCCGCGTCCCGTCCTGTCCGGCTGCAACACGCGCGCAGCCGCGTCGCGCCGCCGTACATTCCATTTGTTGCTGCCTTTGCAACAATTAAACTGTTTTTGGGCGGCACTGACTTCAAAAATAACTTAGGAAACCTTTTCGTTGAATGTTTAAAGTAATTAAAATAAAAAATTAATATCATTATTATTATTTAATATTATTTTCTACTTTTCAGTTTAAATTTGTACATATAGGTATAGTTTTGAAGTCGGTTTTTGTTTTTTTTAATCTTACTGTTCATTAAATTGTCTCTTGCTTCTTTTTGAGAAAGCTGTAACCGATACTTAAATTCTCATGGATAACTTTCATAATTATAAATCGGTTCTACCATGTTTTTATTTCGGTTACTGGGTAGAATACACTTCTTTCCGAATACTAATTCATAAGGCATAAACTTGGTTTCAGAATGTACCGATGTATTATATGCAAAACACCAAAAGGGAAGCTACTTGCTCCATGTTTCTGGGTGTTTATCAGTATGTATTCTAAGAAAAGAATTTAAATTTTTTGTTAGACACTTCTAACGCACCTGTACTCTGGTGGTGATAAGCTGTAGAATGCAGCTGTTTAATTTGTAATAATTTACACATTTCTTGAAATGTAGATGACAGAAATTCCTTACCTCTGTCAGTCGCTATCTCTTTGGGAACTCCATATCCAAGAATAAAATTGTTAACTAAAGATCTTTCAACTTCGTCTGTCTTTTTGGAAACTAAAGGATATGCTCCAACATATTTACTTAGTTCACATTGTAAAGTGAGTATATATGAATAATTATCATTATCAGTTTCTAAAGGACCAACCAGATCTAAACATATCTTCTCAAATGCCGAATTGGCTGTAGTTGTAATAGTCATTGGTTCTTTGATAGGTGTAGAATGTTTTTGTCGTTGGCATACATCACAACGTTTCACAAAGTCCTTTATATCTTTATCAATACCGGGCCAATAATAATATTTCTTAAATATTATTCGACATCCTTCTCATACCAGCATGGCCACTACTGGGTAGGAGATGGAAATCGTTTATGATTACCCGTCTATCATCTTTCTCATTTACTGTCGCTACCTCTTTAATTATACATATACGTGGTCCGGACCTACGTTTTATTTTATTTATCTCGTCTAATAAATTATTAATAAAAACTTCATTGTCGTGTCTTTTAACTATACATACTTCTTCAACGTTTATTTCCTTACACAATTTATCTAGTTCTCTCACGAATTCACCTCGTGTAATACGCGATCGATTTTTTACAAAAGAGTACCTTGTAATCCGACAATTATATTTATATTATATATGTATATATACTCTGAAGTACAAATCATACTTTATTATGTATGTCAAACTTAGTAAATTAAACAACACAATAGAGAGCTTACGTTTTATTATAAAATTAACATCATTAATATATAGAACTTACAAAAAATATGCAATAACTTTACATTAGGCAATAATTGTGTAAAAACAAATGAAAACAAAATAATCAAAAACTATGAATCAATCAAATTAAGAAGCATGAAAATATTCATCAATTTTTTTTGTTTAACATTGTTGAAACGCGAGATTAAAGCTTTGTCCCTCAGTCTTCTCAAAAGTAGAAGTTCGTTGTAGGATGCACCATTTTCTTCAGCCCATTGCCATCCCAAACCCAGCTCAAAGGCGTCAATTGCATCTTGTGCTTTCACTTGCGGAGTAGTTGCAATTACTACGTCGTCATCTTCCTGATTTATTGTTGTATAACTAGAAATCTCTTTTATAATCTCTTCGTCAGACATTTCTTGAAAAATAGTTTCCTCTTTATCCATTCCACTCAGTGTTGCCAGGTTGGATTGAAAAAAATACAGTGTTCCGCATGTAAAATTACAGTAGATCGGTAGGAAAATACAGTAAATCATAAAACTCATTACAGTGTTTTTACAGTGAAAAAAAAACTTACTTTTATTGGAATTATCAATGTATTTAATAATAACTATTATAAATTATATATAATTGGTCAATCAATATCTGTATCACTGTCACTTAAGGGTTCATTTTTATATATTTTGTCCGTAAAAGTCTTCATCATTTTTTCATTTGGGTTATAGTTTATACAATTAGCAGAATTTCTTAAAATGGACTGGCGCGCTAATATGACACCCTTGATGGTATTTGTGATTAATCTATTTCTCTTTTTTGTTTTAATGTCATTAATTTCGCTCAATTTTCTTTCACATTCCGCGTTAGAATTGGGCAGAGATAGAATTTCGAGCATAAAATTTGCTAACTTTAAATAATCTTCTTTTAGCAGTATCTAAAAAATAAAATATATAAACCATACGCTAGAATTTATATCTGAGTAAATATATAAATAAGCATATAGTCACACTCTCACAAAAAGATAAATTTTAATTGAACCATATAAACGAGTATTAACACGATTATGTTACTCTACTTTGGCGACGTTTCATTAATACTTTATAAGTTTAATTTAAAAGTTTAAATATTCTAAATTATGATTAATATAAATAATACCTGGTTCCAAAACACATCAGGTGCTTGACTACTATCAGCTTTATTTATCAGGCTGGGTAATTTTCTCCATTGGTCATCGATTTGTTGCTGTTCATTTAAACATTTTGGTACCAGTCGTGGCAATAGCTCAAATATACGTTGGAGAGATTCTGGGCGTTTGCTAGTATCGACGCAATTATCGGGGTCCAATAGTGAAACCGCAGCCATTACTGGATATGTGAATGTTGAATATGAATGTTCTTACATTCTTGATCTTCGAGCCATTTACCATTGAAGTAAAGTAGCAAAACGTCCCATTGTTCAAGAATACGATCAGTGACTGCAGCTAAAGACAACCATCGAGTTTGAGAAGGTTTTAATATCTTGTGTATGTCTGTATTAGCAAATGACTGAAATTCTTTAAATTCTGATTGACGTTTGCTGCTTGCTGAAAAATAATTATATATTTCACGTGCTAGTATTTCACACTCAATCGGTAATTGTTTACATGCATCACTGGCGCAAAGATGTAGCGAGTGACAAACACATTCCAAAACTATGATGGTTGACAAGCCGCCCTAAATCAACTGGATACTGAGTTATTGCAACCCATCATAGTGTTGCACCCATCTGATTTAAATCCTATAATATTCTCAAGGCTAATTGAATGATCTTGAAATGATTTGAGAACAGCATCAAAAAGACGTTCTACTGACGAACCATGATCAGTGTTCTCATTTCCATAAATTTGGATTAGGTCCCAAAATCTACTGACAATTAGACCTTTACCTGGGCAAAAGTATCTGACAACAACGCACATCGTCTTAATTGCTGCTATATCAGTACTTTCGTCAATCATTACAGAGAATTTTTGACGTTTTAAATCTGCATAGATTATGTTGTTCAGTCGTACCTAAAACATTATTTATTACGGCGCGGAGCTTTGTACGTTTCATTTTTATTTTCTGTGCGATCTCAGAATTCGGGAATGCCTTCGGTAGTAACTCAACCAGATGATCGAAGAAGCAATAACGCTTTTTGAGGAAAATTATGATCTTTCAACCATTTTCTAACTTCTGGTACGAAGCATTCATCAAACCACTTTTTGAAAAGATCTTTTGTCATCCACGCACTTTTTTGTCCATAATAGTAAATCAAAAATATCAATGTAAATCAATATTTTTGAATGCACGTGGTTTATTAGATTTTCCAACGACCACCATATTTAGCGTGTGTGTGCCCGCAGCGTTAGCACATGGTAGTATGGTTACACGTTCTTTACTTACTTTTCGTCCAGGTACGGATTTTTCACTATAGGAAACAAAAGTTTTGTTAGGTATCACACGCCAAAAAAGCCCTGATTCGTCTGCATTGTACACCTGTGACGGGTTAAGATTTAAATCTTTCCCCTTTTGCAAAAATCCTAATTTAAATGGCTCTATGTAGGTGGCATCATTAGAAAGTTTCTCTCCTGTATTAGTCATTAAACGTATGCCGTGACGACTTTTAAAACGTTCTAGCCATCCCTTGCGAGCCACAACATCATCTTTTTTTATTATTTCCTTATAAAAATATTTAGCTTTCATGGCCAACATGGGTACCGAAATAGGCGCATGCCTATTTCTTTCCTGAAGAAACCACATGTATAAAGCTTCTTCCACTTCTGGATGTTCAGCTTTCTTGAGTGTCTGTCTCTTGCCTGGCGCACAGTCAGTAGTTGACACGAACTGTTTAATCTTCTGGTGATTTTTTTTAATGTCATAAATTGTAAATCGGCCTACACCGTATTCACTTGCTAAACTACTGAAAGATTCATTACGATTTAAGCGGTCTAAAATGTCACATTTTTCTTTAATTGTCAGTGTTTTGTGCTTTCGCTTCTGAGCTTGTGACGACATTACTAGGTACGTATACGTAATACACAATGAATAAACAGTAAACAATGAACACACGCTAGGCCGCAACGCTATCCTCATCGCATGTAATCAAATTCAAACTAAGCAATCAGAATCAAAACAATACCCTACGCGTCGAGCACAATAGTGATGGTGCGTACAAGTTGTAACTTGTTCAATCATGCATTAGCGAATATGAATGAAATGTTTCGTCATTTTTTTATCTTACATGAAGCTAATTGCTTGTGAACTATGGCGCTATTCAATTTAGGCCCAAATTCTTCTTTAAGGCTTTTCTTTAGGGTTTCCCAATCGGTCACACTGCCCAACGATCGAAGGAATAACTTAGCTGTTCCGCCGAGCAATCTTTTACCATAAATAAGTTTTTCAATCTTTGACCACTCCATAATAATAGCGGTATCCTCAAACTCTTGAATCCAGGTAGAAATCGGATATGTGTCATCGCCAGTAAAAGTAATCATGGATTTCTCTAAATCACTAAATGATATCTTCGGCCCAGATCTGGACTTCTCTTCTTCTTCCTTAATATCTTCTTTATCTTTTTTAGGAGCCATCTTTCGTCTTTATTAAGCTTGTACTCAATATTTCGTCTTTAAAAAGTCTTATTAAAATAATATTGCTTACAGCTTCTCCATATCTTGAAATCAAAAATTAAATGTTCAAAAAATTCATCGATGTTGTGTTTCAATACAATAATTTCATGACGTCACTTTTATTGTCCCGAAGCATTCGGTTCACGCTAACGCGCAACGTCCCGCAGCATTCGTTGTTTACTTCGGACTCTTAGCGATATTTTTGTAGGCAATCTTCGTCGAAATTCTCTTCCAAAACAATGTAATCACATCCCGGACGAGCCCCCAAAAAGTTGTGGGGTGTGATAAGTAAAATGTCTCGGAAGTATAGGATATTTCTTTATTTTTACACAACACCAATTACAGTCTCGTTTTTACCACATCTTCGATCCTTGACCTCTCCACCCGCGAGTTGCCATACTTCAAAAATATAAAAATATTGCTAGCGTACGGAAAACAAACAACTTAATAAACCTATTTAAATATTCTACCTATAACTTATACCACATATATATAGCAAACTTCTTCATCGAAACGGACACTGTTTCCATTCCGAATAAGCTGACTTACTGCTTGAAGTTTAGGTATGCACAACACATCTTTCACGGCAATATCAAATTCTGAGTCGTCAACCATTGTCGTTATTCTAGTACTTCCTGCGCACACCACGGGTATTGTATCCCTGTTTGCGACTATTATGTTCTTCACTGGGTGGCTGAGTGAAACATTCTCCAGGCCATTTCTATCAACAATCATATGAGAACAAGCTCCCGAGTCGATGTGCAATCCGAATTGTTAAACAGATTTTCTGAATTCAAGAAAATAGCACAAAATGCATTTTCTGTTGTATAACGACTATTCTGGGGGCATTTATTCATAAAATGTCCTAGTTGTTTACATCGATAACACCGAATAATTTTTGATGATTTCATATTTCGTTTCTGATTGGCCGCCTTCGTGTTTGACAGCTCCGCCATGTTGTTTGTGCTAACGTTCCAATTATCGTGGCGTTGGTTTTTACGTTGCTGCCAACCTTTTGACAAAAATGCACCTTCAGTGCTGCCAACTGCGCCCAACTCCATATCAAGTAATTTAGCTTTAATGACGTCGGTACTTATCTTTATGCCGGAATGTTCAATCGCTATCTGCTAATAATAATGATCCAACCCACTAAAGTATTGAGTGAATTACTAAAACTAATTAATTATTTTAGTAATTAAATTTCAATATTAGAGCATTATATTTAATGAAAAGTAGAATGGCCGCCTTTTCGGACTGTTTCGCAAGGGTTCGTATATTAATCCTGCGCTACTAAATAACTGTTCACTTGGAATACTGGCAGGTGAAGCTGATAAGAATTTGCGTGCTATTTTAGATAACACTTTGAACTCGCTTTGATTAACACTCCACCATTTAAGAGGACTCTCATTTAAATTAATTCGCTTCTTATTGCGGAAAGTAAGTAACTCTTTCTTGAGAATTGCGTCAGGGCTAACAATTTCTGGAGTTTCCTGACTCTCATCGTCACTTGATGAATCGAGCATCATGGCAAGATCACTAATTAAACAGGACTGACGTCCTGTACCTGAGGTCCCTGATCGTTCCGTATCTGTTTCCATAGAATCTCTCATTTTCATTTTCTTCGTTCTTTTGGTACTTGGAGAAGTTGGAGATATTGTTTGAGAAGCCAAGATGTCTTTGGTGTTTCTGCTTATCTTCAATATATCATCTTTGATCTTTTCCTCAGTTACTGATGTGAAAAATTTGTTCTTATAGCGAGGATCTAGGTAAGTGGCTATGACATATAAGTTATCCTCTTCCAACAAAGTGGAAAATTTTCCTGAATGGACACCGACAGCTTTGTATGGGACTTGGGCCAAAGGGTTGACATTTTTATATTGAAATAAAAACGTTACTAGGTAGTAGCTAAAGCTATGTAGAAACCAATAATATAATTAATTTAGTATCCAGGCCCATAGAAAAAAAATACTTTGATTTTTGCTAACATTTAATTTCAATTGTCGTCACCATCACTTTCATACACAATCAAAATATCATCCAGAAACTGAGCTGGAGGAGTAACATTCTCATACCTTGCCCAACTTAGATACCAGATTACGGACATAATGTGAGAGCAACAACCCACAGTTCTTTGACCAGCATTGCAGTTACAGTAATACTCTTTAATTGCATTTAAATTCTCTATATTACTGTCAAATAATATATAAATAAAATATGTTTTCCTACTTATGTGTCTGCTTTGTATTTTGGCCCTTAATAATGTGCAATTGTCGGCTGAAGGAAGACTTGGCAAAAGGTTGCTGGCACTTTCTATACAAACTTCGACTGTTATATGAACCATCACTTCTTATGTGTTCTCCAAAATATGATCTAGCCTGTTTTATTTGATATGTTCCACATGCTAACAAAACAAGTTCATTATATTCTAATCTTGGAAACATCAGATTATCAATACTGACATGAATGTCAGAGAATTGTGTCCGTCTCCTATTTAAATTATTTAATATGACATAATTCGCCACCATATTCTCCATATTTATTTTTTCTAGAATTCTGTTGAGTATCAAGCCAGCATCAGGTCTATCTGATATTCTAGTGTGGAACCAATTTATCAAGGCAGCAGCTATTCTGAAATCTGATATTGCATGTGTTGAAGCAGTGTTAAAAAATTCATCATCATCATCATCATCATCAACAGCCTATACTAGTCCACTGCTGGACATAGGCCTCTCCTTAGAAAGGAGGTTTTGGCCTACTATACCACGCTGGCCAAAAAAAAAAAAATTCACTTCGAAATAATTTATATGACATTTTGAAAATCCCATTCACTGCTTCAACCACCCATCTGCAAATAGCCACTGCGTGATTTATTTGCTGCTGCTGTCGATAACTGTGTTTGACCTTGTTGCAGACACAGCGGCACATGTACACTGTATTGACAGTCTTCTAATAAGGAAACACAATCTCTGAAACCCCTATCCAGAATAAAAACATCGCCAGGTTAAAAATACCTTCTTAAAGCAGTAGTATTATTTTTAGATTCATTAGACAATATATTTGCATCCGATGTTGTTGCTGGATATGGACCTAATACGTCTATAATATAACCATCTGAACATACCATCAAAAACGGCTTCATCAGGTTTCTGTACTTGTGTAAAGAATAAGTATCTTTCTGGTACTTATAGTTGGAACTCTTCTGTATGTATAAATAGGTACCGTCCATTATAATTATGGGTTTCCTTTCTTCACCTCCAAAGAGCCCATTGGGTATAATCAAATTTCTCTCTGATATTTGGTCACGAGTTATGTGATTGATTCCTAGATTCCTAGGCACAAAGTCACAGAGTAGTACTTCACGCACTCTATTTATGTAGGTACCCAAAGTGGTCCGAGGTACACTTAACAACATAGAAAGTCGCTCGTTAGAGTCACCAGTTCTTATTTTAATGAGAAATGCTGCAAGAGCTAAAGTGCTATTTGGCACCCTGTTTATATTAGGTACATCTGCTTTTATTTGCATAAACTGGTCCTTAGTTACTCCAGTCCAATAATAAATTATGTCATCAGTCATTTGCTCCATTTTACTAAAATCTAAATGTAATTTCCTTTCTTTGACAAAGGAAGCAAAGTCTTGTATGTGACTAGCGGTAAAATAATGAAGGGACTGACTATCATCTTCAATTATATGCAAATTGTCATTTCGTAGATGGAATTGGCAAATTCGACATTGCTGTGGTATATAATAATTATACTCTGTAAATATATGTACTCCAGCCACTTGGGAATCCTCAATCTCTCTTCAGAGTTACAGCCAGGGAAAAAACATTGTGATTGGGTATCAGCCGCTCTTCTCAAATCCGGTAAATGGATGGTTCCTTCAGGATTCTGTATTTCACCTTCACCTTCACTAACTCTCTCCACATTTCGAGTAACTTGCCTATTAGCTCTTTGCCAACAAGGGTGACAAATTCTGTCAGATGCTCTCAAATAAAACAAAAATAAAATGGTATTGGATTTTTTTCTCAACTTATAGAATGCAATATAATCCTTACTACAACTGTCAACTTGTCTTATTTTTGTATAGGTACTCATTTTAATTGAACTAGATAAATAACACTAGCTATTTGCACATATCTCACAGTATTATGGGGAGTTCATAGGTTCACAGAACTTTACTTTTAAAGAAAACTACTGCAGGCTACTGTATTGCAAGAAGTAGTATAATTATGTTACACTGTAAGTGTCATTTATTACTAAACTACCATTTTAAACATAATTATGTTATGAGAAATAAGAAAACTTACCTCGAGTGGATCAATCCAATGTACAATAACATTTCTTATCGTCTCTCCCGCTCCGAGTCAATGTTAAGGTTATGAGACCTATGTCTCATAAGCGACGATTTGCAGCTTACACATAGTTGTCTCTGACGCCCTGAGTCAGAACTTGATGAGGCTTCTTCATTTGGGATTGAGACATTAGGAGTGTTCAATGCCACAGTCCAACATGAATGACATATTTGACTGTGACCTTCAATCTGTTGACAAATAAAAAATAAAAGTCAGCATTTATTACTTTTTGTTCATTAGATATATTATGCATTCGAAATAGTATTTAGTGCATTTGCATTCACTACCCATTTAAGTTGAAACATAAAAAATACTTACTACGAGGGAGCGTTTTTATGTTCGCGGAATGGGGGATAAGTGGTGGAAATAAAAAAACCAAATTATTTTTCCTTTTCAATATATTCACCTGCAAGACGGATACTTTTTTCAGATCTTTCAATTAATTTGTTTATACCCTCATAAAAAAATGTTTTCTCTTTGTCTTCAAAATACGCCGAAACTGCCTCCTTGACTTCATCATCGTTGGTAAATATTTTACCCCGCCGCTCTTTTTTCATTTTTGGAAACAGGTAATAATCGCTGAGGGCCAGGTCTGGGCTGTAGGGTGGGTGATTCAAAATATCGAAGGGCACCTTATGCAGGGCAGCCAACGTAACGCGGCTCTTCTGGACGGGCGCGTTGTCGTGCAAAAGCAACACACCTTTTGTAAATTTTCCCCGTCTTTTCTCTTTAATGGCTTCTTTGAGTCGCTCTAATATTGAAGCGTAGTATTCTCCGGTTATAGAAACACCTTTATCTTTATAATAGATCAATAATATTCCTTCTGAGTCCCAAAAGACCGTTGCCATGAGTTTCCCAACTGACTGTGACACCTTAAACTTCTTGGGAGTTGCTGTGCCCTTTTTATGCCACTGCATGGAGTCTTGTTTCGACTCAGGTTCATAATGATGAACCCAAGTTTCGTCTCCAGTAACAATTCTACTCAATACAGCATCCTTGTCTTCATTACAAAGGTCTAATGCAAAATGCACGTGGACACTCTACGCGCTGTTGTTTTTGCGTCGGCGTGAGCATTCTCGGCACCCATCTTGCACTGACCTTTGTCATGCCAAAATGATCGTGCAGAGTTCTAAAAATGGTTGTATCAGATACTCCAACCATTTCTGCGAGTTGTTTCTTCTTTAGTCGAGCATCGTCGAGTACAATTTTTTCGACTTTTTGGATAAGTTCTGGCGTGATCACCTCGATGCTCCTGCCCGGCCTCGGGTTGTCTTCAAGGGATTCCCTTCCTTGTTTAAATAAACTGTGCCATTTGTACACCATGGTTTTTCCTGGACAAGAGTCGCCGTAAACCAATGACATCTCATTCATTATGGTCGCAACTGATTTTCCTTGCTTGGTAAGGAACTTTATAACGGCACGATATTCGATTTTTTCCATGTTTCACTTTTCACTCCCGATTATGTTGCTTGGTTGAAGATAACTCAAAGACTAATTGTCTAATAACAATGAAACCTGGTATTTATACTAATTATGAGTCACTGAACACGTGACGATTCTAATGAGCCTAATCATCCCCCTCCAACCCTCTCATTCCGCGAACTTAAAAACGCACCCTCGTACTTGCGGTGCAATCCATTGAAGAATGACATGTCGCACTTCAACTAAGTTAAGAGTATGTCTCCTTCTGTGAGTCACATCAGAAGCACAATTGATACAACGTATGGATTCATCATTATTAGGCATATTCAGAAAATCCATGTTCAGGCATAAGTCGTCATGCAAATCAGGTTCAACATCCAATGAATTGCCAGGGTCAACGTTTGAAGAGGGTACAGGGTCCAAAAGTAAGTCGGGGTTGTCGTGAGATGAATTATTAAAATCCATTTTGAATAGAATATCCAAAAATAAACAAATAGCAAATAGTAATACCGTGCGCGCCTAAGCCAATGCCAGACATGACATTAGTCAAATGTTGTTAGAGTAAAAAAAAATATACCCATGTGCTGTTTAATATTCTTCATCACAATTTATTTTGAGACATATATTTTGTCTTAAAAGGAGATATATATATATATATATATATATATATATATAGAAAATAGAAATAATTATATATTGTAGGTATTACAGCCTTTAAAGTACTTTTTAAGTGAGACTATTATTTATTAGTGTGTTTTTTTGAATCACTTTTTCCACTACTTATTTTTTGTATGCAACACTTCGACACGTTTTGCTCACAAAATGAATGGATGTACGTCATAAATAATGATAAATATTTTGAAATACCTTTTTTATATATGTTCACTTGATACTACCAAATTGTACTCATAATTAATTTATTATTATAAATTAATTATGAGTACAAATTGGTAGTATAAAGAAAATTATGACCATTTTCATTTATTTATAAAACTGCTGTCCGCACCTTGGCCCAAATCGGTCAGCCTCTTTTCAGCTTTTAAAGTTGTGGCTGCATGGTGAATTCGAGATTCCGGTGAAGCTGTCAAATAGTCATTAACTTTTTGCGTCAGCATTCGAATTATTGAAATCACTGATGAAATAAGAGTCTGAGAGCTGCTAAGTTCACGTGTGGCTTCTTCGAACGGTTTCAACAGCTCAACACAACATTCTATGATTTTCCACTCTTCTGGTAAAATAGGGTCAATCTCGCTGTCATTTATGTAAAGGCTTAAGCCATCTTTTGCTATCAAAAAACGCTCTAACATATAAAAAGTACTATTCCATCGCGTAACACAATCTTGAAAAACTTTGAGATGTGGTTGGTTGAGCCTGTCCTGGATTTTGTGTAGTTGTTTTTGGGTTATAGTAGAATGGTGAAAATGCATCGATATTATTTTACATTTTTGTATGATACCCTTCATATTTTCTTGTGAGTTTAAACAACTTAAAGCAATAGCAAGCAAGAATAGCAAGTTGCATCTTAACTGCACAATCCAAGTCTTGGAATTTTGCCAATCGCATCGCTCTTTTCATATTGGAGCCTTCGTCTCGAATCATGCAATGCACTTGGTCATTTGAGATATTCCATTCCGTAAGCATCGTTTCAAAATTTTCAGCTATTATGCCACCTGTGTGGCGGTCGTCAAAAGTCTCACATTTTAAAACAATTGATGACAAAGCAAAGAAGAATAAGCAAAGAGGCATTAGAGCTTGGATCTGACCAAATGTCAGAAGTAAATGACATGTGATCAAAATTTTTAATCAATTCTTTAACTTTGATAGCAATTTTGCCATACAGCTCCTTGCACACAAATTCAGGGAAAAAGTTGCGCCCTCTAAAATTGAATCACGGTGCTATTTCTTGTATCAGTCAGCGAAAACCAAGTCCTTCCACAAAATTAAAAGGTAAATTTTGAAGCGCAATCATTTTTCCGATTAAATTATCATTTTTTTTCGAGTTTACGTTATTGACATTGCCCATTTCTTTTCTTTTTTTATTACTTCCTCTAACGAAAGCTGTTTCTTCGCTTCTTGAAGAGGCGTAACGATTTTATCTAAAAACAAACAAAAAACATAATATATTAAAAATATAAACGAACCGCTATAAAGTAAATTCAATTCAAAACATACATATTTCACTATAAAATAAATGGTACAAACATTCTTGTACTACACTTGTAGATAAATCTTATACCTTTAGTCTTATCTTATACCTTAACGAGAAATTTTTGTATATTTATTTATATGTATATAAATTTATTTCTGTGATCTCGGAAACGGCTCTAACGATTTCGCTGAAATTTGGTATATGGAAGTTTTCGGGGGTAAACAATCGATTTAGATTAGTCTTATGTTTTGGGAAAACGCGTGTTTTCGAGTTTTCATGTGTTTTTCTTTCAACGCAGAATATAGTCGCTAATTTCGTCCTGCCGGCCACTGTCCGTCTGGTCCAGTGGGTTAAGACGCGGACGGCAAGAAACGAGCGTTCCGGGTGCGATTCCCGCTCGGTGACTTACCGTAAAATGGGGTGATTAGGGACAAAAGTCACCTTCATTAAGAGTTTTATGGTTATTTTCCTAAGACACGAATCTATTTCAGGACATAAATGAATGAGTCTTGGGAGCATGTTTGTTATAAAAAATATGAATATGCAATTACCATTAAGATTTAAACAAAAAAAGCAGAAATAGGTGATATCCCTATTCACCTTGAATTTGAGGTGAATAGGGATGAGAATAGGGTTAATAGGGAAATTTGCTAGGGCTAACACTTAAGCAATAAATAAATAAATGTTTTGCCAACTTATTAAATCATACTTACTTGTATTATTAATTTAAGCTTTTATTAGCATACATACATACAAAGAATTATATTTATAAATCACTACTAATATTATAATTGCGAAAGTAACTCTGTTTGTCTATTACCTTTTAACACCTAAACTACCAAACTGATTATGATGAATTTTGGATCTTGGCAAACGGCATAGGCGTCCCAAAAATGAAATTCGCGATATGACCGAAATTCACGCGGTTGGAACCGCGGGCAAACGCTAGTTTATTATAAATACATTTTCAGTTCAGTTTATTAAATACAATTAGTTAGTTCAGTTTATAGCTACATACTGAATTTATATCGTCGTATATTCCTCACCAATTATAGTAATGTCCGTCAAAAATAACGATACCTCTGGGCTCAAAGGGCGTATAGCACAAAACAGCTACTGTTCAGGAGAGCCAAAAAACCTAAAAATAAAACAAAATTAGCCATAACTTTTTTGTCTCAATGATTATATAAAAACAATCTATGAGAAAAATACTTACATTTTACTAAATTTTAAGTAAATATTAGTAAATTAAGTCTAAATATAATAGTTTAGAAAATAGTTTTGCTTTACTACCTAAAAAATACTACAAAATGTCCTTTAAACCCATTTAAAAACAGCTAACGGTATTAACTTGGGCAGTAAATATAACCTAGCGTAAAAAAGTTGTAAAATATTATGTAGTAAATGATAATAGCAATGTTTAATTGTGTTGTAAATCACAAAGTTTGCATTTAAAATTGTATAATTTTCATAATAAAAAGGGTTAAACGGGGTGGGGGTTACCCCATCCCGTCTTGATGGATTATTCCCATAATCCCCATCCCAATAGAGATTATGGGAATAAACAAAAAACTTTTTAAAAATTAAATAATTGAAGTTATTGTTAATAGTTTTTATTATACGTAATAAAAGGGCAAACAAGAAAGTTTTAAGCAATTTTTGAGTTATTCATCTTTAGAATTATTTTCTTTTTCAGTATTATTTTCTTTTTCAGTATTATTTTCATCTTCTTTATCTTCTTCATCAGTTTCATTTAATGTATCTCAAACATAAGAGCTCCATGGAAGCTTTCTATATTCTTCATGAAATCTCTTAGGAAAAAGTAAAGTTAGTTAGTTTTCTTAGTTCCGTTGTCACAGAGACGTGTCAAAACCATGTATTTTTGTTTGTTAATGTTTAATTTAGTTGTATATAATGGCTTAACTTCTTCCGCTTCCTGCTTTTTGTTTTCGCTTGACTTGTCCTTTGCTTTACCTTTTCCTTTGCCTTTTCCTTTGACCGATGGGATTTCCATTAACGTTATATTTTGAGTTTCAGCTTCTGCTGCCATGGAATATTTGACATTTATTTGGTTTTCGTATTTATTTTTAAATGTAGCAATTCTAATCTGTTTTAGTTTTATATTTTTCAATGTGTTTGGTGTGAAAGTATTGGCAGTTAATTGATCAAAATGCAGAAAATCGGTGTAGTCCATAACAATGACTTTGTATGGCTAAGGTTTTTTCCGAGCGGTCTCAAAGTATGTCGGCCATTGCGGCGGACTCCATACAATTAATTTTTGCACTTCTCTTTCAATCGTCGCGTGGACAGAGTCAACGGGCATATATGTATGACCAGGCAAAAGATAATTTATTTGTATTACTTCTATATTAATTGCCGACTTTAGAAATTAGTGGACAATACCGTTTTATTTTTATTTTGGCCGCTACAGGAGTCACAGTATAAAATAATGTTTTTTATGCCAATTCTATCTTTCTCTTCTAAGTACTTTAAAAGACAAGAGGCAATTTCATTGCTTCCTCGTTTACCGTCGCTCTCTCGCCAGTTATAGCAATAAACTTCCTGTGTGCCGCTTTCGTAAAATGTTAAATTATACACCGCATATTTTCGTGAATAGTATAGTAACATACCTTGACCGTGCGGCGTGCCTAAAATCTTTTGCAAATCAAAACTACATGTAATAGTTCCATTATCAAAAGACTTCAAATTTTGATGTTTTTCAAATCTTTTATAACTTGTTTTTTTTACTTTTATGTGATTGTCAAATTATTCTTTATATTTCTCACTCATTGTATCCATATTATGTTCCGCTCTTGTGCATGTTACACATTTGTCTTTTTTGGGAATGTGGAAACTAATATTATATTCTTTAAAATGGTTTTTAAGCATATTTTCACTAACAGTGTCTTGGTCACTGTATATGCTTTTTTTTATATATCTGATATAAATTAGACACGTTCTTTAATTCTTGAGGTAGATACACTCTGTTTGTTCTTTATCTATTGTAATGGGATGGCACTGCAGGTAGCGATTCAATGAAATTCTTCACTTTAAGCTTAGCAGCATCAGTATATTTTTGTGACATTGTATAAGTCAAGTATTTTTGAGTAATATTTAAGGTATCTAACAAAAAAATTTGACAAACTTTTTGATGATATTAGCCATTGTTCATGTAATATTCGTAAGATGCATTTCTTCGCAAGGAAGCTATCGGTTTTCTTCCTTATTTTTATTGGAACTATGTGACAACATCGTACTAACCAATCGCGCCTCTGTTGAGAATCTAAACTCCAAAAGTGTGCAAATAACGACCGACGTCTCTCTTCTGGTATATCATAGCATGCTCTGCTGCATTTGGCCTTTATACATGGATTATTTTTAATTTCTTTTTCGGGAACGATTTTCCCACTCCTGTTTTCGTAAGACTTTCCGTCTACCTTTAATTTCTTGATGATCTAACGTTTATTTCCTGGCTTTTCTTTCTTTTTAATTTCTACATGAGAGTTTTTCTTAACTTTTCTCTTCCTTATATCCATTTCTTCTTCACTACTACTTTCTGATTCTTTTCTAGACCAATTGTTGGAGCTTCCTGAAGAATAATCTAACTTGTCCTCATCTGAGAGGAAATCCATATAAGATTTTACTCCAGTTTTACGCCGTTTTTTGCCTTTAGTTTCATTTTGAATTTCAGTTTGATTTAGGCAAGTATTAATAGCCGAATTATTCAAGTTTGTTTTGTAAGTTTCAGGAGTTAAAGGCATCATTACGGCGTCATATGCAATTTCATAAAATTTTCTTCTTCACTATCTTCAATAATATCGCTATTTTTACTTAGATTTTTTAGATCGAGAGGATTACTAACATCATTTAACATACCGGAAGCAATTGGTTCCGTTGATTGTCGATCTGAGCTTTTATATTTATTATCTTCCAATTCTTGAAGAGATATTGTGTGTGTTCTGAAATGGAAATAAGTACAAAAACGATTCAAAATAATATTCGATTGAAATTCAAGTTACCTTCCGGTCTTTCATTTGATACCCCACTCGAGTATATTTCCTTTTTTGGGTTGATCATCCCCACCTTCACCCCTCCGCCCTCATAATTTTAAACGGCTCCACTGATTTTCTTCAAACATAGATAAAACTCTCTTGAACAGGTGTTTACAAACAAATAAAAAAACTAAACCAAAATCGATTCATCTGTTCAAAAACTGTGATGGCACAGACTGATAAGTAAATAGGTAGTACACATACACACGTAAAACACATAGGTACCTAACACGTCTTTTTTTGTCGGAGGTTAAATATTATCTTACCTGAATAATAATTATTAAAACTATTACTTGTAAACTGAAACTGTATGAGCAAACTAAAAATATTAAATGGTAAAGGACAATAACGTAAGATTATTTACTATAGTAAGATCGTAAACCACAGTCTGAAACGCTTAAACACACTGGATACCTACTCGTAAAACTGATATTCATTAAATTATTATTAATTCGAACACGAATTCGAAGAAATTAAATCGAAATTAGTAGTTTTTTATTATTATTTTAATACTAAAAACAAAGACATAAAATAATAATAATACGATTGAATACTAAATGTTTAATTAACATTAAGGGATGAGGAAAATGTGGCGAAGAAAGTTGAAGGGTACAAGAGAAGAGGCAGACCGAAGAAAAGGTGGATGGACTGCGTGAGGGAGGATATGGCTAGAAAGGGAGTAAACAGTGAGATGACGCATTACAGAGTAGAATGGAAAAATCATACATACTGCGCCGACCCCAAATAAAATTGGGAAAAGGGTAGGCAGATGATGAATCACTCACCTTTGAAAATTATTGTTTGTGATATTTAACTATTGCTTCAAGTTTTATTATTTTTTTAGGTAGCAAGGTACATTTAAATTGTTATCTTTTTAATATTTAGGGCGTGTAGAACAGTTGTCAAATACAATATGCTTTACACCCTTTTTTTTTCTCCGTGCGGAAATCCCCTCGGATACCACCTATCGGTGGCATGTCGGACTCGAACCGACTAAAACCGCACGCCGTCTCGGGTACTAATAGCCGGGGAACCAGGTATACCCTAGAAAGGAAGTCCCTGGTGTCCCGACATACCTCGGGCCATCTACAATAACAGGTAGACTACCCCCGCCCCCTCCCCCACGTGTGGGAACCCCATGTTCCCTCTGCTCCCTGGAAGCGAGCGCGCTTCGCAACGCGCTCGCCGCCGCCCCGGCCTGCTTCTGCTAGGGTGACAGATGGCCTCACCTGTCACCCCCAGGCCTGCGCTTATGGAGGACGGAGGTCGTTCTGCGACCTCCGGCGCCTGAGTCGCCTGCGGTACCTGGCCCGTTCCAGAGTTCCACGCACTCTCGCTCCGCACGATAGCCGCAATCAGGCTATCGAGCGAGAGAACTCCCACTCCGATGGCCGCCACGAGGTCTCTGCTCAACCCACGCCGGGCACTCTGCCAGCGTGTGGAGAGCCGTGTCCACGGTCTGGCCATCGCAGTGGTGGCACTCAGGCGTTTCATTTTGGTTTAGCAGCCCAAAAAAGATGGGGCGTAAAGACCATTTTTGTGCGAATTTGGCAACTTCGTATATACCAATCGATAGAGAATGAAAAACTGAATACGATGGTATTATTAACTCCATATGCCCCAAAATGTGCTTTACGCCCTTTGAGCCCAGAGGTATCGATATTTCACTATAAAATAAATGGTACAAACTTTCTTGTACTACACTTGTAGATAAATCTTATACCTTAACGAGAATTTTTTATAATTTATAAATTTTATAAATTTATTTCTGTGATCTCTAACGATTTACCTGAAATTTGGTATATGGGGGTTTTCGGGGGTAAACAATCGATCTAGATTAGTCTTATGTTTTGGGAAACGCGTGTTTTCGAGTTTTCATGTGTTTTTCTTTCCACGCAGAATATGGTCGCTAATTTCGTCCTGCCGGCCACTGTCCGTCTGGTTCAGCGGGTTAAGACGCGGACGGCAAGAAACGAGCGTTCCGGGTGCGATGCCCGCTCGGTGACTTATCTTTGTTTTTTTTTATATGTTCAAGTTTATATATAATTTTTTAATTTTTATTTAATGAAAAATTTAATGTTTGAGATAACAATATATGTTTCTCATAAATATGTCTAACATTTACCTATACCGATTACGTGAATAAGATTTATGCTTTCGAGTTTTTATTTTATTGAGACTTATGAAGCAATAGTGCAAAACGAAAAATTTTTAATAACCGATACAAATTTTAAACACAGTTTCTCGGGTAGTTTTTGTGAGGCCATCTCTCGGATAATGCCATAAAAACTAACTACTACGCCTCGCGCAATGCGTATTAACCTAAACTGAACCATAGCTCACAAGCTGTAATAAGAGAAATTGACAATAGATGGCGTTACTCTGTGACAAGTGCTGTAAGGTTGAGATTATGAATATCAAAAAACAAACCAATTAATGTGGATAACATAACATACATTGCTCTGATCCCAAAGTAAGCAGCTAAAGCAGAAACAACGAAGGTACCACAAACACCCAGACCAGAGATAATGTAGAAAAGCGACACCTTGAAACCGGTGTACAACCATTCGGCCACAGAGGCAGTCAAACCACCAGATGGCGCTTTAAACTAAACCAAAATTATCACCTAAACACCACCATATTACAATAAATAGTAATAACCGAGCAACGTTGGGCTTCGCGCGCTCCTCGGCGGTTACTGCCGGAATTCTGCCACGCGGTGCTCCGCGATTTACATTAAAATTGTTCATCTCGTAATGAGGAATTATGTCATAAAAACGACGTCCGTGTGGTGATCGGAATACGGAATGTCACCACCCCTATTCATCCCGTAGGTGTCGTAAGAGCCGACTAAGGGAACAAACTGCCAAAAAGAAGGAAAACTTGAAACAAACCCTATACCAACCCGTCTAGCCAGCGTGGTATAGTAGGCCAAAACCTCCTTTCTAAGGAGAGGCCTATGTCCAGCAGTGGACTATTATAGGCTGTTGATGATGATGATGATGATCTCTATATTTACAGGTCTATTCTTTTTAGTCAAACTGAGATAAAGCTCATGTCAAAATATTTTGTATTTGTTTTATATGAAATCCAAGCGTTATTTATACTTATATCTAACAACTGGCAAAATATACCTATTTACCAAATTTTAGATTTGAAAGGGATTTTATACAATGATTTTAACACGTCACCCAGATCTACACCTCCCATATGTTTATTGTACTCTTGAACTATTTGTGGACAATCAACATCTACCTTTCGCTTTTAACTTTACAGTATCTTTTTATTTTATGCACAGATGTGTACTCAATAAAAGAACTTATAGTAACAGACTTGTCATTCCAGCGTACGACGGACAACCTCGTTTTGTCACATACAACCTGCGAAAAACTTATCTCTTTGTTTTGCAAAATAGACCCAGCAACCCTTTTTTTTGTCTTTGCGGAAATCCCCTCGGATACTACCCACCGGTGGCTATGTCGGACTCGAACCGACTTAAAACCACAGGTACCAGCAGTAGCCTAGTGTACCCTAGAAAGGTACCCCGACGTACCTCGAGCCATCTACGGCGGGTAGTTGACCCTCTCCTGTGTGGGAACCCCCATGTTCCCCTTGTGCGCTCGATAGGGCACGCGCGCTCCGCAGCGCATCTCGCCGCTATCCCGGCCTGCTTCTGCTAGGGCAACAGATAGCCTCACCTGTCACTCCGCACCATGGCCGGAACCATGTTACCGAGCGAGAGAACTCTCACCCCGATGGCTGCCACGTGGTTACACCTCTGCTCCACCCACGCCGGGCATTCCGTGGCACCAGGGCGTTGGCTCCTTGCAGATCAGACACAGGGTGATCCCCGAAGCATCCTTTTCCAGTGATCACCTGCGTCAACCGGTATGAGAGGGTCCCGTGATGCCTCTCGAGCCAATCCTCCATAAACCGCCGCGATAATGGCGTGCCCAGCGCTCGGTTTCCCGCTTCCCAGAGTCCGCCTAAATGTGGACTGTACGCGGGGATAAAATAGAAGTTAATCACGTCATTAACTAATTGTTCAGCCAACGCATCACAATCAGATCGAAGAAATTTCGAAAGCTCATTGCAGGCGCCAACAAAATTAGAATAACAACCTGTCACCGCCACGGTTTTCTCTGGGAATTTCCCTAGTATCAAAACTTTATTTAAATTTTGAAGCCGCTTTCGTGAAATACTGAGTACTTTGAAGTGTTACTTTCAAAGAATACCATCTCTTCGCCGTTGTATCTCCTAAATTCAACTCCAACTTTGTTCACGTGAATTGTTTCAAAGATCTTGATTTGTTTTGGGTAAAATTTAATAGATGGTTTCTCTATTACAGGTATTATCTCCAATACCACGCACCCTTTGACAAAACGCGTAAATTTGTTTTCATCTGTAGAATGCAAGATCTTTGACACAGGATGAAACAAAATCTTTTATTTGATAAAATGGAATACTATCCTTGCTCGGTGGCGGTGGTGCAGGCGCAAGTGCTGAAGGCTCTACCGGTTCAGTGATGGGTGGGGTTGTCTCACCACACGACTCCTCTGACGATGTGCTGGAGAGCAGGTGCGCTTGTGTTATTTCGTGCGCCATCTTGGGTATCTTCACCGCCAGCTCGGGCATATACTTGCGCAGCAGCTCCTTGCGCGCCTCCGGTTTAGCTGGTGCTACGCCCCTTTTCTTAGCCACCAACTCTGCCCTTCTCCTTGCCCTCTCGGCATGCACAGCCTTATTACGATTGGCAACAACAGACTCCTGTGAGGCATGCCTGTTGGGGCTTGAGTCACTACTACCACTGCGGACTGAGTGGTATTGGTCATCGGCATCACGTCCCCTCTGTTGCTCAGAGGTGACCTGTCTCTCCCCCCTTTCCCCCTCCTCCTGCTCCACCATACCCATACTCGGGCGCGGCTTCCACACCTCCTCCTCCTGCTCCCGTCTAGCTCTTGCCCTTGTCAAAACTCCTTTCTTCCTACTGTACGGAGTCCCGAGATGGGACATGAGCCACACTACCTAGTGCGGGCGGGGATAGTTAATATAAAAACACTCCGAAGAGTTTTGCCCTTGCTGATTACTTACCACTGTCGCGTTGCACATACCCACTGTATGTGCAATATGTGTTCTTTCAGATGGGATCGTATCAAAATAAAGTATTGCGGAGCTTGTTTCTCGACGCTATCACAATTTACAGTTCGGTTCAAAGTTCGCAGCAAGTTTCCTTGTTGAGAGTAACTATTGACTCTACAAAAATACAACATGTTTATGCATAGTTCAGTAATACTTTTGTTCTGGCCTTTATCAATTGATGAGTCTGCCATTAATGATACTGCTCTGTATTGAGGTTGTAATAGTGCATGGGAAATGTATATAAAATCAGGACTCAATCCTTTTAATATTGGTAAATAGCGAAATCTCTTATCCATCTGACTCACTATATAATTTAATATGTTAGGCAAACTTCTTATGTCAACTTGGTCAAGATAATAGTCAGGAACATCCACATATTCAATCATGTTGTCCAAATTGAGAGTTTGAAGAATTGATGGTTTTATAAATTCTTTAGGTAAATAGACAATATTATTTGGGTTGACAGGGACCAAAGATCTTGATAGTGAAACATTACCTGTCTTGAACCTAACGCTTTCCCATGGATAATGAAAAACCTTCTTATATTTTGAAATGCTTGCATCAAAGAGCTTTGTTATAGACGCAGCCTTTTCCTCATTTTCTTCCACATTATCTATATACCAATGAACCATTTCAGTTTTACAGAGTGTTCTGCCACTCCTCCTATTGTCACATACACCTGAAAACAATTCGGGGGGGATTATTCCAGTATTTATTTTGTTTGTTTTAAATGTTATCGGGAATTTTATATTAATGTTTGTCATTGTGCTCATCAGGGGATTTGGGTCTTTCACTGATCTTGAATTTCTTTCTATTGAACGCACATTAGCTATTGTACTTTCACGTAATATTTGTATTGATTCTCTTTTCGCTTTGTTTATTAATCCACATGCCCACAATATCCTGTCTTTAGTTTGATTTTGTTTGTCCTTTTCCAAAATTTGGTCTAGGAATCCTATATCTTATAATATAAATTGTCTGTTATTGCATTTAAACTTACTCTTTCTTATATTTTGATATGTTATTTTCAAAGTATAAGCAAGTACTTCTTCTCTTGCTTTCATTTTCAATATGTCTTCTTCTAAATCCGATATTCTTTTCGTAGGACGTTGTTTAAGACGTTGAAACCGTTTTTTGAACGTTTCTTTCTGCGTTTTAACTATTTGGACTTGCGTGGTCAAATTTCTGCATTTTTTAAATAATAGTTTATTTTTTTTCCTTAATGTTGTTATAGTCGCATCATTTGAAGAGTTTGTAGGAGAATCATTCACATTTTTCGTTTCTTTTTTTTTTCTATTTTCTTTTTAATGCTTCTTCTTTCATCATCATCTTCGGCATTTTTGGCAGTCATCTCTGATATTTTCTTTTTCTTAGTATTCATTCGTGGTAAATTTCTATTGCATTGAGCTTTATATTCTTCCGGGCGCGTTAATTTTAATTTCTCTCTACAGCGCCTAGTTTTTTCAGCTCCTGTAAGAGGCATCTTGCCACGCCTAAAATATGATTATTTAAATAAGCCCACAAAATAGTTAATCTTAAAATAATATTCACAGTCTGTAGAATTTATAACAGAAGTAATACAAACAATAAAACGAAAATTAAAAAATAAAATATATATATATATATATTGTAAATAAATATTACAAAGTAAATTATACATCTCTAACTAAACAGCGGCCGTACCTTAATGGATAAGGTAAAAGTCTTACGATCTCATAAGAGGTTCTGGTTTCCAAATCCACCTACACTACGGCCGTAAATTCAAAAAAGTTAGTTTAGCTGGAGGGGTTATCAAGAATGCTAGTATTGTGCTATCTACATAATACTTGTAACCTTTAAAAAATCAATATAAATAATTAATGGAGATAAAAGTATTTAAGTTTTATCATTAAGCATCTTGTACTCTATAATACTTACATATCTCGCTAAGTACGGCTGTCGTGCCATGTATGGGGTCTACCAATAAGAACGTCCTGGTTTAAAAATTGAATAAAACACACAATTTTTTTATGAAAAATGCATCCGATTGATTTATTTGATAGATAATTTTATGCAATTTATGTTTTAAATAATATATTGATCAAATGACCGCTGCGGCTCTTTTTGCAGACGGTCACCCGCTCACGCCAATTTTCGATGACGCGCTGCAACATTTCGGCCGGTATGTCGGCTGTGGCTTCGTCGAATGTTGGTTTTTAAGTCACGAATTGTAGCGGATTATGGCTGTACACTTTAGATTTAACGTAACCCCAAAGAAAATAGTCTAAAGGTGTTAAATCACACGATCTTGGTGGCCAACTGATCGGTCCATTTCTCGAAATTAACGACACACCAAACTTTCCACGCAATAATTCCATGTTCACTCGAGTAATGTGAGGTGGTGCACCGTCTTGTTGAAAATAAAGGTCGTCTGCATCAATATCATCAAATTCCGCAAAGAAATATTCGATTAACAACGAGTTATAGCAGTATAGAGTAACAGGGTTTCCTTCGTCACTTTCAAAGAAGTTCCAAGCTTTGGTTTAAAGTGAAACGTGACATGATAAAATGGCAAACCTTACTGAACACAAATGTCAAGAGACGTCAAAGATCCATCATCAAACATCGCCGCTATGAGCTGTCAAAACCAGGTCATCCCTATTGGTAGACCCAGTAGATAGCGCTTTATATGATCAGTCATGACGTGACTTTCCATTCCGTTTATATGTGACCGTTCAAATAGTCACACAATGGAGGTCACATGTTGGTATCCTCTAGTATATAATATAATTTAAAAAAATAACCACTATACATACTTTTCTACTTTTTAAGCTAACTTATAAATAATACAAATACCAATCGAATATACTCAACACGATTATTACGGGTAGATGACCCTCTCCTGTGTGGGAACTCCCATGTTTCTGTTGTGCTCCCGATAGGGCACGCGCCCTCCGCAGTGCCGCCATCCCGGCCTGCTTCTGCTAGGGGGACCGCAAGGGCTCTCGCCTCCAGGTAACACGGTGGAGTTCCCACCAGAAGACTCGCCGCCTCAAAGGAGATCGTGCGGTACCCCCTTAACAACCTGATCGCCAGCACTCGCTGCGGTCGTCGCAGTAGTGCGACGTTGCTGGCCTTCAGGCCCCCGCCCATACTGGGGCCCCATAAAGGGCCATGGACCCCAAAACCCCCGAGTAGAGTCTCCTGGAGGAGTCATCGGGTCTCCTCATGAGACTCAGCACTCCTGGTTCTATTATTACGAATCGTGCTTAAGCCAAATACTCCGTAATGTTCTTTTAAAATATAAAATAACTCTTGTGAAGACAAGAAGTTATCACAAAATATGGTAACTGCCTTTTTTGTATGGACTGACAAAGGGCTATAACAATTTTAGTCCCCAGTAAGTCACCCAATTTAATAAACGATTAACACATATCTGAAAACCAAAAAAAAAACCTTCAGGTTCTGGGATAGTACAGTGTAATTTATTTTCTTCTTGTTTCGGCTCCTTTGGCATAATATAATTTAAAGTTCATACACAATAAATTTATAATATTTCTATTCAGTTAAGCATCATACATAACCTACCAAATACAGCAATTTCGTAGATGTATAGTGATGGTAACATTTATATTTTGTTTTTGAAAGTAGGCCCTACAACTGTCTGTGACTTGTAGTCCAAACATCCCTCTTATACATAGTTTTTGAAATTTAAAGGCTATCACTTTATGCCATATCTAAGTATTGACTCGATGAGACCATGATACGCAGTAAGTAATGTATCTATATTGACTGCTGGAGCAAGTTTATAAAGAGGTGTGCTCTTTGAGGAGGATCGACTGCTTATTTTTTTGGGTAGACGTTTAATATGCACTTTCGAATTAAGTTTACCATCTATAATTACATCGAGAAACTTGGCATTATCCACTTCATTTATCTTCTTCGTAGTCTTTATATTTAATACATCGCTGGTTATTTTGAGACGTGGTAGCCCTTTGTTTAAAGTGCATGATTTGTGTTTTACTCAGATTAATTTTTAGATTATTGCTGTTCATCAAGAAAATTGTTTGTGATATTGATTTATTATTGTCATCTTTATAAGTATTCATTAATTTACATGCTACTGTCTGCGTACTGTCATCTGCAAAGAGAGTTATTTGTTGGTCAACTGATTTTGGCAAATCATTGATAATTACAATGAATAATAAAGGGCCTAATACATTGCCTTGAGGGACCCCATATTTGAACATACGCTCGTTGGCGATAGTGGTAACTTCTTTTTTTAGCACAAGGTTTACTCCAGTTATAGCAATACATTGTTTTCTATTGCTTACGAGTATATAAGATATTAGCAGATCTAAAATGTTCCTTCTAATACTATAGTTACGCTCAAGTTCGTTTTTTTAAATAAATGGTCTACATGATAGAATGCCTGCGTCATATCGCAGTAAACCCCCACAGACAGGATTTCTTTTATCAATATTTAATATTGTTCTATGTAAAAATTCGTATATTCCCTTATAAAGCCCTTTTGTTCATCACAGATAAGTTTATTTACCTCAAGATACCTATAAAGTTACCTATGAATGGGCTTTATAACAGATGTTTTCAAGGCTTCTGTTGGGAAAATGTGGTCTTTTTAAGACAAACTTCAGAAGAAAAGCTGTGTATTGAGCGATGGTCGAACAGATTGTCTCAGTTAACCGACACCCTCCAACCTTCCGATGGCCCTACCAACCTCTCGGTTATAACGGGCCGAAGCACGGGAGGGACACGCGCTACTGGCTTTCACGCGTGTCCTTTCTTGACTCCCTACATATTATTTATCTCTTTATCCGTCCCTATGTCATTTGGACACTCTCCCCCTTCTGGGGCTTGACAACACATAACAGCGACTTCGTCATTCGCGCTCTATAGCCGCTTTTATCGCTCCAATTTGCTCCTTATTTAATTGCATGTCACCCTTTCGCGAAGCACCGTAGCCGCCTAAAACTCGCCTCAGAGCAGACACGATCGCAGCAGCACACCGATCCACCCACTAGCCGAATATTGTGATGTTTACTATGGATCTACAATCCATAGTTGGTGGTCGAGATCAGTCTGTGTTCCGCGTTCAGCCGAGCAGGGCAGTCCCTCGATGCCGTGGTGTGCGTATCGCTTGGTGACCAAATTTGTTGCAAGTCGCACAGCAGGATGTTGGCGACTTGCAGTCCTCGTTTTTGTGGCCCTCTTTGCCACACTTGCTGCATGTTGGAGTATCCGCACGGCATAGCTTCTCAGGATGGCCATATTGCTGGCACTTTCGACAGCAGGTAACTTCGGCGTAATCCTCTACCCTACCACGACTACCTCCCAGCCAATGTAGAGCCGCTCTTTGGACACTAGAGCTGACCGTAGTGCAGGAGAGCATGCCAGCACCACGGTAGTCCGGTTCCCTCCTCTTCTTGACTTCTGAAAAGCCAGTCGGGCCTCCTTCCTTAGTTTGTCCAGAGTCCAAGTCGGGTCGTCCTTAATATTTTGGTCGTGGGCCGTGGGCCCCCTATTTGAAGATGTATTGGTACATCTTCAAATAGGGGGTCGCCCTCCAAATTCCTTAAGGCGACAAGGGGAGATCTAGACTTGGCATCCCTGACTTGCAGGGTTGCCGGCATTGCCGCCTTTATCTTTTGCGCTGCCTCTTGCGTCGCCGTCTTTAAGATGAGCCCCGAGTTGGCGACTGGGCCCACTATTTGGGCCCCCAGCTCGCGCGGAACAACCGATTTCTTCAGCGCCAGTTTGGTTTCCTCCGCAGATTTAATTTCGCTGCCTTCAGCCGGGTATATTGCCAGAGTTGCAGCGGGTGGGGGGGGGGGGGGGGGAATGTTCAGGTTTGGTGTCTTAGGGGCCCGTTTCAGCGCTCTCGCATAATTTACGGTCTGCCAGCCCTCATTGACGGAGCCACCCGCGGCTCCAGCTGCTGCCGCTTCCGATCTTGCCCGTTCCGCTTCGGCCTCTGCTCTTGAGGCTCTTGCAGCTTCTCGTGCACGGGCCTCTTCTAAGATGTTATGCTGGCGCTGCATTTCGTTGGCCGCCGACTTCTGACTCTCCACTGTGATGCAGCAGTGCCCAACGATCATCAATACCCGTAGCTGGGCATTGATAGCCGCCAAGTCTGCCTTGTTGAGGTGGGACGCCTGCCCGCCCGTGACCGCCTCTATACCCCGGCACGCCGCGCCCGCCTTGGCGAGCAGCTGCCGCGCCTTGCCTAGTTCTTCGTCCCCGAAGAGGAAGCCGTCATCCCCAGAGGAGAACGGCGACCCGTACTCCGTCGCTGGCGTGGGGAGCGCAAGAACCGACAGTAGAAAAAAGTTAACAAAGAAGGTCCTTGTAATTATTAACGTCACTATAATGTCCTCGTGCGTTGCCATAAAATTCGAGCAAGCGCTGTGCTCGAACATGCCCAAGACTTTGAAAGCAGTAGATCGGTTTTCAACCACAGTAGCATCAACGGACAGCGGGCAGATCCTGTTAAAGGCTCTCATAATCACTCCAGTGGAAGTGTAAATATCCGCCACACGAACAATACCACCCGAACCTGGATGTACTGCGACAACTCTTCCCAATCTCCATTTGAGAGGAGTTTGATGAGCTTTATTTCGTCCTTGCAGGTATGCCACTTGGGTTCATGCTGCAGCTCTGAGACAAACTCCTTGCTCCAGCGAGGCCCAAAGTGGTGGCGAAGCTGCTGGATCCTTTGAAAACGAGACAAGGAAGTTGTTTTGTAGTCCCTTAAATCTTGCTGCGGAAGTGCTGTAAGGGGTCGGCCAACGAGAAAATGACCTGGAGTCAGTGTTGTACAGTCAGCTGGGTCTGAAGAAAGTGGCGTTAGTGGACGGGAATTTAATATCGCCTCAATCTGAACAAGCGTGGTGTTAAGCTCTTCAAAAGTTTGGTTACAATTTCCCAACACTCGCCTAAGATGTTTAACACCCGCTTCCCAGAGTCCGCCTAAATATGGACTGTACGCGGGAATAAAATAGAAGTTAATCACGTCATTAACTAATTGTTCAGCCAACGAATCACAATTAGATCGAAGAAATTTCGAAAGCTCATTGCAGGCGCCAACGAAATTAGAATAACAACCTGTCACCGCCACGTTTTTCTCTGGGAATTTCACCTAGTATCAAAACTTTATTTAAATTTTGAAGCCGCTTTTGGGAAATACTGAATACTTTCATTAAGAGATTTATCTCTTTTGAGATTTGAGATTTACCTCTTCTTTTTGGTTCCGTAGGGCCTAGATAGAAGTCTTGCTAAAAATGTGTCTTGTTCGACTTTCGTACGTTTTTCATAAAAGCGTTACCTGTTTTTGATTACATCTCCGATGGCAATTGAACGACACTTGAACTTCGGGTTCTTACATCCGTGGTGGCATGTAGGTTTGAAGTTGACACAAAGTGGGTCGTTGTTCTCATATTCTCTAAAATATTTATTATGAAGAGGCGAAACAAAAGCGTGTATCTGGTCTGGAACGTAATTTTGACATTGACAGATATAAAAAATACAATAATCAAGGAGGTTAAAGAGAATAATAATTGTAATTGACAAATAAAGTAAAAATTAAATGAGTTTTAGTGAGTTAGGAAAGCTATAAATCCACAATACAGTAATAATAGTGAAGAGGGTATGTTTGAACTGCATCTTACGTGAAATCTAACCAGAGCGCTATATTGAAACAACACATGCAAACAAGCCACACACAGCCGTTCTTTTAGAATTGGCAGCTGCTCTTCTTGGTTTCGAAGTTGGGTTCTTGATTGCAATTGGCTTTTCAGTGACTACTGGCTTTATCTGATTGAGATCTGCCACACTTGTAATACGATAGCTGAGCCGTCAGGACCCAAAACAAATACAGAGCCTTCTTTAGTCCAGCATTTCGTGATCCCGAATGCTTCGCGTGCCGCCATGAAAGCCGAGTGTCGCGACCGTTTCAAGGACTCCGAGAGAGTCACACCAGTACCTTTCAGTTTGGTCTTAGCTGCCCAGACCCTGTCTCGCACCGTTACTGTCCTAAATTTTACTAGGATGGGTCTTGGTTTCTCACTTGAAAATTGTCGACCCATCCTGTGACAGCGGCTTATGTCTTCAGAGGTGATGAAGTCAAGATTCAACTTATTTTTTTGCAACCTCTGCCACCACCTGAGTTGTGTTCTCATCCTTCTTCTCTTCGACGCCATGAACAAGAAGTATTTTGCGGCAACTGCGTGTGTCCATATTATCTACCTCATTTACAATCACCTCGATCTGACTCTGGAAGGACTTCAAGGTCTCAAGGACGAGAGTTTTGAATGCAGTGAAGTCCTCTGCGAGACCAGCCAGACTAGCAACATTGGAGGTCTTCTTCAGGAGATCTGCTTCGTAATGTTTGTAACCCAATCTCGTGGCAGCAATCCACATTGAACCCAAACCTTATTGGCTTCCCTTTGATGTGCTGTTTGCAACCATGCCTGCCGTAATACGGAACCATGGATTCATCGATGCTTATTTGTTTTTCGATAGGAGCATACTGTAGGAATTTAGCATATCAATCAGCAGGCAGTTCAGTATTATCGGCCCCATGGAAATAACGCGATATCTCTTCAAATCTATTGCGGCGAATACTTTTTACGACTAGAATGTTATGGGTATCTTCTAGCTCACCCCGTACATGCGGCGCACACTATTGGATATGGCCAATTTAGGGGGACAAAAATATACAACTATTTCATTCGGCTAAATTATTAATTGTAGCTTTTATTAATGTTAATGGAGTAATACAATGCAAACATAATGATTTATCTATTTATTTATTGATAAAAAAATCATACATATTAGGTTTTTAACAAAGATAAAACGTCCTTATTAACGATTCCTCTTTTTTTTGTCCGAGATTCCTTAAAAATGTTATGTGAGGGTCGGAAGCTACGAGCATATAACGCATAAATATCTCCATCGGCTGTCCTCAGGGGTCTTTGCTTGGGTGTCACGCATGACTCGAAGCTGATCTATGAAGAACACATAGATGCAATCGTTGCCAGAGCTTCTAAAGCATTAGGATTCATAATGCGACTGTCTAGGGGCTTCAAACAGGCAAAAACTTTAAAAATTCTGTATTGCACCTTTGTTAGAAGCCATTTAGAGTATGCATGTGAAGTTTGGAATCCTTGCTACCAAAAATATGTAGACTGAATTGAGAATATCCAGAGAAGGTTCATAAAATATTTGTGCTTTCACCAGAAAGTACCTTATCACTCGGAAATTTACTTTGACCTTTGCAAGAAGTACCATTTACTACCCCTTACAACGCGTCGTGAAATCACTGATTGTACCCTATTATTAAAAATTTTTAGTAACGAAATTGACTGCTGCGAACTTTTATCTAAGTTAAATATTAATATTCCGTCAAGAACTCGCTATAACCCACCGCTGAGTGTACCATTTGCACTGACGAACTATAGAAAAAATTCTTTTGTTATTCGTTCAACTAGAAGCCTCAATAATGTGTGTGAACAATTTGGAATTGATATTTTTAATGTTAGTGTAACGGGAGCGAGGAGGTGTTTAAGCCTTAAATTGTTCAGGGGTGATGGTGGGGGGTCTGAGTAGTTATTGTTATGGGTCCTGTCTGTTGTGTGTGTATTATTACGTTCTGTGTAATTTGTAAGTGATCTGTGCCTTTAACTTATATAATACCTCTTGATCCTATTCTGTATTGTCTTATGCACTGTAACTTATCTCTGATTTATATAAGTAAGGATTTGTTATTGGCTATCTGTTTTCTTGACTGTTTTTATTGTAATCATCATAGCTGTAAATCCTCCATAGTTGTAATAAATAAATAAATAAATAAATAACGTCGTAATTTGTACGACGCACACTGGGGCAGGAGACCCTTATAACTGCCATCAAATATACTAAAGCCGTTAGACGTTCTAAAGTGGACCGAGTGTTCTCATAGACATATGTAATAACAGAAAAAAACAAAAGCATCATCATCTTCATCATTACGATCGTCATCGACTGTAGTATTTTCATCTGAGTTATTTAGAAATGGAGCTTTCAACATGAACAGTGCTTCTTTAGGAATAATTTTCACTTTATTTTTGACTAACTTTTGCTTACTGGTGATTACGGGATCAAAGCTCAGAAAAAAAAAGTTAAAAATATCCGTATTAGATTTTTCTCTGCTACATTTTCTCGAATTATGCTCTTTATAGCGCTTAAAGGCCTTGTTTCTTGCCTCCTGTGATTCTTCTGTTAAATGAATGAATGAAGACTGGACATGAATGAAATACTTATGTAGAGTAGGTGGCATGTTGTACCACGGGTATATAGAAACGAAATATCTAACAATATCAAGTGCAAATACCCTGTACTTTCCTGCATCTACTTATATCAAATTCACTTGAAATAATAAATTAAATAATGTGTTTTTTTTTTATTAAATCTACGTCTATATTAGTTATTTGTGTTGACAAGTCTGGATTTTGGAAAAAACGTCTGGCGGTGTTTCCATCACTGCTACTGCCGAAACCCGGTTTGGGTTTGTCTATAATTAGGCCACACTTTTCTCTAAATTTTTTTTGAATTCGAGCTTTATTTTCTGAAACAGTTTGCTTATCCTTCTCTCCACGGACTTGCCATTTTTTATAGGGAGTTTGTATGCTAAATGTAGTAAACATTCGAAGAATCGAATCCAACCGCGAAGGACAGAAAGACCAAATCTCAAATTATCAGTATTCACCTGTCTTAAAACTATTTTATCCAAGTTATTGAAATCTTTTGATGTTGCACCACACAAAAAGCATTTAATGGTTGAATTAGTTTCTGCCAGGGCTTATCAAACTTCAAAATGTTTGAGGCTTGTACTTGACCTTTAGCTCGTAGACTCATAAAAGTAGCATAAGCTAATTCTGAAGCTGAAGTTGATTCCCGCAACTGCTTATTCTTGGAACGTTTACTATTTTCTGAGGAATTTTCAAAAGAGGTAACCGGTCGGCTGCGTTTCATATTTCACCCAATGCATGGGAAAGAAAGTGATGTCTGAAGCCAATGTTTGTTATATTTGTTAAAATTTTCTTTTATTCTACACGCTTTCTCCCATCTTGACTTATATTAATATTTAAAACTACTCATTTTATTATATATACTCGGCATGACTATCCGTCGTTTCTACTCGTTCGTTTTTCCAGCTCTTTTATAAGATGCATATATTTTTGCTCGAAGCTATTCCCTTTAGAACTATGCATTTTATTTAAAAGTTCTTGTCTTGTAATAAATAATGTATTCGAGGACATCCCTAAAACGAAATAAATATTTTTTAATAATAATGGCAAATTGGGATAAAATAGTTTTCTGTAAATCATGCACTGAAAATTGTTTTATCTCGATAATTAGCAAAATATAGCAAACAAAAAAAATTGTTTACAAGAGATGATACAATAAAGATTATTTTTAGATAGGAAGCAAAGCTTAATATTGCTTAGAAACAAAATAAAATGTCTATTATTTTGTTATTTTCCTGATAATTTTCTACACACCCAAATTTAGCCTGGTCTGCCTAAAACTATTTATATAATAAAGAAAAAAAGATTCTAAAACATAGTTACATACCTGAAGATGAAGGTTCCATAGCTTAATAATAAAAAAATAAAAAACTTTTAGCGCAAAACGGCTCTTAAATTGCACGTAAATCACTAATACTGGATAGGGTAGTCTGCAAGACGTAAGTACGCTTCACTGTAGTAACGAAGTGGGTTTGTTATAGGGCATTTAAATACAAATAATACCTGAGTTAGTATTCTAATTAATTTATATATGAGGGCTAACAAGTGACTTTTTTTTTTAATTTTTATTTCCGGCATTCTTTTCGGTCTTCTGCCCCAGTGTGGGACGTCTATTTTCCAATCCAATTGAAATTGTTTTTAAAATTACATTGAATCTGTCCAGCAAATCTTTGTTGAGTCCAGTTATGGAAGAAGTTCTTTCGTATTCGTTGAAAAAACGTCGCGCAGTGTTTCCATCTTCCATACTTCTTATTTGCGAACTTCTTTCTTTAAATTTCTTTTTATTTTGTTCACCTCGAACTTGCCACGTTTTAATCTGATCTCGGTAGCATATATGGAGAAAAATTCCATGGGGCGAATAAAGCAATGTAGTGGAGATATCTCAAATTTATACATGTTTGTTTTAGGTTCAAATAGTTTATTCATGTCACTAGCGCCAGCTTTACAAGGAAAACATCTCTGCGTACTTTTAGTTCCAGATATTGTGTTGAAAATCTTTCCATCGATCATACACAGTATCATGTGATGATTAACTGAAAATGAACGATCATTGATATTAATTATGGTTGGAGTTAGCAGGGCGATTTTTGACGTCATAAAAGTATATTCTTCTTTGATCAATCTTCCACTTTCTTTTTTATAAACAAATTTTACTATCCTGCGTAATCTTGGTGAGGAAGGCCGTGGATTCTGCCATACCACTTGCCCGTCTTTCGTTAATACTCTAATTGGCACAAGAGATATGACAAACAAGAATTCATCAGTATTTTCAGGATCGTCGAACTTTTGTTTATATGTACTATGGCCGGATGACCCGTCGCAACCCCATTTATAAACAATCGTACAATTTGAGTGATTCATATCTAAGCGATCAAATACCTCTGGGATAACCTTACAACAAAGCCTTGATGCTGTATGATCGAGTAATGATTGAAGATTTATTTCCGCAGAAATGTCTGAAACTTCTATATTCTCGACAGATGGGTAACACTTGCGCTTCTCGTTAAAAAGTAACTCATAACATGGATATATTTATATTAAATCCTCTTAGACGTGCTTCCACACCCTAACTTTTTTTTTTGATTTTTTAATATTATGTGATAAATTCTTATTTTGTGCCGTAAATCAAAATCACTTTTTTGTAAAAATTACCTGAAAGTCTTTATTTTTCGAGAAAATCATGAAAATCATATGGCCAGTAAACTGGCCATTGAACATTCTGCTTCACTGGTTATCACAGGAATATCACTGGCCAGTAAAATGGACACTAATGAAATCTCCTTTATTTTTAGGAATAGACGATAATAATAATAAAATAAATGTACTTCCTAATCAACCTTTAATCATAGAATATATATATAATTGACAATCAGATCTAATTATAAAAAAAAATTACATAACTTTCTTTTATTATTACAAATTCAAGTTTTACATAGTCATCATCATTATTATTATTATTATAAACTTTTAATGTTATTTTCCCTAAAGGAAATAACTTGCCACCTCCAAAGACCTCTATTATAGTTATAGTCTCAGTTAAACTGATATTATTCTCATCATCGACTAATTGTTTCAAATCTTGTAAACTAATAACATTAATCTGTGCACCTGTGTCACATTTGAATGTCACTCTTTTATTTTCAACTCTTAGTTTTTCTATCCACTCATTATTCTTAATATCTACAGTGCTAACTAGTCATAAGTCATGCACACTATTCTGACAAGGTTCATTAATATTATGAACTTTTTTATTTTCATTTGTAAGATAGCAACCTACACTGAAATGATTCATTTTATTACATTTAGTGCACTTTTTCCCATATGCAGGACATTGTCGCTGACCATGTTCAGTGTGGTGTGTACCCTATTATAGACATTCATGTATCCCTATATAATCATTGTGTATTCTAAAATATATTCAGTATTGTCTCAACATTCGGCGTTTCAATACCTCTCCAATATCCCCGCCTTACATGGCGACCCTGCCGAAGTCGGCTGGCAACAGAGCGCATTCCATTACCATATAAGGATTTGGAGTAAAGTTGCAAAATGTTCGGTGCGCAAATTACATTGAGTATTGGTGTGGTCGATATTACACGGCATTCGGTGGTAATTCTTGAAAACGAACATGGGTGGCTCCGCATCTAAAGAAGGGGTGACGATTGCCCAAAATGCTGCTGGGGGCAATAACCAGGTGTCAATTGAAGAAATAAGAACGCACAACATTATTTTATCGGCAATTTTTGGTTTGATGCTGTTGGGCTTATTATACGGTGGGTACCGTATATACAAAAGGTGCCACCACCAGTGGATTGATCAACGAGTCCATCACCATGCGCTTCGTCGGTCCTTTCTGCGCGCAGCTCCTAAAGCTACCGCGGTCAACATAGGTGAAACAGTGTGAAGTCGTGGTTATTACAAATGAGAATTTTGTGAAGTGTTAAAAAATAATAATAATAAAAAAAAAAAGAAATAATAAAAAAAAAAAAAATACAAGTGCCGTTAATTTAAACAACTACTATTATATATAAATATAAATTCAGTGCGTAAATATCGTTATTCATGTCTCGGTTATAAATCAAAGTCACAAAAAAAAAAAAAAAGGGTGCGGTGATATCCGAAAGACAATATAAATATGTGTGCAGACAGTGCCAGAAGGTAGTGTTTATGATAAAATGTATTCGTTAAAATCTAAAAGTAGGTATAGTTACAAGGTATGGCATCTAGTTTAGAGACATTATGCAATGAAATTAAAGAGGTAAGAGTATATTTAATAAAAGTAGGTCCGAGTCGTAGAACTGAGAGCTTATTAAGTAAGAAATTGATTGAAGCTAATGAAATTTTTACAAGATATTCTAATTGTTTAATTGAAGTGTCAAATGACATTAAGAAAGGCAAAGTTTCAAGTAGTGACTCCGAATTGATTCATAAGTATATTGAGAAGTTTCAGACTACTTATTCTGAAATAATTAAACTGTGTAATCCCTGTAAGTTTCAAGATATTGTCACCATGACCACTTTTGATATTAAGGCTGCTTTAAATTTGTTACCTCCTATGGACGATGACGAAACTAACATAAAGCAGTTAATTGACAACATTGAGTATTATAATTCTATTATTACAACTTCCGAATGTAAAAAACAATTAGTTAATTTTGTGCTGAAGAGTAGATTATCACAGGCGGGCAAATTGCGATTATCTTCTAGTTACCCTGATGTTGAAAGCTTAGTATCTGATATGAAAAAAATTTTACTTTCCCAAAAATCACCAACTGCTATCCAAACTAAATTAAATTCGATGAAACAGCCACGATTTGTCTGTCCAGGATTATGGTAAACAAATAACTGAGCTTTTCGTAGATCTTACTATTGCACAGGCTAAGGGAAATTCCGACAGTTATAATCTACTTAAACCTATTAATGAACAGCACGCGATTAAAAAGTTTGCTGATGGTTTACGGAACCGTAGATTAAGCACGATAATAGCGTCGAAAAGTTTCAGCTCCCTCAAGGACACCATACAGGCCGCAGTGGATGAAGAGATGACTTCGTCTGCGGGCTCCGGAGAAGTTTTAGGTATGTATAATAATATTAGAGGTTCAAGGAGTTTTAGACAGAATTATGCGAGAGGGAATCGGGGATTTTCGTATTCAACATACTCGCAGCGCAGGCCACTGCGGAATAATTTTCACATCTACAACGGCAACGGGCGCGGGCGTCCCGGAGGATGGAGTGCTCCTGATTACCAGTTACAAGGGCAGCACCAGACTTCTCTTCCCAGGCGACCATCCCGAGGTAGGTTTTTATAATAATTACAATAGAAATCCAAGGATGCGCAACAACAAACGTTAATGTCATATTGGAATCGGATAATATAAAGGCGGAAAATACAAATCCAGAAAATCAGTTTTTTCGAGACTAAAATGTTATCATGTAATAGTAATTGTTCGATTAATTTATCTGCAAACAATCACATGTACAGTTGGTTACTTGATACCGGTGCATCCATTTCAGCCGTAAAATATAAACATATAATAGAGCATCAAATTCCATTTTATAATGAACAGATATCCATAACGGGATCGGAGGCAAAATAACGACAATTGGATATTGTTTTATAAACTTAGATGTAAATGGTCATCAATTGAGACATAAATTTTATGTGTTTGACTTCTTACCAATTAGAGCGAATGGCATCATCGGTCAGGATTTCATGACTAAGTACAAAGCGATATTGGACTTCGGTCAGAATGTAATAACATATATTTAATTGTAATATTAAGACTGAATTACCTTTCTCTACATTTAATTTTAATCAATTAGAGATTCCACCGAGATGCGAGTCGATTCATTATATACAAACTGACTTTACGGATGAATGCGTAGTTTGCGCGTCTGATATTAACGAAGGTATATACTTAGCCAGCTCCTTAGTCCAACCGGTATGTGGTAGAATACCTATAAAAAATATTAAACACCACGGAACAGAATTTTATAATTAATAATATTAAGCCGATCATACATAGCGTTAGTGATTATAACATATGTTCTTTTACACGAAACGAATCAAATGCAAATCGCGTTAAGAAATTGTTCTCTTATTCCAGTTAAAACATTTAAACGATGAGGAACAATTAGCTGTGGAAAAATTATGTGCGAAGTATAGGACGTATTTATTTACCAGGCGATAGGTTAACTACGACCAGCGTATATAAACATTCTATAACTTTAAAGCCTAATGTGACACCTATGTTTTCTAAGCCTTATCGGTTACCTCACGCTCAGAAAAAAGAAATCGACAAACAAATAGGAAAAATGTTACAAGAAGGAATTATAGAAGAGTGTAGGAGTGAGTGGAGTAGTCCAGTCCTATTAGTTCCGAAAAAGCTTGATTCTACGGTGAGAAAAAATGGAGGTTAGTAATAGACTATAGAAAATTAAATAATTGCATAGAGGACGACAGATTTCCGCTCCCAAACATAACAGAAATACTAGATTCTTTGTCAGGATGTATTTACTTCAGCCATCTCGATTTATATCAAGGTTTTCACAACGTAGAGTTAGATAAAAACAGTAGAAAGTATACAGGTTTCTGTTCAGGTCGATACCAATTAACAAGAATGCCTATGGGCTTAAAAACTAGTCCATCTTCATTCTCGCGAATGATGACAATGGCTATGGCAGGTCTCACAAACGAGAAATGCCTTGTATATCAAGACGATTTAATTGTCTATGGTCGAAATTTATTAGAAAAGTCAAAAATTTACAAGACATTTTTGAAAGATTAAGGAATGTTAATTAAAACTTAATCCGGCAAAGTGCGATTTTTTTAAAAAGGAAATGCTTTATTTAGGACACGTGGTATCCCGTGACGGTGTTTTACCGGATCCAGGGAAAATAGATTCTGTAAAAATTACCCCATTCCAAAGTCTGTTGACGAGGTCAAGCGTTTTACAGCGTTTGTTAATTTTTACAGAAGATTTGTACCAAATTTTGCGTCAAAGGCGTATCCACTGAATAAATTATGTAGGAAAAATGTGCCTTTTGTTTGGGATCGCGAGTGCCAAAATTCATTTGAAACCTTAAAACAGTGTATAATGTCTCCACCAGTGTTACAATACCCAGACTTTTCGGAAACTAATAACTTTACAGTGCAAACAGACGCATCTGGTTACGCGATCGGCGCGGGTATTAAGTAATAGCAATAGTCACCCTGTTGCATACGCAAGCAGAAGTTTAAATATTGCTGAACAGCGATACCCCACTATTGAAAAGGAATTATTGGCAATAGTGTGGGCCGTAAAACATTTTCGTCCTTACCTTATGGTCGTAAATTCAAAATTATTACAGACCATCGTCCATTAGTGTATCTATTTAATATGCGAGATCCTTCTAGCAGGCTCATGAAATTCAGACTAATATTAGAAGAATACGACTTTATTATCGAGTATGTAAAGGGTTCGGACAACGCAGCTGCAGATGCATTGTCTCGGATTTCTTTGACATCAGAACAATTAAAACAAATGGGTGAATACCATTTAAATGTAACAACTCGAGCACAAGCACGAAAATTACAAAAAACTACAATACAGTCTCCTTGTGATGTGGTTTCTAAACGCAAATTGGTCTGATCAGCCAATTGTTATTGGAAGTCAAACAAAACCAAGAGATGCTGGTAGAGCTTAGGTTTATAGAGAAAAACGAATTAGATAATTTAAGAAGACAAAATAAGCTAACTGTGGAAAAAAGCGCGTTTTGCTATGTGGAGAGCAGTCTACTATTTTTATTAATGCCAGTTTCCAATCACAATTGACGCGAGCCGCATTTGTGAGGGAATTGGATATATTATGTAAAGAAATAAACGTCGACGAAATATATTTTTTGAAGAATAAGAATAATGCTATATTATTGAAAAAGTATTAAATGAAATAAAATCCCTAGGGAATAGGTGTTCATTAAAATTTTACGTCTCGAATGACGTACGACGAATCGATGACAAAGATGACAGGAAGGTCATATTAAACGACTTCCATCTTTTGCCCACAAGTGGCCACGCGGGCATGAGAAGGATGTTAACAATATTAAGAAATATTTTACTGGCCAGGGTTAGAGAAAGATGTTCGAGAATTCGTTAAAAAGTGCGAAAACTGTCAAAAACAAAAAACACTCTGTAAGTATTAGGGAGCCGATGGTTATCTCTTCTACGGCTACAACGGCATTCGACAAAATATTCTTAGATTTAGTAGGGCCGTTGGATAGGGATTGTTATAATTACTCTTATGCTCTTACATTACAATGCGAGTTGACAAAGTATGTTGTGGCTCATCCTTTAATTTCAAAAACGGCAGCAGAGGTAGCTCAAGCATTAGTTAACTGTTTTATTCTTCGCTACGGAATACCCAAGAAGCAACGGACAGAGGATCCCAATTTATTTTTTCAGTATTTGAAAAGGTATGTTTTCTTTTAAAAAAAAAAACTAAAAATTACAGCTATCACCACCCAAATATTGGCGCATTAGAAAAATTTTACAAACATTTAAATTCATTCTTACGTATACAAACAGACAACATCCGAACTGGGGCCTCTCCCCCAAGGTGCTTTTTAAAATTGGTGTTTTTCCCTTTTTTTAAAATTTTTTTCCGTCAAAAAAACTGAAACCCTTAAAAATTTATCCCCTTTTAAAAGATAGCAACCTACACTGAAATGATTCATTTTATTACATTTAGTGCACTTTTTCCCATATGCAGGACATTGTCGCTGACCATGTTCAGTGTGGTGTGTACCCTATTATAGACATTCATGTATCCCTATATAATCATTGTGTATTCTAAAATATATTCAGTATTGTCTCAACATTCGGCGTTTCAATACCTCTCCAATATCCCCGCCTTACATGGCGACCCTGCCGAAGTCGGCTGGCAACAGAGCGCATTCCATTACCATATAAGGATTTGGAGTAAAGTTGCAAAATGTTCGGTGCGCAAATTACATTGAGTATTGGTGTGGTCGATATTACACGGCATTCGGTGGTAATTCTTGAAAACGAACATGGGTGGCTCCGCATCTAAAGAAGGGGTGACGATTGCCCAAAATGCTGCTGGGGGCAATAACCAGGTGTCAATTGAAGAAATAAGAACGCACAACATTATTTTATCGGCAATTTTTGGTTTGATGCTGTTGGGCTTATTATACGGTGGGTACCGTATATACAAAAGGTGCCACCACCAGTGGATTGATCAACGAGTCCATCACCATGCGCTTCGTCGGTCCTTTCTGCCGCGCAGCTCCTAAAGCTACCGCGGTCAACATAGGTGAAACAGTGTGAAGTCGTGGTTATTACAAATGAGAATTTTGTGAAGTGTTAAAAAATAATAATAATAAAAAAAAAAAGAAATAATAAAAAAAAAAAAAATACAAGTGCCGTTAATTTAAACAACTACTATTATATATAAATATAAATTCAGTGCGTAAATATCGTTATTCATGTCTCGGTTATAAATCAAAGTCACAAAAAAAAAAAAAAAAGGGTGCGGTGATATCCGAAAGACAATATAAATATGTGTGCAGACAGTGCCAGAAGGTAGTGTTTATGATAAAATGTATTCGTTAAAATCTAAAAGTAGGTATAGTTACAAGGTATGGCATCTAGTTTAGAGACATTATGCAATGAAATTAAAGAGGTAAGAGTATATTTAATAAAAGTAGGTCCGAGTCGTAGAACTGAGAGCTTATTAAGTAAGAAATTGATTGAAGCTAATGAAATTTTTACAAGATATTCTAATTGTTTAATTGAAGTGTCAAATGACATTAAGAAAGGCAAAGTTTCAAGTAGTGACTCCGAATTGATTCATAAGTATATTGAGAAGTTTCAGACTACTTATTCTGAAATAATTAAACTGTGTAATCCCTGTAAGTTTCAAGATATTGTCACCATGACCACTTTTGATATTAAGGCTGCTTTAAATTTGTTACCTCCTATGGACGATGACGAAACTAACATAAAGCAGTTAATTGACAACATTGAGTATTATAATTCTATTATTACAACTTCCGAATGTAAAAAACAATTAGTTAATTTTGTGCTGAAGAGTAGATTATCACAGGGCGGGCAAATTGCGATTATCTTCTAGTTACCCTGATGTTGAAAGCTTAGTATCTGATATGAAAAAAATTTTACTTTCCCAAAAATCACCAACTGCTATCCAAACTAAATTAAATTCGATGAAACAGCACGATTTGTCTGTCCAGGATTATGGTAAACAAATAACTGAGCTTTTCGTAGATCTTACTATTGCACAGGCTAAGGGAAATTCCGACAGTTATAATCTACTTAAACCTATTAATGAACAGCACGCGATTAAAAAGTTTGCTGATGGTTTACGGAACCGTAGATTAAGCACGATAATAGCGTCGAAAAGTTTCAGCTCCCTCAAGGACACCATACAGGCCGCAGTGGATGAAGAGATGACTTCGTCTGCGGGCTCCGGAGAAGTTTTAGGTATGTATAATAATATTAGAGGTTCAAGGAGTTTTAGACAGAATTATGCGAGAGGGAATCGGGGGATTTTCGTATTCAACATACTCGCAGCGCAGGCCACTGCGGAATAATTTTCACATCTACAACGGCAACGGGCGCGGGCGTCCCGGAGGATGGAGTGCTCCTGATTACCAGTTACAAGGGCAGCACCAGACTTCTCTTCCCAGGCGACCATCCCGAGGTAGGTTTTATAATAATTACAATAGAAATCCAAGGATGCGCAACAACAACGTTAATGTCATATTGGAATCGGATAATATAAAGGCGGAAAATACAAATCCAGAAAATCAGTTTTTTCGAGACTAAAATGTTATCATGTAATAGTAATTGTTCGATTAATTTATCTGCAAACAATCACATGTACAGTTGGTTACTTGATACCGGTGCATCCATTTCAGCCGTAAAATATAAACATATAATAGAGCATCAAATTCCATTTTATAATGAACAGATATCCATAACGGGGATCGGAGGCAAAATAACGACAATTGGATATTGTTTTATAAACTTAGATGTAAATGGTCATCAATTGAGACATAAATTTTATGTGTTTGACTTCTTACCAATTAGAGCGAATGGCATCATCGGTCAGGATTTCATGACTAAGTACAAAGCGATATTGGACTTCGGTCAGAATGTAATAACATTATTTAATTGTAATATTAAGACTGAATTACCTTTCTCTACATTTAATTTTAATCAATTAGAGATTCCACCGAGATGCGAGTCGATTCATTATATACAAACTGACTTTACGGATGAATGCGTAGTTTGCGCGTCTGATATTAACGAAGGTATATACTTAGCCAGCTCCTTAGTCCAACCGGTATGTGGTAGAATACCTATAAAAATATTAAACACCACGGAACAGAATTTTATAATTAATAATATTAAGCCGATCATACATAGCGTTAGTGATTATAACATATGTTCTTTTACACGAAACGAATCAAATGCAAATCGCGTTAAGAAATTGTTCTCTTTATTACAGTTAAAACATTTAAACGATGAGGAACAATTAGCTGTGGAAAAATTATGTGCGAAGTATAGTGACGTATTTTATTTACCAGGCGATAGGTTAACTACGACCAGCGTATATAAACATTCTATAACTTTAAAGCCTAATGTGACACCTATGTTTTCTAAGCCTTATCGGTTACCTCACGCTCAGAAAAAAGAAATCGACAAACAAATAGGAAAAATGTTACAAGAAGGAATTATAGAAGAGTGTAGGAGTGAGTGGAGTAGTCCAGTCCTATTAGTTCCGAAAAAGCTTGATTCTACCGGTGAGAAAAAATGGAGGTTAGTAATAGACTATAGAAAATTAAATAATTGCATAGAGGACGACAGATTTCCGCTCCCAAACATAACAGAAATACTAGATTCTTTGTCAGGATGTATTTACTTCAGCCATCTCGATTTATATCAAGGTTTTCACAACGTAGAGTTAGATAAAAACAGTAGAAAGTATACAGGTTTCTGTTCAGGTCGATACCAATTAACAAGAATGCCTATGGGCTTAAAAACTAGTCCATCTTCATTCTCGCGAATGATGACAATGGCTATGGCAGGTCTCACAAACGAGAAATGCCTTGTATATCAAGACGATTTAATTGTCTATGGTCGAAATTTATTAGAAAAGTCAAAAAATTTACAAGACATTTTTGAAAGATTAAGGAATGTTAATTTAAAACTTAATCCGGCAAAGTGCGATTTTTTTAAAAAGGAAATGCTTTATTTAGGACACGTGGTATCCCGTGACGGTGTTTTACCGGATCCAGGGAAAATAGATACTGTGAAAAATTACCCCATTCCAAAGTCTGTTGACGAGGTCAAGCGTTTTACAGCGTTTGTTAATTTTTACAGAAGATTTGTACCAAATTTTGCGTCAAAGGCGTATCCACTGAATAAATTATGTAGGAAAAATGTGCCTTTTGTTTGGGATCGCGAGTGCCAAAATTCATTTGAAACCTTAAAACAGTGTATAATGTCTCCACCAGTGTTACAATACCCAGACTTTTCGGAAACTAATAACTTTACAGTGCAAACAGACGCATCTGGTTACGCGATCGGCGCGGTATTAAGTAATAGCAATAGTCACCCTGTTGCATACGCAAGCAGAAGTTTAAATATTGCTGAACAGCGATACCCCACTATTGAAAAGGAATTATTGGCAATAGTGTGGGCCGTAAAACATTTTCGTCCTTACCTTTATGGTCGTAAATTCAAAATTATTACAGACCATCGTCCATTAGTGTATCTATTTAATATGCGAGATCCTTCTAGCAGGCTCATGAAATTCAGACTAATATTAGAAGAATACGACTTTATTATCGAGTATGTAAAGGGTTCGGACAACGCAGCTGCAGATGCATTGTCTCGGATTTCTTTGACATCAGAACAATTAAAACAAATGGGTGAATACCATTTAAATGTAACAACTCGAGCACAAGCACGAAAATTACAAAAAACTACAATACAGTCTCCTTGTGATGTGGTTTCTAAACGCAATTGGTCTGATCAGCCAATTGTTATTGGAAGTCAAACAAAACCAAGAGATGCTGTAGAGCTTAGGTTTATAGAGAAAAACGAATTAGATAATTTAAGAAGACAAAATAAGCTAACTGTGGAAAAAAGCGCGTTTTGCTATGTGGAGAGCAAGTCTACTATTTTTATTAATGCCAGTTTCCAATCACAATTGACGCGAGCCGCATTTGTGAGGGAATTGGATATATTATGTAAAGAAATAAACGTCGACGAAATATATTTTTTGAAGAATAAGAATAATGCTATATTTATTGAAAAAGTATTAAATGAAATAAAATCCCTAGGGAATAGGTGTTCATTAAAATTTTACGTCTCGAATGACGTACGACGAATCGATGACAAAGATGACAGGAAGGTCATATTAAACGACTTCCATCTTTTGCCCACAAGTGGCCACGCGGGCATGAGAAGGATGTTTAACAATATTAAGAAATATTTTTACTGGCCAGGGTTAGAGAAAGATGTTCGAGAATTCGTTAAAAAGTGCGAAAACTGTCAAAAACAAAAACACTCTGTAAGTATTAGGGAGCCGATGGTTATCTCTTCTACGGCTACAACGGCATTCGACAAAATATTCTTAGATTTAGTAGGGCCGTTGGATAGGGATTGTTATAATTACTCTTATGCTCTTACATTACAATGCGAGTTGACAAAGTATGTTGTGGCTCATCCTTTAATTTCAAAAACGGCAGCAGAGGTAGCTCAAGCATTAGTTAACTGTTTTATTCTTCGCTACGGAATACCGAGAGAAATTGCAACGGACAGAGGATCCGAATTCATGTCTTCAGTATTTGAACAGGTATGTTTACTTTTAAAAATAAAACACTTAACATCTACAGCCTATCACCACCAAACTATTGGCGCATTAGAAAATTCTCACAAACATTTAAATTCATTCTTACGTATACAAACAGACAATCATCCAGAATCATGGAGCCAATGGCTACCATATTGGTGTTTTTCTTTTAATACTTCCGTGCATTCTGAAACTAAATTTACTCCCTATGAGTTAGTCTTTGGAAAAATCTGTTCTCTTCCTAGTAACTTAAATAGCAACATAGTAGAACCGCTATACAATCATGATAATTATCCAAACGAACTGAAATATCGCCTACAGTTGTCACAAAAGGAAGCAAGGGAAAATTTACTCAAAAGCAAAGTAGCAAGGAAATGTGTTTATGACAAACGTATTAACCCTATTGTATACAAACCCAATGACTTAATTTTAATAAGAAATGAAAACTGTAACAAAATGGATAATATTTATTCCGGTCCGTATGTGGTCGTAAAAGATGTAACACCGAATGTTCAAATAAATAAAAATGGTAAATTAGATTTAATTCATAAAAACCGTACAAAATTGTTCATACCGAATACTTGATAATAGTTACCAGCTGACCTGTCCCCTGATAAAATCTCACTTGTTATAGTATATTTTGGAAATTAAGATTGCATTTATACTTTATACTTTACTATTGTATTTTAGAAATAGAGATTGCATTTATACTTATTTTTAATACGAAAAAAAAAACCTATGCTTAGTGTATTTTTTTTTTCTTTTTATGGAAAGGAGGTGTGGTGTGTACCCTATTATAGACATTCATGTATCCCTATATAATCATTGTGTATTCTAAAATATATTCAGTATTGTCTCAACATTCGGCGTTTCAATACCTCTCCAATATCCCCGCCTTACACAGTATTACATTTTTTACACTTATAAAAATATTTATTGAAACTGACTTTGCCTTCATTATTTTTAAAATTACTGTTAAATGATCTATTCTTATAAATATTAAATTTGTTATCTTTATAATTATTATTGAAATACTTAGCTCTATTTTCAAATGATGTCTGTTGCCGAGATGACTTTGATTCCTGCACCGCATGAACTTCCGACTTAGCCAGTGTCTTCAAATGTTCCTTGGACAGCTCCGCAGATCTACATATGTCTACTGCCTTGTTCATCGTCAAGTCTTTTACTTCGAGAAGTTTTTGTTGCATCCGTTGCTTCTTGACACCGATGACTATCCTGTCCCGTATCATGCGCTCATTCTGGTCTCCAAAGTTGCAGTTTTCTGCCATCTTCCTGATTGCTGTATAGAATGCATCAAAGGATTCGCCCTCTTCTTGTGTTCTCTTGTTAAAGTTATATGTATTAAATACATCATTCTGCTTTGGCTTAAAATAATTTTCAAAGACATCTAGTACATCTTCTAATTTTGCCTTTTCGTCGATTTTTAGCACATTGAAATAAAGCTCCTGAGCCTGTTGCCCGATGCAATTTAGCAATATTGCCGCTTTCCGAGTTTCAGAAAAAAATTCTACACCGGCTGCCGTGATGAACGTCCTGAAACTCTGTTTGAATCTCTGCCATTGTGGATAACAGTTGTCGATGTTGTCCAGATTTAAACCTTTCGGCATTTTATATTCCACCGCACACGTCATAACGCCTTTTTCATCCTCTGACATTATGTGTTAAGTATAGTAATGCAGGCTCGTGTTTTATACTAACCGGTGACCGGCACGTTTTCAATCTTTGAAAATCCTTGCGACTGCGCCATGTATTGTTGTCTTCTTTATTTTTAAAACAATATGTAGGTCTTTTTCAGTTTATTGTTGAGTTTATTTTACATTTATTGTAAGTATTAATATTATATTATAAATCTAAGGATTCATGCTACGTGTTGCTTCTTGGGTTGATGCGACAAGAGAGAGAGAGAGTTGACATAAAAAACATTTGACATTTGTCAATCATAGACAAGGTAACGTTCCGTTACTTCACGTGTGACCTACTACTTCATCTGTCGACCAATAATCTGCGATTCGCGGTAGCTTTACTATTCCCATGAATATTATTAGACCGAAAAGCTTTTTAATTTCAGCAAGATTAGTTGGCTTCCATGTTCTAAGCCTAGCAGATTTTGAAGCTTCTGTGGACATGGAAATTTTTTGAATATCAAATTGGTTAGTGCAGTCAACGATTTCTTGAAATATTTCAATAGAAACCATAAGCTCAAAGAAATTGGCCGGGGGTTTGTTAGTCATTCTATTACGGTGTAGTAGCGGAAGACCAGGCATTTCAGTGTAAAGTATAATAGTTCTTTGATTACCTACAGGCGTCATCCAGTTTTCCGAAGACGGTGTACTACCTGAAAAATATAAACAAATTGCTCTCAATTTTGATATAGGTACTTTTGATAGTTTGTTTATATTACCTACATAAGTACACAGACACACACACACACGCGCACGCGCGACACACATCTCTGAGGTAATTTTTATATTTACGCGCCTGCTCTAACCTAAAGCTACCAAGACACCTTCGAACAGTCCCGGATAGCAAAATCCGGGTTCAAGGTCAACCTAAGCCATTGCATACAAAGTTTTTTTTAGTAAAAACTAGCTTTTGCCCGCGGCTTCGCACGCATTAAATTTGACGAAACGTGGGTAGGATCGTAAAGAGTTTTGTTAAAGAGGTTTGTTTTACTTAAAAAGAAATTCATGTGGGTACCTTATATTTACTTTGTTTTTCAAAGAAGTTTTATCACCCCCTTCTAGGTATTTTTTTGTGACAAAACAGCCTTTGTGCTGTACCAGGATGTAATCTATTTCCTTGCTAAATTTCATTACGATCTGTTCAGCCGCTAGCTCGTGAAAAGGTAACAAACAAACAAACATACAAACAAACAAACTAAATACAAACAGAGTTACTTTCGCATTTATAATATTAGTATGGATGTACTCGTATCTTACTACATACATTGTAACAGTAAAATTATAAATATAATTACTTACCTGAAGTATCAGGCATAACCCTATTTTCATAGTCGCTTTCTTCGGACTCGGACTTATACTGTTGTGAAGATCATAACGAAAGTAAGGATATTAAGAAAGTAATAAAATACATATTAGAATCTTCTTTACTTAGTTAACTGCACTTGTTTACAAACCTAGACAAAAACATAATCTAGTTTAAAGATATTCTCGATATATAATACAAAGGAAAATAATACAAAGGAAAAGGAAATGAATAAAAACATTTAAGAGATTAGAGTAAGAGGAAAGTTCGAAACTACTTTTATTCATCTTTCTATTTATATCTGGGTTTCAGATTGAAAAGGACACAGTAAATTATATGCAATATAAAATAATGGCTTTAGAACATGGACAAAAAGTTACACTTAAATTAAAAAAGGAGTAGTACCATACATATTCCAGTGTCAGAAAAAAGATAAGTTGTGGCCACCACCAGAGAGAAAGGGTGCTATAAAAAGGAAGCGACAAGCACTGGTTTAAGAAGCTCTAGCTGAAGCTGCCCTAACTGAAGCTTATCTACGAAAAGCAGGTCCCAGTACAGCATCAATATCTGAAGCCGATCTATTAGCAGCAGGTCCCAGTACAGCATCAATATCTGAAGCTGTTAGCGGCAGGTCCCAGTACAGCATCAATATCTGAAGCTGATCTATTAGCAGCAGGTCCCAGTACAGCATCAATATCTGAAGTCGATCTATTAGCAGCAGGTCCCAGTACAGCATCGATATCTGAAGCCGATCTATTAGCAGCAGGTCCCAGTACAGCTTCAGTACCATACCATATACCAAATGTAGAACTAAACATTTCTGATAATAACACAGATGGGGAAGCTGTTTCTAATATCTTATCAAAGGCACATAGTACAGATATGTTGCAGCTTGACAAGGCTGCGCAAGTTAATTGTAAAGTTCCTCATAGAAACAAAGGAGTCAATGTGAATTTAACAGTAAAGAAAAATAACATAACATTATCTCCGTTTCCTATACCATCTAAGAATACATCAACATCACCCTTAAAATCTGCACAGTCTTCTATAAAAAGAAAATTATTTACAGACAACCCTGCTGACAATGCTTCTCTTACAAGTGTTAATTCACAGTACTCAGTAATATCAACTGATTATGAACCAGAGCGTAGTTCATCTCATTCAAGTTGGCTAATTGAAGATGAATTAGACAGTGACATACAATTTAAGAACCTAATGTGTAGTGGCACATTGATTGCCACAGAAAAGGAACCAAAAATGTTCTTAGGTTTACCAAAAAGAACTTATTACTTAATAAAACTATTAAGTGATAATATTCCGATTCCCACTATAGATATTTTAATTACATTAAGGAAAATTAAATTAATCTTTTAGTTTATTAGCGGCTAACTTTGGGTATTCACAGAGCACAATCACCAGAATATTTTCAAAAAGTATAGTATCCATTTCAGAGAAAATGAAAGAGTTGATAATTTGGCCAACCCCATCGCAAATATATGAAAAATTACCAATGTAATTTAGGGCCAGGTATGATAATGTTGTATCTATTATAGACTATCTGGAGATTCAAATAGAAAAGCCAACAAATGCTGTGCATCAGTCACTAACTTGGTCACAGTATAAAAAGTGACTTACTTACTTTAAAATATTTAATTTCGTGTACTCCAGATGGTCTTGTTAATTACATATCTGATGGGTATAGCGGTAGGGCAACAGACCTAATGATTGTAGAAAATTGTGGCTTCCTCGATCATTTACCCCCTCAAAAAGCAGAAATGGCAGACCGAGGTTTTACATATTTGACACGCCTGCTGGCAATCAAAAACTGTAGCTTGGTTAGGCCACCCTCAGTTTCCCAGTCTACTCCGAGTACTAAAGAAGATGTTAAGAAATCAAAGCAAATAGCAGCTTTAAGAATTCATGTAGAACGTGTTATAGGCAGACTAAGAGAGTTTAATAATGTTATTGCCTCATGCATGCATTGACCATCACTTGATTCAGGTAGTGGATGAAGTAATAATAATAGCTTGTGGATTAATTAATTTACAGGATGTGTTAATAAAAAAGTAATTTATTATATAGAAATGTGTTTTATTTGTACAACAATGGAAAAATAGCATTAGACCAAAATAGTGTGCATTTGTTTAATATTTCTTCACAGAATTCCTTCTCATATTTCACTTCTATTATATTAATATTTGTAGTAGTCTCAAAATCACTTGCTGCAACACAGAATAGTGCTTAATTTTATTATAAAAATGCATTTGAAGCTGCACTTGCGCTTTATATTTTAACGATACTTGGTTGTCTTTAATATATTGACTCATTGCTTTGTCTGTTGAAGGGCATTTCACTTTTATGACATATTCTTCAGTTACGCCATCAGGTGAAGCTCCCATAATAGGGTATTAAGAGCGTAATTTTAAGCCAGACTTTTTACTTTTCATTTCCTTTAGTAATTCAACCCTTTTTATAACTTGATTTTCCAGAAGTCGACCTCTTTTCATTGCTTCTGTGTCTTTTAATTTTATTGCTCCCATTATGGATTCAGTTAAAGCACCTTGTATTGTTTTACATTGGGCTGCTTCATGAGCTTTTGAAGCAGTTATCCGAGCATATCGAAGTTCATACCACAGAGGAGTGTGTAAGTCATAATTGCGAAGTTCATAATCGCGATGTTCGTTACAGCGAATGTTCACCATTGCGATGTACGTTACTATTTTAAAATGTATTCCTTGAAGGTAAATCCTAAATTTCTTAATAGCTTCTACGATGGCTAATACCTCTAAGTGGTAACTATGATAATTTTTTTGAGTCGGTGTAGTCTTTTTGCTCATATAGTGGACTGGGTGGAGTTTGTTATCATTCGGACTTCTTTGTAGGACCACAGCCCAATATCCATCTGCGCTGGCGTCTGTGCGTAATTTAGTTTGCAAGTCAGGGTTGTAAATTTTGAGTACAGGTGACATACACAACATCTTTTTAAGCTCTTGGAAGGCTTGTTGACATTTTTCATTAAAATCAAATGGAATATTCTTCTTCAATAAGTCGGTGTTCAGGACAAAACATATATTTTAAATGGCAATGATTTGCCACTTTATTTTGTGTGAATTTTATTTTTGTTAGTTGGTAACACCTTTTTTTTCATGGCGGAGCGACTATGAACTCTGCCGCTTATTATATTATTGGAGTAATTATTAAACAGTTTTCTATAAATTACTGAATTTTAATCATTAATTATTCTTAACAAAAGTGGTCCTTCGAAGTCTTACGTAAAGTTACTGGTGATCTGTAGAGTTTTGTGCCATAGAATTTGGGGTGTGTTCGTTCCGCGTGCTCCTGGCGGGCCTATGCCTGTTTTTACCGGCGGCGGAACATTACCAGTGGAATTGGTGAAAATATTTCAAAAGGATTGTTCCTGTTATGCAAAGAAGAGACATCAAATCCGTAAAGTATTTGAATTTGAGGCTTTAACCTCAATAGAACTCGTGGTATGTAACCTTACATTGTCTACCATTTGGAGTTTGGGAATCCCGGCGACTAATGTCAATGTTAACGGATTGACAATTTATTTGTTCAATCGTACATCGATGTAAACAAGGTGCGGAAATTATTTATCGTATTCGACAAGTGCTAAAAGTGTTTATGAGTGAGCAATTTTTTTATTTTATATGCGTGCTACCAGCTCAATCATCGCAATGAGTGATATAAAGCAGCTGAAACTGTCCCGTTCTTCGTGTAAAGCAACGCTAACTCGTATTCAAAAATATGTTGAGGATTCCTCAAATTTAACTACGGCTACTGTAGACATTTTGGAGGCAAGAAAAGATAACTACTAGATACTATAGCTAAACTTAATGAACAAATTAAAATTCTTACTAAGTCGCAGCCTTCACAGCCGGCCTGTTCCAATGTGTCAAAGTTACCTACAGTAGAAATACCAACCTTTGATGGCAAGGATTTTACCAAGTTTAAGCCTTTTTATGTGCTGTAATAGACAATAATCAGGCATTGAGTGATGTTCAAAAACTATTTTACTTGCGTAAATATTTGCAGGACGAAGCATTGTCCATTATTGTGAGTCTACCTCTTATAGCTCAGTCTTACACAGAAGCATTGGAATTAATTAGAAAGCGCTATGACAACAAGTCGCGCTTGATTTGCAATCACATAAATATGCTTTTATAGCCCATCCACACTCTCGACGAGGCTACACGAGGCAACGCGAGGACGGTGCGCTCGTGCTCCCTCGTCTTCCCTCGCCTCGCTGTCGCTCCGCTTCGTGTCGGTTTTTTAGCCGCGAGTCAAAGGACGCGAGGGGCGAGGCGAGGCGATTAACCACACTCTCGCGCTCGCTTACTTTGTTGTTGACCGCAGCGAAGTAAGGACGCGTGCGATTTTTTATCATGGCGGAGTGGAGTACCTAATGAAATGTGCACCACTTTTATGGAATTATACCAAATGGAACCAATAATTTGGAATCCAAAAAACTCCCAACACAAAGATAAAATAAAGTAAATGACGCCTGGGATCGGATAAGTAAAGAATTACTTATAGGTTTGTACCTACTGTATTTTTTAATCGACTTCACAATAGATGAGGTTTTCAATTGTTGTTGACTGTTTTTTTTTTGTTTGTTACCTCAGAACTTTCGAGTGTGAACCGATTTTGATGATTCTTTTTTATTTTAAAAGCTGGTGGTTCTTGAAGTCGGGTATTTTGTTGTTTAAATTTTTTTACTTCGTGTGTAATGCAATATATTCATAAATAATTTTATATTTTAGGTGTACAGGAGTTAAAAAACAAAAAAAAGACTTTTAGACTTTTAGAGGGCACTTGAGAAGGAAAAAACCTTCGATTGAATCTGGTGCCGGTATAAATGATGTTTATAAACCCATATGGTTTTTATACGAACTAATGGAAAGCTTTTTGGGTGAGATCAATGAATGTTTACCTACAATAAACACGGAGAGACATGTAAGTGAAGTGAAATAAAACACATTTTTTGGTAAATTAAGTAGGAATTTAGTTTATTTTGGCGAAATATATAAGTCTATTTGATATACGAGTTTGTACAGAAATATGAAGTAAACTCTTCTCTTATCTGAGTTGCATTTAATGTGGCTCTGCGTGGTATTTGATCCAGACGCTGCAGGGCACCGTCATTCTGAACGTCATTTCTCGAAGAACCAGGTTGGACCAAAATCCCATTATCATCAAAAATATCCACTGCACATGCAGCAGTGTATAATGTACTAGATGTTTCACTCCATCTAAGGAAGTTGTGCAGTAAAATGCAGGTCATTGTTACTACTGATGCTTTGTTAGGATCTAATAATATAGGTTTTCTGAAAATTCTAAATTTCGACGACAGTATGCCAAAAACATTCTCTACTACTACACGTGCGCTTGATAATCGTTGGTTAAAAATTCGTTTTTGTGAGTCACTAGTGTGATTGCCTGGGTATGGTTTCATTATATGAGTGTCTAGAGCAAATGCGCCATCTGCTATAAATAAATAAGGCACATTTTTATCTGAACCTGGAAGGCGAGACGGTGTTGGCAATTTAAGATTATTTGAGCAAACTTTTTGCCACAATAAAGAATTCCTAAACACTCCGCCATTGCTGATTCGTCCCTGGCTTCCAATGTCAGCGAAAATAAAACTATAATTACTGTCAACTAATGCCAAGAGAACAATACTGTATGTATTTTTGTAGTTATAATATTCAGATGCAGATCCAACAGGGCATTGTAAAACTATGTGTTTGCCGTCAATTGCTCCAACGCAGTGAGGAAATTTTGTTCTAAATCCTTTTTCTATATCTAGCCACTCCTGGGCACTAGACGGGATCTGAAACAAACAAAAAATATTAAAAAAATATTCAATATTTTAATAATAAATCCTACGCGGCCCAAGTCGAGGGTAACAGCTAGCTATTTATATTCTATTTGCATTTCAGGAGAACAATTCACAAGCTGTTGAAATTGAAGAAGAATCAAGTACACATGAAGAATCTCCCATGCCGCAATCTTCAATTGCTTCAACCAGCCAAGAGTCATTACCACCACAGCATCCGCGTCGACGAGCAAAAGGTTCTGAATATTTAATCAGCGAAACTAGCAAACAAATGAAGGATACATTCAACACTCTAAATAGTGTTCTAAAAGGCCAAAGAACTGAAGAAGACGAGTGCGACTTGTACTGCAAGTTACTTGCCAAAAAATTACGGGGGCTACCCGAAAATGAACGTGCTATTTTCATGTACGAAATAGGCATGTGCATAAATCGTTTACGCAGTAATAGTAGCCCATCACCTAATTTTTATACCTCTGAAAATATCTCACGACGATCTACTTCTTCTCAATCGTCTTACTCAGAACCTATACATAACATTAGAATACCAAAACGACGCGAATCTTGTTGCACATCATATTCAGAACCTGCTGTACCGAATAAAGTGGTAAAAAATTATAATATGAAGGCTCCAGTTACATATCCACCAGTTCTTCAATACATCCCTCATACTATGTCGCTAGAAACTACGAATCCGCCTGTTTTACACATTCCAGATCTGAATTATAACCCAGTCGACAACACACAATCAGTAAAAATTTTGTCCGATCAAATAATATTTACACCGGCCAGAGATTATCTCGAAAATTTTAATAACAGCCTGGAATGATGGTTTTGTTTTGTATTGATTAATTGATTACTTTTCAAAAAATATTTTAATTGTAATAAAACAATTTACCTTTACTTGGTCTTTTAATGCTTCGTTGATTGCAGCACAAACTTCTGGTATAATTATTGAAATCAGCTGACTCTAAACTTGTAGACAACAACAAAAAATGTAGACTTTTGTAGCTGCCGCCAGTAGCCAAAAACCTTAATGCAACGGCAAGTCGTACTTTGAGTGGTATAGCGTGCCTTAGTTGAGTATCTTGCTTGGCGATAATAGGAGCAACTTTGTTCAATAAGTATTCAAAATCGAAGAAAGACATGCGCACAAAATTTTCAAATTCACCAGATGATTCAGAAAGTAGTTCTGTAATTTGTTTGTCCATAGTTTGTCTGAAGCTGCAGAAAATAATATTCAACAATCTGTATCAGCAATGCATATTCCTGTGCCGAATGTTAATACTCAACAATCAGTGGAATATGAATTGCACGTCCAGGATTCGTCTGAACAAAATTTAATTCATAATATACCCATGCAAATTGAGAACGATTCGGCTTTGATTAGTTACATAAACAATTACAAATAATTCAATGAAGAATTGTTTTGCCTTTTACTGTTTTTTTAAGTTTTTTGAACAAATAAAAATAATATTATGTAAGTATTTAAAGTTTCACTTACCTCAATGTAACGACTAGTCGTTCTTCGGCTGATATGCTTTTTCTAAGATGAGTATCTAAATGAGTTAATTTTCCTTGAACCTTAGATAGAAGTAGATCAAATGTTTTTCTGGTCATACGAAGATATTCGTAGATTTTTTCATCAAAATTACGCAATTGTTTATACAGAATATTAAACTCCCCATGACTTGACCGTGACTTATTTATGTCGTGAACCCAACATGACGGATAAGGCCGTGAAATAGTATATTTTAAAGATGAATTTTCTGTAAGTAGCAATTTAAGAGCTATTTTTGAAAGTGACATCTCGTCAACGTGCCAACAAGCAAATGACCAAGGCACCTAGCAACCCACCACGCAAACCACCTCTCAGTGCGGCCACCGTGTATCCTAGCAAGTAGCCAGATTATAAGCCACTAAGCTCTAGGCGCTAAGCAAGCCACCTGTCTGTGCGGACGTAGCCTAGATGTTATTCGGACGCGTCGAGCGTGCGAGCGAGTGGATCTGCCAGTTGCTGTGTTAATGCAGGCATAAGTGCACGTAAATTAAGTTTTGCAGTGCGAGTGTAGGTTTATTAAATTATCATGTCGTTGACAAACAGACGGGGCAGATCATCTAAGATAGTGAGCTTAATTCGAAATAATAAAGCAATTACTGAAAATAATAATAATAGTGAAACACCTTCGAACACTGATACATGTAAGATTCTGCAATTTATTTGAATTACTAGCTATTTTTTTAATTGCTTATGTAATGAGTAGTTACTGTTTAGTTTTAGTCAGTATTTGATATTACAAGATCAGTTAATCAATTACAAAACAAAATACTTGTTTGTCCATTTAAAATGTATGTCGGCGCCCGCGCGCCGCCTGAACGAAACCGTATACAACACGTGCACCGATCACGCCACCGAGCGCGTCATTCGATGCCCCACTCTCCGCACTACTAGATTTGCCGGTATAAAAGACGTGTGACGATCATTTTCAAGGCAGTCAATAACCCCAAGGGGGGTGACGCGGGCTCCCCTCGCGCTCCGCAGGCTCGACCTGCACCTAAGCTCGCCAGCGTTGAGCACGAGGGTGAGCACCGCGCACCCATGCCCCAACCGGAAGCGCTCGCGCGTCGCCCCCGACAAAGGGCCACTGCGCAACCGCGAGCCGCGAGTCGCGCTACTAGGTCGCCGGAACCGACGACCTCGAGCGAGGACTCGACGCCGCGCATCCCAGCCGACCGCCGCGGAGCCTCCCCGCGTCACCAAATGAAGGCCGAAACAAGACGCGAGATCCAGGAGTGGCTAGCCCGCCAACGACTGCCTCCGCTGTCCGCCTCCTCGCAGGCAATGGACACGGACGCCCCGAAGAGGCGGAGCAGTGCGACGATAGGAAGCGCCCCTGCCTCACCACCCGCGAGAGGTCCCCGCTGTACTCGCAGCGCGACCCGCGGGTGGCAAGAAGGCAGCAACAGCAGGACGAAAGCCAGCGGGTCGACACCTACGCACAGATCGCGAGGTCCCCGCCCCCCCCAGCCGCCTCCACTGCCGGTACCGCAGAAACTGCGACTGCCGCGCCGCCCCAGGCGCCTTAGCGTCGCTATCCGCCGCTAATAGTAGAGTACCTACCCAAATGGGCCACTCACATGAGAGAGCTCAAGCGTATCCTAGGCAGGGCCGCAAACGCCCGCCCCTTCGGCAAGGGGATACGCTTCTCGCCCAAAGATGACCAGGAGTACCGGCTCCGAGACCTGGGCTTCGACCCCGAGTATGTGCGTAACATACGGGGTCGCGGCGACCGTCCCGGGTGCATTCTCCTCGCCATCCTGAAGAGGACACCAAACCTGACACTGGGGATATACGACATCGAGGAGATGTTAGGAATCCCCGGTGTGAAAATAGAAGCCTGGCGCGGGAAAAAGAGGCCCGCGCAATGCCACCGCTGCCAACAGTTCAGGCACTCCAGCCACCACTGCCACCGCAGACAAGCGTGTGTGCGGTGCGGCGGCGAGCACCCCTCTGCGAGCTGCCCCAGGCCCCTGCAGGAGCCCGCTACGTGCGCAAACTGCGGAGGAGAGCACCCGGCTAATAACACTCACTGCCCCGTCTTCCAACGCGAACAGCGTAACAGGAAGGCGGGAACGGTCGCCGTCACCGGGGAGTCGCGCCAAAGACCGGCACCGGTGAACCCACAGCCCATCGGGTAGAATGCGCAAGGGGCGTCGCTTATGGCGGCAGCGAACCCCGCACCTCCCCGAGCATCCACCTCTTCCAAGAGAAGGCGTAAGAAGAGGAGCGGCAAGAAGAGAACCACTTCCCTCGCTGAAGACACCCAGGCTGACAGCGTCGCGGAGAGACCGTCCGCCGGTCAGCCCGCCAACAACCCAGCTACTACCGATGCCATCGTCCCCCGAAAAAGGGAGACAGAGAGGACCAAGCCGACCGCCCGCGCAAGCACCTACGGACCAGCAAACGCCAAAAGGGCAGAAGAGGATAGCAGCACAAAAGCTGTTATCCTTTTCACACTGGAGCTGCTCCAAGAGTTGTTGGCCGCCATGAGCCAGGAGCAGAGCAGAGACGCCGTTGCTCGCATCGCCACCAAGGGCGTAGCTGCCCTGCTGGCCTGGGGGGCGTAGACGCCCTGCTCCGCCAACACTTCGATATTACTGTTGCTACGGCCACCCCGCGGCCCCCGCGAGCACCTGTGCCTACTTGGCCCAAGTAGGCGCACCGTGTGTGGGCGCCGGTGGCCGCCGCAACAAATAACTAACAGGGCACTCCGCAGACCGCATAGCGGTGCGGACTGCCCCACATACCCCGGACGAGACACCAGAGGGTTGCAAGTAAGTCGCCGCCTCCGTCGCTGGTCGCTCGGAGCTGGGCCTCCCCAGGTACCGCCTGGGGTCTCACCTGGCTCGGGCTTGACCGCCGAGGCGGCGTGAAGACCGAAGCAACCCCTCCCAACAAGGACACTATTTAGGGGTAGCGGTAGACACCGCTGGCAGGGGGCTACAGCCCCGATCCAGCCACCACGCGTCCCCTTCGGGACGGTGTGAAGACTCGAGAGAGTTTCAAGGCAGTCTTGGCTCTGGCGTGGCTCGGTGCACTAGTTGTACCTCGCTGCTAGCTTAACCTAGATGCTGCCTAGATGCTGCTAGATTAACACTTTGGATGATTAATTTGTGAAAACGAATTAATTATTATTCCGGGTTATAATTTGGTTTCTGGACTAATTAAACCCGATTATTTCAGGATTGTTTATTGAAATGTTAATTTATAACATAGTTTAGTTTAATGATTAATTAATATCAAATTGTTTAGTCCTGTGATTTGCTGTTTCTCTGTATTTGGTTGAATAAAATATTATCAAGTTTTAAAAGAAATTCATTTTTTAATTATGGCAGATCCTCTTCTTACATCAGAAGTGGGATCGGATCCACTCCCACTTCACGATCAAACCAACTCGACCAACTGCATGGAACAGCAAATGTCTTTTTTTTCTGCCGGTATGGAAGCAATTTTATTAAAATTATCAAATAGTTTAAATCAGCATCCCGTCAATCCACCTACCCCCTTTAAATTGGTGTCATTCAATCCTGATGACGCAGATTCCGACATAAAAGACTGGTGTACCTTTAGCGAAATGATTATTGAAAAAAAGAACTTGTAGGGTGTTGATCTCATTATTGCACTCACTCACGCTCTTAAGGGTCGCGCTGCAACTTGTCTTACAAAAATAAGGCCAGATAACATGTCCTGGTATGCTATTAAGGAAATATTAATTTAGAAATTTTCAAAACCAATGATGATGCAAGACTATTTTGATCAGGTCATTAAGTTTCGCCTTGGTGACAAGGAAAACCCAGCTGAAGCGGGCACACGCTTATAGCAAAAATCCCCAACACAAACCTACCCGAAAAGGTTACAACGGGCTTTGCAATTTCGATTTTATCCCAATGTGATGATAAAATACGTCGCGAGTTAAACTCTGTAATTATTAATGATAAACATCAACTCTTTCGTACTTTAAGAAGCTTTTCACTTAAGAGATGTAACAATGATCCTTTACCATCGGAAGTAGAACAAAAAAGGTTCCGCCCTTCTGTACCATTTAAAGGTTCCTGTCATTTTTGTGGCAAAACAGGACATCGGGGCCACGAATGTCGAAATGAAAATCGCTCGCAGTGGATTCGCTACGCGCTCACCGAGAACGGACGTCCCAACTCGCCGCACGGATCAATCAAAATCACATCGCACCGCGCGGGATAGGTGTCGCTGACCCAGTCTGCGACGCTTGTACCGTACGGGGCGATCTTCAAAGAAGAAGAAGAAAGAAGACTCGGCCACTAAGGCCGTGTGATCGCGGCTGCACGCGCGTCCCCGAAAAGTTTTGGACAGGAATCTCAGTGCTAACGTAATAGCGGGTCGACCGCCACCCTAACGGTTGTTAGCGAAGAACTCTGAGGTTTTTGTTCAACTACCCTCCAAAATTTTTCGCGCCGCCGATAAAACAAACACAAGCCACCATCGTAACCAAAGGCTGGCCGTGCGCTCCCATGAGCGCCAGCCATGCCGAGACCCACCACCAGCCCTACAAAGGGCAAGTTAACACCTGCATCACGAGGCACAAGCGCCCCTTGCGCTCCGCCGGCTCGAGCGCCTTCCGCACTCGCCAGCGTTGAGCACACGGGTGTGCACCGCACTCCTGCGCCTCAAACAGAAGAAACGCCGGCACCAGCACGTCGGCCACGACAAATGGCCCCCCTACCGACCTCTCGCGCCTCACGCCGCGAAGAAAGGAGGTCGGAATCGGCTTCCAGCGACTGCTCCGCGACGCACACACCGGCGCGTCGCGAAAGAGCCGCCCCGCCGCGCTATGCGGCCATGGAATCACCGGCCCCCAAAGCACTATACTCCTTCCCGTCAACCGAATCACTACACTCGGCGGGGGGCTCACAGGAGGACACGCCCCGCTCGCCCTCACGCTCACCATCGCGCGATGCACCACTGCACAAGATAATGCAACGAAACGTGCACCACTGCGCAGGACAACAAGAAACTACAATAGACACCCCACTGCCGCCTGTTCCCACACGACGACAGCGCAGCCCAGAAGAAGAGGGCTGCGACAACACAAAACGCCATTGCCCAGCCCCCCGCGCGCGGCCACCACTATCACAGCGCGACCCGCGGGTGGCCAGAAGGCAGCAGCAAGACGAGGGAAGACAGGCGGTCACCTACGCCGGGGCCGTGCTGTCCCCACCGCCCACTTCCACCACAGAATCCAACCAAAACACCGAAGCAACCGCCGCCACGACAACGAAAACCGCGGCGCCAGCGCGCCGCTACCCGCCGATAATCGTGGAGCACCTGCCGAACTGGGCTACGCACATGCGGGAGTTGAAGCAGAAGCTCGGCAGGGCAGCAAACGCCCGCCCCTACGGAAGGGGCATCAGGTTCACCCCGAAGGAGGACCACGAATACCGACTCGTCCAACGGTACCTAACGGTGCTGGAAAAAAGCGAGGGTATATCGTGGTTCACCTACTCCTTACCGGACGAGCGAAGCCTGAAGGTGGCCATACGCGGGCTTCCAAGCAATGCGACGCCGGAAGAGGTGGAGCAAGAACTGCGAGACTTGGGCTACGACCCCGAATACGTGAGAAACATTCGGGGTCGCGGCGACCGACCAGGGTGCATCCTCCTCGCGATATTAAAGCGCGAACTGCGCAACAAAAAGGCGGGGACGGTCGCCATTACCGGGGAGTCGCGCCGCAGGCCGGCCCCGGTAAACGCACAGCCCATTGGGGAGAAGGCTCAAGGGGAGTCTCTCATGGCGGCAGCAAACCCCCCGCCACCCAGAGGAGCATCCACCTCTTCCAGAAGAGGGCGAAGGAAGAGGGGCGGCAAGAAAGGGAAGCCGCATACCGCCCCCGTAAAGGATCCAAAAGCCGACCGAGCCGCGGAGAGGCCGTCCGCCGATCAGCCCACCATCCTCCCAGCCGTCACCACTGCCCCCCTCCCCCAAAAGAGGGCGACAGTGAAGGCACGCAAAGAAAACACCAGTACCTATAAGCGGACGACTACAACCACAACCAGTGAAGACAACAAGACGGCAATACAGGCCGTCCTAATGAGCATTATGCAGGTGGTGATGACAGCTCTTAGTAGTGACCAAGATGCGACCACCATCCTGCATAACACCCTCAAGGGTATAGCCGATCTAATTACTCAGCTACATGGCTAGTAAGCCCTTGAGGGTGATACACTGAAACGCCCGCGGCCTAACTAAAAAGGCCGTGCTCCTTCGACGCGCCCATGGGCGGCCAACATAGTTGTTAAAATAATTTATTTTAACACCTAATTACTTGTTACAGTGTTGCTGCGGCCACCCCCGGCCCACGAGCACCTGCGCTTCTTGGCTCAAGTAGGTACATCGTGTGGGGGCGGCGATGACCGCCGCAACAATGAAAAAGAAGACAGCGCCCCGCAGACCGCACAGCGGTGCGAGGCGCCACTCCCGGATTAGACACCAGAGGGGTTGCACGTAAGTCGCCGCCCCTGTCGCTGGTCGCCCGGAGCTGGGCCTCCCCAGGTATCGCCTGGGGTCTCACCTGGCTCGGGCTTGACCGCCGGGGCGGCGTGAAGACTGAAACAACCCCTCCACAACACAAGCGACTACCAGTCAAGACTACAAGCCCAGGACCTGCCCCTATTTAGGGGCTGCGGTAGACACCGCTGGCAGGGGGCCGAAGCCCCGATCCAGCCACCGCACGTCCCCTGCGGGACGTTGTGAAGACTCGAGAGAGGCAGTCTTGGCTCTGGCGTGGCTCGGTGCACTAGTTGTACCTCGCTGCTATCTTAACCTAGACACTTTGGATGATTAATTTGTGAAAACGAATTAATTATTATTCCGGGTTATAATTTGGTTTCTGGACTAATTATACCCGATTATTTAAGGATTGTTTATTGAAATGTTAATTTATAATATAGTTTAGTTTAATGATTAATTAATATCAAATTGTTATTATAGTTAAACCGCCGTAAGCTTGGCCCTCCTGATGGTTTGCGGGACGCGGGGCGGGTGATGCGCTCGGCTATACATGACACGATCTACTAACTCGATATCTTCAGATTTATTTGTTTGAGATTTAATCTACACACGATGTAATAAAAATCGAATTTATTTCCATGTATTATAATGTCAGTGTATTGTAAGTTTTTATGATTAATTGTAAAATTTAATACTGTAAAATAATTTTAATAAAATCACCTTATCTTCATCATGTAAATTATATTCAGATACAATTTAAAAATTAAGTAAAATAATAAATATTCTGTATTAGAACTTAAACAGTTGAACCTCTGTAAGCCGAACTTCAAGTTTTTAAATCTTTTTGCGACGAAGAGTCGGCAGATTATCCATGTTGCAAAATAATAACGTGTGTAGCAGTCTTAAGAAAAATAACACGTACAGCCATGCTTTCACGTCAGTCACTGCCGGCGGACAGCGATGCACTAGCTAATTGGTTGAATGCACCCCCCGCCCCGCGTCCCCCAAACCATCAGGAGGGCCAAGCTTACGGCGGTTTAACTATAGTCCTGTGATTTGCTGTTTCTCTGTATTTGGTTGAATAAAATATTATCAAGTTTTAAAAGAAATTCATTTTTTAATTATGGCCGATCCTCTTCTTACATGTACGTATTGGTCACATCCGACACTAACGACCGTAACTTTTGAAATACATATTGCAGGATGTACAACCAACGTTTTTCACTGTAGACTTTCAAATATATATTGTAGGATCTGTCAGTTCCGACGTTTTTGACTGTACATAGCCTCTAAATCTATGTAGTAGGATCTGCTATGTTCTTTTTAACGATCGTAAGTGACTAATTCAATCTTGACTTAGCTATAATTTAGGACTTGATTGATCGCAAATCACACGATGGACTGTTTGTAAAAACTGCCTGGGAGAAATACGATGGATCAACTTCTGTTGATGTTGATAAACGAGGAAGATATGATCATAAAAAAACTAAAATAACAGAAGATGTGACGAAAAGTATATGTGATCACGTCAAAGCTTTTGCCCCCGTTGAGTCACATTATATAAGAAAACGATCACATAAATTTTTATCTTGAGCAAGGTTTGAGTTTTAGTCGCATGTACAAGCTTTATTGCGAATGGTTTGACTCAAATGTATATGCTAAAGCTCAAACCTTAAGACAATATAGAGATGTAGTTAAGTTTAATTTCAACTTGGGCTTCTACAAACCCAAAAAAGACTGTTGTGATGTTTGCCACACATTTGAAAATAACCCATTGCCAAATGAACAAGAAAAGACTGAGTTCATGTTACATCAAAAGCGTATGAAGCCAGCTCGAAATCTTAAAAACAAAGATAAGGAGGATGCTACCTTAAACAGTAATATCCTGGCAGCTACGTTTGACTTCCAGAAAGTATTACCATCTCCTCATGGAGAAGTCAGTATCTTGTATTATAAAAGAAAATTGTCCACTTATAATTTCACTGTGTTTAACATGGGAACAAAAGACGCAACATGTTACATGTGGCATGAAGGTATTGCAAATAGAGGCGCAAACGAGGTTGCGAGTTGTCTCTACAATTTTATCAAAGAACACAAGAGAAAAGGCATTACTGAATTTCGGTTTTGGTCTGACAACTGCTTTGGGCAAAATCGTAACCGTATTGTGTTTTTTCTGTACCTTCTTGCTGCTAAAGAATTCGACGTCACAATCATACATCGTTTTTTAGAAAAGGGGCACACACAGAATGCTAGCGAAAGAAGGTTAATTTATGTACCAGACGAATGGTACTGTTTAGTACGTTAGGCTAAATCATCTGGTAATTCATACGTGGTACAAGAGATGGAGACTAAGGATTTTTTTGATTTTAAATCACTTATAGCAAATAAAAATTGGGTAAAATCTGTGTCAAATGAAAAGATTATGTGGACTGCAATTCGTGAGGTGCTGCAAATGTTTACGACAGGATTGAATTTCGTTATGACCTTGATGCTGAATCGCAAACTATTGTAGTTTTAAGGAGAAATACGCGTAACAAACAGCGCCTTGTTAGCAATTTTGACCTAAAACCAGCATATAATGGTCCCCTTTCTATACAAAACGTCAAATATAAAGATTTAGTTTCTTTATGTGAAGCTGGTATTATTCCAGTGCGTTATCATATTTTTTTTAAGTCTTCGGCAGGGTAACCTTCTTAATGAAGAAGAACACCAAAGTGATTACAGTGATTCTGAATAATTGTTGAATTTTTTAATTCACGATTTAGACAGATCCAATAACTATCATCAACAGCCTCTAATAGCCCACTGCTGGACATAAGCCTCTCCTTAGAAAGGAGGTTTTGGCCTACTATACCACGCTGGGCAGACGGGTTGGTATAGGGTTTGTGTCAAGTTTTCCTTCTCTCTGCAGTGCTGTTGTTCTGCGTAGTTTTTTCCCTTAGTCGGCTCTTACGACATCCACGGGATGAATAGGGGTAGTGACACTCTGTATTCTTAATCCGTCACCACACGAAGTACCTAATTATTCAAGTCATAAAAAATTTATGGCTTTTGTTTTGTTATCGTTACGTTTTAATAACTTTGATAAATAATAAATAAAGATTGATTTTATTATTAATATATATATATATATTTAGTAGTAATTGTTACTAAGACTGATTATGTCTAATCATTTATTTAAAGTTTATGAGCTTTAAGAATTAATGCAGAACGTGTTATAGGCAGACTAAGAGAGTTTAATATGTTAGTGCCTCATGCATGCATTGACCATCACTTGATTCAGGTAGTGGATGAAGTAATAATAATAGCTTGTGGATTAATTAATTTACAGGATGTGTTAATAAAAAAGTAATTTATTATATAGAAATGTGTTTTATTTGTACAACAATGGAAAAATAGCATTACACCAAAATAGTGTGGATTTGTTTAATATTTCTTCACAGAATTCCTTCTCATATTTCACTTCTATTATATTAATATTTGTAGTAGTCTCAAAATCACTTGCTGCAACACAGAATAGTGCTTAATTTTATTGTAAAAATGCATTTGAAGCTGCACTTGCGCTTTATATTTTAACGATACTTGGTTGTCTTTAATATATTGACTCATTGCTTTGTCTGTTGAAGGGCATTTCACTTTTATGACATATTCTTCAGTTACGCCATCAGGTGAAGCTCCCATAATAGGGTATTAAGAGTGTAATTTTAAGCCAAACTTTTTACTTTTCATTTCCTTTAGTAATTCAACCCTTTTTATAACTTGATTTTCCAGAAGTCGACCTCTTTTCATTGCTTCTGTGTCTTTTAATTTTATTGCTTCCATTATGGATTCAGTTAAAGCACCTTGTATTGTTTTACATTGGGCTGCTTCATGAGCTTTTGAAGCAGTTATCCGAGCATATCGAAGTTCATACCACAGAGGAGTGTGTAAGTCATAATTGCGAAGTTCATAATCGCGATGTACGTTACAGCGAAAGTTTATTATCGCGACGTTCGTTGTTCCGAAAGTTCTTTACTGCGATGTTCGTTACAGCGAATGTTCACCATTGCGATGTACGTTACTATTTTAAAATGTATTCCTTGAAGGTAAATCCTAAATTTGTTAATAGCTTCTACGATGGCTAATACCTCTAAGTGGTAACTATGATAATTTTTTTGAGTCGGTGTAGTCTTTTTGCTCATATAGTGGACTGGGTGGAGTTTGTCATCATTCGGACTTCTTTGTAGGAGCACAGCCCAATATCCATCTGCGCTGGCGTCTGTGTGTAATTTAGTTTGCAAGTCAGGGTTGTAAATTCTGAGTACAGGTGACATACACAACATCTTCTTAAGCTCTTGGAAGGCTTGTTGACATTTTTCATTAAAATCAAATGGAATATTCTTTTTCAATAAGTCGGTGTTCAGGACAAAACATATATTTTAAATGGCAATGATTTGCCACTTTATTTTGTGTGAATTTTATTTTTGTTAGTTGGTAACACCTTTTTTTTTTCATGGCGGAGCGACTATGAACTCTGCCGCTTATTATATTATTCGAGTAATTATTAAACAGTTTTCTATAAATTACTGAATTTTAAACATTAATTATTCTTAACAAAAGTGGTCCTTCGAAGTCTTACGTAAAGTTACTGGTGATCTGTAGAGTTTTGTGCCATAGAATTTGGGGTGTGTTCGTTCCGCGTGCTCCTGGCGGGCCTATGCCTGTTTTTACCGGCGGCGGAACATTACCAGTGGAATTAGTGAAAATATTTCAAAAGGATTGTTCCTGTTATGCAAAGAAGAGACATTAAATCCGTAAAGTATTTGAATTTGAGGCTATAACCTCAAAAGAACTCGTTGTATGTAACCTTACATTGTCTACCATTTGGAGTTTGGGAGTCCCGGCGACTAATGTCAATGTTAACGGATTGACAATTTATTTGTTCAATCGTGGTTCGATGTAAACAAGGTGCGGAAATTATTAATCGTATTCGACAAGTGCTAAAAGTGTTTATGAGTGAGCAATTTTTTCATTATATATGCGTGCTACCAGCTCAATCATCGCAATGAGTGATATAAAGCAGCTGAAACTGTCCCGTTCTTCGTGTAAAGCAACGCTAACTCGTATTCAAAAATATGTTGAGGATTCCTCAAATTTAACTACGGCTACTGTAGACATTTTGGAGGCAAGAAAAGATAACTACTAGATACTATAGCTAAACTTAATGAACAAATTAAAATTCTTACTAAGTCGCAGCCTTCACAGCCGGCCTGTTCCAATGTGTCAAAGTTACCTACAGTAGAAATATCAACCTTTGATGGCAAGGATTTTACCAAGTTTAAGCCTTTTTATGAATTATTTTGTGCTGTAATAGACAATAATCAGGCATTGAGTGATGTTCAAAAACTATTTTACTTGCGTAAATATTTGCAGGACGAAGCATTGTCCATTATTGTGAGTCTACCTCTTATAGCTCAGTCTTACACAGAAGCATTGGAATTAATTAGGAAGCGCTATGACAACAAGTCGCGCTTGATTTGCAATCACATAAATATGCTTTTATAGCCCATCCACACTCTCGACGAGGCTACACGAGGCAACGCGAGGACGGTGCGCTCGTGCTCCCTCGTCTTCCCTCGCCTCGCCTCGCTGTCGCTTCGCTTCGTGACGGTTTTTTAGGCGCGAGTCAAAGGACGCGAGGGGCGCGGCGAGGCGATTAACCACACTCTCGCGCTCGCTTACTTTGTTGTTGACCGCAGCGAAGTAAGGACGCGTGCGATTTTTTATCATGGCGGAGTGGAGTACCTAATGAAATGTGCACCACTTTTATGGAATTATACCAAATGGAACCAATAATTTGGAATCCAAAAAACTCCCAACACAAAGATAAAATAAAGTAAATGACGCCTGGGATCGGATAAGTAAAGAATTACTTATAGGTTTGTACCTACTGTATTTTTTAATCGACTTCACAATAGATGAGGTTTTCAATTGTTGTTGACTGTTTTTTTTTTTTGTTACCTCAGAACTTTCGAGTGTGAACCGATTTTGATGATTCTTTTTTATTTTAAAAGCTGGTGGTTCTTGAAGTCGGGTATTTTGTTGTTTAAATTTTTTTACTTCGTGTGTAATGCAATATATTCATAAATAATTTTTATATTTTAGGTTTACAGGAGTTAAAAAACAAAAAAAAATAATTAATGGCGACTTTTAGAGGGCACTTCAGAAGGAAAAAACCTTCGATTAAATCTGGTGCCGGTATAAATGATATTTATAAACCCATATGGTTTTTATACGAACTAATGGAAAGCTTTTTGGGTGAGATCAATGAATGTTTACCTACAATAAACACGGAGAGACATGTAAGTGAAGTGAAATAAAACACATTTTTTGGTAAATTAAGTAGGAATTTAGTTTATTTTGGCGAAATATATAAGTCTATTTGATATACGAGTTTGTACAGAAATATGAAGTAAACTCTTCTCTTATCTGAGTTGCATTTAATGTTGCTCTGCGTGGTTTTTGATCCAGACGCTGCAGGGCACCGTCATTCTGAACGTCATTTCTCCAAGAACCAGGTTGGACCAAAATCCCATTATCATAAAAAATATCCACTGCACATGCAGCAGTGTATAATGTACTAGATGTTTCACTCCTTCTAAGGAAGTTGTGCAGTAAAATGCAGGTCATTGTTACTACTGATTCTTTGTTAGGATCTAATAATATAGGTTTTCTGAAAATTCTAAATTTCGACGACAGTATGCCAAAAACATTCTCTACTACTACACGTGCGCTTGATAATCGTTGGTTAAAAATTCGTTTTTGTGAGTCACTAGTGTGATTGCCTGGGTATGGTTTCATTATATGAGTGTCTAGAGCAAATGCGCCATCTGCTATAAATACATAAGGCACATTTTTATCTGAACCTGGAAGGCGAGACGGTGATGCCAATTTAAGATTATTTGAGCAAACTTTTTGCCACAATAAAGAATTCCTAAACACTCCGCCATCGCTGATTCGTCCCTGGCTTCCAATGTCAGCGAAAATAAAACGATAATTACTGTCAACTAATGCCAAGAGAACAATACTATATGTATTTTTGTAGTTATAATATTCAGATGCAGATCCAACAGGGCATTGTAAAACTATGTGTTTGCCGTCAATTGCTCCAACGCAGTGAGGCAATTTTGTTCTAAATCCTTTTTCTATATCTAGCCACTCCTGGGCACTAGACGGGATCTGAAACAAACAAAAAATATTAAAAAAATATTCAATATTTTAATAATAAATCCTACGCGGGCGAAGTCGAGGGTAACAGCTAGCTATTTATATTCTATTTGCATTTCAGGAGAACAATTCACAAGCTGTTGAAATTGAAGAAGAATCAAGTACACATGAAGAATCTCCCATGCCGCAATCTTCAATTGCTTCAACTAGCCAAGAGTCATTACCACCACAGCACCCGCGTCGACGAGCAAAAGGTTCTGAATATTTAATCAGCGAAAGTAGCAAACAAATGAAGGATACATTCAACACTCTAAATAGTGTTCTAAAAGGCCAAAGAACTGAAGAAGACGAGTGCGACTTGTACTGCAAGTTACTTGCCAAAAAATTACGGGGGCTACCCGAAAATGAACGTGCTATTTTCATGTACGAAATAGACGGCATGTGCATAACTCGTTTACGCAGTAATAGTAGCCCATCACCTAATTTTTATACCTCTGAAAACATCTCACAACGACCTACTTCTTCTCAATCGTCTTACTCAGAACGACGCGAATCTTGTTGCACATCATATTCAGAACCTGCTGTACCGAATAAAATGGTAAAAAATTAAAATATGAAGGCTCCAGTTACATATCCACCAGTTCTTCAATACATTCCTCATACTATGTCGGTAGAAACTACGAATCCGCCTGTTTTACACATTCCAGATCCGAATGATAACCCAGTCGACAACACACAATCAGTAAAAATTTTGTCCGATCAAATAATAGTTACACCGGCCAGAGATTATCTCGAAAATTTTAATAACAGCCTGGAATGATGGTTTTGTTTTGTATTGATTGATTGATTACTTTCTAAAAAATATTTTAATTGTAATAAAACAATTTACCTTTACTTGGTCTTTTAATGCTTCGTTGATTGCAGCACAAACTTCTGGTATAATTATTGAAATCAGCTGACTCGAAACTTGTAGACAACAACAAAAAATGAAGACTTTTGTAGCTGTCGCCAGTAGCCAAAAACCTTAATGCAATGGCAAGTCCTACTTTGGGTGGTATAGCGTGCCTTAGTTGAGTATCTTGCTTGGCGATAATAGGAGCAACTTTGTTCAATAAGTATTCAAAATCGAAGAAAGACATGCGCACAAAATTTTCAAATTCACCAGATGATTCAGAAAGTAGTTCTGTAATTTGTTTGTCCATAGTTTGTCTGAAGCTGCAGAAAATAATATTCAACAATCTGTATCAGCAATGCATATTCCTGTGCCGAATGTTAATACTCAACAATCAGTGGAATATGAATTGCACGTTCAGGATTCGTCTGAACAAAATTTAATTCATAATATACCCATGCAAATTGAGAACGATTCGGCTTTGATTAGTTACATAAACAATTACAAATAATTCAATGAAGAATTGTTTTGCCTTTTACTGTTTTTTTTTAAGTTTTTTGAACAAATAAAAATAATATTATGTAAGTATTTAAAGTTTCACTTACCTCAATGTAACGACTAGTCGTTCTTCGGCTGATATGCTTTTTCTAAGATGAGTTAATTTTCCTTGAACCTTAGATAGAAGTAGATCAAATGTTTCTCTGGTCATACGCAGATATTCGTAGAATTTTTCATCAAAATTACGCAATTGTTTATACAGAATATTAAACTCCCCATGACTTGACCGTGACTTATTTATGTCGTGAACCCAACATGACGGATAAGGCCGTGAAATAGTATATTTTAAAGATGAATTTTCTGTAAGTAGCAATTTAAGAGCTATTTTTGAAAGTGACATCTCGTCAACGTGCCAACAAGCAAATGACCAAGGCACCTAGCAACCCACCACGCAAACCACCTCTCAGTGCGGCCACCGTGTATCCTAGCAAGTAGCCAGATTATAAGCCACTAAGCTCTAGGCGCTAAGCAAGCCACCTGTCTGTGCGGACGTAGCCTAGATGTTATTCGGACGCGTCGAGCGTGCGAGCGAGTGGATCTGCCAGTTGCTGTGTTAATGCAGGGATAAGTGCACGTAAATTAAGTTTTGCAGTGCGAGTGTAGGTTTATTAAATTATCATGTCGTTGACAAACAGACGGGGCAGATCATCTAAGATAATGAGCTTAATTCGAAATAATAAAGCAATTACTGAAAATAATAATAATAGTGAAACACCTTCGAACACTGATACAGGTAAGATTCTGCATTTTATTTGAATTACTAGCTATTTTTTTAACTGCTTATGTAATGAGTAGTTACTGTTTAGTTTTAGTCAGTATTTGATATTACAAGATCAGTTAATCAATTACAAAACAAAATACTTGTTTGTCCATTTAAAATGTATGTCGGCGCCCGCGCGCCAACAACACGTGCACCGATCACGCCACCGAGCGCGTCATTCGATGCCCCACTCTCCGCACTACTAGATTTGCCGGTATAAAAGACGTGTAACGATCATTTTCAAGGCAGTCAATAACCCCAAGGAGGGTGACGCGGACTCCCCTCGCGCTCCGCAGGCTCGAGCTGCACCTGCGCTCGCCAGCGTTGAGCACGAGGGTGAGCACCGCGCACCCATGCCCCAACCGGAAGCGCTCGCGCGTCGCCCCCGACAAAGGGCCACTGCGGAACCGACGACCTCGAGCGAGGACTCGACGCCGCGCACCCCAGCCGACCGCCGCGGAGCCTCCCCGCGTCACCAAATGAAGGCCGAAACAAGACGCGAGATCCAGGAGTGGCTAGCCCGCCAACGACTGCCAACACGGACGCCTCCGCTGTCCGCCTCCTCGCAGGCAATGGACACGGACGCCCCGAAGAGGCGGAGCAGTGCGACGATAGGAAGCGCCCCTGCCTCACCACCCGCGAGAGGTCCCCGCTGTACTCGCAGCGCGACCCGCGGGTGGCAAGAAGGCAGCAACAGCAGGACGAAAGCCGGCGGGTCGACACCTACGCACAGATCGCGAGGTCCCCGCCCCCCCCAGCCGCCTCCACTGCCGGTACCGCAGAAACTGCGACTGCCGCGCCGCCCCAGGCGCCTAAGCATCGCTATCCGCCGCTAATAGTAGAGTACCTACCCAATTGGGCCACTCACATGAGAGAGCTCAAGCGTATCCTAGGCAGGGCCGCAAACGCCCGCCCCTTCGGCAAGGGGATACGCTTCTCGCCCAAAGACGACCAGGAGTACCGGCTCGTCCAGCGCTACCTCACGGCGCTGGAGAAGAACGAGGGTATCTCCTGGTTCTCCTACTCCCTCCCGGAGGAGCGCAGCTTAAAGGTGGCCATCCGTGGCCTGCCAAGCAACGCGACGCCGGAAGAGGTGGAGCAGGAACTCCGAGACTTGGGCTTCGACCCCGAGTATGTGCGTAACATACGGGGTCGCGGCGACCGTCCCGGGTGCATTCTCCTCGCCATCCTGAAGAGGACACCAAACCTGACACCGGGGATATACGACATAGTTCATAGTTCATAGTTCATTTATTCACAAACAATAATATAATTGTGTTTGAATGTATAACAATTCGCCGTAATACAAAAATATTTAAAAATTAAAACAAAAATATAAATAACATAATAATCAAAAAACAAATAAATTTGATAGATTTTACAATATGTCATGCAGAATACAAAAAAAAAACGATAAATTATATTAAGGCATTTCATGATTCAAGAATATTATTCACAATATTTATTATTATTACATAAGTTATTAAGTATTTAATTGCATATATTTTGATTGATAAATTCATTGATGGAATAATAGTTATTTTCCAACAGGAAGGCTCCAAGTTTTTGTTTAAATAAAGAAGTCCTATAAATTACGCTTTTTATGCTTTCCGGTAAACAGTTAAAAAGTTTAATGGATTGATACTGAACACAGTGCCGAGCTATATTCATTCTAGGGTTTATTGTATGTTGAATATGTTTCCTCCGCGTGCTCTCTCTAACTAACCTCTCTTCGTGGGTTTCAACCTCGTGCATATATTTGGATAAGTAACACAATGTTGTCAATATATACAAACAAGGCACCGTCAATAGTCCAAGACTTTTAAAATGTTCTCGACATGATTCTATTTGGGGAATGCGGACTATAGTTCTTATAGCTCTTTTTTGTAAAATGAACGCCCTCTCTATATTATAAGCGTAACTATTTCCCCACAGTTGTATACTATATCTGAACTTTGACTCTATTAGCGCATGGTAAACGGATTTTAGGATATTTATTTCTACTACTTCTCGAAGGCTCCTAATTGCATAGCATGCTGAAGAGACTGAGGTGTCAATAGATTTTATCTCTTCTTTCCAATTGAGCAATGCATCAATATGAACCCCCAAGAATTTAACAGAATTCACGAATTCTAATCTCTCTCCATTAATCATAACGTCTAATCTATCGTTATTACTAGCTGTCGATTTAAATAAGATTAGGTTTGTCTTTTTTGTGTTAACTATAAGCTTGTTAGCTGCAAACCAATCTTGAAAAGTTTCTAGTGCGCCAATTATTTTTACATTTAAGGAACTTAGGTCCTGCACTAATCACAGCGTTTGTATCATCTGCAAAAACCATGAGTTTAACATCTGGCTTTTTTACGCTCAAATAGGATAGTAAGTCATTTGTAAAAAGTGTAAACAAAATAGGCCCTAATATGGAACCTTGCGGTACGCCCTTCCTGACATTTAAAAGTTGTGATCGGTGTACTTCTTGACAATTGTTTTCTCCTACCTCCTTAATTTCTACATAAAACTTTCTATTTTTTAAATATGATTTAAATAACTTTAAAACATTGCCCCTTATTCCATAATGTTCCATTTTAATGAAAAGCAGCAATTTGTAAACCCTTTATCTGTTTGTCCTAAAATAAGACTACCGCCGCGTTTTTTATTAGGCCTTGTATTGTACGTAGCAACTTTATAGTCAGTTAAATGAAACAAGGACGCAGATGCAGCGTTCAAAAAATGCTCGGTAATACAAATATAGTCTAGCTTTGGCATTATTGATTGAATATAGAGGTCTAACTCGTCTTTTTTGTTAGTAACGCCACATACATTTTGATGAAAAACGTAAATACTAGTTATTTCACTTATATTATTACTTTTTGTGCCATCCTTAGAATGTTTTAAATTTAAAAAACTGTCATTTACGAAAAAAATCACATTCAGTTTCTGTATTGCATTCTGTCTGTGTTTGAGCATCCACAAATAAATTCTTAGGACACGGAATGTCATCAGTCTGTACAAACACGTTGTTATAACACTTTTGTATCTCTTTGCAAGAACCTCGAGTTGAGTTAGAAACATAAAAAAAATATTCATTTTTGTATTTCAAACGCAGTATTTCTCTGTGTATATATCTGATGGCATGTAATTTATTGAAATACTGTACAAAATTTTGACCAATGAAACTTACGTCCAGTGTGACAAAAAAAGTATTCTTTAGATTACAACAGATTAATTTTAACAGGTTATTTAACATGGACACATTTAAAAACTTATTTTTATAAATTTTACCTATTAAAATATTCGTATTTTTTATTTGATTTAGTGTATAATATAAAACAGATTGCAATTCCATTGGATTGTCATCGTTTGAACCACCCCAAACCAAAACATAATCTGAAAAAGTCAAATCATGACATGTAGTAACACATGTCTTTAATATTTCTCTCAATGGTGCACCCGGTTTAATCAATGACGTTACTGTGAAAGAATTGCCCAGTAGATTTTGTAACAATTTCCTAATGCCATATCCATTTTGATCTGCGAAAATAAATAGTCTATGTTTGGCAGTGGATTGTTCTTCCTGTTTACACTCGCATTTTTTCAAGTCGCTAGAATTTATCTTGAAGTTGAGATCTTGGTTTAGTAATTCCGTTAATTGGTGAGTCTACTATGGTTGCCATATCGATATTTATTTTATTTTCGGAGCGGGGACTAGACGCTGTTCCTTGCGCCCGTTCAAAGAACACTAGAGATGTTAGGAAAATAGAAGCCTGGCGCGGGAAAAAGAGGCCCGCGCAATGCCACCGCTGCCAACAGTTCAGGCACTCCAGCCACCACTGCCACCGCAGACAAGCGTGTGTGCGGTGCGGCGGCGAGCACCCCTCTGCGAGCTGCCCCAGGCCCCTGCAGGAGCCCGCTACGTGCGCAAACTGCGGAGGAGAGCACCCGGCTAATAACACTCACTGCCCCGTCTTCCAACGCGAACAGCGTAACAGGAAGGCGGGAACGGTCGCCGTCACCGGGGAGTCGCGCCAAAGGCCGACACCGGTGAACCCACAGCCCATCGGGGAGAATGCGCAAGGGGCGTCGCTTATGGCGGCAGCGAACCTCGCACCTCCCCGAGCATCCACCTCTTCCAAGAGAAGGCGTAAGAAGAGGAGCGGCAAAAAGAGAACCACTTCCCTCGCTGAAGACACCCAGGCTGACAGCGTCGCCGAGAGACCGTCCGCCGGTCAGCCCGCCAACAACCCAGCTACTACCGATGCCATCGTCCCCCGAAAAAGGGAGACAGAGAGGACCAAGCCGACCGCCCGCGCAAGCACCTACGGACCAGCAAACGCCCAAAGGGCAGAAGAGGATAGCAGCACAAAAGCTGTTATACTTTTCACACTGGAGCTGCTCCAAGAGTTGTTGGCCGCCATGAGCCAGGAGCAGAGCAGAGACGCCGTTGCTCGCATCGCCACCAAGGGCGTAGCTGCCCTGCTGGCTTGGAGGGAGGCGCCCTGCTCCGCCAACACTTCTTGTTGCTGCGGCCACCCCGCGGCTCGGGAGCACCTGTGCCTACTTGGCCCAAGTAGACGCACCGTGTGTGGGCGCCGGTGGCCGCCGCAACAAATAACGAACAGGGCACTCCGCAGACCGCATAGCGGTGCGGACTGCCCCACATACCCCGGACGAGACACCAGAGGGTTGCAAGTAAGTCGCCGCCTCCGTCGCTGGTCGCTCGGAGCTGGGCCTCCCCAGGTACCGCCTGGGGTCTTACCTGGCTCGGGCTTGACCGCCGAGGCGGCGTGAAGACCGAAGCAACCCCTCCCAACAAGGACACCAACACCGAAAACCCCACGACCTACCCCTATTTAGGGGTAGCGGTAGACACCGCTGGCAGGGGGCTACAGCCCCGATCCAGCCACCACGCGTCCCCTACGGGACGGTGTGAAGACTCGAGAGAGTTTCAAGGCAGTCTTGGCTCTGGCGTGGCTCGGTGCCCTAGTTGTACCTCGCTGCTAGCTTAACCTAGATGCTGCTAGATTAACACTTTGGATGATTAATTTGTGAAAACGAATTAATTATTATTCCGGGTTATAATTTGGTTTCTGGACTAATTAAACCCCATTATTTCAGGATTGTTTATTGAAATGTTAATTTATAACATAGTTTAGTTTAATGATGAATTAATATCAAATTGTTATTAGTCCTGTGATTTGCTGTTTCTCTGTATTTGGTTGAATGAAATATTATCAAGTTTTAAAAGAAATTCATTTTTTAATTATGGCCGATCCTCTTCTTACATCAGAAGTGGGATCGGATCCACTCCCACTTCACGATCAAACCAACTCGACCAACTGTATGGAACAGCAAATGTTTTTTTTTTCTGCCGGTATGGAAGCAATTTTATTAAAATTATCAAATAGTTTAAATCAGCATCCCGTCAATCCACCTACCCCCTTTAAATTGGTGTCATTCAATCCTGATGACGCAGATTCCGACATAAAAGACTGGTGTACCTTAAGCGAAATGATTATTGAAAAAAAGAACTTGTAGGGTGTTGATCTCATTATTGCACTCACTCACGCTCTTAAGGGTCGCGCTGCAACTTGTCTTACAAAAATAAGGCCAGATAACATGTCCTGGTATGCTATTAAGGAAATATTAATTTAGAAATTTTCAAAACCAATGATGATGCAAGACTAGTTTGATCAGGTCATTAAGTTTCGCCTTGGTGACAAGGAAAACCCAGCTGAAGCGGGCACACGCTTATAGAAAAAATCACCAACACAAACCTACCCGAAAAGGTTACAACGGGCTTTGCAATTTCGATTTTATCCCAATGTGATGATAAAATACGTCGCGAGTTAAACTCTGTAATTATTAATGATAAACATCAACTCTTTCGTACTTTAAGAAGCTTTTCACTTAAGAGATGTCACAATGATCCTTTACCATCGGAAGTAGAACAAAAAAGGTTCCGCCCTTCGGTACCATTTAAAGGTTCCTGTCATTTTTGTGGCAAAACAGGACATCGGGGCCACGAATGTCGAAATGAAAATCGCTCGTTCACCAAAAACACTTCTATGACAGCTAAGCCAGATTCTTCAATGACTAAGACCTACTGCTACATCTGCACCAGCCACATAGCCAGCGCCTGCCCCAAGCGGTATACGAAGAAAGAAGAAGACGCTTAGAGCAGCAAGCAAGTCACCCTATGCAGCAAACCATCTCGTGGGACATCATTTGTTTTTGATTCAGGATCAACTGGGTGAGATTCAATTAGCTCTTAATAGTACCCGTTCGAGAATCACTAGATTTACCCTTTTGGACTGATGTTTGGTATACAAGGAAATTCCCTGGGATTATCTAAAATAGCTTTTAGTTCACATAACGACGTTATATCCAGACTAAACTTGAATGATATTAGATCTAGTGCCTCCAGCAATATCATTAAGTCCTCAGAGGCAGTTTCTCTCCCATTTAATAGAGTCAAAGCTAAAGTACGACCTTTCTCACTAGGTGATTTCGTGTTTGTCAAATCTGAAGAAAGGCACCAAACAAAATAAGATAGAAAATTTAAAGGTCCATTTAAAATAGCGGCTATATTAGAAAACGATCGCTATGGATTGAAACATATTGATGGTTCAAATCGAGTTTATAAATGTTCCCACGAAAGTTTAGAGGTGCCCCGGGGTCCAACTGAATTTCTTGAAATGGCCGAGTATTGTAGTAATGAACATTGTTCATGAGATCGATTGCCAGTTAGATAATATAGAATTTAATGAAAATTATAACCAACCTGATGATGCTTCAGATACTATCTGGGTTAGTAGTGGCCACACCATGACTGCACATTCTGATACCTTATCGGCACAATCTGATACAATTTCGGCTAGCTCTAATCCAACAACTATATATTCTGAACCTTTAAATATAGTGGTACAAGCAGAAGTACATCGACCTAATGAATGTAACTGAAATTTTATTGAAGGGCTTGCGCCGGTCCAATAATCTGGCTGTAGGGAATCATAATTCCGGTCCAGCATAAATGATATAGGGAGTAACAACTCCGGTCTAGCAAAGGCTATAGGGAGTAACAACTCCGGTCTAGCAAAGGCTACAGGGAGTAACAACTCCGGTCTAGCAAAGGCTATAGGGAGTAACAACTCCGGTCTAGCAAAGGCTATAGGGAGTAACAACTCCGGTCTAGCAAAGGCTATAGGGTGTAACAACTCCGGTCTAGCAAAGGCTACAGGGAATAATCATTCCGACCTAGCCCCTCTAGAGACTGTAAAAACGAAAGTATTGCAGAACCTCAGGTCGAACCAAAATTAACAACCATAAGTTTGAAGGGTCAGTTTGGACCGGACCAGACGCTATAATATTGTCAGGATAATCGAACGATGTTTTTCCTTCAGAAGTCTAAAAGTAAGAAGGGACGCGTGCGAGGGCGCACGCACGTCAGCATGGCCGTGTCGGCGCCCGCGCGCCGCCTGAACGAAACCGTATACAACACGTGCACCGAGCGCGTCATTCGATGCCTCACTCTCCCCACTACTAGATTTGCCGGTATAAAAGACGTGTAACGATCATTTTCAAGTCAGTCTTTATTTCCCACTAAAAGATAAATTACATGTACTTAATAACCTCATTCTAATGTGTGATAAAATTGTTATCCCAGAATCAATGAGACAAACTATTATTAAGATGGCACACGAAGGACATCTAGGGATAAATAGTTCTATTCGTCTAGCTAAAAGTACACTTTACTGGCCTAACATGAATGCTGATATTGAGAAGTATATAAACTCATGTCATGCTTGTCTCACACACAGAAGAAACAATAGTAGACAACCTATCCTACATCATGATTATAAGCTTTTGCCATGGAATAAAGTAGGTATAGATATTTTTCAGTATAAAGACCTGAAATATCTACTTGTAGTGGATTACTATTCTAAGTATATAGAATTAGCATTACTGAGCTCAAGCTCAAATACAAAAAATGTAGTTATTCATTTAAAGTCAATCTTTGCAAGACATGGTATCCCAGAAATAATTGTTTCTGATAACGGTCCACCTTTTAACAGTTTAGATTTTCAAACCTTTACTAAGGATTGGAATATTAATCATGTTACCTCTAGCCCATACTTAAGCCGTTCTAATGGCATGGCAGAAAGAAGTATAGGCATTATTAAAAATCTTTTTAAGAAATGTGAAGTAGATAAAACTGACCCTTATATAGCTTTGCTTATGTATAGAAACACACCTAAGGATACAGGACACTCGCCTTCACATTTATGTATGTCAAGAAGTTTACGCACTAAAATACAAGTCACTGAGTCACAACTTTCACCGAAACTAGTAAATATGAATCTTCTTAAATATAACATTGAAAAACAGAAAAAGTATACAACACTTTATTATAATCAACACACAAAGCCCTTGAGTAAACTGAATATAGGTGATAAGATTTACTTCAAGCATCAACCACACAATTCACACAGTAGTTTTGTCATTCAGTCGCCGCACGGTAATTTCCGCAGAAATCGTGAGCACATATTAAAACCACTATGTCCTGTCTCTGAAGCTGCACCTGAAAACAAAACAAATGTAAACAGTGATATTACAAATAAGGTACCAAGTAATTGTAACCCTACTATTAATGATACGCCGAAGATGACACGTTCGGGTCGCATTGTTAAAAGGCCACAACGTTATCTTCAATAGTTTTAAGTCTTAGTTGTATGGTTTTCATATATTTTCCATGTTAACTTCATAACCTCAACTTGGATTTGTATAACTATATCTTTGCGGGTTATTTAGAATGTAAAATTCAAATGACGTTTAATAGCTGTCATGTTTGACAAGCTGCGTTCAAAGATGGATGACATGTGAGGCATTTTTTGAATTTATTGCCGATATTTTTCATCCCTGGTTATTACAAAAACAAATAACTTTTCCAGTCATTCTTTTCGTGGATGGCCACGCGTCCCATTTATGTTTGCAAACAAGCCAATTTTGTGAAAAAAATGGGATAATTTTGGTAGCTTTGTTACCGAACGCCACCCATATTTTACAGCCTATGGATGTTGCAGTGTTCAGAAGCCTCAAAGAAGCATGGAGGAAAAAAACCCATCAATGGAGGATGGACAATGTTGTTCAAGGAGGTTCTCATATCCTAAAAAAGAAAGATTTCGCAAAGTTACTGCAAGAAGTGATACTTCAAAATATTACAAAATCTATGTTGTCCAATGGATTCAAAAAACGTGGATTGTTCCCGTGGAATCCGCAAGCTGTTGTGATACCAGACCAAGGATTATCCCAAGAACAAGAACGTAATTCAACCGTGATGAAAACGCAATACCTAAAGCGGGGTTTGGATTTTCTTAACGACATGATGGGAGCAGAAAAAGTAGCTATTTTTGAGGCATCTGAAGGTACTTGGAATGGAGATCCACTGGAGACTTCTTTATTTAAATTGTGGAAGAAAATAAAAATAGAGAAACTTTCTTCAGAGGCTGAAGAAAGTTTAAACTGTGTTGATGGGGAAAATATTTCTGACGGGCCGGTCAGAAATGATGATTTCCCACAAGCAACCGAGGCCTCTACTAGGATTGCTGATAATTTATTAGCACACCTCGATTCTTCAGAGATTCTTTCTGATGGAAGAAATATAGAAGAAGCTTCTGTAATGGAATTAGATGTCATTACTGCCTTGGATCCAAATGCTTCGGATTCAGTTTCAGTAATAGAGGCATCTAGCAGTCTAAATAAAGAGAACGTGGCAGGTCCGTCACACAAGGAAATACCAAGTCCATTTAAGAGGCACTTCTTTTATCCTGCGTTTGAAGAAAACAAGAAAAAAAGGATAATGAGAGAAAGAATGCCAACGATTGCGTCCGGAGAATTGTGCCAAAAATATTTCGAAACCAAAAAGAAGAAGAAAGTGGATCTTGAGCAATTGAAGATAGAACGAGCCACTGAAAGGCAACGAAAGAAGGAAGAGAATGAAAGACTAAAGAAAAATAGGGTTAAAGTGGTGAAAAATAAACACATTAAAAGTGTATCAAAGATTCTTTCAGATAGCTCTGACTCGAGTGTCGATGTTTCTTCTGGAGATAGTGTGGTTTCAGAATCCTCGGGAGATGAAAACTTAAGCAACCTAAACCCTTCTAGAAAACCGTTATTAAAACAAATTAATGAATATGTTATTTTCACATACAATAATAAGTATTATCCTGGCAAAATAATTAATGTTACTGAATATACTGCAACAATTTCATCCATGATACAGTGTGGTCGCTTATGGAAATGGCCCGAGAGACCTGATGTTCTTGAATATCAATGGAAAAATGTGACATCCCATATAAATGAACCCAAAAAGACCAGTAAAACGCGTAATGTTTACTCTGTTCCTGAGCTAGATTTCATGTGGGATTAAGTTTCCAAAAGACCTATCTGCCCTTCCAGTTCTAGCGTTCGTCACTGAATATTATATTTTTTCTATATTATAATTAAAATGTTTTTTGACATATCTGTGGTCTTATTTACCATAAAAGTAGCTTATATTCATATGGCCAACTACTGATGCTAAATACGGTCAACTACTAATTTTTTCAGATTTTTATTGGTCAAGGTTCAAATTTTTTTGAAGTGTGTATGTTTTGTTCAATTGAAAAACTTATTAGCAAAACTTAATCTGAAGGGTATAATGATTTCTTTTAAGTACCCACTGAAATTCTAAAATTTAAATGTGTGTGGTCAATAAAAAAACATTTTAGCAGCGATCTTAAGTGGTCAATTACTGGTGCCTCTACCTTAAAATCAAGTCATCAAGATAGGCCGTCAAGGTCCCATCAGCAATAAGGTTACTAAAAACATCGTTGACAAATCTTTGAAATACGGATGGCGCTGTACACAATCCAAAGGGCATTTTAAGGAACTCATATTGACCTTGAGGTGTGACAAAGGCTGTGTATTTCTGGCTGTCTTTATGCACATTCACGTATAAAAATCCGTTACATAAATCAAGCGAGGTGAATACCTTTGCTTCTTTCTTAACTATCTGGTCCTCTATTACTGGTAATGGGAATCTTTCTCGTATAACCTTTTTATTTAATTTTCTATTATCCATACACATTCGACGTGATCCATCCTTCTTGTGAGCCAGGACAATTGGGCATGCGAAGTCAGATTTACTAGGCTTAATTATTTCTTTTGCTATCCATTCTTCTATTTGTTTAGTCACGATATTAATTTCTGGGGGCGACAAACGTCTTGGGCTTTGGTAGACAGGATCTTCATCTGTTAGTAAAATCTTTATTTATTTATTTATTTATTTATATCTTTATTGTTTACAAATTAGCACATAAGACATTACAAATATATAGACTTAACAATCGGCGGTCTTATCGCTCACGGCGATCTCTTCCAGACAACCTTGATACGGATTAGTTCGACGTTGCTACTACTTTTCTTATTATTAGGTTTATATTCTCTACACATCTTGTAAATTTGTTCTGCATACTTGGATTCTTGTATATCATATTCTTAATTAGCTTTATTGTCTTCAACTAGAAGGGTGAGGTGCATAATTTTTTCCATATAGACACCATCGGGAGGAAAATGCACTTCAAAATCTTTGAGTATAGGATTTCCAATTACAACAGTTACGGGTATGTCATGGTCCTTTACGACACAGAACTTTACATCTGCATGGTACTGGTCAATCTGGACTATGGCTGAGAATATTCCTGCCGTATTGACTTTATTTTCTGCTATTCCTGTTAGACAAGTCGATTTCGTTTTGTAGTCTTCAATACTATCCTTAATCTTCTCAAATTCTGATTTTGTAATTAGGTTTACGTCACTTCCAGTATCTATAAGAGCCATAACCCCTATTCCGTTAATCATTATCTTTTTGTAGGGAACTATGTCCTTCTTATCTTTATTTTGTTCATGCATGCCTTCTTTTTCTTTATTCTGGATATTGAGTGTCTTCTTATGTTGGTTATTAGTGCATTCAGTAGATTTGTGACCGAATTCATTGCATTTAAAGCATTTAATTCCCTTGGAACAGGATGGTGATTGGAAGCCTAATTCACCACAGTTAAAGCATCTTTTCCCGTGAATCATTTTACGTTTTTCCGTTAAATTAGATGAATGCCTAGTTGCAGGTTTACTTTCTACTTTCTTTCTGAATTCGCTGTAAATTTCCAACTTTTTCCGGAATTCTTTTATGTCCGTGGCACCATACAAAATGGTTTTGTTAGTCTCAAGGTCACGAATACCATCAATGACATATTCCATCAATGCAGTGTCTTCTACCCTGCCATGGAGTGCCAACTCTTTCATGGTCAAAAAGTATTGTTATTATGTTTCCTCTTTTTCATTCTACGCGCGGCAAGTTTCTTATGTATCATTGCGCTATTAACCTTAGGGCTTTCTTCAAGCTTGAGTAGTCTTTGACTCTTCCCATAGATCTCAGAAAAAGTTTCGCAGTTCCATCCAAAAGTCGCTTAGCATAGATCAGTTTCTCAATTTTAGTCCACTTCATCAGCTGGGCAGTATCTTCGAATTCGTCGATAAATGTCTCAATGGGGTAGGTGTCGTCTCCAGTAAAAATTGTCATCGAATTTTCCAAATCCTTGAAGGAAATCTGTACCTCATCGTCTTCATCTTCGCTTTCTTTGCTGTCTGTTTTAGGCGGCATCTTGGCGGTAACACTTGTGTTGGTCTTAGAACTCTGAGAATTTCTTCTTCTGCTAGTCGTACAAAATGATAGCCTTTTGGTACTCATCAAAATCGAAATTAATTTAATCTTGTCTTCATATAAAAAAAATAAATGCAGACAGTCTTCTTCAAAAGCTACCACTTTAGTAAAAATAATTCTCGGCTGGCAACATTTTCCACCATTTTGTGTCGGTAAAGTAGGAATGACTTTGACACTTGTTGCTAGCTTCACTCACCGGGCCGCCGTCACTGGCGGTGTGTCGGTAAAACAGATGCAAATGGCGTTCACAATTACGGCTCAAGTTGACAAGAATCAGCACTTTTTTATTAGATGAGTCTTTAGTTTTCGTCGTCGATTCACTTCAAATATTGTTTTACTTCCCGGACGAGCCCCCCAAAGTTGTTGGGATGTGGCTCAAACAAATTTGAATATGTTTTAACACTTTTATTTGATTTTATTACTTACAGATCAACACAAGTTTTTCATCACCACAAGTCTTCTCCTTTGACAGCTAGACAACCTCAGACCGCTAACACTACCATAGATTACACATAAAAATAATAGTCCTGTTGACTCATTCTACTGTTCTACCAAATCTTATTAAACTAAATAAAAAAAACAAAATTACAAAACCAATCCACATATATATTTATTTAAAATACAACTGGCGACGAGGAAAACTGTGTAATAGTAATTGTGTACGTGACTTTATTGTTTGTAGAGAACTATACATACATACATATACATGTATTAATTGCCAATTGGTGAAATCGAGCAATTTGATTTATCAAACAAAAAATGGGCGATGTACATTCAATGCGTGGAACAGTTCATGGCGACGAACGTATCAAAAAACATTTATAAGTGTAATTCTTCTAGGTGAAGCTACTTATGATTTAATGTGTGATTTGTGTGCGCCGGGCAACCTAGAAACCAAAATATTTCTGGAGTTAGTAAAGATAGTTAGGAGACCATCTCGAACCAAAGCGTTCTAACATAGCAGAACGAAATATTTTTAGAATGCGACGACAAAATGTCGGCAAATGTCTGAGCGATTATTTGCAAGCTCGAAAAAAATCTAAGAGATCAATTAGTGTCTGGTTTAGTGAGTGATGATATGAGATCGCGACTTTTCGCCAAGTCGACGCACATACGGGTATTTTGCTGATCAAATCGTAAAAAAATCAAATTATAAGAAGTTGTAGCAGATAAAAAAAAACTTGTTCTGATAGTTCTCGAATGACTGGAGAACAATAGATAACCCGTCCCGGTTCTTATCGGAGCACCCGCGCACTTGTTTTGATGCAAGTTAGTCATCGCTTCAACTGCACGTATCTTCCGCATTTCGTAAGTGTTGAAAAAAAAAACACACAACTACAGTATAAGTGTTGTGTTATTTCCGGTTTCTGCCCGGTTATTATATTAATTGATAATGACAGTTTATATAAAATTATTATGACCTAAGTAGCCTTTCATACCCATCCCCTTTTTTGATCCAAGACAGTGGTTTTCTCTATGTAGATGACGTTCTCGTTTTTTCTCGGGATGCCGCCACTCACAAGGAACAACTCTGCCTTCTTTTCAAGCGTTTCCAAGAATACGGGGTTGTGATAAACCCTTCAAAATGCGTTCTTGGTGCCAGCGAGGTTTCTTTCTTAGGCAACTTCATAAAGATAGGGTCCAACACCTAATGGATTTTTCACCCCCTGAAACTATACAAGGGATGAGGCGATTTCCAGGTATGATCAACTACTATCGCCGTTTCATAACCCACGCCGCTAAGTTTCAGGCGCCATTAATTGACGCTCTTGCCTCGACAAATAGCAAGGGACCAAAACCTTTGCCTTGCTCTCCGGAATAGCTAGATGAGTTTGAGGCATGCAAGAAGAGCCTGTCCGATGCAACGCTCCTACAGCACCCTGTCAACGACGCACTGCTGAGCCTTTTTACGGACGCTTCCAGCGTCCACGTTGGCACTTGCTTACAGCAACAAATTGATGAACAGTGGTTTCCTCTTGCATTTTTCAGCAAGAAACTAACCCTGCAGCAGTCTCAGTGGCCTGCTTACCGTTGAGAACTTTTGGCGGTGTACGAAAGCGTACTTTAGTACGAAAGCATAGTTTAGTATTAGGATGTATTGATGGCACTCATGTGGCCATAATTAAACCAACAATTAGGGAACATGAGGAAAGATTTTTTAATCGCAAACATTTCCACTCTAGAAATGTTATAATTGTAAACACTTATTTTGATGAAATTTTTATTAACTAAATAACAATTTAGAGTATAATTTAGTTCTATCTTTTTATTTATATTTACAGATTTAAAAATACTGTCCGTTGATGCATCCATTGGAGAAGCATCTCATGATAGTTTTGTTTGGAATCAAAGTCATAATCAAAATCAAAGTAATAATGGAGATGTTTTTTACTAGGTTAGTATAATTATGAATAAAGTCAAATATTATGCATTCTTAGTTTGTAAAAATATGTAATGATTAACATTTTTAGGTGATTCTGGATATGCACTAAGGGAGTATATGTTGACACCAATATTAGACGCTGCTGTGGGCTCGCCAGAAGAATATTATACAAAGTTGCACTGCTCGGCCCTTTATACAGTGGAGCGTACAATTGGTGTATTAAAAAACAGATGGCGGTGCTTATTAGGCCATAGGGTGCTTCATTATAATCCGAATATGGCAGCCCAAATCATAAATGCATTTTACACAACATGTGCATCAATTCGGTAGGTATTAATCTTGATGATAATACAGAAGAATATATTCATAGTTTTTCACAATTTCTTCCTCAGGAATCATCCAGCAGTGCATCAGCTGCTGAACTGAGACGTGGCATAGAAAAGAGAGCTGCGTTAGTTTGGCAGTTGTGGGCGAGCAGGAATATATGTTAAATTCTAATAACTTGTGTTAAGATTTTAGTTTAGGTAAATTTTATATGATGTTCCTTTGTAATTTCATACTGCATTTATTCTGCTATTTCTAATAAGATTGTATGTATTAATTTAATATATGTCATTATAAATGTCTTGGCCTTGAATGGTATATTGTATTTTAAGTGCACGGGCATTTCCGCCAGTGGCAAAAAAACCAGTAACAGCTACCTAGCAGCTAATTTTCTGGTTATTTTGGTGGTTTAAAAATTTAATAACCTTAAAAACCGTCTTCTCAATGATTATTATAACTATTAGTAATCAAATAGGTCAGGCATATCCCAAAATAAAAAAAAATCCTACTTTCGTAGACGCCAAATGCGATGTTATGTTGATGTTGATGTTGTTGATGATGTTGTAATTATTTACAAGAAAATTTACTGACAAATCGTCTTGAATGTAACATTTCTTGATTCATATGACCCTTGCCGATATCCTGTTATAAAAATAATATAATAATATTATGTAGATATATGATCTTTTGCTTGTAACGTAAAGGCATATCAAAAATCAGTCCTTACCAAATTCATCATGAAATGTTATTTAGTGTGTTTTGAACGCATCCGTCCTCCATCTTAAGTGACGTGTCACGACGCGTAGACCGTCAGTGTGCCGACAACCAGCGTGGATTTTGGCTGGCTCTAATTACGGGTGTGGCGAGCGTTCCTTCACGAAAATGTAAAAAGTGTCCCCACCAACAAAAAGTTATTTATACAGGTAAGTAAATACTTTATTTTGTTCATTCCTGTGTGAAGTTATGTATAGAGGTGCAGTCAATCCCTGCACGATAGTTGGAAACAATTTAATTAGTAATTAAAGTACCTAATGTTAGAAAATGTTCAAAATGTCCTTACCCCTACTGTCCTTACCGTGTAAATTTAGAGGCTAAGGTAAGGACATTCAGGTTACGGTAATGACTGAATTTAACCAAGTTTTCTTGTTTTTTGGTCGATACGAGATATATATTTTTACCGCGGCAAAGCCTAAGATATGTATTAAGTACTTATATTATGTCACTAAACGGCTGAACTTATTTTTCTTAATATTTCGCACTCTTTATTGTTAAATCTCATTATTTCAGACATTACATTACATTTTATCGACATGCAGTTCATTTACCTAACAAAACAAAAAAAAAAGATTCGAGGTTCTCATCTGACACTTCCATAGAAAATCATAGACGAACCATAAACAATACAAAATCATTATTTCAACAATTTTAACAAGTGAAAATATTAGAAATTTCAGTTATTTTTCTCCCAAAAATATATGCAACATGAAAATTTAATTTGGAAACTTTTTCCTATTGTTGTCCTGTTGGCCTTGTCCTTGATTTTTGGTTTTAAGATTATTGCCTGTTTGTTTACAGTCAAATACAAAAAATGGCGAAGGTCATTCGGCAGCAATTAAAGAGAGGAAGAATGTTAGTAAAAGGAACCATTATGAATTTATCAAACTCAACGAGCCCGAAAAATATGCAGAATTGTTAAAAAAAGAAAGAGTGCGTTACCAAAAACGAATTGAAACCAAAAAGTTAAAAAACATTACAGATATGACAGAAAGGGAAAAGAGAGCGAAAAGAAAACAGTGGAAAATTAATAAGATAAATTATAAGCGTAAGAATAAAGAAAACTCCACGATACAAGAAGTAAATATTGAGCAAGCAGAAGAGGTTAACTAAAGTACCAACACTCAAGAAAAAGATCCACTGGAAGAGTTGAATGATAATCAAGATTCTCAAAATAACAGTCGAATGTCGAGGTTAACAAGATTAATAGCGCATCTTAAAAACAAGTTAAAGTTCCATGAACAGAAAATTCGAAGGCTTCAAAGTATTAACAAGAGATACAGATTGAAAATACATAGATTAAGAAAAGACAAAAACAATCAAAGGCTAAATAAACAGTCTAAAATACATTTTCCAACTATTATTAACGAGATTCACAAATTTTATGAAGAGGACACCAATAGAAGACAAGCAGCAGGAAGAAAAGAATTTATAACAAGACAAGGAACTAAGAATACAAAAAGGTACTTGGTGATTACTTTAAAGAACCTCTACAATAAATTTATCACCACCAGTGAAATAAAAATTAGTTACCTACTCTACCTTTTGCAAATATAGACCGTTTTGGGTCGTTTTTTCCAAAACGGAATAACCGGGAAACATGCTCATGCGAAATTCACGCCAATATAAAGTTATTGATAGAAGCTCTACATAAGGCAAAGATTATAAACGAAAAAAGTGACTATGATTTTATAAACGCTTTATGTTGTTCACCAAAAATCGACAACTGCTTGTTAAAAACGTGTGAAGGATGCAAGGTCAAAGAGATCATTTGTAATGATTTTAATAATACAGATGTCGTAGAATTCAGTTACTGGTGCAAAATTAAGGAGCCTATTCTCGGTGATATTAATAAAGTTAAAATCATAACGACGAAGAAAAATGAAAAAGCTAAACCTTTAGATCTTATTGAAAAATTACGAAACAAGTCCAACCAATTTCTGAAACATTGTTTCACTATTGAGAAACAGTATAAAGAAATGAAAAAGTTAAAAGATTTCCTGCGTAATAATGAAGCAATTATCCACATGTATTGGTCAGAAAATTATGAGCTGAAATATCACGAAGAAGTCCAATCAATGCATTTTGGCGGTAGCCGCCGTCAAGTTGCCTTGCATACTTCTGTGCTATATCTCCACGAAGAATCGACTGGCCAAAAGATAACAAAGTCTTTTTGTTCTACCAGCGCTAACCTACGTCATGATGCTGCTGCGGTGTTGGCGCACCTTAAACCTGTACTTGACTATATTTACCAGGTAAACACAAATGTCGACTCAATACATATTTTTACAGACTCTCCAAGCAGCCAATATCGAAACAATAAGATTTTTTGGATAATGACACAAATCCACAAAGATTATGCGGGATTTTTAAATAAGTTATCTTGCAATTATAGTGAGTCCGGCCATGGAAAAGGGGCTGCAGATGGAGTAGGTGCCGTCTTTAAAACAACTGCTGACAGACTCGTCAACTTTGGTCAAGATATAGGTAACTTCAACGATTTTTATAATATTTTAAAGCAAAACATTCCTAATATAAAAATAGAGGTAGTTAGTGACACCTTCATTATTGCAAAATCGAACAGCTTACCTCTTTGTTTACCAACCTTTAAAGGCACCCTTGATGTGCATCAAGTTCTATGGGATATATTCTGTGGTCAAAATCTCACATTCAGAAAATTCAGCTGTTTTATCTGCGAGGCGAATGTTCAATGCGAACATGGTGCACATCTCGGGTTCCTTAAAGTACCTGATTTCACACATTCCGTCGAGGTTAAAACATTAGCTGATGCAAGAAATATGAGTGCTAATATTCCTATTTATGTGACAGTTGCCACCACTCAAGATGATTCTCAAAATAATACTGTTTTTACTGAATTATCTAATATTGATCCTGTTACACTAAGTACGCCATCAACATCTAAATCTTACAAGGCCACCTTTTGTGATTTTGAGGAATTAGTACCGGCAAATAGCCTAAGTAGTCTAGAAATGTTAAAAGAAAACGTCGAACAACTTCCTATTGCGAGTACCAGTGGTGAATTGTTGAATTTACATGTTGCTGATTGGGTTTTAATTAAAAAGACTCGCAGAGCAATAAAGCATCAAGTAGGTCGGGTAATTGGAATATGTGGTGATAATATTTCTATATCAGTTCTTAATAAAGTACCAGGTGGATTTCGATGGTCAAAGTTACGAAAAAGGGAGGTGATTTCTATGAACTGTCTTAAAGCAGTTGTGCCTGAACCAAATATAGATGCCAAACTTAATTTTTACTTTCAAAATATTGATTTCATACATTATTAAATCTGTGTGATCTTGATCGACCAAAATTAAAAAATGTGATTACATAATACAAATTATACACACGAATATTTTTTTATTTTGTATGATTGATCATTTTGGTTTAAAGATTTTTCTACTTAAGTGTTTGAGTTGAGTGGTATCCGTTTCTATCGAGTAACTAAAACAAAAGATCATGATTATATGTGTAGTTGTATAATGGCTAAAGTTTAAATTTTATCTGTTTCTGTTACTTCATTGTAATAATTACCTATTCTGTGATTTAAGGGAATTATGTAATATTTAAAACTGATTTAAGTAATAAAAGTGTTATGTTATTACAAATTATTTACAATAATAAAGTTGATTATGTTTACCTGTTTTTAGTTTCAATTTTAGTGTTGTCATGTAGTCCAGGACCATAAAATTCTAGTTACAATTACTGTCTGAATTATAACGGTCATTATCGTGTAACGTTTGTCCTTACCGTTCGCTCAATAAATTAATTTTTATAGACCTTAGAAATAAATAAAGAAGTAATGTCAACTTTTTTGTTGATTCTCTACTAATTATACTTTTTATTTAATTTTAATATTTATTTATTTTTGTCTCTACCGGAACTTTTGAGTCTTTACCATTTTTTAAATGCAAATTAACGACGATACCGTTTGACATAATTAGCGTACACACAAAGTGGGATATTTGTGATTACTGTGATAATGCGTTACGCCTATTTTAAAAAGAAATGCCTGACACTTTTTTTCATTCCGTCAAAAAAGTGCAGTTTGGTAGAAATGACACAGTGACATTTGAATTTAAAAAAGTATTATTTCAATATTTTCACAACACTGCTACCAATCTTTCATAAATTGTATTTTTAGAGGGTTAATGTTATTTGTTGCAATGAGCCAACTTGTGCAAATTCCATAGGAATTAGTAAAACACAAAAAAAGTATCAATGGCTTCGTAAAACCGAGGTTTAACTATTAAAGTTGTGTTTTAAGTGTTAAGAGATTCTTGGTATCTGAATTAGCCACTTTGTTTATTGCTTGGAAATACGAAATAGGGAGGGATTACAAGTAAATAGCTATTAGGTAAATTGGGCTTAGACATACACTCTGTATTTCCATTTACGCTTATTCACAATGAATACATAGTTAAATAAGGAAAATAAAATCCCTATATAGGTATGTTTAGTAGTGTTTTGTTATGAATCTGTTGCCTGAATGTTGTAGGTATTTCATTTAGAAAAATCTAGGTAGATATACATATCTGTAATTACTGAAACGGAAATGCAGGAATTACAAATACAATTACTAGCAGATAGTGCCCGTTTGGTAATAATCAATATTATTTGTTAATTAAACGAAACTTGTAATTACTAATAAAATTCACTTAATTCTTCGAATACAAAACAGTTAAGTAAATTTTGGTGGTGTCTTTTTTCTCCGTGCATGCACTCTGCATTTCCATTTACACTTATTCAAAATGAATACACAGTTAAATAAGGAAAATAACATTTCTATACAGGTATATTAATGTCATAAGTAAAATATAAATAATAAAATAAAAACAAAATCAAGGTTCTGGCATCTTCCTAGCTATTTCTTTAAGTGCATCGCCAACTGACAGCAATGCTTCAGCAATCTTTGCTAGTGCTTGGGCTCCTGTCATCTCCGCTTCTACGCGTCGGTCTTCTATGTTTGAGAACCGTTCCATGTCAGAGCCATGGTTCTCACAACACGCCGGCGTGGTCTGTTTATGTTGCTTGGAAGCGGGGTGGATAATGCAGGCACTAAATTGTAAAAAAATACAATTACATAATATAAATTTGATTTTATTTGTTCATTATTCTATTGATTAAACACAATTAACACAAACTAAACTTCAGTGATAAAATAGCACAGCGGCTCAGATTAATCTCTAATTCCTATTAATGTAAATCTCTAGTATGCGATAGTGTTCCATATATATATCATTATACTTCTAAAACTAGCTCTTATAATCTTCGAATTTAATGATTGTAACTCGAATAAAACTTGACGAAAAATACTACCGTTTATTTTACTGCCACCGGGTTTTAAGACTTAGCATTATTACTACTTAGTTGTGAAACGAGAATACAACCGTAATCCGCCTCAATATCGTCTATACGGGCTACGGCCTTGCTAGTTTTTAAAAAGAATGTTTTGCATTTTTAAATAAGTTTGAAAAAACGTAATTGTGACTGTTGTTCGAGGTATGCGTGAGGGGCCAGGGTCTTCTGTTATAGATTGCATACTGTGCTGCATATCTGAGAAGACTTGACGACTGGCCTAAAAGATCTCGTATCCTGAGCCGCACTAACCTGCGATTTGGGGTATATGGTAATATAATAATTGTTATGGAAAAAATCGGATATTACATATCTGTCAAAAACTATTTTTACCTATTCAGGAAATGATTTCCCCCCTTAAATTTTGATCGCAAGCAGCGAAGTCTAGCCCGCCCATCACCGGCACTAATCTTTAATCTAAAGCCGACAATGCTGGCAAGCTCGGCTGCGCCACCTCCAGTGCGCTTCATCGAAGCAGTAGCTTGTGCGCAATCTTTTTTCAACGCCCATCAACGCTTCTCACCCCAATACTAAAAACATTCATATATTACAATAAATTGGCAATATGTTAGGTGGGAGAGCTATGCATTTCTCAGCACGAATAGACCCAACTCGACCGGAGACGCACTACTTTGCATCTCTCACTTAAGATTAATGTAGGCAACCTAATATACCTGTCCTTCCCATTATCCTCTAATCACTATAGCCTGTGCTGGAGCCGCGTGCTTTCTTGTTACCTTAGTAGTGTAAAAATATACTAAGAATCGCAAAGTAATAATCAATTTGAAAGACATTACCTTAGCCCAGTCTTGCCCGTCTTTAATAGCTCCTCCAAGAGCATTAAGTCTCGTCGCCAATGAAGCCCACTTTTCCTTGGTTTCAAGCTTTGCTTGAAAGTCCGAAGCAAACCCTTAATGCTCGGGTTTTGCTCAAGGAAGTCGACCAAACCTTCCAATTGACAATAACTTGGGCAACTTGTCATTGTTACTGAAAAGACCTGACTTTTTTTGTATAAAACAAGAATAATGGATTACACTATTTTATTTCACGTAAACATCTATCTCTTTAAAATAGTAAGGGTGCTGGTGTAAATATTTACTTACCAATTGATAGAATTATTCCAACCAAATGGGAACAAAATATATTATATTAATAGGAATGGGAACAATAAGCTACTTGTCCAATTGACCGCTTCAGAATTTTGAAATTGGAGCACTTTTATCGCTTGTGAAGTTAGCCACTTCATAGCAGGCAACGTTATAATCACATACAGCCAATAGTGTAAGTTATTTTAAGATTAAAATTAATTAATAACGTTGCAAATAATCAGCCGAACAATTGTTTTTATAGTTTTTATTTATGTCTTGTTTTTGAAACGATTTCAAAGCTTTACTCCTGGTTTATCGTAATGTGTTGAACCACTCTAACGCGGCGGTTACTTAACTAACTTCAAGTGTCGCCGTCGTCAAGGCAACGCAATTATCGGCCGATACCAATTTCAATCCAATTTGAAAATATTGTTTTCAAGGGTACCGATTATAGTGACATTGAAATTGGAATTCGATTACTATTGGATTGAAATCGGAATCGAATTCAAGAGTAAGGCCGCTGTTTTGCTGTCTTATGCAGAATAAAGCGCATTCGTACCACCGCATATCCAGCCGCGAATGGCATGATGGAGCGCGTCCATCGGCAACTAAGGGCCTCTTTAATGTGTCATGAGAGTTCGTGGATCAAAGCCCATCCCTTTGTTTTTTGGGAATGAGAACGGCTTTCAAAGAGGACATTAAAGCCACAGCTGCCGAAATGCTCTATGGCGGAACTCTACGCCTACCTGGTGAGCTATTAGTGTCTGTTTCTGGCCCTGACAAAATTGAAGACGCAACGGACTTTGTTGCTCAATTACGCCGTCGTATGTCGAATATTCGACCCGTCGGCGCCTCTCGACATTGTCAATCCACGCCCTTTATATTTAAAGAAATTGCCAACGCCACTCACGTGTTTCTAAGGGATGACGCTGTTCGGCGTCCCTTGCAAACCCCATACACCGGACCTTATCTGGTACTCAACCGCGCTGACGACGGTAAGACCCTTACCATCGATTTCAACGGCAAGCCGGTCGTGGTAAGTATCGGCAGAGTCAAAAAAGCCTTTGTTGAAAATCTTGTTTCGGATCAAACAAGGACTGTCCGGGCAAACTTTAGGCCTCCAGATGCTGCTGTACTGTCTCAGGCTGACAATATGCCTACTCAGCCTACTCCAGTTGCCGCTGTACCCCTTCCAAAGGACTCTTCTACAGACGTTGTCAGATTTAAAACTTTCGACTGTTTTTTTTTTAGTTGCTGTTTTTTTTTCTAGTTATTTTTCCTTATTACACTTTCCTTATTACACTAAAGCAGTTATGATGTAGGGTAAACCATACTATTGTTGGCACTCTGATATAAAAATCCAGATAATAAGAGACAATTTTTGTTTATTTACGGTTGCAGTATCATGTGGAGGAACGGGTGTCATGTCCCTCCAACACAAAGGGAGGATGATCATGCCTGGCGGGCCGCGGCCCCAACGGTTGATGTTGGGAAGTTGTATATAGGCTAATCGGCGAGGGAATTCTTTATATTCAGGATTAGCAATTCTTATTTAAGTAGTTACTCCGTAGTTCGGTGTGTCTTCACTAGATGGCGTTGTAGTATATTTCTGTTTTTGATAAACTTGATGGCTTTGGTATGGTCCTTGAGGTACGGTTCTTTGGCCTTGGAAAATTCGGCTTGGGTTTGGGATCTTGGGTCGTTGAAGCTGTGGCATTTTGCTTGTTCGCAGTAGTCGCATTGGTTTGTGAGTCTGCCATTACGGCTGATTCTCCCCTAGTTAAAAAGGGTAGAATATCTAATCTTCTATAGTGGCAACACTGTTGTCAGCCATTTTTATTTCACAGCTGTTTGTGAGTTTTAACGGAAATCAAGATGTCGTGATCGTGTTGATTTTATAGCAAAAAGTGTAGTACTGGAGGATAGAAGGGCACGTGAAAAAGGATCTGACTGATGCAGAAGAAAAAGAGATAGTTAAATGGATAATTGCAGCTTGTAGAAAAGGATTTCCACGGCGTGAAGAAGATGTCATGAAGAGTGTCAAACTGTATTTGGACGAACATCCCAGACCAAATAGTTTTATAGATAATACACTAGGCGATGGATGGTATAAATTATTTTTGAAGAGGCATCCTGAGCCTTCTATACGAACATCAGAGGCTGTAACTTCAGCAAGCTCAAAGTTGTCAGATAAATTGGTTTAAACAAGTAGAAGAATATCTGAAAGAAAATGATCTTTTTAATATTTTGAGTGATCCATCTAGAGTTTACAAGGGGGATGAAACTAATTTTATTTTATGCCCAAAGAATACTAAAGTTATCGCTTTAAGGGGACCCAAAAATGTGTATGAGGTAGATCACGCTCAGTCTAAATCATGTGTTACCGTAATGTTTACATTTTCGGCGGATGGTGGGACAACACCTCCTATGATTATTTACCCCTAAAAGAGAATGCGACCTGAGATTCAAAAGTCTGTGCCTAGCGAGTGGGGCATTGGCTTGTCCGATAATGGATGGATGAAGGCCGAGCTTTTTATCCAGTACATACACAATGTTCTGCATCCAGCGCTAATGAATAGGAATATCACTTTTCCAGTAATTCTTTTTTTGGATGGGCATAAAAGCCACGCAACACTTCAGCTTACTCAACTTTGTCAAAACCTTGGTATAATACTTATAGCTCTATACCCTAACGCGACACGGATTTTGCAACCAGCAGACGTAGCGGCGTTTCGCCCAATAAAAGTAATGTGGCGTAAAGCTGTTCTAGAATGACGTACAGATAACTTAACGAAATCCTTACTATAAACAGATGTTGCTTCTATATTGGAGAAGCTTTTACCTAAATTAAAGAAGACGACGTTAAAGAACGGTTTTAAAGCTTGTGGTTTATGCCCATTTAATCCAGATCAAAAAAAAAGAAAAAAATGTTAATGCCCTCTAAACCAGTACAAGAAATGTTGGATGACAACTGTTCCACAAGTCTCAACTATCAGATATTTGAAGAAATTGTTGGACCACAGCTAGTCCTAAAGATTCCAATTAAAACACAAAGAGCTGGTACAGATAATCGCTCTTTTGTTCTGACTAGTAAAGATTGGAAAGCTGTAGAACTAAAAAAACAACAAAAAAAGATGAAAGAGATACAAGAAAAAGAGAACAAACGAATAGAAAGACTAGAGAAAGCCAAAGAGAAACAATTACTCAAGGAAAAAAAAAAACAAACTGAAACTATATATAAAAAGAACAAAGCCAAAAATATAAATTTAATTAAGAAAAGTAAACCAAACTCTGATAGTATCAAACCAAAAATTTTAATCCAATCAAACGTCTTGATTAAACCTGCAAATAGAATCTCAAGTGATATTGAAGAAGAAAGAGGATATACAAGGGAATTAAAAATAGAACCTATGATCAAGGTTAAACATGCAAATATTACTAAACTAAAGGAAATAAAAAACAGACCAATTTTAAATGCAGTTGAAGCTGAAAATGAAAGAAGTTTTAAAGAATCGGAACAAGTACAAATGGTCAAAAAAGAATTAAAGAAAGGGCCTATTTTAGATGATCATGCAAATTTCAGAGATTCAAGGGAAACCAGAAAAGATAAGATAAAAGTTAAAGAAAATAGATTGAGACCAATGACAAATGAAGAACTATTAAAAGTATTAGAAGATGATTAGGTAGGCGAGTTTATTAATGGACCATGGATGGGATAAATTATTTATGTACGTAGGTTCGCCTTTTTTCGCGACAGCAAGATGTGCCTACATTAGTAGATATTAGTGTCAATCGTTATACCAAATTCACTGTACCAATAATTATACTTCACTGCCAATGATTGTGCAATAACATAGAATTAAGTTTAATTTAAGTTTTTAACACTATTTTTTTTAAATACCAATGTGTTTCATTATAATTTACGTTTATATACCTTATATCTGGTAAACATTAAATATATAAAAAATATTATCCTTACATATAAGTCACTACATATATGTTGAAGATCATCTTAGAATACCAATCATTGTACTGTTTACCCTATAATATTTTCATAAGTTGTTTCCTTTATAGTTCCTTATGAACGCGCTGTCAGTTTGACAGTTGAGAGCTGTCACTTGTGATTTTTTTGTCTCTGAATCGGAAGTGTGCCACCATTGATTGTTGATTGCTGTAAGATCGTTGATTGTAAATGATAATAAATGGTAAAGGAATTAAAATAGTAGGAAAATATAAGAAACTCTTTATTAAAATCTCCTGCAATTTATTAAACATATGATATGACGTTGACAAAATTATTGTTAAAGAGAGGAATAAAATCATTCAAAAGAAATTTAGACGTGAAACCGGTCTAATAGGGGATGTACCGAAAGCTGGGTTTGGAAATATCAATGATGGTAATACAAGTAGAAGATTTTTTTCCAATCTTGAATAAGCTGCGGAAATAACTGGATTTGATTATAATTTCAATTTTCAACTTCAAGTCATCCTTATCCTTGAAGTCATATAAAGTAGTCACAACTAGGATTCATGATTTCTCGAGCTTTTCAAGGGCTTCTCAGGTTGTCGAGAAATTTACATTTACGTACGTTTTCTCATATTATTTGGTTCCAATAACGTCAACAAATTCAGTGGTATTCCTCTCAAATAAAAGTATCAAATTAATTATAAAACTTTTAATCATAATTATAATGACAGCACCATTTTTGGATGGTAATTTAGAACTTATAAACAAAAGTAGCTTCTATTAAACCAAATAAAAAATCAAAATGAAAGAAAACGTTAATACGTTAACTTATAATTAAATTACACTCACAGCACCATTAATGTCATGTTAATTAGAATAAAAACAAATGAAAACTTTGCAAGTTCAATGGAACATCTCATGCTGAGGAGCTGAACATACAGACAGACAGATACATAACAATTAGGTCAGCTTACTCTGTCTGATGAAATATGTCTTTAGAAAAACTAAAGCATTTGTAGCTTCATCAGATAGGTGGTTTCTTATTTTATTAACTATATTTCCTGAAATTGAAAACACTCTTTCATTTTTAGTTGTGGTAGGCTTAACTGAAAGCAACGCCTTGTACATCGATTCTAAATTTGGTGACCTCTTCCCAGTCTGTTCAAAAAGTAATAACTCTTTCTTTACTATAGACTTTGACAGTGCCACTGCACTTGCCTCCTCATTTGTTTCAATGCCTTTAATTGCTTTTCCTAATTGAATTTCGAAGCTTTCGGGTTCAGGTTCTGATGGGCTTACTTCTACTACCACTCCCGACTCATTTTCGGTCAAAGTTGTGATGGCAGGGTATAAACGATTATATTCTCTTTCAGCGTATCCTTTAAAAAATGTCTTATTGTTATCAATGAAGTAGTTACTTTTATTGTGCATGAAATTGTCAGGGCTGTTCAAGTATTTTAGCAGCGATATTAGAGACGTATTACGGCGCTCTGATATTTTCAACTTAAGACTGTAGTCCCTAAGCGTCAGAACTCGAGATTTAACACCCACATTAACATTTTACATGCACACAGACTCAACGAGTACTATAAGTATACTACCCTGGACACTGATCAATCTACGATCGATATTCATCACCTCTTCGTCTTTGTAGATTATTAATAGATGTCACAAAAAACATGCAATGTATCCTAACGCACCGCGACACACGCACGCTTTCGGGCCCGTAGTGCCTAGGGTGTAGTGCGTAGTGGGTAAGCCCGTACTACGCCAGCCGGCGACAAAGGATGTGGTCCAAGTGTACGCTTTGTGAATATTATGTTAAAACTATTAGTTTTTATGGTGAAATCTAAGAAATTGTCAAGTTAATATGCTGAGTAATATGGGAAATGTGGGTATCATAGATGATATTTTATTTCTTATTTATTTAATTATAATAAACACAGGTATTTAATCAAAGTATTCTTTATTTTATGAAATTATTATTTTTTGTTTGAAATCGTCTCTTGTGTAGACTCTTAAAGTTAAACACAATTACAACAACCTGTTTTGTCAAATATTTTACAATTTACATCTATAAATTAATAAATTAAAACAGCAGTTCCAAAATTTGTTTTATTTACAATTTAAACTATTTTATAATATTTTCAACAAAAATTAAAAATTAACAAAAATCAACATTAAATAAAACAATTAAAAAAATGACAAAACAAAAAACGATGAGTTAATAATTCTGAATTGGCGTTATAATACTTGATATATTAGGTTTTTAAATGTGACGTCACGAAACTTAGGACCCCTCCCAGCCCTTTCAACATAATGTCACATTGGGTTGACCTTCTCCTCCTTTATGTGTGACATAATTTATAAATGAAAAGTGAAACAAACTTTTTAAATAACCAATTTTTTTTGGTAATTTTTTTTCATAATCTTTTTTTTTAGTTATTTCTAGTAAATTTTCGCATTTTCGTTTAATTTGCTTCGCGTATAGCTTCTCTTTGCCTTATAGCCTCTATCAAATAAATGGGGTCTCTAACCTCCATTTTTCTATCTAGCCTAGAGTCTATTATTTCAGGGACCATACAATCAAGATAAAACATTTTAAATATCTCTTTCATTTTATTTTGACAGAAGTTATCATCTTTCTTTAATTTTTCTACTTTCATGTCCACGTTGGTCCATACCATAAAAATACATTCATTTTTCTGAGTGATGTGTAGCTGCCCCTGAATTTGATAGTACCAGTCGTGATTAGTGTTTATTGTAAGGTCTCCTGTTGGATTGCGTTTCCAGAAGTTATTTTTTTTCTTTTTGACACCGTCATCAATAGCCATATTGGCACACGAATATGGATATTTTACTTCAACAATTTTGTCTTCATCTAATAACCCGTCAGGGCTAGCTCCTAGATAGGGTACTTTTTTCGTCTACAAATAATCCGCATTTTTTATGTTACAGGGGGAACCGTCAATACTACTAAAAAAAACTGTAAGTTGTTCCAGCGCAATATTTTCGTGGTCTTTGTCATGTTGTATATATTTGACATTTTCTAAATTCGCTCCACGAAGCAAATTTTTTACAAGAGGTCCACATTTTACAAGACCTTCTTTGCAAACTTTCCCGAAACTTGATGCTGTCAGACGCTGTCTTCTTTCTTGCACCCATTCCGTGGAGTCTGATTGCAAGACTGTCCTTCTTTCCAGATCATTTCTTTCAACTTCTGTTAGTTTAAGTTTATTGAGATGTTCGTTTTTTGCAAATTCAAAATCGATTTTATTTAAATTTGGTTTTTAGCAAAAATAACCGTAGTCTTTGTCTATATTATTCTCTGGTTTTTGAAGAGTGATGTTGCGACTGGGTTTGGATTTTGGACGCATTTTCTTCTTTTTTAACTCAAGACGGCGCATGAGAATTGTATTGGGTTTTTTGTGTATTACTTTATCGTAAAGATTAATTGTTGGCTGCTTCATGTTAAATGCCACAACGGACGTTGCACAACGAGCCAAATAGGATTGTCTACTTGAATAGTTTATCCGTTTTCCTCCCACAAATTTAGCTATACTTCGGCGATATTGCTGTTTACGCTGTAAATAAAGATTTTAGAATTATTAACTAACCTTGAAACTAGTTTCGTAATTGCATTGTATAATGTGCAGGTTTTCATTTCTGGCACATTTTTGTCAACAATCTCACAATTTGTGTCTCTATTCACATGTTTGCAATAGTATGGCTTACATGCTGAGTGGTTACCAAAAACGTGATTTGGTCCATTAAGTAAATCTATTTTGAGATCGGTTATTTTTTCATCGAAAGTTTTTTCCTTTTTAGAATTATTGTAGTTGACGGCACTAGTTACTGAACGTCTTAATCGTAAAATATTTTGGTCCAAAACTTTGCGTAAATGCAACGGGTGCCTCGTAGTATTTTTCGTAAGTTCATCCAACTTTGTGCAGTAGTTGCGAAGTAAATGGTTGGTGCATTCTATTTTCTCCACAATTAAACTACGATAAGGATTAGCATCTAGTATACTTTTGTAGGTACTGGAATCTCCATCAGCAATTAATTTGGAGTATATGATACCATACATTTCCATGGAACTTTTGAAACCTTCTGTAATTGCAAGAGCCTCCATTCCACTTGAGGAACCACTATAGTTTCTAAAGCAAACGTGATCTGGGCAAGAAGTATTTCGATTCGCTGCTCTAGCACAGATCATGCAGTACTTATTTTTTACATATATAGGAATTTCTTTGTTCTGTATCCAATAATTGCAGCACCCGATAAGGCTGTATAGTTTTTTCTATAGGATCTTTTAGACCAGCACGCGTCTGCCACTACCGTAATCATTGGTACTCCGTTAGCGTCTAGGTCACCGTTTTGTATGGCTAAATCGTATCCTTCCTTTGCAGCTTCTTCCATGCTCTTCTGTTTTGCTAAGTTCACAAACCTTGGTGTGACATTTGACGTAAAGATTTTTTGACATGCATGGTATCCCTAGAGAAGCTGATACCTGTTCTAACGCTACATAACCAGCGCCTATTGACATAAAACTAGACACTGCTGTTTCGTTAAGGTTGAGATCTTTACTGTTTTTATTTAATTTACAATTCATTACATGTAACTCGATATTACACATTTTGCAGAGAAAAGTGAATGTGGAATAGAAACCTTTTTTTTGTTCTTTTATAAGTTGTAAATGGCTGAAATTACAACCAAGAGGTGAATTGTGTTTGGCGATTTTGTGCAACTCCTCATAAAAGTACATGAAGTCAATCACTCTGCGCCCATCTACTTTAAACTCTTCGTTATCTTGTGCTTCTTCAATAAAAAGCTGTGGAGTATTCCGTTCAGACGATGTCTGAAATGATATTATTGAATTACTTTGTGATCTTCTTTAAATTGTATAAAATGAAGTTGTTTTTCGTTCCTATTAGACTACTAGATTTTTTGGTCAAATAAGTTAGCAGTACTTACATCTGCCGAAGGCATAAAATCGCGTGTGTTTTGAATTTCCTGAAATGGATCTCGCGTTGCTTCATCAATGACAAGTTCTGAGATTTTTTTATCCGACGTTGCCTGAAATGTATATATACTCGTAGTATTACTTAGTAATCTTTTGAATATTCGATCGTAGTACTCTTTTTAGGTGAAGTGGATATTTTGAACTCCACTTACAGCTACAGTGCATGTATCGTCTTTCAAGTTTTTGCTTTCCTGTATTGAAACTTCTTTTAACCTGTAACAATTATTATTACTGTATTTTATTTTATATATTTGTAAACACAGGTTTACCCTAGTTCAGGCAGGCAGCGACTAAAGTTTTTTAACAAAATCTTAATATCTTTATGTGGAGAAAATCATACAATATGAATCATACTACACAGTCATAAGAATAAAATAACACTACTATAAATTTACGGTATTGTAATTTAGTCTAATTATTGTCTAAGATCTATGTTAAACTGAAATGTCCTACACTGTAATATTTATATTGGTCAAATAAAAAAGAAAAAATATTATAAATTTTTTTTTTATTAAAAAAACAAATAAATTTTTATTCATCTGGAAATATCTTTACATAATACATTTTTCACTAACTTATCCATTTTAACACGTTTTTATTAGATTGGCATGTTGACCGGCCTGTTGGTCTAGTGATTAGTGACCCTGACTGCTAAGCCGTAGGTCGTGGGTTCGATTCCCACCCAGGACAAATATTGTGTAATAAGCACTATCATTTGTTCTGTGTCTGGGTGTAATTTATCTATTCTATGTATGTATTTAGAACTATATAAGTATGTTTATAAATAGTCTGGTTACCATAGTACAGGCTCTGCCTAGTTTGGGATCAGACTGCCGTGTGTGAGATGTGTGAAGTGCGAAGTTATATGTGTGTAACTGAATCTTTGAACGTGATTCTGACCCACTTCAAAACGTCAAAATAAATTTCGCACACTTATGAAGCACTTGGTGCAACATTGTTGCACATCACTATGAATGAATACCTAGTATCATGACAGTGCAACACTATTGGCTGTCAGTTTCTCGTGTCTATGACATTCATTCTTTTAGCTTGCTACAAAATGGATACTGTAACAATTGGTGATTGTATATAAAGTTAAATATAAATCTTATTTCTGTGAGACACATACGGCAGTTTTATTGACAACAACACGTAAAATAAACTGGTGAACTGGCCACCGTGATTTCGGGCCTTACGACACTAAAGTGGTGACTCCCTCGTGCCGTCGTGTCGAGTTCCCGCCGGATTTGCATAACTACGTTTCAAACTGGACTTCGTGATCGAGTACTGCAGCCTCGACCGATAATTTCCATCTATCCTGCGTTTATTGCAACATATCCAAGCGGCAACACCCACGATCAACGGTTTTCGAAACTATTTCAACCAACGCACGCCACCCTAACCAGAAAAAACCGGTTTGCCTCGGCGTGCCGCACAGTGTACCGCGTAGAACATGCTAGGTGGACAAAATTCATGTTATCATTTCCAGGAAATCTTATTTGCAAAACGTAAACAATACCCCCAAACCCCGAATTCCAAGAAAATGTTGTTCGTCAAATTCGCAAGTGGTGAGTCATAAGGGTCAGAAGTCAGGTAATGAGCTTAATGCAACCCTTTCAATCAATCAGTTGCAATTTAGCGATACTTTCGTGCACATCTCATAGTGGCATGTTGTAGTATTGTGAAAGTTTTTGTGATGGATATTAATACTGAGGGTAAGTAATATTTTTTAATGTATTTTTTTAATCATAATCTATTAATTTGAATTTTTAGTATTTTTTTTAAATATGCCTATACGTTTTAGCGTATTTTTTTTATAAAAAAAACTTTGAAAGGTCAGAATATACAGACATTCACCTCTATCCGGGCTAGTTTTTAGATATTACGCAGAAATAACTTTATTCTTCGTAAAAATACACATATTGTTTAGCACACTTTAGTACAACATGTTTTTTTTTTCTTTTTTTTTTAAGAAAACGTTTACTCTATTTCAAGGGTAGCCTTTCTTGAGGAGTGGTTGAAACACACGAAGAATGAAAAAAACTCGCGTGTATATGATCTTTAACGCGCTTAAACTTTCTTCAAAATTTCACTTTGGTGACATTACTGAAAGCAGCCAAAAAGAAATAAAGTTGAAGATATCTAACTTGTCCAATAAGATTGGTGCCAAATGGTTGGCTTCAGGAAAGTCGAAGGAGCGTTTTTTAATTAAAAATAAGACTTGGTTGGATGAAGCAGACATACAGTTTACTGTGAGTTCTTTTGCGCCACAACCTTCGACATCAATTGAGGCTGTGACACCTGCAGGGAGGCCTCTCAAAGATTTCGAGAAATCGTCGTTTAAGACGAAGAAACGTCGCGTCGTGGATCTCGTAGAATCTCGAAGTGTCAGTGAATTGGTGACTGCTGCCGAAATTGCTGTGCGTTTAGCAGGGCAAAGGAAAATTGCCAATGTGATTAGAGACATTAGTGAGAGCCGCAGATAATACTATTAAGTCTAAAAATACCTTTGAAATTTAAGAACGAGATGGGACTTATTGTAGATAAGCCAAAGCCAGGATTTGGTTCTTCAAATGATGGAAATACAGCCCGTCGCTTTTTTATGAACGCTGAGTGGTGGTTGGCTGGTGTTTCTGTGTGGTACTCCGCAATCAAGACGGATTTTGCCTAAAATTGTGTTCTCCGTGCTGAAATACGTAAAGTTTATCGCAATTCCAGTGAAAATGCCTATATTTCATCTCCGAAGATTTTATTTAAAATAGGATCCAACGGGTTGACAACGCCATCTATCATCCAGTAGCGCAATTTTTTCATTACGCTACTTGCCGTCGAGAAGTGATACTTTCAATCGATTTGAGATGTGCGCTTGCGTTATTTTTACGTTCTTTTTATAGTTTTATAGTTCGTTTATAGTAAAAAACGTCAACAAACTTTTCTCCAATTGTAATATTTTGTGTATATTATAAGTCTAGTTTAATTTACTTATTAGTAATTAGTTTTATAGTGCTACAAGTTCTATTGTATTTTTCGGTAAGTTTTTGTCACTATTTCACACAACTAATCTGCAACTTTGCTTTTCTTACAAATGTAAACAAAGTGCTACGTTATTGCCTTTTATATTTTTGTCCACTTTTACTGCTCTGCTTCTACTGGTCTTTAACTATGCAACCAGAAAGCATGTATGCAGGGTGTATAGCTTGACTCAATTAGAAATTTTTCTATTCTTTTGTACCAACATAAATTTTGCTAAAATATTTTAACTTATTCTAACATTGTGTAAAGTGTGTTCTTTGTACCTTAATATTAATTTTATTATTTTATTTTTTTAACATCACTTATACCTGTAAGAACTGCTGGTAAAAAAAGTCTTTTCATCCTTTGATTGATTTCAATCTTGTAAAATATTTTATTTAAAACCATAACCTTGTAAAATATTTTGTTTATATTTAAGCTTCATTTTATTTTTTTCTGTTAATGTTTAAGTTGTAACTTATTGGTTATTGAACATTTACATTGTCTGCTTTGTATAGTTACCTAATATTTGCATTTTAGTGTGTCAGTTTTGCTACAGCACCCCTTTTAAATATTTCTTGCCTGGTTTTGTTCGCACTGCACACCTGTTGGTCTTTGGTATTTTATCTTTTAGCCATGGCTGAACATTTACAGGAACAAATCCTACAGCTGCAAGCCGAGAAAGCTGCTCTCCTGCTTCGGCTTGAGCAAGAAAATAAGGCAGAGGTATGTAAGGTGTCCGTGAAATTGCCTCCGTTCTGGCCTAACAAACCTGCAGTATGGTTTGCCCAGGTCGAGGCACAATTTCAACTTTCTGGCATCACAGCCGATAACACAATGTTTAATTATGTTATCTCGCAACTGGACCAGAAACTGGCTGGTGAAGTGGAGGATATTATAACAGCGCCTCCGAGTCAAGGCTCTAAGTATACAAAATTAAAGGAAGAACTCATAAGGCGACTTTCCTTGTCACAGGAGCAACGAGTTCGCCAACTTATTGGTGAGGAAGAGCTCGGTGACAGACGACCGTCCCAGTTTCTTCGACACCTACGCTCATTGTCTGGCAACGTTTTGTCAGATGAAAACATTTTGCGACAACTGTGGCTTCGCTGTCTGCCTCGACAGGTTCAAGCCATTTTGGCATCTCAATTGGATCTCGACCTTAATAAACTTGTGGATTTGGCTGACAAGGTCATGGAAATAGCAAGCCCCAATCAAATTTACTCTTGCGCTGCCCCATCCACTTCATCATCAGTCCTGGAAACGTTGGTTGAGCGAGTGGAACAATTAGGCAAACAAGTTGCTTCCCTGTCCACAAAAAATAAGCCTGGACGTTCACGCAGTCGTTCCAGGGCGTCTTCTAGCCGCTCTCGCACCTCCACACCTGGTGCATCAAACAAGGTATGCTGGTACCATAAAAAGTCCTTTTGCATTAACTCGGATTTTGTACCTGCTCTCACGACGACCCTTGTATTCCCTCGGACTAGTAGCTGCTTTCACGACGACCCTTTTTTGCTCATCTACGGACACCGATTACTATTGTCATGAACACCGACGATAAGAAATAAAAACAGAAGCCCTACAGTGAATTTGAAAAACAACTGCTTATGCAGTTGGTAACGACGAAAATGGACATAGTGGAGAATCGCAAGACCGATGGTACATCCCAAAAAAAGAAGACAGAAGCCTGGGAGGATATTGCATGCCACTACAATAACTCGCCTAACGTATCCCAGCGAGTAAGTTAAAATTCTAGAGAATAAAGTAGTAAATAACATATCCACCTACTTGGGATTTTAATAACCTCATTCTCTCTTTACAGTATCTGTTTTATTTTTAGGCGAATGCTGCTCAACTTAAAAAAATGTGGCAAAATCTAAAAACGAAGGCCAGAGATGCTAAAACTTTAGAAGCCCTAAAAAAATGGACTGGTGGACCTGCACCTCCGGCTATAGGATCCGAAGAGACCCAGTTCCTTTCTATATTACCAACTATAATGCCAACAATTGAAGTTGAGATAGATAGTGATATAATCCAATCAAGCACCTCGCAATTTAGTAAGTACTCACTAATAATTTATATTTATTAGTTGTTCATTTTGTTACTATAAATTAAATGTCCAGGCATTGTAACATACTAGATATTCCCGTTGGTGTGGGAATTTCTTGTTCATGTGGGGTGAAACATACCCTATGTGATGTTCCAAACTATAATCTAGCCGTGCCAAATTTCAGTAAGATTTGTCTAGCCATGCATCAGTTATAAATATGTAGTACTAACAACTTTGTTTTAATTACATATACATACACATACAGCATCTAGTTATTTGTAAGTAATGATATCTTATTTGGTTTCAGGTGAAACAAATGATGATGACGGTGTTTACTGGCAAAACAAAAAAAATAGAATGATGGACATGGAAGTTCGTGTCCTCGGAGAAGAGGTACAAGATATTAATACTCTACCGGGTTGTTCTCTCCAGGGACTTACAATGCCCACAACCCCGGAACTAGCACCAGCTCCAGCAAAGAAAATAAAACCGGAACAATCTCTGGAGGATTTAAAAAAGGAACTTGTGAAAAAAGAAATTGAAAAAGTTACTAAACAGATAGACCAAGATCAGGAAAAACATGCAGTAGAACTGAAAATATTAAAATTAAAAAGAGATTTGTTGAAGAAAGAATTAAATAAAAACTAAGAACTTAATATTATGATTTTTATTTCTTTATCAATTATAAGTTTCTACGATGGATTGTCGAAAAGCTAATCCTGCAGCTGATGACATTCTTGAATTTAACTGCACTTCATCAATTTGCTGTGCATCTTCTTCTACAATTGAGTAATTGTCTCTGCTTCTTATTGCAATATTGTGAAGCACTGCACAAGCAACAATTATATTGCACACATTTGTTAATTTGTTACTGAGGCCCAATTGCAGACATGAGCACCTTTTCTTCCAGACACCAAAAAATCTTTCTATTATGTTCCTTTGTACATAATTGTAATTATTTTCCGCACGTCTTGTTGGTTGTATCAAGGGTGTTAAAATAAATGGCATGGATGGGTATCCACTATCACCTACCAAGACTCCCTGCAATTGTCCACTAGCCAAACGTGCATGAACACGGCTATTTCTAAATATCCGACTATCATGAGCGCTTCCAGGCCATCGTGCAACAAGGTCATAAATTTCCATATCGGGACATACAACGGCTTGGACATTAACGGAAAAATAAGATTTTCTATTTCTGTATGCTTCAGAGTGAGTTATACCTCTTGGTCTATTTATTTTAATGTGGGTGCAATCTATTGCTCCAATTATATTATTAAGTCCATGTAGTTGGTTGTTTCTACCCAACTCTTCAAATTTTTGTTTGACATTTTGTAGCTGGTTTGGGAATTGAATAAATTGTGGTAAAAGTTGACTTAATGCTCTGGAAACTTTATTTATGATGATGCACACTGTAGATTGGCTCAAGCCTAATAAATCTCCACAAACAGTCTGAAACAGAAAAGTTATTTAAAAATACTACTGGGACAGACAATAGACCAAGAAATAAATTTCATATAGCTAGGACTTATTGCTCCTATACTGATCTGATGCAAAACTGTGGTGAAAAATAGTAAACATTCTAAAAGAATCTAAAAAGAAAGCTGATTTATTTTTATCTATATATTAATGAATATATAGAAATGAATATTACAAAGAGGAAAGATTTGATTGTTTGTTTGCTTTGAATAGGCTCCGGAACTACTGAACTGATTAGAATATTTTTTCACCATTAGAAAGCTAAATCATCCCCGAGTAAAATAGGTTATATATCTGTGGTTGTTGTTGTACCGTGGGTAACACCACGGGGCTCTAACCTACTAAAGACACAAGAAAAAAGTTAACGGTCATGGCAGGTGGTATGACATGATCTGATTGAGGTAAAGATCTATGGAGTAAGTGTACAGTCTTACGAATCTAGTATAAAATGAGACAACTATAAAATCGTACCTGATAAGTTCCAGTAGCATAGAACCTTAATGCAATGAGTATTTGTATTTCTGGTGTTATTGGCAATCCTGTATTATCATAGTGGTTCAGTTTGTCAGCAATTAGTGGCAAAATAACATTTTTCACCGTATTTTTTGTAAATCGATATCTCTTTTTAAATTGATCGTCGCACAAATTATATGGATCTTGATTATATTCATGGCGAATATAAGCTTTAGGCATACGAACATTATCCAGTGCCGATGTGCCGATTCTATCTATTCTAGACAGAACATTTTCAATTCTATCGATGTTCTCCATCGTTAACCAAAACCAAATCCGCAAGAAAAGTATATAAAGTCCGTGAAATATGCCAGAGTCAATGTGAAAAGATGGTTCGATTGTCCAGGAAGAAAAGCCGTAATCTAGTTCGAAAGCGTTGTAACAGAAGTCCGTAAGGGTGTGCCAGGGTCAAGATAAAAAGTTAATACAAGAAATTGATATATTTGCGAACGAACTCGAGACGAGACAACCTCAAATATTGTTATGACATTTGACAAGTCAAATATACGTACGTTTTGTTTTACTTGTACATGTGTTATTTTTGCCTTTTATCACTTAAAATCAATGAAAACTAAAGGTGTTAATTGATTGAAATACAATTATATGATAAAATTTATAAGATTACTAATTTTAGGTTATTACAGCTATTTTAAAAATAATATATTTTTGAAATACCAAGAATTTAAATTAATATGCTATGCAAATCGAAACGTTTAAAAAAATTTCCTGAGCTCTTGCTTAGCATACACTCAGTAAATTCTTAGCCCAAGAGGACTATAAATTCGAATGCTAAGATTACACTGAGCAGGAACTTAAGTAAGTTTAGCGTAAGCAAAGTCTGAGCAAAGTCTAAGTACGCTTTATAAATTTCAGCCTTAGTGTGGAAAGTAAAGAATATGGACATAGTCCAAAATGCTTTAAAGTTTGCTGGAAACACTGAGTATTCACAAGAAATTATGAACTTAGACACTCCTTTTCAGTTTTTTTCTTATTTTTTCGGTGAAGAAATTTTGAGATTTCTAGTGGACGAGTCAAATAAATATGCCTTCCTTCCTTCAAAACCTTTTCCTTGGTCTCCGGAATTGCTAGAAAAGTTTGAGGCATGTAAGAAGAGTCTGTCCGATGCAACGCTTCTACAGCATCCTGTCAACGATGCACCGCTGGGTCTTTTTAAGGACGCTTCCAGCGTACATGTAGGCTCTTGCTTACAGCAACGAATCGATGGACAGTGGTTTCTTCTTGCATTTTTTAGCAAGAAACTAACCCCGCAACAGTCTCAGTGGCCTGCTTACCATCGAGAACTTTTGGCGGTGTACGAAAGCGTACAGCACTTTCGCCATACTCTTCAGGTCCAACACGCCACTATTTATACGGATCATAAACCGCTGCTGTACGCCTTCGTACAGCGTCGAGAAAAGCTCGCGCCTGCACAGCTAAACCAGCTGTCCTTTATATCGACTGACATAAGATATATTAAAGGCGAAGACAATGTCGTTGCAGATGCTATGTCCCGTATTGACGCAATCTCATAAGAACAGGAATATGAGACTCTCGCGAAGTCACAAGAGACAGACGACGAACTGTCAAAACTCATGACAAACTGTTCTTCAAGCCTTAAACTGACCAAAGTTGTAATACCTGGCACTGACCATTCTCTGATTTGCGACCTCTCAACGGGCAAGCCCCGTCCCTACGTTACTCCGGATTTTCGCCAAGCAATCTTTGCCAAGCTCCATGGATTAAGCCGTCCTGGTGCTCGGGCTACTACTCGCCTTGTGACCGATCGATATGTCTGGCCCTTCATCAACAAGGACTGCCGAGTTTGGTCCCGATCTTGCCAAGCGTGTCAGCGCAGCAAGATTACGCGCCATAACTTTGCACCTCTGGGCACCTTCGAAACACCATCTGGCCGTTTCATGCACGTACACACGGACATCGTTGTTCTGTTACCGGTTTGTTCCGAGTATCGATTCTGCCTGACGGCAATTGATAGGGTTCTTAGATGGCCCGAAGTTTGGCCCATGTATACCGCTACGGCAGAGGAAGTTGCTGACACCTTCACAAGGTAGTGGGTCCCTCGATTCGGCGTGCCTTCGCTAATAACAACCGACCGAGGAGCTCAATTTGAGTCTGATTTGTTTCGCCGTCTTATGCAGAACTTTGCCACCAAACGCATTCGTACCACTGCATATCATCCGGCCGCGAACGGCATGATAGAGCGCGTCCATCGGCAACTTAAGGCCTCTTTAATGTGTCACGAGAATTCGTGGATCAAAGCCCTTCCCTTTGTCCTTTTGGGAATGAGAACGGCTTTCTAAGAGGACCTTAAGGCCACAGCCGCCGAAATGCTCTATGGCGAAACTCTACGCCTGCCTGGTGAGCTGTTAGTGTCTGTTCCTGGCCCTGACAAAATTGAAGACGCATCAGACTTTGTTGCTCAATTGCGCCGTCGCATGTCGAATGTTCGACCCGTCGGTGCCTCTCGACATTGCCAATCCATGCCTTTCATATTTAAAGACATTGCCAATACCACTCACGTGTTTCTAAGGGATGACGCTGTTCGGCGTCCCTTTCAACCCCCATACACCGGACCTTATCTGGTACTCAACCGCGCTGACGACGGTAAGACCCTTACCATCAATTTCAAAGGTAAGCCGGTCGTGGTAAGTCTCGACAGAGTCAAACCAGCATTTGTTGAAAATGTAGTTTTGGATCAAACTAGGACTGACCAGGAAAACCTTAAGCCTCCAGAAGCTGCTGTACTGCCTCAGGCTGACAATATGCCTACTGAGCCTGCTTCAGCCGCCGCTGTACCCAAGAACTCTTCTACATCGACTCAGCAAACTCCTTATGTTACCCGATCCGGCAGGCGTGTTAGATTTAAAACTTTCGACTGTTTTTTTTTTAGTTAAATTTGTTTTTTTTTTTGTTATTTTTGTCCGTGGGGGGGTGGTGTGGCAACATTGTTGCACATCACTATGAATGAAATACCTAGTATCATGACAGTGCAACACTATTGGCTGTCAGTTTCTCGTGTCTATGACATTAATTCTTTTAGCTTGCTACAAAATGGATACTGTAACAATTGGTAATTGTATATAAAGTTAAATAATAAATCTTATTTCTGTGAGACACATACGGCAGTTTTATTGACAACAACACGTAAAATAAACTGGTGAACTGGCCACCGTGATTTCGGGCCTTACGAAGCTAAACACTGATGCCAATACAATAGTTTGATAAATTTGGCAGATTTTACTGACTTCAGGATTAACAGCTTTTTCCATACATAAAAATACGGTAGTGTCTTTTGCCACATACTAAGAGGCGTGTGCTGAAGCGTATGTAATTTTCTTACTTGTTTTATCTTCATTCCATTTTTGTGAGCTATCTAAATCTATCAAATGCCTTTTTGATTGCATTTTTTAATTTCAAGAAACGTTCAATCATTGTCAGCATTGAGTTCTGACATCGAGTAACAAAACTAGTTCTACTCCGAATTCGGCTACTACATGTTTCTGCAGTGTGATTGATTTTAGAGGACTCTTTCTGAAAAATCTTATAATCGATCGGGTCTCAGTCATTACATTGTTTATGTCATCAATTATTTGCGGTCTAGGTTCTTCATTAGATATATAAGATTCATCATCGTTATCAGTGCTGCTGGTTTCATAGGAGCTGCTGTGTTCGTCATCGTTATGCAAGGCATTCCTAGCGGCTGTAACTTCTGACTGATTTTTGCAAAATGTGTCAAGAATAGCTAAATGGATGGCATGATTTACACATAGAACCATTTCACAGGGGCCTTCTCTGGCAAATTTTTTCATTACGTTTGGCCCATCGCTTGTTACGGCAACAACATCACTCTCCAATTTCACTCCAAAATGTTTCAAGCGTTCCTCCACTATTTGTCTTACTTCAACGGCCCCACATTTACCGGGTATATAGACTAAAACCAAATTATAATGTGTTGTTTCTGTGGTGTGACAAATAATACTAAAATAGCGTTTGTTACGTATGCTTGTCCACTCGTCAATACTCACACTTAGCCGGTTACCTGAAAAACAAATATCTGAAAGTTCTTTTATTATTTCTTTTTCCTTATCCTCATAGTATTTTAGTATTAGATTCATAACATCATTAACACACATGGGCAGTTTATATCTTTAGCAGAAAGTGAATCACGAATGAATTCACTTTTTGTGATTCCATTTATGGTAAAGCCGTCTTTTGCAGTCAGCCTCGCCAATATTTCACCCAATGATTGTATCGGTGGAGTTTTGAAGTTTAGTTTCTGGTGCTGCATACTTTCATACCCAGGCCTGCTTTTTTCCGGTGCACTCACACCTGAACTTATAGATGCTTCAGATTCGGATTCTTCTTGGGTCCCGCATTTAGTAATATTGATTTTGTGCACATTTGTTAAATGTCTCACCAACCCGCTAGTATTTGAACCTTTGCAAGCAATGGTTTTTGGGCACTTTAGGCATTGCGCATTTGCAGATTCCTTATTTTTTTGAAATATTTCTATACTTTTGATGCTTCCATCTTTACTGTTATAGTGACGTTTCGGTAAAATCTATAACAAACGCAATTCAAATTAATAATTAGCCCTTGGAGTAATATGTGATACACACACACACATCACACAACTGGCAATATTCGTCTCACAAATTTAAAATGACACATTAATTAATTTCAAATTACTTACATAAGAAAAACATATCAGAATAATTAAAAACTAAGCTTGTGTGTTGTTGTTTTACAAAAATAGGAAATATAATTAGATTAAGTAGTATAATTATAATATAATTAATGTATCGTTAGTTATTTTATGTATTAAAGTTTGACTAAAAAATAATAGAAAAGAACAGATAGGTACTCGTACCTAGTAAAATTTAAGATCATATTTAGATTATATTATTGATATAAATAAAAGTGAAAAGACTTACCTGTTTGATTTCAATTTATTACGTAATCTGTGAAACACTCACTACGTAAACTATACTTGGCTAGAGTCAAAGCACGAATAAACGTGTAAAAACGACGCCACAGAGCGCTTGCAGCGAGATCAAAGGGTGCCGCTGCGCTTTGGCCCGCGCCGCCACGCAACACAACAAACGGCGATTAAATTTCTATATAGATACATAATTTCTCGAGTTCTCGACTATCCTCGAGCTTGATTCAAAATCTGCAACTCTGAAGCTTATGAAATTGGATAGTACTGGATCCTTTGCTCAGTCATCTGAGAAAGTGCTCGAAGCATCATATGAATTGTCGCTACTCATTGCAAAGGCCAAAAAAAGTCATACCATCGGAGAAACACTCGTCAAACCCTGCTTACTGAAAGCTGCTGATATCATTCTTGGACCAGAAACTAAACAAAAAAATTCACAAATACCTCTTTCTGACAACACTGTTAAACGTCGCATTGATGATATGGCTGAAGATATAAAAAATCAGGTAGTTAAGGCCGTGAAAGAATCATGTTTTTTTGCAATACAGTTGGAGTACAGATGTTGCGCAATGTTGTCAACTGCTAGTTTCAACTTCGAAAGCAATTGATATAATGACAGCAATCTCTGAATTCTTTGATAAACATGAACTGTCATGGAAAAAGTTGATAGGCGTATGCACAGACGGCGCTCCGGCAATGCTTGGATCTAGTTCAGGCTTCGTACAGTTCGTCAAAGAAAAAAATCCCAACGTAATTACTATTCACTGTTTTATACACCGTCAAGCCTTGGCAGCTAAAACACTTCCAAACGAACTCTATGACGTCTTAAAATTATGCATTAAAATTGTAAATTATATTAAAAAGAGTGCGGCTTTTTGCGGCTCTCTGTGAAGATTTGGGCACAGAACACAAGACATTGTTATTTCATTAAGAAGTGCGCTGGCTTTCAAAAGGAAATATGTTGACAAGATTGTTTGAACTGCGAGATGAAGTCATTCAGTTTTTAGACATTCAAAAAACAAACTGAATTGTTTGTGGAATTTAAAAAACCATGGGTCCAAGTAATATTTGCTTATTTATCAGATAATTTTGATTCATTGAACACTTTAAAATTGAAATTACAAGGCAGAGACTCGAACATAATTTATCATCGGAATGCTATCACAGCATACACTGAAAAGTTGCAACTGTGGAAACGAAAAATGTTGGCGTCTAACTATTCCTGCTTTCCTAAATTATTTGCGATCACAGAAGAAACGTGCTTTAAGGAGATTTTGGATGCAATAGATACCAAGAATCAAATATCAAACATTTGCAGCACCTCACGGACGAATTCAAGCTCTACTTTCCCGACTCGTGCAATAATATTATGTACCGATTAGCGAGCGATCCTATTCACGTCGGCATAGACATGCTGCCAGATACATTACAAGAGCAAGCATTATAAATCAAAAATGATTCAGCTGCCCGATATGATTTTGAGAAGATGGATAAGGCACTATTTTTGGTTAAATATCTCAAAGTTTATCCCAGCACCGCAGAGCAGGCACTAAAATTGTTTTTACCTTTTTCAAGCACTTATTTGTGCGAAAAAGCATTTTCAGCAGTTGTAGCAATAAAAACAAAGATATTGCTAGTGATCTACGTGGCGAGGCGTGATACTTATAAGTTTGGGCACCCCTGCTCTACACTATTACTCAGCAGCTGCCTACAAATATCTAAGGCAGGTATTTAATGGATCCTTGCCACATCCTCGTGTCATAGGAAAATGGTACGAGAACAACTCAGGTGAACCTGCCTTTAATAAACAAGCGCTAGATGTTTTGGAAAAAAATATAAGCACAGTGGCCAACGAATACTGTGTACATTAGTTGCGGATGAAATGGCTCTTCGTCACCAAACTAGGTGGACTGGAAAGAAGACTGCAGGTGTTGTAGACTTTGGTGCCGGTTCAGCAATTTCGTGCGAAGTCGCGACTCAGGCATATGTTTTTTTATTAGTATGCATGAACGAAAGCTGGAAAATCCCAGTTGCCTATTTTCTTGTCAAGGGATTATCGGCTGAAACTCGGACAAATTTATTAAAAATATGTTTAACTGAATGTTATCGAGTGGGAGTAGACATTGTTGCAATTACTTTTGATGGCTGTGCATCAAATTTAAATGCAGCTAACTTACTAGGTTGTGATTTAAAAAATCCAGCACATCTAAAAACAACTTTTAGACATCCTGAATTTGATTTAGATGTTGCAATCATGCTTGACCCTTGTCATATGATTAAATTAGTACGAAACTCATTCGAAACTAAACGACTGATTTTTGGCGGGAGTGGAAAGGAGATTCGTTGGAAGTTGCTTGAAAACTTAGTGAAACTTCAAAAAACGTTGGGCTTAATTTTGCTAATAAAATTACCCCACGTCACATTCATTTTAGAAATGAATGAAAATGAAATGAAGGTTAAATTAGCTACCCAAATTTTTTGGTTACAATGGTGGTTATATACAATTAATTATTTTATTGAGTGTGGCCGCGGGTGGACGGGGTGGGTTTCCCCTCCACCCGCATTAGTTTGGCCAGCCGCGAGGGGGCGGCGTCCGCGTGTGCCGGACGTCGCCTAAAGAGAGGAAAATTTTGAGACAGGGCCCGCAATAGGAGCGGGCCGGCGCTAGGAGGGGTCCAGAAGGCGATAACTACCTGGACCCCTCCTAAACTGGAAGCGCAAAGAGGGCACACCGTGTGGTTTTAGTCGGTTCGAGTACGACACACCACCCCGCCGCAAACCCCGGTGGGGTGACGGTCCGAGGGGATTTCCACATGTTAAAAAAAAAAAAAAAAAAAAGCTACCCAAATTTTGAGCTTGAGTGTTGCAAATGCACACAAACTGTGTGATGACATTTTATCATCTTCCCTCTTTGTGGACACTATAGGTACGGTAGAATTTTTAGAAACTTTCAATCATTTATTTGATATTTTTAACTCGAAATCATCCGATTTCCATGGTATGAAAAAGCTCCTGTGTAATAAAAACGCCAGTGATATTATGGCTTTTCTAGAAAAAGCTAAACAATATATATTGGGTCTTTATATTTATGTAAAATATGAACGCGAGGTTCGTAAAAAAATTACTATAAAAGTAGTAAAAAAGAAAATGATAGAATCCAAATGCAAAACAGGATTTTTAGGGTTCCTCCATTTGCATAGAAAGTTTGAAACATCTGTACTCTACTTTAGTCGAAAGACAACGCTTACAATACATCGCAACCTTCAGATTATCTCAAGACCACATCGAAATATTGTTCGGTGCTATCAGACGGCATGGAGGTTATAACAACAATCCCAACGTTGTTAAATTCAAAGGAATTTTCAAAAAAAATCTTCAACACCTGAAAATGAAATCTACTTTTTTAGGAAATTGCATACCACTAGAAGAGATTACTGTGTTGACGTGTTCATCAGCAGTCCAAAATATTAATTCTACAGTAAGTAGAAGATCTATCGATGAGATTGACTCGATTGATGATGATTGTCAGCAATCGAATCAAAACGCTAAAGAAACTGAAATAAACACAAATGTAAAATTGTTTTCGACAATGCTAAATAATGAAAGTGTGAAAAAGATCACTGAACAGATTATCGGTTATATTTCGGGATGGGTATCCCAAAAACTAGCTTCAGTGTGGAAATGTTCGACATGCATTGATAGTCTGTACTGTAACAACAAAGTGTGGTTTCACAAATTAATTGTTTTTAAAAACATGGGGGGACTATGTTTCCCAAGTGAGAATGTGTTCCAAATTTGTCTTAAGTCAGAAGCTGTAATTAAAAACCACATTAAAGAAAAGGGTCACATTATCCTTCCCGATCCCAAAGATTTAGAAATTAAAAAAAAAACCGTATTTTAAAGACATTTATTAGACGTAATAACGTATTTTGCATCAGCGTTCTATTGAGCAACATCCCATTTTTAATCACAGGGTGCACCTCATCCGTGCGATCATAGATAAATTTATTAATATTCGTCTAAATTTAGCACATAAAAGTTCCGAAGCAAATTATAAGAGACAAAAAAGAAATAAATTAAGTTTGTTTGAAGGAATTTGAAAACATGTTTACTAAACAGTTAATTTTTTCACGATTCAGGGTGGGTCTTGTGGTAAAAATGGTTCATAATGCTATTGCTAGTAATTTCATTTATCGCACCTATGTGATATCCATACTTTATACCCGAGTACCAAAATGTGTTTTTTGTAAACGTATAATAAGGGTTTTTATGTTTAACTAAAATACTTCAGTTTTATTCAGCAAATTCAGGCTTTCAGTGACAACTTCCTATTAATATATTATTATATTTCCATCCAAGTGAAGATCCATCCTTTTGACAATTTAATAAGTGTGTAAGCTGAGAGAGCCCTGGTACCCTTAACACAAGTTTAATCTTACCATGGGTACCAGAGTTTTCATTGACACTACCATTGTTCGCGCCAGTAATGGACGCGACGCAGTTCCTGAACGTAACGCGGCTGTCAAGAGTGACAGTCGTAATACTGTTATATGCCAATGGAATAGCTGCAACTTTCTCCCTAACGCGTGATCAACATAGCGTAATACTAGACTTTAAATTCGTGCCGGCAACCAACTAATTAAGTTAGTTGTGTATGTCCCGTTACAAACTATAAACAGTGGCCCGTGAGTGAAAATAAACTCATTGAAATAAGTTACCAGACAATTAGTGACCACGCGGTTTCAACAAGCCTTTACCTCCAACAACAACCCAGCAGCGTCACCCGCAGCGCAGCACCAGTAAGTACACCAACGATTCACATCCTATACTAGGACCTCAAATATATATTTCCATACCCTATTCTTTCCCTTTAGTCAGCCCACCTTATCTATGTATCGCCAAGCGGCCGATACAACCATCATATGTTTTGATTTTTTCTGTTAGTACACATTTTTTTATGTCCATATAAGAGTGTTATTGTGCAACCTTTATTTGAAATAAATTTTATTATTATTATTATAATTTTATTTGCCATAAATAATGATATGAAATAATTAATATTTTACAAATTTACATTTAATATTAATATTAATAAATCATAATTACATAATTGAGCAGTGTGAAACTCTAGTGTTCTTTTTTCCCATAATGACACTGATAGCTACGTCACACAAGCACTTGAGCAATAAGCATGCGGCACTTAATCGTAAAGTAACTAACAACCGTATATTCATCTCCCTCTAACAAGTGTTAACCCGTATGGTGGAGTTTATTTTCTTTTCTTTTTCTTCAGACGAGTAAGGGCTAGAATAGCCCTAGCCTTAAACTATCATGGTAGCGGTGCAGTCAAGGATTGGAAAGGATGGTCCAAAGTATGTAATGCCATTATTGTTATGAATAAATACCCATACTTTGCATTGATGTCACACAGCATAGAATGTTAACCTTATAGTCAAAGAACATTCCTAATCGTCATCAAATCAGTTGCGGGAATGCAATGGCGAGAATTTAGCCTATTGTACCATGCAGGCCAGATGTGATGGTATAGGGTTTTTAAGCGAGTTTTCACTCTCTCGCAATGATACCATGTGAGTAACTTCTCCATTAGTTCACTCTTATGATTATGTTACCCTTGGAATGTGCGGCAACATTATTAATTTATTGACAAAGATACATCAGTAAAATTTAACAGGTTCCCTAAACACAAAAACAAGTAAAGGTTTTGTATTACAAAGTAAAGCATAAATGTAAAGTAATTATTATTATTTAATTTTTGCCCACCCAGGACAGATAATTGTGTTATAAGCACTGTCATTTGTTGTGTGTCTGGGCGTACTTTATCTATAATTTTTACTTAGAAATATATCATATATACGAGTACATACATCACATATCTTCAGTACTGGAATGACTACAAAGCCAAATTGAAAAAGTTGGCTGCAGCATATGCATCAGCTCAACATGAGACTGGTGGAGGACAGTCAACAAGCAAGGCACCTACTGATATAGAAACGAAATTCCTTTGTATTTTGGGAAATTATTTTGGTTTCGGGTTGCCAGGAATAAGTGTTCGCGCCACTAAACAAATTTCGTGAAAACTATTACTTTAAATATTTTGGTTGGTATTATATCACCTCCACTATCCCTTTCCTGCACAACGCCTATACAATATGTGTGAGCGAGATGGACTCACCACCGCACGCTGCACATTCGTTGTACATAAATGAAAAAAGTAGTCTCGTTCGTCCGTGTTACCGTCGTGTTCGAAATGCGCGCGTGTGCCACATGAAAAATCACAAATTAATAACTTTCGCATTGTGGTTTGTTTAATTTGGTGAAAATACCACCTGGACTTTATGCTGCTCCGCACAGGAAATAAGGTATCGTGCAATCCATCCCGTTGGAACTGATTATTACTTTTCATTTTTCCTAACAGTTCTAATTTCCTACTTTGACGCCAACCAAGTTTTACAAACTCCTTGAACTTAGCTAACCCGCGCAAACAATAAGGGTTGAGCCCTTTTGTTGTAAGTTTAATAGTACACTATTATTATTTTCTACATGACTGTTAGTTGCGTCTAAGTTTACCAATGCTGCATTTCATAACTGAAATGCAACCACTTAACGTCAACATTGTACTTTTCTAAAACAGAGCTAAACAAATATATTATTTTATATTTTATACTACTACCACCTAACCAATACTTTTTTTTAATTACAGGAGATACAAACAAGCACCCGTATGTAAAAACACAATCACCCGTATGGTTATTACGCCCAATTCAGAAAGTGTTCTGACCGATTTCGACATGGTTTTTCCATCCGAACACAATGTAGTTCGAACTGAACCATCATCGAGACTGATGTCCCCACCCATACCCTCAACATCTTCAATGCCTGTATTTCCTTTGCAACATTCTCAACCATTAGTCGTAACCCAAGCCGATCTCTGTGCCGGCGAAACCCTCTTAATTCGCCCATAATCCCTTCGCACGCTCAGCCCACATCCATACTAAAAAGGCGAGACAATCGACTTTGTAGTACATTCGCGAGTCGCCGGCAGCTTATACCTTCGTTTCAACCACGAACTGCAACCATAACAAGCCAACCTACCAATGAACCACGCACCACTGCAGCTCCAACCATCGCTCGCCTTTCTCCAAAAAAACCAAGATCGTATTAAAACAAAGCCCGTTTTGTCACATTCTTTGACAATAAAATTAATGATACGAAATAAAATTACCATAAAGTGGTTAAATTTTACTGAAAACTCAATTTTAACACACAAATACGCAAAAACAATTTAGTTTAGGCTAGTAAATAGCAACTTTTATTGGATCGCAGTTGAGCCGATTATTTTGACAGATCGATATACGTTTAGTGAGCTTGTGGTACAGTTTGTAATATGATATGCGGTCATGGTACGAATTTCAATGCGTGAAACCAGAAAACCGATTCAGTTTAGGTCGGTTTCATTTGTTGACATTGTAACTTGAAACCACGAACTCTTAAAACAGGCCAATTTTAGTCGAGAATTGAATCGAGGAACTGCAAGAACGTCCAGATTTTGACCAATTCACCACATTATTCTATTATAAGTACTGAAGACTCCGTCGCCTATGAGGTAACCAATTCTGGAGCCGAAGATTTATCCCCAGTAGCTGTTATAGATTTGTCTAACATTGGTTCTTCATCATACCAGCATCAGCCTGAGCAGCTAAGACAATCACTACGCGAAATCGATATGCTACATGTGACTAAGTTTGGAGCATCGACATCTTCAGTTGATTTTCATAATGATACGCAATACACATGATGTATTTAAAAAAATAAATATTTCTTACATTAGACAGATTACAAGTCTTTCTCTTGTAGAAATAGGCGTCCTCCAGTTTGTGGTGTATTTGCTTATTTTAGGGATGAGCAGTTCATGTAGTTCTTCGAACAATACTTGAGACATACGAAAGTACGTAAAAAAAACTATCTTCATGTGATGCAAGCTCGCGACACAAACCGATGATATTCTCCTAAATCTTTTCTCTGTTTATCGATGTCGTGCACCCATACTCTTTTTTCTGTGACCGTGATGGAGCATATAAAAGTAACAATTCTCCCACATCTGAATCACTAGACATCTTAATACTTTTAAATTTTCACATTCTGCTATCGATAGGCACTATGATTTGGCGAATGTTAGGTTGCGTCAAGGAGCGTTGAGCAAATCTAGTCAATTTGTGTGACCTGAAAAGAGCGGGACGTTAAAACGCGACGCTATAACGCTATTACGCAGCGATAAGTACGCGTTTCTGTTTGACGAAGCCTTTATTGAACTGTTTTGTGTGATTTTGAATTAAAAATGTAAGTGATTGTTAATTTGTGCTTAGAATATTCAAAGCTACATCATTAAAGATTATTCTCAGAACGAAATTTCATTATATTTGACGTTATTTTAGATGTGTGATGAAGACGAAGTATTTGAGTTTTTAGAAGATGATTTCAATAACTCTAAAAGAAAGTAAGTGACAAAATTAATAAGGAATGCCATTCGAAATTTGATCAAACCATTTGAATTGCAAGACGGAATGTTTATACAGCGATATAGGCTAACGAAAGAGTGTGTACTTGAGCTGTGTAATGAGATGAGACCATTCATGACACAACTACGAAGTCCACAGATTTGAGTGTAGAAGTCAAGGTTTGTAGTATATTATAATAAACATTTTTATATCATGGAACTAAATATGACGTATTTAAAAGGACTTAAATTAACGATATAAGTACTAGGCAAATTTTGGATACATTTTTGTATCCAAACCACCAGGTCAAATATGGTCTATCGAAGCTATTACTTGCTTGTCTTTTATTTATTTGTTTCATTTCTTTATTTTAGGTCCTCCAGGGTATCCTATGGCGATGACGCTGTAAGCTACATACACAGATTCCCACTAATAGATACCGCATTATTGAATGTTTGTACTGATTCGAGTGCAACAAAATTTGGTGGTATGCAAGCATTGCGGGGGACGTGTGAGTGTGGTAGAATATTATGATTATTTTATTATCGATAAATTTGGTTGGATGATCTGAATTATTGATATTAATTGTATTTTTCGATTTGTTGGTTATTGATAAATAAATATATTACTCATAGTTACTTGATATTTATTAAAAAAAATAAAACAATGTTTATATATTTGTACATTTAAGTTTTTAAAATATATATTTTACTGATTTTTTTTGTATAAATACGTCTCACAGAATTCATGGGATATGTCTTTCCGGATAAATAAAGCAATCTTGTGTCAATGTATTTTTCTATGGACACTCTTAGCGAAATCAATGACATGATTACAGACTTTCGTGAGAGAAATGGTGATATATTATTTCAGGGAAAATATCCTCATTAATGAAACTGCTTAATGTTTTGTGTTACAAAACGGAATTTGTCTTTGTAATATATTTTAGATCCTTGATTTGAAATCAATTGAGTTTCGGATGACTTGTTCAGATCGTCTGCAAATTTTAGTGACCATTGTGGACGGGAAGAGCATCTCTTGCATAAATCAAACTGGGTTTTTTTCTCATCCAGATATTAATGCGTTAACGCACGTATTGCATTTCGTCTTTTTTATTAAATATTTTTACAGCATATTTACAGCATAGATTGCTTACAGCATATACCGTTGTTGTACAACGGTATATGCTGTAAGCAATCAATAAAAGTTTCATCAACGCGTTCCTCAGTCTCGCGAGTTTCACCCCTTTTAGTCGTCATAATTATACCTTTTATAGCTGAAGAACAGTTTAATATGGCGATATGTTCTAAAGCTATATAATTACCTGTATTAAGTTCTTGCAACTCCAACTTGCAAATATACAAGCATTTTTCTATAAATGCCATAAAACTGTTTTGGTGTTGGATTGTTATTAGCACCTTCATGTGATCTCATATTACAGAAAAGCAGTTCAATGTGGTCTTGGCTGATATTTAAGGAAAGCGTTGGTTCTTTATTAAATCATTAAATAAAAATCCAAGTAAAATCGTGGCGTATCAATTAATCGGTCTGCTTATTTTTTAAATTAGTTGTCAAATTCATTATGACACTTTCATAATATTAAAAAAAAAACAAGTGCTCTGATCGTAGCTTGTAAGCCGCGTGAAACTTCTCATCTTCTTGCAACTGGTGTAACATCTCAATATGACTCCATTTAATATTATTGCCTTCAGCATATTTGAATTCCCCCTAATGGTTAAAAACTATTTCTAAGTAATTTTATCATGTAAGCTGTATCGAGAAAGATTTGGCTTGATGCTTTCAAAAACTATCCTATGATAGCAGGATCACCTGATGGGATCTGTTTGGGTATGAGGGTTAAGATGTTTAAAGATGGCAGTATATAATTGGATCAGGAGCAATTTGTTAATAATATTTTAATGAAATTTAACATGTTGATTGCAATGGTGTGGATACTCCAATTGAAAATAACTCAAAACTAGGAAAGACTGATAAAGTTAACAAATAATACTCTTTTCAACAGTTAATATGGACCCTAATTTATCTGTCTACCCTAACACGCCCAGATATCAGTTTTAATGTCAGTTATTTAAGGCAGTTCAACTGTTTTACAGCAGTCCATTGGAGACATGCTAAACGAATTAAATACCTAAAAAGAACGTCGCATGGACTAATGTATACCAAAGATAATTGTAATTTGGAAGGCTTTGTATATGCTGACTGGGGCCCTAATAATGTTGATATAAAATCCTATACAGGTCTCTATTTTAAATTGTAAGGAGCTGTGATATCATTTGAATGTAAAAAAAAAGCAAACAGTAGCATTGTCAAGCACAGAAAGTGAGTACATGGCAATATCAGAGGCCTGTAAGGAAGCTTTATATTTGAAGAACTTACTTGTCTGAAATTATTGGCTGTAACTATACAATTAATCTGTTGAATGATAATCAGGGCGCTTTATTATTATATTTTGGGGGAATTACACGGAGAGATATGATTTTTAAATCTCAAAAACGTTGTATTAGAGCAATAGCGGGCTTATTAACTACGGACAGTTTAATCTGCTTTTTAAGAATTTTAAATTATTAACTTTTCCGTGCTTATATATTTTTGAAATAGCAATGTTTGTTAAATTTAACAGACATTTGTTTCCATTATTTAATGACAGCAGAAAACGATCAACACAGTTAAGATCACAATACACTGGCATGTTATCGACGGGCCGATACAAAACTGCACTTCTAAGGAAAAGTGTATTGTGTATGGGGCCTACAATTTATAATAAAATACCAGATACATTGAAAAATTTGCTACTTCAACAATTAAAAAATAAGTTGACAGACTTCCTGGTGGAGAAATGTTATTACTGTCTAACGGATTATTTAAATGATGCGATTTAATTATTATATTGCTTTATTTTTTATGACATTTTTTTGTAGTTTTTTTGACAAACAAAGATTTCCATTTTATTATTTCTCATTATAATTTTATTGACATATGTAAAAGGTTTTTATATCCTTATTTTATTTAATAATTGTTTATCTTAATTATTTACTATCAGTCATAAATTTTTGTAAGCAATAAATTATATACACAAAAAATATATTATATAATATTATTTTAAGATTTGTATGCCGTACGACAGAATGTACCAGGAACTATTTTTTACCTACATTCTAAACAAATAAAGTTTGATTTGATTTTGATTTGATTAGAAATTGACTGAAAATGTTTCATAGGAGAACTAAACATAATTCTATCCGGCACCATTTTGTTAGAGAAGCTGTTACCAAGTAATATTGTTAAAATTATTTACCTGTCCAATTTCTGAAATGCCAGCAGACCTATTAACAAAAGGATTAGGTAGTAAGCATGGCTAATTTGTTAGACAATTAGGTTTAAGTTTGTAATATTTATGATGTAAGCTCAGTAGAGGTGGAGGTGTGAAAATATTATCAAAATATTTTATTTAAATAGTACTAGCACCGTCTAGTGCTCTATGGTTAAGTCTTATGACTTGCAACTTAATAGAATTATATACCAAAAAAGGTTCTCGTCTCATTTTCACTTATGCATGTTTAACTTAGTGAGTAAAGAGAGATAAACATAGTGAAGTTGTGGCGATACAGCTGAACACTGATTATTAGAACTTTCAAGACGGATATATGTAGATGCCACTTTCCTTTGTCATATAAATTACCGCTACTGTGACTGACTTACATCTATGACTCTGTTACTTACTCTATTATTATTATTTACGAGTGTTTGTCCCGACGTTAATATCTCGACTTATAAAGTCGAGAAAGATTGAACTTGCACATTTACAGGCAGAGAATGTAACTTTATAACGACACCTATGTGACGATAAGGCAAGCATCTATAAGGTAACACCAAACTTGCTTCCGTTTTTAGCTTAATTCTAAATTGCAGGCATTTGTGCTGACACACTAATTTAATCATGTGGTTGCACAATTGGACCAAAGGCTGGTAAGTGAGGTAGAGGATTTGATTACCTGACCTCCAGCGAACGGTAAAACAATACTTAAAAATTGATGCATGAACTAATTAGGCGTCTGTCCTTATCAAAGGAACAGAGAGTGAGACAGCTGATTAGCGAAGAGGAGCTTGGAGACAGCAACACGTCACAGTTCCTCCGCCATCTTCGTTCTTATGGCTGGGAGTGCCCTATCAGATGACAACATTTTTCGGCGGCTATGGGGAGACCGGTCACCTTCCTCGACAAATACAAGCAATCATGGGCCACACAGACTGAACTTAGCCTAGACGAGTTTGTCTGAACTTGCAGATAAAGTCACTGAGATTCTGGGTGTCACCCAGTTTATTGTGTGGCTCCAACCTCCTACCTTATCAACTGTATCAACTAATCACAAATTAATATTTAGTGTTAATTTTATGATAGTTTGTATTATTAGAATATCGAAAATCACAATTTTATAATTTAATATAACTTAATAAATTTTATAAATGATTTTAAATAGCTATAGATTATAATCTGTTGTCACGACACTGCAACACCAATAAGTGCTTATTATGTCACTACCGCAAAAACAAGCTGTCAAAAGACTGTTTAGTTTCTCTGCATTTTCTAATATAATTTTTGCGATCTTGCGAATTAATCTGTGAATTACTTAATATTAATACCACGGCGGAAATGCTGGATTCACTAAAGGAAATAGTTACAAACTTACCCACAGATAGATTATGATATTAATATTTAACAATGGTAATTAGAATCTCAATCAGCAGCAGCGCGGACGTGGACGTTCCGGTCGCGCAAATAAACAGCGTTTCTAATCAGCGAATGGAAAGCCTTCCGAGACAAGCAGAATACTAGTAGACACGAATCAGAGATGAGTTATTTGCAGGTGTCGAAGATGAGTTTATAGACTAGCCGAACAACAAACTTTACAGAGCAAACATGTTATCGATACATAGTCGTGGATCGGAGTTTGGTACTGACCATCTTACGTATGTCGCCACTCAGTAGTGCGACACATCAGAATTCACGAAACATCTACTCTCAATTCAGTGCCTCGAGCACGAAAAAATTTCGAATGCGTATCGTAGACGTATCGAGTCCTCGATACGTTTAACGGAGGTTTTACGATAGGCGGTAGCACGAAGCACTAACGTTAAGGTATCGAGAGCTCGATACGAATTACGTTAGTGACGTCATCCTAACGTAAATAAGGATGAGCACTTAAGAAACGAATTCAACATCTTATTGAATGAACTATGGCGTTCGAAAACATAATGAAATAGTGAACTTTTAATTACTTTCGGTTAAACTACCTATTTATTGACAATTATAACAAAATATGCTTATATAAACACATAGTAAATCTTAAATGAGTTATGGGACATTTTAAAATTTAGTATATTTGGAGAATTAAAAATAATTATTTTGTCATTTTTTTTCGGTTTCTGGAAAAACACTCCACTTGGCAATTTATTGACATGGCTACGACGCTATGTCAATAAATTGTTTATTATTTTTATTGTAAATTTAATCACCAAGTTTAAGATTATTTGTAAACCTTTGAAACTTTAAGAAGCATTTTATAGAAAATATTATGTATTATTACGTCGTGTTGGCTGTCGATTGGTGACAAAAATCCAAGCTTCCAATAATAGCTAAGTCGTATACCACCTAGATAGTTGTGTTATGTGAAAAAGAAATTGATAAAAATTTTCTTTAAAATAAACCACAGTAAGTCGTGCCACATTAAATCCAAACTGTTGAGACAGCACAGACGAAAACGTGTTTCAATCATCTTCTGCACCAAAAATCCCAACATCATAAAGTCATAGTGAGAACAAGCCATTTACAATACGTAGCTATGGTGGAATTCTGGAAAGGTGAGTGTATATTAAATGTACTATTTGCAGTATTGAATGTACTGTAATGTAAAATAACGATGTGATGTTTGAGAATATGATAAATTTCTGACGTTATTACTTATAATTCAATTTCTCGTTGTTATGAGACTTATACTGCTACTTGACATTAAAATAAAGTTTCAATTGTAAATGTAGATAACATCTGTCACTTTATAAATGTTGCTTGAACACCACCACAGCAATCCTACAGATAAACATACCAGGGACTACTAATGTCTCATATCAGTCAATCTAGGTTTCAGGTACAAGTTCTGCTTAGTTTGAAACTAGGTGGTGTTGTGTGTCAGTTGTCTGAAAATGTTATATTCGTTATTATATAAGTTATAAATGTTGCAATATTTTGTTTGTAGATTGGAATACTGCAGGCCAACCAACTGTGGCTCCTCCTTTACCAGCATCTGAGGTTCATTCTCAGTCTTCTCCATTCACAGTGGCGAGGAGTGGAAGTCTCCTGAAGAAAAATAAACTCAAAACAAACAATCATTGCTTGTTTTGAGTTTATTTTATTATATTATTATATTTGTTTCTTTTAACCGTTAATAGAATCGTAATTGTGTGAAATAACATTGAAATTATTAACTAGACATATAACTTTTTCAAAGTAAATAATGTTCTCTGTAAATAAACATGTACATGTGTATGTAATGTATAAAAACAACTCTGTATAATTCATTTTAAAATAATGGTAAAATAAAAAATATTCATATTAGCTCATTTTTACTATATACCTTTCAACCCTGTCTGCTGGGTAACCCCCTCCATCTAACCTAATTTGGTACGAGGCCTGGCAATGCCGCTTTGGATATTTGTTCAAGGAAAAAGCTTACTAAGCAATCCAAGGTCATTAAACAGGTTATAGAGGGATTTAGCTCTTATACCCCTCGCACCCACTTCCACGGCATACAACGGCAACGAAATAACCATTTTTAGTTATTTCGTTGGTTAAGTCAAACTACTTCTTACTCTTAGCTTAAAGCGATATATTTTGAAATTCGTTGTCATTTAAATTTAAAGGACTAGCTGGTGCCCGAAACATCGTTTGCGTAGAATTTGAAAAAGCGCTGCCTTAGTGGGTTCGATTCCCGGACCGGGCAGTTTTTGTTTTAGGCCTAAATTACTGCTTATATAGACAGCTACCTGTATTAGGCATAGGTATCTTGCAAAAAACCGTGTGAGCATGAAAAAAACCTATTATTTTGTATTACAAACAGACAGAGTTTTTCTTCACTTTTATCTTTTCTTTGTTTTTCTCTTCGCCTTATTTCACTAAAAAATAATTAACTAGATTAATAGATATATAGGTACATACTAAGTATACTACATTGTATTAATATAGTAGAAGTTTCTTCAAATGTTTCTGACAAATATTTAGTTTACACTTTATATATAAAACAAGATTTGCTCACCTCGAATCTAGTTGTTGAATACCTTTATTTTCAAATTAAACTTGCGACAAGAAACATACATAGGACTAAAGCGGCGGTCCTTTGCATTTTTATCTCTACAAAAAATAACCGTTAATACTTGAAAGTTAATAGTTTCTAAAGAAATTGATTGTTTCGAAACTTTTCCTCACTTCTAAATCTTAGGTTGAATAAACATTCGACTAAGGTCGACAGGTGCTCGATAGCCAGCCTTCGAACGTACGTCAAAATTTCATTCGTGGTGCCAATTTTCTTTATAAAGTGTAAACGTATCGAATGCTTGACGATACGTTAACGATACGAAAGTAAATTCGAAAACGTTCGTGCTGCCAAAATTAGTTACTTTTACGCACGATAGGGGCGCTGCACCAAATGTCATACAAATTTTGTCGAAGACGATACGAATACTTTTTCGCAAGTTGTTCGTGCTCGGGCACAGAGCTTATCTCGCACTATTTTGAAGCCAAAAGTGATGGACTTTGAGGCCACACTATCCTATCATTCCTAGATTCATGGATGGATACTAACCAATACTTGCTTTTTATTGTGCTATTTGCCCATGCAGTGCACAATAAAAAGCTAATGATAAACTAGTAACTTTGTAGCTATTTTTTTAACTAGTACCTTTTAAAGTATTTATATATATTTATATTTTGACTTGAACAAAAGTTTCCCAGGACCGTACCGCAACCACAGAAACATCTAAAAACAGAAACACCGCATACAATCGGATATCACTATGGAAGGACTCTTTCGTTCTTGATGGAGATAGCGGGGTTTGTAAATGAAATTTGCAGCCAAGGAGTTTGAAGCCGAGGCAGCCGGCTACATTAATCTGATTGAGTCAAGAGTACAAAGCGATATCCGACGTAGAAAAGTACTACGCTAATCGATTTCCCAAACTGCACATGTGTACTACCACCAGTGTACTCTATTGGTATGAAATCGCGCTGATTGCGCAAAAGAACTGGACCTCATCGAGGGACCAGGACAAGTACAGTCCAAGTTTGTGCAAGGATACAAATCAGCACAGACCGCTTCAGGAGCAGGGGAGTAACCTGGCCGGGACTCGGAGACTTCACGGATGCTACAGGGGTTGAGCACCCTTTAGCACCTTGCATGCAAACGGAGCATGGCCACTTCGGGCGCATCAGCGCTCAGAACGCAGGTGGTCTCTACGAGAGCTTGCCTGCGCCTGAACAGTTAAAACAATTTAGGGGGCCTTTGAACTCTAGGGTACAGGCTCTGTGCTGAAGGGCTTTAAAAAATAAGGTTTTAGGCTTCACATGCGGAATTTTCGGGAAAATGTGGGAAGAAATAGCCCTAGCCTTAACTATCATGGTAGCGGTGCAGTCAAGGATTGGAAAGGATGGTCCAAAGTATGTAATGCCATTATTGTTATGAATAAATACCCATACTTTGCATTGATGTCACACAGCATAGAATGTTAACCTTATAGTCAAAGAACATTCCTAATCGTCATCAAATCAGTTGCGGGAATGCAATGGCGAGAATTTAGCCTATTGTACCATGCAGGCCAGATGTGATGGTATAGGGTTTTAAGCGAGTTTTCACTCTCATCGCAATGATACCATGTGAGTAACTTCTCCATTAGTTCACTCTTATGATTATGTTACCCTTGGAATGTGCGGCAACATTATTAATTTTATTGACAAAGATACATCAGTAAAATTTAACAGTTCCCTAAACACAAAAACAAGTAAAGGTTTTGTATTACAAAGTAAAGCATAATGTAAAGTAATTATTATTATTTAATTTTTGCCCACCCAGGACAGATAATTGTGTTATAAGCACTGTCATTTGTTGTGTGTCTGGGCGTACTTTATCTATAATTTTTTACTTAGAAATATATCATATATACGAGTACATACATCACATATCTTCAGTACTGGAATGACTACAAAAGCCAAATTGAAAAAGTTGGCTGCAGCATATGCATCAGCTCAACATGAGACTGGTGGAGGACAGTCAACAAGCAAGGCACCTACTGATATAGAAACGAAATTCCTTTGTATTTTGGGAAATTATTTTGGTTTCGGGTTGCCAGGAATAAGTGTTCGCGCCACTAAACAAATTTCGTGAAAACTATTACTTTAAATATTTTGGTTGGTATTATATCACCTCCACTATCCCTTTCCTGCACAACGCCTATACAATATGTGTGAGCGAGATGGACTCACCACCGCACGCTGCACATTCGTTGTACATAAATGAAAAAAGTAGTCTCGTTTCGTCCGTGTTACCGTCGTGTTCGAAATGCGCGCGTGTGCCACATGAAAAATCACAAATTAATAACTTTCGCATTGTGGTTTGTTAATTTGGTGAAAATACCACCTGGACTTTATGCTGCTCCGCACAGGAAATAAGGTATCGTGCAATCCATCCCGTTGGAACTGATTATTACTTTCATTTTTCCTAACAGTTCTAATTTCCTACTTTGACGCCAACCAAGTTTTACAAACTCCTTGAACTTAGCTAACCCGCGCAAACAATAAGGGTTGAGCCCTTTTTGTTGTAAGTTTAATAGTACACTATTATTATTTTCTACATGACTGTTAGTTGCGTCTAAGTTTACCAATGCTGCATTTCATAACTGAAATGCAACCACTTAACGTCAACATTGTACTTTTCTAAAACAGAGCTAAACAAATATATTATTTTATTATTTTATACTACTACCACCTAACCAATACTTTTTTTTAATTACAGGAGATACAAACAAGCACCCGTATGTAAAAACACAATCACCCGTATGGTTATTACGCCCAATTCAGAAAGTGTTCTGACCGATTTCGACATGGTTTTTCCATCCGAACACAATGTAGTTCGAACTGAACCATCATCGAGACTGATGTCCCCACCCATACCCTCAACATCTTCAATGCCTGTATTTCCTTTGCAACATTCTCAACCATTAGTCGTAACCCCAAGCCGATCTCTGTGCCGGCGAAACCCTCTTAATTCGCCCATAATCCCTTCGCACGCTCAGCCCACATCCATACTAAAAAGGCGAGACAATCGACTTTGTAGTACATTCGCGAGTCGCCGGCAGCTTATACCTTCGTTTCAAACCACGAACTGCAACCATAACAAGCCAACCTACCAATGAACCACGCACCACTGCAGCTCCAACCATCGCTCGCCTTTCTCCAAAAAAAACCAAGATCGTATTAAACAAAGCCCGTTTTGTCACATTCTTTGACAATAAAATTAATAATACGAAATAAATTACCATAAAGTGGTTAAATTTTACTGAAAACTCAATTTTAACACACAAATACGCAAAAACAATTTAGTTTAGGCTAGTAAATAGCAACTTTTATTGGATCGCAGTTGAGCCGATTATTTGACAGATCGATATACGTTTAGTGAGCTTGTGGTACAGTTTGTAATATGATATGCGGTCATGGTACGAATTTCAATGCGTGAAACCAGAAAACCGATTCAGTTTAGGTCGGTTTCATTTGTTGACATTGTAACTTGAAACCACGAACTCTTAAAAACAGGCCAATTTTAGTCGAGAATTGAATCGAGGAACTGCAAGAACGTCCAGATTTGACCCAATTCACCACATTATTCTATTATAAGTACTGAAGACTCCGTCGCCTATGAGGTAACCAATTCTGGAGCCGAAGATTTATCCCCAGTAGCTGTTATAGATTTGTCTAACATTGGTTCTTCATCATACCAGCATCAGCCTGAGCAGCTAAGACAATCACTACGCGAAAATCGATATGCTACATGTGAACTAAGTTTTGGAGCATCGACATCTTCAGTTGATTTTCATAATGATAACGCAATACACATGATGTATTTAAAAAAATAAATATTTCTTACATTAGACAGATTACAAGTCTTTCTCTTGTAGAAATAGGGCGTCCTCCAGTTTGTGGTGTATTTGCTTATTTTAGGGGATGAGCAGTTCATGTAGTTCTTCGAACAATACTTGAGACATACGAAAGTACGTAAAAACAACTATCTTCATGTGATGCAAGCTCGCGACACAACCGATGATATTCTCCTAAATCTTTCTCTGTTTATCGATGTCGTGCACCCATACTCTTTTTTTCTGTGACCGTGATGGAGCATATAAAAGTAACAATTCTCCCACATCTGAAATCACTAGACATCTTAATACTTTTAAATTTTCACATTCTGCTATCGATAGGCACTATGATTTGGCGAATGTTAGGTTGCGTCAAGGAAGCGTTGAGCAAATCTAGTCAATTTGTGTGACCTGAAAAGAGCGGGACGTTAAAAACGCGACGCTATAACGCTATTACGCAGCGATAAGTACGCGTTCTGTTTGACGAAGCCTTTATTGAACTGTTTTGTGTGATTTTGAATTAAAAATGTAAGTGATTGTTAATTTGTGCTTAGAATATTCAGCTACATCATTAAAGATTATTCTCAGAACGAAATTTCATTATATTTGACGTTATTTTAGATGTGTGATGAAGACGAAGTATTTGAGTTTTTAGAAGATGATTTCAATAACTCTAAAAAGAAAGTAAGTGACAAAATTAATAGGAATGCCATTCGAAATTTGATCAAACCATTTGAATTGCAAGACGGAATGTTTTATACAGCGATATAGGCTAACGAAAGAGTGTGTACTTGAGCTGTGTAATGAGATGAGACCATTCATGACACAACCTACGAAGTCCACAGATTTGAGTGTAGAAGTCAAGGTTTGTAGTATATTATAAACATTTTTATATCATGGAACTAAATATGAAGTATTAAAAGGACTTAAATTAACGATATAAGTACTAGGCAAATTTTGGATACATTTTTGTATCCAAACCACCAGGTCAAATATGGTCTATCGAAGCTATTACTTGCTTGTCTTTTATTTATTTGTTTCATTTCTTATTTTAGGTCCTCCAGGTTGTATCCTATGGCGATGACGCTGTAAGCTACATACACAGATTCCCACTAATAGATACCGCATTATTGAATGTTTGTACTGATTCGAGTGCACAAAATTTGGTGGTATGCAAGCATTGCGGGGGACGTGTGAGTGTGGTAGAATATTATGATTATTTTATTATCGATAAATTTGGTTGGATGATCTGAATTATTGATATTAATTGTATTTTCGATTTGTTGGTTATTGATAAATAAATATATTACTCATAGTTACTTGATATTTATTAAAAAAAAATAAAACAATGTTTATATATTTGTACATTTAAGTTTTTAAAATATATATTTTACTGATTTTTTTTGTATAAATACGTCTCACAGAATTCATGGGATATGTCTTCCGGGATAAATAAAGCAATCTTGTGTCAATGTATTTTTCTATGACACTCTTAGCGAAATCAATGACATGATTACAACTTTCGTGAGAGAAATGGTGATATATTATTTCAGGGAAAATATCCTCATTAATGAAACTGCTTAATGTTTGTGTTACAAAACGGAATTTGTCTTTGTAATATATTTTAGATCCTTGATTTGAATCAATTGAGTTTCGGATGACTTGTTCAGATCGTCTGCAAATTTTAGTGACCATTGTGGACGGGAAGAGCATCTCTTGCATAAATCAAACTGGGTTTTTTCTCATCCAGATATTAATGCGTTAACGCACGTATTGCATTTCGTCTTTTTTATTAAATATTTTTTACAGCATATTTACAGCATAGATTGCTTACAGCATATACCGTTGTTGTAACAACGGTATATGCTGTAAGCAATCAATCAAAGTTTCATCAACGCGTTCCTCAGTCTCGCGAGTTTCACCCCTTTTAGTCGTCATAATTATACCTTTTATAGCTGAAGAACAGTTTAATATGGCGATATGTTCTAAAGCTATATAATTACCTGTATTAAGTTCTTGCAACTCCAACTTGCAAATATACAAGCATTTTTCTATAAATGCCATAAAACTGTTTTGGTGTTGGATTGTTATTAGCACCTTCATGTGATCTCATATTACAGAAAAGCAGTTCAATGTGGTCTTGGCTGATATTTAAGGAAAGCGTTGGTTCTTTATTAAATCATTAAATAAAAAATCCAGTAAAATCGTGGCGTATCAATTAATCGGTCTGCTTATTTTTTAAATTAGTTTGTCAAATTCATTATGACACTTTCATAATATTAAAAAAAAAAACAAGTGCTCTGATCGTAGCTTGTAAGCCGCGTGAAACTTCTCATCTTCTTGCAACTGGTGTAACATCTCAATATGACTCCATTTAATATTATTGCCTTCAGCATATTTGAATTCCCCCTAATGGTTAAAACTATTTCTAAGTAATTTTATCATGTAAGCTGTATCGAGAAAGATTTGGCTTGATGCTTTCAAAAACTATCCTATGATAGCAGGATCACCTATGGGATCTGTTTGGGTATGAGGGTTAAGATGTTTAAAGATGGCAGTATATAATTGGATCAGGAGCAATTTGTTAATAATATTTTAATGAAATTTAACATGTTGATTGCAATGGTGTGGATACTCCAATTGAAAATAACTCAAAACTAGGAAAGACTGATAAAGTTAACAAATAATACTCTTTTCAACAGTTAATATGGACCCTAATTTATCTGTCTACCCTAACACGCCCAGATATCAGTTTTAATGTCAGTTATTTAAGGCAGTTCAACTGTTTTACAGCAGTCCATTGGAGACATGCTAAACGAATTAAATACCTAAAAAGAACGTCGCATGGACTAATGTATACCAAAGATAATTGTAATTTGGAAGGCTTTGTATATGCTGACTGGGGCCCTAATAATGTTGATATAAAATCCTATACAGGTCTCTATTTTAAATTGTAAGGAGCTGTGATATCATTTGAATGTAAAAAAAAGAAGCAAACAGTAGCATTGTCAAGCACAGAAAGTGAGTACATGGCAATATCAGAGGCCTGTAAGGAAGCTTTATATTTGAAGAACTTACTTGTCTGAAATTATTGGCTGTAACTATACAATTAATCTGTTGAATGATAATCAGGGCGCTTTATTATTATATTTTGGGGGAATTACACGGAGAGATATGATTTTTAAATCTCAAAAACGTTGTATTAGAGCAATAGCGGGCTTATTAACTACGGACAGTTTAATCTGCTTTTAAGAATTTTAAATTATTAACTTTTCCGTGCTTATATATTTTTGAAAATAGCAATGTTGTTAAATTTAACAGACATTTGTTTCCATTATTTAATGACAGCAGAAAACGATCAACACAGTTAAGATCACAATACCTGCATGTTATCGACGGGCCGATACAAAACTGCACTTCTAAGGAAAAGTGTATATGTGTATGGGGCCTACAATTTATAATAAAATACCAGATACATTGAAAAATTTGCTACTTCAACAATTAAAAATAAGTTGACAGACTTTCCTGGTGGAGAAATGTTATTACTGTCTAACGGATTATTTAAATGATGCGATTTAATTATTATATTGCTTTATTTTTTATGACATTTTTTTTGTAGTTTTTTTGACAAACAAAGATTTCCATTTTATTATTTCTCATTATAATTTTATTGACATATGTAAAAGGTTTTTATATCCTTATTTTATTTAATAATTGTTTATCTTAATTATTTACTATCAGTCATAAATTTTTGTAAGCAATAAATTATATACACAAAAATATATTATATAATATTATTTTAAGATTTGTATGCCGTACGACAGAATGTACCAGGAACTATTTTTTACCTACATTCTAAACAAATAAAGTTTGATTTGATTTTGATTTGATTAGAAATTGACTGAAAATGTTTCATAGGAGAACTAACATAATTCTATCCGGCACCATTTTGTTAGAGAAGCTGTTACCAATAATATTGTTAAAATTATTTACCTGTCAATTTCTGAAAATGCCAGCAGACCTATTAACAAAAGGATTAGGTAGTAAGCATGGCTAATTTGTTAGACAATTAGGTTTAAAGTTTGTAATATTTATGATGTAAGCTCAGTAGAGGTGGAGGTGTGAAAATATTATCAAAATATTTTATTTAAATAGTACTAGCACCGTCTAGTGCTCTATGGTTAAGTCTATGACTTGCAACTTAATAGAATTATATACCAAAAAGGTTCTCGTCTCATTTTCACTTATGCATGTTTAACTTAGTGAGTAAAGAGAGATAAACATAGTGAAGTTGTGGCGATACAGCTGAACACTGATTATTAGAACTTTCAAGACGGATATATGTAGATGCCACTTTCCTTTGTCATATAAATTACCGCTACTGTGACTGACTTACATCTATGACTCTGTTACTTACTCTATTAGTATTATTTACGAGTGTTTGTCCGACGTTAATATCTCGACTTATAAAGTCGAGAAAGATTGAACTTGCACATTTACAGGCAGAGAATGTAACTTTATAACGACACCTATGTGACGATAAGGCAAGCCATCTATAAGGTAACACCAAACTTGCTTCCGTTTTTAGCTTAATTCTAATTGCAGGCATTTGTGCTGACAACACTAAATTTAATCATGTGGTTGCACAATTGGACCAAAGGCTGGTAAGTGAGGTAGAGGATTTGATTACCTGACCTCCAGCGAACGGTAAACAATACTTAAAAATTGATGCATGAACTAATTAGGCGTCTGTCCCTTATCAAAGGAACAGAGAGTGAGACAGCTGATTAGCGAAGAGGAGCTTGGAGACAGGCAACCGTCACAGTTCCTCCGCCATCTTCGTTCTTTGGCTGGGAGTGCCCTATCAGATGACAACATTTTTCGGCGGCTATGGGGACGTCACCTTCCTCGACAAATACAAGCAATCATGGCCACACAGACTGAACTTAGCCTAGACGAGTTGTCTGAACTTGCAGATAAAGTCACTGAGATTCTGGGTGTCACCCAAGTTTATTGTGTGGCTCCAACCTCCTACCTTATCAACTGTATCAACTAATCACAAATTAATATTTAGTGTTAATTTTATGATAGTTTGTATTATTAGAATATCGAAAATCACAATTTTATAATTTAATATAACTTAATAAATTTTATAAATGATTTTAAATGCTATAATTATAATCTGTTGTCACGACACTGCAAACACCAATAAGTGCTTATTATGTCACTAACCGCAAAACAAGCTGTCAAAGACTGTTTAGTTCTCTGCATTTTCTAATATATTTTGCGATCTTGCGAATTAATCTGTGAATTACTTAATATTAATACCACGGCGGAATCTGGATTCACTAAAGGAAATAGTTACAACTTACCCAAGATAGATTATGATAATTATTTTAACAATGGTAATTAGAATCTCAATCAGCAGCAGCGCGGACGTGGACGTTCCGGTCGCGCAAATAAACAGCGTTCTAATCAGCGAATGGAAAGCTTCCGAGACAAGCAGAATACTAGTAGACACGAATCAGAGATGAGTTATTTGCAGGTGTCGAAGATGAGTTTAATAGACTAGCCGAACAACAAACTTTACAAGCAAACATGTTATCGATAACTAGTCGTGGGATCGGATTTGGTACGACCCATCTTACGTATGTCGCCACTCAGTATGCCGACAACATCAGAATTCCGAACATCTACTCTCAATTCAGTGCCTCGAGCACGAAAAAATTTCGAATGCGTATCGTAGACGTATCGAGTCCTCGATACGTTAACGGAGTTTTACGATAGGCGGTAGCACGAAGCACTAACGTTAAGGTATCGAGAGCTCGATACGATTACGTTAGTGACGTCATCCTAACGTAAATAAGGATGAGCACTTAAGAACGAATTCAACATCTTATTGAATGAACTATGCGTTCGAAAACATAATGAAATAGTGAACTTTTAATTACTTTCGGTTAAACTACCTATTTATTGACAATTATAACAAAATATGCTTATATAAATACATAGTAAATCTTAAATGAGTTATGGGACATTTTAAAATTTAGTATATTTGGAGAATTAAAATAATTATTTTGTCATTTTTTTCGGTTTCTGAAAAACACTCCACTTGGCAATTTATTGACATGGCTACGACGCTATGTCAATAAATTGTTTATTATTTTTATTGTAAATTTATCACCAAGTTTAAGATTATTTGTAAACCTTTGAAACTTTAAGAAGCATTTTATAGAAAATATTATGTATTATTACGTCGTGTTGGCTGTCGATTGTGACAAAAATCCAAGCTTCCAATAATAGCTAAGTCGTATACCACTAGATAGTTGTGTTATGTGAAAAGAAATTGATAAAAATTTCTTTAAAATAAACCACAGTAAGTCGTGCCACATTAAATCAAACTGTTGAACAGCACAGACGAAAACGTGTTTCATCATCTTCTGCACCAAAAATCCCAACATCATAAAAGTCATAGTGAGAACAAGCCATTTACAATACGTAGCTATGGTGGAATTCTGGAAAGGTGAGTGTATATTAAATGTACTATTTGCAGTATTGAATGTACTGTAATGTAAAATAACGATGTGATGTTTGAGAATATGATAAATTTCTGACGTTATTACTTATAATTCAATTTCTCGTTGTTATGAGACTTATACTGCTACTTGACATTAAAATAAAGTTTCAATTGTAAATGTAGATAACATCTGTCACTTTATAAATGTTGCTTGAACACCACCACAGCAATCCTACAGATAAACATACCAGGGGACTACTAATGTCTCATATCAGTCAATCTAGGTTTCAGGTACAAGTTCTGCTTAGTTTGAAACTAGGTGGTGTTGTGTGTCAGTTGTCTGAAAATGTTATATTCGTTATTATATAAGTTATAAATGTTGCAATATTTTGTTGTAGATTGGAATACTGCAGGCCAACCAACTGTGGCTCCTCCTTTACCAGCATCTGAGGTTCATTCTCAGTCTTCTCCATTCACAGTGGCGAGGAGTGGAAGTCTCCTGAAGAAAAATAAACTCAAAACAAACAATCATTGCTTGTTTTGAGTTTATTTTATTATATTATTATATTTGTTTCTTTTAACCGTTAATAGAATCGTAATTGTGTGAAATAACATTGAAATTATTAACTAGACATATAACTTTTTCAAAGTAAATAATGTTCTCTGTAAATAACATGTACATGTGTATGTAATGTATAAAAACAACTCTGTATAATTCATTTTAAAATAATGGTAAATAAAAAATATTCATATTAGCTCATTTTTACTATATACCTTTCAACCCTGTCTGCTGGGTAACCCCCTCCATCTAACCTAATTTGGTACGAGCCTGGCAATGCCGCTTTGGATATTTGTTCAAGGAAAAAGCTTACTAAGCAATCCAAGGTCATTAAACAGGTTATAGAGGGATTTAGCTCTTATACCCCTCGCACCCACTTCCACGGCATACAACGCAACGAAATAACCATTTTTAGTTATTTCGTTGGTTAAGTCAAACTACTTCTTACTCTTAGCTTAAAGCGATATATTTTGAAATTCGTTGTCATTTAAATTTAAAGGACTAGCTGGTGCCCGAAACATCGTTTGCGTAGAATTTGAAAAGCGCTGCCTTAGTGGGTTCGATTCCCGGACCGGGCAGTTTTTTTTTAGCCTAAATTACTGCTTATATAGACAGCTACCTGGTATTAGGCATAGGTATCTTGCAAAAAACCGTGTGAGCATGAAAAAAAACCTATTATTTTGTATTACAAACAGACAGAGTTTTCTTCACTTTTATCTTTCTTTGTTTTTCTCTTCGCCTTATTTCACTAAAAAATAATTAACTAGATTAATAGATATATAGGTACATACTAAGTATACTACATTTTATTAATATAGTAGAAGTTTCTTCAAATGTTTCTGACAAATATTTAGTTTACACTTTATATATAAAACAAGATTTGCTCACCTCGAATCTAGTTGTTGAATACCTTTATTTTCAATTAAACTTGCGACAAGAACATACATAGGACTAAAGCGGCGGTCTTTGCATTTTATCTCTACAAAAAATAACCGTTAATACTTGAAAGTAATAGTTTTAAAAGAAATTGATTGTTTCGAAACTTTTCTCACTTCTAAATCTTAGGTGAATAAACATTCGACTAAGGTCGACAGGTGCTCGATAGCCAGCCTTCGAACGTACGTCAAAATTTCATTCGTGGTGCCAATTTTCTTTATAAAGTGTAACGTATCGAATGCTTGACGATACGTTAACGATACGAAAGTAAATTCGAAACGTTCGTGCTGCCAAAATTAGTTACTTTTACGCACGATAGGGGCGCTGCACAAATGTCATACAAATTTTGTCGAAGACGATACGAATACTTTTTCGCAAGTTGTTCGTGCTCGGGGCACAGAGCTTATCTCGCACTATTTGAAGCAAAAGTGATGGACTTGAGGCCACACTATCCTATCATTCCTAGATTCATGGATGATACTAACCAATACTTTGCTTTTTATTGTGCTATTGCCATGCAGTGCACAATAAAAAGCTAATGATAAACTAGTAACTTTGTAGCTATTTTTAACTAGTACCTTTAAAGTATTTATATATATTTATATTTTGACTTGAACAAAGTTCCCAGGACCGTACCGCAACCACAGAAACTATCTAAAACAGAAACACCGCTAACAATCGATTCACTATGGAAGGACTCTTTCGTTCTTGATGGAGAGACGGGGTTTGTAAATGAAATTGCAGCCAAGGAGTTTGAAGCCGAGGCAGCCGGCTACATTAATCTGATTGAGTCAGAGTACAAAGCGATATCCGACGTAGAAAAGTACTACGCTAAATCGATTTCCCAAACTGCACATGTGTACTACCACAGTGTACTCTATTGGTATGAAATCGCGCTGATTGCGCAAAAGAACGGGACCTCATCGAGGGACCAGGACAAGTAAGTCCAGTTTGTGCAAGGATACACATCAGCACAGACCGCTTCAGGAGCAGGGGAGTACCTGGCCGGACTCGGAGACTTCACGGATGCTACAGGGGTTGAGCACCTTGAGCACCTTGCATGCAACGGAGCATGGCCACTTCGGGCGCATCAGCGCTCAGACGCATGGTCTCTACGAGAGCTTGCCTGCGCCTGAACAGTTAAAACAATTTAGGGCCTTTAATTATCTAGCTACGGCTCTGTGCTGAACCGGGCTTTACAAAAGAAGCTTTTGGCACATTAAATAGAAAAGTCAAAGAAACAGTGCACCCTTTAATTTGCGCCTTAGCACTAGATGAAATGTCTATTAGAAAATGTTTAACCTGGAATCCATAGGCACAAAATTTTTAAAAGCACAATACAATTGTGTGAAGTTATTGGAGTAAAAATCACCAGTGTCACTTGTGATGGTCTAGCTGGGAATTTCAGCATGTTCACATCTTTGGGTTGTAATGTTCTGAGGGAACAAACATTGACCAATTCTAACAGCCACGATAGTATAGTCCATATATTCATCGACTCATGCTGTAAAATTAGTGAGGAATTCTTTTGGAGAATTGATAGTCTTCGTTGACCCAATGGGCCGAGAAATAAATTACAAATATATGGAGCTCTTTCTAGGTTTACAAGAAGAGAAAGGTCTTCATCTAGCTACTAAAATTTGTAAAGCCCATATTTTTTTTGAGAAACAAACAAATGAAGCTGATGATCGCAACACAATTATTTAGGCAGTTCCTTGAATGGCAGATGCCCTTGAAAATTAAAAAACATTTGAAAACTGCAGTGAAACTGTGAATTTTATAAACATAACATAAATAATGGACGACGTGTTTGATGTACTCTATAGCCACTCTATTCGGCCACCTGGTTGGAAGAAATCTATGTGGCCATAAAACATGGGCTTTATAAGAGCGCTGTTGAAAGTACTATTGAGTACCTAAAGAGTTTGAAACTTTTTACAAGAGAGCTTTAGTAGAGCCACAGCGAAAGATCGAATTTAATGGTTTGATAGTTAATATGAAAAGTGCGTTAGCATATGTAAGTATATGTGTATCCTCAAACAAGTGCTCCGAAAGTGAGCACTTGTTTGAGGATACACATATACTTACATTCGTCCCACTGTATAAAAGTAGCCAGGACCACCTTAATTATTTTTCAAGCAATAAGGGGCTAGCTTTAAGTCATTCCTCCCCAGTGTCCTATTTTTAAGACACTATTTTCATATATTTTTTTTACATGTTAGGTCTTTTATTTTTAACATTTCTGATGAAAACCAAATTTTTACAATATTTTTCTAATAAAATATTTTTTTTCGCTGTAAAAAATGTTTACGTAATTTTAATGTATTTTTTTAAATTGATCATTTTTGTTACCCCAAGGAGAACATTTAGTTCCGATTTTAAATACCGTAAAAGAAAAAAGTTACCAACTTCAAAGTACATAAAACTGTTTTTTAGACTACCAAATATATAACAAATAAAAACAAAAACAAAATATAATTTGGGAACTTGTGGTATACATTCGAAATAAGCCGTACTAAAATATGACACTGGAAACATGTCCGTACAATTTGCCGCGAAAGCGTGTTCGATCCTGTTACGCTAAGTACAGGTTCGAACGTGTCAATTGTTTGTTTCTTGCGGGTCTTGCTTGTGTTTACATTAGTCGATAAGTCTACGCCAAACACATAACATCTCGTGACACGATTGTGACTATTTTTCGAACTAGAGTTAAAAAAAAATTGTTTATAAGGTTGAAAAAGGGACGTAAAAATATTTGTATTTTGTTCTTTATCAAATATTAAACAATATACCTATATTTATATGTATATGTAGCTATATTTTTTTATTATTATTTATAGATCATGGATCCAGTAAAAAAAAAAAGTATATAAAAGCTTTGAAGGTGTCCGAAATCATAGACTATATTCAAGATATTGAAGATTGTTGTGATGAGGAGTTGAATGACATTGAAGTTGTCATATTGGTTCCGGATGAAGTAGATGAAATGACTGACATAGATGAAGGTCCTGACGACGATATGGGAGTTTTGCCAGTGTCAAATGTACCTCGTCAAGTGGAATTTTCGTATACAATTGATAACGACGAGGAAGATTATTCTACTCAAACCACATCTCGGACAAGAAAGACAGTCACTGGGCCTAAGTGCTAACCAGTGTATTCTGAAATACAGCCGGAATCTAATACTGCTCAAAAATGTTTAGAAAATATGATTACGGAGTTGGAAGGGAAATCAGCGGTAGAAATATTCGAAATCTTGTTGTGTGACGATATTCTTGAATATATTGTGCAGGAACCCTTAACCTACGTCAAACATTATAAAAATGATTTGAACTTCAATATAACTGTAAATGAGTTATAGGAATTTTGTTTTTCTCTTCGTATCCAACCACCACTTGCCTCAAAGTAAACTTTAAATGCTATTTACATTTTAATGACAACACAAGAATTGATAATACTTACAAAGCTTTATACAAGATAAAGCTAATGAATCATTCCGAAAGTTTGGGATATTTAAATCCAATTTAGCTGTTGATGAGATGATTGTCAAATACTTTGGTCACCATGGGATCAAACAATTTATAAAAGGTAAACCAGTGAGGTTTGGATACAAGCTTTAGGCCCGGTTTTGAGTCAGCGGATATTGTTATAACTTTTCGCTTTATACAGGCAAGGATGCTCAAATCTCTGCTAATAATGGTGATGGCTTCGGTTCAGCAGTGGTAAAAAAGTTGCTTGCAGTATGTACAGATCCCAGAGCACTTGCAGTCTATTTCGATAACTTTTTGAGCAGCATGCAATTGTTGATTGATTTGAAGGGTTCAGAGCTACAGGGACGGTCAAGACACAATAGGACTAAGGCCAAAATAGCCGTGAATCAGACAAGACTTATTCATAATTATAATAAAAACATGGGAGGCGTGGATAAACATGATTTATCATGATGAAATTCTAAATATCCAATCCGGCCTCTAGTCATCCGTATTATATATTTTGGTCACTGTATAACGAAGAGGGACAAACAGAGGCGTTGCCAAGGACAAGGTTGTAAAACAAACCTCTGACCTTTTGTGTTAAATGTGAAAAAACACGACAGTGATTGTTTTATACCTTATCATACAAAATATACTCTTTTTTTTTAACTGTTTGTATGTAAATAAAGCTGATTTTCTTATAATTGTTCACTTTCATTATTTCTGATCACATGACCCCACTGTCATATTTATAGGACAGGCTGACTCAGCAATTATTATTTTTTTGGAAAAATATTTTTTCTCAATATATTATGTACTTAATTTAAAGACTTGATCAAGAAATTCCAATGTTTTCGATGCTTGGGAAGTAATGGGTTAACAATAAGCCTAATTCTGGCCAATTTCACCAGCATACAAAAAAATCTGAGATAAGAGAGGGCGGAGATAGAGATGAGAGCTGAGATCAGAGAGGGCGGAATTGGTATTGGTACACACAATGGGTGTTAGAATATATTGCAGGTTTCGTGAGGCGGAAGTTGTCACAGACATAAAATGTGTCACCTGTTTATCACAACAAAATGCAGACAGCTTGAATTTCCAGAAGTCCAGGTGGCCTTCGGTATGCATCTGCTGCAGTAGTAGACATTATAAATAAAACCGAAAAATTCATAAAACCCGACCTCACGACCCAAAACGAAGCCAGAAAATTATTATTTATATATTTTTAAGTTTTTGACAGAATATTATGAATGCGGAAACTTTTTATAGTTGCCACTCAATACTGAGCACAACATAAATCACAGTTACTTATAAAATTCGTTATTATATGTCCACCGGAAAGACACAGCGTTGATTTGAAGATGCTGCTTGTGTTTTTTCATTTTTCTACGTAATTAGTCTAAGTTACATACCTTTCTGTTCTTTCTTCGTTTATTAGTTACCTAAACTCACAGCAGAGGGCGCCACAGTTCATTTCTATTCTGTGCGCCTGATGACAGTTTGCCATAGCGTTTGTGTTTTTTGGCGGTTGAGTATAGCAAAAAGTTTTTCTGTGTAAAAAATATTTAGTTTGAGTTTATCTTTGTTGTAACTGAATTTTTCAAAATATTAATAAGTATTTTTAACCTTAATTTAAAGGTTAGTACAAAGAAAACGTGCTAAAGTAGCGGTAAGTTAAGTGTCAGAATTATGACTCCTACAATGGAAAGCGAGGAGGCGCAAGTTTGAGTTTATCTTTGTTATAACTGAATTTTTCAATATATTAAAAAGTAGTTTTAACCTTAATTTAAAGTTTAGTACAAAGAAAACGTGCTAAAGTAGCGGTAAGTTAAGTGTCAGAATTATGACTTCTACAATGGAATGCGAGGAGGCGCAAGTAGTTGCTCCGGAAGGAGAACGAAACGCCACGAGCTCAAGCTCGGATAACAAGTCCTCTCCTTCTTCTTCGGAAGATGAGGAGGGATTTGCCTCGCCGCGGCCCAATAAACGACCCAAGCGTAAGTCAATACATGTCGCTACGTGTTCGGACCCCCGTATACTAGTTTGTGTTCCACCAGCTGCCAGGAACCGAAGTGTTGCACATAAGCGTTCATATGGTGAAATCGGTACGCGAAAAACTGTATCTTGTCTTTTTATTAAAGGGGAAATCAAATCCAGCAGCTCCTTAAACACTTCCTCGGTCATCCTTAAATAATTTCTGTAACCATTTGGTTCACCAATAACTTCTGCTACTAAGTTTACATCGGACAAGCGTTGTCTCTCTTGCAGCCAGTTTTTGACCCACACTTTGTGGCGTTTTTTTTTTTCTTTGGTTGTTCTTCTTGTAGGAGTATTCCTAAGTAACAAAGTAGTTCCGTCTGGGAGCACGACATGACTTCGCCAACGATGAGAGTAGTCTGTTTGGCACGCTAATGGATCACCACCGCGAGTCGACAGTCCAACGAGCCTAGAGTTTATACCGATATCTCGCCGACTCGCCAATGGATTACCCGCTTAACATTACACCTTATACATATAAATTGTAAATACGAACAAGCCCCGTTATAGAAACCACTTATTAAGGCCGCCGACGTCTAGGATATTTTCGGACATCAATTTTTTTTTTATATAACCTATATTGGCGTCATGGTATCGAAAGTACTTGGTACAATAGGTATTTAATGATGTGGTGAAAAACGCAGTTCACTTGTGCCGCCTTCTATCGCTTAAGGGGGTAGAACAAATCTTAGAAGACCACACGTGGGAGTGAGTTCTGCTGCTGCGGAAAGTTTGTCTCTGACAATTAATAGGCTGCAATAAGGCGAACGATCCTTCCATATTTGTGTTTCTAATACAATATGTTTTGTTTTTAAATAAGTGTTGCAAATGGTAATGCCAGGGGGGCGTTGTTGTGCTTTGAATATAAATCTTAGATACTGAACATTACGGCTACATATAAATTGTAAATACTAGATTAGGTAAATTTAGTTTCCGTAGTTTGTGGTCAGGCATGTGCAAGTAGTTGATAAATTAGATAAATAATTTTAAAATGGTTCGGCCATGCAATTGAATCGTTTCATATTTGTGTACCTCGTTTTTAAACTGTAGCCGTGAACATCACTTTGACAGACTTTGTTGTTACTTATTTGTTACAAAGGTGTTCTTATCTAAACTTATAAAACAGATACGTTTACAAAGTTTTGAATCTAATGTAACCCTGTACACATCGGATAAAAAGCTAATAGCTGTGAATACTGTTTTGTCACTATAATTGAATAAAATATTTTGTCAAAATGGATGTAAATATTAAAATGGAACTTTGTTCAGGACACTTCTTTTGAGGCGAGTACAGGATCAGCCAGCAACATCTACATCATACCTTGAACCAATGGAAACCGACAATAGATTGCATGATGCCCAAGATAATCATAATCCTGCATTTTATATCCTAAATAGAGAGGATATTTCAAAGTTGTGTTTTTCGTAAGCGTCACCTATCAAAAAAATTCAGGACAAGCATTCCGACAACAATGACAGTTCGAAATGTAATGAAATTAGAGCAGCCATACAGTTTTTCAAATCTGGAATTGTTGAATTATATAACTCACAATTAATTAACATTTTTTGTTTATTTTTTATTACATGCATAATTACTTTGATACAAAACACATGCATTCATTTTTCAAGCTTTCTTAACAAGGAGAAAATAACTCGTTATTCCAAGTACTGAGTTTAACAATGTCGCGACTGTACGCCATTAGGCAATGCCCCTGAGGGACACGCCAGAGATCGAAGAAGATATCCTAGAATGGTTCGAGTTAAAAAATTACACAATATTTACGGTCGCTTGTAAGAAATTGCCTCCTAGCTATAGCCGAAATTTGTGATTTTCTACTTTAGTTAGTTATTTGGCAGTATTATGCTTTATAAATGACACGTGGATGACGGGTTAGTACGAGATTTGAAGAGAAAGTTCACGATCCTTCTGGAGCTCGGTTTGACAAACAAGGAAGTCATCAACACAAATGGGTACGTTCTGCGATATACTCGTAGCTAGTACCCAAGTGCGAAGAAAAGCGATAGTAATTTGGCCTGCGTAGTAAGAGCCTGTTATAGTGGCCCCCTTTTCCAAATATTCCACCATAATAATTCCTTCTGCATCCCAGAAAACAGACGCCATAACCTTTCCCGCTGAACTTGACACTTTGAATTTCTTCGGCGTTGGTGAGGAAGCTCGTTTCCAAGTCATTGATTGTTGTTTGGTTTCGGGATCAAAGTGGTGGATCCAGGTCTCGTCCATGGTCACAAAACGCGACAAAAAAAATTCTTTATCGGCCTGGAACTTTTGAAGATTCACCCTCGAAATGTCGACTCGTTTCTTTTTTTTTTCGTCGGTTAACATTCTCGGTACCCAACGCGCAGAGAACTTTTTCATATGCATTTTGTTGACAATGATTTTTTGAACGCTGCCATAGGAGATCCCTGTGACCTCAGCTACATGCCTTACGGTCACCCCTTCGATCGGCTAACACGATATCTTCCACTTTTTTGACGTTTTCTCCAGTAAGGGACGTGGAAGGGCGTCAACATCATTGAAAATTCTTGTTAATTGCAAATTTATGTTTAATGTAAAAAAAAAAACAAATTAGTACATGTCATGGGTAGTCATAGTCATCCCTTTCAAACCTTACTGCAACGAGGTGCGCATGCGCAAAAAAAATTAAACTTTTATTTCGCGAGACGAAACCTATAACGAACGCTCGTGCGGGCTGTGTGCGTTGTAATAAAAGAACCGGCCAAGTGCGAGTAGGATTCGCACACGAAGGGTTCCGTACCATTGTCTACAAAAACGGCAAATAAAGGTTTGTTGTATGGGAGCCCCCCTTAAATATTTGTTTTATTTTAATTTAAATATTTATTTTTAAAGTAAATAAATATTTTGTGAATGTTTCAAGCGACTACCTGTTGCCCCTTACGTTAAGTAGCTATAAATAAACAGAATCCTATCGGGCTAAAAAAAATATTGATTTAACCTTTTTAGTAACTATTTTAGAGATATGTTATTTTGTTAGTTAGATAGATTGTTTGTTAGGTAGTTATTTATTTGGTACTTTTTAACTAGCTATTTTAGACAAATGGGAGATCGAAGACGTTTTGAAAACTTAAACTACAAGAACAAATCGACAATATTTCGTTAGTTCAGGAATATACACTGATGTCATTAACTGCGAGTAACTTGTTATGCAATTTGAAAGGAAGCCAGGATACACTCGTAGACATTCTTACCAACATTCACCACGGCCAGTTTAATATACATTTACTTACTCCCGAACAATTACAGACAGAGCTTAACACGATTTCGGCGCATTTATCAGATGACACGATGTTGCCAATTGACCCACTGAACATCAGAGAATTGAATCCGTTACTACATTTGAAGGCGAGACTCACAGAAAACTATTTCCTGTTTGAAATAACATTTCCATTGATTGGTAGAGACATATTTAAGTTGTATAGAATCATGCTTGCACATCAGATTGAAAGTTCTATGATGGAACTTATACCGCTAGCCGAATACATTGCGACTGATTTGAAAAGAGCACTTAACATTACTTTTACTTCTGATGAACTTGCCCTTTGTAACGAACAGAAAACATATGCTATTTCAAGAAACCGGTATACCATCAAAGGAGTGATCTGAATTTTTGTGAACTAGAGGTCAACACAGAGAAGTGTAAAATTAAAAGGTCGAGGTGTGAAAACACTACTGTCCGGTAAATATACTTTGTGGGGAATAAATTAGCATGGGACATTTTCGGAAATCATTGGGAGAGGCCTATGTCCAGCAGTGGACAAGCATAGGCTGAGGTATATATATATATTTATCCCAGATTAGAATCATATACATAGAGCCTGGTTGCTTGCTAAAGGATCAATTCACACTGGACATTCCAAAGAACACCGAGAACAAACTCAGGCTAAGTAGCTCTGTTTATAGCCCAGAGATAGATCAAATGAATTTTTTGATGAACACCTCCATGATGTGGGCTAATCTATCAGAAGTAACAGAATCTAGCGATATAGTAGTTGAGCTAAATAAACTAACATCAGCGTATTGAGGAGATGAAGAACAGAAGAGTAGAAATGGATGGTCGACCCATGATGTTCATCTTTACGCGGTAAGCTACATCCTGGTGGGAGCGCGGTTCGTAGCGGCTGGCGCGCTGTGGTGCCGCCCCCGCATATCTCCGGACAAAGAGCTTCAGTCCGCCTTACTGCGCTGAATCGAACGCACAATCACCACTCATATTTTATAAATTTAAATTATATTTTATAAAGTTGAAGAGGTGATTTTCCTTTTTCTTATTTGATGTCTAGTAGTTCTAGAAGCAGGAGTTCATCTTAAAGTGTTAGCAGGAAAAGGGATCAAGCATCAAGAAGAGGTTCAATAAGGAATCTGATAAAATTCTTTGACTCGGATTCAAGCCGAGATAATAGCCCTATTAATATAAAAGACGAATTAAAAAGAGAAGTCAGAACCATGTCTTCTGAACAGCACATAATTGACATGAATAGACAGTTAAATCAGCTGTCTGATCTAAAAGTGTCTTCTAATTACATCAAGTCATTAGTTGATTCCCTTAGTTCTGTTAGAAACTCTCTAATTGATTGGGTTAGTGGTAATATTGCATAGGTTTTGATGCAATTGAAATGAGGGAGAAATTAACAAAAAATTTAAATGGAAAATTGATTATAATAGGGGTGCTGATTAGTTTAGTGAGAGGGAATAACGTTGATAGAATATAGTCTTCAATGAGATCAGCAGATGCTAAGAGAGACTTTCAAGACCTAGTAACAGCTGCAAAACTTAAGACTAGAGTGGGAGGAGATTACAAAGCTGTAACTTTATCTAGAATGATAGCATGTTTCCCTGAGATAGTCTGTGAAATTTTAAATTATCATCATGACTTACCAATGGCTGTAGACCATTCTCACCTCTTACTGATCCATAAGGAATATCCATCAGTAGCCAGACATCAGGTTATTGCATGCATTATTCCTCAGTCCTTTTCAGCATCTCGTTTATCTAAGCCATTAGATGTATTTATGGTTCTGTATCTTTTAACATCTTATCAGATCAATCAGAAAAACCCAGAATGGAAGAAAAAGACTAAGCAGAATAAAGCAATAGAATCGAGCACTTATCTCAACAACTCTTATAATTCAAAAGTCCTCAATGAGAGTAAAAGAGTTGAGTTGAGCACAAAATATGGGTTAATTAAACAAGATGATCTAACCTCACAATGGGAAGCTGTTTCTGTTGCTGCTAAAAGATGGTTAGAACATAATTATAGCTTTTCACATCATTTGGTTGAAGAGTGAAATAGAATTTATTATTTTATAGTTTATAAATCATAACACCATGTTAATTTTAAAATAAATATTCTTTAGTCTTTATTTTTATTTAATCTCTTATTATAATCTGCATGTTTAGTTTAATTTATTATTATTCTTCTCAATTTTAGTTTTAAGTTAGGATAAGTGTAAAAAAAAAGTATTAACAAATTTAAGTCTTTAATAAAGCTAAAACTGTGTGAAAAGGCTTACTACACTATTACAGATTATTTAGACTACAAATTTGCTTGGGATTGATGCTGCTCACTCCCACATTTACGTAGACATCTTTGTTGTTAAGTTTGAAAGTGATGGACATTTTTTTTTTTTTGGGTGTATTTCGTATTTTGTTTGCTTCAATTTGTTTATTTTTCGTTGAATTTGAATTGTATAGTTTTTTTTTTTTGTGTAAGTATGTAAATGTGAGTATAGTGTAGGCTTGTAATGTTAATTCATATTTTATTATTTTTCTGGTGGTTTTGAGTGTATCCACGGCCTACCCAAATGCCCTGCTGGCGGTAGTGTCATGCTTCGGGTCGTTGGTCTTGACCAATATCGGTTAAGCTACACGATGGCTGGAGCCTGTATGCCGTCTGTATGGACAGGCTGACTCAAAACTATGGTCCTTTCCTCAAAAGGCCTACCCAGACCCTATACTGTACTCGCACAGTTTTATTTAACTTTGTTTACGGACTTAAAAAAAAGACACCTCTGTGGTTTGTTTCGGCGTTTCTTCCCAGACTGAGTCTTAGGAAATGCCGGCTCCTTCTAGCTATAAAGTCCGACTTATAAAAAATCTGAAAAAATTTACTTACAGAAATAAATATCATTTATCAGCCTACAGTGGGAAGTGGTGTAGTGAGCAGTGCGTGGGTGGTTGACCGACAGCTTAGTGTACAAGCGATCAGTGAGAGTGCGCGACATGATATGGGTCACCGGCGACCCAATATTTACGGTGAAATAAACAGAAAGATCAATCCTGTTCTCCCATGCCTAGGAAACATTTAGAATTAATACCATAAATACTTCGTTTTTGTCGTCATTCATCATTTTGTAAACATCTACTCTATTATCATTTCATGGCCATCTCATTTAAAACTCTGTAAACTTTCAACTCTCATCTTCTCATTCTTTTGGTGCCCCGCAATATGTTCGGTGTAATACATATGTATAACCGAACACCTTAGTAAGCACTAAGTGAGTGACGCGTTTACCTATTTAGAACACACGTTTACTTGCGCAGTGCACTTTGGGTGACCGCGATATTCGGGTGCATTCGTAGCAACATTATAACATTTTCATTAAACATAACATTCAACTAACATTTCTAGCCTTTAAGAACATGTTGTGAACTGGAACAATGGACGATTAGGGTGTAACAATTTAAAACATTACTTTTATTTAACAAACACTGCAACCCTCGCGCTACCCCGTACAATAGTGTCTATTGCTTCTAAAAATCTGGGGGTTCAACCCATAAGTACTGTGAAGCGTTATTCACAGAAAGATAAAACGAATGTACAGGTCCACCGTCCGCATCTTTTAGGTGAATATAATCGTTTCATGGGAGGCGTCGATCGTATGGGCGAGACTATAAATATGTATCGAATACACATTAGAAGCAAAAAATGGTATTGGGCCCTGTTTAGCTGGATGCTTGTATTCACAACGCTTGGCAACTACAACGGAAAGCGGACACTACATTTTAGTGCCCGCTTTCCGTTATAGTTGCCAAGCACAGCTTGATTTCAGAAGGGAGATTATGTTACATTATTTGAACAAATATAACTCTATACCCAATGGTAAGGGAAGGTCGTGGGTTCAATGCCCACCCAGGACAAATAATTGTGTAATTGTGATGAGCGATATCATTAGTTCTGATTCATCATCATCATCATCAACAGCCTTTAACAGTCCACTTCTGGACATAGCCCTCTCCTTAGAAAGGAGGTATTGGCCTACCATACCACGCTGGCCAGACGGGTTGGTATAGGATTCGTTTCAAGTTTTCCTTCTCTTTGCAGTGATGTTGTCCTGCCCAGTTTGCTCCCTTAGTCGTCTCTTACGACACCCACGGGATGAACAGGGGTGGTGACATTCCGTATTCTTAATCCATCACCACACGGACAGTTCTAGGTTTGGGTATAATTTATCTATAATATTTCTGTATTTAGAATATTTAAGTATGTTTATCAGCTGGTTACCATACCAAATTATTAACCCTTCCACAGTGGAGGATCCGGCTACCGGTTCCCGGTACACCACCCCTCACAGTGGAGGGACCGGCTCCCGGTTCCGTTCGAGTGCGCCACAGAGGCTTAAATAAATACGTATCTTACGATTACTATGGTTTTTACGTAGACATATTATCTGTAGATGTAGAAACCATGAACGGGGGCGTTCTCTACATCTATTTGTTCTACATCCGTGGTACAAAAAAAAAATGAAAAATTCGCTGTTCAATCTGTGGCCTGTTCAGTCAGAGTTTGCTGCGATTGCTGCGAACAACAATAGTTTTGGTGGTGTAATTTTGTAAGTTTTTGGTAATTCTACGTGGAAAAACATGGAACAGTAAGTAATATTTCATTTTATAAACTAACATGGACGTATTCTTTACATTATTAGTCAAAAACAACCTTTGAAACAACAGCCAAGTCATTTTAAGAATTTGTAGGTGAATTTTGTTTTGTCATATTTCATTGAAAAATTATTAAAACCCAAACAAATATGTGTAATGAGACAACTATTATAGTGAACTTCAATCTAATTATTACAAAATACGTGTATTTTAGTCGCAAATGCAAAAATTTCGACCTCAAAGTTACGGAAACACTCACAGACCGGTTGCCGGTTCCCCCACAGCTAAGTATTTTGCATGACGATATGGCTGCCGGTTGTATAAATATGGATAAGACTTTTGAATTTCATATCAATTTTTTTAATGATTTATTTTTTGTTGTATGTATTAGTTATTTGATTTTTTTATATTTTATACCAGTGATTGGATTTTTTGCATAAGCCAATTTCTAGGTTGAACTAATTAATACATTTTTTTTATTTTTATCGACAGATAGATTTTTAATTGTTTATTTTTAACTTCTTTTCATTTTGATTGGATTGATTGCTTTTAGCACTTTTAATGTTAACAATTTTTTAACCTTCCGACGACCTCTGTGGCGTAGCGGTAGTGCATTCGACTACCACGCCGGGGTCGCGGGTTCGATTCCCGCTTAGTGCAAATATTTGTATGCATTAATATGACAATTTGCATTGGTCTGGGTGTTTCTATGTATAATATTATGTGTTTTTACAAAAAAAAAAGGATATAAGTATTAGTATCCGTTGTCCGGGTAACACAAGCAGGTCAAGCCTTGATTACTTTGGGACCAAATGGCGCTGTGTAAAAATGTTCGGAAATATTATTATTATTATTTATTTTGCACGCACAGTTTGTTTATGTTGGCTTTGTTTTGCATGAAATAGATCTACTAACAATGCTGAAGGTCGTGGGCTTGCTAGGCGTGGTCGTATGCGTTCACGTGGCGCAAGAGGAGTGCGAACGCGTGGTGGGCAAAGAGGTGGTGGTCGTCTCCCTGGCAGACCTTCGGTGTCTGAACCGTAATAACCTCTTAAAACTTAATTATTAATAATGATTAATATTTTTTAAACTTATTTATCCTTATTTAATATTGTTTTTGGTTTATTTTATTTTCTGTTTTATTTCTTTTTTGATTTATTTATTTGATATTTATTTTAATGCCAATACGTATTTTAGAGTGTTCTCTGGTATGCTGGAGAACCTGCCAGAGGGCCAAGCGTTAGAAAGGCCAATCCGACCTAAAAGGATGAGGGTTCTACCCGCGACGGTGACCATAAACCCATGGTGAGTATTCTGATTGTTTTAAATACTTATATATACATAACAGAAAAAAAATCTATGGCTTTGTTTTCAGTTCAGAAACTTTGTGGTCGTCCTTGGAGATGATCACCCCATCAACCTCTCGCGGACAAAATCCGGTGCCAATGCCTGCTGCACCCCTTTCTCAGCATAATATTCCTGCACCGAGGCCCTCAGTGTCCCATATGGACGTCTCTAAGACGGTGCCATCAACTGCCCCGTAAGTATTTATGAAATAATGTAACCTATTCTGTAAAATAAAAAAAATAAAATAAATTATGTTAGAGAAACTTTTTTTTAAATGCTATTTTTCGTAGATACGTTGAATGTGGTGCAAGCAGCGGGGCAAGAACATCTATGTCCAAGCGACCGGTGTAAGTATTTATCAAGTATATTTTAATTTGTTTATATTTTTGTTAAGTTTATACGTTATTAAATATTTCTTTTATTTTTTCAGGAGTCCAGGCGTTGGCGATGCTGGCGAAAAAAGGCATCGACATCTGTAAGTTCATCTCGGTATAACACCTACTATGTAAAATAATAACTAGCGTTGATTAAAATATCCTTTTTATTTTATAGAATCCCTTCTTCTCGTTCCGGATCCCTCCGTGATGATATGATAACATCTATACTTAATTATGGTAAGTGCATTATGACATCAACCTTTTTTTCAACGTTTCGCTGAAGTAAAATACCTATTACAAGCGAAACCAGAACCTTTTACTTTTTTCCTTTCAGGCAGCGAAGAAGAATCAGAAGAAGAGGAAGAAGAGATTAACCACTCGATATTGGTGCCCCGGGCGTTAAAGAGGTATATGGACGAAGAAGATGAAGATGAAGTTGAAGAAGGTATCGTCAACGTTACTTTGGAGTGGCCTCCTCAACCTCCTCGACCATCCTCAACGCCCGCCTCACCGACGCCCGCCTCACCAACGCCCGCCTCACCGACGCCCGCCTCACCGACGCCCGCCTCACCGACGCCTGTTTCGCCGACTCCTATGGAGCCGAGCAACAAATTTGATTTTGAATGGAGAGCGTTTCCAATGCTTCAAATTCAACCTAATTTGGGGCGAGAACCGTTCTCGCAAATTAATATTGGCCCTACTGTGTCTTTCACGAATCCATATGAAGCATTTATTGCCATATGGCATCGTGAAATCATGGAAGTAATTGTCAGGGAAACCAACATTTACGCACAGCAGTTGACAGCGGCCATGTTGGAGAATGCGGCGATCCGTCCCCAAAGCCGGATTACTCGATGGCAAGATACAAATGTAAATGAACTTTACACATATCTTGCCATCATTCTAGCTATGGGAATTGTGGTCAAAAGCCGGTTAGAGGAGTACTGGAACACGTCTAAAGACATTTTCAGTACTCCTGGCTTCTCCACGGAGATGTCGTATGACAGATTCATGCTGCTGTCAAAATGCCTACATTTCAATAATAACAACGATTGTGACTCTGCATTGTTGACACGACCCCAGGCTAAGCTATTTAAAATTCAGCCGTTAATAGACCACCTCAATCGCAAATTTTCAGGTTTGTACAACCTATCTCAAAATTTGGCTCTTGATGAGAGTCTGACCATGTGGAAGGGCTGGCTTGATATAAACCAGTTCATCCATAACAAGGCAGCGACAGTTGGAATCAAAACTTATGAAATATGTGAATCCCAGACTGGGTATTTGTGGCGTTTTGAAGTACACGCAGGCCATGACACCTCGGTACTTCCAGAAAATGATCCAGTTTCTGGGATAGTACCAGCTCTAGTGCTCAGACTTTTAAATGGTCTTGAGCATAAAGGGCACACAATATGGATGGACAATTTTTACAACTCTCCAGCACTGGCAAGAGAGCTGAAGATCCGGGGATTTGACTGTGTGGGGACGCTCCGTACAAACCGCCAATTCGTACCATCTGAATTGGCGAGTATCACAAAAAAGGACTTGACTGTTGGTCAAGTGTTAGGATGCAACTCGGGAGATGTGGATCTTATGGTGTGGAGGGATAAAAACTGTGTGGCTTTTATCTCAACATACCATGGTCTTGCAACTTCCAGGTGTGGCCATACACTGAAACCGACAGTCGTACAGGACTACAATGTTTGTATGGGCGGAGTAGACCGCAAAGACCAACAACTTGCAATGTACCCCATTGAAAGAAGGAGGACCAAAGTGTGGTACAAAAAGTTTTTTAGAAGACTCTCGAATGCTAGTGTCCTGAACTCATACATTTTGTTAAAAAATCAGTCTTTGACACACCGGCAATTCCGGAAGGTGTTGATTACTGATTTATTAACAGCACATAAAACACATGCACCCACCCCAACCATCAGAACATCTGCACATTTGCCAGCACAATACCCCTTCATTAAGGAAGGAGGAAAGGATCGCCTTAGACGCCGATGTGCAGTATGCAAAACCCGTACATACACCTACTGTTCAGCTTGCGAAGTGGCAATGTGTATTTTCACTTGCTACGGGCCATACCACGATTTACACTGACACTACGCACTTTTTTTATCATTATATTGCACACACACACTGTCATACCGCACTTCACACTGACACTATACACTGTTTTTTTATCATTATATTGCACACACACAGGGTATTTGGGCACTAATGTTCAAGATAACTCTAAAAAAAGCTCTGGGTCGGGTAGGTGTTATTACCATCCATATTGTTGTGAAGTACTAGACAAAAATGCTGCATTATGTGTTGGTAGATATTTATTTTATTTATTTGTAGGTATGTTTTATACACTTTTTTTTGTGCATGTAGGCTTTATATTCTAATTCTAATTCAAATAAATCTTTATTCCGTAAAATTTACTAAAAATTTTGGATTACGCGGCATGGCGTGTTATCACTTCTGTCGGGCGTCCCGAGACGCACACGTTTTTTTTTGTCTGTGCTTACCAGGGTCATGTCACCAATGCAACTTGCAATCATTATAGATGGCTCATTCAAATTCAATGTATGTTTGTGTATCTAGGTAGTATCTGGGTAACTATTTTTTTTATAAAACTTTTTTTTCAAGCACACAATCATTAAAACAACTGTTTATTTGACTTGATTTAAATAAAAATAAGTTAAAAAAAAAACAAATCATATTGAATATTTTTATTTGAATAAGTCGCATCCATACTATTTAGCCTTCATGGAGCAAACATGTACATTTTTCACTATGTTTATGAACATGGTTTCTGATATTTTTCTTCCAAATATGTAGCTATTTTCATTGGAATGAATGCCTAGTTCTATGTTAATCTTGAATAATTAATTATTATAACACTTGTAAGCTCATATTTTGCAAAATCTTAGTTTTTATGAGACATTGTTTTTTGTACCAATTATGAGTCTCATATTTGAAACATTCAAACTCAAGATCTGTAGAATATACCAACGTGCCATTGTTTAAACTAGCTTGGGAATAAACTTAAATTATTGTAAACAAAACACGCTTTGTTCCTGATGCCAAGAATGTATTATTATCAAATGAAATATGCGACCCACTTAAGTGGCATTTGAAGAGGGCCTTTTTTGTTCCAAAGTTTAAAAACAAGTGCAGTATAAAAAAAATGTATTAGAACATGTGCTATTTGATTTTTATTTTATCATATACATAATATTGTATTAAAAATATATAATATTACATCCAGCAAGCGTTTTATTTTTTATTAATCAGAATATAAAACTTAACTTCTAGGTAACCCATATTATTTCTCATAGAACAGTTACAATACAATTCAAAGTCAAGTGTAGTGTAGGAAATTACATAAAGAAATAGATTGTATTGATAAAACTAATTGGAGTTAAACCAGATTCCAATTAGATTTAGAGAAAATCAGGATTTTCTAAGCCTAGGTCGAGTCTAAACCCTGGACAGTGGAGGAACCGGTAGCCGGCTCCACAGGTAACCCGAATTCCATGTTTTGACAGCTCCACTGCTGACAGGTTAATTGGTATTACTAACGTTAAAAAATTAAAATACATTTATTGTAAGTTTGTTACTCCTACACACTGCAATGAATTTAAGTGTTAGTGTGTTAGTTAAAATTCAGAGGGCTTGCTGCTTCTCATCACTAATTTGTGTAAAGATAACGCCGCATGTACCATATATGATAACTACACTGACACACTTATGTGTCAGTGTAGTTATCATATTATGTCATACATATAAGACTGACTTGTAAAATTAATGTAATATGTTTCAGGGAAAGGAATATTAGTAGAACATGCGAAGGAAACTGCCAGAAAACAACTTTTCTTTGATGAGCTATTTGACTCTGTCAATGGAAGCTTCCGTAATTTCAAGAAAAAACCAGGCAAGAAGTTGCTTGGTCCTCTTACACCTAATTCCACTCACCAGAAGGTTTGAAATGAGGCAAAGGTCGTTTTAAAAACGATGACTTTCATTGACAAAAGCGACAAGACAGGGACAGTGACTTCCATTACAAATTGGTTAAAAACGATTGAAAATATTGGAAAAAAATAATAAAAATGTAACAATTTTAATATTAAATCAATATGGCTACGACACTTGAACCAAGATCCTCTGGAAAACTTTTACGGATGCATTCGCAGTCATGGATATCGAAAAAATAATCCCACATGTGTAGCCTTTGAAGCAGCATTTGCTTCGCTGCTAATTTTAGTGGAAGGCACTCCCCTGGTGCAAACTGCGAAAAGGATAGGTGCTCACTGAGCACCTATCCATTTCTATTTCTATCTAAAAAAGAATCTAAAAAAATTAATCCACTTTTATGGCCAGCATTAGAGTATGTGGTTTTAAAAACGCTTTTGATAGTGTTGACACTTTATGCAGGTCGCAGAGTTCTTACTTTATTACCTACATTTAAAAAAATCGAGTTGCTTTATCCATTAAATTAAAATATTCATTTTGTTGGTGACGAAATAATTTTTTTAAATATTTAATTATTAATTTTGTATACGCAGGTATAGTAGTAATATGCCACGCATCTACAAACCAGACCCCCGAGGTAAGAAGTATTTAATATATGACGTCAACTTAATACCCTAATAATAGTTCCCTTGATATTATCTCAAAAAAATACAATATATGACGGCAGCCATACTGTATTCAGGCCGCGAGAGACGGCGACTGGAAGGCGCTAGTGGAACGTGCACCGGACGCACCATTTGAAAAATTATTTAGTCGATTTAATTTTATATCGATTATTTGGCTCAAAAGACTTGGATTCAAACTAGTAAAATATTGTGACGTTTCCCCTCCCCAAGCGACCGCCTTTATAACGAGCTGCGCTGTTGAGCCGGCGCGCGGATTCGCTCGGACGTCGACGAAGCAACACCTCCGCAGCTCCCGAAGACTCACGAAGCCTGACGAAGTTGCCCGAAGCTGTTGCTGCCTGCACGGAACCGTTTTCTTTGCTCCCCGGCCTTTGGCCGAGTGTTCGCAGGAGACGTCCGCCCACCGATGCAGTGGCAAACAAACACAACAGTGCTGATATAATTGTGGGTCGACCACAGCCCAATTTGGTTTTCAGCGGTGAATCTGTTGTGTTTGTTTGCAACCCCGTGTGACCCCTGCGCCGCCCGGCTCCGGCCGAGCGACAACCACCAACCTCCTAGGGCAGGCCGCGCGCTTTCTAGCGCCAGCTATGCCCAGGAGACGTGCCAATAACCCCAAGGAGGGTGACGCGGGCTCCCCTCGCGCTCCGCAGGCTCGAGCTGCACCTGCGCTCGCCAGCGTTGAGCATGAGGGTGAGCACCGCGCACCCATGCCCCAACCGGAAGCGCTCGCGCGTCGCCCCCGACAAAGGGCCACTGCGCAACCGCGCGCCGCGAGTCGCGCTACGAGGTCGCCGGAAGCGGCGATCCTCGAGCGAAGGACTCGACGCCGCGCACCCCAGCCGACCGCCGCGGAGCCTCCCCGCGTCACCAAATGAAGGCCGAAACAAGACGTGAGATCCAGGAGTGGCTAGCCCGCCAACGACTGCCAACACGAACGCCTCCGCTGTCCGCCTCCTCGCAGGCAATGGACACGGACGCCCCACCGCCACCTACCCCCACTCGTCGTCAGCACAGCCCCGAAGAGGCGGAACAGTGCGACGATAGGAAGCGCCCCTGCCTCACCACCCGCGAGAGGTCCCCGCTGTGCTCACAGCGCGACCCGCGGGTGGTAAGAAGGCAGCAACAGCAGGACGAAGGCCGGCGGGTCGACACCTACGCACAGATCGCGAGGTCCCCGCCCCCCCCAGCCGCCTCCACTGTCGGTACCGCAGAAACTGCGACTACCGCGCCGCCCCAGGCGCCTAAGCGTCGCTATCCGCCGCTAGTAGTAGAGTACCTACCCAATTGGACCACTCACACGAGAGAGCTCAAGCGTATCTTAGGCAGGGCCGCAAACGCCCGCCCCTTCGGCAAGGGGATACGCTTCTTGCCCAAAGACGACCAGGAGTACCGGCTCGTCCAGCGCTACCTCACGGCGCTGGAGAAGAACGAGGGTATCTCCTGGTTCTCCTACTCCCTCCCGGAGGAGCGCAGCTTAAAGGTGGCCATCCGTGGCCTGCCAAGCAACGCGACGCCGCAAGAGGTGGAGCAGGAGCTCCGAGACCTGGGCTTCGACCCCGAGTATGTGCGTAACATACGGGGTCGCGGCGACCGTCCCGGGTGCATTCTCCTCGCCATCCTGAAGAGGACACCAAACCTGACACCGGGGATATACGACATCGAGGAGATGTTAGGAATCCCCGGTGTGAAAATAGAAGCCTGGCGCGACAAAAAGAGGCCCGCGCAATGCCACCGCTGCCAGCAGTTCAGGCACTCCAGCCACCACTGCCACCGCAGACAGGCGTGTGTGCGGTGCGGCGGTGAGCATCCCGCTGCGAACTGCCCCAGGCCTCTGCAGGAGCCCGCTACGTGCGCCAACTGCGGAGGAGAGCACCCGGCCAACAATACCCACTGCCCCGTCTTCCAACGCGAACAGCGTAACAGGAAGGCGGGAACGGTCGCCGTCACCGGGGAGTCGCGCCAAAGGCCGACACCGGTGAACCCACAGCCCACCGGGGAGAATGCGCAAGGGGCGTCGCTTATGGCGGCAGCGAACCCCGCACCTCCCCGAGCATCCACCTCTTCCAAGAGAAGGCGTAAGAAGAGGAGCGGCAAGAGGAGGACCGCAAACCCCGCTGCAGACACCCAGGCTGACAGCGTCGCGGAGAGACCGTCCGCCGGTCAGCCCGCCACCAACCCAGCTACTACCGAAGCCATCGTCCCCCGAAAAAGGGAGACAGAAGAGGACCAAGCCGACCGCCTGCGCAAGCACCTACGGACCAGCAAACGCCCAAAGGGCAGAAGAGGATAGCAGCACAAAAGCTGTTATCCTTTTCACACTGGAGCTGCTCCAAGACTTGTTGGCCGCCATGAGCCAGGAGCAGAGCAGAGACGCCGTCGCTCGCATTGCCACCAAGGGCGTAGCTGCCCTGATGGCCTGGGGGGCGTAGGCGCCCTGCTCCGCCAACACTTTGACATTCCTGTTGCTGCGGCCACCCCGCGGCTCGCGAGCACCTGTGCCTACTTGGCCTAAGTAGGCGCACCGTGTGTGGGCGCCGGTGACCGCCGCAACAAATAACGAACAGCGCACTCCGCAGACCGCATAGCGGTGCGGACTGCCCCACATACCCCGGACGAGACACCAGAGGGTTGCAAGTAAGTCGCCGCCTCCGTCGCTGGTCGCTCGGAGCTGGGCCTCCCCAGGTACCGCCTGGGGTCTCACCTGGCTCGGGCTTGACCGCCGAGGCGGCGTGAAGACCGAAGCAACCCCCGCCTTACCTGAACACGACACCACACTGCCAAAGCACCCCCACGACCTACTCCTATTTAGGAGCAGCGGAAGACACCGCTGGCAGGGGGCCACAGCCCCGATCCAGCCACCACGCGTCCCCTACGGGACGGTGTGAAGACTCGAGAGAGCACTCGCTGCGGATTCGCTCGGACGTCGACGAAGCAACACCTCTCCGCAGCTCCCGAAGACTCACGAAGCCTGACGAAGTTGCCCGAAGCTGTTGCTGCCTGCACGGAACCGTTTTTCTTTGCTCCCGGCCTTGGCCGAGTGTTCGCAGGAGACGTCCGCCCACCGATGCAGTGGCAAACAAAGCACAACAGTGCTGATATAATTGTGGGTCGACCACAGCCCAGTTTGGTTTTCAGCGGTGAATCTGTTGTGTTTGTTTGCAACCCCGTGTGACCCCTGCGCCGCCCGGCTCCGGCCGAGCGACAACCACCAACCTCCTAGGGCAGGCCGCGCGCTTTTCTGGCGCCAGCTATGCCCAGGAGACGCGCCAATAACCCCAAGGAGGGTGTCGCGGGCTCCTCTCGCGCTCCGCAGGCTCGAGCTGCACCTGCGCTCGCCAGCGTTGAGCATGAGGGTGAGCACCGCGCACCCATGCCCCAACCGGAAGCGCTCGCGCGTCGCCCCCGACAAAGGGCCACTGCGCAACCGCGTGCCGCGAGTCGCGCTACTAGGTCGCCGGAACAGCGAGGACTCGACGCCGCGCACCCCAGCCTACCCCCGCGGAGCCTCCCCGCGTCACCAACTGTACTCGAACACCTTGCTCCCGATGAAGGCCGAAACGAAACGCGAGATTCAGGAGTGGCTAGCCCGCCAACGACTGCCAGCACCGACGCCTCCGCTGCCCGCTTCCGCGCAGGAAATGGACACGGACGCCCCACCGCCACCTACCCCCACTCGTCGTCAGCACAGCCCCGAAGAGGAGCAGTGCGACGAAAGAAAGCGCCCCTGCCTCACCACCCGCGAGAGGTCCCCGCTGTACTTACAGCGCGACCCGCGGGTGGTAAGAAGGCAGCAACAGGAAGCAGGGCGACAGGTCGACACCTACGCGCAGGCCGCGAGGTCCCCTCCGCCCGCCGCTGCTCCCACCGTAGACACCGAAATGACCGCTGCCACCACAACCCAGGCGCCTAAGCGTCGCTATCCCGCCGCTAGTTGTAGAATACCTACCCAATTGGACCACTCATATGCGAGAGCTGAAGCGTATCCTAGGCAGGGCCGCAAACGCCCGCCCCTTCGGCAAGGGGATACGCTTCTCGCCCAAAGACGACCAGGAGTACCGGCTCGTCCAGCGCTACCTCACGGCGCTGGAGAAGAACGAGGGTATCTCCTGGTTCTCCTACTCCCTCCCGGAGGAGCGCAGCTTGAAGGTGGCCATCCGTGGCCTGCCGAGCAACGCGACGCCGGAAGAGGTGGAGCAGGAGCTCCGAGACCTGGGCTTCGACCCCGAGTATGTGCGTAACATACGGGGTCGCGGCGACCGTCCCGGGTGCATTCTCCTCGCCATCCTAAAGAGGACACCAAACCTGACACCGGGGATATACGACATCGACGAGATGTTAGGAATCCCCGGTGTGAAAATAGAAGCCTGGCGCGGGAAAAAGAGGCCCGCGCAATGCCACCGCTGCCAGCAGTTCAGGCACTCCAGCCACCACTGCCACCGCAGACAGGCGTGTGTGCGGTGCGGCGGTGAGCACCCCGCTGCGAACTGCCCCAGGCCTCTGCAGGAGCCCGCTACGTGCGCCAACTGCAGAGGAGAGCACCCGGCCAACAATACCCACTGCCCCGTCTTCCAACGCGAACAGCGTAACAGGAAGGCGGGAACGGTCGCCGTCACCGGGGAGTCGCGCCAAAGGCCGACACCGGTGAACCCACAGCCCATCGGGGAGAACGCGCAAGGGGCGTCGCTTATGGCGGCAGCGAACCCCGCACCTCCCCGAGCATCCACCTCTTCCAAGAGAAGGCGTAGGAAGAGGAGCGGCAGAAAGAGAACCACTTCACTCGCTGCAGACACCCAGGCTGACAGCGTCGCGGAAAGACCGTCCGCCAGTCAGCCCGACAACAACATAGCTACTACCATCGTCCCCCGTAAAAGGGAGACAGAGAGGACCAAGCCGACCGCCCGCGCAAGCACCTGCGGACTAGCAAACGCCCAAAGGGCAGAAGAGGATAGCAGCACAAAAGCTGTTATCCTTTTCACACTGGAGCTCCTCCAGGAGTTGTTGGCCGCCATGAGCCAGGAGCAGAGCAGAGACGCCGTCGCTCGCATTGCCACCAAGGGCGTAGCTGCCCTGCTGGCCTGGGGGGCCGTAGGCGCCCTGCTCCGCCAACACTTCAGATTTACTATTGCTGCGGTCACCCCGCGGCTCGCGAGCACCTGTGCCTACTTGGCGCAAGTAGGCGCACCGTGTGTGGGCGCCGGTGGCCGCCGCAACCAAAACAAACAGGGCACTCCGCAGACCGCATAGCGGTGCGGACTGCCCCACATACCCCGGAAGAGACACCAGAGGGTTGCAGGTAAGCCGCCGCCTCCGTCGCTGGTCGCCCGGAGCTGGGCCTCCCCAGGTATCGCCTGGGGTCTCACCTGGCTCGGGCTCGACCGCCGAGGCGGCGTGAAGATCAGCAACCCCTCACAAGATCGGCAACCCAAACAACAATACAACATCCCACGACCTACCCCTATTTAGGGGTAGCGGTAGACACCGCTGGCAGGGGGCTATAGCCCCGATCCAGCCACCACGCGTCCCCTACGGGACGGAGTGAAGACCATCAGTAGCCGGCGCGCGGATTCGCTCGGACGTCGACGAAGCAACACCTCCGCAGCTCCCGAAGACTCACGAAGCCTGACGAAGTTGCCCGAAGCTGTTGCTGCCTGCACGGAACCGTTTTCTTTGCTCCCCGGCCTTTGGCCGAGTGTTCGCAGGAGACGTCCGCCCACCGATGCAGTGGCAAACAAACACAACAGTGCTGATATAATTGTGGGTCGACCACAGCCCAATTTGGTTTTCAGCGGTGAATCTGTTGTGTTTGTTTGCAACCCCGTGTGACCCCTGCGCCGCCCGGCTCCGGCCGAGCGACAACCACCAACCTCCTAGGGCAGGCCGCGCGCTTTCTAGCGCCAGCTATGCCCAGGAGACGTGCCAATAACCCCAAGGAGGGTGACGCGGGCTCCCCTCGCGCTCCGCAGGCTCGAGCTGCACCTGCGCTCGCCAGCGTTGAGCATGAGGGTGAGCACCGCGCACCCATGCCCCAACCGGAAGCGCTCGCGCGTCGCCCCCGACAAAGGGCCACTGCGCAACCGCGAGTCGCGCTCGAGGTCGCCGGAAGCGGCGATCTCGAGCGAAGACTCGACGCCGCGCACCCCAGCCGACCGCCGCGGAGCCTCCCCGCGTCACCAAATGAAGGCCGAAACAAGACGTGAGATCCAGGAGTGGCTAGCCCGCCAACGACTGCCAACACGAACGCCTCCGCTGTCCGCCTCCTCGCAGGCAATGGACACGGACGCCCCACCGCCACCTACCCCCACTCGTCGTCAGCACAGCCCCGAAGAGGCGGAACAGTGCGACGATAGGAAGCGCCCCTGCCTCACCACCCGCGAGAGGTCCCCGCTGTGCTCACAGCGCGACCCGCGGGTGGTAAGAAGGCAGCAACAGCAGGACGAAGGCCGGCGGGTCGACACCTACGCACAGATCGCGAGGTCCCCGCCCCCCCCCAGCCGCCTCCACTGTCCGGTACCGCAGAAACTGCGACTACCGCGCCGCCCCAGGCGCCTAAGCGTCGCTATCCGCCGCTAGTAGTAGAGTACCTACCCAATTGGACCACTCACACGAGAGAGCTCAAGCGTATCTTAGGCAGGGCCGCAAACGCCCGCCCCTTCGGCAAGGGGATACGCTTCTTGCCCAAAGACGACCAGGAGTACCGGCTCGTCCAGCGCTACCTCACGGCGCTGGAGAAGAACGAGGGTATCTCCTGGTTCTCCTACTCCCTCCCGGAGGAGCGCAGCTTAAAGGTGGCCATCCGTGGCCTGCCAAGCAACGCGACGCCGCAAGAGGTGGAGCAGGAGCTCCGAGACCTGGGCTTCGACCCCGAGTATGTGCGTAACATACGGGGTCGCGGCGACCGTCCCGGGTGCATTCTCCTCGCCATCCTGAAGAGGACACCAAACCTGACACCGGGGATATACGACATCGAGGAGATGTTAGGAATCCCCGGTGTGAAAATAGAAGCCTGGCCGCGGGAAAAAAGAGGCCCGCGCAATGCCACCGCTGCCAGCAGTTCAGGTACTCCAGCCACCACTGCCACCGCAGACAAGCGTGTGTGCGGTGCGGCGGCAAGCACCCCGCTGCGAGCTGCCCCAGGCCTCTGCAGGAGCCCGCTACGTGCGCCAACTGCGGAGGAGAGCACCCGGCCAACAATACCCACTGCCCCGTCTTCCAACCGCCGGGGTGTCGCGCCAAAGGCCCCATGACCTACCCCTGTTCAGGGGTAGCGGTAGACACCGCTGGCAGCAGCGCCGTGCACAGGATTATGACACTAGGTATGCGGCGGAGTAGTCGGTCACTTTTTCTTTTTTAGATTTTTAGCACAAGTCTTAGATGTACTACTATTCATGTACATCTTCAACGGGAACGCAGACAAAACAGCGATAGATCGTCGCGGCGGAAGAAATTCTAATAAGTAAAATAATAGGCTAAAATATTATAACTACTCACCATGCATCATGCTTCTTTGCTGCGGAATAGAAATTATTTAAATCTGAATATCCCGAATCAGTCCACACTGTACTAGAATTACTAAACAATACGCAAGGAAAACAATATAATTTAATCGTGTGTACACAACCACACAGTCAGTTATACGTTTCATAACTTTTAACATGAAACTTGCGAGTTACATTTCCTTTTTGCTGATTTTGAGTTGGTTGCCCCGGGGTTGGATCGGGCTGTAGTTGACAGTCTCCATCCATCTATGGTAATAGATCTCACAGCTGACGATGATACTAGTAGTTGTACTTATAAACCTAACAAAATTGTAAAATGCAGCTTGAGAAAATTGAAAAAATACATTAAAGTTAAAAAAATAATTACCAAAACAAAAAAAAATGATTCACAAACAATTTTTTTTATTAATAGTATGTCACTAAATAGGCAGAGACTTCATCTGATTGATCAGGTGTCTATGTACTCAATAGAACTAGACAACATGTCGAGTCAATACATTAAAGATACAAGAGAATTACAAAGTGAGATTGACCGTCTTAAAGAACAACTTAGTGACATTACCTATAAATATGAAATATCCTAAAAGCAGAGCAGGGAGCAGGTGCTGGCTATTGGCAGGTTTATTTATTATTTAGGTTATTGGTTAACTCCTGTAAATGTAATGATTCAGTGTATTCTATAGACAGCCCCATGACAGCACATGCTCCATCCTCGCTGCCACCACAACCTATCAGAACTTTTGTACCTGAAATCAAGGACTCCCATTTACAAACAAACAAATAATACAAAAATGATAACATAGCAATGTTTAGTGACGAAATTGGAAAGGGCATGGGAGGGAATAATGTTAAATACACAGTTGGGACATTCATTCTGCAATTATTGCATGCCTCACTCATCTTTTAATGATATTATGGAAAAAGTTTTAAATTTCAAATCAGACCACAATGTAAATACTTCATTAGTCATTTTTGTTGGTAACAGGGGAAATATAAACAAAAAGAAATTCTTCGGCTACTTTGAATCATTATTAAGGTTAGATGTAAATAAAATTGTATTGTTTACACTTCCTCTTAGCAAAGGGTTGTCGCAGAAGGAAAAAAATGTTAGATATAATTTAAATATAATGATGCATAACCTAACTTGCCAAATAAATGGACCCTATTGTAATAAATTACATCTAATCGACACTAACAAGCTTGTTAGTAATAATATTTCATTAACAAAAGGTAGACATTACCTTTCTAATTATTATAAGAGACAGATAGCAATTTCGCTATCATATTATTTTTCCACTACAGCCAAGAACTTGGCTAAACCTATTGCTTCTATTGAGCAAATTGACATTACCCATAGCGACTTTGCCAATCCGTTGGCAGATATTTCTTTAGGCATTTTTCAAAATTTAAATGACATATCTAATAATAATGAGATTGACATTTCAAATAATTTAAATTTACTGATAAGACAATAGAGACTACCTCTTGTACTATTAATTTGAACACTAATAGAAAGTTCAATCACAGTCAATTTATTAAAAATAATAAGATAAATAATATAAATTTGGTGCATCAAAACATTAGAGGAATGATGGGCAAAGACTTGGAAGTGGAACTGTTCATGAATTGCAATGCAATTGATATTTTTTGTATTACTGAACACTGGCTAAAAGGGGATCAGTTTATGTTCAATTTTGACCACCACCAGGTAGGCAGCTCGTTCAGCAGAAGAACAGCAATATATGGTGGCACTATGATACTCATTAATAAGAAACTTAAGTTTAAAGAGCGCCATGACATTGTTAGTTTATCAGTTGAGCGAACTACAGAAATAGCCTGTTTAAAACTAAAAGGTTTCATAGTAGTATGTGTATGCAGACCTCCTTCAGCTATGTATGATTGTTTTGAACGTGTTATGGATGAAGTATTAGTTAAAGTAACAAGATCAGAAAAGAAGGTCATCATCTGTGGTGACTTCAATATTAACCTATTGGATTCATTGGTTCAAGGCACTTTTTCAATCATACAATCTGAAGAACTTGTTCTTGGAGCCTACACGAATCACTGCCACCACTGCCACATGTTTGGACAATATACTGTATTATTTTTACGAAAAACAAATAACAATCAATTTTGGTTCACTTGTGTCTAGCCAGATTGTAAAAGTGCTTCAGTGCTATTCTAAATAAATAAAATTTAATTTAACAATTCTTTATTTCAGGACTTGAGTTAATGACAAAATGGAAATCTTTCAGGGATCAATTTCGTAAGGAGTTAAAGTTGCAGCAATGTTCAAAATCCGGTCAAGCTGCCTCAAAACGACGAAAGTATTTCCATTATGATGCATTACTTTTTTTAAAGAAACACACAGAACACGCTTTAACATCGTCAAACATGCTCAATGAAGACAGTCAAGATGTTTTAGAGGATGACGACAGTTCGGTTAATACCACCCCCAGTGTTTCTGAACCATCCACGTCTAATAAAAAGAAAACATTAGTTCAAATGTTTCTGGAATCGAATAAAGAGATATCGAATGTTATGCGCGAGAGCATAGATATACAAAAAAAATAATGCTCAACGACAATATAACGACGAGCGTGGAAATGAGCCATTTTTCCGTTCGATGCTACCACTTATGGACAAAATAAAAGAAGATTATTTAATTGATGCCAGAACTGAGATTATGGCTGTGATTAAGAAATACATACCACCATCACATACATTGTAAGAATCATATTCTCGTACATCTACACCAACAAGCGATGACGATATTGCTCAAATGTTAGAACACTTTGATGGAATATAAACTTTACGATTTATATAACTGATGTAAGCGTTTAACACAAATAAAGCTGCTTAAAACTTACTGTAGTGTTACTGCTAATCTTTCACATGGCCCGATACTTTTCCTCATATTAGTATCTTGCTTTGATAAGTTTCTTGATAGTAAACTTAACAGTTCATCGAAAACAGGAATTGGCATTAAATATTCATCTTCAAACCAATCTGGATGAAATGTCCGTGACTTTCACGACGTAGTAGCGTCGTAGTAGGATGTGTCCACCAACGGCGCTTTTTTTCCTTTCTTAATAACAATAACTGCATATTCACTAGCGTACTTGCACAAGCACCCCATAACACTACATCCATAATAAAGAATTATTTTATTGACCGAGACACTACTTATTTCGCTCTCGTCTGGCACCTAACTGAACTCTTTTAACAAATAAAAGCACAACGCAAAATCATTGGACATAATCCTATACCTGGCCTTATTATTAGAGCTGGAAGAATAATAAATAATGATGCTATCATGCCCGCAGCTTATGATGCTGCTATGGTGTACCACGATGCAAGTGCCGTGCGCGCACTTATGAACTATATGTCCGCGAAGATGCGTGACCTCAATATTATTACCGGACAGCGCCTTAGACAAAAACTTTCAACTTTATAATTTGTATTGTTTTAAAAAGAAAGTATAAAAAAGTTGCGATCTTTTGTTGATTCTGCGTACCGTTATGGCAAGAGCCAACCGAGACCCTGACTTTTTCAATCAATTGATTGAACATAATCCTATACCTGGCCTTATTATTAGAGCTGGAAGAATAATAAATAATGATGCTATCATGCCCGCAGCTTATGATGCTGCTATGGTGTACCACGATGCAAGTGCCGTGCGCGCACTTATGAACTATACGTCCGCGAAGATGCGTGACGTCAATATTATTACCGGACAGCGCCTCAGACAAAAACTTTTAACTTTATAATTTGTATTGTTTTAAAAAGAAAGTATAAAAAAGTTGCGATCTTTTGTTGATTTCTACATACGTCCAAAATGAAGACAAGTTCACCACAATTCGAACTAATGGTGACGTTTATGGAGCAGTAAGTAGTATTTACTTTATTTAGTGTTAGTAAACACAAAATGAAGTTCAGTAAAAAAAGACTTATTAATTTTATTGCTTTTTAGGAATGGAGATCTCAGCAAACTTTTATGTAATGGAGGCAGTCTAAAATTTTCAGAAATGGGAAGAATTAACCCGGCTGTTAAACAGCGATGGCAGTGGATGAACAAAGATTACTGAAAAGTGGAAGAAAGTTTGTATAAATTTTTATACTGCTTATTTTGGTTAAAAGCATGTTGTGATAATCTTGTTTTGCATGCTTGCTACAGGTATGGAGTGATTTTAAGAACAACACTAAAAAAAAAAGCTGCCCGCTTGCACAAATCAGCTAATGCCGGTGGTAATGATAATGGTGACCCTGCTATGTTTACAAAGTTAACAAACTTGGAGCAGAGAGTGTTGAAAATCAGGGGTGTGCAAGCAGCTATTGGCTTAGCAGTGGAGGAGGCTGGGTTACCCCAGGTTCTAACATCTTTCATTAATCCAGCTAATGTATTGTTTCACTTTATTGTTGTTTTATATATAATATTTCTCTTACAGGTCAATAACACTCACCTGAATAGTGTTGAGCATATTGACTCAACTCCACAACTACATCAATATATAGAAGGTTAACGATGATCATTGTATATCAAAAGAATTAATCAATAACTTTTAGTAGTATTTAGTTATGAAATACTTACATAGTTATCTGTATTTCAGTACCAGTTGTACCAGCATCACCACCACCAACAAGGGCTATATCTCCTCCTCCACATACATTCGTAGAGGAAGAAGTTCAAAGTAAGAAATTATTTTTTTTATCTAGATAAATAAGAATTAGGTTTTGAAACCATCTTACATTGCAGTAGCTATACTGTTTTATAGCAATTCCTAAATAAGAATCCTTTAAGAGTCCCAGTCAGTGTTTTTTTTTAATTTGTAGCCAACTATATAAGACTTGTGTCAATTAAATAATTTTTGTATATGTATATAATAGTATCTGGACAAAATACTTAATTGTTTTTGATGAAAAGTTATAGAAAACTTGTAAATTTTAGCTTCTCAACATTTGCATCAACCGGAGCAATCTGCTTCAGGCCAATCACCACCTGAGTCTAGCTCTGCCACAACACCACATATCTCTTATGTGGAGTTGCATGTGGAAGGTAAAAACAAAAGCCTAAAGACTTAAAGACCTACTCACAACCAGTTCAATGTCTCATTAAAAAACTTGATGATGATATATTTAGAAGATTTGGTGATATCGAATCATCGGTGTTACATTCTGAAGCCACGATACTTGATCCGAGATTCAAAAAAAATCGGATTTAACTGCGTTACAAAATATGAAAACGCGGTGAAAGAAATGAGGAGAAAAAAATCTGCAATAGCCAGCGTCTCTATTTCTAATGTTTTTTTTTATGTCCGGGTCACCTGATGGAAAGTGACCATCGTCGCCCATGAACGTCTGCAACTCAGGAGTCACAAATGCGTAAATATAATTGTTCCCTAAGCCAGCGATACAAATATTGCAGAAGCAAATGACGACCTTTGGCATGACATTGACAAAGAAATCTTGGCAACGGTACCTCTTAATTCTGCTGAGATCAAACAAGACTACATCAAAGAAGACTTAATACCGAGAAAATCGGATCCACTAAAATGATGGTATGACCGAAAAAATATATATCCGAATTTATACCAATATATGTTAAAACGACTATGCATACCCGCTACCTCCGTGCCATGCGAAAGGATTTATTCGAAGGCTGGCGATATTTTAAGAGCACGCCGCACTTTATTTAATCCTGAAAAGGTATCACAGCCACTTTTTTTACATGGAAACATGTAAAATAAGATATCTACTTTGACCACGTGTTGCTATGAAGAACTAATTTATTCTTTGGTTATTAAAAGAAAATAAAAAATAATAAGCAATACAACAATACTAAAGTAATAAAAACAAAAAAAGGTCTTTAATTATTGTAAATACAATTATTAATGACCTTTTTTTAAAGACCCGCCTTTTAAAGTGAAATTTATACATATTATTGTTATTTTATATATTTGTCATTTTAATTGTTAGTCCTAAGTCTGAAGAAAGTATGAAGGGAAATCGAAATGTATAAATCAATAAACTATAATCATATTCTCTCGTTCACAGTTCATGAACTCGTAGCCAACTCAATGCAACTCACTGACTCATAAAGAGACATGAATTGTGTCAAATTGCTGCAACTCACAGAGTCACAGAGCGGAATGAACTGTGGAGTGATTTAGATGTACTAGTTCATTTTACTGAATGGGATTTAGTGAACTGAATTTTTAATGTGAACTGTGTTGCCCAACACTAATTATTAGGCTGCGTAAATTATATTGTTTATATTAAAAGTTTTATTTACAGTACGTAATGAGTACTACGGGCAAACTCATTATAAAAATGATTTTCGAGCTTTGACAATTGGCAGCATTGATTTAATTATTTAATATTCGATGACTGCCGGATTCTAGAAAGTAGAGTAGCGTCAGACGGTCTACAGTCAGTTGGTGCAAGACTTTGTTGTATTGCAACGAGTCCCGCTAATTTTATTTTGAAAATAACAATATTAGTTTTGTTGTGGAGTGTGTGTCTGTGTAGTGTAAACTAGGTTTCTTACTAGTGTTTTAATTATATTTAATTATTAATATTAACATTCATAAAAAAAAGAAAAAAGAAGAAATAGAAATCAAGTACGCATACAGTATGTCGTTAAAAAGCAGAAGACTCCTTTTGTCATTAATTCCTATAATTGTGGCCACCCAAGCACAACCTAAAAAAAATGGTCATGACGACCACGACCACTCTGACAAGAGTGTGACGACGGAGAAGAAGAAGCACAACCTGATATTTGCATAAACACAAACAATAAGATGTGTCAAGACCATAATGGAGGAATATCTTTGCACATCAATGCATGTGGAGAGCTATTCTCGATTTCTAATGAGTCAGAAGCGTCCAGTGCTTGCAGTTTCATGGAATCCTGTTCCACCCATCCCAGAGAATGGAAATGCAGTGTTGGCGGGCACCCACTAGATTGTTATCACTGCATACATAGAAAACATATCGTCAAATTCAAAGAAAATCACAATGCACTCACTCAGCTCGACGGTTTGTCAAACGATACAGGAGATAGGTTTAATAGAACAGCGCTAAATATGATAGCATTCATAATGCCGCGAGTGACCTTTACAGCCCCGGAGTATACTGACATGGTCTTAATTTACGGGGAATGCCATCAAAACGCTTTTTAGCTTTACGGACATACCGTGAGAGATATGGAAGCACTCGTGTATGTCCAACAGACAGCCGAATTTTTATAAGGGCGGTACAAAGATTACGAGACAAAAAAAGTTTGGTGCCACGTGATGTCGAGTTAGCTTCGCGAACACCGTAACCCATTCGGACTGAGCCAAGGTCATTAGGTATGTTTTTTTTATTAATTTGTTTGGCGTCGTGGCATCGGATACTGCAGGTCCCCAAGGGGTGTTATTTTTATTAAGGGAGTAGGTCGATGCTACAACTACCCTTAGATTCATTTCTTATTAAGTCTTTATGTGACTCTTAAAACATATTTAATTTTAGTTTGTTTTATTCGTTTATTTGAAACAGATTGCAATAACGACAGTACTAATTGGAGTATAAGAATTACCTATTGTAATTAGAGCCTTAAGATACCATGTACTCTACAGACACTACGGGATAATAAACTGCCACTTGAACTTAACATCTTTGTATTTAATAGCTGCCCCCCATCCTAGATTAAAAGTCTAGCGCTGACCGAGTTGTCCGAGGCATTTATTGTATTTGTTGTTGGTTGTCTGTGTTCATTTAGGTTGGGGCATCTGGCGCCCGAGTTTAATTGTTTGTTAGTATTTGTGGTGCCCCCAGTTAGTTTGTTTGTTTGTTTAGAACACAGGTAACATTAACATTACACAAGTACATTCAGTACACCCACAATTATATATTTTTTTAAATTTTTTAATATTACAGAAACCATCTTACATTGCAGTAGCTATACTGTTTTATAGCAATTCCTAAATAAGAATCCTTTAAGAGTCCCAGTCAGTGTTTTTTTTTAATTTGTAGCCAACTATATAACTGACTATTGAATATGACTTGTGTCAATTAAATAATTTTTGTATATGTATATAATTAGTATCTGGACAAAATACTTAATTGTTTTTGATGAAAAGTTATAGAAAACTTGTAAATTTTAGCTTCTCAACATTTGCATCAACCGGAGCAATCTGCTTCAGGCCAATCACCACCTGAGTCTAGCTCTGCCACAACACCACATCTCTCTTATGTGGAGTTGCATGTGGAAGGTAAAAACAAAAGCCTAAAGACTTAAAGACCTACTCACAACCAGTTCAATGTCTCATTAAAAAACTTGATGATGATATATTTAGAAGATTTGGTGATATCGAATCATCGGTGTTACATTCTGAAGCCACGATACTTGATCCGAGATTAAAAAAAAATCGGATTTAACTGCGTTACAAAATATGAAAACGCGGTGAAAGAAATGAGGAGAAAAACATCTGCAATAGCCAGCGTCTCTATTTCTAATGTTTTTTTTTATGTCCGGGTCACCTGATGGAATGTGACCATCGTCGCCCATGAACGTCTGCAACTCAGGAGTCACAAATGCGTAAATATAATTGTTCCCTCAGCCAGCGATACAAATATTGCAGAAGCAAATGACAACCTTTGGCATGACATTGACAAAGAAATCTTGGCAACGGTACCTCTTAATTCTGCTGCTGAAGCAATTATTGAAGTAGACGCTACATCAAAGAAGACTAATACCGAGAAAATCGGATCCACTAAAATGATGGTATGACCGAAAAAATATATATCCGAATTTATACCAATATATGTTAAAACGACTATGCATACCCGCTACCTCCGTGCCATGCGAAAGGATTTATTCGAAGGCTGGCGATATTTTAAGAGCACGCCGCACTTTATTTAATCCTGAAAAGGTATCACAGCCACTTTTTTTACATGGAAACATGTAAAATAAGATATCTACTTTGACCACGTGTTGCTATGAAGAACTAATTTATTCTTTGGTTATTAAAAGAAAATAAAAAATAATAAGCAATACAACAATACTAAAGTAATAAAAACAAAAAAAGGTCTTTAATTATTGTAAATACAATTATTAATGACCTTTTTTTAAAGACCGCCTTTTAAAGTGAAATTTATACATATTATTGTTATTTTATATATTTGTCATTTTAATTGTTAGTCCTAAGTCTGAAGAAAGTATGAAGGGAAATCGAAATGTATAAATCAATAAACTATAATCATATTCTCTCGTTCACAGTTCATGAACTCGTAGCCAACTCAATGCAACTCACTGACTCATAAAGAGACATGAATTGTGTCAAATTGCTGCAACTCACAGAGTCACAGAGCGGAATGAACTGTGGAGTGATTTAGATGTAACTAGTTCATTTTACTGAATGGGATTTAGTGAACTGAATTTTTAATGTGAACTGTGTTGCCCAACACTAATTATTAGGCTGCGTAAATTATATTGTTTATATTAAAAGTTTTATTTACAGTACGTAATGAGTACTACGGGCAAACTCATTATAAAAATGATTTTCGAGCTTTGACAATTGGCAGCATTGATTTAATTATTTAATATTCGATGACTGCCGGATTCTAGAAAGTAGAGTAGCGTCAGACGGTCTACAGTCAGTTGGTGCAAGACTTTGTTGTATTGCAACGAGTCCCGCTAATTTATTTTGAAAATAACAATATTAGTTTTGTTGTGGAGTGTGTGTCTGTGTAGTGTAAACTAGGTTTCTTACTAGTGTTTTAATTATATTTAATTATTAATATTAACATTCATAAAAAAAAGAAAAAAGAAGAAATAGAAATCAAGTACGCATACAGTATGTCGTTAAAAAGCAGAAGACTCCTTTTGTCATTAATTCCTATAATTGTGGCCACCCAAGCACAACCTAAAAAAAATGGTCATGACGACCACGACCACTCTGACAAGAGTGTGACGACGGAGAAGAAGAAGCACAACCTGATATTTGCATAAACACAAACAATAAGATGTGTCAAGACCATAATGGAGGAATATCTTTGCACATCAATGCATGTGGAGAGCTATTCTCGATTTCTAATGAGTCAGAAGCGTCCAGTGCTTGCAGTTTCATGGAATCCTGTTCCACCCATCCCAGAGAATGGAAATGCAGTGTTGGCGGGCACCCACTAGATTGTTATCACTGCATACATAGAAAACATATCGTCAAATTCAAAGAAAATCACAATGCACTCACTCAGCTCGACGGTTTGTCAAACGATACAGGAGATAGGTTTAATAGAACAGCGCTAAATATGATAGCATTCATAATGCCGCGAGTGACCTTTACAGACCCGGAGTATACTGACATGGTCTTAATTTACGGGGAATGCCATCAAAACGCTTTTTTAGCTTTACGGACATACCGTGAGAGATATGGAAGCACTCGTGTATGTCCAACAGACAGCCGAATTTTTATAAGGGCGGTACAAAGATTACGAGACAAAAAAAGTTTGGTGCCACGTGATGTCGAGTTAGCTTCGCGAACACCGTAACCCTACATGCAGTTTAAGTAGGGCTGCTCGTCAATTCAGTGTTCACCACAAAAAAGTCCACGATATTTTAGAGGCTCATAAACGACGGCCTTTCAGATTTCGAAAAGTACCGGCTTTATTAAACAGAGATCAACCCATAAGAGTGTACTGTCAGTGGTTACTGTCAAAGGTAACGAATGACCCTGAATTCCTATCCAACATCATGTGGACTGACGAGAGTAACTTCACACGTAATGGTATATGGAATCGCCAAAACTTGCGATATTGGACCAGGGAAAATCCTCATGCTATACGCGAATCTTCTCACCAGTACCGTTTTTCGTTGAATGTACATATGGGCAGCAATTCACGGCAATCAGATAATTGGTCCAATTTTCATTAATGCAAATTTGACTGCTATCAGGTTTTTGGAATTGCTTGATGGCCCAGTGTCTGACTATACAGATCAACTGTCTGTAGCTCAAAGCAGGCGTTTGTGGTACTAGCTAGACGGAGCGCCTGCCCAATCAGTGGTGGCTGCCAGTCACATGTTTGGTGAACAGTGGATAGGACGCTATGGGCCTATACGATGGCGACTTAGATCACCAGATCTCACGGCCTTAGACTTTTCTTAGGGGATGTGTGAAAAATGAAGTGTACGTAACAGACGTCACTTCAATAGAAAACCTAAGATCGAGGATAATAAGTGCATTTAATAAACTAAGAGCTTTAGCAGCAAATGACAACTTGTGTGCTAAAATACGAGGCAACATGATGCGAAGGTGTATTCGATGCATTGATGTGAACGCTAGGCACATTGATAATCTAAAAATTTAAATTAATTTGATTACTATTGTATGTATGATGTACTTAACTGGTGTACAATAAAGTTTATTCTTATTAAATAAAAAATTAAGCAAATATTGAGCTAGTGAATATAAACTGTTGCGAGTAGTATTCATATTTTAATAAATTGATATAGTGATTTTAAATAAAAAGCAAGTGAAGTAACTGATTAGTGATAAGAATGTAATATTCGGAGCTCGACGCGGCGCCTCCGCCGTCGCGTCGCCGCGTCGCTAGGCTCATTTTGAATTTGCCGCCATTGGCCGCTGCCGTCGCGTCGTCCAGATGAGTGACCCGTGTTACCAATGGTGCTCCGATTCGGCATTATTTTATTGTATTTATTTTGTTCTAAATTTGCACTTTTTTTTATATTCCTTTTTTTTTAACCGACTTATATTGAACTGTGTTATCTGTGATTTAAGTCTTTGGCATAGGTCTGGTCTGTAAATTGAATCCAAAGTGCATTGCACACATCTTTAACAATCAAAGAAACTGTATTATTACCCACTCTGTAATTGTATCCAATTGTTCTAAAGGAGTCACCAGTAGCTAAGAGGCGGAGAAACACAGACATCCGTTGAATTTGTTTTCTGACAGTATGTATGATGTAAAAAACAGTTTTCCAAATTGTAAACGAAGCATAGAAAATGTAAAAAGTTATTTGTCTAGGCAGACTTACCAATACGGGTACTCATCATCATCCAACTTCTCGACACCAGCTCAAAACGATACCTTAGATAATTTTTAATATAACCTTTGCGGCATTTACCAATAAAAAAAAATTAATTAAAATTGTTTTGCTTACCTCAAACAAATAGCAAATTTTTCTTCTGGGGGTTATAACCTTCCTATAATAAGAGTCTTGTTTAGTAATATCTCCGATAATCAATGATAACAAATCATAAAACTGAACTCTTGTAACACGATAATATAACTGAAAATGTGCATCATCTAACTCGTAAAATAAACTTCTAAACTCTCCACTTGTGTGCCAAGATTGAATGTGTTGACATATCCAAGATTTGGAATGTCTTTTCCTTAAATAATAATAAGTCAGTATTAATCTTCTTTTTCTATGTGTAACGTATTCATCATCGGAACTTTCTCCATCGATTATATTCATGGCGAGAGTCATCCCTCTATTTGAACTTCGCTACACTGACTGAGCTTTGGCTTAGCTCTTGGTGTGCATGCTATTTATTTCTAGCTTAGCTTAGCCTAGCTTGCTTAGTTTAGTAGTAGAAGACAATATTATGTCTATATTTTAGTTAAAAATAATTTACATAGTCGATCAGGCATTATAGAATATTAGTGCAATTGCTTGGTTGAACGCCGCACTGTAGGCTGCTGCGCTCATACCATGACAATTGTCTGGTATTTAAGATAGGCACGACATGAAGATAACATTATCTGCACCTGCAGAATTCCTCGATTCAATTTTTCTAAACGATGATGGTGAAGACGAATAAATAAAAAGCTGAACGATGTCGTTCTATTTCTTTCTAAAGTCAGTCAATCAGTAATAGCCTTTTGCAGTCCACCACAGGACTTAGACTTTTCTAAAAAATAAAGAGGAATTTAGGCTCCTTGTACTACGCTTTCCTGACAGTCTGTTGGTGTATAGGATGTAGTTTCGAGTTTTCCTTCTCTCGCAGTGATTGTATGTACAAAGGTTTTGATTCCTTAGTTGACTTGTATTAGAATGCAATCTCTCAGCATACAGAAATAGCTACTATTACACCTAGCAAATAACTACTACCCTTTTAAACGGTCTGCTAAAATAAGGTTTACCACAAGTCGTCGCCGAACTTCGAAAATCTAACTCAAAGCGACGCATCATCCTGCACCACGACAACGCAAGCTCACACAGTGCTCGTCAAAAGATTGAGTATTGGAAGCAGGAAAAAGTAGAAATTCTTGACCATCTTCCATACAGTCCTGACCTAAGCCCTAATGATTTCTTTACATTTCCTAAAATTAAGAAAAATCTTCGTGGTGAAGAAGCAGTCGACGCTTTCAAGTCAGCCATTTTGAACACCCCCACTTTAGAGTGGAATAAATGTTATAATAACTGTTTGAGCGAAAGGAAAAGTGTATTAAGCTACGTGGTGCATACTTTGAAAAACAATAAAAAATACTATAAGGTTCTAGTTGTGTTTTTTTCTTAAAACGACAAAATTTAAAAGGCATGGCTCGTAATGGTCTTAGACCTACAGAGCAGATGATGGAGAATGCGGAACGGGACAATATCGATACTGCGATATGTCACGTTATAAAAGGACGCACCATTCTATATTTAGCGAAAAGTCTCGCCAGAGGAGGAATGCGCGCTTCTAACTCCACACGCTCCAAAACATTGGAAATAGAGTGCGCTTTAGCGCTTGATCTATCTGAGATGGTATTGAAGATGCATGTTGCTCGTAGATACCTCGCGCGGTTTCGAGTACCTGAGTACCTGATATTATTAAACTATGTAAACCAAAAGAGGGTCCTCTAGGAGAGTTATGCGAGGTCCTTTCAAGATGCCAAAGTACTTGGGCGTGTGAGTGAACTATCCGTCGCCACCGCTGACTCTAAGACTCCGCTTAGTAAGAATACAGAATCTCACGTCAGATCTAATGTTCCCGAATGAATTACGTTGCGGATGGGATATATCTACATCGGCAGTTAAATGTTGGCTTGGTGGATCAGCTTCGCGCACTAGCAGCCGCCAACTACGCCACACATTTACGCGTCAGCTAGAGAGGAAAACGTCGTGATCATTGATTTCGAACAGCTGTGCGCGCTAATGCGAGAATACAGAGTTAATGAGTTTTTGAAAGAGACTAGTACACAGCAACAGAATCATCTCAGAATACCTATATCGATAGATGTATTAATTTCCGCGTCAGTAGAGCAAGATAGCGACTCTATCGCTGTTGAGTACAATATCGCACAAAGATTAATAGACGTACGGAAAGTCTCCAAAAATAACACCAATCAAATAGAAGCAGACACAGAGATTGTAATGCATATTAAAACAATAAAAGTATAAAACACACAAACATTTTAATAAAAGCAACAGATAAAGACATATTAATAATAATACTAGGAAAAATTTATAACATGGCGGACAAAAATCAGCATATTTTGACGCAATTAGGGACTAGAAACTCCATCAGAATTATCAACGTCTATTGTTTTTAAAGAAGCGTTTTTAGTTATGTTAGTGTAAGTAGCCAACCACGCTTATTTCTTCGGAAATGAGCGCGGATGACCCCCCTGATGAGGGCGGTGTATTACCCCCTGACAAACCAAAAACAGGAAAGCGACAGTCAGACTCAGTCTTTTCTGTTGACTTTGATGTAAAGAAAGTTGACTCACTAGCTGAATCCATCCAATCAGTTTACTCTAAACCGAAGTTGAGTCGGATTCTAGGCTTGAATACACAGCGTCAGACAAGGGCCATCAATTCGCCCAGTTCCTATTTAAACATAGAATACCGAACATTGTAGAAATATGGGTCGCAATAACGTCGGTGTGGAATTCACCTCAGCTTTATCTGCTAACAAATTTCCTGAATTCCTCCATCGTAAGTGAAAATAATTATTTAGCAAATATTCCATGTTTTCAAATTATTCGTATGGGTGTTGGTAGGAATATTCCAAATGACTGGACTCTGGAGGAGCTCATTTCTGGAATCTCTATCCCACAAAATTGTGGAGAGGTGTTTCGGCGTTTCAATGTAATAAAAAAGCAAACATAGCGTAATACTTGACTTTAAATTCGTGTGGCAACGAACTAATTAAGTTGTGTGTGTCCCGTTACAAACTATAAACAGTGGCCCGTGAGTGAAAATAAACTCAGTAAAATAAGTTACCAGACAATTAGTGACCACGCGGTTTCAACCAGCCTTTACCTCCAACAACAACCCAGCAGCGTCACCCGCAGCGCAACACCAGTAAGTACATCCACGATTCACATCTTATACTAGGACCTCAAATATATATTCCATACCCTATTCTTTCCCTTTAGTCAGCCCACCTTATCTATGTATCGCCAAGCGGCCGATACACTCTGTTTGGGTCCCATCTAACTCTGTAGTTCTCACATTTTTGGGACAGAGCCTTTCTGAAAAAAAATCTGCTTTAATGCATCTCTGCCTGTGTCTCTTTATCAATTACCTACTATTCAATGCAGGAATTGTTGTCGGTATGGCTACATTGCTAAACAATGTATGCCTCAGCCCCGCCGCTAAAAGTGTGGTCAGCCACACTCTGATGATTCCTGCCTGGTCCGTGACTCAGATGTATTCTGCTTTTTGGGTCATGGTTATAGTCATTGTGCTACTGATAGTAGAAATTATTTAGCTACAATAGTCTTACTTTGGAGAGGTCCTTTCGCTTGAGTTGAGTGAAAGGATACTTAATATTTAATAAATTAAAATAAGGTGTATCACAGACATGTGTTTATGAACATTGTAACAGTAAATATAGTTTATAAATCTAGGTTTAGTGGTGGAAAAGCTTTTACCTGTGGCGACAGCCCTATGCTATTGTGTCGACAGCCCTAAGCTATTATGTTATGTTAGCATTTTCCGTACGAAGCCAGGCGGACGCAGAGACGCGACAGTCAGTCAGCTACAAGCCTCGGTAGCGATCACGCATATATACGCGCACCCGACTCCCCCCGCCTGGTTAAACCTTTCTCTGTATATTTCATATATGTGTCGTGCGATACAATAAACTTTTAGTTAACTACCTAAACCGAGTATTCATTCCATCTCTAAACAACACCATCGATAGGTAGTTAAAGTGGTGACCCCGACACACATCATTTAGGTAGTTAAAGTGGTGACCCCGACGAAGAAAGAAACGCACAACCCCAACGAAGAAGAAACGCATCCCCGTCGAAGAAAGAAACGCGCACCTGACGTAATCAAAAGTGAACACATCAATTAGTTAAAGTACAGTAGTGACTCCGAAAGTTTTAATCCTCCAACGTTTTAACCAGGCGGGCGGACATAACGAGTCGGGTGGCAATATCGAATTACGCACATCCGGCCGCGATCAGACGCTGTACATTCATACGGACAAAGAAGAAACGCGCATCCCGCCGTGACAAAACGCCGTAGATTCGTCCAATCAGGGAAGAAACGCGCATCCGGCTGCGATCAAACGCCGTAGAGTCGTACCGACCGAAGAGGAAACGCGCATCCGGCTGCGATCAAACGCCGTAGAGTCGTACCGACCGAAGAGGAAACGCGCATCCGGCTGCGATCAAACGCCGAGAGCTGCAACGAACAAAGAGGAAAGTACGTCGCATTTTACACTCAATTAGGATGGCAAGCAGATTCGCCCCGTCGAGAGGGGACTGCCAAATTATGGGTCACGTAATTAGAGGCCATAATTCCGCCTCCAGAGTTACGACGCACGCAACGCCACGCAGATTAATTATTCCATGGGCACAACGTTATTAATTCAAGTAATAAGCTTCTGGTGACCTACAAAGCGGGGAACAGAACGCATCACAGCCGAGAGAACAGCGGGTAGCGAGGTCCAGCGAGTCAGCCAAGAAGACTTGGGCAACCACCGCCTGTGCGTGCTAGAGCGAAAAATTAGGTTTAGTCATTAGATTAAATAGAACAATAGTGTAGACATTAGTAGTATGTGACGTCAAGCTACTGCGCTAGGTACATAGGCAGTTCGGAGAACACAGTTGCTGACGCGTTATTTCGAGCGGAAACAATAACGCGCCCAACGACTATCGACTTCGCCGAACTAGCCACAGCTCGGGCACAGGATACTCTAATTACGCAATCAGTAGAGTCACGTTTGCAACATTGTAGCTACCTGACTAAGGCAAACCGTATCCGTATGTACCTAGCGGTTATAGAAAAATTATTTGTTTTATGTTATTATTTTCCCTTTTTCATTTAACTCGTTGTTATAGAAAGCAGCTAAGTTAAATAGTATTGCAGGCATTGTGTAGTGTTACGACACTGAACTTTCTGAATCTTTTATTTGCTATTTATTTGCAACTATGGTTCATCTAGTGTCGATTATTTTCCCTTTTCTCATTAACTCGTTGTTTTTGCTTTTATTTGATGAACTAGCAAAATGTATATGAGCGAAGCGTTCTAAGAGGTCCTGTTGTTTTTAGCCTCTAAATCAACTTCATTTATTATTGTTTTTTTTTTTTTTTTTTTTTTTTAATTTCAACTATGTTTTCAACTATTTGTCTAGCTATGATAAAAACCATGCTAACAAATGGTTTAAGACTATTTCCCTATTTACTGTTACGTAAATAGAACATTGTAACTATAAAAGGTATTGTATTACTTAAGTAATTACTTACTTAATACAGGGTGGCCCAGAAAGACCGAAGTGGTGTGAATTCCTTATAACTTTTTTATTATAATTTTTTTTTCTTTTCTTTTCAGTATTTTGTAAAGAAGACTTGGATAATTTATAATGGAGCAATACACAATTGAACAACGTGCCCAAATTGTTGAAATTTACTTTTCAAATCAACGGTCCATTGTGTTGACTCAGCGTGCATACCGTCGTCAATTTAATGTGCGGGTTGCACCCTCTCAGTCAACAATAAACCGTCTGGTTGCAAATTTTCGAGAACAAGGAGCAGTAAGGAACCTTCCTGGTCCCGGCAGACACCGAACTGTCCACACGGCTGACAATATTCAAGTGGTACAGGAGAGTATTCGGGAGGATCCAGAAACATCAACCAGGAGACGTTCGTCACAACTGGGCCTCTCAAGAACGTCGCTGCAGCGAATTTTGCACACCATAGGATTGTTTCCATACAAAATTCAACTTGTCCAAGAATTGAAACCAACAGATTACCAGCAACGACTTGACTATGCAATTTATTTCCAGCAAAAAGCACAAGAGAATCCAAATTTTATTCATAACTTAATAATGAGTGACGAAGCCCATTTTCAATTAAATGGGTTCGTTAACAAGCAAAACTGTAGGATATGGGCTACGGAAAACCCGAGAGTACTTCATCAACGACAATTGCACCCAGTTAAGTGTACCGTTTGGTGCGGTGTTTCTTCAGAAAGGATCATTGGCCCATTTTTTTTTGAAAATGAACAAGGTGTCGCCATTTCCGTCAATGGTGATCGATATCGGGCCATGTTGCAAAATTTTGTAAGGCCAGCCGTGGAAAACCATCCGCAAATATGGTTCCAACAGGATGGAGCCACAGCGCACACTGCGAGGGCCACAATGACTCTTTTACGCGACATCTTTGGTGAAAGAATAATTTCTCGTAACAGCAATTTTAATTGGCCTCCGCGTTCCCCGGATTTAACCGCTCCAGACTGTTTTCTTTGGGGCTATTTAAAAGGAAAAGTTTATGTTAATAAGCCTAGGACTATTGAGGAGTTAAAAACCAATATTCGAGAAGAAATTAACAACATACCACCGGAAGTTTTGCGAAAGGTCATGGAAAATGTGTTGGAAAGAGCACATTTGTGCGAAGCAGAATATGGCCACCACTTGCGGGATATCATTTTTAATAACTAATCCAAAAATATTCCCCATAAATTTAATGTATTTAAAAAAAAAAAAAATTAAAAAAATATCTCTTAAATAAAAAGTTATAAGCAATTCACACCACTTCGGTCTTTCTGGGCCACCCTGTACCAGCATCACCACCACCAACAAGGGCTATATCTCCTCCTCCACATACATTTGTAGAGGAAGAAGTTCAAAGTAAGAAATTATTATTTTTATCTAGATAAATAATAATTAGGTTTTGAAACCATCTTACATTGCAGTAGCTATACTGTTTTATAGCAATTCCTAAATAAGCATCCTTTAAGAGTCCCAGTCAGTGTTTTTTTTTAATTTGTAGCCAACTATATAAGACTTGTGTCAATTAAATAATTTTTGTATATGTATATAATAGTATCTGGACAAAATACTTAATTGTTTTTGATGAAAAGTTATAGAAAACTTGTAAATTTTAGCTTCTCAACATTTGCATCAACCGGAGCAATCTGCTTCAGGCCAATCACCACCTGAGTCTAGCTCTGCCACAACACCACATCTCTCTTATGTGGAGTTGCATGTGGAAGGTAAAAACAAAAGCCTAAAGACTTAAAGACCTACTCACAACCAGTTCAATGTCTCATTAAAAAACTTGATGATGATATATTTAGAAGATTTGGTGATATCGTATCATCGGTGTTACATTCTGAAGCCACGATACTTGATCCGAGATTTAAAAAAAAATCGGATTTAACTGCGTTACAAAATATGAAAACGCGGTGAAAGAAATGAGGAGAAAAACATCTGCAATAGCCAGCGTCTCTATTTCTAATGTTTTATTTATGTCCGGGTCACCTGATGGAAAGTGACCATCGCCGCCCATGAACGTCTGCAACTCAGGAGTCACAAATGCGTAAATATAATTGTTCCCTCAGCCAGCGATACAAATATTACAGAAGCAAATGACGACCTTTGGCATGACATTGACAAAGAAATCTTGGCAACGGTACCTCTTAATTCTGCTGCTGAAGCAATTAAGACGGCTACATCAAAGAAGACTTAATACCGAGAAAATCGGATCCACTAAAATGATGGTATAACCGAAAAAATACGAGTATATATCCTAATTTATACCAATATATGTTAAAACGACTATGCATACCCGCTACCTCCGTGCCATGCGAAAGGATTTATTGAATTTTTAATGTGAACTGTGTTGCCCAACACTAATTATTAGGCTGCGTAAATTATATTGTTTATATTAAATGTTTTATCGTAATGAGTACTACGGGCAAACTCATTATAAAAATGATTTTCGAGCTTTGACAATTGGCAGCATTGATTTAATTATTTAATATTCGATGACTTTCGGGTTCTAGAAAGTAGAGTAGCGTCAGACGGTCTACAGTCAGTTGGTGCAAGACTTTGTTGTATTGCAACGAGTCCCGCTAATTTCATTTTGAAAATAACAATATTAGTTTTGTTGTGGAGTGTGTGTCTGTGTAGTGTAAACTAGGTTTCTTACTAGTGTTTTAATTATATTTAATTATTAATTTTAACATTCATAAAAAAAAAGAAAAAAGAAGAAATAGAAATCAAGTACGCATACAGTATGTCGTTAAAAAGCAGAAGACTCCTTTTGTCATTAATTCCTATAATTGTGGCCACCCAAGTACAACCTGATATTTGCATAAACACAAACAATAAGATGTGTCAAGACCATAATGGAGGAATATCTTTGCACATCAATGCATGTGGAGAGCTATTCTCGATTTCTAGTGAGTCAGAAGCGTCCAGTGCTTGCAGTTTCATGGAATCCTGTTCCACCCATCCCAGAGAATGGAAATGCAGTGTTGGCGGGCACCCACTAGTTTGTTATCACTCACTCAGCTCGACGGTTTGTCAAACGATACAGGAGGTAGGTTTAATAGAACAGCGCTAAATATGATAGCATTCATAATGCCGCGAGTGACCTTTACAGCCCCGGAGTATACTGACATGGTCCTAATTTACGGGGAATGCCATCAAAACGCTTTTTCAGCTTTACGGACATACCGTGAGAGATATGGAAGCACTCGTGTATGTCCAACAGATAGCCGTATTTTTATAAGGGCGGTACAAAGATTACGAGACAAAAAAAGTTTGGTGCCACGTGATGTCGAGTTAGCTTCGCGAACACCGTAACCCTACATGCAGTTTAAGTAGGGCTGCTCGTCAATTCAGTGTTCACCACAAAAAAGTCCACGATATTTTAGAGGCTCATAAACGACGGCCTTTCAGATTTCGAAAAGTACCGGCTTTATTAAACAGAGATCAACCCATAAGAGTGTACTGTCAGTGGTTACTGTCAAAGGTAACGAATGACCCTGAATTCCTATCCAACATCATGTGGACTGACGAGAGTAACTTCACACGTAATGGTATATGGAATCGCCAAAACTTGCGATATTGGGCCAGGGAAAATCCTCATGCTATACGCGAATCTTCTCACCAGTACCGTTTTTCGTTGAATGTACATATGGGCAGCAATTCACGTCAATCAGATAATTGGTCCAATTTTCATTAATGAAAATTTGACTGCTATCAGGTTTTTGGAATTGCTTGATGGCCCAGTGTCTGACTATACAGATCAACTGTCTGTAGCTCAAAGCAGGCGTTTGTGGTAGTAACTGTTTGAGCGAAAGGAAAAGTGTATTAAGCTACGTGGTGCATACTTTGAAAAACAATAAAAAATACTATAAGGTTCTAGTTGTGTTTTTTTTTCAAACGACCAAATTTAAAAGGCATGACTCGTAATGGTCTTAGACCTACAGAGCAGTTGATGGAAAATGCGGAACGGGACAATATCGATACTGCGATATGTCCCGTTATAAAAGGACGCACCATTCTATATTTAGCGAAAAGTCTCGCCAGAGGAGGAATGCGCGCTTCTAACTCCACACGCTCCAAAACATTGGAAATAGAGTGCGCTTTAGCGCTTGATCTATCTGAGATGGTATTGAAGATGCATGTTGCTCGTAGATACCTCGCGCGGTTTCGAGTACCTGAGTACCTGATATTATTAAACTATGTAAACCAAAAGAGGGTCCTCTAGGAGAGTTATGCGAGGTCCTTTCAAGATGCCAAAGTACTTGGGCGTGTGAGTGAACTATCCGTCGCCACCGCTGACTCTAAGACTCCGCTTAGTAAGAATACAGAATCTCACGTCAGATCTAATGTTCCCGAATGAATTACGTTGCGGATGGGATATATCTACATCGGCAGTTAAATGTTGGCTTGGTGGATCAGCTTCGCGCACTAGCAGCCGCCAACTACGCCACACATTTACGCGTCAGCTAGAGAGGAAAACGTCGTGATCATTGATTTCGAACAGCTGTGCGCGCTAATGCGAGAATACAGAGTTAATGAGTTTTTGAAAGAGACTAGTACACAGCAACAGAATCATCTCAGAATACCTATATCGATAGATGTATAATTTTCCGCGTCAGTAGAGCAAGATAGCGACTCTATCGCTGTTGAGTACAATATCGCACAAAGATTAATAGACGTACGGAAAGTCTCCAAAAATAACACCAATCAAATAGAAGCAGACACAAAGATTGTAATGCATATTAAAACAATAAAAGTATAAAACACACAAACATTTTAATAAAAGCAACAGATAAAGACATATTAATAATAATACTAGGAAAAATTTATAACATGGCGGACAAAAATCAGCATATTTTGACGCAATTAGGGATTAGAAACTCCATCAGAATTATCAACGTCTATTGTTTTTAAAGAAGCGTTTTTAGTTATGTTAGTGTAAGTAGCCAACCACGCTTATTTCTTCGGAAATGAGCGCGGATGACCCCCCTGATGAGGGCGGTGTATTACCCCCTGACAAACCAAAAACAGGAAAGCGACAGTCAGACTCAGTCTTTTCTGTTGACTTTGATGTAAAGAAAGTTGACTCACCAGCTGAATCCATCCAATCAGTTTACTCTAAACCGAAGTTGAGTCGGATTCTAGGCTTGAATACACAGCGTCAGACAAGGGCCATCATCCGGGCTGTCCCTTAAAGCCCTTAAATTCGCCCAGTTTCTATTTAAACATAGAATACCGAACATTGTAGAAATATGGGTCGCAATAACGTCGGTGTGGAATTCACCTCAGCTTTATCTGCTAATAAATTACCTGAATTCCTCCATCGTAAGTGAAAATAATTATTTAGCAAATATTCCATGTTTTCAAATTATTCGTATGGGTGTTGGTAGGGATATTCCAACTGACTGGACTCTGGAGGAGCTCATTTCTGGAATCTTCTATCCCACAAAATTGTGGAGAGGTGTTTCGGCGTTTCAATGTAATAAAAAAGAGGGAACCTCTGACGATGGGACGCGACGCAGTTCCTGAACGTAACCGGCTGTCAAGAGTGACAGTCGTAATACTGTTATATGTCAATGGAATAGCTGCAACTTTCTCCCTAACGCGTGATCAACATAGCGTAATACTAGACTTTAAATTCGTGCCGGCAACAAACTAATTAAGTCAAGTTGTGTGTGTCCCGTTACAAACTATAAACAGTGGCCCGTGAGTGAAAATAAACTCAGTGAAATAAGTTACCAGACAATTAGTGACCACGCGGTTTCAACAAGCCTTTACCTCCAACAACAATCCAGCAGCGTCACCCGCAGCGCAGCACCAGTAAGTACATCCACGATTCACATCTTATACTAGGACCTCAAATATATATTCCATACCCTATTCTTTCCCTTTAGTCAGCCCACCTTATCTATGTATCGCCAAGCGGCCGATGCACTCCGTTTGGGTCCCATCTAACTCTGTAGTTCTCACATTTTTGGGACAGAGCCTTTCTGAAAAAAAATCTGCTTTAATGCATCTCTGCCTGTGTTTCTTTATCAATTACCTACTATTCAATGCAGGAATTGTTGTCGGTATGGCTACCTTGCTAAACAATGTATGCCTCAGCCCCGCCGCTAAAAGTGTAGTCAGCCACACTCTGATGATTCCTGCCTGGTCCGTGACTCAGATGTATTCTGCTTTTTGGGTCGTGGTTATAGTCATTGTGCTACTGATAGCAGAAATTATTTAGCTACAATAGTCTTACTTTGGAGAGGTCCTTTCGCTTGAGTTGAGTGAAAGGATACTTAATATTAAATAAATTAAAATAAGGTGTATCACAGACATGTGTTTATGAACATTGTAACAGTAAATATAGTTTATAAATCTAGGTTTAGTAGTGGAAAAGCTTTTACCAAATATCATAAAATTTCCCATGACTGAGAGTCTAAAACTGATTGCAATAACAAAGTAAGTTTACACCTATATATTATTTTTTGGTGATAATCATCAATTTCTACAACTTAGGTATAGTAAGATCTTGAAATGCTTATAGTGTTCTCCTTTTCAGATTTCAAGAATTGTTTAATATGCCTAACACTATAGGTACAGTAGATGGGACACATATTGCAATAACAAAGCTATCAATAAATCACCCTACTGCACCTAGAAATCTATTCTATAATAGAAAAGCATTCTACAGTTATTAATGTCAGATTGTGAGTATCATCCATGCTCTTTGTGAAGTTATATGGGAAGTTATCCCATAGCATGTAAAATTATTTTATGTAGCAAAGATTCAAATAATAACATTAATGTTATCTATTTATCTTAGTCATTTTAGACAGAAAACCGATAAAAATACAAAGATAAATTAATCAGGACAAAGAGTTTTAGTTTAGCTTATGTTTTGCATATTTAACCCACGATTCCAGGTACGTTATTTTTTTTGTGTATGTAATATATATTTTTAATTGTTTTAGACACTTCTGAATGAATGAATACACTTCTAGATGAATCAGGGTTTTTTTAGTTTATATCTAAAGTCTTTACAATACCTAAATTTCTTTACTTTCTAATTGGAATGTTTTTGTCTCTACGCCGGCCTAACCCCAAGAAATTAGTTTGCTGTGGAGCACCGGAATGGTAGAAAAAGCTGCTTAGCTGTACGCCATTGTCTGGAGCCTGGGAGTGCTAACCCGCCTCTTCCACCACGTGGGAACCGGAGTGAGAAGTTCTCGGAGTTGGTTTGATTTCATTTCATTCGGACTGATCCAAGGTCATCGGTATGTGCTTTGTTATATTTTTCTTGGCGACGTGGCATTGAATACTGCAGGTCCCCAAGGGGTGTTATTTTTATTAGAGAGTAGGTCAATGCTATGTCTACCCTTAGAGTATATTGTTTTGTCTATTAAGTCTTTATGCGACTTTGTTTAAAAAACCTATACAGGTCCCCAAGGGGGTTAATTTTAATTAAGGCAGTAGGGCGTTGCTACAACAACCCTTAGACTCTTTTCTTATTGGGTCTTCATGTGACTCTTAAAACTTATTTAACCTTATATTTTTATTGGAAAGGATTGCATTAATGACAGTACTAATTTGTGTATAAGAATTACCTATTGTAATTAGAGACATAAGACACATTGTACTCTACAGACACTACGGGATAATAAACGGCCTCTAGAACTTAACATCTTGTATTCATTAGCTGCCTCCCGCCCTGGATTAAAACAATACTTAACAATTCCAATCAATCTACAATCTCTAGAGAAATCTGTGATTTAGAACAGTATCATCATTCTCCGACAAGGGTTTTGCTGTTATTTTCCTGTAATAACAATGCCAAACAAGAAAACCTGCCCACCATGTCCGGGAACATCCAAGATAGATCTATCAGATTTGGGGGTAACACCTTCTGATCTGGCAGAGACTTCTGATGTCTTAACTGGTCAATCCCCAATAGCAGCTATTCCATCTACATCTTCAGGGTGTGATTTCTCCAAGCAGAGAGAACATGAACTATTAGCTCTCCTCAAAAATTATTGGTCCCAAATTGAGGACCCGTTGGACCAAAAGATTATTGATGTCCTAGAGGATCTATGTGATGTAGTGCATGACACTCGACGAAGTCTTTTATCGAAGTATCGAAACTTGATACAAATAACAGGGGATGATCTATCAATAATCATGGACGGGATCCTGGTAGATATGACAGATAGTTACCGAACCCTACATGCCTCAGTTAAAATGGCAGTTATTTCTTACTCGGCTGCAATAGCTCGAAATGCTCGAGCAGCCTTGTCTGATATTGCAACTACTGCCACGGACTTAGTAACGGTGGCAGCCAATTCAATGGCTCAGTATGATGCATTCAAGCAATCACTGGACCATATATCACGATCATGGAATAACACAGCGAGTAGCATGACCAATTACATGAGTGAAGTTGATAAAAAGCTGCTTGTATTGAATCATCTTACTTCGTCCCTGAAGTCCACCAGAGGACCTCCTTCCACTGATTCTGGATATTCTCCAGATCCTATAGTCGGCGCAAGTCTTATTCTTGTTTCAGGATCCCCATACAGATCAACCATGGGCACATTGAACTTTTCAGATGATCAAAGTATTGGTTTTGTTGGATCCAGTAATGAGGGACAACTACTTGGGGAGCTTATAAAGGCACTCAACAAACCAAAACCAATTGAGAAAGTACTAAATAAGGACTTGAATTTACTGATTATTTATCTGAAGAAGAATCCAGATTTTATTCCAAATTACACCAATGCTACCAAAGAACTCAGAGTTAAGATGTTAGGTACTATTTCTAAAAGTTTGCCCAATCAACAGAACCAGTGGATTAAACTAGATGATCCATTTATGTAAATATGAACAAAGTGTATAGTGTAGATGAAAGTAAAGGAGATATAATTTGACCAATACACTTAAAATGTTCCTAGAGTATATAATTTAAATTAAGGTGATTAGTGCCATATTATTAAGAGAATAATCAATCCATATACAAATTATTATTATATAAGTTTTGATAATCAATTATTATAAAAAAAAAAAAAAAAAAAAAAAAAAAGAGAGAGGGCGCTTCTGTGCCACCTTTTACCTCGAGTCCGTACAAAAGTGAAATAAAAAAATACTAAAATCATTTTACAAGTGGTGAAAAGTGTTTAAATCTAATAATAAAGTCATAGTTTATCGGAACAATATGAAGGAAACAGTTAAAATACTGTAAATCCGAGTAATTTTCAAAATTACATCTCTAACGAACATTCTGTGAAAAGTGTCTTCGAAATAGAAACTCCAACCCCTAAGTGATTTTGAACACAGATTGTTGAAACTTACATCGACAACAGTGTATTAGTGTATTAAAAAGTACAAAACATATTGTAATTAAAACAACAAAAGTGCAAAGATCATTCCGTCAATACAAAACCAAACTTACGCCATCTATCACAGGTTTACGACATCACTAAGGTAAAACTATAAAAAATTGACCCGTACCAGCTGGAGCAATTAATTCCAGACATAACAAACAGAGGCCACTGGTCACTATAAGATAACGAACCACGACAACCTAACGCAGGCTACTTACCACATTACTCACCAAGGGAAAAAATAAAATAACAGAGGGCGCCATGGCACCTTTGATATGTCCTGGGTGTAAACAAAAAGTCCAGTACAGAGAAAATTTGCTATGTATATTATGTAAGAATACCTATGATTTGGAATGTGCTAATGTTTCCAAAGACCGTTTTAATAAAACAATGACTATGGAACAAAAAAAAGACATGGAAATGTCAAACTTGTCGCTGCAAAAATGCCCAAAATAGACAATACTAGTACACCTATTCGCCTACAAGATCACGAAACTTTGCACCAAACAAGCACTTGTATTGAGACTACTGAAAACAATAATGTCACCATTAGAAAAAGGTCTACAAAGACGAATAATGATAGCGTAAGCTCAGACGACTTAAATATGCTAGGCGACACATTAAATACAGAGAATAGAGAGACGGCTTCACCAACAAATCTACAAACCGAAGTAATATTGAAAAACTTAAATGAACTTATAATAGAACGCCTAAGGGAAAACAACATACTACTAATAACAGAGCTACAAAACACAATACAGACCGAAATAAAAAAAGCCATTACACAATTAAAAGACGAAGTAGAACAAAAAACAAACGCTTTATCAAACCAATACGAACAAACGAAACACGATATAAAACAAATTAGTTTAGAGATAAGTAAACTGAAACTCGAGAATGAAAAGTTACAAACTGAATTAAAGGATCTAACAACCACATGTCTTTATCCCAAAACGCCATACACCGAAGAAACCAACGCTAAGAAATTAGTATTGTATGGCTTTCCCGAATATTACGACGAGTCTGAATACAACTTACACGCCAGAATAATTGACTTTTTCGAAAAGACTATGCAAATTAATATATTAGGCTATATAGAGGATTTACACAGAATTGGGAAAAATACCAACAACCACCGGCCCCTAGTTATAGAGCTATTAAGCAAAAGGATTGCAAAATTTATTACAGCTAATAGACAGTGTTTACAAGGAACTAGGATATACATCTCCGAATTCCTGGACGACATCGCCCTAAAAAAACGACTAGGGATATTCCGATACTAATAAATACGAGTAGGTACTCGATACTTTTGATTCGATACCAAGTATTTATTGTATCGAATCAATTTTGCGATACATAATCGGTATCGAAACAAAAATACTTGGTATCGAATCGAATCAGCAAAACAACCGAATACAATAAAAAAAACCGAGAACGCATCATACAGAACTAAGAGAGCAAAAACGAGGCAAAAACAGTCAGCTAATCAGGTTACCGAGTTACCGGTATTCGTCGCGTGGCGGCGTGAGTGACGCGTTGTCTCGCGCTGGGCTAGCCGAATTCGTCCGACTTCAGCCGAGCCCGCCCGAGCCGAAAGCGAGAGAAGAAAACACCCGCACCCGCTCGCAAATCATCTCGCCATTCCGCCATTGTGAAAGTGTTAAGTGATTGCTTACAAGTAATTTTATTAATTGTAATCATCAAATTCATCGGTTTATTCCAATGTTATCATGGCACCACCAAAATCTATAATATGGACACATTTTACCAAAACAAACGAAACAATTGCAAAATGTAAACAGTGTTTTAAGTCTGTGAAGTATTGTGGGAATACGTCGAATTTATTCAAGCATTCTAAAACTCATGGAATTTCTGTGGACAAAGGCAAATTACAGAAAAAAGAAAATAATAAGTCCAACGAAAGGTAGGATTCTAAACTTTTCTTTTTTTTTGCGATTGCTTTCCTAAGATGTTAAATAAAAAATCCTACCTACTCCTACCTATTTTATTTGTATAAAAAATAGTTTTGCAGCAGTGGTACTGTGATTGTCTTGTCTATATATTAATAATATATGAATAATAATTGATGACCGGTGATGAGATATTTCCTTTGTATAAATACGATTTAAACAATTTAAGGTTATGTGTTTGTTTTTGTTAGTGTAATAGTGTTGTTAAATGGCGGTAGTGTTGGAGTTGGTATTATCGATACTTTGAAGATTATCGATCTATCAAGTGTTAATTTTTGTTATTATGTTTCAGTTCAAAAAATACAATAGTGTTGGCCAACTCAAGGCATTTAATGGAAGATGATCAACCCCAAGCATCAACATCGAAAATTTCAGAAGATCGTGATGATTGCTCTAGTGTAACCACATTAACAAGTATGGACTCGGAGACTGCAAGGGAGCTATGTCTGAGCAATTTAATAAAGAATGCGTTTGAACGAATTTCATCTAATAAAGGTAAATAAATAGATATTTAATTAAATATTAGCAAAATAATATTAATACATATAGTATTAGTGTTAAAGAAAAAAATATAAATATTTAATTTAATATTACATGTATTAAAATTGAGTTTTATTTTTAGCTGGTGGTACGAAGTATAACAGAATTGTTCAAGCATTGATATTTTTTATCTGTCAAGATATGCGTCCATTTAATATAGTTGAAGGTGAAGGCTTTTTACGACTTGTAAAAGAACTGGAGCCTACTTTTAAAGTTCCTGGCGCAAAGTATTTAAAGAAAATGACTACCGAAAAGTACGAAGCTTGTATAACTATTTGTAAGTCCAAATTATCCAAGATAGACAATTTCTGTTTAACGCTGGACATATGGACAGAGACAATGAATGAAGTAGGATTCATGGGCGTCACCATACATTTTGTAGAAAATGGTCAAATGTGTATGTATTATCTTGCAACTCGTGCATTAAGAGAGCGACATACAGCTGAATACATATCGGAAAACCTGCTGGATATTTTGAAAAAATGGAATATTCCACTTACCAAAAATTCGTGCTGCTGTATCAGATAATGCCAGTTCAATGTTGGCTGCCATACGAATGTCTTTAGGCGAAAAAAAACATTTACCGTGTTTTGCCCATACTATTAACCTTGTAGTTGAAGAGGCACTAAAGTTGCCCAGTGTTAAATCAGCTGTTATAAAAGTACGAGAAATTGTTAATTGGATAAAAAATAGTGTTGTGCAGTCGGATAAGCTACGAAAAATCCAAATGCGTAATAATGTTTCGGCAGGATCAGTTTTAAAACTTATTGCAGATGTAAGAACTAGGTGGAACTCAACTTTTTTTATGTTAGAGCGATTTCTAAAGTTAAGAATAGTAATATCAGAAATTGTAATTGAGAGTGTAGTGGCTCCAAATTTGCCAAGTGCAGTGGAAATGGAAACCTTGAATGAGCTTACAACTGTATTAAAGCCTTTTGAATATGTAACAAGAGAATCATCGGGCCAAAAGTATGTAACAATCTCCAAAATTATACCAATGCTTAATTGCTTAACTACAGAACTGAATAGTATCACTCCAAACTCCGCTATCGTTAAAGAATGTAAGGATGTTTTATTGAGAGAGCTGAAAAGGAGGTATGGGATGATTGAATTAAACGATCATGCAGCCATTGCAACAATTCTAGACCCAAGGTTTAAAAATCTGCATTTCCAAGACCCCTCTGCATGCGGAAGAGCTATTCAAAAACTTAGAACCATGGTTGTCGGACAACTAAGTAGCCCAAGTGAGTCAGAAGATGATGTCTCATCTACTGCACCACCTGAATACGATTTTTGGAAACATCATAAAGAGTTAGCACATGGGCACAAGAAGAAAAAAAATCTCATCAGGGAGATGAAGTTTCTCTTTATTTATCAAATCCAGTAGTTTCTCTTAAAAGCAACCCATTTGCAGAATGGGATGACATGAAGTTGGCGTTTCCTTGTCTGTACAAGTATGCACAGCAATATTTAATTGTTGTTGCAACATCAGTTCCTAGCGAGTGCCTTTTTTCCAAAGCCGGTGCAACAATGACACAAACAAGAAACAGATTGTCTTCTAAATACCTTGAACAGTTACTGTTTTTGGGCAATCTTAATGCTGAAAAGTTTTTTGTTTAAATTATAATAAGCCTAATAAACATTTATAATAAATAAATAGTTTTTTTCGTCTCAATTTTGTTTAAATTATTATCCTTCAACGTTCATTGATAGCACCCTCAAAATAATAAAATAAAAGTTCCAAAAAGTATCGATATCAGTAAGTATCGATACTTGAGGAGTACTTATTTGTGTAGTATCGAAAAAAGATTTGAGTATTATCGAAATGAGTAAGTATCGATACTTAGGTGGTATCGGAAAATCCCTAACTGCCACACAACAAGTGTTCATGTGAGCCGTTCGGCCTTTAAACATTGACTCCGTCAAGCGTCGACAGGTGGCGCTGGCGTTTCGGATATGACGTAATTGGGACACGGAAATCCTGTTTTGCACACGTCCTCGTGTGCCGGTTAATCTGCAACAAAACATCCACGAGAATACTTGTCATGCTCGGTCATACCTTACCACACTTTTACATTTTATGGCCTTAGTAAACACATTAAAACTAAAACAAGCAATAGAGGATACAAAAATAACTAGACAACGGTCAGAGCCACGTACCACAGTCGTTCGTATCAAGTTTCAAAACTACTCGGTTAAAGCTTACAGAAACACTCGAGTAAGACATCTAACGCCCCGGCTCTCCAGCCGTACAGCAATCGCATTGCTCTCACAAAATCATCCAGCTCATGGATCAGATCCATCGAATGGATCACCCGTGTGTCACCCACTGACCACACGTATGGTCTCTGCAGACCCCGACCTCTGCCAGAGTTAAACGCACACCGCGCACCCACGGACTACTTGAGTTGCCTCAAGGGACACCGATTTCTACCGGCTACGACTACGAAATAACTACTGGTACGGTCGAACTTACTATGGCCTCTAGAGTCCCCTTACTCGAGTTTCCACCACCACTTTGGGTTACAATTCGTTCTTATCAGATTCTGCATCAATCTCGACTGGTACGTGACTTGCTGGCATTTTCCTTAGCCTATCGTGGGCATATTTGTAAGTACGTTTCGAATTCAGAGCTTTTAGTGTTTAACGGTCACCTTTATGTTGTAACGTGCCCGACGGTGGTTGCAAGACGCAGACATCAACGCGTCGTTCGACTCGGTTGCCGTCGCCGGCCTGGCCGCCACTTGGACACTGGACCGCAATATGGCCTGGTTTTCCACATTTAAAGCAGACCAAAGGCTTTGATGCTAACTACTGGCCTCGGCATTGTAGCTCGTCCTCTAACGTCGTTCGTCTTGTTTCTACAATCCGCTCGCTTGTGACCAGTTTTGCCGCAGTTGAAGCATTTTACAAAAGCTGACCTCACTCGTTTGACATCATGAGCAATCGATGATTCTCCTGTGTTATTTATCTTGTGCATCTTGTGCAAACCCCAGGTGAAGTCCATTCATCAAACTCACAACCATCCCCAGGTAACCCTCAATCGTCCAACTCACAATGTCAATTTTCAGTACCACCCCCAGGCGACGTCCACTCATCCAACTCACAACCCCCACAGCAAGAGTCCCGTGCGAACCGTGACACCGAGCGCCACGATTCTGAGACGCTCCGCACTCAAAAATCGAAAAGGTGGTAAAAGTTGTTAAAAGTATACACTGTTTTATATCGTGCGCTGTGCCATCGCGAGGCCTTCACGTCAGTGAAAACCGCGTCGCGATAGGACGAAAATTTTGGATTTTATAAGGATTTCAGTGATTTTTATGTTTTGTGTCAGTGACAAAAACTCGATTTTCTCGAGTTTTTCAGTGGTGACCTGTGTTTCCGCAGTAGGAGGGTGCGGCTCGGGGAGGCCCATCTTTTGAGCCCCCTTTCAACATTCCAGGACGAATATCGGGGAAGATACGGGACTTCTTCCAAAACCGCGTGGCCAGGAGATCCCTGATCCCGGTCCCGTGGGATAATCCGCGGTACTCAGCGGTGTGCGGGACACCTAGCCGAGCCGGGAACCGTTTTCAGAACGGGAATAAGATGAGTGGTTGAGGAGCTATCCTAGAATAACTTTTGAAAACAAACAGTGCTTTTTATACTTTTAGTCAAAGTGTTTTTTGGGGGTGAAAACCACCCCCGCGCCAAACAATAGCATGGTGTGTGCAAGATAGGGCAAGAATTCTTGCAACTTTTGACACCTCTCCCGCTAAAATCGGAAAAAAAAGTTATCAGCACCTCAAAAAAGTAAACAAACTTTTGTTTTAAAAAATCGTACCGGAAGTTAAAAACAAAAACTTTGGGGGCCTATAACTCCGGAAAGTGGGGACCTAGGGAGGTGTGATTGGCTGGAACAGCATTTTTAGGCTAAGTCTACACTTTTGAGACCAGAAAATCGGCCCTACACCAATTTTTGGGAGGGGTCGATTCTGGTTTCGAATTGCGTAGACCGAAACTGGACCAAATCACTAAGTGTGTAGACTTCGGCCCCGGTGGTCCAAATTGAACAGTCGAGGTGTCGAGAGGCTGCCCCGCAGCGGGACCCACTCGTTGCTGTCACTGGAGCAACTCTAGGTGGAGCCGTTCCGGAGATAGCCCTTTGTTCTTGGGGTACTGCTTCTCCACCTCACTAGCAAATACATGACGAAGTAGCTTCACTCCCTTTCTTAATATAATTGAAATATTTTATTTGTAGGCTTCATCCGTAATCGGTTCGATTCCCGGACTCCCAGCCCTACCACCGCAACCGCAGCAATACAGGACGCTGCAAAAACCTTCATAAAAAGGCCAGATACCAAACGAAGATAGCTCGATAATATAGAGAACTACATAAAGCGACAACAAAACTACGCAGGAATAATGAGTGATCAGCTCCTCACGGGACTGATGAAGACGTTCGAGGATATACCCTCAAATACCCTGCAGTATCCTCAAATGAGGAGGGACATAAAGAAGTATCTGGAGGACAACGCGAATCTAGGTCAAAAAATGGTCTTCAAGCTCAGCAATCGATTACAAAAACTCGAAGGTGAAGGTCAAAGAAATACCGAAGACAAAGCAGCAGGGGCGCCCTCAAGGACTGTGTCGTCCGATGGGCATGAGGGCGTCCTAAAGAGACTGGGAGAGATGGAGGCGGCGCTGACCGAGCGGATCGGTGAGATGGAACGCACCATCCAAACCGACCTGCAGGGACTTGACGTGAGTGCCGCAGACCGAGACTCCGACTTGCTCGGGAGGATCGGCGACAGGATCGAGAAGGCCAGAGAGGGAATAGACCAAAAGGCTAATATTGTCGAGGGTCGGACCCACGCTCTCCTCAGGGATCTTGTCGGCGCTATTGCCGGGGAGGTCGCAGCAGCAAAGCATGAATACGTCAAGGTCGTAAAAGGACTGACGAGTGCTAATCAAGCTCCAGTACCAGTCCTCAAAACCTACGCCAGCGCCGCAGCAACCAAACCCGCCCACCGCCCCGCACTCCATTCGTTGGCGGTCACCCTTGAGGGCGGAGAGGAGACCACGGACGAGGTCCTTGAAAGGGTGAAGAGGGCAGTCGACGCTAGAGGCAGTGGCCTGAAGATTAACAAAGTACGCAAGGCCAAAAACCAAACAGTGATACTATACTGGGTTATGACACTGCAGAGGACATGAAAAGGGTACAAGAAAAAATAGAGAGACATGGGACCGGATTGTCGGTAAGGCCCATGAAAAATAAGAACCCCCTCGTCGTACTCAAAGACGTGTACGCAGATGATAAGGACGAGGACCTAGTAAGGGCGATCCATGCCCAGAACAAGGAGATCTTCCTGGGCCTTCCGAAACAGGACATGGAAGTGTCAATCAAATTTAGAAGACGCACCAAAAACCCCAAGGTGACACATGTCATTCTGCAGGTCGCACCAAATGTGTGGAGAAGGATGACGGAGGCTGGGGCCCTCTATCTTGATCTGCAAAGGGTCAGGGTTGAGGACCAGTCTCCGCTCATACAGTGTACGAAGTGCCCTGCGTACGGATATTGAAGGAAATTTTGCACCGAGAGTGTGGACAAATGCAGCCATTGTGGAGGACCGCATCTGCGCGAGAAATGCGCAGACTTCGCCGCGAGTAGTGAACCGCAGTGCTGCAACTGTACTGTACTGGCGAAATTTAAAAATGATGTTCTCTGAGGATGGTCATAAAGGTAACTTCTTAGACTGGCTCATTGAATACTCTTGGCGGAGAAAAATTAAAATAGCACATAAAGATGTCTTCGAAGAGCTAATTAAAGTTATACAATATGTGTATAAAATAGATTAATAAATTTTTAATTATTATTTAATTTGTTTTATTTTAACAGTACCTGTTAGGGCAGATAAATAAATTAGGTTAGGTTCAACTTATGTCACATAACCGAATTGATTGACCCTGACTCCACGTGGTACGACTCTGTCCTACCCCTAGAGTGTTTTTATAGAACCGGGGGCGCGTAGGGAGAGCAGCCTCCGCCCGCTGTAACAAATCGCAGGCATCGGACGAGCCGGAGCGGCTGAAAAACACCTAGAAGCCCGGACTTAACGCCCCTGGATTTTTTCTTATGGTCGGAAATAAAAAGACTTGTAGAGACACATTAAGAAAATTAAAAAACAATTGCATTAAACGTGGACGTTTGTGTATTGAACGCAGCGGACTCCATTTTGAGCAGTTGCTTCGATACACAGAAGTGTAAATAGTGTAAATAAACTGTAAATAGGTATGTAAGTTAATTATTCTGTAGATAGCTCCGATTTTTTAAATACGCCTGAAATATTTATACCTACAGGTTTACCACGGGTTGCCAGTTATGTGAACTAAGTAAAACTGTATTTACTTCGTTATAACTGTGAAATACAACATCTTGTTTACTATTTGATCTATAAGATGCATTAATAATCATTTACAGGCAGTCTAAAATTCTAAAAATATCGTTTCAAAAGATTTATGAATTCACTCTTAATCTTTCTCTATATCATTCATTCCTAATTTTTAAACAAATGTGACATTTCCATTTTAATTTTTAGTGATGTCAGATTCAAATTTAATGTTGTCAAAATGAACACCAAATTTAGTTCGACCTAACAACAGAATAGCATTTTGAAAATCGCTTGACTAAAATAAGAGAATTTTAGAGAATTTTTAGTTTAGTGATGTCAACAACAGAATTAGCACCAATATCTCTGTTCTACCGGTAAAAAGAACAAGCAAGACTATCGCTTCTGGGGCACCGAAAATCCACGTGTGATGCACGCGGAGCCATTACACCCGCTCAAAGTGACTGCATGGTGCGCTGTTCACGCTGGAGGAGTCATCGGGCCATTTTTTTTCGAGGACGCCGCTGGTCAAACGACAACAGTGGACGATGAGCGCTATAGGGCCATGTTAACCGAGTTTTTTCTTCCGCAATTAAACGAATTAGGACTGGAGGACATTTGGTTCGAACAGGACGGAGCAACGGCACACACTGCGAGAGCCACAACCGATATTCTGAAGGCGGCGTTCCTGGGTCGCCCTCATCTCTCGTTTTGGCGATTTGCACTGGCTCGCAAGATCGCCCGATTTAATCGTTCCAGACTTTTTTTTGTGGGGTTTTTTGAAGTCCCGTGTTTACGTGAACAAGCCCGAGACCCTGGAAGCGCTCAAGGACACCATTAGACACGAGTGCGAGAATCTGTCGCCCGAAGTTCTCGCCGAAGTGATGAAAAATACCATAAAACGAGCCCGTATAGCAATCAATTGTGGCAGCGCCCATTTGGCCGATATCATATTTTCGACTTGACCAATAAAATTCTAAAGGTTCAAATAAACATAATCAAAAAACAGAATTTAAGTTTTTTATTCAGAAAAAAAATGAGAGCCAAACAATATCGGATGACTTCTTTTGGCCCACCTTGTATTAATGACCAATTAATAAGGCCTATTTTTATTGTCTAACCGGCAACTCGTACTTAGAGATGTTTAGGACAGTAATATGTATCTGAGTTAGTAGACGATGTGCCGTTAGCTTACTCGAGAGGTATGTACTACCAACACGACGGCTGTCCCGCTCATTACGGGAGTGTAGTACGTGCGTACCTGGACAATGAGTTTAGTGATCGGTGGATAGGTCGAGGAGGGCCTGTGCCTTGGCCACCTAGAAGCCCGGACTTAACGCCCCTGGATTTTTTCTTATGGTCGGAAATAAAAAGACTTGTTTATACACGAGAATATGAAAGACGTGATGATTTACGCATTTCGATAGTGGACGCTTTTGACAAAGTGAAAAATGATAGAGACACATTAAGAAAATTAAAAAACAATTGCATTAAACGTGGACGTTTGTGTATTGAACGCAGCGGACTCCATTTTGAGCAGTTGCTTCGATACACAGAAGTGTAAATAGTGTAAATAAACTGTAAATAGGTAAGTTAATTATTCTGTAGATAGCTTCGATTTTTTAAATACGCCTGAAATATTTATACCTACAGTCCGTTGATAAATTGATTTGTTGTGTAAAGAACAATCGTGGTTAATAATCGAAAAGAAGTTTAAATAAAATAGGTATTTCCGACGGTCCTAAGCCCGTGTAAAGTATTAAGGACAAAGTGGAGTCTATCTACGTAAGTACTCGCTAGCTCGCGCCTATAGGTATACTTTTATCAGCTGCTGTTAGCGTCAGCGGTGCGCAGCGGCCGCCGAAACGCGCACAGACGTGTTTCATTCATATAAGATAATGAACGAATGATCAGTGCATTACTACTTTCTAAGTCGATCGAGTAAAAATGAATATTAAAACTGAAACATTTTTTTAGTCAACATTACAATGGCCAGCTTGAAGCCCGGACTTGAATCCGATAGAACACTTATGGGATGAGCTGAAACGTCGGGTTCGAGCCCGGGTACCTGCTCCAACAAGGCTTCCAGAGCTGCGAATCGCAATTGAAGAGGAGTGGAATACAATTCCTCAAGATTTTATCGTCAGGCTCGTAAGGTCGATGAATACAAGGATGCTGGCAGTTATCCGAGCAAGGGGAGGGAATACGGAATATTGATCAAAAACATTTTTTTGATTTTATCTTTGTTTTTGGCTTTAATTTTTTTTTTTTATGCATTACTAACGATTGTCACGACTGGAAAACGACTCTTCTTTGTAAAATCCTTAATAAACACTGAAATATTGATTAAACCCAATGAGTTTCCTTTCATTTTAATCACCATGAAACGCACTTTCTGTAGGTACAACTTTGTTAATTGTAGGTTTTTTAGTTTTTGAGAAAATCGAATTAGAGTGCCTAGGTAGCGGGTGGCTCGAATTATTTGCTGTCCAGTTTAGATACTCTAAACAAAAAACGGACATAGAAACGAATTACTTGACAGCAAGCATCTTTAATGAAATACAGATATCGTGTCAACAGCTATACGATAGTTTGGAAACCCTGGAAAACGCGCTAACGTTTTCTTACCTTAGTAAAATGCATCCCAGTAGTAGACCCTATATTCTTAATAGAAGAATTAAACATTATCCAAAACGAAATAAATGGAAAACTTCCCTTCGACTCTAATTTAAACTCTATTCACTTTTGGGAAAAAGCAATTATAGTTAAAGCCTTCAGCACTAATGGGACTTTAACCTTTATACTAGACATTCCAATAGTTGCAGAACAATCATATAATTTACTCCACCTTTATTCGATTCCTAACAATAATGACACCATCCTTATACCTAAAAACCCTATCCTAATCTTGGGAAATGATGAGTTTGCATATCCTCACGAGCCATGCACCGAGATAGCGGAAGACAACGTTATATGCAAGCACCTGGAATGGCAGCCACTACTACATTCAACCGATTGCATCGCACAACTACTACAGCATCAAGAACCACATAACTGCACGTATGCAACTGCAAGTTACGACAACAACATAGTGCAACAAATTAAAGAAAACAGTTGGATTGTAATAATGAAACAGGATGAAGTCGTAAAAACTATATGCAACAACGATGTGCAATACCAACGCAACAAAGGAGTCTTCCTAATTACCACAGATAATAATTGCAAGGTGCAAATCCGAGACAGAGTATTAATGACCCACAAACGGTACATTAATCAAAGGGAAACCATACCATTACCGGAACATATTAAATCTTGTCAGTGCGCCGAACATCATTGTGGAATGGGAGGGAAAAATCAATGGAAAATTGCGCAATACGAGGCTGATTGTCTCCAAGGAGGAGATACAGTATTTCGACCAGAAGGCGTGTCATCTGAAGAAGGGGTCGATGGAATGGTGGATACAACTCTTCAAACCGATGACGATCAAGAAGGAAGACCCTGATATCAAATTCCAAGCAAAACAAGGAAAGTTTTGGATGGCGAACAAGACGATTCAAACGCAGACACAGGTACAAATAGCACGTACCATAACCGAAACGCAAATATTATTGTACTTTTATGCCAAAACGGTGCTATTACAGAAGCAGAGGCTATGGGATTATTTGCAAAATCATTGTTCCAAACAATATGCAGAAAAAATCAGGACCTACCTCCACGTCGCAAGAGTTTTGGTATTTTCGGAATCGGTAAGACAGCGATTTGAGCGGGCAAAAAATAAGTTTGAAACGGAACACGGTCCCTTGAATGACACATCACAAGAAGAAATAAAGTTGAAATTTAAAGAAATTTTAAACATTAACAAGATCGATTTGGAAAATTTCACAAGACTAAGCGAAAAGAAAAATAACCTGTTTTTCTTGGGCCCGCCTTCCACCGGTAAAACAATGATTATGAACAGTCCGGTAGAGTGTCATTTCAACTTTTGTAGACTGACCGGTTTAATTTCAAACAGCAGCTTCAACTTTAGTGGGCTGTTAAATACAAACGCGTGTTTAATGGACGAGTGCAAGTTGACGGACAATCAATTTGAACAATGGAAGTTGTTGGCGTCTGGTTTACCAATGTCAACGGATGTAAAGTATACGGACAGATGTGATGTAAAAGACGTAGTTTTATGTACATGTAGCCATTATCCTATAGAAATGTAAAGGGTTGTCCAACAAGAGGTGTTATTTTATGAGGTGTCATTTCGGTAGCCGTCACTTTTGAAGCTTTTATTTTTTGACATTTTACAAGTAGAAACTACGCCATTACTAAAAATGGAACGATACACACTTCAACAACGCATTGAAGTTATTAAAATTCACTACAAAAATGGTGAAAATCTTGCAGTCACAGTTTGCAAAACTAAAGCATTTTTTGGTCGTCGTGAAGCACCTTGTCGGTCTTCGCTTGAGGACTTCATAAGTTTGGGAAAGGAGTTAGAAGTTTTTTTTAATCGGAAATCTCTTAAAGATTCATCCAAACCTCTTAAATTTGAAAAGGTCCAACGCTGTCACGTCAGACAATACTAGCGTTGTGTGTTTAAAGTGTAAGTCAACTGGTCATACTTATAAGAACTGTTCTTCTATTCCTGGTATGATTTGCTTCAAGTGTCAGAAATTGGGGGTTATCACAAAGTTTTGTGATGTGTGCAATTTGGCCAAGAGGAACTCAAATGAGTCAAAAAACTGATTAGGTTCCATCGAGCTCCGGTTTCTAAGAAAACTAGAGATGTCTCGATGATGAAAAAAATTGTTAGTCACACTTAAAGGGCCTGACAAAGCCACTTGCAGAAGGGAATTTTTGGCCGGGTTAGACTATTTAAAAACTTTCTTTAACACTTATAGGGCTGCGCCTGTTTTATTTGTTAAAAATAATGATTCTTGACCTTATTTAGAATTATCAATTAGAGGGGATAAATTTTCGGGTTTATTAGATAGTGGTTCAAATAGTTGTATTCTTGGTTCTAATAGTCACCAACAGTTTCTTAAATTGGGTTTAAAAATTGAACATGTGCCTGACTACATTTCTAATTCTGCTTACACAGCGGATGGCTCCGCATCAAAGTTTATTGAAGTTATTAATTTGCCAGTTACTTGTGATAATTTGACTAAAAATATTAAATTCATTATTATACCTTCATTTAACATTCCAATCATTTTAGGATTTGATTTTTGGCTTAAGTTTGACCTGGCTAAAGACTTGTGGAAAAATATGACCTTTGTTAGTAACGATTAAATTCAAACTTGTACGGTAACTTGCGCCGCCGAACTTATTCCTTCTGAGAAATGAAAGCTTGATGAAACAGTTTCGCTTTTTGAAGACATTTCGTATGAAAAGAAAGGGTTAGGTCTCACTCATCTGGTTGAACATAAAATTAATGTTACTGGTGAACCTTTTAAGCAGAGATATTGGCCTTTGAGTCCTGCCAAGCAGAAGGAACTTTTCGTCGAAGTCGAAGCTCTGCTTAGGGAAGGTATTATTGAACCCTATAAGTCCCCCTTGGTGTTCTCCTGTTTTAGCCGTGGAAAAGAAAGACGGTAGTACTAGATTATGTTTAGATTCACGACGCTTAAATTCAATTACAATTAGAGATTCGTATCCCCTTCCTTATCCTTCCCGAATATTGGATAGCCTCAGACGCGCCCGTTATATTACAACAATAGATCTTTCTAAAGCTTTTCTTCAGATTGCACTTGAGAAATCTTCTCGCGCGAAAACTGCCTTTGTAGTACCGGGTAAAGGGTTATTACAGTTCGTTAGAATGCCTTTCGGATTAACTAACGCTCCTGCAGAACTGCAGAGATTAGTAGATAAACTTTTTGGTCCTGAATTTGATAACGTACTTTTTTGTTACTTAGATGATTTGATTTTAGTAAATAATAATTTTGAAGACCATATAGATTACTTAAACAAAATTTATAAGATACTTAAAGATTACTGTTACTTTAAAGAAATGTGAGTTCTGTAAAGACAGGCTCAGATAACTTGGATACATTGTGGATAGTAAAGGTTTACACACTGATCCGTCTAAATTAGAAACTATTGAAAATTTCCCGCGTCCTGAAACAGTTAAGCAGCTCAGAAGTTTCCTTGGGTTGTGTTCTTATTATCGTAGATTCATTTGTAAATTTGCTGACATTGCTTCGCCACTAACAAGATTGACAGCTGGTAGTAAAAATTCTAAAAAAACCTCTTATTTGAAATAATGACGCTGAAAATGCTTTTCAAAATCTTAAAGAAGCCTTAATAACCTCCCCTGTATTACGTTGCCCCGATTTTTTTAAACCTTTCTTTTTACATTGTGATGCTAGTTCCGTTGGGATTGGTAGTGTTTTGAGTCAGGAGGACGAGGATGGAGAGCAGCATCCCGTCGCGTTTTACTCTAGATCCCTTAATAAATGTGAACGAAATTATAGTACCACGGAACGTGAATTACTAGCAATTTTAGATTCAATAGAACACTTTAGGCCTTATATTGAAGGAATGGAATTTACCGTTATCACTGATCACGCTTGTTTAAAATGGCTCCTAAAATTAAATAATCCTAGCGGACGTTTAGCAAGATGGGCTGCTAGAATTTCTCAATTTACATTTCATATTGTTCACAAAAAAAGTTCCTTACACTTAGTCCCAGATGCTTTATCTCGTATTGAGACATCTACAATTTTGGTTTCCGCTATACAAGTTGTCTCACCCGATGACGATATTGTTGACCCTTGGGATAGAAAAGTAATTGTTAATTGTCAAAAGTTTCCTTCTAGATATAAAAATTTCAGAGTGGATGACCACGCACTATATAAATTTTGTAAGAATAAATTCAATCTGGATAGTAGATTAAATAGGAAAATTGTTATTCCTAAGGAACACATTCTTTATACTATTAGGTCAAACCATGATGATATTAATTCTGGTCATCTTGGGATTCATAAAACCATTAAGAAATTAAAACAACATTATAGTTGGAACGGCATGTTTAATGATGTTCAAAAATACATAACCTCGTGCAAGTCCTATGGTAGGACTTTTATAAAAATTGCGTTTCTGTGGCGCGTCCTACCATAGGACTCGGCACACGCGCGAAACAGATGTTCGGTTACATGCATATTGGAACGAGTAATATAGTTTTACTCTTTCGAACTTATTAAAAATCGTATAAGAATGAACGGGACTTCCTTCTAACGTGCATTAAAACACGACTGTAGTACAAAACCGTTGAGAATTTTTGTTTTAATCTGTGACCTATGTCACTCGAAGATTGCCGCGCTTGAAGTGCATTGTGTGTGCTATTTTGTAATCAAATCTAGTGATTTCGAGCGATTTATGATGGAAAAGTAAGTAATGTTTATGTTTATTTACTAACATTGGCATATTATTAACATTTTAAGTCAAAAACAAACTTTGAAGCACTGGCCATGTCATTTTACGAACTAGTAAATGGATTTTGCTTTGTCATATTATGATAGAAACATTATCAAAACCGCAACGAATATGTGTAATCAAATCATTATTTAATGAACTTCAATCAGATTACTACAAAATGCGTGCATGTTAGACGCAAATGCTAAAATTTTGACCTCAAACATAATGTGAGCGTACAAAATCCTACCGTAGTACTTTTAACAGATAGGCGTTTTGTATCACAAAATGGCTGTCAGTTGATCTAAATATGGATAAGACTTTAGAACTTCGCATAAAAAAATTCAATGATTTACTTTTTTCTTTTAGTTATTTGATTTTTAAATATTTTATAGCTTTATAATAGGGATGGTGGGTTTATTTACATATAATTTTTTTTTGCGAAATAATAGTTTTCGTGATATTTTAGTGGAAAAAAACAATATTTCAAATGTTTTCAAGATGTTTTAAAAATTTCAAGTGTTTATTTTGTACGTTGCTTTATGTTGGCTTTGTTTTGCATGGAAAAGTAATAACAACGACGAAGTTGGTGGCGGTCGAAGAACCCGTAGAGGTGGAAGAGTGCGAACCCGTGGTGGGCGTGGGCAACGGGGTGGTGGGCAACGTGGTGGTTCATTAAACAGGCCTTCGATCTCTCAACCGTAATAACCTTTTGAAACTAAGACCTAAAAAAATATTTATTATAAATATTATATTTACGCTCCCCGTCATAAGTTTAGAATATTTCTTTCAAATACGTGCATTTATTCATAATTATAATATTTTAGAATGTGTTCGAAACTATTGAAGGTGTGTGTATTTAAGCTTATTTGATATTGATTTTGATCTATCTTATTTTATGTTTATTTCTTTTAATCGATTTTTGTTTAACACGTTAAACGCCGATAGAAAAAAATAAAAATCGTAAAAATACTTTTGGTCGTAATTTGTTTATTATGTTACGATACGTATAGAAAATAAGTTTTATTCAATTCTGTACATGGGTTACATAGTTACAGTCAAATACATAGCTGAGGTCACCGGTGCACCCCATGGCGCACAAATACAGAAAATATATTTTCCGGTAGCCGGCGCCGCGCCGCCCACCCCGCCGGCCACCCGCTACACCAGTAGTGCGCTCGCGCTTACGGTGATAGAACGTGTGTTACTAGATCAATTACGTTCCTACTATCTTAGCTGTCATCATTTTCTTATTGAATAGTTAATGTGCGAGCCTTTAGATATGGATTTAGCTATGGAGGACTTCGAATTGACGCAGGATGAATGTAAGCAAATCAACGCGTCAGAAATTTCTTTTTCGATCGCTTCTATAAACAATGACGCTCTCGTAGAATCGGATAGTGAACCCATGCAATTACCGAAAAAGAAAAGACGTTTGGTTATCGCAAGTGATAGTGATAGTGACAGTGAGTCGGCTGAAAATTTTGTTACCGCCAATATAACGCAAAATGACCGTATTTCCTCAAAATGGTCGAGGCCAAAAAGACGACAGCCATCAGTGATTCCTTTCATCGAGTTCGAGGGTATGAAACCTCCATATTCTAATTTGCTGAAAGAAGCTGGCCCTGACCAGTATTATGATCTATTGGTGCCTGAAGAAATTCTTGAAATGATTGCTGAGCAGACAAATTTGTTCGCAAGTCAAAACATCACAGCCAGGCAAACAAAGCCTGGATCAAGGTCTCATTCATGGAAGCCAACAAACACGACAGAAATAAAACAGTTTCTTGGGCTGGTCTTGTTTATGGGCGTAGTAAAGCTGCCGAAATTAGCTTATTATTGGAGCAAAGACAAGATACTTGGACAAACTTTTCCAGCCACCGTTATGAGTAGGAACCGCTTCGAGTTACTACTGCAATACCTACACTTTAGCGACAATTTATCTGTCGACAGAAACGATCGTATTGCCAAAATAAGACCTTTAATCGATGCTCTCAATGCTACTTTCCAGAAAAATTATTCGCCTAAAGAAGATGTTTGTGTGGATGAAAGCCAAGTACCTTTCAGAGGTCGAATAATATTCAGGCAATACAATAAAAGTAAGCGACACAAGTATGGCATGAAGCTATTTAAGTTATGTACTGTTCCCGGATATACTTGCAAACTTAATTTGTATAGTGGGAAAAACATTGACGCAATAAATACTACGCCAACAAATGTGGTGATGGCACTATGTGAAAATATATTTGACAAAGGACACACGCTAGCAACTGATAATTGGTACACTAGCTTGCAACTGGCTTATCGGTTATTGGAGAAGCAAACCCATTTAATTGGCACATTGCGAAAAAACAGAAGAGGATTGCCTAAGGCTGTTGTTGATTCGAAACTGCAAAAAGGTGAAACAATGGCTATGGAGAATGAAGATGGAGTAACAGTGCTTAAATGGAAAGATAAGGGGGACGTGCTTATGCTGTCGACAAAGCATTCCGACAAAATTGCTGTGGTGGTGAAAAAAGGCAAACAGATTCGTAAACCAAAAGTTATTTTGGATTATAATAAATCGAAAGGGTCTGTAGACATGAGTGACCAGATGGGTGCCTATTCTTCGCCATTGCGGAAAACCGTAAAATGGTATAGAAAATTGGCAATAGAACTACTTCTAAATACGGCAGTTGTAAATGCTTGGGTCATGTACAATGAAAATAAGCAGAGCAAATCTTCAATTGTCGACTTTAGGAGGGCTCTCATAAATTATTTGACTCGGCCAGCAGATTCCCAAGAAATAATTATCAATGAAAGACCTAAAAGACTCAAGCATGTTCTAAAATTAAAGGAAGGAAAAGTAAGAGACACGCGTCGTTTTTGCGTGCAATGTTATAAAGATTCAGTACAGGAATTTGGTCGTAAAGTAGCTAAGAATAAAGCTAAGAAAGTGAGTACGTACTGTGTGCAATGTAAGGGGGAGCCTCACTTTTGTCTAAAATGTTTCAATTATGTCCATCGCTAATATGTTGATGCTATAAAAGGTTTCTTATCTCATCTTTTACAGCATGTTTTGTCAAATATTATGGCTAATTATTTATATTTCTAATGGTTGTTTGCAATTATGCTTACTAATGAGAACTTTATTTTATTTTTCAGTAAAACTGATTTTTATGTTTGTATTTCATTAAAAAATAAAGACTGCTAATTTTCGTTTAAATAATAAAGACTAATTTGAATTATATATCCTGAATTTTTATTTTGGTTACAATTCCTTACGTTTGTTTGTCCCACTGCGCAGTATAGTTCTACAGCGCCGTGCCGGTCACGGAGTACGAATAAAGTAACAGTCAGTATGGCCGGCGGCGAGAAAAAGTAGTTTGAATATGACTATACGTTGACCCCCATGGCGTTTAACATGTTAATGTTGTACTTAATATCAAAACGTATTCCAGTATGTTCTCGGTTATGGTGGAGGATCTGCCTCAAGGGCAACCCTTGGAGACCCCGTTACACCCTAAAAGAGTGCGGGTACTCCCTGGGTCGATACCCATAAACCCAGAGTGAGTATTCTGATTGTGACTGTTTGAAATATTAATGTACATAACAACAAAACAAATATCTCAACATTTATTTTCAGATTAGAAACTGTATGGTCGTCTTTGACCATCATCACCACATCCCCCTCTCTTCACCGAGAAGAAACCGCGCCTGTGGCACCACTTTCTCCGCCAAGAAGGACTCCTGTAGAGATGTCAGATATGGTGCCATCACCTGCCCTGTAACTATTTATGAAATATTTGATTTACTTATTTTCCTTTTTATTTTGTACACATTTTTTAATTTATTTTTTTATAGACATGTTGAATTTGGTGCAAGCAGCGGGGCAAGCACACCCAAATCCAAGCGGCCTGTGTGAGTATTTATCAGAAATTTTTAAATGTTATTTCATTTTTATGTTAAGTTTATATATTATTAAATATTTATTTTATTTTTTGGCTGTTGGCTGTTCTCAGTCAAAAAGGCGTCAACATCCGTAAGTTGGTCCGTGATTCAAATATCCTTTTTTTGTAGAATCCCTTCGTCCAGTAGCAGACCCCTCCGTGATAATGAAATTCACAATATACTTAATTACGGTAAGTGCATTATGACACCAACTTTCTTTTCAACAATCGTGAAAATTAAATATTTATTACCATCGAAACTAGAACTTTCAACTTTTTTCCTTTCAGGCAGCGAGGAAGAGTCTGACGACGAAGACGAAGGGTCTACCCAGCAGTTACTGATGCCCCGGGTGGCAAGGATTTTTATGGACGAAGACGATGAGGCAATTGAGGAAGGTGCCATCCATATTTCTTTGGAGTGGCCTCCTCAATTCTCTCGTCCAGAGCCCGCCTTATCGACGCCCGACTCACCGTCTGTTGGACCTTATAATAAATTTGAATTTGAGTGGAGAGGGTTTGAAACGCCTCAAATTGAACCTCATTTGAGGCGAGAACCCAACTCCCAAAATAATAGTGGCCCTACGGTTTCTGTCGCGATTCCATATGAAGCATTCACTGCCATATGGAATCATGAAATCATGGACGAAATTGTGAAACAAACAAATATTTACGTCCAGCAACTATCAACTGCCATGATTACAAACGGCACCATGTTTCCCAACAGCCGCATAACACGATGGAAAGAAACGTGTGTAAATGAAATATACACGTATTTTGCCATAGTGTTCGCGATGGGAATGGTCGTGAAAAGCCGTATAGAGGAGTACTGGAACCTTTCAAGAGACATATTTAGCACTCCTGGTTTCCACAGTGAAATGTCTCTTGACAGGTTTCTACTCCTGTCCAAGTGCCTACATTTTAATAACAACAATAATTATGACCCTGCTGTGATGACACGTTCCGAAGCCAAATTATTTAAAGTCAAACCAATAATCGATCACTTGAATCGCAAATTCTCCGAACTCTATACCCTCTCCCAAAATGTGGCTCTCGATGAGAGTTTAACCATGTGGAAGGGCTGGCTTGATATAAACCAGTTCATCCGGAACAAGGCAGCGACAGTGGGAATTAAAACATACGAAGTACGTATGTGAATCACATACTCTTAAAATTTATAAGATACTTAAAGATTACTGTTACTTTAAAGAAATGTGAGTTCTGTAAAGACAGGCTCAGATAACTTGGATACATTGTGGATAGTAAAGGTTTACACACTGATCCGTCTAAATTAGAAACTATTGAAAATTTCAGACGTCCTGAAACAGTTAAGCAGCTCAGAAGTTTCCTTGGGTTGTGTTCTTATTATCGTAGATTCATTTGTAAATTTGCTGACATTGCTTCGCCACTAACAAGATTGACAGCTGGTAGTAAAAATTCTAAAAAAACCTCTTATTTGAAATAATGACCCTGAAAATGCTTTTCAAAATCTTAAAGAAGCCTTAAAAACCTCCCCCGTATTACGTTGCCCCGATTTTTTTAAACCTTTCTTTTTACATTGTGATGCTAGTTCCGTTGGGATTGGTAGTGTTTTGAGTCAGGAGGACGAGGATGGAGAGCAGCATCCCGTCGCGTTTTACTCTAGATCCCTTAATAAATGTGAACGAAATTATAGTACCACGGAACGTGAATTATTAGCAATTTTAGATTCAATAGAACACTTTAGGCCTTATATTGAAGGAATGGAATTTACCGTTATCACTGATCACGCTTGTTTAAAATGGCTCCTAAAATTAAATAATCCTAGTGGACGATTAGCAAGATGGGCTGCTAGAATTTCTCAATTTACATTTCATATTGTTCACAAAAAAAGTTCCTTACACTTAGTCCCAAATGCTTTATCTCGTATTGAGACATCTACAATTTTGGTTTCCGCTATACAAGTTGTCTCACCCGATGACGATATTGTTGACCCTTGGGATAGAAAAGTATTTGTTAATTGTCAAAAGTTCCCTTCTAGATATAAAAATTTCAGAGTTGATGACCACGCACTATATAAATTTTGTAAGAATAAATTCAATCTGGATAGTAGATTAAATAGGAAAATTGTTATTCCTAAGGAACACATTCTTGAAACTATTAGGTCAAACCATGATGATATTAATTCTGGTCATCTTGGGATTCATAAAACCATTAAGAAATTAAAACAACATTATAGTTGGAACGGCATGTTTAATGATGTTCAAAAATACTTAAATTAATTATAAGTAGGTACATGCTGTCTAGCAGGCGCACCCACTTGTAAATAGATCGACATGTGGTTTGAGACGATTTGATCCCGACATTCTATTTCACTGGAGGTGAGTAACACTGATGAGGTGACAGCGACCTGTGGGGATTCCACACGACAAAACAAGGTACTTACAGTCGTGATCTGGATTACAGTGTAATAGTTCACATTGGTAAGTTGATGTTCTGCACGAGGTAAAACCGACACCATTTATGACCTCTTTAGATCTGAAGGCTGGCTACTGACAAGTGACCATTAGAGAAGAAGACCAAGAGAAAACCGCATTTATCTGCCCTTTCGATACATAACAAGTTTAAACGCATGCCGTTTGGTTTGCGGAATGCACCTGCAATATTTCAGCGGTTAATCGACCGATATCGTACGGGAGTGGACGGTGTTAAGATGTTAGCCTACCTAGATGACCTCATCGTCCTCTCCTCCTCCTGTAAGGTGGCTCACCTTAGTGATCAGAGAGAAGTGTTCAGGCAGATGAAAGTATATAACCTGACCGTCAACAAGAAGAAATGTAACTGTCGTTACAAGGATAAAGTACTTGGGTCACTAAATTACCCCTGAAGGATTACATGTTGACCCCGTGAAAGCGGCCGCCATCATACATCTGCCTCCTCCAGCAAATTTGAAGCACTTGGTTACATTTTTGCAGACCTCATGCTCATGACAAAGGTAGTGTGGAGGTGGGAAAAGGAACAAACAGCCTTAAAACAAAAATAACTTCTGTCCCAGTAGTTGGGCAAGCCGACTTCACCAAACCCTATATAATAAAGACCGATGCAAGCAACTATGCTATCGGTGCCGTTTTGGTCCAGTGAGAGGGTCCAGAAGAATACCCAGTAGGTGTAGGTAAGGTGTGTGTAAGGAAAGTTTTGGATGGCGAACAAGACGATTCAAACGCAGACACAGGAACAAATAGCACGTACGATAACCGAAACGCAAATATTATTGTACTTTTATGCCAAAACGGTGCTTTCACAGAAGCAGAAGCTATGGGATTATTTGCAAAATCAACTGAAGGGATTAACTTTGTTTGTTTCAAACAATATGCAGAAAAAATCAGGACCTACCTCCACGTCGCAAGAGTTTTGGTATTTTCGGAATCGGTAAAACAGCGATTTGAGCTGGCAAAAAATAAGTTTGAAACGGAACACGGTCCCTTGAATGACACATCACAAGAAGAAATAAAGTTGAAATTTAAAGAAATTTTAAACATTAACAAGATCGATTTGGAAAAATTCTTTTCGAGTACCTTTAAACATTTCACAAGACTAAGCGAAAAGAAAAATAACCTGTTTTTCTTGGGCCCGCCTTTCCGCCGGTAAAACAATGATTATGAACAGTCTGGTAGAGTGTCATTTCAACTTTTGTAGACTGACCGGTTTAATTTCAAACAGCAGCTTCAACTTTAGTGGGCTGTTACATACAAACGCGTGTTTAATGGACGAGTGCAAGTTGACGGACAATCAATTTGAACAATGGAAGTTGTTGGCGTCTGGTTTACCAATGTCAACGGATGTAAAGTATACGGACAGATGTGATGTAAAAGACGTAGTTTTATATACATGTAGCCATTATCCTATAGAAATGTAAAGAGGGTTGTCCAACAAGAGGTGTTATTTTGAATCACCCGGTATTTCGGTAGCCGTCACTTTTGAAGCTTTTATTTTTTGACATTTTACAAGTAGAAACTACGCCATTACTAAAAATGGAACGATACACACTTCAACAACGCATTGAAATTATTAAAATTCACTACAAAAATGGTGAAAATCTTGCAGTCACAGTTCGCAAAACTAAAGCATTTTTTGGTCGTCGTGAAGCACCTTGTCGGTCTTCGCTTGAGGACTTCATAAGTTTGGGAAAGGAGTTAGGAGTTTTTGTTAATCGGAAATCTCTTAAAGATTCATCCAAACCTCTTAAATTTGAAAAGGTCCAACGCTGTCACGTCAGACAATACTAGCGTTGTGTGTTTAAAGTGTACGTCAACTGGTCATACGTATAAGAACTGTTCTTCTATTCCTATACCAGGAATAGAAGAACAGATTTGCTTCAAGTGTCAGAAATTGGGGGTTATCACAAAGTTTTGTGATGTGTGCAATTCGGCCAAGAGGAACTCAAATGAGTCAAAAAGCTGATTAGGTTCCATCGAGCTCCGGTTTCTAAGAAAACTAGAGATGTCTCGATGATGAAAAAAATTGTTAGTCACACTAAAGGGCCTGACAAAGCCACTTGCAGAAGGGAATTTTTGGACTGGTTAGACTATTTAAAAACTTTCTTTAGCACTTATAGGGCTGCGCCTGTTTTATTTGTTAATAATAAGTTTTAAACGCGCACGGACGTGTTTGAGAATTGCCGGAGGAGGAGACGGAGAGCCACAACGAACAACATCCTCAGACCAGGGAGAGATCTCCGACTCCCAACTGGGAATCAATCAGGAAAAATATCTACCAAAACTGTGTCCTGGGCCACATGGGACTATCGAATTTGAAGATGCAAGCGGATGCAGAGTCAGATGGGGAAATAACCGAGTGCGAAAATACTCCTTCGGAGGAGGAAGCCATGATCGAGTACCAAATGACGATGGATGCATGGGGCGATTATCTCAAGTCGGTTCGTATACAACACTCGTTGAAGGTAAATTTACAAAACCTTATGCAGGACCTTATAAACTCGTCGCTCACCATCAAGGAACAAGAAGACCCCATTGGCATGTCGTGTACTAGTCTGTCAATAAGCAGTGGGGATTTAATTCACGACTGGGGCGAGTTATTCGAAACGGAGCCTACAAGACTAAATCAGTTGACTGCCTGTCTTGTCTACGCGAGTATATTTATTCCGGCAATGGTCGTCAAGTATTACAAGACGGAACATATTAAATCTTGTCAGTGCGCCGAACATCATTGTGGAATGGGAGGGAAAAATCAATGGAAAATTGCGCAATACGAGGCTGATTGTCCCCAAGGGGGAGATACAGTATTTCGACCAGAACGCGTGTCATCTGAAGAAGGGGTCGATGGAATGGTGGATACAACTCTTCAAACCGATGACGATCAAAAAGGAAGACCCGGATATCAAATTACAACCAAAACAAGGAAAGTTTTGGATGGCGAACAAGACGATTCAAACGCAGACAACACAGGAACAAATAGCACGTACCATAACCGAAACGCAAATATTATTGTACTTTTATGCCAAAACGGTGCTTTCACAGAAGCAGAAGCTATGGGATTATTTGCAAAATCAACTGAAGGGATTAACTTTGTTTGTTTCAAACAATATGCAGAAAAAATCAGGACCTACTGTAACGGTGCATTTCGCACCATTACAGTAATTTGAACCTTAGACTTGTTTTTGTTTTGTTAGTTGAATTTTATGTCGTTTCTGCGAGAGCCGATTGTCGAGGGGTGGACGAGAGTAATAGTCGATGTTGTTCGCCCGCGATAATTTGTCGATTTAGTTTTTCTTGTCCTGGCAACATTTTTTTCACGTTCAAGGGAGTGACGAAGCTTTTGCTCTGGCAACACGTTAGCGTCACATTTGAATTTTCAGCCCGAGTGAGATGAGGCAGGGCGAGTGATTGTAATTTATTTTATTAGTAATCCATATTTATTTGATGTGGACGAGGGCCTATTTCCTCTTTAAATGTTTGGCCAACCTAGTTAAAGACTCGAGCTACTGGTTCGAGTGGTTATTTTTATTAAAGGTAAGTCTTGTTCGGCCACGTGCTTCATGCTTGGCTTGGCGGGATTAATGGTTCTAACTCTTTGTTTAATTGATTACAGGAAATGGTTATAATGCCGCTGCTTAGTTTGTGAAACATTTTGGGACCCTGGTGAGTAATCTATGGTATCTTGCCGGAGTTGGGATTCATCTTTTGAGATAGGCGAATAACCTATAATTTTTCTTATTTACAGATGAATCAGGGTTCTTAGTTTATATCTAAAGTCCTAATTATACCCTAATTTTCCTTTTATACCTAAATTTCTTTACGTTCAAATTATACCTTACTTTCTTATTGGATTGTAATGTCATTGCGTGGCATTCGGATTTTGTCTCTCCGCCGGCCTGATCCCAGGAATTTAGTTTGCTGTGGAGCCCTTATAATGGTAGAAAAAGCTGCTTAGCTGCATGCCATTGTCAGGAGCCTGGGAATGCTACCCCGCCTCTTCCACCACGTGGGAACCGGAGTGAGAAGTTTTTCGGAGTTGGTTTGCTTTCATTTCATTCGGACTGAACCAAGGTCATTGGTATGTGTTTTGTTATTTTTCTTGGCGTCGTGGCATTGGATACTGCAGGTCCCCAAGGGGTGGTATTTTTTTATTAGAGAGTAGGTCAATGCTACGACTACCCTTAGATTGTATTGTGTTGTCTATTAAGTCTTTATGCGATTTTTTTAAAAACCTATGCAGGTCCCCAAGGGTGTTATTTTTATTAGGGGAGTAGGACGATGCTACAACTGCCCTTAGATTCATTTCTTACTGGGTCTTTATGTGACTCTTAAAACATATTTAATCTTATATTGGTTTTTTTATTTGAAAGGATTGCATTGATGACAGTACTAATTTGAGTATAAGAATTACCTATTGTAATTAGAGTCCTAAGATACTTTGTACTCTTCAGACACTACGGGATAATAAACTGCCACTAGTACTTAACATCTTTGTATTTATTAGCTGCCCCCCGTCCTAGATTAAAGGTCTAGCGCTGACCGAGTTGTCCAAGGTATTTATTGTGTTTGTGGTTGGTTCTGTGTTCTTTTAAGGTGGTATCTGGCGCCCGAGATTTTTAGTTTGTTATTTTGTTAGTATTTGTGATGCCACCAGTTAGTTTTATTTGTTTAAAACACAAACCCCACCCATAAATATTTTTTTTTATTTTTTTAATATTACAATTGTCGCCAGCGCTCAGGGACTGAAGTAGTGTCTGTAGGTTAATTAGATAACTGATTAGATGCTGTCTTTACTGCATTCCACATTTGTATTACATACTTTGTGTATTATTTGCTTTGTAATTTTGTTACAATTGTGTTAACATTTAAGTGAGGTTATTTTCACAATTTTTCAACATTAGATTACAACATTGTGACTTTTCTTCACAATGTTATTTTTGCTTTAACAAGCAACAATAATTTAAGTTATACTGCTGCCTATTGTATTCTCAATTAAGGGTATAGTTACTGAAGCATTTTGTGTTACAATTTAATAGCTTTGAATGTTAATTATAAGTCTGCTCGAGAAACATTTTATAGATACCTCCACTTTGGAATTATTATACTATAACTTATTGTAAATTAAGATTGACTTAACTTAGCTTAACCTTACTGTTATTATCTAGTTACTAAAACTATTGTTAGTGGTTACTGCAATCCTTAAATCCTTTTTAATACAGAACTTAGATATTTAAATTAAAACTTAATTTTTCTCACTTCACTTTTAAATCAATTTAGACTTTTCTTCACAACATTTAACTTTTAAATAAATTTGAACCTAGCTTTTCACAACATTTAACTTTTAAATAAATTTAAACTTATCTTTTCACAACATTTAACTTTTAAATAATTTAAACTTAGGTTTTCACAACAGTTGACTTTTGAATAAATTTGAATTTATCTTTTCACTACAATTCACCTTGAATAAATTTAAACTTAATTAACTTTAAAGAACTTAACATTTGGACGGCTGTTTTGGAATTTTGTGGTTAATGTCGGTTTGTATTATGGACAATGAGGCTCCACCTTCAACGTCGCCTGCCAATGTGGATGTTGGCACAGTTGCTGATGAGTCAGCGGAGATGAGCGTCCCATTGGATTTGTCATATGTTCGTGATACTCCTGCTCGTGCACCAAGTCTGCCTTCGTTCAACAGCATGAATGAGCACGTTAGGAGGAATATGCCTGCCTATACTACAAAGCTGCCTGATTTAACTAGGAGCAAGATAATCTTTGACGGTAAGACCTGTGTTAGAGAATTTATCACTCGTGTTGAGGAATACTTTTTATTCAGGAACTTTCATGAGGCCGTGTTGATTGGTTCGTCCGCTGATCTGCTTGCTGGTGCTGCGGCCAAGTGGTTTAGGACTATTCGTATGGAGATCTCTTCGTGGGTTGAGCTTAAGGCTGCCTTGCTTAGACGTTTTGATAGGACGGACTATGATAGCTGTTTGGAGCATGAACTGCGCATTCGCAAACAAAAGCCTAGTGAGTCTCTTCCAGACTTTATTACGGAAATCATGGACATGGAAAGCCGCCTGGGCACTGCTATTCCAGAGCCGTCGTTGGTTACAATTATCAAATACAATATGTTGCCGGTTTATACACCTTACATGATTGGTAAACGGATATCTTCGCTCGAGGACTTCATAAGTTTGGGAAAGGAGTTAGAGGCTTCAGGTATTAGGAAATCTCTTAAGGATTCGTCCAAATCTTTTAAATTTGAAAGGGTACAGTCCAACGCTGTCACCTCTGACAGTACTAGCGTTGTGTGTTTAAAGTGTACGTCAACTGGTCATACTTATAAGAACTGTTCTTCTATTCCTGGTATGATTTGCTTCAAGTGTCAGAAATTGGGGGTTATCACAAAGTTTTGTGATGTGTGCAATTCGGCCAAGAGGAACTCAAATGAGTCAAAAAACTGATTAGGTTCTATCGAGCTCCGGTTTCTAAGAAAACTAGAGATGTCTCGATGATGAAAAAAATTGTTAGTCACACTAAAGGGCCTGACAAAGCCACTTGCAGAAGGGAATTTTTGGACTGGTTAGACTATTTAAAAACTTTCTTTAGCACTTATAGGGCTGCGCCTGTTTTATTTGTTAATAATAAGTTTTATTATATATATATAAAACATTTTTCAAAAAAGGTAATGTAACTGTGAAAAAAAAAGAGCTGTTTTTTTTTATTATTTTTCCATGGGTGGTTATTGACCCGACCATACACCGGTACCGGCTTATCGTTGAATTTTGGGACACGTTGTATATATTATACATATAATACATTGTTTTATTTTGTAATAAGTATGAAATAAACATTGATCGATATAATTATTTATCAACACACACATAGGGCCGCGCGCACATCTGAGTTGAACTATCTATAATTATTTGAACACATCTTTATCCTTCAGCTTCAAACAAGTAAATGATCGATCGTTACGACCAGTCGTTTCGTATATGAGCGACATTTTTGATGGGATCAATCGTCACGATTTTCATCAGATCGATCGTATAGACGAATCGTACCGTATATGGGGCCCTTAATGCAAGAGGCAGAGTAACTAATTTCCAAAAATGGGAGGAATTAACCCGGCTGTTAAACAGTGATGGCAGTGAATGTATAAAGACCACTGTAAAGTGGAAGAAAGTTTGTATAAATGTTTATACTGTCTCTTTTGGTTAAAAGCATGTGGTGATTATTTTATTTTGTATGCTCCTTTGCATGGTTTTAGGTATGGAGCGATTTTAAAAACAACACAAAAAAAAGCTGCACGCTTGCATAGGTCAGCTAATGCAACTGGTGGTGGGCCTGCTATGTTTATCAAGCTAACAGATTTCGAGCAGAGAGTATTGAAAATTACTGGTGTGCAAGCAGCTACTGGCTTAACAGTGGAGGAGGCTGGGTTACCCCAGGTTTTAACATCTTTCATTAATGCAGCTACTGTATTGTTTCACTTTATTGGTGTTTTATAAATTATATTTCTCTTACAGGTGATTAACACTCACCTGGATAGCGTTGAGCATATTGTCTCAACTCGGCAACGACATCAATTTTTAGAAGGTTAATAATGATCATTGTATATCAACAGAATTAATCAATAAGTTTTAGTACAGGGTGGCGCAATAGAACGTGCATATTGCATCATCTTTTTTCGCGGGGTAGAAAGTGCGCGGGCGGGGGGAGCCTGCATCGTTGGGTAGGCGGGCTCATGGAGTTTTAGTCACTATGAGTCACTTCGACGGGAAGCGTCGCGCATTTTGCGTGCGCGCATTTTACGAGAACTCTCGTTCATACATCGTTACTAGGCGTTTATATTGTTCTGAATATGGACTACGGCAAATTAGTAAAGCTCCGAGTGCTAATTTAATCAAAATATGGGTACAGCGTTTTGAAGAGACTGGTTCAACGTTTAAACCACAAGCAAAAGGTTGTCCAAGAACATCTAGGACCGACGACAATATTGAGAGAGTTATGCAGTCTGTACGAGGAGATCCACAAATGTCTACTCGTAAGAGATCGTCTGTCTTACACTTATCGCGACGAAGTTTGCAACGAATTTTAAACTTGGATCTTAAACTGCATCCTTACAAGCTGCAGTTAACACAAGAATTGAAAGAGTCTGACTTCGGAGCAAGGCTCGCATTTGCTAATGAAATGCTTAATCGATTTTCCAATTTTGACAATATCCTTTTCTCAGATGAGGCCCACTTCCATATCAATGGGTTCGTAAACCGTCAAAATTGTCGTTACTGGAACAGTGAGAATCCCAAACTCAAGCACCAGAAACCACTGCATAGTCCTAAAGTGACAGTATGGGCAGCAATCTCTGGTAGAGGAATAATTGGACCGTTTTTCTTTAAAAATGCGCGGGGGCAAAACGTCACTGTTAATACCGAACGCTATGTTGCGATGTTGGAAGGTTTTTTGGCTCCAGAGCTTGAAAATTCAAGAATAGTGAATTCTAGGACTTGGTTTCAACAAGACGGAGCTACCTGTCACACATCAAATGACTCCATGGCGGTTGTGAAACAGATGTTCCCTGGCAGACTGATTTCGAAAAGAGGTGATATCCCATGGCCCCCACGTAGTCCAGACGTGACGCCTCCTGACTTTTTTTTGTGGGGATACCTCAAGAACAAAGTCTACAGTAATAATCCGAAAAACAACGATCAGCTCAAGGAGAATATCCGTGGTGAAATGGCAGCAATTACACCAGCATTACTGAAGAAAGTTTTCAATAACTTCCGTTTGCGATTAGAGGAGTGTCGTCGTAGAGAGGGTCATCATTTAGACGATGTTATTTTTAAAAAATAAACTTCAGTTATTTCTTAATAATACCTCAGTTTTATTTTAACTATACCTTTTGTATTTATTTTCTAATCAATATTTTAAATATGCACGTTCTATTGCGCCACCCTGTAGTATTTAGTTATGAAATATTTACATAGTTATCTGTATTTCAGTACCGAAATACAGATAACTATGTAAGTACACACTGGTGAAGAGGTAATGAATTTAGTTACTGAAGATCCTTCAGCATCGGTCCGTGTCTTAAGTCGCAGAACTGGCATATCCAGTAGATCTGTACATCGCATACTCAAAAGACATGAACTATACCCATACCACTATCAAAGGGTACAGTCATTACTACCAAGAGATTATCCCTTTAGAGTAAGATTTTGTAGAGAAATGCAACGCAGAATAAGAGAAGACCCGCAATTTTTTAACAAAATATTGTGGAGCGACGAATCGTCCTGCAAAAAGGATGGATATTTAAATCTACACAATCTGCATAGCTGGCAGCTAGAAAACCCGCATCTCATAAGACAAGACAGATCACAGTATCAATTTAAAATAAACCTTTGGACTAAAATCATTAACGGACAGATAATCGGTCCACACGAGCTGCCAGAAACTTTAAACGCAGATAGATATTTAAGTTTTTTGCGAATTGAGCTGCTGTGCGGGAATATCAAAGACGATATCCGAATCGACCAATACCGAATCATCAGACATTCAGTGCAATTCACGCTAGATTAGCTGAATATGGAATAAGGAGGCCTCAAGGTGAACTGTACCTGTACATAGTGAAGAAGCGGTGTTGAATTTAATCTTCAGTGATCCAAGACTCAGTATCCGTCGTATTTCAACGCGTTTAGGCATATCACGATGCACAGTCTGGAAGATTTTGAAGAAAGAAGGACTACATCCATATCATTTAAGACGTGTGCAGGATATAAGAGAGTCAGACAATGCTGCACGATCAGTATTCTGCTTAAACTCAGAGTATGCGACGTACACCAGCATTTTTAAAACGCATAATGTGGACAGATGAGGCATCATTCACAAGAAGAGGAATTACAAATTTTAGAAATCTACACTTGTGGATGGCTGAAAATCCACATGCTGTTAGAACATCAATATTTCAGCATGAATTTTCTGTTAATGTGTCGGCAGCTATGTTCGATGATCAATTGATTGGCCCCATCGTACTCCCAAGATATTTAAATGGCCCAAGATTTTTAGAGTTTCTGACCAATGAATTTTCTGAAGCGTTATTAGAATTACCACTGTCATATCGGCGACGCATGTGGCGTCAGTTAGATGGAGCTCCTCCACACTTTGCCCGAGCGGTAAGGGCAGTCTGGCAGGCAGGGCAGCAGTTTGAGCCAGTCAACACCTGAGAAGAGTTGCTGGAGCGTATTCGCGTTGCTGCTGCCGAAATTAAAGATGATTCGAACCAGTTGAGACGGTCAGTTGAGTCAACACAGCAGGTAGCGATCCGGGCTACTGCGTGCCTTCAAAGTGGTGGCGGACATTTTGAACAATTATTGTAAATGTACATTTGTTATTAAATAATTAATACTTGTTTTTTGTTTATCTTTGCTAATCACTGTAAATATCTAAAGAAAAACCAAATCGTTATGAATTCACTACATGCACAAGCCTATGTTCCAACAACAATATTTTTTAAACCAATTGTCATAGAATCGAGTTTTTGGTATCATTATTTAGGTAAGCTTACCATCTGTGAGACACGTGCATAATAAGAGATAGTTATTTTTTGTAATAGCCTTGAAATACTAAAAAACAATGTTAATTTTGACGTAAAGTTGATCTTTTAGCATTCATTTTAATATGATACAGCAATTATTAAAATGATTTGAGTTATTTATCTGATTGCTAATACTTTTCCGTTATGGGAAGTTTTTGTTTTACGATAATCGGACATTAAACTCCAAAGTTACATAACTTTTAGTATGGACGCTACGAAAATGTCAACCAAAATACAAAAATGGCTGCCATTCACAGGCCGTTGGGTTTAGACCCCACCTGTAGAATGATTTTAGTGATAAAATAGAGCAAACTATCACCCCCTAAAGTTAGTCCGGCCGTGGACCCCAAAAAAAAGACGTCACAAAAACGCTGCACAGCCGCCATTTTGTAATAAATTGCTTCAAAAAATTATTGTAAGCAGTCCCTGATATAGATAATAAAATAACGTTTCTGTTATCTCGATTTATTTTGTAGTTTTTCTGAAAAAAAATCCCCAAAAAGCCTATTTTTTTCAGCCTCTAGGGTGGCCTAAGGCCTTAACAGTGAATATTATATAGCGTTATTGGAGCGTTTGAAGACCGAAATTGCAAAGAAACGACCGCATATGGCAAAGAAACAAATTTTGTTTCATCAAGACAACGCACCGTGTCTCACAAGTCAATCAAAACAATGGCAAAACTACATAAATTGAACTTCGAATTGCTCCCACATCCACCGTATTCGCCAGATTTGGCTCCCAGCGACTATTGGCTGTTCGCAGACCTGAAAAAAATGCTCGCCGGCAAGAAATTTCGCACGAATGAAGAGGTTATCGCTGAAACCGAGGCCTATTTTGTGACAAAAGATAAATCGTTCTACAAAAGTGGTATTGAAATGTTAGAGAGGCGCTGGAATGATTGCGTTGCTCTTGATGGAGATTACGTTGATGATTAAAGCTAATTTTTAATAAAAAAAAACTGTTTTCTTTGTTAGGCCCGGGACTTTTCAGCCCATGTGTTAGACGGAAGTCCAAGGTAACATTCATCCGGTAAAAAAAAATATGTATACAAGGATAGCCGTTTATTGACGGTCCGTTATCCGGTGAAAAAAAAACGGACGTCTACAAGCGCTCTGAGGCTGGAAATGCGGTAACGGTTAATGGATCACGCTATCGCGAGATTTTAACAACTCAATTTTGGCCTATTATTGATTACGTGGATATCACTGACATGTGGTTTCAACAGGAAGGTGCCACATGTCACACAGCCAATGAAACGATAAATTTATTGTAAACGAAATTTCCCGATCGCATAATTTCACGAAATTCAGCAGTTAAGTGGCCAGCCAGATCGAGTGATTTAACACCACTGGATTATTTTTTGTGGGGCTATTTTAAGAAATCGATTGCAGCCCTAAACCTCGTAATACAATAAAATTTGAATCATCATCTAAATTCTTTGCATTATTTTGTTTTAGAAAATAATGTTCTTGTTGAAAACCCTTTATTAGTAAATGCGACATGTCTTGGTTGGGTTCTGAAATCCATTCATTAGATGACATAAACTTTTATGCATCATTAGTCACCCACCTGCAATGCCACAATTGGTGCAATATAGCTAATATGATTTTAAATGGAAAAATCGAAGAAAAATATGTTTTGAAAATACCAATTATGCAGCAACAATTGTTGAAAAAGTATAAAAGCCATCTAATAAAACGATATATACACAAATAAATTTTAATTCAATGTTGTTTTATTTATGTTCATAACTGAAATTAATATAAAAACACCATAACCACTCTTTGGCAGTCAGCTAAGAATCCTATAAAATCTGGCCGACTGAGACACATCACGAAGATTTATTGATATCGATATTTTGAATGTGCTTCAAGCACTACTACTCCTTTATTTGTGTAATCTTGTTAGGTATTTCACTGACTATTTTATGCGAATGACGACAGCGCCGAGACTATTAAACGAGGAACTAAGCAAATTTTGCCAACAACCGCTAAGTTAGCTGAGCTACAATTGGAATGTCTACGACATCCACCATACTACCCGGACTTTGCTCCAACAGATTACCATTTTTTTAGGAATTTGGACTTCTTACAAGGAAAAACATTCAACTCCGATGCGGCAGTCCAAACCGCCTTCAAAGAGTTTATTGATTCTCCCCCCATGGTTTTTTTAGTAAAGGGATCAATAAACTACCCATGAGATGGCAAAAGTGCAAAGATACCAACGGTGCATACTTCGATTAGTTAAATACTGGGTCTACCAATAGGGATGACCTGGTTTTGACAGCTCATAGCGGTCATGTTTGATGATGGATCTTTGACGTCTCTTGACATTTGTGTTCAGTAAGGTTTGCCATTTTATCATGTCACGTTTCACTTTAAACCAAAGCTTCGAAATTGTCCAAAATTATTACGCAAATTCGCGTTCTCCTACCGGTACAGTAAGAGCGCTTCGCGCAAAAAACGGTCGTCATAGTGCTCCTTCTGTGCGCGCTATAAATCGCATAATAACAAAATTTGAAAGTGAATTCACTCTCCACGATACTGCTGTGCCTGTGAGACAAAGAAATGCCCGTAGTGAAGAGAATATCGCAGCCGTTCAGCCCAGCGTTGATACGAATTCAAATCGATCAGTTCAACGCCGTTCACAGGAGTTGGGGCTCTCTCCAATGACCACCTGGCGTATTTTGCGGTTGGATTTGGTCCTACGCCCATACAAAATTGTTTTGGCACAAGAATTGAAGCCATCCGGCCATTGTATCCGTCGTGAATTTGCCGATTATGCACTGGAAATGATGGAAGCCGATGACGATTTTCATCGTAAAATCATCTTCTCAGATGAGGCCCATTTCTGGCTCAATGGATTTGTTCCGTACTTCTTTGAAAGTGACGAAGGAAACCCTGTTACTGTGAATGGCGAGCGCTATAACTCGATGTTAACCGAATATTTCTTTCCGGAATTTGATGATATTGATGCAGACGACCTTTATTTTTAACAAGACGGTGCACCACCTCACATTACTCGAGTGAACATGGAATTATTGCGTGGAAAGTTTGGTGAGTCGTTAATTTCGAGAAATGGACCGATCAGTTGGCCACCAAGATCGTGTGATTTAACACCTTTAGACTATTTTCTTTGGGGTTACGTTAAATCTAAAGTGTACAGCAATAATCCAGCTACAATTCGTGACCTAAAAACCAACATTCGACGAGCCATAGCCGACATACCGGCCGAAATGGTGCACCGCGTCATCGAAAATTGGCGTGAGCGGGTGACCGTCTGCAAAAAGAGCCGCGGCGGTCATTTGGCCGATATATTATTTAAAACAAATTGCATAAAATGATCTATCAAATAAATTAATCGGATGCATTTTTTAAACCAGGACGTTCTTATTGGTAGACCCCATATATTTTACAAAAAAAAAATACTGTATATTCCACCCGTACAAAACGCCAATTTCATGTGTAAGGACCTAATATGTAGTTGTTTTAAAGCATTTCGATAGTTCCAACCATCAAACGGTTTGCTGAGACTGGCAGTCACACTAATAAACCAAGAACAGGCACAAAACGTGTGACTTCGAAGTGCGAGGATGGAAAATTAATACGCGAATCTATGAAAGATCGGAAGAAAACATCATCAGAGCTTGCTGCTACTTTGTCCGAAGAGGCTGGAAAGCCAATAAGTGCTCGGACCACAAGAAGAAGACTTAGAAAAGCGGGCTTAAAAGGCTTAAAAGGATTCAAAGCAAGGAAGAAGCCTTGGATTCAGAAGCTAACAAAATAAAGCGTCTTGAATGGGCTCTACGGCATCAACATTTTACTGAGGAAGATTGGGCCAATGTGGTATGGTCTGACGAAGCTAATTTTGAGGTAAGTAAATTTTACTGCTTTTGTTATTAATAATCATGGTCAGTTATTTATTTAACTAAAATATTAAATGTTAAGGCAGTTTAAAAAAAGCTTTTATTCTTATTTCAACAGATATTTGGCAAGCCAGGTGTGACCTTCGTGAGGTGACGTGTGGGAAAAGAATACCATCCAGCGTCGTACCGACAGTAAAGCATGGAGGAGTCAGCATAATGATCTGGGGCTGCATGGCTGCTGAATGGAGTTGGCGAAATGTTTGTTTGCGAAGGTCGTATAAACAGCGAAAAGTACATAAAAGTGCTTAAAGCTGCGCTTATGTCTTCGCTAACGAGTATTTTCAGCGGCCTACTTTTTATAAGTGGGTAGATAAAAAGTTAAAAGATAAGTTGCTGCCGAATTCTGTTGTTTTAATGGACAATGCGTCTTACCACAGCGTTCAGGTTGAGAAGAAGCCAACAATATCAAGCCTCAAAAGAGAAATGCAAGACTGGTTGCTACGCCACAATGTAGAACTTTCAGAAACCATGACAAAAGCTATAGAATTGACGAACTCCTGAAAGCCCATGGACACACTGTTCTGCGTTTACCTCCGCACCATCCAGATTTAAATCCAATTGAGTTGGTTTGGGCTGATATTAAAAACAACATAGCCCAAAACTATATTAATTCTTCTCTAGACGAAAAGATAATCATATTGGATAAATTGTTTTCGGAATTCACAGCAGAGAAATGGCAGAGATGCGATGATCATGTCCAGAAAAATGAAAATGATTACTAAAATCGCGATAGTAGGTTCGATAATATTATTGATTCATTTATAATAAATTTGCAAGACTGATTCAAGTTCCAATGACGATATGGACGATGAAGCAAAAAAAAAAAACAAAGAACCAAAACTTAAGAGACACCACCGCATACAACGACTATACTTTGCTTGTGAACATCGTCATTAGGGCTTCGACGAGTGGGGGCAGGTTCTCTTCACTGATGAATGCAGAATTCTGTTAAATCAGATGGATGGAAGGCAGCGAGTATGGAGACGCAAATAAGAGCGTTAAATCCAGTCTAATTGTGAAAATACAGTGGCATATGGCGGCGGCTCAATTATGGTCTAGGGAGCGAAAAGTTTAGTTGCTCGCACGGAGTTGGTGGTAGTCGACGCGGGAAACTGACTGCTGGTCGGTATATCAGGGAGATTTTAGAAGAACATGTTGTGCCTTTTGTCCCCTTTATTAGCAACGACTTCATTCTAATGCAGGATAATGCTCGGGCTCACAGTACTCGCTCAGTACAGGCATACCTAAACCATGTTGGTGTATCGGTGATGGAGTGGCCAGAACGGTTCCCGGATATGAATCGAATTGAACACGTTTGTGTCTTCCAACAATCTCGGCGAGTTGCGAAACGCATTACTTGAAGAATGGCAGCGGTTGCCAGAAGAAATCATTGACAACATCATCCGCAGCATAACCAGACTGATGAAACCATAATCAGAGTACGGGGGGAAACACTCGATAGTTTAGTATCGTTTAATTCATTTAATTAATTGTAACCCGTCAAAAATCTTAAATTTTTAACTGTTTCTCTGTCACATCATTTCATTCAATTAATGTCAAAACATGTTTATTTTATTGTTAAATCTGGCATTTCTTCGGCATACCATTAAATATTTCTCAACAGCAAAATCAAGAAATTATAAATAAAGTTGAAGACTAGTAATTTTGACATCGAAAATATGCAAATATTTGTTAATGTTTGTCCAAATAATATTGTTGAACCCGAAAAATTAAAGTTAGTCCCTACTTCAGAAGAAATTGTTTTTGAAGAAATCGTAGATTGATCAGATGAAGGGAACACGGTCGCCATTGATGATTTATCACAGGAACCTGATTATGAATTATTAACCAGTGCTCAAATACATAATAGTACACCTGAAGAGCAGGATATAGATTTACCAGACTTAATCAATACAAATTATTTCAGATCATGTATACCATCCCTCATAGCTTCAATATCCATAAAAAATCTTACACCCGTCAAGTTAAATGAAATTTTGATATTACCTGAAACACCGTTTATACTAACTTCAGCAAAGTGGAAAGCAGAAGAAAATAAAATAAAAAACAGATTAAAAGAAAAAAAGCTGGTAAAAGCAAAGAAGAAAGGAAATGACAGAAAAAAGAAAAAGAGAAACGACTGGCGCCAAAGAAACAAAACAAAAAGAAGCCTAAAGGCGAAATATCAAAGATATTTTTGATGAGAAATTTTATAAATTTGATAGTGAAGATACCATTGCTGAAAATAAAGAAAATGATCAGGAGTAAAATGATATAGACAGACAACATAGAGGAGGGAGTAGTGATAATAATGTACACCACTGGAGAAAAAGAAAAAAATTAGACTGAATTAGATATTTAATACAACGATCTCAAATTGTTGGCTGGTTTATATGATTAGTATGAACATTCTCGAGTTTACTTCATTTTTTTTGTTTTATGGTATAATACGAGCAGACGAGTTACCTGATGGTAAGCAACTACCGCCGCCCATGGACACTTGCAACTCAAAAGTCACAAGTGCGTTGCCGCCCTTGGAGTTCCTCTCGCTGGAGTCAGCGGGGGGGATTTGGGCTCCGGTAACCTCACTCACTCAGTGAAGGGCAACGAATGTTAATTTGGCGTTTTTTACAAGAATTTTAAATAAAGTTCCTATAGCTGAATCTAAAATGTGTGTGAATCTGAATCTAACGATAAAGAAGAGTTTAAATCCCATCTTTTGTTTAAATTTGAGATGAGGTTGAGTAATCTCATGGTTTGCGGGTGTTTTATGTAAAATTTTGTATTTATTTATGTGAGTTTTTGTTCCTTTTTTAATTTTATACAGTTGATTTCGGTTTTATTTGATTTTAAATTGCTGCTTTCAAACTTTTGGACGGTAGTGTATATTTTTTGATGTTTTTTTTTGTTGATCAACATCTGACATTTATTTATACGATTTTTGAAACTATTAGTGGAATATATTCAACACACAGACATCAAATCTGTGTAATTGGTGAAGAATACGCACAACAAATCGGAACTGAACATGCTGCCACATCTTTATCATAGATTTCTGAGACTACACATCAGTCAACAATTCTGACAGAATACTAATATACTACATATATCACTACTATACTACATCACATCCACAGCCTTCAATAGTCCACTGCTGGACATATGCCTCTGCTTAGAAAGGAGGGTTTGGGCCACTATACCACACTGGCCAGATGGGTTGATATAGGGTTTGTTTCATGTTTTCCTTCTCTTTGCACTGCTGTTTCGCACGTTTTGCACGGTATGAATAGGGGTAGTGACATTCCGTATTCTTAATCCGTCACCACACGGACTTTGGTTACTACATACTAAATTAATACTAATATTAGATATACTTTTTATTATTGAAATAAAGCTAGACATTTTTTTTTTTTGTAATAATAAGACTAGGTTTTTTTTTGTTCATTTAGCACTGATTTCAGAAAAGTTTTCAGATTGAAAAAAAAATCCTTAAATAAATGAATCATCACAAAATCCAGCAGAAAAAAAATGATGGGAAAGAATTTGAGCACAATCACATCACATCTGGCACAAGGCTGATGATAGCAGCGATGAATAATGACAATGGCGCAGTCGATTCAGAGGAATTAAAAGAAGAAGTCGATTGATGCAGTTGTGTGTGCGGAAGAATTTAAACACGAATGAATGAATGAAAAAAAAACACAGAAATCTCTGATGATGATGAAAATAATGACAATGAAGCAGTCGTTCCAAAGGAATCAAACGTAGAAATCGATTGCTTTATTTGTTTAGAAGAGAAAATCTTTGAAGTATAAAAAAATATTTTCACAATGTGCTTTATAAAATTTGCACTTCCTTATGCTATGTACTCAACTTTTTATGCAAAAATATTATACATATTAGGATTTCTTTTTATTTCAAATTGTTAGTATTCTTTTTAGTTCACTATTTTACATATTTATAATTTAATGCCGAATAAATATGAATATCTTTTTATAAACTCATTTAATATAAAACAAAGATAAAATTATGATATATGTTTACAAACATTAAGACTTAAAATATTTACGGAATGTCGTTTATGTACGAGTTTGACCCACTCGATCTCTAGGGATCAACCTCAATTCAGACCCATGTTTAAGGAATACGTTTCCTGGAACAGAAAAACCACCACTTAGACCACTATATGGAAGGGAGTTTGATTGTGATTAATTATTTTTATTTGTGTTTTTAATAACTTGCCACAAGGACATCTCGGTGATCACACTGGTGTTAAGCATATGTATATATTTTTTAAATATATAAATATTTTATATAAACCACCGTATCACACGGAAACTTGGAACACTTGATAAACTTGAAAGATATGCATAAACCAATACAAACAAATGTTTATAGCAGAATATTATCCTTTTTTTTTTTCCGTGCGGAAATCCCCTCGGATACCACCTGTCGGTGGCATGTCGGACTCGAACCGACTAAAACCGCACGCCGTCTCGGGTACTAATAGCCGGGGAACCAGGTATATCCTAGAAAGGAAGTCCCTGGTGCCTAGAATATTTAACCTGGGTGAGAATCGAACCCAGGACCTCTCGCTTAGCAGTCAGGATCGTAACTACTAGACCAACAGGAAAGCCAATTATACATCCCGCTGGAAATTAAGTAATATAAAACATATAAGGCATACAGACGGTATACTTGGGAGAGCCATGCTTCAGCACCAAGAGGCCCGCTCCATCGGAGTGATATCGAGTGATAGGCGCGGCGGTAGGTTTATATCATCACTTTTGGCGTGTTGGTCTAGTGGTTAATAACCCCTAACTGCTACAAAAGAGGTCGTGGGTTCGATTCCCACCCAGTACAAAAATTGTGTGATTAGTACTTTATTTATAATATTTAGTATAAGTATGTTTATCAGCAGTCTGGTTACCATATTACAGGCTCTGCCTAGTTTGCGATCAGGCGGCCGTGTGTGAGATGTGAAAATATTATTATTATTATCACCTGACTTATCCGCTCGTTTGCCCACTTCGGCCATAACAAAAAATAAACAAACTATCATATGTGATAGTCTACCATGATCTATCCTTTAACAAACTGCTTCTTTGTACTGCAGTTGGTCACTTCATGAATCATCATCATCAACAAGCTTTAACAGTCTACTGCTGGTTTTAGGTCTCTCCTTAAAGAGGTTTTGGCCTACTATACCACGCTGGTCAGACGGCATGTGTAAAGTTTTCCTTCTCTCTGCAGTGCTGTTGTCTTACGCAATTTGCTCCCTTAGTCGGCTCTTATGACACCCACGGGATGAAAGGGGTGGTGATACTCTGAACTTGGGCCACTTGAGAGACTTGAAAGATGTGCATAAAACAATACATACCGGCGGTCTGCTGTGGATTAATGCCGATGCCATCGTCTGTGATGATGGCGCTTGTGGCCGGTTCAACGCGGAACTCTTCGGCTGCGAATTTGAGCACTGCTGTGAATGGCGTCGCTTCTGGCACACTCAACCTGAACAATTACGTTATCAAAACTAAATGCGTCAGCTCGTAAGATATGATACAATATAAAGAAATTGACAGCCTAGATTTATAAGTACTCTTCGATTTGTAGATGGTATTATATGCTTATAGATTATTATTTTTTTGTTTATTTTTAAAGACAACTCCCGCATTAGGAATATATCCTATGTCGCGGGGGATTTTGCAAACAAAAATGAAACGGACACAAAGAACACCCAGACTCAGAACAACAATTTGTGGAACAGTGTCGTCCCATGTGGGGTTTGAACACTCGGCGCATTAAGAAGCGGCGTGTGGCGACCGCTTAAACCACTAAGACATCCGTGCAGTCAAAATATACATCGCTATTGGAAAAATATACATGAATTTCATAAAAGCAGCTCATTTTCAGTAGTTTATACTGATAATGAGAGAATGAGAGTCACAGAGTACTCGTATATATAGTTTACTACTACGAAAACCGATTCGTGTAGTGACGTAAGAATACGGAGTATCAGCACCTTTATTCCTCCCATGGATGTCGTAAGGGCCGACTAAGGGAGCAAACGCGTAACAACTGAACTCCAAAGGAAAACAAGTACGGTTTTTGTACTGGTTGAGTACCCTAGTGGCACTCTCCTTAGAATAAAAAAAAAAACAGCATTCAGGTCCTCACCAGAATGGTCAAATAATTATTTTGTTTTAAATTCTTATTTAAAATATTTTTTTTTGCTAAATTAATTAATTAAATATGTATTCATGAAGCATAATTCTGAGTAAAACTATTCCTTGAACTAGGCCTACAATGAATCCTGTTTTACAAAAAAACAGAAGAATTGGATCCTGAAGATAATCTACCTAATGCAGATGCAAATGGATTGCAAAATTTATCAGAAAGAGGATCTGAGAAAATTTAAATTCTTGGTTTGAAGGGACCGAAGAAACAGAGCAAATTATGACAGATCAAGAAATATGTGAAGCAATACAAGAAGAAGAAAGCCCCATAGAAATATTGGAGCCACCAACTAATACAAGTGTAAAACACACAAAAATCGAACATAATTAAGGACTATTTTGAAACTATGTAAGTTGTGAGATAGGTGAGTTATGCAAAAAAAACCGTTTAGAACATTAATATAAATACACATAAATTATCTTTATGAAATGTTTTATTTTATTTATTATGAATGGTTTTTAATGGTGCCAAATTACTGATATTCTACTGTAACTGTAAATATATCTACTACTTCACCAGTATTAATGTTTTATAATTTTACTAGCTGACCCTGCAAACTTTTTTTTGCCTTATACAATATTTCAAAATTTGTTGTCAAAAAATAATAATTGTAGTATGAAAAATAGATGTTGGCCGATTCTCAGACCTACCCGATACGCACACAAAATTGCACGAAAATCGGTAGAGCCGTTTCGGAGGAGTTCGACCACGCACACCGTGACACGATAATTTTATATATTAGATTTCGAACACTAGAAGTATGCTACTAAGACTATGTTATGTTGTCATTTCTTCTGTGCTTGATTCAATCTCCAATTATTTATTAGCCAGATAACACACAATGCAACATTGTTAATAGGAAATTCAAAGGCATACTAAAAACCGTGGTGCAGAATGCGGAAAATGTAAAAAAAATAAAAAGTATGTACATCCAAAAATTAATTTTGAGTTGGAAATTAATTTTAACTCACTTCTAATATTATAGTGTTGTATATAATACAAGCTGACCCGGCAAACGTTGTATTTCAAAACAAAAAAAAGTGTTAGTTTTACTTAAGTGTAATTTTTTTTTTTTTTTTTGTATTTATTTCAACAGCAACAATAAATCAAACATTGTTTTTTATTATTTTCCTTTTCTAAGACACCTCCTACAGATATACCTTACACAAAGAACACCCAGACTCAGAAAAACAATTTGTGGATCACACAAAATTCGGTCCTATGTGGGGATTAAACCAACAATACTCAACGCAGTAGGAAGCGGTGAGGCTTAAACGACTTTGCCATCCATGCAGTCGAAGATAAACCTTATGCATACCTTATAACAACATATTTGTCCAAAACTCTACATCACTATCACAATCATTGACTATTTCAAAAAATAATAATTTTAGACTATCAATGCTGCATACTCGCTTCACGATATTTTGTAATTCAGATTTACCCAAGTCAATATAAAACAAATCTGTAGACAAACCTTCCCTCAATAACTTCCCGTAATCCAATAAAGCTTGAACGGTTAATTTATAGATATCTGAATGCTCAATACACATTTCGAGAAAATATTTATCATCAACCTTGAATAACAACCTCCAAAAGTTGCGGTAAATACAATCTCTAGTATGAATTATTTTTAGAAAGGTTTCTTTTATACTTGTTACTGCTTGACTATATTTCAAGTCTCTGTTCAATAAACAGAAAACTAACACCTCAACTGTGGTTTCATTACAATTACTTACTATGTCTAAAACGTTTAAATTACAAGTATTCAATTCAGATAACAAAACTTCACTTTTAAAAAGTAAAATTTTGTCTCTGTCTAATTCTTTGCCCAAATTACTCAATAAAGTCTCCTTAGATGCCGCCTCTACCATTATATCTGTTAAACATGCCTCTAATTTCTCTTCAGAAAATATTTCTAAATATAATTTAAAGGAAACATCCATTTGGTTTATTTTAGTGTTCGAGTTTATAATTTTCTTTAATATGTATTTTGGGGGGTTTAATAAACAGCATTTAATGGAATTGTTTGATGTATCCCGATGACTACTTAATACTAATAGAAACTCGTCAATAATACCCTTTTTCTGCAATTTATCAAGACATTTTTCAAGATGCTGAGACAGCAGAAATGCATTCCTCAGTTCAAGTTCACTTGTGTTATTGTCTGGCCAATTCTCTGTCAGACACAGGTCTATAAATTCTTGGAAAACATTGAGGAACTGTTGTACCACAGCTGTGTCCATTTTTAAACCGAGTAACTTCAACGTAGCACCTTGGGATCTTCAGCATCTGTTGAAATGAACACACTCCATTGAGACTATCAATATTTTACGGAATATCGCATGCATACTAATATTAAGCTCAAAACTTTCTACGTTGAAGTTACTAGGTTCATAAAATATAAATAACTTACACTTTAAACGGCAATTTCGGATCAGAAGTCAGAGTGATCTTGAAAGTTACTTTCGACCTAATGAAAGGAAAAAATATAGATTACAACACAATAGTAATATATACAAAAAGGTGATCGTTAATATATTTCTGTCACACTTACATAATTCTAAAATATTAATATGAGTTTATTACACGTTGCAACCTTTTCAAGTTTCTGCAAACTGCACAAAACGTTAATAGTTTAATACAGCAAAAGAGAAAGAGGAAGAGGTATGATGCCTACATACAACTAGGGATGGCGATCTGATATCGATTTAGCGAAGAATCGATTGAAAAAATCTATCTTTTTAATCGAAATGTAGCACTGTTTCGAAACAGTGCTACTATGTTTCAACATCTTTTTATTTTCTTTACCACCACCGGTGGTTATGACCGGTTCCGTGATGCCTCTCGAGCCTATCCTGCATAACGGGTCTTACAACCGCGATAACGGCGTGCCCACGATAATTCAACCTAGGAAATTGAAATTAGATTTTTCTCTTTTGATAAAAGCCAAAAAAAGGCCAAGAAAATATATTCACAGGTAGTTGAATACATAAAAATAATTGTTATACTATTTATTATTGATTCCTTGATCTATTATATTTGATTGATATTATTCTAAAATGCTTGTACTTAATAATTTATTCTTCTCTGCTCTTTCTCAAACTTGCAATGCCTGGAAAAAGCTACTAAGTTGAGATAAATTATTATTGTAAGACTATTTATGTACACTTAGTTGACAAATAAATATTGATTTGAATGCAGTAGAGGAGCCCGAATTAGAAAGTTTGACTTACATGCCTATATAAGAGTTCGTCACAAAGAGTTAATACTAAGTGCCCCGTTGTTAGCGCTTTTGCAGCTACTTTATTTTCCAGGCTACTCGACACAAATAAAGAAAAAAAAGTTTTCACTTAATCATAGATGATAGCAGTGAAGGATATGACTATCGGGGGATCATCTGTCTTGTGAGCGCCTTTTCTAAATTGCGACAACATCGAAAGTGATGAGCGGAACCGATAGGATCCCAGTAGACTTGACAGACTATTGTTTCTCAAATGCTCAGATATCAAGCATTGGGAACTATAAGCTATATTATATATAATATATATTTTGTAAACTGTTTAATGTAATAAATAAAGGACAATGGCAGGCATGTATGGGCTGAATTTGCTGGTGTTGTTAATAGCAGTTAAATTACCTTTTTTACATAATTTTCACAATTAATCTAATCGATTTGATTAAAAATTATTAGTCCCTTTCCTTAAATTGACTGATTTTAAATAATTGATTTTTTAATTTTTTATTTTATTTATTAATACATTTACAATAAAACAATTTTCAAAAATTTGGAATTAACAGCGGTTTCCGCACAAAGCTTGTAGCTTGTATCGCGGCAACCAAGTGATTACACATTGCTCATTGCCATTTTGTAGCGGACAGCGGTTCTAAGAGTAGTTACATGGGCTTTATAGCTTAGTTGGTTTACTAGACATTCAAAAATAAACTTACAACAGGTTTTTAACATTACATGTGATGTGTATGTGTGTCACCCTTAGTAGTGAAAAATGTTTGTTTTCAGCTGCTAAAGACATTAGTGAGCTCATTTGAAAATAGCGATTTAAACATCGTTTTTTATGTAATTTATATTTTACGCATAAACTGAAGCTTATAAAACGTAGGAATGCGTTTTGTAGAGAACACTTGAACGTTAAGGTATTGCAGTATTAACAAGTTTTTGAGAAGAATTTATATACTTTTGGACACGTTCTAAGAGTATGATGATTATATTAAAATAGTTAAGATGATTTAATTTGTAAAAGTTTAAATCTTATAACCATCCATCATGTATAAGTAGGTGTACAGGATCTGAGGTTCTTCTTTAGAAAAGAAATGTCTACTCTAAGCATACCTGATACTTTGTTTTGGTTATAAAAACAATTGTAATTGTTGACTTCCCTGGACTAAAGTATTCTATGATATTAATGACTAGCTAACTCTCAAAAGAAATTTTCTCCTTTTTTGCAACATTTTTATTGATACTCGGTTACTATTGATCGTACCGTGGCGTACCGTAGCGTCCAACACTCAAAATAATTTTTTGATTCGAACCAGAATTTCCTCACATTAGCGCGTTCAACCAAAAAAATAAACAAACAATGAAACTCTTCGGCTTTCTAATATTAGTATAGATAAGAGATCGGTTATTATCGTACCTTTCTTTTTTTGCATAAAACGGATTTATTTATTTTTTTTACAATATATTAGATGCAAAAAGATTTGATTATTTGGAATTGATCCTTTATATCTCGATTTTTTGTGGAACAATTTAAAAGCTTGAGATTTGAATCGATCTCAAAAACATTCATTTTCAGAAAGAATCGCCATCCCAACGACGTTGCACAACTCATTCAACACTTTTCTTTCTTAAAGTGTTGAGTATTGAAAAATAACTTTTTATTTAAGGAGGGTAACTTTGACCTTAAAATGATTTTATTTTATCAGCAGGCAAACCTAACATAAAAAAATTACAAAATAACTTGTAAAAGGCTACATACTCGTAAATACGTCTTTGATTGGTATGATGAAGTCTTATTTGCACTTATAGTCGATCCTTTGGGTATTCTTCGTTTGTCTGTGTACATAAACATTGCCACTTTCATCAAGCATTGCTTAACTACCTCACATTGAGAAAACACGTTACGGATCTGTTATATCTTATATCTTCACTGCAACTGCTCCAAAAGACGTTGATTTTAGGCGCAGAGGAATTTTCCACGAAAAGATGCTGCGATGTTTTTGAATCCAAATTGGAATCAATGAATGATCTCCGAACTGAATACCGAAGAAGAACTAGCTAGTTGAACGTTTTACCCTAGCCAATCACAGATTAGATTAATATAATGGATCAAGCTAGTATGAATCTAAAACCAACTTGTACTATCAACTAAAATAATATGATAATAAATTCCATCTACATTTTTAGTTTAAATGTTATCGGTTGGTGAATAAACACAAAAAAAATACTTTCAAAGCTAAACGAACAAACCTACATTAATATTTCAAATAAATACGTTTACATTTTTTAACAACTAGCTGCGTCTCCCAAAACGAATACATTTTGCCCGTTTTTGCAACATTTTTCATTGATTTTCGGCTTCTATTTTTCATAGGGTGATATAATATAGCCTTTCTCGATATATGAGCTATGCAACCAGTTAAACAACTTTTCAATTCGTACCAGGCGTTTCTGAGATTAATGCGTTCAACCAAAGAAACAAATTCTTTACCTTTATAATATCAGTACGAAGGAAAGTTATAAGGAATCGGTGTCAGGTATTTCATCTACGGTTAGTATCTATAAGTAGTATTTCAGTAGCTGAATTTAAATATATTACTTTGAACTTAATATAATATTTTCAATAAAAATAATCATTTATATAAAATATAAACTTATACGATGACAAAAAACTTTATTTTATAAAAGCAGAATAAATATAAATAAATAAATAAATATTATTTAACAAATGAAAATGAAATGAAATAAATGATCCAAAGATTGTAAAAAAAACTGTTGATATTTGATTCTAATTCTGTTTTTTAGCTGTTTCGAGAATAAATTATGGTTTTAACTTTTATCACTTTGACATATACCGCAATCGATAAGCAACCCAATACCAAATCAGTTCTTGTTTTCAAAACAAGAGTTGGATATAGAAATAGAAACGTATAATTTTAACGAAAATAAAATAATAAATGCTTGTAATATAAATTGTTCATAAGAATGTTACTCAAAAGAAATTTACTAGAATATACAACAATTGTATCATGCACCGGTACATTAATATGCGTTCTACTGAACTACATAACAAGTATTTCGCCAATAACCGGAATATGGTTTCCTTTATACCTTTTAATTGTGTTTATTGTATCCCTGTGCGTTAGTTTTAAATTTATTCAATGGCTGCTGAAGTTAAACAAACCTATAAAGTATGACATAGAAGGGATTATAAGAGATTATCCGTATTTGTCGTCTCTGTCGAGAGTTTTACCTCACATACGGCGAACGAAATCTTCGGAGTGTCGGGAATATGATACGAATGAATTAAGCGTAATATCGACGGTTCTTGAGAGGAAGTTAGTGTCGTCGTGGTATATACCTTATATATCTCAGGAGATTGGCTTTCCATTTGCTTGTAAACAAATGCTAGATCAGATCATCGGCAAAAGTTTTCAGGTGGGTTACTGTACCGGGTTTTATAGTAGCCCATAGTGTCACTAGCGCTTATATCAATCCTATTTCTTTAGGGTTGATACTTGAAATGTGTATGCAGATAACTGAGGGAGAAAAAATATCTATAAGTACTTATATTTTTCAAATTGTTAAATTTTATTTTTTTCAATGCTAATCAATAATTCTGTATTATTTGTTGTTGTTTTTTAAATTACTGTGAAGTGTTCTGAATAAATAAGTTAGACCGATCTCTAAAACGGGCACTTATAAAAAATCTTGTTTTGAGATTAACCGTGTAGTGGTTTAAGTGGTCACCTCACCGATTCCTGCTGCGCTGAGAGTTGTGACAACACTTTGTGTGATCCACAAATTGTTGTTCTGAGTCTGGGTGTTCTTTGTGTCTGTTACATGTGTGTTTGTAAAGTACCCAGAGACACAGGTTTTATTCCTAGTGTGTTAGTTGTCTCTTAAAAAGAAATAAAACAACACTCAGTGTTGTTAAAACCGTGACCGCTTAAACTTTAAGCCATCCGTGTTTGAGAAGAATATATATAACTAGCTGACCCGGCAAACATTGTATTGCAAAACAAAAAAAATTAGGGATGGGTCACCCGTACCATTTAAGGGTATGAAAAATAGATGTTGGCCGATTCTCAGACCTACCCGATGTGCACACAAAATTTCATGAGAATCGGTCAAGCCGTTTCGGAGGAGTATGGGAACGAACATTGTGACACGAGAATTTTATATATAAGATGAATATTTTTTCATTCACAGATTACCAACAAAATAGAATCAAAAGATGTATTTGTGGGGATAAGCACCATTCTGGTGTCTCATTTGAAAGAGTATCAGAAAGCTGTTAAAAAACATGAGAAAACACCATTAAATCCAGTTGAATCTTTGTATAAGAAATCACATCCGATACATGATGTAGCGGTCAACAGAAAAATACAATCTGCAGACTATTGTACCAGTATTTTAAGAATAGTGTTCAAAGAACTTGTACCGTGGGAGCTTTGGGACACTCCGCATTCAGAACTACTTGTCCGTATTCTTTCAAAGAAATTAGATAACTTCATTGACAACACTCTTGCTGAACCTACATGGTTAAATGATAAATTATTAAATATATTAAAAGGTACGAGTAAATGTGATTCAAAAATTATGGAAGAAAAAGTTATAAATACTCCAAGTTCGGAAGAAACAATATCACATAGCAAACAAATACCAACTCCTGTAGAGTCTGTATTGTCTTCCACAATGAAAGAAACGTCTCCAATACCACAGAAAGGGAATGATGGAGATTTACGTGAACAACCAGTTGTTAACACAATACAAAATTTAGTTGAAGAAGTACCTGTTATGAGTACTGAACCGCTGGACATCAAGAGTTCGCCTGTTCTGAGGCAAAAGAGAGGCAGGCAGGGACGGAATGAGGTCAAGATTTATGACAGGATTATTGAAGGTATGAATGTAATGTGGTAAACATTCAACTACTATGGAATAAGGGTTATAGCTTTTTTTTTATGTAGTATGGCTTTTTTATATAGTAAGGCCTTTTTTTTATGTAGTATAGATTACTTACTAATAGTAAGTGACTACCCCCCTCTCTCCAGCTAAATTAGGGGTGATGTGGTTTAGGGCTACCAGGGTAACTACACTCACTCGGTGCAAAGCAACTAATGAATTCATTGGCAGTAGTTTTCTAAGCTGTAGTATCACGCCGGTCGAGCCCGCCCATCATCATCATCATCAACAGCTTTTAATAGTCCACTGCTGGACATAAGCCTCTCCTTAGAAAGGAGGTTTTGGCCTACTATACCTCGCTGGCCAGACGGGTTGGTATAGGGTTTGTGTTAAGTTTTCCTACACTCTGCAGTGCTGTTGATCTGTGTAATTTTCTCCCTTAGTCGGCTCTTAAGACACCCACGGGATGAATAGGATTGGTGACACTCTGTATTCTTAATCCGTCACCACATGGACCCCAATTGTGCTGAAATATGGTTCTCACACAGTTTTAATTACTAAACCAATTGTATCAAAACAATACAATAATAAACACAGAATAGCTTTGTTTATCCATCAACCATACTAAAACCCGTCCGACTTTGACTATTGCTGTCAAAATGGGATTAGTCATAAAATTTTGCAGTAAAATTTGATAGGCCTGCGAACCGAACACGAGATCAAATTAAAGTGTCTTTATGCCTTCAACTCAATATGTACTTTGAGAGGTATAATATAGATATAATAGGTCTTTACCTATGACCTAGACCTTGCACCTACCGACTATTACTTTTTCCAAAATTTAGACAACTTTTTAGTGGGTAAAAAATTCAATTCCCGAGAGGCAGTACAAAATGCCTTTGAAGAGTTTGTTGCCTCCCGTCCAGCTGATTTTTTACAAGAAGGGCATCAATAAACTGCCAATGCGTTGGCAAAGATGCGTCGATTGCATGGGTGATTACTACGAATAACAGAAATAAAAAGTTTGAAAAAATAAGTACTTTCACTTATTGCATACAAAACGGCAATTTCATAGGTAAAGACCTAATAGAATTATATTATATCTTCTTTATGGAGTAGGGTAGAACCAAACGAAAGGGTCAACTGATGGTGAGTGAGGAATTGACAAAGCTACGGACTGATACTACTACTAATAATGGTACTTTCTACACGCTTTTTATTAGCTTCACCTGTATGTTTGTTTGTTTGTAACCGACTCCTTTGGGCGTGATTTTGACTGACTTTAAACGGGCAGATATAGTTCAAACTTCGTAGATATATCGAGGACCGGTGACAACACTAATTTAAAATAAAAAATAAATAATATTAAAAAAATGCTATTTTTTAATTTAGTTTTCTAAAGTGAGTCAACACGATAAAAAGATATGGGCCAATTTCAATTTTGGGAAATCTTGTAAGTATTATTATTATTTATTTACCTTAATTTTCATCATTTTTTATCTTTCAGACTTTTCTCTTTACTTGTGCTGTAAGATCTTGCTTTTAACCAATATTGATAATTCTAGGTCAACCGGAAGTACCCTATAGGTTTTACGAAAGGCAAAAAGAAACGTCTTACAGCACAAATAAAGTAATAATTTAAAAAAATAAAAAAAGTTGAAAATTAAGATAAATTTTGGTATACTTACAAATTTTCGCGAAAATCTACGTTAAATCTGGGTAGGTACGGAACCCTCAGCGCACGAGTTCGACTCGTACCTGACTGGTTTTTTTTAGTTTTTTTTAAACTATTATTTTTTTAACATTAAAATTTTCCTGTTATGGACTGTAAGCTGTTTACCCAGTTGCCATACAAACAACTTTGGCAATCATTACACCTGTAACAATACCTATTCAGTTCGAGTCTAAAAGAGTCCTACAGCTTTCTACAGAACTTCGATATCGCCTATAACCCGGCAATCTCGTGCGAGACCGTCCCGCGGGGTGACAGACAGTGGCGGGGGCGAGGTAGCGCGTCCTTCTAGCACGTGGTTACGCACGATTCCCTTCCCCTCTACACCACCCGCTACCCGCTGACATCTTGAGTACCTCGTCCCCGCCACCGTCTGTCACCCCGCAGGACGGTCGCGCACGACGTTGATGGACTATAGTACTTGGGTTGTTGAAGTCTGATGGCACTCACTCCACTTAAAAAAACCATCCAAATAAATTAATTGGCATATTACAGGTAGTGTAAAGACATGGGAGACAGACATAGACCTGCAGTGCATCAGCCTGGGCCAGGATCTTCTGGCCAGTCTGGACGGAGAGATCACACTCAGTAGACTGTGGGGACAAGATGCTGATACTGAAGGGAGTCCTAATCCACCACGCAACAAATCACCACAACCACTATGGTTTGGTTAGTGTTGGTTTATATGTAGAATTAAACTGTATATCTATACCGAAAGTCTGAACACACGGCTGTCTGATCCTAAACTAAGCAGACCCCCTTCTATGGTAACCAGACTACTGATAAACATACTTATATATTTTTAAATACATACATATTATAGATAAATTACACCCAGACATAGAACAAATCACCGTGCTCAACACACACTATTTGTCCTGGGTGAGAATCTAACCTATGACCTCAGGTTAGCAGTCAGGGTCAATAAACCACTAAACCAATAGGTTCATCAGGTGCATCGGTTGAGAGCGTGTGACATGTTTTAGGCTACTTCTTTTTCTTCTTCTTCTTCTTCTTCTTTTTTTAACGCCCGCATTATGAATATATCCTGTGTCGCGAGGACTTTACAAACATACATGAAACGGACACAAAGAACATCCAGACTCTGAACAACAGTTTGTGGGTCACACAAAGTGTCGTCCCATGTGGGGTTTGAACCCACAACACTCGGCGCAGTAGGAAGCGGCGTGACGACCGCTTAAACCACTGCGCCATCCGTGCAGTCGAACTATATAGCACACATATGTATATAAATTAACCTTTTTATCCGTGAAAGGATTAGACAGAGGCGAATCAAATGCCAAAACAAATACATTTATTGCAAAAAACTGTGTTACGTATATATGTAAATGTTTTGTAGTAGGTAAAGTTGCAACAGTTAACCAATCGGGAATTGCAATTGTAAAGTACGCCATAAAATAAAAATGGAATATTAAAATAAATTTAATAAGCATGCAAATTATTTTGTTAGAAAATACTGTTATCTTGTAATTGTGAATTTATTTATTTTGGAAATAAATAAATGGAGCAAACAAGTTACCTTATGGTACCCAAGAGAGGACTGTAGAAGAAAGGGACGTCCAAAAACTAGATGGAAAGACGATATCCGCCTAACCTTGGGACCTTATTGGACTAGAGTAGCAGAGGATAGAGCTCAGTGGAGAGAGCTGGAGGAGGCCTATGCCAAGAGGCGCACCGAATTGCGAGACATAATATAACTGTACGGGGTAGCGCGAGGGTTGCAGTGCTTGTTAAATAAAAGTAATGTTTTAAATTGTTACACCCTAATCGTATATTGTTCCAGTTCACAATATGTTTTTAAATGCTAGAAATGTTAGTTGAATGTTATGTTTAATGAAAATGTTATAATGTTGCTACGAACGCACCCGAATATCGCGGTCACCCAAAGTGCACTGCGCAAGTAAACGTGTGTTCTAAATAGGTAAACGCGTCACTCACTTAGTGCTTACTAAGTTGTTCGGTTATACATACATATGTATTACACCGAACAATAACAAATAGAACTCGGAAATATGTATTGTCAAAGTTGTAGCGAATTCGGAAGAAATCCCAAATGTTATAAACATTTGGGTTTGGGTGCAGGCTTATTGGCGTCTAATATATTTCTAAACTATATACATATTGTAGATAATATCTTGACAGGCCTGGTGGTTAAGTGGTTAGTGACCCTAACTTTAAGACGGAGGTCGTGGGTTCGACTTCCACCCAGGACAAATAATTGTATGATGAGCATGTTGTATTCATTTTTGTCAAGTATTCAAGGTGTTTTGTTAAAAAAAATGAAATTGTGGTTGGATTTCTTATGCTCTACTGTTATTTCACTCGACTGCTTACAGGTGAAGAGGAAACAATAGAAGTGGACCCCATCGACACAAGTCCTCTCAAGGAGTCCAAAAAAGAACACAGCCCAAAGCCGACAGAGTTGCTGAAGGATCTGCAAAGCACCGTGAGCCAGGCCAAAACGAAGATTGGTGACCTACAGGTGGAGGCCAAAGTTTTAGATGTGCCCCGCAAGCAAATCTCCAGTGTATGTTGTTTGCACGATACTTTCTGCTTCCGCTTTATCTATGTAGACGATGTGCATGCGCATCTAGAATTATCTTCTGAACTGTCAAGTCAATTAGTCTCTGGTTGATAAACGTCAGTAAAGTATAGCAATTTGTGACGTCACACGTCGCTATTGTCAAATGTGTTGCTTTTAATGTCGGGTTTGATTGGTTAGCAAGTGAAGTATTGCATTTCAAAATCATGTTTCGAATTGTCTTTTTTACTAACAAATTTATGCTCAATCTTTAGATACTATGCAAATGATAGATTATTTTATTTCTTAATCACATCATGACACAGAGAGCAAACTACGCAGGACAACAACACTGTATAGAGAAGGAAAACTTGACACAAACCCGTCTGGCCCCCGTGGTATAGTACGCCGAAACCTCCTTTCTAAGGAGAGGCCTATGTCCAGCAGTGGATTGTTAGAGGCTGTTGATGATGTTTATGATTCATAATCCGTCACCACACGGATAGTTTAGTTCTTAATAATAGCGAAAAAAGCCAAAAGCTTATTTTTAAATTAATTTATTGATAAAAGGCGGTAGTTGATGTAAAAATGCATGGAATCGAGCATGATATATTACATTCCAGGTAAGTTGATCATTTAAGATTTAGTTCAGGCCAATTACTACCCTGGTCCTCTTTAATCACAGGACGGCAAAAATGGTAGGCAATCTTGGTTTCTTCGAGCTATTGCAGTGTCAGTTCCTTTTCTCATCCGAGATTTGTGGTTTCTCTTACGCTAACTCCATAGGCCTTTACTTTTTTATGGCATAGAGGAGCAGACAATATCTGATTGTAAGTGGCTACTGCTGCCCATGGATATCTGAAGGTCACGAAGTACATTGCTGTCAGCGGCGAGAGGGGGCAGGGGGGGGGGGGAGGTTAAATTATTTATTATAGGCACGCCAATCGTATACATATACAACATTATTCAAAATTCAGTTCAATGTAAAGGATAGTTCTTATATGTAGACCGATTACCACATGCACAGTATACTCGTATATCTATACTAATATTATAAAGCTGAAGAGTTTGTTTGTTTGTTTGAACGCGCTAATCTCAGGAACTACTAGTCCGATTTGAAAAATTCTTTCAGTGTTAGATAGCCCATTTATCGAGGAGGGCTATAGGCTATATATCATCACGCTAAGACCAATAGGAGCGGAGCACCAATGAAGAATGTTTCAAAAACGGAGAAAATTTATTACTATTGAGAGACGCAGACGAAGTTGCGCGGGTCAGCTAGTCATAAGATACACACATTCAGTAGTAACAAGGTTAAGATTAAAGTGAACGAAAATTAACAAAAAAAAACAGTTGCACTCCGGAAGTGCCGACGGAAGTGAAAACTTATATACGTACGTGTCGGTAACGGTAACAGTGTCGGGAGTTCAATTGTTTTTTTTTTCATAAATTACATTATTTTGTTCAAAAATGCACAACGCGCCTAAAGAAGCCATCACTTCAATATAGTACTTAGGAATCACAAACAGATAAGTTTAAACAATGAAAGTGGCAGTCATGATTTCAGTATCATATCCTTGGGGGTTTTGGGTTCCGGTAACCCCCCTTCATAGACACCAAGAATTAACACCAGTTGTCTGTGAGCTGGTGGTATCACACCGTCCGAGTGACCGACTTCGTTGGCGTCGAAGCGTGTCTCTCCCACCGTAAAATCCTGATCCTAATTCCTGAAAACGGTTAAATTTCCAAAACAACAGGTAGCCGAACAGCCACAAACCAGCGCTCAATACCCAATAATAATAATTGGCAAATGGGCGGACAGTTGATGAGAGAGACTTTAGTTTAACGCATCCAACGCCATCTAACCGAGATAAGTCGGAACTATTTAGACTCTCAGTATTCTGTATCGCGCAATTAGAATTTAGCGCGACGATTAGTAGTAGGGAGTGTTTTATGTTACCTACCTTGTTTAACTAAGTATTTGATGGGTTTAGGACGAAGCGGCCGGTATGATGGAAGGTCTTCTGGACTTCGGCATAGCTGGATTGAAGAAGGGTCTTAGGTTTACAGGACTCAGTGACGATTCGCAGGTAAGTTCGTCTTTATATATATTTGATTTTGCCATTACTTTAATTTAATAGTAATAATAATATTCCACGACATTCACACAACGCCATCTAGTCCAAACTAAGTAGAACTTGTACTATGGGTACTAGACAACCGATATAAATACATATATACTTTTTTTACTTATTATACACAGAAACACACAGACCAAATCAAACATTGAATGTTCATGCACACAAATGTTTGTCTTGAGCGGGAATCAAACCCGCGACCTTTGGATTAGCAGGCCGTTACACATACAGACCACTACGCCATCTAGTGGTTAGTGGCCGTGACTGCTAAGCTGGAGGTCGTGAGTTCGATTCCCACCCAGGACAAATATTGTGTGATAAGCACGGTCATTTGTTCTGTGTCTGGGTGTAATTTACCTATAATATGTATGTATTTAGTAATATATAAGTATGTTTATCAGCAGTCTGGTTACCATAGTACAGGCTCTGCCTCGTTTGGGATCAGATGGTAGTGTGTGAGATGTGTGAAGTTATTATTATTATCCGTTCGTAGGAAGTTGGACGAAAAGCAGCTGTTCTTATAACGTGTTTACAAAATTTCGTTATGTCCGATTGAGCAGTTTAAGGGTAAAAGCATAACAAACCGATAAACACACACATTCATATTCATAATCTCAGTTGAGATAAAAATGTGTATATAGTTAAATTTTATTGGGTAACTAAAATACTGCACTGGTAGACTGCACGGATGGTGTAGTGGTTTGAGCGGCCACCTCACCGCTTCCTTCTAGGCTGAATGTTGTGGATTCGATTCCCACATGGGACAACACTTTGAGTGATCCACAGATTGTTGTTCTGAGTCTGGGTGTTCTTTGTGTCCGTTTTATGAATGTCTGCGAACTCCTCCGCGACACAGGATATATTTATTCCTAGTGCGTTAATTGACTTTTTAAGAGGAAAGAAAGAAAGAAAAAATTATCGTATGTCTTTCAAGTGATCTCATGGAAAACAACGATGAAGACGAGAATGGCACATGCCTATGAAAGAGAATCCTGTTGAATCTTCTCGTGAAGGTTCTAGGATTATAATCTTAGATGTAACTGTCCCTTACCATGCCGTGGCAACTTGTAAGTAAGACAACACTCAGCAAATATTTGTAAAACATGTTTGTAAACTATGTATTAGTGTATGTTTTGTAACTGGTCCTAAATAAATAAATAATGGTCTGGATAATAGACCCAGGCAGTTTTTTTTTGACATTGGTGATTTGAATCATGAAAGAGTCTTCAAATCATTACATATTTTGGACAATAAAGAAGACCCTTCCTTCAAATGATGCTCTTTCTACGTATCGTATTCTGGTGAAGATATGGTGATGGTTAAAGAATTCCGAAGACTTGTCACCCATTCACCAACTGATAAACAGGTGACGCCAGGATAATGTTCAAGGGTACATAGACCTCTCATCTTCAGTAAATGGTTATGGTTGTATGTTGCAGGAAAAGTCCCCATCCCACCAGAAGTCTGACAAGACTCCGCCACCAGAAATATCCCGCGGGAAACCAATACTGGAATACAAAGATGTTCACGCTACTAATGTTCCGAGGGGTAAGATATATACACTTTTTTTTTTAATCATGGCTATTATAATGGACATTTTGTCTATCAATACAGATAACAATTCAGGAACAGTATTTTTTCTGAATACAAGACACTGAATAAGAAATACTGGGTAGACTGGTCATCAGAGTCCCAAGTGCGGGTTTATTTCACATTTACTCGACTGCTTTAAAAAAAAAACAAAAGGCTTACTAGCAACCGAAAGCTAAGCTAAATTGCTTGTGTTAGGAGTGGGTTCACGTCGGTAGTGTACTGGTCAGGATTCGAACCAACGACCTCTTGATCGCAAGTCCAATGCTTTAACCACTAGGCCTGTGCCACATTATTATAGCACAATAATCATTGTACCTACCCATTTTCGCAATTAAGTAATTAAATTACTTTTTTTTTATTACTGACTTCAAATTCAAATTACTGTAATTTGAATTTGAAGTCAGTAATCAAAAAAAGTTCATTAACATCACATCATCATCATCATCATCAACAGCCTTTACCAGTCCACTGCTGGACATAGGCCTCTCCTTAGAAAGGAGGTTTTGGCCTACTATGCCACGCTGGCCAGACAGGTTGGTATAGAGTTTGTTTCAAGTTTTCCTTCTCTTTGTTGCTGTTGCCCTCCGTAGTTTGCTCCCTTAGTCGCCTCTTACGACACCCACGGGTCGGGTTGTATAGGGGTGGTGACATTGCGTATTCTTAATCCGTCACCGCACGGATAGTTTTTTAACAGATTTTGACAGATTTGACGACCGAATGGGGTTGTGTTGTGTAACGGACTGCTATTCCAAAGGTCGCGGGTTCGATTCCCGCTCAAGTCAAACATTTGTGTGCAAAAACATTTAATGTTTGGTTTGGTCTGGATGTTTCTATGTATAATATGTATGTATTTACAAAAAAAAAGTATATATGCATTTATATCAGTTGTCTAGTACCCATAGTACAAGCTCTGCTTAGTTTGGGACTAGATGGCGTTGTGTGAATGTGGTACAATATAAAAAAAAAATATATATACAGCCCAATACCTTAGCTCTTTCGCCCGATCTGTGTTCCTGTTACTAAAAATAAGCAAGGCTAAGCTGAACAGAATTTGATAGTCCCACATCATAAAATGTGATGAAGAAACTGATGTGAAACCATTTGTGTTGACAGAGGACAACTCCTCGGTGCACCCTCTGCTGAAGCAACAGCGAGTCATCTCTCAGGACAGCGTGGTCAGTTGCTCACATTCATTCATACGCTTCAGCACACGGCTTTACACATATTAAGGATTTAAGACATTTATTTTCTGGCATTAAGATGGGTCACCTGATGGTAAGTGACTACCGCCGCCCATGGAGCCTGCTACTCAAGAATCCCAAGTCCCAAGTGCTCGAATCAGTAGGAGAGGGGGGTTTGGGATCCGGTTGTGTTGACTCCCACATACGGGAAACAAAGAAACATACTACAGCGCCATCTATTAAAGCAGACCGAACTACGGAGTAACTACTAATCCTGTATCGCGATATTGATAATTCTCTTGCCGTTTAGCATATATACAATTTCCCAACATCAACCGTTGGGCCGCGGCCCACCAGGCATGATCACCTCGCCTGGTCGGAGGATCTTCCCTTTGTGTTGGAGGGACATGATACCCGTTCCCTCACATACTCGGTGAAAAGCAGTGAACACAATAGCATAACATTGGTTTTGTAGGTGATGTCGTGGCGTCCCTGCGGCCTATTTCTGCCGAAGTATATTTCCCACGAAAATTAAATACATTTATTTAGATCTGCTAGTCTAGTAATTATTACTAGTTAGAGTGTAGATTCGATTCCCACCCAGGATAAATAATTATGTTTATTCCATGTCCGGGTATAATTTATCTAAATACGAGTATGTATGTATTTAGAAATATATAAGTATGTTTATTATTTAAACCATTAATATTTAAATATATACGGATACAAGGTATATTATAAAAAAACAACATTAATTTTATAAAACATTAGCTGACCCTGCAAACGTTGTTTTGCTATTTACATTATTTAAATTTTTTTTTTTTAATTTCTTAAAATCCGTTCTTAGCTGACCTCTACTCGGTGAAAAGAATATTCCTACCAAATTTAAAGTCTTTAGCTCTAATGGTTCCAGAGATATCGTGATGAGTGACTATATACGTGGGTATCTCTTATATATACAAATAAATAAAATTGGAGTGTCTGTTTGTAATATTATAATAACCGGTTTTTACTAAATGCATATGTATGTTTACATGGTACATATGCCAAAATAACATTTTTTTCAATTTTTGTCTATCTGTCTGTTAATTCCGGGTAATCTCTGGAACGACTGGACCGATTTCGACGGGACTTTCACTGGCAGATAGCTGATGACATAAGGAGTAACTTAGGCTACTTTATTTAGACTAGCTTCGCCCCGCGGCGTTGCCCGCGGTTATAACAACAAACGCGGGTAACCGCGGGTCTCAGCTAGTATATATATAGATTAAGGCAATGTGTAGCGAAGACCACCAGCTCAGTATACGCTGTCCGAAAGCATAGCATAGGCATTTGCGCCAACAGTCAGATATTAAACGCACACAGATAAATCGCAACACAATGTACATGATTTAGATAGTAGATACTTAAAAAATAACTCACAAGAGGGTTTGACACGATTTCATAACTATAGTCCATCAACGTCGTGCGCAACCGTCCCGCGGGGTGACAGACGGTGGCGGGGACGAGGTACTCAAGATGTCAGCGGGTAGCGGGTGGTGTAGAGGGGAAGGGAATCGTGTGTAACCACGTGCTAGAAGGACGCGCTACCTCGCCCCCGCCACTGTCTGTCACCCCGCGGGACGGTCGCGCACGAGATTGCCGGGTTACAGTACGAGTACAAAACAAAAGTATTTACGGAGAGGACACAAAATAGTACTAAAATTAAGGTAATAATAAAGGTAAGTACACACAGGGTCTTTCTAGTTTGTGATTAGACGACCCTGTGTGAGGCAATTATTATGTCAAGTTAAATTGTATTTTGTGATATGCAACTAAAAAATCGATTAAATCAATTTTTAAACATAAAATCGAATAATTTCGTATTACTTATATGTATATATTTTGATATTTATATGTATAAACTATATGTATGTATACCTAGTACTTATATATCTGTAGGATTTTGTCATTTCTGCCATTGTAACATTTCTTAGTTCAGTCTCAGTTTTACCTGTCCCAAATATACACCTGACACACACAGCTTTGCAACACCCAAAGGTTTGACTGGAAGAAAATGCCTGAGGCATTAAGTCCGCATTATGCAATATGTTTGCAGGAAGACTCAATAAATAAATAAAAACGGTCAGGTACAGCACAAGTAAAGAGAAAATTCTGAAAAATAAAAAAGTTGAAAATTAAGGAAAATTTTGGTACTTACAAGTTTTAGCGAAAAACGAAATTTGCCCATATCTTTTTATCGTGTTGACTCGGGACCTTGATTTTTATACACCTAATAGGAACCATAGACCTCAGTATCTGGTATAAATTTCAACTTGCTAGGTCTACCCGTTCCTGAGTGGTGACACACGGACAGACGGACAAGAAAGTGATCTTATAAGGGTTCCTTTTTTACCCTTTTGAGGTACGGAACCCTAAAAACGAATAAGATGTAATCTAATGTAGATAAGGCATCGAGTATAATTTTATACATGTTTCCTTTTTTTATTTGTGCTTATTTAATGATATACTGTATATATTTGTCGTCAGCCATCCCAGCCCAAGCCAATCGCGAAGTCGGAGCCGGTGCTGGTCCCTCTGGCGGACTCCCCGGAACCGGAGTACGAGGAGGCGGCTGATCTGTCCACCAGCATCGCCAAACTGCGGTGTCTGCTGCAGGAGAGGGCGGACAACAGCCCCAGGTCTGTAATGTCCATCTGTACTTTACCATCACTAACTACACTGAAACCGTGACACAAGTGCGTTGAATACCTTTGAGTGCTTTTCTTACCCCAATTAGGGGATGGCTCTTTGGTCTTTAATGAACCTGCCTCGGTGGTGCAGTGGTAGCGAATGCGACTGCTGTGCTGAAGTCTCGGCTTCAATTCCCGGGTCGAAATTATAATGTTTGTTTGATCTGCCAATATTTGTTGAGGTGTTTGGGTGTTTGTGTTGATGGTGATGATGATGTTATGTTACTCCCGTTGAGTCAGAGTATTTGTGGCTAGAAGTCTATTTAACAGTATTTTTGGTATTGGTATTGGTTGTGGGCTTCGGTTTCCGCATTTAGACTCAGAGTGGTCCTTTATGCGTCGAGGATTGGTTGACTAGGTGAGCCAGCCAAGCTCCTTCCAGAAGCGCAGAAGCCTCCTGGGGCGTTCACAGGCTTCTAGGAGCGACTTTATATCGGGGATGATACTTGCCCGTTGTGTGGCCACTCCCTCGCATTCCAGGATTACGTGGACGGCCGTTTCTTCAGCTTCCAGACATCCTCTGCACAGGGGACTGTCCGTCGCATTGATTATGAATAGTTGTCGGTTCAGGGCTAGATGTCCTGTAATAGTTCCGACAACCATTCTGATTTCCGGTTTGCTAAGACTATTTAACAGTATTCTGGTTACTATAGCACAGGCTCTGCCCAGTGTGGGATCAGACGGTCTTGTGATGTATGTGTCTTTATAACAATTGTGTATTCTGGTATGTGTTACAGAGCTGAAGACGTTTGGTGGGAGAATGCGGAGGAGACGAGAGGCAGGACTCAGCACCATCACTCCTCGCGTCCCGTGGACACCGCCACACTAGCCGGTAATGTATTCCAACTTAATTAATATGACAACAAATTTGCGTCTCTGTTAACTTTAAAGCCTTTAACTGCTGAACAAGTTTTGATAAATTCTGCTATAGAGATAGACGGGAACTCCTAGACAGGGGAACGTCTAGCAGTCATCACATCACATCACATCAACAGCCTTTAATAGTCCACTGCTGAACAAGGAGAGGCCTATGTTCAGCAGTGGACGTCTAACAGTGTCGCAAAAATATAACTTGAATGTTTGAAATAAGGAACGATTTCTAATGTATATATTTTGTCTCAGTTTTGGTAAAAATCAAGAATGTTTCTACGTTTTGACATATTACATACTTCAAATACAAGATGGATTAGCTGTCACAAAAATTAATTGTTTGTGTTTGTGTAATATTGTTTAGTATTTAATGATTTAACACCAATTTTCTGTCTCTCTGGTGGAACCTGTCTATATGCCCCCCTCCCTCCTACTCCCATATCTTCTTCTTAGTCGGACACTCTTGCCAGAGTGGTCGGCTCGCGGTGGATTTGCTGTCATTTTTGAAGAGTCCCGTTGTCTGTCTCCGTAACTCGTCATCAGATCTATATGAAATTAAAATTATGGGACCATTTTACCCTAGTTTACCCTAGTTCAGGCAGGCAGCGACTAAAGTTTTTAAACAAAATCGTAATCTCTTTATGAAATCTAATCATAAAATAACACTACTATAGATTTACGTTAGTGTAACTTAGTCTAATTATTGTCTAAGATCTATGTTAAACTGAAATGTCCTACACTGTAATATTTATATTGGTCAAATAAATAAATTATTATTATTATTATAAATTATTTTGGTATAAACCAAAGTGTCTTCTAGGGTTGCTCGCAGACGGATACCTGAAATGTTCTACACTTGTTCGTACAAATAATTCTCTTCACGTGTCAATATATAGATTTATGAATGTTTTTCAGATGAATATGATATGACTATGGAAAGAAACTCATCTCCCGGCCAGACCACCATTAATATGCAGCGACTTGACAAGTTAGTATTCACAACACCTATAGTTAAACCGCCGTAAGCTTGGCCCTCCTGATGGTTTGGGGGACGCGGGGCGGGGGTGCATTCAACCAATTAGCTAGTGCGTCGCTGTCCGCCGGCAGTGACTGACGTGAAAGCATGGCTGTACGTGTTATTTTTCTTAAGACTGCTACACACGGTATTATTTTGCAACATGGATAATCTGCCGACTCTGCGTCTCGAAAAGATTTAAAAACTTGAAGTTCGGCTTACAGAGGTTCTACTGTTAAAATTCTAATAAAGAATATTTATTATTACACTTAATTTTTAAATTGTATCTGAGTATAATTTACATGATGAAGATAAGGTGATTTTATTAAAATTATTTTACAGTATTAAATTTTACAATTAATCATAAAAACTTACAATACACTGACATTATAATACATGGAAATAAATTCAATTTTTATTATATCGTGTGTAGATTAAATCTCAAACAAATAAATCTGAAGACATCGAGTTAGTACATCGTGTCATGTATAGCCGAGCGCATCACCCGCCCCGCGTCCCGCAAACCATCAGGAGGGCCAAGCTTACGGCGGTTTAACTATAGTATTGACCTATTTAAAAAATGTACTAAAACCTTTGTACGGAACTCTCTGTGAGCGAGTCCGACTCGCACTTGTCCGATATTTTTCTGTCAGGAGTTTGAAACTAGATGGCGTTGTGTGTTAGATGTCCGAAATATATGTCCTTAAGGTTGAAAGGGAGAGAATGCCGTCCATTAAGTCCACCTCAGTACAAAATGGATATTAAGTTTAAATAAATAAATGAACCGTTCCGTGTGGTGACGGATTAAGAATACAGAGTGTCACCACCCCTATTCATCCCGTGGGTGTCGTAAAAGGCGACTAAGGGAGCAAACTACGCAGGACAACAGCACTGCAGAGAGAAGGAAAACTTGAAACGAACCCTTTTTTTTTTTTTTTTTTTTTTTTTTTTTTTTAACGTGTGGAAATCCCCTCGGACCGTCACCCCTCCGGGGTTTGCGGCGGGGTGGTGTGTCGGACTCGGACCGACTAAAACCACACGGTGTGCCACTCTGCGCCTGTAACAGGAGGGATCCGGGAACAGCTGTTGTTAAGACATCCGGACCCCTCCTAGCGCCAGCCCGCTCCTGGTGCGGGCTCCGTCTCAATACATTTTCCTCTCTTTAGGCGACGTCCGGCACACGCGGACGCCGCCCCCTCGCGGCTGGCCAACTAATGCGGGTGGAGGGGAAAACCCACCCCGTCCACCCGCGGCCACACTCAGGGCGGCATGAGGCTGTGGTAGGCGGGCCTCCGCCGCCCGGTTCGCCGGCGGCGGATCGGGTCCGAGTGGAGGTCGTCCTCCCGGGCCCTCTCCGCCGCCTCCTTCCGCGAGATTACTACCTCGCAGAAGGTTGCGACCGCGGTAAAACAACTGTCGCTACCGGCCATGGAGCGTACTACGGCCGGTAGCGAGAGATCCACTCCGATGACTGCAGTGAGGGCCCGGCGCTGCGCCGCCCATGCGGGGCAGACCGCCAGCGTGTGCTGGGCCGAGTCCTCACTGCAGTCGCAGTGGTGGCAGGCGGGACTCAGTTCCCTCCTAGCGACCGTGTGCAGGTACCTTCCGAAGCAACCGTGCCCGGAAAAGCACCTGCGTCAGTCGGAAGGAAAGGGTCCCGTGCTGCCGCCCTGCCCACTCGGCGATGACCGGCTGGAGAGCCTCCACGGCGGCGAAGCCAGCGCGTGGAGTCTCCAGCCGGAACGACCAACGAGCCATCGTGGCTCGGCGAGCGGCTTCGCGCCACTCGCGCACATCCTCGGGCGGAGGGCGAAATCCGCTCTCCGCCCGGAAGTCAGCCACTCGCCGATAAACTTCGGCGAGCACTTCCGCCTCCAAATCCCACGGGGGAGTTTCCGGCCAACGCGCATGCCACCCTCCGTAGAAACGGTGCGGTAACCGCGTATGGCTCTGACCGCCATTACCCTCTGAGGGCGCCAGAGGCGTACCCTATTCTGGGCGGTCAGAGCCGCCGCCCACACCGGTGCACCGTACAGCGCCATTGACCGGACAACCCCCGTGTACAGCCGTCTTGTCGCGACGCTGGGTCCACCCATATTGGGGCAAGAGTCGCCCTAGGGCAGACGCAGCGCCGACCAGCTTTGGAGCAAGCTGTCGGAAGTGCTCGTCGAAGAGCCACCTCCCGTCGAGGATCAGGCCCAGATATTTCATCTGGGCCCGAACCAGTACGAGGACCGAGTTGACCACGATTGAGGCGCCAGGGGGTGGACCACGACGGGGCCCATGGAATAACAGGGCCTCCGTCTTATCTAGGGCCACCCGTAAGCCCAGCGCCTCAATGCGCCCGACCACCCGGGAGACTCCCCCTGTGGCCAGGCGCGCCGCCTCTTGGAAGTTTGCCCCCCCGGGCTGTGACGAGGGTATCGTCTGCGTAACAGATTACACCCAGCCCGGGGGGGAAATCGGCGCGAAGGGCCCAGTCGTACCCTATGTTCCACAAGAGGGGTCCAAGAACAGACCCCTGTGGAACACCGCACGACATGGGCCGACTCCTCAAATTACCTTCTCGGTCCTCGTACACGACGGTACGCTCCTCTAAGTAGTCTGCCACTAGCCGCCTCAGGTACTTTGGCACCCCATGATAGTGGAGTGCTTCCCTGATGCAGCTGAATGGCAGACTATTGAATGCGTTGGCGATGTCTAATGACACCGCCAACAGCACGCCGCCACAGCTCACGGCCTCTTCGGTCACGGCCCTCAGGCGCAAACACGGCGTCGACTGTCGAACGCCCCGCCCGAAAACCAAATTGGGCGTCCGACAGATCGGGGCCCACCTCGCAGAGGTGCCGGACGATGCGGGCAGAAAGAACCCTCTCAAACAATTTGCCCGCCTCGTCCAGCAGCACGATGGGCCTATAGGCCGCGACCGAATCGGCAGGGCCGTCCCGGCTTCTGCAGCAGGACCAGCTTCCCGCATTTCCAGCGCTCAGGGAAGCGTCCGGACGCCAGGCTAGCGTCCAACACCCCCCTGAGGTGGTCCGACATGTAGTCGAGGGCTCGGGCCATCACTCGGGCTGGAACCCCGTCCGGCCCGGGGGCGGTGTTCTTGGATCGAATCCGTAGAACAGCCGCCCCCTATACCAACCCGTCTGGCCAGCGTGGTGTAGTAGGCTAAAACCTCCTTTCTAAGGAGAGGCCTATGTCCAGCAGTGGACTAAAAAAGGCTGTCGATGAAATAAATGAACACAGTGTTTACTGTTTGTGTCCGACAGACTGTTCCAACGCACAGTGACGGGGGTGTTCAACTCGATCAAGACGGCGGTTGGTGCTGAAGGGGGGGAGGGCGAAGAGCCTCCGAGGACCTTGCACGACTGGACCTATGTCTGCACCAGCATCGAGCTCAGTGTCAGTACCCATAAATTATAAATGTTAATAGTGAAAGTAAGTTTGTTTGTTATGCTTTCACGCTTAAAACGATTTTACAAATTGTTTCATTAATGGAAAGCAACATTATATTAGCGCCATAACCGACACATGCGGGCAGATCCGCTGGCAAAAGCTAGTAAATGTTGTAATGACGTTACTTGGTATTTAAAATACATAAATAACAGCTTTCCTATCAAAAGACGGGTTAAATAGTCGCCATATTGTCTTTTTTTTTTCAAAAATAATTATAACTAGTGTCACTTCGGATGATGTAAGGATTCTAACGTATATGTGCTAACATCAAAATTTGTTCAGGCATTTTAGAAATTGTGGGGGATTAAGGCCCGTATTATAAAAGACGTCTCAAGTGTTGGTTGAACTCTGATTGCCTGAAACTAGTTTTAAGTGCAGATCAAATCTTAAGTATCGATCTTATTATAGAACGCGTTTTAAGTTTTACTCAGTTGAAAACTAGTTTCAAGTATTGATTTGAACTTACAGTCTGTTCTCAATTACGTTTCCGCGTGATTGACATTATTATTCCGCATTACGCAGCTAATTATTTAAAAAATAATTAGATTTTACAAACATAATTTCTGTAAATTTGTATAAAATATACTATTGGCTAGTGTAGCAATGTTAACATATTAACAAGCTTGTTGTTCGTTCAAAATTAAGTATAATAAATATTAAAATAAAAATGACTAGCTGAATGAATAGGCTACAACGGAACGTTCAAGTTATTTATCAACACTTTTCATGTTGAAATGTCAAACGATGTTTTTATTTGATATTTCTAAAATTTATATTACTATACTTTAATATAAACCAAAAGGTTGTGGTAATTTAAACTGGTATTGTGTGTGTAAAATGTGAGTTTTGGTGAATTTCATATCATTTTAGGTAAATGAAAGTGAAATTGACTATAGTATGCCAAGTAATTCTTTCGTAAATAAAGTAAAGTAAATCTTTCGTAATTATTCAAAAAGAAATCATCGTAAAACACATTCATTTCCCTAAATGCCCTAGAAATCACCGCTTGAGACTAGTTTCAGCTTGTCTCACGTAAACAAAGATCATAGCTGTTAAAATCTATACCTGAGTAATGATTTCGACATAAACATCGTTCTAAAATAAGCTATCACTCACTTGAGTGTGGAGTGTCGAATCTCGTTTTAAGTGACGTTCAATAATAAAATCTCTACTTAAAATTAGTTTTAAGACTAGATTCACGACTGAGACACCTTTTAAAATACGGGCCTATAAAACTCACATGTAAACGTGTAGTTCTTTTTTGGGCAGTCGTGTAAATATGTTTAACATTTTCTTTGATTTTGATCTTACTGATTATTAGTGTTCCGTAGTTCAAAAGGTAAAAAAGGAACCCTTATAAGATCACTTTCTTGTCCGTCCGTCCGTGTGTCACCACTCAGGAACGGGTAGACCTAGCAAGTTGAAATTTATACCAGATACTGAGGTCTATGGTCCCTATTAGGTGTATAAAAATCTAGGTCCTGAGTCAACACGATAAAAAGATATGGGCAAATTTCGATTTTCGCGAAAACTTGTAAGTACCAAAATTTACCTTAATTTTCTTTGCTTTTAACCAAAATTGTCAATTCTAGGTCAACCGGAAGTACCCTATAGGTGTTGGGTCGAAAACCTAAATGATAGTTCCCGTTGACCTATAATCACGAAATTTGGCAAAAAGAAACGTCTTACAGCACAAATAAAAAAAATAAAAAGGAATAATTCCAAAAAATAAAAAAAATAAAAATTAAGACAAATTTTGGTACTTACAAATTTTCGCAAAAATCTAGTTAGGTACGGAACCCTCGGCGCACGAGTTTGACTCGTACCTGACTGGTTTTTTAATTAGGTGACTTGACTTAATCTTAAATTAGTTCAAAGTATGGAAATCGAGTGTGAATTCAAATAATTTTCTCTTTCAACGTTAAAATAGTAAGTTTGTATGAAATAACGATTATGACGTCATAACTCACTATTAATTATTAAAATGTTTAGTTTTAATCGTCCGGTTGTATTTAAACAATTAAAACAATTGTTCTGAAAACGGATAGGCCTGATCTTAGTATCATAGATGACTTAGACTAAAGATATTTAATAAAAAGCTGCGATTTAAACGGTGTGAGGGGTAAATGGACGAAGTTTCCTTCGCTTTTTGGTAGACGTTTGTTATACAGTTTTCATAATTTATATTTTAAGAAATTAAGTCAAAGGAGTTAAATTTATTTTTTTATGATAAAATATATTTATTATTTATAAAATAAATAATGATAAATTAATCGCTGAACGATTTTGACAAGAAGTGTGGGAAAAAAGTCTCGTTACATAGATCTTTAGCTACAGTTTAAATTTGCACGGCCAGGTGGGGGGCGCGGTGTCGCGGCTGGTGGGCGCGCGCCGCGCCTGCGCGCACGTCGAGGCGGCGCAAGACTCGCTCCACCACCTGCGCGCGCGCACCGCCCGCCGGGGCCCCACACCCGCGCCGGAAGACTTCGGTGAGACACTGCTTACGGCGTACTACCCTCACACACCTCACACACTGCTCCCAGACTAGGCAGAGCCAGTACTATCGTAACCGGACTGCTGATAAACGTACTTATATATTTCTAAAATACATCCAGACACGAAACAAATAACCAGAATATCATAATATATAAATACATATATACTTTTTTTTTTGTAAATACATACATATTATACATAGAAACACCCAGACCAAATCAAACATTCAATGTTCATGCACACAAATGTTTGACTTGAGCGGGAATCGAAACCACGACCTTTGGAATAGTAGTCCGTTACACAAACCACTACGCCATTCGGTCCTCAAACAAACTATTCAAATATATCCTAACAAATGTTGTACCTGAGTGTTTTATACAGTAAATCAGCCGAAATGATACAATATCTTTTAATCCTATCTCACACAATGTAAATTTAAGAAATTCCCATCCAACTCTCCAATGTGAAAGTATACTACCAAAGCCCTGGTCACTAGGCATCATCACCTAAAGAAACATCACACCATATAAACGTAAATATTCGGAAGTACTACACTTCTTTCTTTTGGCATTCGTATCTAACGCTTACATGAAACTTGCGGTAGTTTTGTATAGACGAGTCAGGCGCCGAAGGTCGCAGAACGACCTCCGTCCTCCATAAGCGCAGACCTAGGGGTGACAGGTGAGGCCATCTGTCATCCTAGCAGTAGCAGGCTGGGAGCACAAAGGGAACAGGGGGGTTCCCACACAGGGGGGGTCGTCTACCCGCCGTAGATGGCCCGAGGTACGTCGCGGCACCAGGGATTTCCTTTCTAGGGTACACCTAATTCCCCGGCTACTGGTACTTGAGACTGCGTGCGGTTTTAGTCGGTTCGAGTCCGACATTGCCACCGGTAAGTGGTATATGAGGGGATTTCCGCACAAAAGAAATTTAGTTTTATATTGATTTTGATAATTATTTTATTAGGTGCTGTTGACTTTAATATTAAATTAGTTGAATTGACTGTTAAGTCAATTTTTTTCTCTTAATTAAACACCAAAGCAGTAAGTTTGTAATCTCATTGAAATGAGATCGGGAAGTGTCGCCACGCCGCTTACTACCACGCTGAGTGTTGTGGGTTCGATCCCCACATGGGACGACACTGTGTGTTCCACAAATTGTTGTTCTGAGTCTGGGCACGGTACAATTATAATACAGTAGTGTAACTCGGCCGCATGATAGAAATAAATGCCTACAGCCGCGCGGTACGTAAACATGCGTTAGGGCTGCCCGTCTCCAGCATTTTAATTATATTTGCCTACTTTCTGTTTCTATTTAGATTTGTGATTGTAAATATCCTTTTTATATAAATAAATGAAATACTTTGTATATTGAATAGGAAGTGTTCAATAAAAATGCGTGTTGTTTTTTGATTGGTAGATTTAATTATTTTATTTTCTTTATGCATTGGAGGAGTTCAAGTTTCAATTTTCTTTTTCTTGGAGTGTTGCTAGAGAGACTCGTTGAGATTTGAGCAAAGATTTCATTTGTTGCATTTTCAGTCTGTGTACTATTTTCATTTCCTACCAACGGAGCAGTTTGGGTTTGTTTATCTTCTTTTAGAGAGACTCCTGGATCAGTACTAGCTAAGCTTGGCAGCATCAACAATGGTAGGGCATTCTTTCTTAAAAGTTTTCTATTTGATGAATGTAATACATCCTCCAAATTAAAATGTTTTTCACAAACTTGGTAGGAACTAAAGTTAGGTTTGTTTTCCAAATCGTCTCGCCGGATCAGTTGCAACCATTGAAGACGTCTGAAAAAAAAAATACATGTGGCACTCTCGGAGACTGCCGCGGTAAAGCTGTTGCATGACATTTTTTTTTAAAGAAAAAAATCTGCGTGGTGTCAGTTATTTTCCGTTAGGTTTTGAGAATTTCTTGATTCGGTCACCGCGCCGCGCCGCGCTCAGAGCCCGCGATAAAAGCTATGCAATAGCTTAAAAATCCTTCTATAGAATAAAAAAAAATGTGCTTTCTCCTTATGCGTTACAAAACTCCAATTCTTAGAAACTCCAACACCTGCCTACTCAACTAGAATGCAAGAAACAGCTGACGAGTAAGTAACTTTTTATCTCAGCTTATTAACGTCTCCATAAATTAGGTACCTACCTACAACTCGCAACAACTCAAAACAAAAATTCTTTGGTCACCAATTAATTAATTATTAAAAAGCTGAACAGCTGACTACGAATGTTTTAAAATCACAACCCTCAAACATCTAAATGTTATATATGAGTCTAGGTGTTGTTGTTAATACCGAGAAAATAAAACCAGTTTTTAGTGGTATATGTTGTTATAGTAGCAGCAGAAACACTTTGTGAAAATTTCGAAAACTTTCTAATGACACACAGACGGTAAAAAAATGTTTCTAGTATTATTCATACACACAGATAATAAACAAATATTATTAATAATAAAATACCACGTCTTTACTTTGAATTATGCAAAGTAACAAAACACACATGCACCGAAGTTTTAACACAAGCATAAGTAGGTACCTACCGTATCATGATTCATTCAGAACCGCATATAACTACCTATTTCACTCGTCTCAATAACTTTCCGTTACTCTATTCGCTTTATTTATTAATCCAAACACCTTTTTTTTCGTGAGATAAAAGGAAATACTTATCCATTAAAAATACACATATTATGTACCTACCTACTAGTAAGTAAAATTAATATTTTATTAATTATTATTAAGTAAAGTAAAATTATTATAGTCTTACTTTTCAGAGTTTCCAGTTAATTAAAAAAAACTTATGTCTGGATTATTGACGAATTCATACAACCAAAAACAGCACAATATTTCCTACTCGTCATATTAACTGATTTTTAGAGAAAAAAAATCGCGCGGTTTTTGTTAAAAAAACAACACACCGTCCATTCGACACTGCGGCACAGCCGTGACTGGCTGCGCCCCGAGCGCACCCCGAGATCGAAGCGCGTAGGTATAGCTCGCGTTTCGTCCGTTTGTATGAAGTTGGAGTACTGTATTATAATAGTACCGTGGTCTGGGTGTTCTTTGTGTTCGTTTCATGTATGTTTGTAAAGACCCAACACTGGTTATATTTCGAATGCGGACTCGTCTTTAAAAAAAAAAAGGTATCATCACCTAACCTCATCGAGTATTTCGTTAACTCATCAGACGCGGTACTTTTAAATTTTAATCCATACATAGGAGTTTGACATATAAGCTAGAAGCCATGTTCTGCAGATGGAAGTCTCCAGCGTACATATGTATTGACGAGGTAGTCTCTGTGTCAGAGGAGTGGTGCGCGGGGTGCGGGGCGAGCTGGTGCGGCGCGTGCGCAGTGGCGGCCGGCGCGGGGCTCGTGACGTCACACGTGGCGCTCCGCCTCGCCACGCTGCTGCTCGCGGGTGAGTCGCGCCGCGACACGTCCCGACTTGCCCCTCACCTCACACGCTATCGATGCTTCTCGTCCTTTCCAGATCTCGGTGAATCCTTGCTGCAATCCTGGCTAGCCGACCTGGCCGCGTGGCTGCGTAGCCAGGTCTTCGTTATATTCGAGCAGTTGTCGGAGCGAGACGACACCAGTTTCACCGGCACAGGAGTCGACACGCCTTTAAATGTGGACGAGACTTGTCGAGTCTTGTTGGAAAACACACCAGGTATGTTTATGTCACTTTAGTAAAAATTAATAACACTTTTAGAGCGGTATGCTAAATTTTACTGACATAAAATTTTTATGGACCAACATCAACAGCCTTGAATAGTCCACTGCTGGACATAGATAGGTCTCTCCTTAGAAAGGAGGTTTTGGCCTACTATACCACGCTGGCCAGACGGGTTGGTATAGGGTTTGTTTCAAGATTTCCTTCTCTTTGCAGTTCCTCCTGTTACATCCCTCCTGTTACAGGCGCAGAGTGGCACACCGTGTGGTTTTAGTCGGTCCGAGTCCGACACACCACCCCGCCGCAAACCCCGGAGGGGTGACGGTCCGAGGGGATTTCCACACGTTAAAAAAAAAAAAAAAAAAGGGTTTGTTTCAAGTTTTCCTTCTCTTTGCAGTGCTGTTGTCCTGGATAGTGACACTCCGTATTCTTAATCCGCCACCACATAATATATTTCGGTCACAGGTAGATCACAGCCGGTGTTTACCCAGTGTTTACCTTAAAACTGTTTGGTTTAACCGATTTATCGGTCAAACCAAACAGTTTTAAGGTATTATATAAATATTATCGCAATAATTACATACATTTGCTTTCAGCTCTCCTAAACGTGTTTGGCGAAGAAACAGTATCATCGGCGGCTAAACTGCTGGTAACCAGCTTCACTCACAAGGAAATCAACAAAGACATAATCTTTAGAGTCCTCGACCTCTTTGCTGGACACTTCAATATGGCTGCCGAACTAAAAAACCCAACTTTTGATAGTACCTAACTAAAATATGCGTAAAATTTATTATTTGTTAGCTGTTGTACGTAGTATCGATTGCTTTATGGTCACTGCTTTGCTCCTAACTCCTAACTGATGTTTTTTTTTAATGGCATAGGAGGCAAATAAGCATACGGGTCAAATTATGGCAAGTGACTATCGCCGATATGCGAAACAAAAGACACGTATGCGTTGCCTACCTTTTGAATGCTCCACTCCAGAATAGGGTAGTTGACTGTATTATTAATAAATAACAATTTCGTTTAAAACGAACATCGCAGAACATCTCTGCGAATATAATTATTGTAGCTTTTTATCAACATCATCATCATCATCAACAGCCTTTAATAGTGGTGTGGTGACGGATTAAGAATACAGACTCAGCACCCCTATTTTTATTAACTGCCTCGATGCTTGAATTGACATTTAAATAAAACGATTTGTACCTACGATTATGATTTAGAACGTATAAGATACATAAATCAACCAAAATAACAGTTTGTAGACCTCAGTGACGTCATATGGTTAGAGTGAGAAGGGTTATATCAAGACAATAGAGATGAAGAGTTACGCGGATATACTCGTATGCATGTCCGTGTGGTGACGGATTAAGAATACAGAGTGTCACCACCCCTATTCAGCCCGTGGGTTTCGTAAGAGCCGACTAAGGGAGCAAACTACGCAGGATAACAACACTGCAATGAGAAGGAAAACTTGAAACAAACCCTATACCCTAAACCCTATAACCAACCCGTCTGGCCAGCGTGGTATAGTAGGCCAAAACCTCCTATGTCCAGCTTTTTATAGCTATTACGAATTTAAATGAAGTAAGCTTTGAAATATAATCTTCAACTAGCTGGTACCCGCGACTGCGTTCGCGTGCTAGCGCTGCTATACCCGACTGCAGTCCATGAGGCCTCGGGTATCGATGCCCGGACTGGTCACAATTTTAAAGGGTTTTTCTGAGCATAAATTACTCTTTATATAGACAGCTATCTGGTAGTAAAATATTATCGAAATCGGTCCAGCTGTTTTAGAAGATTACCCGGAACAAACAGAGAAATAGACAGACAGGCAAAAAAATATTTAAATGGTTTTTAGGCATAGGTATCGTGCAAATAACCGTGTGAACATCAAAAAAAAGCCGTGTGGTGTCGTGGGACACCCGATAGGAACGAAGTTGTGACGAGCGAGTAAAACTGATTCGACACGATTTTAATTACAACGCCATCTATGAAAGCGGCTATTTCCTACATATTTTTCAGTTGGTTTCTAATTAAAACAATTTATACATTGGTAAAATCTCCTTGAGAAATGATTTCCTATCTATTCGATAGATGGCGCTGAATGACTGACAAGTGACAATTCAAAATAAATACTGAGAAGAAAAGTAATGATATCCTATCTATTCGATAGATGGCGCTGAATGACTGACATAAAAAGTGTCGTTACAACTTCTCGTGAGATTTTTTCTGTCTAGCCCCCTTTCACAACGCGCGATAAGGAACTTCGTTCCAATAAAACCTATTATTTTGACATTATAAACAGACACTTCAATTTTATTTATTTGTATAGAAAGATTGAGTATGCTAACATAGTGACGTCATAGGTTGCTATTTAGTACATTTTTCATGATATTAAGTAAGCTGTCAACTCCCCTATTAGGGAGGAGGGGAAGTAACCTCTCTCACTCAGTGAAGAATTGTTTCACACACACCAGTTTTCTGTGAGGCCCTGGTACCATTGGCGGATTAACCCTAAGACAAAGTAGGCACGTGCTAGGGGCGGTTACAAACTAAATGCCTGACATTAAAACAACTGTTTCAGTAAGTATATACATACTTACACAATATAAACAATCCTTTTTTTTTCGTTTTTTTTTTGTTAAAAAGACAACTCCCGCATTAGGAATATATATCCTGTGTCTGTTCTGTGTCTGTTCTTTTCTGATTCCCCTTACTACGTTTACTGTCCCTTGGATACCCGTCAGTTATTACTTAACAAACAATCCAACTTAACATTATATATATATATATATAATGTTAAGTTGGATATATATATATATATGTGGTCTACCAATAAGAACGTCCTGGTTTAAAAATTGAATAAAACACAATTCTTTATGAAAAATGCATCCGATTGCATCCGACAGTCCGTGTGGTGACGGATTAAGAATACAAATTGTCACCACCCCAATTCATCCCGTGGGTGTCGTAAGAGCCGACTAAGGGAGCAAACTAAGCAGGACAACAGCACTGAAAAGAGAAGGAAAACTTGAAACAAACCCTATACCAACCCGTCTGGCCAGCGTGGTATAGTAGGCCAAAACCTCCTTTCTAAGGAGAGGCCTATGTCCAGCAGTGGACTAGTATAGGCTGTTGATGATTGATGATGATGCATCAGATTGATTTATTTGATAGATAATTTTATGCAATTTATGTTTTAAATAATATATCGGCCAAATGACCGCCGCGGCTCTTTGCAGACGGTCACCCGCTCACACCAATTTTCGATGACGCGGTGCACCATTTCATTCAAAAGACGTCAAAGATCCATCATCAAACATGGCCGCTATGAGCTGTCAAAACTAGGTCATCCCTATTGGTATTGGTATATATACAGAATAGTTGATAAGCTTCTAGATTCTTATTTATTAATTTATTATTTTTATTAATGCGTCCGGTATATACGTTGACCTGTCGTTGTATATCTCACCGTAAAATAACAAGAACCGCAAATATATAAATTTCCCGTAGGATTCTAAGCGAGATATAAATTGTATTATTACGGTGATAAGTATATATAAGTCTATACAATGACAATTCAAGTTAAAGTGAACGATTAATAAAATAAAACATTAACAGTACGCTGAAACAGCAGAATGTTATGGACATCATATTATGTCTAACACCTGTACCTCAACAATATTCTGACAAATAAATATATTATTATTAAATTTAATCAGTTGGGGTCAAAAATGTACCACCAAGAGATCTCTATCTAGTCTATGTCATTCCTTTCTAGTCCTCATAGATGTATTATTCAGATGAAAACCAAACTTATTTTTTAATTTTATTTTTAAGTGATACCAGTAAAATTTTATTTGAAAAAAACGAACAATTCTAAGTTGGCTTTTATTGATACATTAATTAATAAATATGTTTTAATAAATAAATTTAATAAAACTAGTAGTTAATATACCTTTGATGATTCATTTATTCCTTCGTTCATGAGAAGTTTTTGGAACGAAACCGTGTTTTTTTTTTGTTATTAAGTTATAATTCAAGTATGTTGTGCAGAATCGATTCTACCCACAACTAATTTCACTAATAAGAACAAATAATATCACATCACATCACATCAAACAGCCTTTACTGGTCCACTGGTGGACATAGGCCTCTCCTTAGAAAGGAGGTTTTGGCCTACTATACCACGCTGGCCAGACGGGTTGGTATAGGGTTTGTGTCAAGTTTTCCTTCTCTTTGCAGTGCTGTTGTCGTGCGTAGTTTGCTCCCTTAGTCGGCTCTTACGACACCCATGGGATGAATAGGGGTGGTGACACTCCGTATTCTTAATCCTTCACCACACAAATAATATAATCAGTCCCAAATGAGAACAGCACTTAATAGTTTTTCTACAGAACTTCGATATCGTCTTCTTGCATTGTGGAGGACTGATGGTAGTCGCTCCACAAAAAAAACAACAAACAGCGGCACTCTGGGAGTGCCGACAGAAGTGAAAACTTATATACAGAGGTGTCGGTAACGGTAACAATATCATCATGGAAAAAGGCTGATTAATGAATGAATTAACTGATTAATCTGAAACTAATCAGGAGATTTAATTCGATTTAAGTTGTGGTACATTCCTTTATCCGGGTTCGATTCCCACTCTGAAAATATTCGTATTTTATAACAGAATGTCTGTTACATGTTTGTTATTTTGTATGTGTTTGTTGTATGTGTGATATGTTTACAATATAATGTATGTATGTATGTATGTTTAGTCATGTTATAGAACACAGTAGAATGGAAATTTTATTGAATGGTTTATTAAAAACTAGCTGGTTACGTTGCGTTAATGGATTCGATTCCCGGACCGGGAAATTTTTTATAGGGTTTTTCTGAGAGAACAAATAGCCTAAGTTACTCCTTATAAAGAGAGCTATCTGGTAGTAAAATATTATTAATATCGGTCCATCTGTTTTGAAGATTACCCGGAACCCTATTATTTTGACATTACATACAGACACTTCAATTTTATTTATTTGTATAGATTAATAGTGTTAATCACGTGTATACTTCGGTGTGTATTTATACGTGTGTGACGCCTTACACCATCACTTCAAGACGTTGCGCTCCTTGAATAAGAGCCCTGTCGAGTCCTGAACTCATCAGGCATTTTCACACGTTTGAGCAAAACCCTTAATATTTATTAATAAATAAAAACACATAGTATCGTCTGTTTATTTCGTGCCTACATAGCGTTAGGATTATTATTGTCATTATTCCAAAGGTAATATAGGTGTAATTAAATAATTTATTTCAAATAATGTTGTTAATTTAATTAATACATAATTATTATTTTAGAAATGTACGCATTTTATTTCATTCTTCCTGGACTTAAATGCAAACTTAAATATGTAAACACGGGAAACGAAATACGTGGCCAGGTTTTATATCTATTCCGGTAAGTAAATTATTATATGTTTAAATGTATGTGAAGTGTAAACCAAAACCTCCTTTCCAAGGAGAGGCCTATGGCCAGCAGTGGACTACTAAAGGCTGTGAATATGATGTGAAGTGTAAATAACTCGTCCCTTGATTCGCACATTTGCAAATTATTGTTGGGTTAAAACCATTAAGTATTGTTAGTTTAAATTTGTTCACGCGTGAGGCGCGTGGGAACCAGCGAGAGAGCAGAGCGGGAGCGACGATTGCGGCAATTGAGGGTGTCACGAGCCCCTCACTTTACGACCGAGCGGCGCACAAGACACGCGCGTTATTCCAAGACCGAAGTGATAATCTTTAATACTACATCATCACATCACATCACATCAACAGCCTTTAATAGTCCACTGCTGGACATAGGCCTCTCCTTAGAAAGAAGGTTTTGGCCTACTATACCACGCTGGCCAGACGGGTTGGTATAGGGTTTGTGCCAAGTTTTGCGTCTTTTTGCAGTGCTAGTGTCCTGCGTTGTTTGCGCCCTTAGTCGGCTCTTACGACCTGGCTGTCCTTGTAGTGACGGATTAAGAATACGGAATGTCACTACCCCCAATTCAATACTACATGCACAGTGTAATAATAAATTTGTTTTAAAATACAGTCCACTTTAATTTACAACTTCGATGCAATACTCGAATATCAAATTCGCCGCGCCCTCTGCTCCCTCGCTGGTTGCCCACGCGTCTCACGCGTGAACAGAGTTCCTTTAGTAATAATCGGTAGGTATTTCGTTTGCCGTGTCTACAGTCTTGTGGCGTTGACTATCCATCTAAGGGGGTAAAGAAAAGGGGGATTCCATTCCGTAATGGGAACTAAAAATCGGTTGTCTGTAAAGTCGGTTTACTGACGATAGTTGAACGTGACAACGTCATAAGAAAATACTGATGGAATGGTTGCATTTTTCAAAAATGTATTATTGTATACGAGTAGCAGCTGTCCACGCGGACGCATCGCTCACTCAAGTAGGAGAGAGACAGATGTCGAACGCTGCCGAACGCGGAGGCCGATTGTGCCTCTTTGTCACTCGTTCCGCGCTCTCGCTTGCACTTCACGCCTTTAATGGAACGCCTCAGAGCGAGGTAACGCCGCATGAGTCATGTTTTTCGTGCGTGCAGCCGGCTCCATCGAATTATAAGACGTTGTCACGTCAAAAATATTTGTGTCTCAGGGTTTGTTGGTGGCCATTTATATGAGATGAGATGTGGTCGTTTATCTCCGTATTGTAGCGCGGCGGTAGACCATTCATACATGCAGCGTCGGTAGCGAATTCAATTGTTTAGTCCAGTCAACTACTATGTTTTCACAATACGAAATGTTTTTTAACAGGACTAAACAATTTTTTTGTGATTTTAAGTTTAGTTTAGAGAGTTTTTGCAAAACAGAATTAGCACCAATGTATTTTATATTTTTAAAAGACAATTCCCGCATTAGGAATATATTCTGTGTCGCGGGGGACTTTACAAACATACATGAAACGGAGACAAAGAACATCCAGACTCAGAACAACAATTTGTGGATCAAATACAATGTCGTCCATGTGGGGATCGAACCCACAACACTCAGCGTAGTAGGAAGCGACGTGGTGACTGCTTAAACCACTACGCAATACGTGCAGTCATGTCTATGTAATATGTGTGTATGTTTCTATACATAAGTAATTTAGTGTTAGTCTGCAATGTAGCAAGTACTAATGAATATTTGAATATTATACTTTTTATTGAGTGAGACGTAACCGAAGTCGAAATTCTCTGCCGCTAATTCTTGAGCATTCAAAATGCCGGCCACACACTTGTCTCTTGTCTTGTCTATAGGACTACTAGTATGCCTCCTATAAATTAAAAAGTGTCGAGAGTCCGACTCACGCACGAAGGTTTTCGTACCATCATCATCATCAACAGCCTATAACAATCCACATCCTCCTTAGACACGAGGTTTTGGCCTACTATACCACGCTGGCCAGACGGGTTGGTATAGGGTTTGTTTCAAGTCTTCCTGCGAGAAGTGGTTGAGGGCCTTTTCCCACAACGGGCGGAACACACTCCCCCGTCGATGGCCTCCCTGGCCGGAGACGACGGGGAGCACGGGGAGGACAATGTTCCGCCCGTCCGGGAATCGGAGGTAGGGGCGGCTGTTCTACGGATCCGTTCCAAGAACACCGCCCCTGGGCCAGACGGGGTACCGGCCCGAGTGCTGGCCCTGGCCCTCAACCACATGGCAGACCGCCTCGGGGAGGTGTTCGACGCTAGCTTGGCGTCGGGACGCTTCCCTGAGTGCTGGAAGAGCGGGAAGCTGGTCCTATTGACGAAGCCGGGACGGCCTGCCGATTCGGGTCGCGGCCTATAGGCCCATCGTGCTGCTGGACGAGGCGGGCAAATTGTTTGAGAGGGTTCTTTCTGCCCGCATCGTCCGGCACCTCTGCGAGGTGGGCCCCGATCTGTCGGACGCCCAATTTGGTTTTCGGGCGGGGCGTTCGACAGTCGACGCCGTGTTGCGCCTGAGGGCCGTGACCGAAGAGGCCGTGAGCTGTGGCGGCGTGCTGTTGGCGGTGTCATTAGACATCGCCAACGCATTCAATAGTCTGCCATTCAGCTGCATCAGGGAAGCACTCCACTATCATGGGGTGCCAAAGTACCTGAGGCGGCTGGTGGCAGACTATTTAGAGGAGCGTACCGTCGTGTACGAGGACCGAGAAGGTAATCTGAGGTGTCGGCCCATGTCGTGCGGTGTTCCACAGGGGTCTGTTCTTGGACCCCTCTTGTGGAACATAGGGTACGACTGGGCCCTTCGCGCCGATTTCCCCCCCGGGCTGGGTGTAATCTGTTTACGCAGACGATACCCTCGTGACAGCCCGGGGGGCAAACTTCCAAGAGGCGGCGCGCCTGGCCACAGGGGGAGTCTCCCTGGTGGTCGGGCGCATTGAGGCGCTGGGCTTACGGGTGGCCCTAGATAAGACGGAGGCCCTGTTATTCCATGGGCCCCGTCGTGGTCCACCCCCTGGCGCCTCAATAGTGGTCAACTCGGTCCTCGTACCGGTTCGGGCCCAGATGAAATATCTGGGCCTGATCCTCGACGGGAGGTGGCTCTTCGACGAGCACTTCCGACAGCTTGCTCCAAAGCTGGTCGGCGCTGCGTCTGCCCTAGGGCGACTTTTGCCCAATATGGGTGGACCCAGCGTCGCGACAAGACGGCTGTACACGGGGGTTGTCCGGTCAATGGCACTGTACGGTGCACCGGTGTGGGCGGCGGCTCTGCCCGCCCAGAATAGGGTACGCCCTCTGGCGCCCTCTGAGGGTAATGGCGGTCAGAGCCATACGCGGTTACCGCACCGTTTCGACGGAGGTGGCATGCGCATTGGCCGGAACTCCCCCGTGGGATTTGGAGGCGGAAGTGCTCGCCGAAGTTTATCGGCGAGTGGCTGACTACCGGGCGGAGAGCGGATTTCGCCCTCCGCCCGAGGATGTGCGCGAGTGGCGCGAAGCCGCTCGCCGAGCCACGATGGCTCGTTGGTCGTTCCGGCTGGAGACTCCACGCGCTGGCTTCGCCGCCGTGGAGGCTCTCCAGCCGGTCATCGCCGAGTGGGCAGGGCGGCAGCACGGGACCCTTTCCTTCCGACTGACGCAGGTGCTTTCCGGGCACGGTTGCTTCGGAAAGTACCTGCACACGGTCGCTAGGAGGGAACTGAGTCCCGCCTGCCACCACTGCGACTGCAGTGAGGACTCGGCCCAGCACACGCTGGCGGTCTGCCCCGCATGGGCGGCGCAGCGCCGGTCCCTCACTGCAGTCATCGGAGTGGATCTCTCGCTACCGGCCGTAGTACGCTCCATGGCCGGTAGCGACAGTTGTTTTACCGCGGTCGCAACCTTCTGCGAGGTAGTAATCTCGCGGAAGGAGGCGGCGGAGAGGGCCCGGGAGGACGACCTCCACTCGGACCCGATCCGCCGCCGGCGAACCGGGCGGCGGAGGCCCGCCCTACCACAGCCTCATGCCGCCCTGAGTGTGGCCGCGGGTGGACGGGGGTGGGTTTCCCCTCCACCCGCATTAGTTTTGGCCAGCCGCGAGGGGGCGGCGTCCGCGTGTGCCGGACGTCGGCCTAAAGAGAGGAACACCATTGAGACGGAGCCCGCACCAGGAGCGGGCTGGCGCTAGGAGGGGTCCGGATGTCTTAACAACAGCTGTTCCCGGATCCCTCCTGTTACAGGCGCAGAGTGGCACACCGTGTGGTTTTAGTCGGTCCGAGTCCGACACACCACCCCGCCGCAAACCCCGGAGGGGTGACGGTCCGAGGGGATTTTCCACACGTAAAAAAAAAAAAAAAAAAAAAGGGTTTGTTTCAAGTTTTCCTTCTCTTTGCAGTGTTGTTATCCTGCGTAGTTTGCTCCCTTAGTCGGCTTTTACGACACCCACGGGATGGTGGTTCCGTATCATTATCTATAAAACGGCAAAAAAAAACATGTCTGTTGTATGGGAGCACTTAAGTATTTATTTTATTCTGTTTTAGTATTTGTTGTTATAGCGGCAACAGTATAATACATCATCTGTGAAAATTTCAACTGTCTAACTGTCACGGTTCATGAGATATAGCCTGGTGACAGACGGACAGACAAACAGGACGGGACGGACGGGCAGCGTAGTCTTAGTAATAGGGTTCCGTTTTACCCTTTAGGTACGGAACCCTAAAAAGACGACTGCTACTAGGTAGGTATAAAATACAAATAAAGGCACACATCCAAAAACCATACTTTAATTCTAAAAAATATTAAATATCACAGAGATTGCATATTTGTTATAATTCTTAAAATACACACATCATATGCTTATATGCCCCCATTTTTTTTATTGACCCGAAATTTCTCACGCCTAGCGCCTTGAGACCTCATAAAAGTCATAAACATAATATAAATATCTCACACACGAGGCCGTCTGATCCAGACTAGGCAGAGCCTGTGCTATGGTAACCAGACTGCTGGATAACATACTTATATATTTTAAATACGTACATATTATAGATAAAGTACACCCAGACACAGAACAAATGATCGTGCCCATCACACAATATGTTGTCTTGGGTGGGAATCGAACCCACGACCTCCGGTTTAGCAATCATGCAAACCAACAAGCCCGTCAAATATAAATTAAATTATTATAATAAATCGTTTTTTTTTTTAATATTTCTAAAACACATACAAAACCTCACATTCCTATTACTAATCGATAATACCATCATATTGTAAACTCGTCATCAGCGAAATAGTAATAAAAGAAATTTAAAACTTAAAGGAATAATTAAATACCTTAAATATTAAAATAGAGGGTCGTTTGAGATTCTTTAAAACTAATATATATAAACTTACTGCGGTTTTCCTTGTGCGTTAATCTAAACTGTCCCAAGTTATGGACGACAGGTAGGGACCGCGAAAACTTATTCGAACAAATTAATTAGAATGGTAACAATTGACCATTGAAAGACACTAATAGCGCCTCTAGCTACAAACATGAAAGACTATTTTTTTTCCTTTGGCAATAGATTATTGTAACAACTTTTAAATTTGAAGTAAAAATAATAGTTTTTCAGAATTCGTTCAAACTTTGTAGATATATCTAGGACCGATGACAATACACTAATTTAAAACAAAATAGTTTTAAAACTAAAAAACACGCTTTTTATAGAAAACCAAACTAAAAAATAGTTGTTTTTTTAATAAATTTGAAAAAAAGCGTTGGGTGCCTGTTGTCAACAGTAAAAAGCACTCCATTTAGTTTTTTAATTATTCTTTTGTACATTAGTGTATTGTCATCGGTCCTAGATATATCTACAAAGTTTGAACGAATTCTGACCGTTTTAAAGTCAGTCAAAATCACGCCCAAAGCAGTCGGTTACAAACAAACATACAAGTGAAGCTAATATAAAGCGTGTAAAAGTGACAATAGGTTAAGTAGATGATTGACAAATCCAATAAGTCCTTTTAAGTTTGTACTCGGATTAATTACAGTTAACATAATGATACAAATCTTTATATTTCAGTGAACGTCAAAGAGGTAGGTTTTGTAGGTATGACGTCACACCAGGGCCTCAATTCTGCTATTTTATCACGCCAAGCCACTGTCATACCACTGACACGCTATTGAGATGCCATCGAGTGGCCATTGACATCGGTATAAATATCGGTAGTCTACACTAACTCAGTGTCTTTACAGTGGCGATGGAATGGCAGTGCTCATCAGTGGTGATATCAAAAGATTGCCATATTTGGAAAATAAATAAATCATTTCCTTATTATTTGAAAATATATTACGTTTTTTTTATTTACGGCGTGAACATAAATAGCAGAAGTGAGGCCCTGTACTGTTGTCAAATCATTCTCAAAGAAAATGTAAAGTAAAATGAAGGCAAATTCTCGTAATAAAAGTTTGGGCTTAATTCAGTTCCGATCAAATTTCGATCTCACAACTGTCATAAAAGGTATTTTGCTAGTAAAGTATTAAACATCCAACGTTCACTGTAATGTGATTATATCGTATTGTAACCGAAAATTGAATTCGGTAATCTGCTAGTCCTTAGTAATACTTTACTATTTTACTACGAAAATACGTTTTGGAAGAACTTTCATTACGAGTATTGGCCTGCCGTACGATCATTTTACACAACATTAAATTTAATTTAAGCATGTTTGTACATATCTGTATTAACACTGTAATAAATAATATACCTTATAAGTTTATAAATAAGTTTCATTTTAATTCATATCATCCTCAACCATTAAAAAAATCACTAGAGGCGCCAGTTTCTCTTACAAGTCAACAATAGTTTATATTAGAACTACCCCTTATAACATTTTAAGTACAAATAATTAAGTCTTTAAATTACGTCTTATATTAAATTAATTTACATAATTATATTTCTACCCTACATTCATTGGCTAAAGCATGCTGTCTTGGCCCCTAACATTAATATTTTGTCATTGACAGTGTTGCCAAAATTATAAATAAAAAGCTTATTATTACTCACAACAATTATTATTACTCTAATTAAGAGATATTTTGTTACATGAAAACAATTTTTCTTATTTTTTCCATTTCAATTAAAGGAATTCAATTCGCCCAAATACTCGGCTATGGTTTCTTAAAAGACGGTTTGGCTATACTGCTGACAACACTGCATTTGTTCTATAAAAACATACCTAAGACGTCTATATATTTTGATATTTCTTATCTATTTTACTATAAATTATTGAGGCTGTGCCGTGGACATAAACGAAGGAACCTATGGTACAAGAAAAGCATTTCATCTAGTACCTACGCGATTTCACTGTGATACAAACTCTATAGATTTACTCTATGGTACATGTAAAGCAGTTCGATTAGTACATTTTATTGTTAATAAGTATATAACTACAGTGAAGTGACCGTATATAAGTCATCGTTTCGACTGATGTCGGCTTCGAGTAGGGGGGAAGGTAGAGATGGAGGGAGTCCACTTCATTGTCTTCCGATACCTCAGCGTTATCAGTGAAGCTTAGGAACATCTGTAAGATATAATAATATTAATAATTAAATACAAATTCTCCACTAAATATAATTATTACGACTTGAAAAAAAAGAAAACACTTACTCGGGAGAGTTTATTTGTGAACCATACAAATTTTGTACCGAACCCAAAACACTACGGGTAGCGTAGTATCCATGCAAACACCTATTATAGACCTATCGTATACATAGTCTTTAATTCAAATAAAATCCGAAAACAGCGATTAAACTATATAGTTCAAGGGTGCGAAGGGTTCGATACTCGTTCAGTGCAATTATTTTTATACACGTGTTGGATAATGTGTATGTATTACTAAAAAAAAGCGATCCCCGCGTGAAAAAAAAAAGTTTTATATAAGTTTAAAACCCATATAGGTAGTACAAAACTTTACATAGATAAGCGAGCTATATACTATATGTACAGAAAAAATATATATTCATATGTATATATAGGGAATTAGATAGCGTTGCATAAACGTTACAAGAAAAAAACACAAATTACGACACTCAATTTAAAAACTTGTTCTAGTTGGTAGTGGTAAAAAAGTGCTCATATTCACCTGTTCGAGGGAACTCTGGTTGACAGTATAATCCTCAATATCACAAGTGGATTGAAGCTCCGCCATCAGCCGGTAGATGTCGCTCAGTTTGTTACGATATCCTTGTTATCCACTAAAAAAACAGTAATGATTAACTTTATTGTCTGTTGTGTCGGTGTGGTGACGGATTAAGAATACCGAGGGTCACCACCCCTATTCATCCCGTTTTGTGTCGTAAGAACCGACTAAGGAAACAAACTTCGCAGGACAATAGCACTGTAAAGAGAAGGAAAACTTGAAACAAACCCTATACCAACCAGTCTGGCCCGCGTGGTATAGTAGGCCAAAACCTACTTTCTAAGGTGACTATAACTTAAATGGTCACTTTATAACTTTTGTACTATGACAGGTCATCATATATACTGGATTCCTATAGTTTTTTTTTCAACCATCTTAGCTTTGCGCATTTCTTCTGATATTAACAATAAGCATTTCAAATGTTTCAGCTTCTGTGCACCAAATATGCTTCAATTAAAATAATTAAAAATAAAATTGAGATACAATTTTTTTATATTTTTCCTCGAGTAGTCATAAACAGGTCCACCATCTGGTGACGGATTATCGTTGAACTTAGGACACCTGTATAGGTAAAGAACCATCAGCATCAGTTGTAAGCTAAGTCAGGACATCTAGAATAAAGTTCCACCCGGAGATATTAGAAGCGTTATTTATTAGGTTTTCATACCACATACGTGGCAGTACTTACCCGTGGCGTGTGTAGGTATGAGCACGTGCAGCGTGTGCTGGTTGCAGCACGCGCAGAGACGCGTGCGGGGCGCGCGCGCGCAGTCGGCGCCACGCAGCGCGCGCCGAGCGCGCCCCGCGGGGGCCTGGCCCCGAGGGGAGCCCCAGCCACCGAACCTGGGGCCACCAACGATTTACCGAATAGGGTAGTTGACTTTATTTGAAAACTTTGGGTTAAATTTAAAACTTTTTAAAATCTATTTTTTCAAAAAAAAAATATTTTTTTAAAAAAAAAAAAGGCAATTTTCCTTACTTTTTTTTGTATTTTTAAAAAAAAAAAAAAAAAAAAAAAAAACCAAAAACATTTTTTTTTTAAAAAAAGGGTTTTTTTTGGAATTTGGGAAAAAAGCTGAAAAAGCCCTGGCCGTCCTTGATGGCCCTCCCCAAAAAATTTTTGCGATACAAACCCCTTTCGTTGTGTTTCCTTTTTAAATGAAATGAAATTTTTTTTTGGGAAAATATTTTTAAAAAAAAAAAAATACCTTTCCTTTTTGAAAATTAAAAACTGTTTTTTTCTTAATCTAAATTTTTCATTTTTTGTAAAATTGAAAAAGCCAAATTTTTTTGGAAATTTTTAATTTTTTTTAAAAATAATTAATAAATTTTTAACCCCCTTTTTGAAAATTAAAATTTTTTTCTTTTCAAATATCCAATATTAAAATTTTTTAACTAAAAAAAGCCAATTTTTTACAGTGGACCAAAGGGTATTAAAGGGGGGATTACAAAATACGTTAAGGTTAAAAATTTTGGGGGAAAACCCTTTGAAATTAATTTTTCTTTTATTCATAATCTGTTTTAAAACCTTTTTAAAACCAAGTTTAACGTACCCATTAAAGGGGGGTGAGGTGTCAAACGGAACGATCCGGGTTGGAAAAAAGGCCCCTTGCCGGACCCCGCTTGTCCAGGTTTTTGGGGGCCCCAAAACCGGGGCCCAAAACCAAACCCACCGGCACGGCCAAGGGGCACGCACAGCGGCCCCCGACCCGGCCCCCGGCCCCGCGCCAGGGCGGGGGGCCTTTTTGTTTTAAAGGCTTTTTTAAAACAAAAACCCCCCCCGCTTAATTTTTTGGGGGCCAGAGGAAAAAAAAAGGGAAAAAAAAGGGTAAAGGGCCGGGGGCCCCATTGGGGGTTTTTTTACTAAAAATTTTTTTTTTTTTTTAAAAAAAAAATTTTTAAATTTTTTAATATTTAAATTTAAAAAAACCCTTTCAACTTTGAAATTAATTAAATTTTAAGGTCCCCTATAAGTAAAAAAATTTAATTTTAAAATTTATTAAATTTTTTTATTAAAAATAAAAAGGCTAAAAAAAACGGCATACCTTATTGTTTTAAAGCAAATTTTCCCCTTTTTTTTGTTTTTTGCTAATAAAAAAACTTTTTGGTAAAAAGGGGTTTTAAAAATTTCTGGGGATTTTAATTTTAAAAATTATATAGGTGGCTAAAACATTGGGGCGAAAAAAAAGGTTTTTTTGGATCCCGGGGCCCGGTTTAATTTTTTAAAATTTAAAATTTTTTCATAATTTTAATTTAACCCGGGAAAACCCAAAAAGGTCAAATTTTTTTTAAAAATTTTTAAAAGAAAAATTTTGTTTTGGTTTTTTGGAAAATTTTAAAACCCGGGGTTTTTTTTTTTTTTCTTTTTTGTTTTTCCTTTTTTTTAAAAAAAAAACCTTAAAAATGATAACCAAAAAAAAATAAATTTTTTGGGGAATTTTTTTTTTTTAATTTTTTTCCCCCTTTTTGGTTTAAAAAAACTTTTTCCAAAAAATTTTCAAAAAAAAATTTCCCGGTTAAACCCTTTTCCCCGGGAAACCCGGGGCCCCAGAAAAGTGGAAAAATCCCCAAAAATCCCGGGATTATAAAAATCGACCGGGATCGAATCCTCTAGTCAGGTCTGACAGTTGAAGTTCAATTTTGATTATAACAAAACGCAATCTGACCTCGTAGAAATGTGGCTAGGTCACATACCTGGTGGGCTCGTCCAACAGCACTAGCGGCGTGCGCGCCATAAATGCTACGGCGGCGCACAGCTTGCGCTTGTTCCCGCCCGACAGCGCACCGCTTCGCACGTGCGCGTACTGGACCAGCTCGAACATGTCCAGGGCACGCGCTACCACCTGCCATCACCAGATTTATGGTTATTCGTACACACCTTTTAAAAAATCCTTACGCTAAAGTGGAAATCGGCCGATCATGTCTCCAGATGGTCTGTGCTAGAGTGGAGACCGCGATTTGGCAAACTTAGTAACTTCAAGAAAGTAAGTGAGTTGCGGCGATAGGCTGATGATAATCATTCTAGGGTCTAGTTCGAGTGGTCTGAACCTTGTCAAGTTCAAATCAGATTAAGGTGAGTACCTGTTCGTAATCCGTGATGCCACGCAGTCGACAGTAGAACCTTAAAATTTCTGTCACCGACAGAAGTGAATCAATTGCGTCACTTTGAGGGCAATAACCTGCGAATGAGAATCCATAAATATATTCGTCAAGTTAAATCTAAGGAACGATGAGTCTAAATAAAAAAGAAAGAGAAGGAGAATGAAGGATAATAGCCAGTAAATGTCAGTCCTAGTGGCTTCTTCAGGACGGACATAGGGGCTCGTCAGCTCGGCTTCTTCAAACTAATACAGTTTTGGTCTCGTTTCCCATCCTACATTTCTCGTACTCTTATCCTGTCTTCTTCGCCCTTTCCGTTTTTCTGACCCCCGATTACCTTTATCCTTTGTCCCGTTTTAAAATAGCCTTCATTCCCAAGGAGGGTTAGGATCAGGCACACGGCCAATCATAAAAGTAACAAACCCAACAAGCCAAACCCTTCAGCGATATAATAATGGAAGTGGCGCCGACTCAAAATCTTGGCCAAATGTTATATGTATCACAAACTTGATCTAGATATTTAGGGAACTATTAGGTCTATCAGAACATACAAACATGTTTAGTCATGTCATGTAAATGACAGTTTGTTCCTCAATAAAATAAAATAAGTACCTACTTAATAAATATTTACTTACTAATAAGGCCGGTACAAAGTTGAGTGGAGTTAACAATTTTGTTGTTGAGGTAGATTTGTCCGGACGTGGGTCGGATTTCTCCAGTCAGCAGCGAGAAGGTAGTCGACTTGCCCGCACCATTTTGACCCAAAAGAGCGGTGCACTGTCAAAATAATTTAAATTAGAATAATAATTTTTAATGGTAGGCAGTAGTCTATATAGCCTAGCCTAACTATAGTTAGTGAACGTTACGACAGTATATTTGTAGTAATTTGCATGAGGTTATGTTATTGATGATGAAAGAAAGGTCCCCCGACTACTACAGTCCAGTAAGAAGGTAAAAATTTAGAATGAGTCTAACGACTTCTTCAGAGAATTTACTACAATTTATGTTAGTGAATTTGCGGTTATAATTAACACAACGCTTCATTTACATTTTCATATTTTGAAAGGTACCTGAGAGGGCAGAATGCCCAGCGTGAGGTCCCGCAGGGCCACGGTATGTGCGCGCACTCCGCGGTACGCCTTGCTGAGCGCCACGCACTGCGCCACGTCACTCAGTGGCGCCACAACACGCTGGATTGAGTTTTTGAAACCTTCCGTATGCACGTAACCTGGAAGCGATGTGTTTTTTTTAAATTAAATCAATGATATTTTTTTTGCCGTTTGAATAAAATCTTCTGCCAATAAATTTGGCTGTTCGTGGCATGAACTATCATACCTCTGTTGATATTTCCAATGGTGCTAACGCCGTGTATCGTGGGCTCAGCTTGAAGGCGAGTGGAGTGCACTCTCTTCCTTTCTTCAGTCACTTCTATTGGCTCCAGTTCCCCAGGAACTGGTGGTGGAATGCTCACTGAACGGAACCTGTCGATAAATAAGTTTAAACTTAGAGATATTCCATTCATGCACTTCACTTAGATATCTAGTCACTTATTTTTTTTATCTTAATTACCCGCACAAAAAATATATCATAAGAAATAAGTGGTTTAGTATGAATAATGTTTATTATTTGACTGCACGGATGGCGTAGTGGTTTAAGCGGTCGCCACGCCGCTTCCTATTACGTCGAGTGTTGTGGGTTCAAACCCCACATGGAATAACACTTTGTGTGATCCACAAATTGTTGTTCTGAGTCTGGGTGTACTTTGTGTCCGTTTCATGTATGTTTGTAAAGTAAAATATATATATATATATATTAGTATTTACTCTGACTGACTGGCTGTTGGTCTAGTGGCTAGTGACTCTGACTGCTAAGCTGGAGGTAAGTAAGCTGATGACGGTGTATTTTCTTTTCTTTTAAAAATCCCGGATTAGGAATATATCCTGTGTCGCAGGGGACTTAACATACACTTTTGAAACTTACGCACAGAACACCTAGATTCAGAACAATGGTTTGTGGACCACACAAAGTTTTGTCTCATGTAGGGATCGAACCCACAATACTCAGGAAGCTGCGTGGTGACCGCTCAAACCACTACGCCATCCGTGTATCCACCAGTGTCGGTAAGAATTGGTTCGAGCAACTAAGAGTGGTATACCTGTAGTTAGAACTGCCTGGTGTCAGGAAATCGAAGGAATCGATTACATGGTATTAATGTCAATGAACGCAGCTTACCTGACGAGCAGACCTTCGAAGCAATTGTACTCGATAGCCAAGTTGAGCAGCATGAGCGCTGTGCCCACGAGTGCCAAGTACGAGTAGTGCAAAGTGATCAGGTTGGTTCCGAGAGGATCTTGGTATGTGTCCATGCCGAAGCGGCCTAGCACCTGGAAACAATATTCAAGAACTAGTTAAGCTTGAGAAGTGGTGGGGACCTTGTTTACCGGAGGAACAAATTACTCAAAAGCTTCTTTAAGTATGAGGTTAAATAGTGTAAAAAAAGATACTACGAACCTGAGCTTGTATGGTGTTCTTGGCTATCTCCAAAAGTCCATCTCCCAACGCGAACTGCGGCGCCAGTAAAAAGATCTTATGCAACACGTAACGGGCGTTGTCTGTCTCCTGGAGAACATTACAATAGACTCTTAACCAGTTATTTGACTACGAATATTTACACTATAACGTCCCTTTAGGAGCAAAAATATAGCGATGTCAGGATCAGGTAACCGGTAACAGGTCAGTTCAAATTACAACTATATAACCCTGATATGTTGAAGCTATTCCTTACATCGCCATCTGTGTTAACAATATCCCTTTCCTGTAAGTCAATCAAGCACTTTATTTGAGAGAATGGGTGTAAAACATTTTGTTGATATATTTTAAGGGAAAGCTATGATCTTCAAAATTAAAAATATTCTGACACTCCAAAATTTTCCATCTAATTCCAAAAATTATATATTATATAATGATAATGACCACGCCTGGCGGGCTGTTCCCCACAAGTTCAGTTGAAAAACTCTCATTGCGCAATACAAGATTGGGACTTACTCCGTAGTTAAGCATATTGCTGATAGATGGCGTTGCACTATAAATACGTTGCATGCATATATCCTCACGACTTTTATTTATGAACATAGAAGGTTCTTCTGTATTACTAAGTGATCAGATAATATAATATATTATCAGTTTTTTTTAAATATTAATTAATGTCCTTACCTCTGACTCGGAAATTACGTCAAATATAAGGAGTATGGCGATAAACGAAAGACCAAGGAAGGCGTTGCCACAGAATAGAACCATGTTCGCCATACTTGCTTCCGAGAACAACTTCTCTGCTACGTGAATCAAGCTTCCGCAGGCGTATCTGTTAAAAATTTACCTTTTAGTTTCTGCAGATTATATTCTCAAGTACATAATTTTAAAATCAAATTAAATTAATTTATTTAGAAATATAAATATTTATATAAATTTATTTAGTAATACTAGTTATGTATATAGTTGAATGACGACCGGATGGCGTAGTGGTTTGTGTAAACGGACTGCTAATCCAAAGGTCGCGGGTTCCATTCCCGATCAAGTTAAACATTTGTGTGCATGAGCATTTAATGTTTGACTTGGTCTGGGTGTTTCTATGTATAATACGTGTGTATTTACAAAAAGAAAGTATATATGTATTTATATCAGTTGTCTAGTACCCATAATACAAGCTCTGCTTAGTTTGGGACTATATGGCGTTGTGTGAATGTGGTACAATATTATACTTATATATAGGTATAATAGGTCTTTACCTATGAAATTGCCGTTTTGTATGTAATAAGTGAAAGTACTTATTTTTTCAAACTTTTTTTATTTCTGTTATTAGAAGTAATCACCTATGCAGTCAACGCATTGGCAGTTTATTGATGCCCTTCTTGTAAAAATCTGCTGGACGAGAGGCAACAAGCTCTTCAAAGGCATTTTGTACTGCCTCTCGGGAATTGAATTTTTTACCCACTAAAAAGTTGTCTAAATTTTGGAAAAAGTAATAGTCGGTAGGTGCAAGGTCTCGCGAGTATGGCGGATGAGGGAGAGCTTCCAAGCCCAGCTCTTGCAGCTTAGAGACTGTTTGTTGCGCAGTATGGGGTCGCGCGTTGTCGTGAAGGAGCAGTGGGGACGACCGATTGATTAAAGCTGGTTGCTTGGTACTCACCAGACCTTGCACCTACCGACGAAAGTTTGAAAAAATAAGTACTTTCACTTATTGCATACAAAACGGCAATTTCATAGGTAAAGACCTATTATTTATCTTTAAAACTGTTGCTTTTAATGTAAAGCCCAACTCCTTGGATCCTCTCGACGAATCCTATACCTACGTTTCTTTGAATAAGCTAAATTGACTGCAATTTATAGTGATTGACATTCATTCCTTTACGTTCATCTGTCATTATCTTGCTTTTAGTGTAAAAACGGTACAGCATCACACACAACCCGTTGAGTTGTGGCCAATATTTTTATGGCATAGGATGGCAAACGAGCAGATGGGACGACTGCTGGTAAGAGACTACGTTCGACCATGGACACCTTCAACTCGAGAGACACAAATACGTTACCGCCCTTTGAGGCCTCCCACCGGAATCAGGGGGAAACGGTGATTGGGCTTGTAACCCGAAAGGTTTACTAGCAACCGAAATTACTAGTATTCCCGTTAACACCTCCAGCTAAACTAAATTGCTTGTGTTAGGACTTTACTGTACTCGTCAGGATTCGAACCCAAGACCTCTTGATCGCAAGTCCAACGCCTTAACCACTAGGCTACCGCCGCTTTTAAAAGTAACGAAAGAATACTGGTTTTCTGTGAGGCCGTGGTATCACTCCGGGCGAACCGGACCATTTGTGCTGAAGAAAGGCTCTCCCACGTATTGAATCATAATGCTAATTATTCCAGACATATACCTGGCATAGTTACATATAATGCCAATAAAGCAAATTCAACTTACCCATACAGAAGAAACATTATGCATATAGCTGGTAGATTATTCCTCGAGACGAACACGGGGAAGCCAAAAGCAACCATAACTGCTGCAGTGATACCCATGTTGATTGCCATTATCTAAAAAGACAGTTTTTTAATGGTACCTGATTTAATAATAAAAACAACCAACAATTATCATTGCCAAAAACATTTATATAAATCCATAATGAATATAAAATAACCAATTTACATATAGAAAGCAGTACAAAATTTTGCTATTATTCCCAGTAGTCCCTTCTAGCACTGTCCCACTGGGGTTCAATTCCACTAACTTATGGGGTGACATTTGAGAAAAAAGTTACCAGTTGTTTTAGGAATTAGGAATATATCCTGTGTCGCTGGGAACTTTACAAACATACATGAAACGGACACAAAGAACACCCAGACTCAGAACAACAATTTGTGGATCACACAAAGTATCGTCCTATGTGGGGTTTGAACCCACAACAATCGGCGTACTAGAAAGCGGCGTGGCGACCGCTTAAACCACTACGCCATACGTGCAGTCAATCGGAACTGAACAGTTGGAAAAATTTGTCATCCGGGTGACAGCTGGGAACAATAGTTGTCAACCGGCGGTACGGTACTAAAGGGGACCACTGGGCATATAGCAAATTTTACATAACAAAATGCATACCAACATATCCCATACAAGGGCTGTGGTCCAATACAGCAAGGGGCTAACGCCACACAGTAACTGCAGCCGCTTCTCCTGACTCCGGCGAGACGACACCAGGTAGATGGCAGCACCAGCGCTGATCAGCGCGTAAGCTATTAGCAGCAGACCTGAGATTCCAGCGTCTGCTATATGTTGGTATCTGAGGAAATGTAATTTATGTGAAAAATGAAATTTGTAGAGTGAAATTTCGGAGAGATTACATTTTAAAGTGTCCATGTGGTAATGGATTGAGAATACGGAGTGTCACCACCCCTATTTACCCCGTGGGTTTCGTAAGAGCCGACTAAAGAGAACAAACTAAAAAGAACAAAAGCATTGCAAAGAGAAGGGTAACTTAACACAAACCCTATACCAAGCCGCCTGGCCAACCTGGTAAAGAAGGCCCAAACCTTTCTGAGGAGAGTTCTATGTGGCACAGTGGGCTATGAAAGGCTGTTGATAATTTATGAGATATTAAAACCAGCCTTTTCAACATTAAACACCTTTCAAGTTAACTTACACGGTAGCTTTACTGAGTTGTTCTTTAGAGATCTTGAGAGGGTGCGTGTAGGTGGTGATGGAGGCGCGCGGCGTGTGAGTGCGCGCGCGCAGTATCGCCGTGTTGAGCGCGTTGAGGTGCGACACCATCGCGTGGTGGCCCTTGTTGTTGTACCACACCACCAGGTTTGTTACATCGTTCTTAAGGGATGATGAATAGCCTCCGTACCTGCAAGAAAAAGTTGCAGTCGTTTGACTTGTTTGAGTTAAAAAACTAAAAAACACGTTTTTTATAGAAAACCAAACTAAAAATAGAAAATAAATTTTAATAAATTTGAAAAAAAGCGTGTGGTGCTTTTTACACGCTTTATATAAGCTTCACTTGTATGTTTGTTTGTATGTTTGTAACCAACTCCTTGACACTCCGACCGACTCCGACCGATGACAATTTTTTTTTTTTTTTTAAATTAGTGTATTGTCATCGGTCCTCGATATATCTACAAAGTTTGAACGAATTCTGACCGTTTAAAGTCACTCAAAATCACACCCAAAGGAGTCGGTTATAAACAAACATACAAACATACAAGTCAAGCTAATATAAAGTGTGTAAAAATAAATAAGGGCGAGGGATCAAATAATTAATCAATACAGTTTTTTTACTAATCGTACAAACATGGGAAGAAAACACTTCAAGGAATCTCTATTGAAAAATCATTAAATAAATTGAACCCAGTTTGTTTGTCCCGGATAATCTCTAGAATTAACCGATTTACACGACGCTGAGGAAAAACTTGGGCTGCTTTTATTTTGAAAAAATAATTCGTCTTTTTTTCTTCAATAAAATGAAATTCAAAATAATGTGTCTAATAAGGAGACCATACCTCTTTTCAATAAATATCTCCTGTGTATCAACTAGCCACTTGTTGAGGCTGTTCACGTCAGGCAGCGCCATCATGTCCGGCAACACTGTCATGTTCGGTATTGCGTTGCATACTTGATGTTTGGGGTGACATTCACATGTAGGCGAGTCCTGTTATAGAATACTTTATTGAATAAATGATGTATCAAAAAATAAATGCATCACAATGAAATGTTACAGAATCTTTTTTCTCTTTTCTTTAATTTTCCACCCTTAGAGGTAGTATTTTTGACGTGACAACGTCTTATAATTCGATGGAGCCGACTGCACGCACGAAAAAACATGACTCATGCGGCGTTACCTCGCTCTGAGGCCTTCCATTTAAGGCGTGAAGTGCAAGCGAGAGCGCGAAACGAGTGACAAAGAGGCACAATCGGCCTCCGCGTTCGGCAGCGTTCGACATCTGTCTCTCTCCTACTTGACTGAGCGATGCGTCCGCGTGGACAGCTACTACTCGTATACAATAATACATGTTTGAAAAATGCTACCATTCCATCAGTATTTTCTTATGACGTTGTCACATTCAACTATCGTCAGTAAACCGACTTTACAGACAACCGATTTTTTTACTTCAAATTTGAATTTGACTAAACAGAAAGATTACCCTTCTTATTAAAAAAAATCCAAATGGGGTCATAAATGACGGATTTCTGAGGTAACAAAATAAGAACAAACAAACAGGATTAAGACCCCTTGTTAGAAGTTTGATGAAATATGATGTACGTACTTCTGTTGTCCAGTTTTTAATGTGTCTGCCCCCCATCAAATGTTCCATGATGCGCTCAGCAAATGATGCGTCCATGGTCTTGGAGCTCTTGGACGGACGAGGTCTAAAAAAAAAGAAATTACGCTTGAGAGTAATTTCTATCTTGTTTATATACGAAGCTATTCCTTAAAAGAGAGTGAAACCATGCTTTGGCACAGAAGGACCAGCTCGACTGGAGTTAATCAATTATTTCGTCTTTTCATAGAGTGAGTGCGGTTATCAGAGACTAAACCCCTCCTTCCTCTGATTCTGAGGAGAGGACGCAAAGGGCGGTAACACCTTTGTGACTCTTGACTGTCAATGGACGGAGGTAGGCACTTACCATCAGGTGACCCGTCTGCTAGTTTGCTCCCTATACCATAAAATAAACAAGAGTTATACCTAAGGAGAGGCTTATGTCCAGCAGTGGACTGTTAAAGGCTGTTGATGTGAAACAAGAGTTATGTGGAACGTGCACTCACTCATCATTCTCGTCCGGGATATGCAGAGACTATAGAATGCCACTTGCCACGATCCTGACTTACAGTTCACATCTCTTCCACAGTCATCAGGTTTTTTATACATGGCAAAGGTAGACTTTCTTAGTATTGTTAAAAATGTCCATAGTCCATTGTGTTGGCAATATAACAGGTACTCACACAATAAAATCCGTGGTGTTCACGTAAAGGTTCCTGTCAAGTTTGAGCGATATCTCGTTGTCTGCCGGTGGCCGCAGCATGGAGAAGCCCATAGCGATGGTCACGAACAGTGATGGCAGGATGATCAGCATGAACAGGAGCCATCTGGAGGATCATAACTATATTTATAAACAAACATCTAGCCTTGCCGACAATTATTTATCATTAATGCGACAGACAGTTCCCTTTGCTTTGTCTCAAAGCAGAAGAAAGGTTCGTTTATGTAATAATTCTGGAAGGCTAGAAGCCTGTGAACGACCAAGGACGCTTCTGTGCTTCTGGAATGAGCTAGTTTGGCTCACTTAGCCAACCTCACCTCAACGTTTAAAGGACCGTTCTTGAGTCTAAATGCGGACGACATAAATACACGAGCCCACCATCAGTACCATATAAATTAGCAACATTTGATACAAAAATCCTGATTGATACGTGTCACTAACTGTTTCCCTAAGCCTGTTAGGCTTAGGGCAACATTCGTTACGTCAGGTTAGAGTGACAGCTGTAATTTTAGCGAAACGTGTGGTGGCAGATTAAGAATACAGAGTGTCACCACCCCTATTCATCCCGTGGGTGTCGTAAGAGCCAGCTAAGGGAGAAAACTACGCATAACAACAGCACTGCAGAAAGAAGGAAAACTTGACACAAACCCTATACCAACCCGTCTGGCCAGCGTAGTATAGTGGGCCAAAACCTCCTTTCTAGGGCGAGACTTATCTCCAGCAGTGGACTATTAAAGGCTGTTGCTGTGAAATTAAGGGGCGAGGCGGCCATCTTGTACGACAGAACTCAAACAACAGTCGCCGACGTACTACGCTTAGGACCAATCGCTTATTCCCGAGCAATCACTGAGGATTATACACTTATATTGAATGCAGTCGATTTATAGTGATTAAGCATAGAAGAACAAGTTATTATTTAATGGTAGGGTAATTTTATTTATGACCTACCCACCGTCGTCGACGTCACCTACCCACGTGTGTAAGGAAACCATGCCCATACAGTTCCTTCAGATATTATCAATGGAAATGTCAGTTTGTTTGTTACGCTTTCACGGATTATTTACTCAACTGATCAGCATAAAAATTTTCACTTTCAGGGGTGCATAACAGGACCAGAAAAACATCGGCAAGTAGAGTTATTTCTTCATAGAGGTCAAACGTTTGAGTAATTTAGTTATTTTGATCTGAATATAATCGTGTTTAAGGTCGGGAATGCATTGAGATATAGAATAAATGAGTTCGAAACTATCTGTAACTATCCGTGTGGTGACGGATTAAGAATACAAATTGTCACCACCCCAATTCATCCCGTGGGTGTCGTAAGAGCCGACTAAGGGAGCAAACTAAGCAGGACAACAGCACTGCAAAGAGAAGGAAAACTTGAAACAAACCCTATACCAACCCGTCTGGCCAGCGTGGTATAGTAGGCCAAAACCTCCATTCTAAGGAGAGGCCTATGTCCAGCAGTGGACTAGTATAGGCTGTTGATGTGAGTTCGAAACTTACCTGTTTCTGATATGATGCAGGTATCGGGCGTACATTAGTGCAAGGAACTGCTCCCAAGCGGAGCCTTTCATTGGTCCCTCGGGTGGTACTAACTGTTGTGGTGTGCGGTCCGTCCTGATGCTTGAACTAGATGCACTCTTTGATGGAAAGCTTTCTGATGACGCTGGAGTAAAATTTAAATCTGGTCAAATTAGCCCTAAAATAAGTAGTGAAGCTACAATAAACTGAAAGGTCTCCGTCGATCCCGTGCCTAGATTTTTTTTTTATGAAAAGTCAGAGGTAATTTTTATAAGTACTATATATCCTATATATGCTATATTTTTCATAAAATCAGTTTTAATTTCTGTACATCTCCCATGTTTTAGCTCTGCATCGCCTTAAGGTTGACTGGGAGAAAGTGCCTACGGCATTAAGTCCGCCTTTGTCACATTTGTGCATAAAGTATAAATAAATAAATAAAAATAAAGGTCTCAAAAAAGGATATTTCAGGTTTTTTAGCAAAACGATAAGTTTTATCATTAAATTAGGTCAAAATTGTAGAAAAATGTCTCAATACTTTTTTTCATAAGAGCCACCGTTTCTGAGATGTAATGATTCTAAAAGTTGAAAAAATTGTATTCGATACCGATATACCCAGTGTTTTTTTTATGGTATAAGGGGGTAAACGAGCAGATGAGTCACCTGATGGTAAGCAACTACCGCCGCCCATGGACACCTGCAACCCAAAAGTCACAAGTGCGTTGCTGCCCTTGGAGTCCCTCACGCTCGAGTCAGCGGGATTTGGATTTGGGCTCCGGTAACCTCACTCACTCAGTGAAAAGCAACGAAAGAATTGCTTAACACCGGTTTTTTGTGAGACCGTGGTATCACTCCGGTTGAGCCGGCCCATTCGTGCCGAAGCATGGCTCTCCCAGTGTAATCCACTTCGGTAAAATAAAGTCATAAAAGCGTCTGGATCCATTGCATCTTGATTAATTAGTTGATTGTTCACTTACTGTACTCAATATTAGTCAGAGGAGTATCTGCTTGTTGGCAGACATTGAAAAACACCTGCTCCAGGCTGCTGCAGTCCATTGTAAAGCTCTTGAAACCCAGAGCTGGTTGAATAGCTTCCAGCACTGAACACAACTGTAGAAAGCTGGAAGGACATAATTTATCTTTACTTGTAGTTCAGATAGCTGTGTGCAAATGTATATTATAATATATAATTGAAATCTAAACGGCTAAGATATGTGGCGACTTCCACATACGGTGAAATAAGACACATACTACAGCGCCATCTACCGTAGACATACCGAACTACGGAGTCACTGCTAATCCTGTATCGCGATATTAATAATTCTCTCGCCGATTAGCATACATATAATTTTCCAACAGCAACCGTAGAGCCGCTGCCTACCAGGCATGATCACCGCGCCTGGTCGGAGGATCCTCCCTTTGCGTTGGAGGAACAGGCTACTCAGCTAACCTCAAAAGGCTAAAATGTAATCCTAGGTCTTTTATGGGTCACTTAGTGATAATAGGGGAGAAGCCTCAAGCTTCCTCGGGATAGGGACTAGTTCAGTACGGCATCGATTTTTAGTTTAAACACCACATACTACTAGCTCCTGCGTCCCCTAGCAGCCGGAGATCAGAAGGGATTTCCCACCCGTCACCAAATAAAAAGTTTTTCATGGCACGCTTATTATACGTCAATAAATAATAGTAATAATAATAATCTTCTACCACATTCACACCGCCATTTAGTCCCAAACTAAGCAGAGCTTGTACTATGGCTACATATATATTTGTAAATACATACATATTATACATAGAAACACCCAGACCAAATCAAACATTAAATGTTCATGCACACAAATGTTTGACTTGAGCGGGAATCGAACCCGCGATCTTTGGAATAGCAGTCCGTTACACAAACCACTACGACATTCGGTCGTCACATGTGTGCATAACCTTTAAAGCAACATAACATTTAACCGTACAACACTTACTTATTATTCAATCCGTTCATATCGAAAAATGGCAACCCAATCTCCACCTCAAGTTCATTGACATCAATCACGTTGGCGTTCTTTACCACATCCCTGACCACTGTCAGGAGCTGTTTTGTCTTCTCCTCTTGATTAATCTCTTCTGTCATTTCGTTGATATCAGCTCTCTCTGGATACATCACTGTCAGCTTGTAACCGTTCCCCAAGGTTCGTTTAATTTCGATTGGTGATCCGGTTGTGTGGATTTGACCCTGCATCATTAATATGTGTTTGGTAACATTCGTCGATTGTAAAGGTGATTACCGAATTCTATTTAAATGGTACTGGATGCATACACCCTAAAATATGGCTAGCATCTATTATGAAATATAATGTGAACTCCGTCGAAAATATATCTCAAAGCCAAAATACTACTCCGTTCAGTAAAATTTCAGAATCTCAATTGTGCTTCGACTGCTCAACAAACTATTTCTTGGTTCTGCAGTATCCAAAACTCGAAACACCTATGTGGTTGAAAACTTTCGTAACAACAAATTTAACTTTTTACATACTCTTTACATTTTACTTGAGATTTTATCCTTTAAATATAAATATTAAAAGACTAAAATACCCTATTGGAGTATTAACTTCTGGGATTTTGATGGAACTAAGGCCGTTATCTATTTTTCAAGTACAAACCTTGTGCATTATCACGATCTGATCACTCAGCAGTTCTGCCTCGTCGAGGTGATGAGTCGTCATTAGTATCGTCTTGTCTTCTTTCAACTTCACTATCATTGACCAGATGTCTCTGTTGGGAAACAATACTGAATTTATTATTTAGTTTCAATACTAGTTAGTCCCAGATTACAACAAAATATCATCATCATGTAAAAAGATGTTATGTCTTTGTTGTATTGGAACTTACAGTACCACGTTAGGGTAAAGTTCTAAAAGGGTGAGATAGAGCAGGCTCAGATTATTTAAGTATGGGGTGATCCTAATAGAATCATCTTCTATCATAAGATGTGGTATTCTATATATATACATAAGATACACGGCGAAGGCCAGATTGTACCAATAATTTAAAACGCAAAACCGATGAACAAAGCAGCTCGAGCCCAGGACTGGTCTTATTTACAGATTTGACTTGTTGTTGCATCATCATACAACCAAATGGGGAGGACATACCTTCTAGCGGCCGGGTCGACCCCAGCAGTGGGCTCATCGAGCGACACGAGGTGCGGCGCGCCTACGAAGGCCAGCGCCACGCACAGGCGCCGCCGAGTGCCGCCCGATAGTCGACACACCAGCTCTGAGGACACAGGGCCTAGGGACAGCACTTCTAGCATCCTGCAAATTATTGTTTATTAGAATTATGTTTTATAATATATACACGTTGTCAGAAGTACCTTAAGATAAGGCTTTTACTCTTTAGATAAGGAAGCACTCCTATCATTATAGGGCAAATCAATATAATTGCAGTGGTTTAGGTTACATCTTAATCCGTCACCACACCACCACCCCTATTTATCCCGTGGGTGTCGTAAAAGGCGACTAAGCGAGCGATATATTCAAGACAACAGCACTGCAGAGAGAAGGAAAACTTGACACAAACCCTATACCAACCCGTCTGGCCAGCGTGGTATAGTAGGCCAAAACCTCCTTTCTAAGGAGAGGCCTATGTCCAGCAGTGGACTGTTAAAGGCTGTTGATGATGATGATGATAGGTTACATTGGTTTTCATATAAATTTTAAATCACATTAATATGTTGCGATACATATACAACGAAAAATACTCCCATTTCATGAAGACAGAACTACAGAGTTATTACTAATCCTATATTGCACAATGAAATTTCTGCGTCGATGTATGTATACATGTCATTATATTCATATCAACGGTTAGAACGACAGGAATGATCACCTCGCCTGGTCGCAGGACCGAGACTCTATGTTCAAGGGACGTAACATCCATTACTCCAAAAATTATATATTCTTTGGAATAATTTATAATAATTTGAATATTTTTTGAAAGAACTCACTTGTCAACCTCAGCCTGCAGCTCCCCTTTGCCATGTCCCCCCTTGAGTTGAGCATAAAGCATGACATGCTCACGCGCACTCATGTGCTCGAAGAGTACGTCGTGCTGCGGACACACGCCTAGGCGCGTGCCGGCCTCACGCTCCGACCGTATGATCACATGGCCTTTAGTGGGTTTCAGCATGCCTGTTAGTATGTTACTGAAAAACAAATAATTCATATTCAAGGCTGAATTTCTTAATGTAGAAATACTACTATCAGTATAAGGAAAAAAAGGGAAAAGTGGCGATTTCCAAAAAAAAAACCATAACTTCTCTTTATTTGTAAAAAAATCTTAATTATGACTAAACATACCAGTAAGGTGCAAAAACATCATAAATACATAATGGTATGTCTTGTTTTTAATTTGTGTTTTAAACGATCATTTTATATAAATAATGAGACTTACTGTTTTAGGGTTTTACAACACTAACACCGTCCAAGTAGGTAGGTATTTACATCGTGTTGGCCCTTCGAGCCATGTATCACTTTCCTTTACGTGTATATTAATGCTAGATCATGCTTGTTGTTGCAACAAAAGAACTAGACTGTGCATTATCTTTTGGTCCTTCGAGCCAACGTTTCAATCGTTTCAGAATTAGTTTATTCGAGCCAATGCTATTTTTAAGATTTATGAAAGCGATTTACTAAATACTTACATTAAAGTAGTTTTACCAGCGCCGTTGTGTCCCAGCAGGGTCGTGATCTGCCCTTTGTGCAGCTCGATAGACACATTGTCTAAAGCCAGCTTTGGTCTGCGTGACCTCTCATTATAGACCTTCGACACGTTGAGGATGCTCACGCCAGCCTTCTCGTTCGTAGTCGTACAGTGAGTGATGTTTGTTTTTAAAGTTCTTATACCTATTTGGAATTAATATTATTGCTTAATTTGAAAATTGTTAATGGCTGATAAATTGAGTAAGACTAAATATGTCTCAACAACAAACAAACGTACATTTACGTCAAATATACGAATTGAATTGAGTATACTATGGTAACCAGACTGCGCATAAACATACATATGTATTTCTAAATAGAAATACAAATGATCGTGTTCCCATCAGTCAATATTTAGCTTAGAAGATCTTAACTGTTCAGGCAGAGTTAGCAGACTACTCAATGTAATTTGCAATTTATACACAATTTACACACACACAACAAATTTATAAACGATACAATTATATAATGTACGTACCAAAATACCTATCGATGAGCCATCCTATAATGAAGTAAATGACCGCGTCCACCAGCATCATGAGAGTGGCGAGCCCAATGCTCATATCCTCCCCCTCACTTGGAGAGTCCCACAGCTGGGCCCACCCTGCGCCCGCACCATGGGCCTCGTAGCGCGTAATGTATAGGAAGGCGTAGCAAAGAGATGAAGACATCGATAGGCACTGCAGAATAACATTTGATTAAGGTTATAATTTTGAAGAATATTTATAAGGCGGACTCAATGCCATAGGCCAAATATTGTGTGTGTACTGTGTTTGGGTGTAATTTATCCATCATATGTATGTATTTAGAAATACATAAGTATGTTTATCCGCAGATTGGTTACCATAGCACAGGCTCTGCCTAGTTTGGCACCAGACTACCGTGTGTGAGATGTGTGAAGTTACTGTTATTATTACTTATTAGGCCTTTTCTTCCAGTCAACCTTTAGGTGATGCAAAGATGTGTGTGGCAGGTGTATAATTGGAGCCGATGAGATAAATTATTTTAAAATGTTGTCAGTTGCAAGATGTTATACTACATAGATTTACTGGGTATACATAGGTATAGATATATAATTTATACTTAATATACCAAAACTATAACCTTGGAGTAGACTTTTCTGGAGCTATAGTCTCTTTAGAAAATAGTGACGCATCGATCAAGCCCCGCCCCTGACATTATCCCCCCCAAATTATAGTTTCGTACGAAAGCTTGGAACCTGAATGGTCAGGTTATTGATCGATGCGAGTAATAAAGGTTCAATGTGATGAGTAGTTCCCTTAGACTAAGCTCCTCTGTCTAATTTCAAATGGATCAGAGTCGTCTTGAATATATTTCAAGCATAGGATTTCTTGATAGTAACTAAAAATATTTCATCCGTATGTTTTTATAATTCATATAAGACACATGATAATATCTAGAGGAAAAATCACGTAATCGCTATTCATCGACAGCCTTTACTAGTCCACTGCAGGACATAGGCCTCCTTAGAAAGGAGGTTTTGGCCTACTATACCACGCTGGCCAGACGGGTGGGTATAGGGTTTGTTTCAAGTTTTCCTTCTCTCTGCAGTGCTGTTGTCCTGCGTAATTTGCTCCCTTAGTCGCCTTCGGTCGACACCCACGGGATGAATAGGGGTGGTGACACTCTGTATTCTTAATCCGTCACCACACGGACACAATCGCTATTCATCAATAAAAAATTAAAGAATTGATATTTAAACAGATGTGAGTTTTGTGTGACGTTTCTAATTTTAGTCAAACTATGACGTTTAGAATGTACGCAACAGAATAACAAATAAGCAATTATAAACTAAGTTAGTGAATTTTAGTTTAGTTTAGAGTTTTCGAATAATGGCATTGGTGTTAATTCTGTTGTTCAGAAACTCGCTAAACTAAACTAAAATCACTAAAAAAATTCTTTGTCCTGTCAAATATTACGTTTTCGGAATAGGAAACGTTGTTTGACAGAACTAAACAAATTTTTAGTGATTTTTAGTTTAGTTTAGAGAGTTTTCGAACAAGTATTAGCACCAATGTCGTCTCGTCTTAATCTATACTAATATTATAAAGCTGAAGAGTTTGTTTGTTTGTTTGTTTGAACGCGCTAATCTCAGGTCCGATTTGAAAAATTCTTTCAGTGTTAGATAGCCCATTTATCGAGGAAGGCTATATATCATCACGTTAAGACCAATAGGAGCGGAGCACCAATGAAGAATGTTTCAAAAACGGAGACAATTTATTACTATTGAGAGACGCAGACGAAGTTGCGCGGGTCAGCTAGTTAAAAATAATGATCAACTTACAATAACCAACTTGAATGAGTTATAAAGCACGGTTTCAAGAGATAGGATTATGACTATGGGCATGAACGTGACCAGGTAAGTGATGGCACCACACACAGCAGCCAAGCTCGCCGATTGGAACATCTTCGATATCATATAGCTGTAGGAAAGAGAACAACAATAAAAATTAGGATGTTGTAGATGAAATGACAAAAGATATATTTGTAAGTTGAAAAGAACAGTGTGAACATGAATGAAAACTCTACACAAAACCAGCTCCAGTTCTATCTGTTCACAATAATGTGGGCTTATACATTGGAGATTGCTCATATCATCATTAACGTCTTTTATAGTCCACTGCTGGACATACGCCTCTCCTTAGAAAGGAGGTTGAGATTGCTCATATTTTTGAGTACAGTAACTCTGGAAATCCTAAATGATTTTAATTATAAAATTTTAATTAAGCCAGGAGTGGGTTGATATCTGTAGTGTATTAGTTGAGGTTAAAATCGCCAACAACTCCATGATACACTGTGGTATTTTTGTATAACTCACCAGAAACTCAGCATGGATATTCCAAATATGAAGAGCAGTACGAACACGAGGCTAGGGTCTGTAGTGGGAAGTATACTTCCTGCGTAGAGTATAATTGTGATGCAGACCATGGTGACTGTCATCTCTATAAACGATGCTATGAACCAGGAGAGCGTGTGCCAGCGGAGGTCCACACCCATCACCGACATTAACTAGAAAGTTGAACAGATACTTAATGCTGAATACTGCACACCATTTTGTACTTTGAGGTGCTTATTGCAAGTGTGATTTTTGCACTTAAATGTATTTACACGCGTGTATTAGCTTTTGTAATAACTTCACAGCACATCAACAGCCTTTAGTAGTATACTGCTGGACATAGACCTCTCCTTAGAAAGGAGGTTTTGGCCTACTATACCACGCTGGCCAGACGGGTAGGTATTGAATTTGTTTCAAGTATTCCTTCTCTTTGCAGTGCTGTTGTAATGCGTAGTGTGCTCCCTTAGTCGGCTTACGACACCCACGAGATGAATAGGGGTGGCGTCACTCCGAATTTTGATTCCGTCACCACACTTACAATAATAACTTACTATATTATTTTTTATTTATTTTTTGTTTATGACGGAGGGAGCATACGAGCATATGGGTCAGCCATGGACACAGGCAAAAGGCTCTAGAGACAAATGAGTTGCCATCCTTGAAGTAACTCCTTCCCCTAGTATTGTTTTAGTTGTTCGTTGGTCCTCGGTATCCTCATTCACTCATGGAAAAACAACGAAAATAATGCTTAACACCGGTTTTCTGTGAGGCCGTGGCATCACTCCGTTCGAGCTGACCCATTTGTACTCAAGCATGACTCTCCCACGACCCGAGATGAAATTAATATAATTTGACATCATCGAGTTGATCTGACGATGCAGCTAAGAACTAGTGCTAGGAGAATTCTTCAGAAGTTACAAGTGAAGTATTTTTCAGTCTGGTGCAATCTTTACGAAGTATGGTATAAATAAAAAAACAGAAAATAGCAATACCATTGTGTTGCCAGACTCTTTATCAGACACGATGAAGCGTACTGTAGAGGCGACAGAGAACAGCAGAGAGAAGAAGAAAGCCACTATCAGCGACTGAGACTCGTATAGTCCTGTCTGGAATCTGGAAAAATTAATTGATGTGCTAGTTATTAAATAAAAAAACTTACGGTCTTAATTTATTTATAAAGAGAGACTATTCTCAATCGTTTTCCTCTTAAAGATAACATATCACCCGTTATTAACTGACTGAACAAACTGCTAACCTAGAGGACGTGCGTTCAATTCTCACGCAAGACGATACATTGTGTGACAAGCACGATCGCTTGAATATTCATCATCATCAACAGCCCATAATAGTCTACTGCTGGACATAGGCCTCTCCTTAGAAAGGAGGTTTTGGCCTACTATACCACGCTGGCCAGACGGGTTGGTATAGGGTTTGTTTCAAGTTTTCCTTCTTTTTGTAGTGCCATTGTCCTGTACAGTTTGTTCCCTTAGTCGGATCTTACGACACCCACGGGATGAATAGGGGTGGAGACATTCCGTATTCTTGATCCGTCACCACACGGATATGTTTATACTTTTGTACTTTATCTGAGTGTAATTAAGCTATCATTTTTGTGTATTTAATATTTACAGATATGTTTACTTATCAGCAGTTTGGTTACCACAGCATAGGCTCCGATTAGTTCGGAATCGGAGGACCGAGGGAGATGTGCCACGTTATTATGATTATCTAGACTGACAAACTACATTTCATAATAAGTCTCCTGTAGTTAAATGATCTAGTACTAAAAAGAAACTGTGTGCAGAATGCTGTAGAAAAGATAGATAGATAGATAACTCTTTATTTGCACACTAAATTACAGAGTTACAAGAAAGGAACACAGCGATCAAATATCGAGTGTACAAAGGGCGGCCTTATTGCTAAATGCAATTTCTTCCAGGCCACCTTAGGATGGATCAAAAGTTGCAGAGAGACAGTAGTAGTTGAATATCTGCATTTGTGAACCTACTATTAGTTTATTATTACTAAACTTCAAATTATAGTAAAGCTACTAAACTTCAAATTATAGTACTTAGTATCGGGGATGTGAAGAGGGGGAAAGGTTTGACTTCAAAGTCAACCCTACGTCCATTCCACCTTCCCTAAAGAATTTACCCAGAAAAAAATATGGTTTCCTAAAGATAGAAAATTAATTCTAATGCAATCGAACTGTACTAGTATGCAAATAAATGATGACGACTCACAAATCTGCTGTATAGCATGGATAAGGTGTTTGTTGTGTATATACGGCCCAATCTTCCTCTTCAGTTGTGGTCTTGGAGAGGCTGTTCTCAGCAGATAACTGGATAATAGCCTTGTCTACGATGTCCTGGAGTTCAACGAAGCCTCGGAAATAGCGCATGTTCTCTATGAAGTTGGATTCAGGTCCTGGGATCCATAAGCTGTGGAAGGAAATATTAATATAAATTTATGCACATTAGGGGGGTGAATTTAAGGTAGGGGAGTAGCCTTCGTAAGGTTAAGAGTATTCTGTGTTTGTGATACAAACTTTTAGTGTCCCAAAGTTCAACCGAATCTATTCAGTCGTTTTTCTTTGAGAGTAACAAAAGTCCACCTTCTCATTCTCATTTTATCAAAATGAGTAGATTTGAGGAAGAACGCACAAAAAAAAGTTTATTTGGAAGGCACACAAATGGTGACAACGCATTTGCATCTTTGCGCATCGCATTTGGTCCATGGGCGTCGGTAATCACTTACTATCAGGTCACCCACTAGCTCATTTGTACACCTATTACGTAAAAGAAATATACCGTATCGAATTGTAGCTTTACCTTGGAGTACAGCTTAAATTATCAGAAGCAAACTTACAAGTCCTTTAATCTTTTAGTAGTAGGCACGGTGTCGATATCCATTCGTATTTTATACTCCACGTTAGAAAAGGAATCGTCTAGTTCTTCACTGTTGAGGAACACTACACCTAAGGCAGAAAAAAGAAACATTAGAACACGTGGCAATATCTAGTGATGATACAATGAACGACGTAAGGACGTTTCTAATTGCCTAGTATGAGTATATTTTACATCAAATCGCGATCGATGGCGAGTGGGTACAGCGTTGCGATTGGTAAAGATTTCAGTGCGGGCCAATCACAACGCCGGACGCGGTTACCGTGATGATCGAGTAGACGTGAAATAAACTCACACTAGGCCTTCTGAATCGTGTAATGAAAGTTTTCATTCTGATGTACAACATCTCTATGAAAGATCCCTTGACATAAACGATATTGAGTCTGATGATGAAGAACAATCAGATTTAACTAAGAAATCACGTATCTTGACACTTTGTTACTAACCAGCGGAGAACTCGTTGACAGTGCTGAGGACAGCAGCCGCATGTGTTAGTTCATATTCGTTAGGAGTAGCCTGGATCCTATTCAAGTTGATGCAGTTCAGGATGTCTGATGCCTTTGATAATAGCGTGCCAATATCCTGGAATATATTATCTATTTTATTTCATGACTACGCCTACTACATGACTACCTTAACCACTAGTCTTTGTGCGTAGTCATATCCTCTGACTACGCACAAAGACTAGTGGTTAAGGTGTGCCCTTATACGGAGTTATCTTTAGTCTGGAGAAGGGCTCAGCCTATCAAGAATCTAGCAGACTCACTACTATGCAAGACAGTACTATATAAGGACAGACACTATTATCTGGTTTATTTTTTTTTAAATGTTAAAAGGAACCGACTCTGTGTAGGAACACAGGGCCGGTTCCTGTCATTTTTGTCTGTCATTTTTATCACTATCTTTCTTCTGCGTTGCCTTGAGAATTCATGTAGGAACATGAATTCTTAAGGCAACCCAGAAGAAAGTGGTGGCTGTTCAGGGCTACAAGAAATTAATCTTACCTCAACATCTCCAAATTCATGAAACAGTCCATCAACATTGAAGTCTTGTACGCTGACACCTTCATTACTTTCACCGTCAACGATCAAAGCTCTCACAGCGCTGAACTGAGGGCTTGTCATTACATTACGAAGAACATCGACTCCGTCACGATGTGATAGCATCTTGTTCACTGCTGGGAATGACTTTGCGAAGGAGTGGACAAGGTTTACCACTTTAATCATCGATGCGAATGTGGAGTTAGCCTGCAATATGGTAATCGTATAAAAATAAAATAAAAATCAATACTATCCTGCAATAGGCGTTACGGTAGAGTTTGGGAGATTTTATTTTATGCGACTGCCAAAAAAAATGTGTCCAATCATTTTAAAGTTTTTTTTTAATTTATTTCCGAAAAAACAATATGGAGCGTAATTCGTTTTCGATAGGGTGGGATAGGATTTATTTTATAATAAATACTCGTACTATACAATAATAAAAATATAAAAATAAATACGCCGACAACATAATGAATTGCAATAAACTGTGTTCTTCATTCCTGAACCCTTAGGTTTTTTTTTTTGGAAATTTGAATGGGACCAAATGAGAAATACCTTTTTTTTTTTTTTTTTTTTTTTTTTTTCACGCGGGGAATGCTTTTCGCACCATACCCTCCGTTGGGGAAACGTAGGGCGTGTGTGGGACTCCCGGAGAACCGGTCTACCCACTAAACCCCGCGGCGGCCTACCTCGGCAGTCGGGAGGAGCTCCAGGAACGCATCAGCGACTTCTGGAGTCCTCCCTGCCGTACTTCATGTCTGAGGCACATCCCGGAGTAAATGAGAAATATACCTATTAGAAAATATACTGGAATTATTGGGGACTTAATAATCAGATTCATTCGGTGAAAAGAAAGGGGAGAATCGTTAATCATCGGTTTTCAGGTGAGGCTGTGGTGTCACTGCGACTGACCCCGCCCATTTGTGCCGAAGTATGGCTCTATTGCGACAAAATTACCTTTACAAATCAATAAAATTGAAGTGTCTGTTTCGTAATGTCAAAATAATAGGTTTTTTTTCATGCTCACACGATTATTTGCGCGATACCTATGCTTAAAACCAGTTTCAATTTTTTTTTGTCTGTCTGTTTGTTCCAGGTAATCTTTAAAACGGCTGGACCTGGATAATGTTTACTACCAGGCAGCTGTCTATATAAGGAGTAACGTAAGCTATTTTTTATCACAGAAAAACTCTATAAAATTTTGCCCGATCCGGAAATCGAACCCACTAAGGTAGCGCTTTACAAATTCATCGCGAACGAAGTCGCAAGCACAATCTAGTAATTTATATAAGAAACTAGAGAGGTCTGAAGAGAATTTGAAATAAGAGTTTATGTAACGTGCGGCAATAAACATTTTGTAAAAACATTCATCAAAACGTTTTATCAATCATCAAAATGTCCGTGTGGTGACGGAATAAGAATACGTAATGTCACCACCCCTATTCATCCCGTGGGTGTCGTAAAAGCCGACTAAGGGACCAAACTACGCAGGACAACAGCACTGCAAAGAGAAGGAAAACTTGAAACAAACCCTATACCAACCCGTCTGGCCAGCGTGGTATAGTAGGCCAAAACCTCCTTTCTAAGGAGAGGCCTATGTCCAGCAGTGGACTGTTATAGGCTGTTGATGATTGATGATTCATCAAAACATACGTTTATTGATGTTTATACCTTCTCCATGATTGTGTTGACAGTAGGGTTGGGGGGTGTGTACAGTATCTTGCCCATAATCAGCGGCTTGATGAAGCTCCACACGATTTTGCCACCTTGCACGTTCACGATGTCCACGTATAACGAGCGGCAATAATCATCTGCAAACACGTGTATATATTAATAACTAGCTGACCCGCGCAACTTCGTCTGCGTCTCTCAATAGTAATAAATTTTCTCCGTTTTTGAAACATTCTTCATTGGTGCTCCGCTCCTATTGGTCTTAGCGTGATGATATATAGCCTATAGCCTTCCTCGATAAATGGGCTATCTAACACTGAAAGAATTTTTCAAATCGGACCAGTAGTTCCTGAGATTAGCGCGTTCAAACAAACAAACAAACAAACAAACAAACTCTTCAGCTTTATAATATTAGTATAGATAATATCCTCATCGGCGCTCCTCATGGCGAGAATCTCGTGAAAGTTGAAAAAGAAAAACAAATCAAATATTTGGATTTATCTCACGAGATTGTCTATATGTGGAATGTTGATTTAGTGATCGTTGTTCCGTTAGTCGTATCTGCTCACGGATTGATAGCCAAGAGCCTCGACCAACACCTTAAGAGGCTCACGTTGGACGGCTGGATCAAGGGTCTGATGCAGAAGGCAGTCCTCCTTGACACGGCTCGTATAGTGAGTAGGTTCCTATCTTTGGAGTCCTAACCACCGGTGTCTTGAACCCTGTACCCGATGTCGGTGGTCTACTATTTTTTAATATTTTTTTATAAAGTGTGTGTTTGAAAATGTAAATAATATGTATATAAAGTAAATAAAGAGAATAATAATAATCGCCTTTATTTATTAATCTTTCTTACAATATAGTTACAATATCTTATTTAATTGTTCGACACCGGTACCGGGCCGTCACCCCACCGGGGTTTGCGGCGGGGTGGTGTGTCGGAATCGGACCGACTAAAACCACACGGTGTGCCACTCTGCGCCTGTAATAGGAGGGATCCGGGAACTGCTGTTATTAAGACATCCGGACCCCTCCTAGCGCCTTCTGGCAATGGCACGGGCACCACCTTCGGTTACATTCTCTGCGCTTATCTTTCCCAAGTATGTCTCGCTATTTTTTTAATCTGCCCACCTCCGTTTTACCTTTTTAATACAATAAGTAACATCTGTGATTCTAGTTTTCTTCCTTATAGTATCCAGTTTTATTTTATCTTTTAATTTGGTGTTAAGTATGCTTCGTTCTATACTGTGTTGGCAAGTTTCTAATTTATGTATGTTGTGATTAGTTAAGCTCCAGGTTTAGCATCCATATGTCATGACAGGTAGAATACAAGAATTAAATCTTTAGGTCTTAGCTCTCAGTGGTACGAGTGGGTTTTTCATTACCTCCATTACCATGCAATATAAAACTGATGTATATGATCATTTGTAGATTTAATAAATTAGATAAATTAAATTTAATAATTTAAACACTAAATATGTAATTATTTACATGCCTAGTACAGGCAGAATATAGCTTGAACATTATACACCTTTGTAAAATCTGGTACCACCTGTATTCTGTGCAAATAAATGTTTCTTTCTTTCTTTCCTTGAGATTATATACATTTAGTATCTTTTAGACGTGTATATATTAATAAATCTTAATAAATAAAACAAAGAAAAACCTGTCTTTGTTTCAAGTTTTTATTATTTAACTTGCAATGTTTTTATGTATGTATGAGTGTTCGGAACGCATTTTGGAAGCTAAATTTGGGCTTATTTTCTTTGTCTTGGTGAGTGCTTTGGTACTACATGATATAAAAGCTTGTTTTTTTTTAATTCAAAGAAATGCAATTAATTAATTTAATTTGTATAAAAATAAAAATGTTTGATTTTGGATTTGTCTCACACATTTTGTGTGGTACCTAACACTGGTGAAGGGCAGAGTGTGAAAACATAGGTGAAACTGCGTGGATTACTAGTTTATGACAATATAAATTTATTTGTATTTTTTTGGAAAATATCCTTGGAAAATGCTTTTCTTAGATATATTTTTTTAACAATATGGTATGAATTTTGTTTTCTTATGCGAAAATTTTCAAACAAATGTGAATTTTATCAATCAAGTTCGTCAGTTTCAAGATATTAAATTATTATAAATTAATATCAAAATCACAACTAATAAATTATACGACTTGTACCTCATCATCATCATCAACACCCTTAAATAGTCCACTGCTGGACATAGGCCTCTCCTCAGAAAGGAGGTTTGGCCTATACTATATGTACCTAAATACGAGGATCTACGGCGTATAGGACCCTGAAATGAGACCACCTATCTATAACACACTGTTCACACACTGTTCACGTAACATCGATGGTCAATCTATTCATATCTGATATACTTACTTGGCAACGCATCCAATTGGGCCTGGTCAGGTTTAGTGGACAGATCCTCCGTGGCCACCATCTGTTTGTAGATCTTGTTCGTGTTTACACTGAAGGGCTTGCCACAGAAACAGCTGCCGGCACTTGACAGGAATTCTTTAGCTGGATAAAAAAATATGCGGTAAATATTACTAAATACGTCTAATAAATTCGATTTCGTGTGGTGACGGATTAAGAATACGGAGCGTCACCACCATTATTCATCCCATGGTTTTCGTATGAGTCGACTAACGGAGCAAAATACGCAGGAAAACAGCACTGCCAAGAAAGGGAAAACTTAAAACAAACCCTATAACCCGTCTGGCCAGCGTGTTAAAGTAGGCCAAAACCTAAGGAGAGGCCTATGTCTATTGAAGGCTGATGATGATCTGGTTACGGATTAAGAATACAGAGTGTCACCACCCCTATTCTTCCCGTGGGTGTCGTAAGAGCCGACTAAGGGAGAAAACTACGCCAAACAACACCACTGCAGGGAGAAGAAAAACTGGACGCAACCCCTATGTAAATCTGGCCCGTCTTGCCAGGGTGGTATAGTAGGCCAAAACCTCCTTTCTAAGGAGAGGCCTATGTCCAGCAGTCGACTATTGAAGGCTGTCGATGTGCTATGTGTGATGTGATGATGATGTTTTACTAATGTAAGCCATTATGGTAGGCAAAATATAGACGTTTAATACTCCGCTGCCTACTATTAGACGTGAGTAAAGTATTTTTTTCAGAGATACCTGCTCTTTGAGCTTCGAAATAAAAGGAAACGAAAACAGTCAAAAATTAAGTTAAACGAAGAAGTTTATTTTACAATCACAGAGGTTTATTATCACTCCGGTCGAGCCTGCCCATTTGTGCTAAAACTAAGCTCTCCCACGATTGAATTAGAATTGACTTTCTGAAGTTCGCCCAAACTTCGACCTTGAATCTCCCATATAGTTATATAGGTATGAATTTATATCTAACACTAGTAATTTATTAAATACATACATGAGAATAAGCTTCCGATAGAACTGAATTCTTTAAAGCTCTTGAACATAGGTTCATCAGCGAACAGCTCTGATACGTAGCCGATGTTGTCCTGTATAGCTGGCACTAGTGCCACCATCTGTGAATACTTGGAGAGAACTGAGGCACCTTCATCTTCTGTCAGGTTTGACGCTTCATATAACTTCTTAAGAAGAGTCGTTTTAATCTGAAAAACAATAGATTTTTTAGTAGATGCTTGTGACAAATTTCCACCAATGTCAAATTTGACAAATTATCCATTGGTGGAAATTTATATAGAATGTTACATTACGGTAGAGGCGGTAGTAAAAGAAAACTAAAATAAATTGCACTTTGAAAATTTACTACCGCGGTGCGTGTTACTTTAAAGCATCACATAAGCGGTCAAATAATTATACATAAATGAATTTAATGTAATTTCTTCACTTACAAAATCCAGTATAGGTTTGAAGTTGAAATTTTTAAGAAGTACTGGCAATATTTGTTTGGCAGTTTCATCTGGCAGACCGCAGAACTGGTCAACAACTGCAGCCAGTACGTCCTCAGCGGTCACCACGTCCAGGTTCGACGGCTTCAATACCTTCGACATGGCATCGATCTGACACATGTACATCGATATGTGGATGTTGTCTTGTTTTGAAGTGAAAAGCTGGTAAAAAGATATTTTTTTTAGTAGGAGAGTACTTATTGAAATTTAAAAAAATGTGATAGAATTTGTATATATTTTTCTATATTCTTGTTGTAAATAAGGAAAGAGGGTTTCGGACTATGCTGCAATAGCCGTAATATTCCTATCAGTCCTGGCCTCATGTGACCGGTTAATGCGAATATCAGTTCTATATATACACATTAACCGGTCACATCAGCAAATTTTTCGTAAGTGATAATAATATTATAGTTGGCAGTGATAATAGGGGTAGGCAGAGGCATGTTCTCTGCCTGCCCCTTCGAGTATATAGGTGTAAGCTTATATATATAATATATGTGTGAAATAAAATTATGAAATTTGACACATAAATTAAAAGAATTCAGTCTGGCTCAATCGTACTGAATATTGCTGCTGCATAGGTTTAGTGGCAATTTCGTGTGAGGGGTTTTAATATTTTTGCCCCAAAATAGAATAGTTTGGGATTTTCTTCTTGCTTCATTCGTATTAGTAACAATGTGATCGTTACTTATGAATCAGGCTGCGGTAAAATCGTTATATCGTCTATTTTATTTTCAACCTTACCGGTTTTAAGTGAATATATCCTTCGTATATCCTGGGCGCTGCTATAGACCAGAAATTGGTATTGTTGATACCCAAAGCCGACAATCCTGCCTCAATATTTTCAGGATTCAGGAACAGGCTCTTCACCTCAACTAGGAACAAAGGAAAAACATTTTTAGTTAAAACATTAGTAAAACTATTTTAAAAATGCCTAAGAACGGCTCAACACAGTTTATTATATTTCGGTATAATATTTTAGGCCATCAACTTCCTAGTTTTATTTAATACATCTGTTTTTTTCTTCATCTAAAAGGTCATCTGGTAAAAATCTCTTTTTAGTTGAAATTGTGGTAGTGTGTTATTAGTGGTGTAAACAAAGAATAACCTAAACATCTAATTTTATAAAAGGCTTCGTTGATTGCTTTTATACAGTTAAGCGTAAGAGATGAGGTGCGAGGCAGCAGCAACAGCATTATAAAAATGATCTCTAGCCAACTGGATTCCGCAAATGTAAACCCGTGCTTCAAGCTTTCTGCTGGACTTGCAGCATAATATTTATGTGCTATGTTAGGTATTAGTTCGTCTCATTATTTGTTTATTATTTAGTTTACTAACATGGATATCAGTCTTATTGTTATTAATACTGTGTTACTCGAATAAAAATAATAATGATATCTTTTAAGATAATTATAAAAACTTACTTTTTGGATTAATTTTATCCAATAGGTAATATTTAAACTGTCGCAACACATTGAGGCCAGCTGACAAAGCCTGGAGGTCTTTGTCCAGTGGTGTAGTTTCCATCAACGGTTGCATTTCAGCTATCAGACCCTGCAAACTGAAGAAGAATAAAGGGTGATGACCATGTACTTCTTTTAGATTCTACAACCGATCAGTTTAAAGTAATCAGTTTGGTTTAGAAGGAATCTTTGAAAAATATACCTTTTTTAAATCTACATCACACAAACTGACAACCCTTCGTCCCTATGAATACTATTACCTTCGTTTTGTGTTCATAAACTTACATGCTTTCCGCTTCAATTTTCTCATACATGATTATTATCCATTCATTTACCTACGATAAAAGTCAGTTTTGATCAAAACTTCTTGACTTGATACGTAACTCGCCCAGACGCATACGGCATTCGTACTCTTTAAGTATAGATTACCAGCTATCCGAGTAAAGTAAATAACAAAGCTACACAGCCATGATTGAAATCCCTGGACACAAATCCGTCGATATAGGCCCTATAACATTAATTCCAACAGAGACTTTTGAATCCATTTCGAAAAATTCAATCACAGAGACTTTCTATCCATATCCAAATCTATCGGTTTCTGGGAAATTCTTTACTGCAGTTATTGAGAAACCCATAAAATAACAATCTAACTTTCTATAATCTATGTAACAGCAACATACCTGTATCCAATACTGTCCAAAATATCATCTTTGATCAGCAACAGACCAGTATCCAACAAAGCATCTAATTTTCCATCTCGTAGTCCAGCTAGGTCCAGTTTACTTGCTACACCCAACAATCTCGCTATGTGGGAGACCAACCCCTCGATGCGCTGGATAATGTTTGACACGAATTTGAAGCGCCAAAACTCTTCTTGTTGGTATTTAGGAAGCTTAAAAAGAGAAGTGTGAATGTTTACATACACACAATGTTGTTTATTTATGGTATATAGGGCGTTATACGCGCAGATGGTTCATATGATGGCAAGCCACTATCGCCACCCATGGATAACTACAACTCAAGAGCCAAACTTACGGTGGCAACCTTGAAGTATTCCCCTCAGAATTAATGGGTGGGGTTGAGCCTTCAGGAACCTCATTCATTTGGTGAGTATCAACGCAAGAATTGCTTAACACCGGTCTTTTGTAAGGCAGTCGTATCACTCCTGACTCCGGGCGAGTAGTTCACATGAGTCTTGCCTCTAGATATGGGACATAATCACAATGAACTGTGATTTATCATTCGATTTTTTCGTACATAGGTTAGGGTTGCTACTTACTCACGCCTTGTTGCCAATAAGCTGTTTTCAGACATTATTTACGAGTAAATCATTTTTTTTTATTATTATATAGAAAATAGTATATTATTTATTTATTTACACTTTATGCACAAATGTGACAAAGCCGGACTTAATACCGCAGACATTTTCTCCCAGTTAAGCTTAGGGCGATACAGAGATAAAACATGGTAGATGCACAGAAATTTAAATGTGATTTTATGAAAAATATAGCATACTAGGATAGCATATACCCTGAGTACTTATATGGCAGATATATATTATAAAATAATTACTGTATTTACTGTTAAATAGGCGAAATAGGGTCTTTATGCACGTCTGTAAACAGCTTATTGACTTTAACTTTAACCTATTTTGTACCATGTCTATTAGCCACAGTGGCTATATTTCCGACCGAATTTCTCATATATATCAGAAATACAATTTTGCATTCAGAGAATTTAAGAAATTAATTTTCCAGCGGATACGACCAAAATATAAAGGATGTTTTAGTGATCGCGGATGAGAAAGATCTCTAAGGCTCGATATAATTGTTTTGTATTGTCATCGGCGAAATAATCTGTTATCGTTTGGCTTGTTGCTGCATTCACTACTTACCATTTTATCAATCTTGGAGTTGTTAAGATATTCCTTGAGTATAGACGCAATTTCACTGCAGTTGTATTTATCACAAACTACATTCCAGTTTCCTCTTGGAAGTTTAATTTGAGTCAAAGAGTCCGGCATGCTTCGGATCTGAAAATTTTGATTAGAAATTGTAGTTATTGTAGTTATTGCGCAATTTGACAAATCTGCGCTGGGTTAAAGTGAAGTTTGTTTATTTTGTAGTTTATTTATATAGTAGTATTTTGTAGTATAGTATATGTATTCTAGTTTATATTATCTGGTTCTTCATTAAGGCGAAAATAGATACTCGTAGAGATAAAATCCGTGTGGTGTCGTGGGACAAACGATAGGAACGAAGTTGTGACGATCGAGTAAAACTGATTTGACACGATTTTAATTACAACGCCATCTATGAAAGCGGCTATTACGTACATATTAAAAACAATTAAAAGAATTTATACATTGGTAAAATCTCCTTGCGAAATGATTTCCTATCTATTCGATAGATGGCGCTGAATGTCTGACAAGATGACACGAAAATAAAGAGCAAAAAGCTAACATCACGTGGTATTCCCAGGCGGTCACCCATCCAAGTAGTAACCACGCCCGATGTTGCTTAACTTCGGTGATCGGACGAGAACCGGTGTATTCAACATGGTATGGACGTTGGCGAACGTTAAAACAAATTTAATGTATGGTATCCACAGTAAGACGTCAATTTATATTAAAAAGTGTCGTGACAAATTTTCGTACGAATTTTTTCCGTCTAGCCCCCTTTCACAACGCGCGATAAGGAACTTCGTTCCAATAATACAACAGATTTTTAATTTAATGGTACTGTTAGGTATAATGAGTGGTCTTAATGCTGCGATATCCGCTAGACAACCTTTGGAAGGATTGAGTATCATCAGGAGTGAAGTATGGCGGACGATGTACTACACATAATAATAGGTATATATATGTTCACTTACACAAATATATACGTACGTTTTTATATATAGGTATATTTAACAAATAGACATGATAACATTAACCTCCTACGCGTCGCCGTCACAACAGTTGTGACACCAAACTTTTACGCGGTAGCGTCTCTGTCACAACATTTAGAAGAATATACAGAGTTTCATTTCCTATCCCAAATACTTAAGCCACATATTCTGCCCTTAATTTCTAGGCGATTTGCAAAATATGAACAAAATATATCCAGTAGTTTAGCCACAGGACTCATTTTTGTGTTTCGTAAATTGCAACATCATGTGTACATGCAGTCATAATACATTGACCTCAGGCGGCGATCAGCTGTAGGTATAATCACACGTTGCCGCTTTTACTACACCCGAATCGAACGAAATATGTTGATTATTACGTCATCACGATGCAACACGCGTTTTTAATTAGTTCATCCAGTAAGGACAGTCAGTCGGCCCTTGGCCACCGGCGAGCTTATGCTATTCCGTATCCTTGTAGATGCGCTCACGATAAATAACCGTAATAATAATATTGTTGTTGTTTATGAGATACATATTTGCTTAGAGAAGTTTTCTTGTGGTAATAATTGTTTAGTCTTATTGCTTTCGTCATAATACACGGCAATGGTGTGAACAATTAATGTTATCGTGTGCGCAAGACTTCGTAATGTAAGGAGTCCTGCTAATTTTATTTTGAAAAGCCACTATTAGGTTCTGTGTGTAGTGTAGTGTGAAACTGAGTGCATTATCAGTCTTTTAATTTTATTGGGTTATCGATATCAACATCCATAATGCCGTGAGTGACCTTCACAGCGGCGGAATATCCTGCTATGATGTTAATTTATGGAAAACTCTATCAAAACGCATCTTTTGCTTTACGGACACGTATGGAGTCAATCGTGTATGTCCTACAGACTGCCGAATTTTTGTAAGGGCGGTACAAAGATTACGAGACAACCAAGGTAACTACTTTTTCAAGGAGTGACGCGTACTGCTGGGTCGGAAGCTAGTCGAGCATTCACGAAATAAACACGTGAATAAAATCGCATTCTTTATAAATAGATTTTTAAAAGCAAGTGAAGTGATTGGTAGGTAGGTAATAAGAATGTAAAGTTCGGCGGCGGCGGCGGCGGCGGCGTCGTTTTGATGTCGCCGACATTGCGACGCTGCCGTGTAGGTACAGTTCACCGACTCATGTTATCAATGGTGTTCTAATTCGGAAATTATTTTATTGTATTTAGTTTGTTCTAAATTTGCATTTCTGTATTTTCGTACTAATTTTTTATTTTTTTATTTTAACCGACGTATATTGAACCGTGTTATCTGTTATTTCATTTTTAGTGATATCTATACCGCCACAGTGTATATCAGGGATTCCAAATATGTTTATTTCATTGAATATAATTATAAAATAACGTAGATATTGAGGTAATAATGACTTCGCTCAGCTGTGACTGGGTCACTAGTTCAAGGGCGCGACAGTAACGGGTCATAGGTCATCCGCGCGCCGCGACGTCCTAAGAGTTAATAGTGACAGGGTATTTACTAATTTAAATTCCAGTAAACAATCGCAAAGCCATAGAATATTATAATCGAAAGTATTGGCTTTTAAATATAAAAACAATTGTTATAAGCGACAAAAATAAATCACACTTACATTACGCAAATTAATTTTTGAATCCTCGATATCATTGGCTACATCGGAGTCCAAAATCGACACCAAGTCTTCATGCAAAGCATTATTTTCAATTAGATAGTCTACCAGAGGTTTCTCTACATCCAGGTGACGAGCTATTTCTTCGTATATCTCCTTTAAGTATGGTAAATCTCTGACTCCTTCTACTTCTTGTATATGAGGCAGCTCTGCTCTTAATAGTTTACCTGTCTGGGCCAGGACTGATGCGAAGCTGAAAAATAAATAATTTTTATAACTAGCTGTCATCCAAGGATTCGCTCGCGTAATTATTTCTGGTTTCTAACTTTGTAAATGACTAACTTCCACACAGTCATCCTTTATTTTACTCCTTGAGGGGTGAAATTTCTAAAAACCCTTTCTTGGTGAGTGCTTACGACATGAAAAGTATCAGCTACCAGAATTTCAAGTTTGCGTTGATAAATTTGTTAGGGTAAGTCATTTTGTACAGATTTTTGGCATTTTGATAAAGCATTCGACAGCCATTTCAGAATTCGGTTCACGTTTAGAGCAAAATTTAGACATAGATTCATGAATATATCTATTTGCACTAAATGTGTATAAGCATAACGTGTATTTATATATTTACAAACGTCCGTGTGGTGACGGATTAAGAATACAGAGTGTCACCCCTATTCATCCCGTGGGTGTCGTAAGAGCCGACTAAGGGAGAAAACTACGCAGAACAACAGCACTGCAGAGAGAAGGAAAACTTGACACAAACCCTATACCAACCCGTCTGGCCAGCGTGGTATAGTAGGCCAAAACCTCCTTTCTAAGGAGAGGCTTATGTCCAGCAGTGGACTATTAAAGGCTGTTGATGATATATTTACAAAAACATAAATACACGTTACGTAATACACGTTTATTTCTCCTTATTCTAGAACCCAGTGTGTAAAGACCTGCTTATTTTAGGTTTGAAGAGCGATGTGTAATATGTCCTAGAATGAAATAAGATCATTTAATTTCACTTTTATCAAATACCCAATTCCCATTTTTAATATTTATCATTCCGGTTATGTAATTGGGACTAAAGTGCTAGTTTATTTCACATCACGGGATCGCATACGGCGTTGTGATTGGATCGCATTCAAATCTTCACCAATCGTAACACCGAACGCTCTCGCCGTCGAGAGCGAGTTAAGCCTCAGTATCCTTTCATGGATACTGCTACAAGTGTCTGTATATATACATGTTTTTTAAGTAATACTTACAGCGTGGCATTGCCAATTTCATTTCTGGAAATGTTTCTTGCCAAGCATTCTGTCAGTTTTGTGGTATTAGCTGCGATGTCTTCAAGAAGGTACAGCTTTACGAGGCCAATAAATTCTCCCATGGATTTGTTCATTTCATACTTCGTGTAGTTACGAGTCGATATTAACTAGAAAGGAAAATTATTTTTCCACTTTAATTTGGCCGGTTATCGTGATTGTAAGTAAATCTGTATCTATATAATTAACTAAATACTTAAAAGTACAGGTACCTAATACGCAACAAATGCTTGCTCTCTTCGCTCAATTTTTGAACCTGTTATTAGTCGAGTATCTTCTAAATTACACTCTTTAGTACACCTTTATAACCCGGCAATCTCGTGCGCGACCGTCCCGCGGGGTGACAGACTGTGGCGGGGGCGAGGTAGCGCGTCATTCTAGCACACGGCTACACACGAAGAGAAGCGTTTCCCTTCCCCGCTACACCACCCACTACCCGCTGACATCTTGAGTACCTCGGTCCCGCCACCGTCTGTCACCCCGCAGGACGATCGCGCACGACGTTGATGGTAGTAAACCATATTACACAATTATAAAACGTAAAGTGTGGATACATGTTTATTACTCAATAATGCTGGAGAATCTAAATGGATCTGACTGAAATTTGGCTCAGAGATTGATTAAAGTTTGAAAAAGCATTCAGGCTTTTACCGCTTTGCGCAAGTACAGCAATATAAGCATATTAGACTTGATCAACAAATAAACAAAACGGAAAATATACTCTTTTACAGGAACAGTATACTTTAGTTTTCTGTACCAAAATGCAGTTTATTGCTGTTGAATTATGATGAATCTTACGGTCCATAATTGGTTGATTGCATACCTCTCTGAGAGCCATGTCCCAGTGGAAGTCCGTCTTTAGCGTATTATGTACATCATCCAGCGTCATCCCTTGGAGATGGCACAGCAAATTATCATACTCCTGCTTTTTAAATAGTTGTAAGTTTAGTTGCTTGAGCCAGGTCGTCAGTTGAGAGCAAACAGTACAGTGACTGCAATGTTCAGAGAATACACATAAATGTCATAAATATAAAGTATATACACTCGGTTCCAAAAATTACGGGTCAGTCACAAAAATTGAAATACCTCCAGAACTGTAAAAGTTAGATCAATGAAATAAAAAACAGAATAAAGACTTTTTAGTTGCGCTTCTAATAGCATATTATTTAAACTGGTTGATGAAAAAAACTTCATTGGAAAAACAAAATAAAAAAAAATGACTATTTTTAAAAACAAAATTAAAAAAAATGACTATTTTTAAAAACAAAATTTTTGTTTCATTTCATCATAGATGCTTTCCATTTCTATTCTGTCACAAAAACAATTATCGTGAACGTCTTCCACTGCTCCGAAATCGTTTTCAAATTGCTGTTGGTCTAAAAACTCACTTTATTCGCTTTGGAGGTGGCAATTTAAGCGCTCAAACAGTAAGAAGACGTCTTGCTGAAGCAAATTTAAAACCATTGAGGCCCGCAAATGGCCCCAAACTGGAACGGGGACATCGAATTGCAAGACACGTATCGTGCGCGAGCACCTAAACTGGACACTAGACGATTGGTCTAGGGTAATGTTCACGGACGAGTCTAAATTCATGCTTTATAAGCATGATGGTAGGCAGTTGGTGTACAGAAGACCAGGGGAGCGCTTCCATCAAGCGTGTGTGGAGGAAAAAGTGGCGTACGGTGGAGGCTCCGTACAAGTTTGGGCTGGGATTTCTACTGAGACCCGCACCGAGCTGGTACTCATTCAAAATGGAACTCTAAATGCAGAGAGGTACGTGGAAGAGATCCTCAATGAACATGTAGGTCCTTTCATGGCCAGGATGGACCGGCATGGCATATTAATGCATGATAATGCGCGTCCCCATACCGCCAGAATTGTACATGACTACGTTGAAGAGGTACCGGACTTAAACCCCATCGAGCACGCCTGGGACGAGCTTCAGAGATGCGTGAAAGGTCGAAACCCCCCACCAATCACGCTTCCCGAGCTCAAACAAGCACTGGTGGAGGAATGGGAAGGTATTCCTCAGCACCGGCTCCGAAATTTGGTGTACAGCATGCCTAATCGCCTGGAAGCTGTCAGAAGAGCTCGTGGAGGCAATATAAAGTATTAAATGAAGAAAGTGATGAAAAACAGCAAAAAAACAATCATAAAAAAATGTAATCTTAAGAAAAATATGACTACTTTAGTTTTTTTTTTTTTAATTTAGAGATAAGTTAAGAGTTAGAGAGTTTAGATTTAAGTTTTATTTTATTTTTTATCTGTATAATTAAATTCTCAATTGAACAGTCTTCGTTTCATTAGGATGGCATACGTAGTTCGGGAGATATTCGGGTTTATGTGACTGACCCGTTATTTTTTGGAACCGAGTTTAGTATGGTACCAAGATGAGCTTAGCCTGAGTTTTCTTTCAATAAAACTTTGAAAATAAGTAGATGATAAAAAAGAGTAGAAGCAAAAATAATTAGAAATCTAAGAAATTCTGTCTCTCCTTTTTTTCGCCTTATTGCTAAACCAATCTTGATGATTTTCAATAGAGAGATAGACTGAACCTTAGGGATGGATATAAAATGTCCAGATTCTATTTATATATTTAATGAAATTGAAAGTGCGTTGTTCAGAAACGTGCACTTGCATGTGACAAAGCATTTAAGGATGTTAAGCACTTTTAAGTAGAAGTGCAGTTTTATTAGGGGTTGGCGCTACGTGTGACTTTATGAAGAGTTTTACCGGGTACTTATACATCAAGGCGCGCGTGCCTGACGCCGACCCTCTATGGGAGTGTAATATGGTTTTAGACGGGATAAACGTAGAAGTAGAATTGGGGTAGAAAAAGCCGCACAAGTGCGAGTTAGACTCACCCACTACGAGGTTCCGTACAAATTTGTAGATACATTTTATAAATAGTTCAGTAATCGAGACTCGAAGTTTTTTCTAAGCTTTTCCCGAAATTCAGTTTTCAAACCGTATAATTACTTATATTATTGTTTTTTATAAGGGAAATTCCACCTCGATGATTAATTACGTACTTTAAATAAAGACTATATTTTTTACCAATGTATAGTTTTCAGATTTTTCGATGTATTTGTAGTATGAGACCATGTTACTTGCAAAATTTCATAGTTCTAGGCCAACGGGAAGTACCCTATGAATTTTGATTCCCTTGGGAGTGTCGAAATTGCTTTTTTTGCGCCATAAACGGCCGTATCTTTTTTTACGTTAACTTAGAAGTTTAATGTTTTCCACAGCTTCAAGGGACGTTAGACAGGAGTATATGGTTTAAATTTCAACTCGATACCTCTACGCGTTAGCGAGATAAAGGTTCTTGACAGACAGCGCCATCTAGAGATCCTATAAGGGTTCCGTTTATTCCTTTTGAGGTACGGAACCCTGAAAACGGACCAGACGAGGGCATTGGGGAGTGGGATACTGAAGTCGAAGATGGGAAAAAGGGAATGAGACGTCTTGCGATTAGACGGGATCTCCAGATATGGACAAACAAGATTTAAATAAATATTTTTTAAATATATTTTTTATCGAATTGAAACCAATGGGCGAACGCAGGCTAAAATATATTTAAGGAAATTGATAACTACCTTCCGCTAAGGAACAAAGTCGCAGCATCGACACCATTGCTCAAAACGGCAAATCCCATCTTCGTTAATGATTGCTTTGACAGCAACCCAAGAGCTACCTTCCTAAGGTGCTGTAATTTCTCTTCAGTCACCCATCCTGGATATAGTGGAACTTTGGGTCCTTCCTTAATTAGATCCAATCTTGATTCTACCATTGACACATTCGTATTCAAAGTGGTATAGTCGATCACCTTTGATATTTTTAGTGAACTGTCCAAGCCCTAAAGAAGAGGATAAAACTTTTGATAGTACTGAATTAGCGACATCAGAAGAAACCTTCAAAGAAAAGAGCGTACTCCTTCCTCAAAGGCTGCAACGCCCTTGTGACTCCTGAGTTTCAAGCGTTCATGGGCGGCGGTAGTCGCTTTCCATCAGGTGAAGCGTCTGCTCGTTTGCCCCCTATTCCAAAAAAATTATGACATCAGATCTTCACGAAACTTTAAATTATATTTATGGATCATACTCATGATTTTTGCTATAGGTTACTTAAGTTACAACTTAATACAGGTAAACAAAAGTATTCTTGGCCTTGTAATTTAGTTTACTTAAGAAAAAAGAGATTCTTAATTAGGGTACGGAGTCATTATGTTTTATTACGGAACCATGTACTTAGCTTAATTCGAATTGCCACAATTTAGACGCATTGAACTCGTCTTTTGGTTCTTAAAGCGTATAATCCAGTTTTAAGGAGTGGTACTGCTGTTTGCAATTACAGGTGATTTGTTAGGACTAAAATAATCTATTTATCCCTCTTGACTCGCAAAGGATAAGAATGAGTATACCAAGCTAACTGCCAATCTTGGCTAATCAGGAAGGCATTCAAATAAGGAAATACTTACTTGTGAAGCGAACAGCAAAGGCGGTAACTCTTTATATAGTTCTGACTTCTCCTTATTACAGATTTGATTCTTCATGTCCGTGAACATGCCGGTAGAGTCAGGCAAATAATCCGACAACACGATGTTCGGTTGGCAGAATGAATCTGTATCGTTTACATTTATCTCCCGTAGTAAACGGACTATCTAAAAACGAACGAATTTGGTTAAGAGAAAATTGGTTTTATCAAGAGTTCACTTCTGAATTGTTACATGCAGACCATCATTCTGGGACTTCTCATGTAAAAAAAAGTACGCGGTTAAGTGATTTTGTTTGAATGACCTCTGGCCTGGTTAACAATCCTGACTGCTAAGACAAAAAACGGGTTATCGTCTGCTTTATTTGCGGACCGATACGACCTTCAAACCTTCCTAAAAGGCCGGCAACGCGTTTGTGACTCCTGAGTTGCAGACGTTCATGGGCGGCGATGATCACTTTCCATCAGGTGACACGTCTGCTCGTCTATCCTCTCTAACATTAAAAATAAAAATCGAACAAATGATAGACTCAGTAACCGAATACCTAAACGAGCAATAATTACAAAAACAGCTGATAATATTTTATTGTATGTTGTGTTCTATATCTGTATATATAAGAGATTTCCACGTATATAGTCACTCATCACGATATCTCTGGAACCATTAGAGCTAAAGACTTGAAATTTGGTAGGAATATTCTTTTCACCGAGTAGAGGTCAGCTAAGAACGGATTTTAAGAAATTCAACAAAAAATAATAATAATTAAATAATGGAAATAGCGAAACAACGTTTGCAGGGTCAGCTAGTTAGAAATAAATTAACAAATTGAAAAATTTGACATGGCAATTATATATTTGACATTATATAAATTATTCATTGACATGAGCTTAGTAGTTTGTTATTAAATCAATCTGTTGTTATAATTTGCATGTACGTTTAAAATTTTGCATGTCAGAACAGACTGACAAATATGTGATTCTCTTCTAATAACTATAAACAGCCCATGTACCATATTTCTGCAATTAAAGTATCGTTTCATTTAATTTCATTTCATTTCATTTCCTTTCATTTCATTTCAACAAAACAAACTTCTACTTACATGTATGTCGTCTAAATTCGTCATCAGATTTTCAATAACCTCGAAACTATTCTCCACGTAAGCAAAAAACTTTTCAGTATAAGGGCCATTGTATACTGTTCTCAATTCAGTCCACCAATCATTCCCACTAAGGAAACTTAGTACGATTCCATAGGCTTGTATATTGGATTGTAGGTACTTCAGATATACCGGAATACCGAGGTCGTAGGAGTGATTTATGGAAGTTTGTAAGGCCTTTATAAGTTCTGTTCTGTAATGTAACATTTGACAATTAAGTTTAATATGGGCTAAACTAGTTACGAGCAAAAAATGTGGCCCTTTATAATGGAGTGTAGCATTGGACACCACCTTAACGCCGTTTCAATTTCCTTGGTCTGCGGGTATCTCCTATTGTAAATGTAATTTTTGCTATTATGAATTTTACTTACCGTTATTTTAAAACGTTTAAAGAGATAATTGTGTATAATATAATCTTACCTATTATTAAGGAATCCAAATATATCTTCAACAAAATTATCACTATTTTGCAAACTGTCGACGAGAGCCATTAAACTATATCTGGCTTCTGGATAGTCTTCAACTAAGCTGTTTTGAATAGCTCCGTATATCACTTCATATTTCTTACTACATAATTGACCGACTATTTTTTCATCCATACTTATAATGGTTCTACTAATATTCGATTTTATATCTTCACATATGTCATACATAGATTCTACTAAAGTATAGTCTTTGTTATTTTTTACTAAAATATCTGTAATAGCATTAAAATGAATGTTTATTGCATCTACAGCTTTCCTCTTAAACAAATATTTTATAATATCTATATCAGCTTGTAGGTCTTTTAGTTCTTCATCAGTCCCTTTAAACGTATTTTTTACATCAATGTTCTTTATATTTTCGTATAATTTATTGACTATAGCAACTATTCTTGTTAAATAAATACCGGCTCTAAATTGTTTATAATTAATTGTAGTGAAAATTCGGTAGCTAAAGTCACTGGCGTTCATTTTATACGTAAGTACTTTATCAACAGTTTTTTCAAGTTTTCCTTCAATACTATTAATTTTGATATCTTCTTCTGTTAGCACAGTTTGATTCTTTTTGGAAATATCTGTGATTAACTGAGCTAGTTCGACTGCCTTCATATAAGCGTTTGCGTATCTACTAGTGATATTTTGAACTTGGAGTGTGTAGAAAAAGTATTGCTGGAAACAAATTAGAGTTAAGATTAATTTTCTCATTCATTCAGCCTTTAATAGTCCACTGCTGGACATAGGCCTCTCCTTAGATAGGAGGTTTTGGCCTACCAGACGGGTCACTTGATGGTACTGGATAGTACTGTATTGTACTGGATGGACTACCGCTGCCACGAACACAGTGAGGCATTAAGCCTCAGTGTGATACCACTATCACTACAGTTGAGCCGGCTCATGTGTTCCGTAGCATGGCTTTCCCACGGTGTATCGAAATTACTATTAGTTTTTTCAAACGATTTATTGTATAAATTGCAAAGATCCGTAACGATAATGGAATTAGATTACTTACAGGTTTTGAAAATACATCAAGTAGCGTGTTTTCTCCTCTTGGTACAGATAGCCAGTGCAGTAGAGTCGGACATATGAACGGCTTTACTTTCTCTATGCTGGCCTCGTCTATGACGCTACCTGGCGGTGGAACCAGCGACGAGACGATAGCATTACAGTCCCAAAACTTAGAAAACGACGCACGACGGATCTGAACGACGGATAAGAATGTAAAAAAAAAACATAAAAAAATAATTTATTAATTCTAGTATTTGATATGATGATTCTAGTATTTTGTTAGTGGTTCAGATTTGGTATAAGATCAAAGAAATCAACGAAAAAAAAATATGTTTTAACATTTGCAGATAATAATAACGTAGTTTGAAGGAATTATTCAATAATTCAATTTCCTGTACAAAACTTCTTTTAAGGTAAATTACCTGTTATTTATTTAACATCTTTCACCAAATTTATTTACTCAGATTATTTTTCACCTCACCTGACTCATAAAACCAAAGTCCCAGTAAGAGTTGAGTAGGACTCCGACGAAGTCCGGCAACTTGTCATACAAAGTATACAGGCCTGTGTTCCTGTTGAAGCCTACTAGCTGCAGCAAATTTGCGTTCGGTTCTGAAATGAATTGTAAACTTAAAAAGATCTAATACAAAGAATACCAGCTATTGAGACTCGACCTCGACAAAAGACGGTAGTCTCAAAACCATTGTTTTTATCTAATTAAATGCAGTAACTTATCACACTTTGAAACGACATAACAAAATATGAAATTATTGTATGGTGTACGACAATAGCTTAGCCAGGCCCTGGTTGAGGTTGTAGCTCAACATAAGTGCGGAAGAAAACTGTTATACCCATAGATAATTATTATACCAGCAAAAATATTTGAACTACTTCTTCAATGTTTTATTATTATAAATAACTGTTAGGAATAAAGAAACGTGTCTAGGTGATTTCAGGATGGGTGTTAAGATGTGTTTGAGTTACATTCATGCTATAATGATTTATACGAATGTAAAATTGAGTTAGTTTCTTTGTTTGTTACGCTTTCAACTATCTATTTCTGAATAGCATGAAAGTTGGTATTGCAAGAAGCCATTTCATTTACAAAAAGGTTACTTCAAGGGATACCTCAAGTATTTGCAAAAAGCTCGAGTTCGAGCTAAGTCGCATATAGATTTTGTCCACTAAAACCTTACCATTAATTTCCTTAAAGTACGTCAGCAAATCTGTAGCAACACTCTCCAGGATCACTGACAAGGATTCGAAGAAGTACTTCCAAGACTTTCTTCCTAACATCCTGCAATCTTCATCAATGTACTCCTGGCTACACTTGACAAATCCCTCCCAAAGATGACTAGTAGAGACATTGCTGGCGATAGATGAAGTGTTCACAGAATCCAGGACTGTGTCAATCTTTGTGAAAAAATTTCTGCCAAAATAAGTTACATATTTAAACTACGAAGTTTTATACAATGACGTCGTTTTATAAAAAAAAAACTAAATTAAGAGCAGCGTTTTATGTTTTAACTACGAGTATATCTCAGCGCAAGTTATAACTGGCCCTTTTTTTTTGTTGACGGGATGGAAAATCCCTTCGGATCTCCTGCTCCTCGGGGCTAGGAGCTAGGAGTATGTGGTGATTCCACTAAAAACCACCCCGACGGCCGGCCTCAGGTGCCCTACTCTGGGAGGACCCGGACCATGTTATTTCAGGTCCTCCCCGAATTGACACCATGCCTAGTCAGGCCCTATCCCAGGGGAGGCCCTAGAAAACTCAACGTTTAACGTCAGCTCTTGGGAATGTATTTGTTTTCATCAAGACAAACGAATAACTAACATAAATTGGTGCAAGGGAAAAGAAGAGTTGAAGTTGAAGAGATGAGGTGTGATTGTTTTTTAGGATGTGGACATTTAAAAGGGTTGGTATATTTAGCTAAAAGTTATGTTCAGAGAATTTTCAGCCAGAGTGTTGTGGGTTCAAACCCCACATGGGACGACACTTTGTGTGATCCACAAAATGTTGTTCTGAGTCTGGGTTTTCTTTGTGTCCGCTTCATGTATGTTTGTAAAGTCCCCCGCGACACAGGAAATTTTCCTAATGCGGGCGTTGTCTTTTAAACATGAAAAAACGATAAAAAAGAATGCCCTTTATCCTAGTTAAGTGAGCGGTTTTCACAGAATTGCTAATAATATTGCTTCGTTTCTACATATTCATCTCTGAGTACATGGATTATGTCAAATAAAGCTTACCGTAATATAACATCCCTATCAGAAGTATTGAAGGTATCAACAGCGTACTTCCAAGCTTCTTTCAATCCTAAATGACCATCCTTGCTATCATTAAAAACATGGTTCAGAGTCTCCCTCACGATCACTATATCCTGAATCAAGGAGTCTATATTGGAAGAAAACTTGAGGAAAAGGTTTGGTGGGTAGTCGGTTCTATTCCATGCGGATGATCCTTTAACCTAAACAAATAAATATGCTCTTTATTTGAAGTTACGAGGGTTTTTACAAAAAAGAAAATCGTAGCTAAAACTTACAGGAACGTAGAAATTCTTTTGAGCTAGATATTCTTTCCATTCTTGTTGAATCTCATCGTTTATACAAAATATCGCTTCTACGCTTCTTACTGCTTCTGTTGAGTTTTGTGACAACTCCAGTAGTTCTGATAAACTCATTGAAGAGCATGGCCAAGGGGGGTTCAAGTTCATGAGCGATATTATTGGTTGTATCTGGAAATTAGATGTAATGACAAATGAAGTGGCCGTTTTCTCTTAAAAGAGAATGTTATATGACATAATAATATGATATGTGAAATAATCTACTTTCAACAAGTATTTGTGATTTATTGCTTGCAATGCGCATGGAGACATAGGCCTCTCCTTTCCAAGGAGAGGCTTATCAACAGCAGTGGACTATTAAAGGCTGTTAAAATTATAACAAATTTAAAGAAGTTGTATTCTTCATTTATAAATTTCTTTGCCGAGATTATAGAGAGATATTTAGTCAAATTTTAATGAAGCCTAGCCTGAACCTTTTTTTTCTAAATCAGTTTACAAATAACGTAGAATAATACTATGGCGAATTATTATTAATAATATATAAATAAGAAATTTATCTTAAAATGTCATCAAAAAAAAACCGGTTAGGTACGATTCGAACTCGTGCGCCGAGGGTTCCGTACCCACCTTCATCTTATAAGGCTCAACCCCTTGGAAACGGGCGGTTGTAGATCGGCACAGGCATATCATAGATTTTGTATGGATTTGATTTTTGTTAAATTTATTTGCTTACTATTTGACAAAAGAGAGATTGTTGCTTCTGTGTGTGTTGATTTATGACTTTAGAGTTTACATAAAAGACGATTTCAAACAATTTTAAAAATTTTATGAAATGAAGAGAATTTGAGTTTGAGTTTACCTAGGGTAGGGTAGGTAGGGTAACCTACCCAAATTTTATGTAGATTTTTGCCTTAATTTATAAGTACCAAAATTTATCTTAATTTTCAACTTTTTTATTTTTAGAAGTATTGCTTAATTTGTGCTGTAAGACGTTTCTTTTTGCCTTTCGTGATTCTAGGTCAACGGGAACTACCATATAGGTTTTCGACCCAAAACCTATAGGGTACTTCCAGTTTACCTAGAATTGTCAATTTTGGTTAAAAGCAAGGTCTTACAGCCCAAGTAAAGAGAAAATTGTGAAAAATAAAAGAAGTTGTAAATTAAGGTAAATTTTGGTACTTACAAGTTTTCGCAAAAATAGAAATTTGCCCATATCTTTTTATCGTGTTGAGTCAGGACCTTGATTTTTATACATCTAATAGGGAACATAGTCCTCAGTATCTGGTATAAATTTCAACTTGCTAGGTCTACCCGTTCCTGAGAGAATCGGTGGCGACACACGGAAAGACGGACAAGAACAATCTTATACGGGTTCCTTTTTTACTTTTTGAGGTACGGAACCCTAAAAAGGTTTAATTATGTTGTAATTACTTACCTCTATATCGTCTGATTTTATGATGTCCACAGCTTCAACGGTCAGTTGGGGGATATTTGGTATTAGCCTCCTAAGAATATCCACTGTTTTAGGAGGTAGATCTCCGCTATACATCTTGTTTGTAAGGAGGGCTGAAACAAAGGCAATAAATAATAATAATAATATTTCAGACATCTAACTAGTTTCTAGTGTCAAACTAAGCAGAGCTCCAATGTTTCTATATAAAAAATAATAGGCCATAGATACATAAAGATTAATTATAATTAATCTTGTGTTAATTTGAAACGTAATACATATACACATATATTATGTGATCTATACACATAAAATTGTGACCTGTCAAGAACTAACTCCAAAGAATGTGTGTGGTGGCGGATTAAGAATACGGAATGAAACCATCCCTATTCATCCCGTGGGTGTCGTGAGATCCGACTAAGGAAGCAAACTTCAGAACAACAGCACTGCAAAGAGAAGGAAAACTTGACACAAACCCTATACCAACCCGTCTGGCAAGCGTGGTATAGGTTCTAATGAGAGGCCTATGTCCGGCAGTTGTCCGGCAGTGGACTATTAAAGGCTATTTATGTGATCTAAAATCGATCTAAGTGGCGTGCAATGGGAGAGGCCTATGTCCAGCAGTCGGCTGCGATAGGCTGATGATGATGTGATAATGATATGAGGAACTAGCTCACAACTTCCGAAAACTTAAACTGCTTCAGAATATCCGTCTTTCTTTAAATAGTACTTTACCTCCAATTACGTGAATCGATTCAGCAAATACGTCCATTGGTCCTGCTGAGATATTTATAGCGTATTTTATCTTTAGCCAGTATTCGTTCATCACTCCAAATAAATCGTGGTCCAGAAGGTCCAGGAAACGAAGGGCTAACTTCATACTGGAATAAATATATTTAATTATTTTAGCGTTTCTAGCGTAATTAATAAAGGAAAATTGACCAAATATACTTTAATTTTCAAACACTTTATACAAAAGAAAAGATAGTCTCTTAGTAGACGATTGTCCCGTCTGCTTGTTTGACCCGCCCTTTTTTCCGTGCGGAAATCCCCTCGGATACCACCCACTAGTGGGGTGCTAGGGGACTCGAACCGGCTAAACCGCACGTTGTCTCGGGAACCAGTAGCCGGGGAACCAGATGTACCCTAGAAAGGAAATCCCTAGTACCCCGACGTATCTCGGGTCATCTACGACTTGTCATCTACAAGTCGTAGATGAGGTGAGATACGTCCCTCCCATCCCCTCCTTTTTTGGAAAGCTTGTTTGTCCCTTTATACCATAAAACAATGTCTTGAGCATCTTATAATCTTGAAGATCTAGGTTAGAGTAGATAGAACTGTTATATTTCTTTGAATTACCTTAAACGTAAACCCCTTTCGACGTTTGCAACACCAAACCAGTAATCCTTGGCCATATTATACAATCTGTCCAAATCTTCTTTCATCGTCTTATCCATGCCATAATTTGAGAAGTTAAACACATACGTATAGTCAGTATCGAGATTTACATATAGAGTCTTTAGATTGTTAATGAGCTTGATCCAATCTATTCCCAGTAAAGTAGCAGAAGATTTGAATGCTTTTATCTGAAAAAAAAAAACTTTGTGTTTCATAACACACGATTCAATTGTTTCCCGTTTCCCATTTAAGACCTGCCGAAATCTTCACCCTAACCCCCTCTACCTATAAGCATTAAGTACTTAAGAAGGAAGGCTCAGTCAGGCGGGGGGCTAGGCATAAAAGCAAGCAAACTACACTTTTCAGTCTTTTGTTCCATTTGTTCTTTGAGGTCGGCGCAATGTATAAAATTAAGAAATGCTTAACAAGGTAATGATTATGACGATGGCAATTAAGTAACGCAGCCTATCGATTGGAAGAGTAATTTATGTATTTGTTATTATGTATGTTATTGTTAACCTCCTTTCTAAGGAGAGGCCTATGTCCAGCAGTGGACTATTAAAGGCTGTTGATGATGATGATGATGATGATGATGATGATGTTATTGGACGGGCCTAGTCTAGTGGTCTAGTGGTTAGTGACCCTGACTGCTAAACCGGAGGTCGTGGGTTCGATTCCCACCCAGAACAAATATTTGTGTGATGAGCACGATCGTTTGTTCTGTGTCTGGGTGTAATTTATCTATAATATGTATGTATTTAGAAATATATAAGTATGTTTATCAGCAGTTCGGTTACCATAGCACAGGCTCTGCCTAGTTTGGGATCAGACAGCCGTGTGTGAGATGTGTGAGGTTATTATTATTATTATTCATTGTCTCATGAAATTCTAATTCGTAATTTCTAGTTGCAAGTTAGTTAATATTTTCCCCAGAGATGGTCTTACGAATAAAAGCACAGGCAATAATACATACAGCTTTGGTTACTGCAGAATCCTCACTTAGACCGTTTTCTATTATAATAGTAGCATTGCAGAGAGCCATGACGATTTCTGCAGCTTCATTTGCATCTTCTGGTAGTTCTAAGTATTGTCTCGCAGTCTCCACGTCATTACACATGATCTCTTGACCAGGAGTCGACAGTGATTTGTATGTCTGGAAAGTAACAATAAAATTAAATCTCTAATCTTTATTTTTGGATTCTTTAGAGTAAATTGTTGGTTGAATGAGAAACAAAAGCACGAAATGTAAACAGAAGTTAATCGCTGGTTATATTTTGGAGCCATCATGAGCTCGAGTATGTTAGAGTCCTGGGGTCTGAGAGCTCGTTAACTAGTAAAGCGACTGATAAAGAAGAATATGAGTCTTTTCCTTGCACAGGGAATTGCTGCTTAATATGTAAAGAATATTTTTGACTCTCGTATCCGTCCGCATTCTTCTCTTCTTAGCGTGTCGATGACAATTCAAATTGAGTCGGCCCAAAATTTGGCAACGAGTACGGCACTTTCAGTAGCCTCCATCAGTTCCTGTGATGTGCAAGTAACAGGACAGGCTGGACACGATATCAAGTGCCCCATAGTTTGTGGGGCAAGACCACACTTACACTCCAGGGCAGAGTCATCTATGAATCTCCACCTGAACAGGTTTTCTTTGCTTCGGCCTACCTGTGTCCGGAGTCTGTTTAGAGACTTCCAGGTCAGCCATGGCAACTCGTGTCCAGGTGGAAGATTTTCGGCAAGTGGCACAAATGGGTTGGGTAAGGAAACGCTATCTTGCCACAACTTAAGTCTTTCCTTAGAGCGTTCACCAGTGAGCGGGGGTACACACTTTAAAAAGCTGTTGCGGCTTTACAGCCTTTGCGGTACTATGATGTTATTGTGTAGAGGGTGTCTAGCGTCGGAGACCATTTTGGCTCTTTCACTAGAGCTCGCCACCGCTCTGCGAACCACTGGTGGCGCTATGCCTGCCAGTGGATACAGCATCTGTACCGGGGTCGGCTTGAGGCAGCCAGTGATTATCCGTATATTCTTATTTCACTATATGTATTTCTAGTTTAGATAAAAAGATTCAAAGATTCAAACAGAAGTGCTTTAGTGAACGTTTACATTGTATCGGGAACAGAATGAGTAGAGAAAGACAGAAGGGTATATCTTTAAAGATCTAACACTGATATTTTTGTATTGAATCTAATAAACACGATAACTGCTAGGGACAACGTTAGAATTTTGAAGATACCTCAGCATCAAGCTACTTTTGATTTTTAATTAGATTGATTGGAAGTAAATTATAAGTCGCGAAATATAATAATAGTCTTATTTATTAATTATTCGGACATATGATGGGTCTTTCCATACCTTTTCCTCTTGGAGTGCAGTCCTCATCATAGTCATCACAATTCCGTAGTAATTATCCTTAATGAGATCAGTTACATCAACCGGAGTAAGTTCCAGCTGTTCGTTGATGCCGGAAGTTAAGGCAATTACGTTATCCAGGTATGGTGAGATCTTGAAGTCTAAAAGACCATTTTGCTGAACTATTTCTTTGCCAAGGGCTCCATGGAGGACTATACTAAAAATAAATTTGGACACCACTTTAACTAAAATGTTTCAGTTTTTATTTTATTTTACTCAGACTTAAAATTATAATTATAGATCTATTGTGATTTATTGTTACTTACAGCATTTGTTTCCCAAGGTGACCCTTCCTTCTGATCATCTTCATGAACTCCGAGTCCGAACTCATGTTCAAGAGTTTCTCCCAGTCTGCCTTGGGTTTATTTTCCGAATCCAATGTCATAAGCCTTTCTGTAAAGTTTTTCAAGATCTGGAAGTCTTGTTCAATAGTATATAATTGGCTACTGGTATCTTTACCAAGAGTTTCTTGGATCAGGAGAGAAGCCATGCGATTGATCTAGAAAATAAATTTCAGTAAAGTTATGAAATTATTTTTTGCAGTAGGGTACTTTCAATTAATAGTGAATTAAGGAATATTCACATTGTTTTTGACGTCAGAAACACCAAACGCCTGGATCATGTCTGTAATGTAGCTATTCCAAACATCAGTACACAGTTGTTTCTTCAGTAATTCAATTTCTATTACGTCAGCGATATTTAAAAACTGTTTTAATTTGTCAACATTGCAAAACATCTTTTCTGGTGAGTTGATCTTTGATGTCAAAATCTGGAAAGAAAATAATTTATTAGAAAAATCTTAAAACTTCAATTATTTATCTTTGTTATCTAGTAATCAGATTAATTCTGTCTTCTTGTTAAAGACTATATCCTTTAAATTAGAGTTATCTTTTTAAGTGAATAGCGGGGAATAGTGGCTAACATTTGATCCAGGTATCTTATAACTGAATACCATATTTATTTATGTAAATAGAGCGAAATACAAACATATTCAATGAAATAAGTAACACTAGACCTGAGCTCTTTCAGCATCTGCCAAGCCCTCAAAAGCGCTTCCTATTATTTCAGGTTTCATTCCTTGTAAGATTCTGACAGCTCCGGGATGCTGCAGGGTAACATTGTAGGTCAACGATTCAATATGCATGTTGATATCAATTACTCTTGACGCACTTTCAATAAGTTTGGAGAGAAGTGTCGAGTAGAACAATACGTCGTGTTTTGTATTGGCAGATAGAAATTTGGTGACGAAATTCATCATGTAGGTTAAACTGGAATATAACAAAAATATAAGTACTGTGATTAAATCTGTAAATCCCTAAGGAAGTCAATTAAGGCACACATTTATCTTTATTGGTGACGATGTAAGGATTATCATAAAGAAACTGAGCATCGTCATCCTTTATACATCTTTGTTTATTGTTTTGAAACTTTCTATTCTAGTAAATTTTGTTTACCCGACTGCCAGTGCGGCAGGGGTTTTTTTTTCGATGGATTTTAACTTGACATTGTGTATATGAAAATTATAAAACTAAACATCACCGTCTTTATGTATCGATACATTTTCACGCGTTTGGGTGTTTTGTTTTTTTTTTTTCATTAATTAGCATGTTCATAAATTTTTGAGACATTAACTTACGCTGTAAAAGCATCAAAAGACGTATCTTCCTGGATAGCTTCTTCGAAAACATCTGAAGCATGGTTTAATGCATTTGATATAGCTTCCATTCCACTTTTTGGGTCAAATATATTAATATTAGATGGAGTTAAACCTCCATCTAATTCTTTAACTCGCATTTTCTTAAATAATTTGTCTAAATATTGAAGTCCTACAACTAAAGCGTCTGCAACATTCCGCAGTATTCCATAAGATTGAGTGTCACCAAATATTGGTTTGAACTTTTCCATTATCTTTGGTATTCTGAAACAAATATGGCGGTAGTAAAAAAAATTAGGAATTTAGAAATTCTTGAGTTTTATGACCAGTCGAAATATTACTTACAAAGTTAGCTGTATGTAACTAAAATCTACTTCTTTGCCATTAAATATAGATATCAGCTCCGGAGGAAGGAAACTCTGCAGGTTCATCATACGCAGCACGGCAGTCAACATGTCTCCAAGTAAAATTATTCTGTTGTCACCAGATAATTTACTATACATGTCACCTAGCTGGAAAAATATATATATTTTAAATATTGCTTGCTTTGAAATTTCTTTACGTACAAATTCAAACACGATTTCTCATTTAAATGTATAAAACTAGCGGAGGGAATAAGTCTGCTCCGTTGAATATGGTTCTTCAAATTCTTAATTTGCTTTTTTATCAGCAATTAACCACGGGAAAGCCGTGTTTCGGCACAAATGTACCAGTTCGACCTTTATGGTACTACGGCCTCACAGAAAACCGGCGAAATTCTTCGGTTGCTTTCTACCGAGTGAGCGAAGTTACCGGAGCTCCAAACCCTGAACCATCTACACAAAGGACAGTAACGCACTTTTGTTTGTAAGTGTCCATAGGCATCAGGTGACACAACTGCTTGTTTGCCTCCCATCATCATCAGCCTATCGCAGTCCACTGCTGGACATATGCCTCTCCCATTGCACGCCACTTAGATCGATTATCGGCTTCTCGCATCCAGCTCCTGCAAATTATCTTGCGCAGATCGTCACTCCACTTGGCATGTGGACTTCCTACACTGAGTTTGCGGAGACGCGGTCTCAACTCAAGAAAAATATTAGGACAAAATAAATAGAGTCTTATCATTTCTCTCACCATAGTCATGTATTTGCTGTAGTCGAGTTCAGGCAATATATTAATGAAGATCTTCTGCAATTCTTCTGGAGACATAGCACACAGTTTTCCTTTTAATATACTTAGGTGTTCAGGATTCTCCATTACCAATGTCTTAGAAAGTGACTCTACGCTGCATCTGTCGATGGAACCTTTGAGAAGCTGCAAGAAAAATGAGAGATTTGAACACATTTGCATTATTATATGGCCTCGCGTTGCTTCTGATCTAAACATTAGAATATTTCAAAAGGAGTTATATTTGCGTTTCGTCACGTTGTTACATTCATCAGATAAAGTACACATAATGTAATTTACCGCCTCCTGGTGGAGGCAGAGAGTCCTGCTTTACTAGATGGAGGTTTGTTGCAGATACAAATACCAATTAAGAAAAGAAAGAAGGAAGAAATTCGATCACATCATCATCATCATCACATCAACAGCCTTTAATAGTCCATTGCTGGTCATAGGCCTCACCTTAGAAAGGAGGTTTTGGCCTACACAAACCCTATACCAACGGTGGTAGTATACGCTGGCCAGACGGGTTGGTATAGGGTTTGTGTCACTTTTTCCATCTTTTTGCAGTGCTGGTGTCTTGCGTTGTTTTGCTCCCTTAGTCGGCTCTTACACCCACGGGATGAATTGGGGTAGTGACATTCCGTCTTCTTAATCCGTCACTACACGTCAAATTCGATAGCGATAGCGTTAGGTTAGATCTATCTAGATCCTGATAAAGCTCAAGATCGACATAGACGACTCTAAGTCTCTTTGTGTTTTAGGAACAAGGAACAATCTGTACCTATACAACATAAATGGTCTATGCGATGTTAAGATTTGTAACTTTCGAATCGAGTTCCTCTCTAAAAGGAATATAACAGTACGTTCTTTAACCAATAAAGGTTAACAGAAGAAGAATTTCAAGAGGTATTTGAGGATATGGAGAAGTTGCGGGTTCATGTATCGGCCTATCATGGAAAAATGGTGTATATGTAAACAAACTTACACCTTGGAAACTAAGTTCAGCAGTCATAATACTCTCCATGATGCTGTCGTCCAGACCCAGCTTTTCACCAAGGAATCTCTTGACGCTTATCGGTTTTATGAACAGATCCTCCACGTGCAGACCATTTTCTGAAAATTTATAAAATTTGCTTTTTATTAAATCTATTTAAACATATAGAATGTAACCTTCACATCTGTCCGAGATTTCAACAATTTTGACTCTGACTGCTTAGCCAGAGATCGTGGGTTCGATGCCCACCCAGAACCAGTATTGTGTGATGAGCACAATCATTTGTACTGTGTTTGGGTGTAATTGTGTGACTGCACGGATGGCGTAGTGGTTTAAGCGGTCGCCACGCCGCTTCCTACTGCGCCGAGTGTTGTGGGTTCAAACCCCACATGGGACGACACTTTGTGTGATCCACAAATTGTTGTTCTGAGTCTGGGTGTCCTTTGTGTCCGTTTCATGTATGTTTGTAAAGTCCCCCGCGACACAGGATTTATTCCTAATGCGGGCGTTGTCTTTTCAATAAAAAAAAAAAAAAAATTATCTATAATATGAATTGATTTATCTATAGTATTTAGAAATATAGAAGTATGTTAATCAACAGATTGGTTACCATTATAACGGCTATGTTTTTGTTTAACTTTAAAGTAATGTCTCTATCCTCATTACTTGTATATTAACAGTCGTCATAGTCATAATTACCATTAATTATGTGACTCAGTATTGAATTTACTGTCTAATGAACTCTAAATTTAATTAATAGAATCAATACTCCCGTTTTTTTACACAAAAAAACACCTTTTTTTTAATAATTACGACAAACACAATAATTCACAATAAATAAAAAAAATCACTGATATTCTATTCTACTGAATGTTTTTTTTTTCATTAAAAAGACAACTCCCGCACTAAGAATATATCCTGTGTCGCGGGGGACTTTACAAACATACATGAAACGAACACAAAGAACATCCAGACTCAGAACAACAATTTGTGGATTACACAAATTGGGTTCCCATGTGTAGATCGAACCCACAACACGCGTAGTAGCAGCCACAATGTGACTTCGATACTGTAGATAAAGTATTTAAATTTTATCTGTTGTATCGCAGAACTACAATGTTTGCTAGCGGATGATAGTCCTTTTATATAATTCGCCCTTATCTTATAGGAAATCTATGAAGGGTCTTGAACTTTTCTGCAATATCGATTAATAACCTGACAAACTTTAAAACATTTGAGTATATTTTATTTTTCTCAAACTTTTCGCTACTCGATAACAGATGGTGCTGCACATTTTCACTTGAGCAACGGCAATTATATTTTGCCATAAAATAATTAATGATTAGTGACACTTAGCGTTTATGCTACTTACTACTAATCTTAACGAAGGTTGGCTCATCAACTGTGTCCGCTAATGTACTGACGAGTTTGAGAGCATCAGGAACTGATGACGCCACTTCCAGCGTGGACTCATTCAGAAAAGGTCCCATTCTTCGCATAACTTTAGTTAACCTGGAAACCACACCATATATTTTTAATGAATCTAATATTTTGGCATCTAGTTATAGAAGCCACTGAATTTATAATCCGACTAAAAATTACTAATATACTTTATAATTTTTAACTTGTGTCACATCATCATCATCATCACATCAACAGCCTTTACTAGTCCACTGCTGGACATAAGACTCTCCTTAGAAAGGAGGTTTTGGCCTTAACTTGCGTCTCTATCAGAAATATTTATAGAACTTTGAGATACAATTGAAGAACTTTGATTTTTTTATGATGTGGGGTCAAATGAGAAAGCGGGTCACGCGATGGTAAGTGACTACCGATGCCCACGTACATCTGCAACCTAATTATTATTTTTATTGTATGTATTTATAAAAACAGTATATAAGTCAATTTAGTTTTTGTAGTTCAATCTCTGCTTAGTTTTAAGCTAGATGGCGTTATGTGTCAGCGAAAAATAATATTGTTGGGGCTTCAACGTAGTTAAAGAAAATACTCCCAAGATTTGTACAGGATTTAACATCCAAGATAACTTATCGCAATGCTCGCTCGACGGAAGTCGGAAAGAAAAGAAAAATATGCTGTGAGGTAGTGACAATGCATAGTGATGCGATAAGAATGATAAGAATAGCATAGACAAACTATCGGCGAATACGGCGTTAATAAATGTTATTTATTTAACATCGGTTTTTTGTGAGGCCGTGAACTGACCCATTTGCGCCAAAGCATGGTTCTTACAGTAAACGCAATTAACAGTTGTAACTTTAAAGTTCCTTCTCTTAACCCCTCTCTACGCTGACTGACTTCTTAGAAGTCTTAACTTCTAAGAAGATCAGTCAGCGTAGAGAGGAATGGCCAACTCATGCGGAAAAACTGTCGGTAGTTATAATAATCAAATAAACTCACTTTGAATTTTCGTACGTTGGTATTTCTTCGTACTGGTCCAGGGACGAACATTGGTTGTCTGCTGAGCACAGGAAAGACTGCAGAAAAGGCACCATCCCAGCGCTGGGAAGCGCTCGCGCCGGGAAGCCACCTAGAAGTCAATATTTATTATCTGTGATTAACAATATTTTACCAGTCTATTGATACAACATTAAAATAGCAGAATTGAGGCCCTGATTGACTAAACAAGACTAGACTAAGTTTCCCCTAAAATAGGACATATCCCAGGTGCTATACTTACATGTCGGATACTCTGTATTGTCTATGTTTACTCTCACAATATGTAAACTGCAAATCACTGCTGATGCCCATATTAACCCAGCAAGCGTTATCTGAAATTAAAAAAAACATAGATTTTTAATTAATTCATTCATGTTTTTTATTTTATTTTTAATTCTTTCGTTGCCTTTCACTGAGTGAGTGAGGTTAAAGGAGCCCAAATACCCCTCCCGCTGACTCGAGCGGGAGGGACTCCAAGGGCACTTGTGACTTTTGAGTTGCAGGTGTCCATGGGCGGCGGTAGTTGCTTAGAAAAAGATCACATGATCACAAGATCACAACAGTTCAATTTTTTTTATGGTATGGTAGGGCAAAACCTCCTTTCAAAGGAGAGGCTTGTGTCAAGCATTGGACTGTTAAAGGCTGTTGATGAAAATGTGATAAGGGGGCAAACGAGTAGACGGGTTGATAGAAAGCGACTACCACCACTCATGAACGCCTGCAGCTCAGGAGTTACAAGCGCGTTGCAGGCCTTTGAGGAAAGAGGAGCTCTCCTAAAACGACTCACACGATAACATGCAAAAAATATTATCCTGGGGTATTTTATTATAGTCTTCGATTATAGGTGACTATCGCCGCCCACGGATACCTGCAAGTCAAAAGCGTCACAAGTCCGTTGCTATCTTTTCTTCCATTTAACTTCTTCCTTAGACCCGTCTGAAAACGATTAACATTCCCAAGGAGGATTGGTATTTAGCAGGTGGCTGATCACAAAAGAAACCAGCCAAAATCTTTTGCAAAGGTCACACAATGTGAACTCAAATAAATTTGGAAAAAGAAGCAAAACTGATGATAAGTTATACATTTTCAAATGGAAATGGACCAGAACATTACAAATTGACATATTCATGTATAAAATTATTTGCACTGAGCGAGAATCGACACCGACCTCTAACGATAAAGTCAAATGCATTATCGTATTTCTAATACAAGACTCACAACTTAAGTATTTATTAGCTGACTGATTGACTGCACGGATGGCCGAGTGTTGTGGGTTCAAACCCCACATGGGACGACACTTTGTGTGATTCACAAATTGTTGTTCTGAGTCTGGGTGTTCTTTATGTTCGTTTCATGTATGTTTGTAAAGTTCCCCGCGACACAGGATATATTCCTAATGCGGGAGTTGCCTTTTATAAAAAATAATATATTTTTAAAATAGTTGACCCGCGCGACTTCACCTGCATCTCTCGAAAGGAATAAAAATGTTCCTCGTCTTTACTACATTTCTCTTTGTGTTACCGTTATGTCATATAACATACAGCCTTCCTAGATTAGTGGGCTATCCAACACTAACAGTTTTTTTTAATTCGAACCAGTAGTTACGAAGATTATCACGTTCAACCAAACAAACAAAATCACCAGCTTTATAATATAGGTATAAATATTATAAAGCTGAAGAGTTTGTTTGTTTGTTTGTTTGTTTGTTTGTTTGAACGCGCTAATCTCAGGAACTACTGGTCCGATTTGAAAAATTCTTTCAGAATTAGATAGCCCATTTATCAAGGAAGGCTATAGGCTATATATCATCACGCTAAACCCAATAGGAGCGGAGCACCAATGAAGAATGTTTCAAAAACGGAGAAAATTTATTACTATTGAGAGACGCAGACGAAGTTGCGCGGGTCAGCTAGTATAGGTATAAATTCTGAATGTCATAACAGATGTTCTTAGAAATAAGATTGCCGAGAACTATTTTAATTTACTTGAATACTTAGAATGTTATAATATTAATCATTAATGAAGTGTCGGTGCGTCTTAATAATTCTTTTCTAAGTATTTCTATTGAATTCTTTTATTCATTAGGAATGAAGACATTCAATAAAAATACTTAGAAATGAATACTGGAATCGTTGAGAATGCACACTTACAATTATAATAATAATAATACCCTCACACATCTCACACTCGGCTGTCTGATTCCAAACTAGGCAGAGCCTGTACTATGGTAACCAGACTGCTGATCATCAATCATCATCATCACATCAACAGCCTATACTAGTCCACTGCTTAACATAGGCCTCTACTTAGAAAGGAGGTTTTGGCCTACTATACCACGCTGGCCAGACGGGTTGGTGTAGGGTTTGTTTCAAGTTTTCCTTCTCTTTGCAGTGCTGTTGTCCTGCTTAGTTTGCTCCCTTAGTCGGCTCTTACGACACCCACGGGATGAATTGGGGTGGTGACAATTTGTATTCTTAATCCGTCACACGGACTGCTGATAAACATACTTATATATTTTTAAATAGATACATATTATAGATAAATTACACCCAAACACAGAACAAATGATCGTGCTCATCACATAAATATTTGTCCTGGGTGGAAATCGAACCCACGACCTCCGGCTTAGCAGTCAGGGTTACTAACCACTAGACCAACAGGCCAGTCAGTTCTATCAGTCAACTCATATTAATCTTTCTGAGATCATATTTTTAAAAATAATTATATATTTTGATTCAATTCCCATCTAAGACAATTGATTCGGTGTTGAGCGCGACCATTTGTTCTGTGTCTGGGTGTAAATATATCAATGAAATACATGTATGTACAAAGTATTTTTTACCTCGGGAACGCGTGGATGTATCGAGTTGAATGAGTTGAAAATTGGTTTTTGTATTGTTTTACATAATTATTTGATAATTATAACTATATGTGTGCCATTTAAATAAAATAAAAAAAGATAATTAACGAATTATTATAGTCCACTAGCTGTAGAACTTTCATAGGTTATATTTTTATGTAACTTTTAATATGTCTGATGCATGAAATAATCATCTTATACTTATGTACATCTGCATATATAATATCCAATAAGTATATTCCTTTTTCTTAATTTATTACCTATTTCAACCTGTAATGAATTGTAAAGTCTAAACCTAAACTAATATAATCGGCAACGGACATTCGCCGCCTGTCGCATCAAACGTTTAATCTTTGTATGTAAACACAGAGCGCAAACGTCTGTCAAGAGTTGTCAAAAAACCTTTGCTTTTTTTACTTCCTTACATTCCACTACAGGATTTTCAAATACGTAAATAATGCGTTTAATAATGCACCACAAACTACATTAATTATTGATTTAGGACTTACAATTATAAAATTATTATCTGATTACCATATTAAGACACTTTATTGGACAGTATTTCTACTACTCGAAAAAAATGCAGTAAAATGGTAACACTTAACTGATAAAGGAAATTAAAATTATCGAATAAGTTTAGAATATTTGTCTTTGTATTCCTGGGGTTTTACTGACTTAGACGATAGTTAAAAAAAACGTAGACATTTACTAGAATTAGTTTCCTATGAATTACATTTTAAACGCTCAAATTATACTCAACTACGAATTCGAAATTGTTCTTTGGGAAGTAACACCTGAACTCTATACATTAGTAAATAAATCATAAAAAATATAATCTTTATTTAATGTACGTAATCAGTAATCGAGGTATAATTTATCTCATAAAACTCAGGAATATAAGTAATTATACTCAGGACTATATAGGCGATTGTGATTCCTGATTTGTAGGCGTTCATGGATAGCGGACGTCACTTGCCAGGTGACACGTCTGCTCAACATCATCATCAAAAGCCTTTAATAAACCACTACTGGACATAGGCCTCTCCTTAGAGAGGAGGTTTTGGCCTGCTATGTCAAGCCTGCCAGACGGGTAGTGCTGTTGTTCTGCGTAGTTTGCTCTCTCAGTCGGCTCTTACGACACCTACAGAATGAATAGGGGTGGTGACACTCCGTATTCTTAATTCGTCACCACACGTCTGCTCGTTTGCTTCCTATAGCATAAAAATATTATGCTTGTGTTAATGCGGGTTCACAAGGGTAGTGCCTTAACTGGGATTCGAACACGCAACTAGTTGATCACAAGTGCCTTTTACTTTACTTTACTTTAAAAGACAACTCCCGCATTAGGAATATATCCTGTGTTGCGGTGACTTTACAAACATACATGAAAAATTATGGATTACACAAATCGTCGTCCCATTTGGGGATCGGACCCATAGCACTCAGCGTAGTAGTGAGCGGCGTGGCGACCGCTTAAACCACTACGCCATCCGTTGTTTTAGAATATCATCAGTTCGTGTTAGTTCACATACTTTTCGCTAGATGGTGTTATGCACAATGATCTTACCGCTTTCCTCTTCCGTATGAGATAGTCTTTCCACAGCAGCAAGCGCAGTTGTCGCCTGCCTTCCATAGTCTACTGCTTTTGGTGCCTCATTCCTGCAACAAAATACGTTCAATATTAATAAACAATTATTTCGTTATTTTTCATGGAGTGAGCGAGGTTACCGACCCCACACCCACCCCGAATTATAAGGATTTCTGGAGAAGGGACAAAGCGCGGCAAGGCATTCGTAACTCTTGAGTTGTAGGTGTCCATAGACGGTGGTAGTCACTTTCTATCAGGTGACTTATCTTGTTCGCAAAGAAAGGTAAAACAGATTTGCATATTTAACATAGCGACCATGGTCATGATTCCTATAGCGGGTGTTATCATGATATATGTACGTATCATCAACAGCCTATAATAGTCCACTGCTGGACATAAACCTCTCCTTAGAAAGGAGGTTTTGGCCTACTATACCACGCTGGCCAGACTGGTTGGTATAGGGTTTGTTTCAAGTTTTCCTTCTTTTTTGCAGTGCTGTTGTCCTGTGCAGTTTGTTCCCTTAGTCGGCTCTTACGACACCCACGGGATGAATAGGGGTGGTGACATTCTGTATTCTTAATCCGTCACCACACGGATAGATGATATACGTATAATCTTCGTCATTGATTACTCTATGCAATAAAAAAAGATTTATTCAAATCAGCTGTAAGATTATTCAAGAAATCAGCACGTCAACAAACAAACAATTAAAGAAAAAACACTTCAGTGTTATTATATTAGCATAGATCATTACAGCTACTTATTTTTATGTGTTAGATACTTAAGGTATATAATAACATTGCAACAGACAAACTTAAAATTAACAACCGTACTTCTGTCTACCAATTTTTATAAAACGTAAGTGTATGAATAGAATTGTAATGTTTTTGCGTCATCGTCTCATTCAAGTATATGTTTATCATTCGTAATTATTCTAAAATACTAAATCATTAAAATCAAGCAAACATCACAAAACAAGCTACAATAAAAAATGTTTCAAGTTTATTTTGAAAGAGTTTTTTTAAGTTTCTGTGCTGTTAACAATTACCCGGAACTTAAAAGGACGAAGAATCATTTCAGAGTCAAAATAATCCAATGTCAAAATAATAGCGATCTCGAGGATTTTTTTTTATGGCGTAGGGGGCGAAAGAGCAGAAGTTTCAGTTGATGGACAGTCCCCTCCCCCCGGGAATTAGGGGCAAGCTGATTGAACCTCCGGTAACCTCACTTACTCACAAAAGCAAGGAAAGAACTGCGATCAAATTATACTAACATGAATTCAAAGTGTCATTAGACTGTAGATGTGGTGACAATGGCACATCAATGGTGATATCAACAACATTTTCGTATCTGGATATTAAATATATCATTTTCTTACAAATTTAAAATGTACCGTTTACGAAACCATTATAAAGTCATCGACAATTGGTCTCAGTAGAATACGAAAAGTGTAAAACTGTTCCGACGACAGTCAATCAACAGTCTATTGATACAATATTAAAATTTCAGAATTGAGCGGCGGTGGTCTTCTATGAGGCCGAAGTATTCCAATCAAGCCGGCCCATATTTACCTAGGCATGGCTCTCCCACGCTAATATTAACAAAGAAAAAAACCTCTTAAAAATAAGACTTACATAAATACGTAATTCACACGTGTTGGTACAGAGAAAACATAATACACTGTTAATAAATCACAACAATAATACTTAAACAATCAACAAAACATTTCCGTCGCACTAAAATAGGGCGATAGTTAGACTGTTCCGGGCGCACACACAAATCACACAATACAATCCCACAATACAATTATCTCACGGCCACATCACATTTGGGAAATCCGAGTAAATTGTACCATTCACGTAACCGAGATAAATTCTTATATTTGTGTACCTTCGACTGGTCTAAACAAGTTGTAGATTGCCGTTTTGTTGCTCACTTTGCACTTGATTTGAGAGTTTATTTCTCTATGTTGTTCTTATTCGTTGTCTTTTCTTTTTCGGTGACGGGGTGGATGTAGGAGCCAGGAGAATGTTTTGCTTCCACTAAAAACCATCCCGACGGCCGGACTCATACGCCGCACTCCGTGGAGGACCAGGAACATGTTATTTCAGGTCCCCCCCCCAGATTGACGCCACACCTAGTGAAACCCTGTCCCGGCTGGATATCGGCCAATCTATAGACCAGGCCTCCATTCTATCGCCTACCGCAGCAGTTAATCTGCCATTTTTACCTATGTCTAGCAATGTATCCTCCTCTGTTCTTCAACTCGACTTCAAATGGAATGAAATTAAATAATTAACGTCACGTATCCTGTCTATTACTAATAATATTATCTTAACAATTCCTCCGTCCGTGTGGTGACGGATTAAGAATACAGAGTGTCACCACCCCTATTCATCCCGTGGGTGTCGTAAGATACGACTAAGGGAGAAAACTACGCAGAACAACAGCACTGCAGAGAGAAGGAAAACTTGACACAAACCCTATACCAACCCGTCTGGCCGTCTGGCGTGGTATAGTAGGCCAAAACCTCCTTTCTAAGGAGAGGCTTGTGTCCAGCAGTGGACTATTAAAGGCTGTTGATGATGAACAATTCGCAAACTAGTCAAAGCCTATGCAATGGTAACCAGACTGCTGATACACACATATATATTTATAAATACATATATATTATAGATTAAAGGATGGCGTAGTAGTTTAAGCAGTCGCCACGCCGCTTACCACTACGCTAAGTGTTGTGGGTCCGATACCCACATGGGACAACACATCGTGTGATCCACAAATTGTTGTTCTGAGTCTGGATGTAATTTGTGTTCGTTTCATGAATGTTTGTAAAGTCCCCCGCGACAAAGGGTATATTCCTAAGTTGGGGAGGGCGAGAGTTGTCTTTTTAATAGCCAAAAAAATTACACCCAGACAGAACAAGTGATCATGCTCGTCGTGCAATTTATTGTCTTGGATGGGAATCGAACCCACGACCTCCGGCTTCGCAGTCAGAGTCACTAGCCACTAGACCAACAGACAAGTCAGTCAGAGTAAATACTAAAATATAATAAACATTATTCATACAAAACCTTTTATTTCACATGCGGAATTATAATTTGTCAGCGTGTGAATATCTTATCTAGAACAAGTATTGTTTTAATTACCCGCTTGATATCAATTTAAGTGAAAATTTTATAAAAACATTTTCAATTACCAGTTTAACAAGACATTTTTTTTTTAAAAGACGACTCCCGCATTAGGAATATATCCTGTGTCGCGGGGACTTTACAAACATACATGAAACGGACACAAAGAATACCCAGACTCAGAGCAACAATTTGTGGATCACACAAAGTGTCGTCCCATGTGGGGATCGGACTCACAACACTCAGCTTAGTAGTAAGCGGCGTGGCGACCGTTTAAACCACTACGCCATCCCTACAGTCAGCATTTATATATATATATATATATACTTTACATATTATTATATTCACAGTGGGGGTTCAGATATTCATTGTCTACGTTTAGCCAACTATGTATAATTGCCACTTATGTAAGCGAATTGTCATTTACATTTTTTCATTGATTCATCATTTATTTATTTTTTACTTTTCAACGAGACGTCATTATCATTTGACTCGGTGGCGTAATGGTAGTTTATGCGACTGCTGTGCTGAGGTCTCGGGTTCGATTCCCGGGTCGGATTAAATGTTTGTATGCTCTGCAAATATTTGTTTCGGAGTTTGGGTGTTTTCTATGTATAATATGTATGTATTTACAAAAAAAAGTATGTAAGTAATGCATCAGGCAATCTAGCTTTCATAATACAAGCTCTGCTTAGTTTGAAACTAGATGGCGTTGTGTGTCCGAAATATTATTGTAATTAGAAGGAAAAAATATAAGCAATAGCTTGCGAAGATCACCGTGGTCTTTTTATTTTAATTGTTTCTCAGGTAAACCAACGTCTGTTTAGAGTTTAAAAATAAAACATACATATACAAAAGTATATTTAATGCTTAGTTATAAGATGTATACACAACATGGTATATAAAAAAGGTAGCTTGGCTTCGATTAACACCCAGAACATTGTGTGATTAACCCGCTAATTTGTATGAATCATCATCAACAGTCTATAATAGTCCACTGCTGAACATAGACCTCTCCTTAGAAAGGAGGGTTTGGCCTACTATACCACGCTGGCCAGACGGGTTTTTATATGGTTTGTGTCAAGTTTTCCTTCTCTTTGCAGTGCTGTTGTTCTGCGTAGTTTTCTCCCTTAGTCGGCTCTTACGACACTCACGGGATGAATAGGGGTGGTGACATTGCGTATTCCGTCACCACACGGATTTGGATGCATAGGAATTTAATGTTTGATTTGTTCTGGGTGTTTCTATGTATAATATGTACGTATTTACAAAAAAAAAGTGTATTTGTATTTATATCAGTTGTCTAGTACCCAGGAGCGCTGCTTAGTTTGGGACTAGACGGCGTTTTGTGAAGCATAGTATTATTGTTTGTAATGTGTCTAGGTGTAATCTATAGTATGCATGTGTTTTAAAAATGTCTCAGTATGTTGACAGATTAGGAATACGGAGTGTCACCACATTGTAGATATATAAACTGTCCATTTCTATGAGTCATAAACATAGGGTCATAATTACGACTGTGTTTGAATTTATTACGCTTAATTACTAAAACGATTATATTATTTATTATCATAAAATTTAGTTTTTATTAAGCTAATTCACGAAGAAATAGTTCGTGTGGTGACGGATTAAGAATACGGAATGTCACCACCCCTATTCATCCCGTGGGTGTCGTAAGAGCTGACTAAGCGAGCAAACTACGCAGAACAACAGCATTCTTTGATACAGATGTATGAACTCGTATATATATTTGTTGTATTAACAAGCAGAGACTCCTGAGATGCAGGCGTTTATGTCGACTTCAATCAGGTGACTCATCTACTCGTTTGCCCCCTCTTCCATAAAAAAAGGAAAAAAAACAGGATCATCGTCTGCGGGACACATGGGCAGGTTCCACCAGTATGATCACAGCCTCACAGAAAACCAGTCTTAAGCAAGAGTGAGGGAGATACCGGAGCTAAAACTTCTCCCTTGTTCTGGGAGGGAGGGACATGTGACTCTTTGAGTTGGAAGTGTCCATGAGCGGCGGTAGGCACATACTCGTACCATCAGGTGAACCGTCTTCTCATGAGAAGTATATTTGTTGATATTATTGGTTACGTACAAGTGTAGCTAACATAAGCATGTTACGTAATTAATAATATCGATTACTCATGATGTCTAAGCATAAAATCTGAGTTGATGTGTGGACGATGATGAAACGAAGCCTCGAGAAACGACGATACGAACTGACATTAAAAATGAACGTTAATAATGTCTGAAAGTTTATTGTAAGTATATAACTCTAATTTAAATTATAAAGTAGCTTGTGCAAGCGTATCTTTCGCTTTAGCAAATCTTTCGCTGCTTTTCACTGAGTGAGCGAAGTTACCGCGAACCCAAACCCCTCCCTCCCTCTAAGTCTGAGGAGGTAGGGGGCTCAAGGAGGACGCATTTGTGACATTTGAGTTACAGTCGTCGATACAGGCAGCGGTAGTCAAGATCATACAACTTCCATTAATAAACAAATCTATACTAATATTATAAAGCTGAAGAGTTTGTTTGTTTGTTTGAACGCGTTAATCTCAGGAACTACTAATCCGATTTGAAAAATTCTTTCAGTGTTAGATAGCCCATTTATCGAGGAAGGCTATAAGTTATATATCATCACGCTGAGACCAATAAGAGCGGAGCACCAATGAAGAATGTTTCAAAAACGGAGAAAATTTATTACCAATGAGAGACGCAGACGAAGTTGCGCGGGTCAGCTAGTAGTCAAATAAACAAACTTTCGCATTGATATTGTTTCTTCAATTTTGTATCTATATATAGTGTATATAATGTTTATTTTTGCAATCGTCACCTCTGCAAGCAATGTCAAAATAATTATCAAGTTTGCAACAGTCAATATTTTGTCATCGCCGCCATTACAGGCGGCTGCCCTTGAATCAATTCATTTAAACTTGTGTCCTCTTTATTAAAATTGCATTTTGACAAACGAAAACACGCTTTATTTAAATACATTTACAGTCAACTCTCGCACTAGAAATAAAACTAAATGAAACGTACACAAAAAACAACCAGACTCAGTCTGTTGTCCCATATGAGGATCAAACCCACAACACTCAGCGCAGTAAGAAGGGGCGAGGGGAGCGCTTGAACCACTACGCCATCCGTGCAGTTTTAGTTAATTAAATACTTCGAGAATGAACCCAGTTACAACCTGGGGCTCAATTCTGCTACTTTAATATTGTATGAATAGATTGTCGATGGAATGTCGTCGGAATAGTTTTGCACTTTTCTTATTCTACTAACTATATAATATCATTGGCCTCCCGTTGACTTGTCACTGATACAAATGTCGTCGATGTCTTTGTAATAGTTTGGTAAACGATACATTTTAAATTTGTAAGAAAATGAGATATTTAATTTTCATGATATGGCAATGTTGTTGATATCACCATTTATGACATATATTACTATACCGACAGTCTATTGACACTGTGAATTTATGTTAGTAGAATACCGATATTTTGACCGATGTCAGTGGCATCTCAATAGCGTGTTAATGGAATGACAGTAGCATGGCGTTAACATAAAATAGCAGAATTGAGGACGAGATGGGTTGTGTGCTTTATTAGAAGAAATACATAGTGACTGCACCGGTGGTGCAGTCGTAGCGTATGCAACTGCTGTACTGAGGTCTCGGGTGCGATTCCCGGGTTGGACCAAAAAGGTGTTTCCTAAGTTTTATATTTATGTATTTATAAAAAAAGTATATAAACATTCTATCAGTCAATCTAGCTTTCATAGTACAAGCTCTGTTTAGTTTGAAACTAGATGGCGCTGTGTTAGATATCCGAAAGTATTATTATTATAGCAGGTATAATTAGTTTTTACTGTTTTTTTTATTGTATGAGGGACAGAAAACCAACATATGGGTCACCTGATAAGCTAGTCTACTAACGCCGTCCTTGTGAGGTCGTCTGCTTGTTGTCCCTTTCATCATCATCATCATCATCAACAGCCTTTATTAGTCCACTGCTGGACATAAGCCTCTCCTTAGAAAGGAGGTTTTTTGTTTAGGATCAGGCCCTCAGAGGGCTTAATTTGTGACATCCATTCGACCGTCACGGTGACCACGTTCGGTGTTGCAATTGGTCCGCATTAAAATCGGCTCGGGCTCAAACGGGCTGGTCGTCAAGGGCGAGTTAATGTAAAATAAACTTACAGTTGGACCTCTGCATAAAAGGCACAGAGACGGCTCCGCCCACGTTTATGTTGGTTATTACGTTAAAAATAACCTATGTCCTTCCTGGACAAGTATCTTCATGTCAAATTTCTATAAAATAGTTTCAGCGGATTAGCCGTGAAAGCGTAACGAACAGATAGAGTTAGTTAAGGGATAAGGTATTTTGTATTCATTATTCTGGAAATAATAAATGTCTAAATGGATATTTATGCAAGCGAAGTCGCGGGATACAACAAGAATTACGCAAGATGTGCTGTATTTGTTAAAAATATGCGCTTGGTGTTTAATTAAATAATTGTTTAGTAAAAGATTCGTAATACGTGATTTTATACGAACACGTTATCGCATTATGCGTCAAACGTGACGATTTAGTAAATAAAATACCTTTCAAAGTATTTTGTACTAAAGGGTCACTCATAAATAATGTCTAGCGCCTGATTTAGAACTGTTGGTCCAGTGGTTAGGACCCTGACTGCTAAGCTCGAGGTCATGGGTTCGATTCCCATCCAGGACAAATATTGTGTGGTGAGCACGGTCGTTTGTGCTGTGTCTGGGTGTAATTTATCTATAATATGTATGTATTTAGAAATATATAAGTATGTTTAGTAGGATGAGGTGGTATAGACACGTCAGGAGGAGGCCACCTGATTACGTTGGAAACCAGGCACTAGAACTATCAGTTTCCGGAGCACGCTCTAGAGGAAGACCCAAGACCACATGGACGGATGTGTTGCGGAGGGATATGAAGGCATGTAATATTTCGGAGGACGATGTCAGGGACAGGGCGAAGTGGAAAAAGTACACGAAGAGGGCTGACTCCGCCACCATATGTCTATATATTAGTCCAATAGTCAGGAAGAGAGAGAGAGTTAGTGAGTCCTACATTGCGAAATGAGTAAAAGTTATATAGTTTAATTTAATATATTATTATTTAAGTGGTATCAGTGGTGTGGTGGCGGATTAAGAATACAGAGTGTCACCACCTCTATTCATCCCGTGGGTGTCGTAAGAAGCGACTAAGGGAACAAACTACGCAGGACAACAGCACTGCAGAGAGAAGGAAAACTTAACACAAACCCTAGCGGACTAGTAAAGGCTGTTGATGTGAAGTGGTATCAGCTGGTGTACACATCTGTATAATATATATACACTTGCTAAAAATAAATATCTATCTAGAATTAAGAATTATCTAACTAAAATATTGTTTACACCTCTCCACTTAGCCTTTCTGTGAAGACAACCTTAAGTTGACTATAAACGGTGGACTTTACCCCCAACTCCACTTATTCCAAGTGGTTTCACGTGTCTGACGCACTTTAACTCAAATATATATATTATTTAACTATTATGTAACTCTTGTATCAAGCAAGGCTAAACTCCATTCGCGTCGCCCAGCACTGGGCCAAAACCGTGTAGCGTTGCCATCGACACGATAACAAGAAGAAGAAGATATATAACTAGCATTTGCCCGTGCCTCCGCCTGCATGTACGTCAGTTATCGTGGTAAAAAGTATAAAAGTATTTTCCATTTGTGTTTTTTTGTAAATCGGTTTAGTAGTCATGAAAGCGTAACAAACAAACAATCAATTCCTGGGTCGCAATTCCCAGGCGCTATCGAAGTGGCATGTTTTGCCCCTATATATCACACGATGGATCCGATACCCACACGGTGAATCCATGAAACGCTAAGAAATAGGTATATTATAGAATTGTCCAGCTAAGTTATCAAGTTATGAATGAATACTTTACAAGGACAATCTACGGTTTTCTAGGATTTTGAACATGATTTTATCGTTTATTTTACACATTCTAGATATATAAACTGTCTATTTCTATGAGTCATAAATATACGGTCATAATTAAGACTGTGTTTGAATTTATTACGCTTAATTACTAAAACGAATATATTATTTAATATCATAAAATTTGGTTTTAATTAAGCTAATTCACAAAGAAATAGATCGTTTGGTGACGGATTAAGAATACGGAATGTCACTACCCTATTCATCCCGTGGGTGTCGTAAGAACCGACTAAGGGAGCAAACTCCACAGGAAAACAGCACTGCAAAGAGAAGGCAAACTTGAAACAAACCCTATATCAACCCGTCTGGCCAGCGTGGTATAGTAGGCTAAAACCTCCTTTCTAAGGAGAGGCCTATGTCCAGCAGTAGACTGTTATAGGCTGTTAATGTGATGATGTGATCACCAAACCATCTTGGTTGATAGCGAGTAAAGTAACGTGCAATGGGAGGGCCCTATGTCCAGCAGTGGACTGCGATTGGCTAATGATGATGATGAAGCCATGTTGTATAATTTAATGCTTTAGGCGGCAAACAAGCCAAAGTGCCTATGAGATTAGTACGCTTATCTTCAGTAGTCTCATAAGCATTTAAAACTCACACCATTATACTGACAAAGCAGCGAATATTTCAAGTATTAACATTTTAAGCGCAGTATGATTTATTCTCAAAATAGTCGTTTGCCTTTTTTTGTACAAGTAATAGATGCTTTGAACACAAGGATGTTTTGAACATCACTGGCTCGAGACATTAAATCTAGGGTCATTTGCGTAATTACCTAACTCTTACTGACACTAACTGCGGTATAAATAATATCTATTATCTACGACTTTGTATGAGTTAAATAAATGTATTATTAGTATCTATATTAAGAAAAACTGCACTTATATTAATTAAAGAGTAACAGTGGGAGATGTTTTGCCACAAATCAGACTCGATCGGAGTTTACCACGGCCTTACAGAAAACCGGTGTTAGGCAATTCTTTTATTGATTTTCACCCTGTTGGCCCTCTTGGGAGAGTGAAATAACGTTAGGTATTTGACCTTCAGTCCTGAAGTCAACCTTCAGGTGGTGTAGAAATATGATGCGGTAGGTGCAAAATAAAATATGAAATTAACATAATTTAGGTCCAGAAACATACACAATATAAAAACACACATGCATACATAAACCTACATAAATTTAATAAAATATATAAATACTCAGTCGGGAACTAGAGCTGTAACTATTTCGCCAATTCACCCCGAAGAAGATCGCGCACTTTTCTCTTGAATGCGAGGCGATTTGTTGACATCCTGATTTCGGCAGGGAGGGCATTCCAGAGGAGGACTGACTGGACGTAGAAGGAGGAGTTGATGAAGTTAGAGGTGTGAGGGGGGCATAGAAGAAGCATATTGTTGGTTGATCGAAGATTTCGATCGTGATTGGAGCATAGGAAACGGAAGTGGGGTATGAGGTATTCAGGTAACGATGGAGAGTTGAGGAAAGAAAAGAGAGAAGTCAGTGCTCGTAAACTGCGGCGCTGACGAATTGGGAGCCATTGCAGCTGGGAACGTAAAGCAGACACGTGGTCATACTTGAGAAGATTGAAAACGAATCGAATGCAGTTATTGAGAAGGCGATCTAGTTTATTGAGAAGGTCTGCATTCAGGTCGAAATAACACACATCACCATAGTCGATTATGGGAATAATTAAGGATTGCATAAGCGTAGCCTTAGTTTTAGCGGGAAGGAAGTTCTTCAATCGATATAAGGCACGGAGACATGTGGTGACTTTCTGGCCGACGTGTGTAACCTGTGCCCGCCAGTCAAGTGTCGAGTCGATATATAATCCCAGGTTCTTTACCACTGCACTATAAGGTATAGTCACATTGTTGTAGACAACTGGTGGGATGACCGCCATATCCAACCTACTTATCATTTGTTTGCTCCCCACGACGATCACTTGACATTTGGTTGGATTTACCGACAAACCAAACCTCGTTGACCAGCTCTTTATAAAGTCCAAGTCCTTGTTGACTTTGTCGATAGCGTATGTTATGTCCTCAACCCTTGTCTGTGTGTACACTTGTAAGTCATCAGCGTACAGGTGATACGTACACTGAAGGTGCTGGGTTATGAGATTAATGAATATTGAGAATAATAAGGGAGATAATATACCGCCTTGAGGGACGCCAGTGAGAAGATCACACCAACTCGACGACAAGTCATCAATATGAACACTCTGTTGTCGTCCCTGAAGATAGGAGGAGAACCATTCCAGAGCTTCTGAGGAGATCATAAGATAGGAAAGGATGGCCAGTAGAACGTCATGACTAACGGTATTAAAGGCATTCGAGAAGTCAATCAAAGCCAGCACTGTGACTTTAGTCTCCTCCATACCCTCCCTAATATCGCTTGTCACTTTGAGGAGAGCGGTGGTTGTGCTGTGACCAGGTCTGAACCCAGATTGTAAAGGACTAAGAAGATTCTGCTGATTTACAATTCATTCTCTCATTCTCATTCTCATTATTTTTTCTTCAATTTTTACATCTGCATAAGCTGTTAAAATCTTCATTATTTTCTCCTTGAATATATTAAAAATTGTTTGCCATGTGCGTGCTTGCAAAGTACAGGTGTTTATGGGTGTGTGTGTGTGTATGTAAAGAAAAATATTCATTTATTCACAAAATTTAGCGACATTCACCAAATAAACACGCGAAATAAAGATAAACCCGTGTTACCAATCACCAGACTACTAAAAGTAAACAAGTCCTTTCGATGATTGTTTTGATGATGGCATTTTATTGTAGAATCGCACACCCTGTGCTATTCTACAATAAAATGCCAAGCAAATTTTATTTACTAAGTAAATATTAACAAATTTAAGTCTTTAGTAAAACAAAAACTATGTGAAAAGGCTTACTACACGGTTAGAGATTATTTAGATGACAAAATTGCTTGGGATTGATGCTGCTCACTCCCGCTTTTACTATGATTTCCTATCATTGTTGTTATGCTTGAAAGTGATGGATATTAATTGTATTCTTGTATTTCGAATGTTTTCAATATGTTTATTTTTCCATTAACCTTGAATTGTAAAGTGTAATTGTTTATTTTTATTTTGTAAGTTTGTATATGTAAGTATAGTGTAGGATTATAATGTTACTTCATATTTACAAACTTTCTGGTGGTTTTGAGTGTTTCCTCGGCCTACTTAAATGTCCTTTTTTTTTTTTTTTCAGGCCGGAAATCCCCTCGGATACCACCTATCGGTGGCATGTCGGACTCGAACCGACTAAAACCGCACACCGTCTCGGGTACTAATAGCCGGGGAACCAGGTATACCCTAGAAAGGAAGTCAATGTCCTGCAGTGTCGTCGTCGGGTCGTTGATCTTGATTAATATCGGTTAGACAGGCCGACTCAAAACTATGGTCCTTTCCTCAAAAGGCCTACACAGACCCTACACTGTACTCGCACAGTTTTTCTTAACTTTGTTTATGGACTAAAAAAGAGAGACCTCTGTGGTTTGTTTTGGTGTTTCTTCTGTAAAGTCCGATTTAAAATATCTAAAAAGATTTACTTACAGAAATAAATATAATTTCATTACATTTCACTCGTAGGCTAAAATCTCCTTTCTAAGGAGATTCCTATGTCCAGCAGTGGAGTATTAAAGGCTGTTGATGTGATCATGTGATTATTACTTGTATAATGGCTTTTAATACTGATCGCTTATCTAAAACTAGCTGACCCGCGCAACTTCGTCTGTGTCTCTCAATAGTAATAAATTTTCTCCGTTTTTTAAACATTCTTCATTGGTGCTCCGCTCCTATTGGTCTTAGCGTGATGATATATAGCCTATAGCCTTCCTCGATAAATGGGCTATCTAACACTGAAAGAATTTTTCAAATCGGACCAGTAGTTCCTGAGATTAGCGCGTTCAAACAAACAAACAAACAAATAAACAAACAAACTCTTCAGCTTTATAATATTAGTATAGATATTAACCGTGGAGACGTGCTGTGGGGCTATCTAGCTCTCTGCACGTATTTGTGAACGTGCAGAAATTTCGTGTCTAAACCTACCTGGCGACAATTTAGACAGCGGTAACAAACCCCTTTTCCACCCTAATCCTGGGAGGGAGTACTCAAAAGACGACAACCCATTTGTGTATCTTAGTTTGCAAGTTTCCATGGCCAGCAATAGTCAGTTCTGTGATCCGCTGGTTTGTCCTATACCTATACCATAAACAAAAAACCCTAACAAGTGCGAGTCGGACTCGCCGACCGAGGGTTTCGTACATATTTGTAGGTACAAATTATAAATAGTTCAGGAATCGAATTTCGCAATTCTTGTGGCGCCTTGCCAGAAATTTAGTTTCCAAAACCTATAAGTACTTAAATTTTTGATTCTATATAGAAATTGTGACTGATTACGTACTTTAAATGAAGGCTATTCTTTTATGATTGTTTTACAAATTTATAGTTTTCAGATTTTTCCCTGTACTTGTAGTATAAGACGATGATACTTGCCAAATTTTAGAGTTATTGGTCAACGGGTAGTACCCTATGAATTTTGATTCAATTGAGTGTCGAAATATGTTTTTTCCGTCATAAACGGCCGTATTTTTTTACGTTAACTTAGGAGTTTGATTATTTCACAGCTTTAAGAAACCTGAGTATATAGTTTTAATTTCAAGTCGATAATCAGACAGACGGACAACAAAGTGATCCTATAAGGGTTCCATTTTTTCCTTTTTGAGGCACGGAACTCTAAAAATAGAATTATTGTTTATTAATACGAGTAAAGCTGCAGAGAATGGGTAGTAAATAGAAAAATCCGTCAATGTTTGTCCTCGTACAGACTCAATCATAAATAATAGGTAAGTGGACAGCTTGGTACCGAACCGTCACGAAGACGCGCCATAACGCTACTCTGTAATTTCTCAAGTGAATAACTCTTATGATTGTTGTGAGCCATGATTTTATTTTTTCACAGGAAACTGATGTTTTTTACTATCATATCTCACGTAATTAGTGTGCTGGGAAGGATTATATTTGTATACTGAATAGTGATGCAGTGTTTAGAGTTCAAAAGGACGACGACAAAATGAACCATCTATACAAATAAATAAAATTGGAGTGTCTGTTTGTAATATTAAAATAACCGCTTTTTACTAAATGCATATGTATGTTTACACGGTACATATGCCAAAATAACATTTTTTACATTTTTTGACTGTCTGTCTGTTTGTTTGTTCCGGGTAATCTCTGGAATGGCTTGGACTTTCACTGGCAGATAGCTAATGACATAAGGAGTAACTTAGGCTACTTTTTTTAGACTAGCTTCGCCCCGCGGCGTTGCCCGCGGTAATAATAACAAACGCGGGTAACACCGCGGGTCTCACCTAGTGATGCATGATATGTCAGTTGTGATTGACATAGGGCATAAAACAGATTTTTATACTCTATGTCCTTGTTTGTAATAAGTGGAAGCGATACAGGCAACGAGAGAGATGGATACCCGATATTTTTCTGCCTCTATTTAGCTCTCTGTTTATCATTTCCTCCTCTTTTTCATTAACATTTCATCAAAACCTTAGTCCCTGTTTGACGGTAACAGGCCTTCTCCTATTAAATCAGTATAGCTACATTACAGGGTGTAAGGGACGGTGTAATGAATACTGAAATAGTGTATTCAGACCAGACGTTTTGGTTAGAAATGATATCATAATAGGTAAACAGAACATTTTACCGATTTTTTTTATTAAAACGGTCAAAAAACTGCAATGTAATTAATCAAACAGCCGAAGCGCGCAGTTCTCCCCCCTCCGGCCGCCAACTTGTCATAGTGTGCGTAGACTGTTTGCACGGAATACAAATGAAGCTATTACTTTAGTCATTTTGTAGAATGACCTTAACGTTTAACATTTGAATGCTTAAAACGTTTAATTTTCCGGCAGAAACTTCCAATGATTTTCGACTCTGAATACACTATTTCAGTATTCGTTACACCGTCCTTTACACCCTGTATAGTCGGCTAAATGTGGGCGATCAGGCGTGAATGGACTGTACCGATGTATATGTAATTTCGTATAACTGAGGATGTATTTATAGTGTTTTCGAAGTCCCCAACAGCCCGTTTCAAGACGTCATACGGTGTGTCCTTCAACCGTCGGTCACTCTCTTTCCAATACAAAGCGCTCTCGCCTCTCGGGCAACGACTTCAAGCCGTTTCTTACTGTGACTGGTGAACATTTAATGAGCGGCGTCCGGTGCATCTGCAGCGGAAAGGAAGATTTGTATTCCGCTATCTCTCCCGTTCCGCCACCGCTTTGCGCTACCTCGCAGAAGGAGGCACTTTTAAATAATTTGTTTTCTTTCTTTCTTTTTTGTAAAATACAATTAGATTACTAGGAATATATCCTGTATTAGATACAAATATACAGGAAACGGACAAAAAAAACACTCAGACTCAGAACAACGATTTGTAGATCACACAAAGTGTTGTTCCAAGTGGGAATCCACAACGCCGTGCATACAATTATTCCCACTTTACTTGTTTTTTAGTTTGTCATATATATTTAGCTAAATAAATTCCCAGTCGATTGCGAAATTTAAAACTAGCGAGTTTGAACTTTGATATTGAGAAATTAATAGGAATCTTAATTAAAATTGTAAATATACATGTAAGTTCGTTTGTTTATTACTTTTTTAGGCCTTTACCACTCAAACAACAATAATGAAATGTTGCATACAATATTTGTCTTGGGTGGAAACGAACCCACAACCTCTGGCTTGGCCACTATCCTCACTAACCACTAAACCAACAGTCAGCTTAGGCTCGTGATTTTGCTCACGTAAAAGTTATTATGTGGATCTCCTCATTCCATTTCCTGCAAATAAGGAAACCCGCAGACGAACCAAGGTCACTGACATTGACCGGAGAATTGCCGAACTTAAGTGGCAGTATGCAGGGCACAATGCTCTCAGAAAAGACGGCCGATGGGGTCAAAAAGTTCTGGAGTGGCGACCACGTATCGGAAGACAGAGCATGGGACAGGCCCCCTATAAGGTGGTCCAACGACCTGGTGAAGGTCGCGGGAAGCCGTTGGATGCGTTCTTCTAGAGAACCTTGGGGGAGGCCTATGTCCACCAGTGGACGTCTTTCGGTTGAAATTAGATGGAAAAAGTTATTCGTCTATCCCTTAAGAACAGAAGTTTTATTCATAATGAAAGTTGCCCTATGGCTTTTTCTGTATCCATGAGAATACTTACACAAAAATTTATGCAGATCGGTCACGCAATTAAATTATGCAACTTAACAAAGAAACAAAAACAGATTAATGACGATAATATTAACGACTAGCTATTGTCCAAGACATCGCTCGCGTGATATTTTATCATTTCGTGTTTTTAACTTTGAAAATGAAACTTCCATACAACCTTTAATCCATTATTTTATCCCCTTAGTAGTGTAATTTCCAAAAATCCTGTCGGAAAAGGAAATATCCGTGTGGTGACGGTTTAAGAATACGGAATGTCACCACCCCTATTCATCCCGTGGGTGTCGTACGAGCCGACTAAGAGAGGAAACTACAGGACAACAGCACTGCAAAGAGAAGGAAAACTTGACAGAAACTAGGCCAAAACCTCATATCTAAGGAGATCCCTATGTCCAGCAGTGGACTATTATAGGCTATTGATGAATGGGTACTTTCAATATAAAAAGCAATAGCTGTCAGGGCAATTTTCTATGTACGGATGATAAAATCATTATGGGTACCATGACCTAACAAGCGAAGACATGGCGTGCTGCATCTATTGTTACGATCTCATTATTATCACGAGATTTAAGTGCTTCTTTTTCACAATTACGTAAATGAAATAAATTATTTTGTAAAAGGTTTTATTTTAAGGTCGTTATAAGTACTGTCATAGGCTACATTAAACAATAATAATAATCTATACTAATATTATAAAGCTTAAGAGTTTGTTTCTTTGTTTGAACGCGCTAATCTCAGGAACTACTGGTCCGATTTGAAAAATTCTTTCAGTGTTAGATAGCCCATTCATCGAGGAAGGCTATAGGCTATATATCATCACGCTAAGACCAATAGGAGCGGAGCACCAATGAAGAATGTTTCAAAAACGGAGAAAATTTATTACTATTGAGAGACGCAGACGAAGTTGCGCGGGTCAGCTAGTAATAAATAATAATATTGTACCACATTCACACAACGCCATGTAGTCCCAAACTAAGCAGAGCTTGTACTATGGGTACTAGACAGCTGATATAAATACATATATGCATTTTTTTTGTAAATACATACATATTATACATAAAAACACCAATACCAGGTGACTAGTCTTTTCGATTGCTCCAAACATTTTACCCACGGCCGTTTGATGGCTAGGCAACCTGTACCAGACTGCTGATTAACATACTGACTGCGGTATCGGGTTCGATTCCCGGGTCTGACCAAATGTTTGTATGATCTACAAATATTTTTTTCGGAGTTTGGGTGTTTTCTATTTATTTACAAAAAAAAAGTATTATATGTAAGTATAGTATCTTTATAAGTATTCTAGTCAATCTAGCTTTCATAGTAGAAGCTCTGCTTAGTTTGAAACTAGCTGACCTTGTGTGTCACATGTCCGGAAATATTGTCCGGAAATATTATACTTTTCTATATAAATAAATAAAATTGGAGTGTCTGTTTGTAATATTAAAATAACCGCTTTTTACTAAATGCATATGTATGTTTACACGGTAAATATGCCAAAATAACATTTTTTACAATTTTTGTCTGTCTGTCTGTCTGTCTGTTTGTTCCGGGTAATCTCTGGAACGGCTGGACCGATTTCGACGGGACTTTCACTGGCAGATAGCTGATGACATAAGGAGTAACTTAGGCTACTCTTTTTAGGCTAGCTTCGCCCCGCGGCGTTGCCCGCGGTTATAACCACAAACGCGGCTAACACCGCGGTTCTCAGCTAGTATGATATAAGGAGCAAAGTATTAAGTGTTAGTAATTGCTCTACTTTTACCAGGATCTGAATTATTACAGGTGCGTTGCCGTTGGGAAGTTTTGTTTATATATTATGGACAATGATTACTTACTAACTTTTGCCCACGGCTCCGCCCGTGTTTGTGTCTTAGTTAAAGTTAAAGTCTTAGGTAAAGTTAGCCTAAGTTACTAGCTGATAACGTAAATTTCTATTGGTGAAATAATTTTTACAATCAGTGTTGTGGTTTAGGCGTGAAAGTGTAACAAATTCAGTTTCACATTTACAATATTAGTATGGAAATATGGATTACCCACACACGGAATTAAACGAGAGTAAAACGATCATCAGACGTGCATTGATTTAGAGGAATGAGATAAAAGAGATGAGAAGTTGAGAAGTAACAAGTCATCCTGGTAAAAAAGTAGATGGATATAAGCGTAGAGGACGAACAAAGAAACGATGAATGGACTGAAAAAGGGACACGGCTAGAGAGGGACCAGAGGGACCAGTGAACTGACTAGTGATACAGGAGAATGCAAGAAGAAAACTCATTGCGCCAACCCTAAATAAATTTCGAGAGGGTAAGAATAGTAGAGAAGAGAAAGGAAAAGGAGATGATGAGTCATCGAACCCTCTACCCAGACCTACACTACTAGATCTACAGTCCAATTTAAAATCAGGCTAATAATTGTGGGCTTTTAATCTCTTTTCTGCCTACAATTCTAAAGAAATAGGCTTGAGTATATACATCTTCACACACATCAATAGCTTTTAATAGTGGACTATCAATGGCTGCTGGACATCTCCTCTCCTGAGAATGGAGGTTTTGGCCTACTATACGTCGCTGGCCAGACGGGTTGGTATAGAGTTTGTGTTAAGTTTTCCTTCTCTCTGCAGTGTTGTTTTCTTGCGTTGTTTGCTCCCTTAGTCGGCTCTTACGACACCCACGGGATGAATAGGAGTGTTGACACTTCATATTTTTAATCCATCACCATACGTACTATAAACAGTGTATGTATTTCAGGCAAGATGAAGCTATATTCTGAGAAGAACATTATCAGTGTTGTACGCCCACCGCTGTCGTAAATCATTTCAAGGATTTCATTTAAATTATCAATACAAAATTAATTATTCATCCTCCAAGATGGATGTTGATTTAATTCTCTGAAAAAATTCTCAAAACCCAAGAAATATATATTTTTTCGTTTGTTTCTTGTGGCGAAGTTATAAATACATATTCTGGCAATACAAACCTGTCAACCTTTTTGTTAAAGGTATCGTAAAAAACAACTTGTAAGCTAATCAGATGGTTTTTAGGATTCCGTTGTTGTATATAATTTTTGTTTATACAGCGACAGGCTCCAGCGCAAATTGCACTGGTCGTGGACACAGGTTTTTTTTAGACAACGCCCGCATTAGGAATATATCCTGTGTCGCGGGGGACTTTACAAACATACATGAAACGGACACAAAGAACACCCAGACTCAGAACAACAATTTGTGGATCACACAAAATGTCGTCCCATGTGGGGATCGGACCCACAGCACTCAGCTTAGTAGAGCATTATTTTACATTGAGACCATTATTCATGAATTTTGATATAGATATAGAAGATACCTTAAGTAAGGTCATTTGCTCCTATTTTTCGGGCAACTAAACCTAAAAACTGATACTGATTCTCGTCCCATGTGGGGTTTGGCGTAGTAGGAAGCGGCGTGACGACCGCTTAAACCACTTCGCCATCCGTGCAGTCTCTGTGCAGAGTGCAGGTGTGGTTTGTAACACAAAAACCAGTGTTTTTGAGTGACGGAGGTCACCAATCCCTTATTTATATATTATATTCCGTTCTAAACCACTATTCATTACTATTTACACCTCTGTCTAATAATATAAAGCTAAAGAATTTGTTTGTTTAATCGAACGCGCTTATCTCCGGAACTACTCAATCGAATTATAAAGATTTTTTAGTATTGGATAGACCATTTATTGAGAAAAGCTATAGGCTATACAACATCACGCTACTCGCAAAAGGAGCCGAGCCTAAATGAAAAATGTTACAAAAGCAAGCAAAATTTATTCCATTTAGACAGACGCAAAAAATACCAGTTTAACACCAGTCGTTAATTGTTATTATCACAATATTAAACGCCTATTAATTATTTAGCTAATTTCATTCTCATAATTGTTTGGCACAACATAATTATACATGCATTTATCCTTAATAATATCGCGGAAATGCAAAAATAACCCACAATCAACATCAACAATAAATTTTGTGTAAAAAATATACGTGTTCTAAGAAAACTTATTCTTCTTGAATCATAATAATACTCGTATATTAAACTTTATTGTATTGTAAGATAAACTGGTCAGAATGAAGTTTCTAGTAGCGTTTGTGAAGTAAAAACGTACATTATTACGTGTAATCAGACGCAATTGTAGGTAGCATGCATTTTAAGTGGGTAATGACGATTACAAAAGTGCTTAGAACGTTACTGGTGTGTTTTTTCGTCTGCGTAGAATCAGTATCAGTTTTTAGGTTTAGTTTCCCGAAAAATAGGAGCAAATGACCTTACTTAAGGTATCTTCTATATCTATAACTAGCTGAGACCTGCGGTGTTACCCGCGTGTGTTGTAATAACCGCGGGCAACGCCGAGGAGCAAAGCTAGTCTAAAAAAAGTAGTCTAAGTTACTCCTTATGTCATCAGCTATCTGACAGTGAAAGTCCCGTCGAAATCGGTCAAGCCGTTCCAGAGAAGACCCGGAACAGACAGACAGACAAAAATTGAAAAAATGTTATTTTGGCATATGTACCGTGTAAACATACATATGCATTTACCAAAAAGCGGTTATTTTAATATTACAAACAGACACTCCAATTTTATTTATTTGTATAGATGAGGGAGTTGTCTTTAAAAACTGATTTAAAAAAAAAACAGAAAACTGGTTTAAGCTTGGAATCATAATAGTCAATGTTACATTTCAGGATATATAATTTCAATCGTTTTTATGACTGCAATTTTTCTATTCTTTCTTACTTTTTAAAAGACAACTCCTGTACAAAGAATATATCCTGTGTCGTGGGGAACTATACAAAAATTCATTTAAACTCAACACCCAGACGTAGAACAACAATTTGTTTATCACACAAACTGTTGTCCCACGCGGGGATCTCACCCACAAAACTCATCGTAGTAGGAAGCGGCGAGGTGACCGATGAAACCGATAGGTACGCAATCCGTACAGTCTGAGAATTAAATTGTGAAAAGAAACAAAGTATGAAGCAAGGCAAGATTTGACCAATGAGCGACCGCGGTGCTTGCGCTGGCTCACTCGATAATTTGTTTGTTTTTGTACTACATTACGCTGTAATTAAAGTTGTTTTTAATTCTAACACGGGGTCTTAATAATGTAATGATTCAATGTATGTTGTTTAATGGTGCGACTGTAAGTTAAACATATCAGCCTCTATGCTATTTTTAGAAAATAAAACTGAAATACGATCATACTTTGATAATTTACATAGATAATAACAGTTATTGATACTACGAGTACATACGGGTTAATTAAAACGCATTTTTACCAAAAGCGACCTAGAATAAGATCTTAACAGATTACGTTACCAAGAATGATGAGTTGATCTTAGTTTATAATCATGATTTCAGACATGGTGTCCCCTGCTCATCAGAGCCGCGATCCATAGCTCTTCTGAAAGCATCTTGAATAAATAGAGTATCTTACATTACAATTATTGTACGTCTCTTCTAATTATAATACGTACGGAGGTGGGGGGTTACAAGCAGGCGAGTCAGGATGGTAAGTGACTACCATCACCCATAGGCACATGACACCCAAGACTCCCAAGAACGTTGCTGCCTTTAGAGCCTCATCCCTCCTAGAATCAAGGGGTGATGGGAGTTTGGTGCAAAAAACGAACCTAACACCAGTTTTCTGTGAGTCTGGCCTTTTGTGCTGAACCGTGGCTCTTCCACGATACTTTTTATATATTCATATTTATTACTTTATTTATTACTGATCAGCAGTGCTATTCTCTAGGAAATAGCCTTGCCTCGTACAGCGCTGCCACATTGTCGAATTTCATTCTAAGTTAGTTTAGTTTAGTAAATAGTTTTGAAGAGCACTTAAAGCTTTTGAACATTCTCGATCCACGATGCACAATTATGACTACATATGTACGCGAACTAGAGTCAGCCAGCGACGACAGCCAGTGCAAGGTGTATGCATAATTATATATTTTTAACACCAGGAGTGTCACCACCCCTATTCATCCCGTGGGTGTCGCAAAAGGCGACTAAGGGAGCAAAACTACGTAGGACAACAGCACTGCAAAGAGAAGTAAAACTTGAAACAAACCCTATACCAACCCGTCTGGCCAGCGTGGTGTAGTAAGCCAAAACCTCATTTCTAAGGATAGTCCTATGTCTAGCAGTGGACTAGTAAAGGCTGTTGATGATTGATGAACACTTGTTAAATAATAATAATGAAAGTAAGTAATAATAGCTTTATTATTGTGTAACTTATTTCTTCGAATGTCGATTTCAATTCAACTAAGTATCAAATTCCTGTCATCAATAACGTTTACATGAACGAGTGCATTCATCACTTACGAGTATCAAACAATGCATTGTGGTATGTTCTGTCGAAAATCAACACGCATTTAAACTGTCTTTAAAAAAAGAAGCAGTTTCTTTAGTTCATTTTTTATTTGTTATTTGACCGAAGTTTTATTACAAGAATTTTGCCTTCAGATTGATATACCTACCTGAAGAATTGTCACGCAATGCGCATACAAAAAAATCTAATAGCTGTGCAGCAATTTAAAATATAGTTAAACTACTTTTTTACCTTTACCGGACCGCAACCCCGTATCTTACCCCCAATTTCGGAGTACTGAAAGGGGGTGATGAACTGGTCACTGGTGGCTAGTGACTATGGGTGGCGGTAGTCACTTACCATAAGGTGATGCGTCTTCTCGTTTTCCCTCCTATCCCCTTAAAAAAGTTTGATAATGATTTAGAAAAATACCTTAATAAAAAAAATTAAAAAAAAGTTTTTTAAAACTTTTTTTTTTAAATTAGTGTATTGTCATCGGTCCTCGATATATCTACAAAGTTTGAACGAATTCTGACCGTTTAAAGTCAGTCAAAATCACGCCCAAAGGAGTCGGTTACAAACATACAAACAAACATACAAGTGAAGCTAATGTAAAGCGTGTAATAATATAAAGACAGTATCTTTGTGCTCGACTGTACTCAAACCCAAATTCTAAGCTGTCAAACGGTGACCTTATGTAATTTTGACGTAACATGGTATCTAAAGAATAAACGTTTTTGATGTTCTTGGAAAGTGTGTTTAGGGCCATTGAACACCGAAGGCTTGTATTTAGCCTTGAATGGAGGTTAGGCAATATTCGGAGTGGACACATACATGTAAATGTAATTAGGATATGTTATTAGTGAGACTTGGGCATATTGAAGAGGTCTTCAGCCGGCTCGTATGGTTATCCCACGGTTAAAAATTCCCACTTAAATTAATTTTGTCTGAGGCAAACTTGGAAATAATATAGGTACAACTTAAACTTATTCTGCTGTAAAATTTTCATCGTCATTACCTGGATAGTTGGCGCTCCACTACTGTGCGCTTTTCGAGACACTTTTTGCTTCAAACAACCAATCTGTGGAACGATACGACCTTCAAACCTTCATGAAAAGAGCGTACTCCTTCTTAAAAGACTGGCAACGCGTTTGTCACTCCTGAGTTACAGACTTTCATGGGCGGCGATGGTCACTTTCCATCAGGTGACCCGTCTGCTCGTTTGCCCCCTCTAACATAAAAAATACAGGTGTTTTTTTAAATTAATTTAAGTGGGACTTTTAACCACGGAATAACCATACAAGCCGGCTCGACCAGGGTGACGCAACATCAAAATGGTGTTAAGCTAAGTTCTTCTTCTGTTGTATCACCAAGTGAGTATATATCACCAAGTAAGTGAGGTTACCAAGTTTAAGTATGGAGGAAATGTAAAGTGGTTTCCCATGCTTGATCTGTTCAATATCTTCCATAAACAATAAGCAAATAGAGGGTATCTTTGATTTTCCACCATGATGTATTTGTAACTATCTGTAATATTAATTTCTATATTTCCACCCTTAGTATGGCATTTTTTCTTTAAATTTCAATGAGATTTCAATTTCAAATAAAAATGAATTTCCGAATCAGTGCATAAATAGCAGACTATAAGGTAAGAAATATTAAAAAAAAATACAGGCGAATTGTTTACCTCGACTTTTTTTTTAAGTCGGTTTAGATAATCGGAATAAATAAAATAAATATGTAAATACATATAGTTATTATGTCTATAAATATGTGACGTCAGACCTTCTGCAATAGTCCTCTGCTGTCTATTTCTTTTTTAAAGATTACGCCCGCTCTAGGAATATATCCTGTGTCACGTAGGACTTTAGAAACATACATAAACGAACACATAGAACGACAATTATTGGATCACACAAAGTGTCGTCCCATGTCGGGATCGAACCCACAACACTCAGCGTAGTATGAAGCGGCGTGGCGACCGCTTAAACTACTACGCCATCCAAGCAGTCGACCGTGCATATTACACAATAGATATATCAGCCAACGGAAGGAGATAATTGCTTGATGAAGTACTAATCATTGATGATGCAGCCATATTGCTGTTTCCTTTATTGTCATAAAGATACACTATTTGCCATCTTACATCCTCGGGCATATTACACAGCGATATCTAGACCCAATCTAAAGATATATTTGAGTAAAATTATTATTATAACTAATTGGGTGTCGTAAGAGCCGACTAAGGGAAAAAACTAAGCAGGACAACGGCACTGCAGAGAGAAGGAAAACTTGACAGAAACCCTTTACCAACCCGTCTGGCCAGCGTGGTGTAGTAGGCCAAAGCCTCCTTTCTCAGGAGAGGCTTATGTCCAGCAGTGGACTATTAAATGCTGTTGATGATGATGATTGATGAACTAGTTTCGAGTGATCGGGTGGCGTAGTGATTTTGGTATTCACTTCGCCGCTTCCTAATTCGCAGTGTTGTGGGCTCGATCTCCACATGGGAGAGCACTTTATGTGATCCACAAATTGTTGTTCTGAGTCTGGGTGTTCTTTGTTTCTGTTTCATGTATGTTTGTAAAGTCCCCCGCGATACAGGTTATATCTCTAGTGCGAGAGTTATGATACTCGTAAATATCCTTAAACTGAAAATCTAATTTATCTATGATGTGTAGTTTTCCTTCTCTCTGATGCTGCAAAGAGAAGGAAAACTTGACACAAACCCTATACCAACCCGTCTGGCCAGCGTGGTATAGTAGGCCAAAACCTCATTTCTAAGGAGAGGCATATGTCCAGCAGTGGACTATTAAAGGCTGTTGATGCGTGTATGCATTTAGACATCCAAACTTTAATACTTATAAGTTGTGAAAGTGAGTATGTTTGTAACGATTTCACGCCTAAACCACTAAACCTGAAGTCGGTTTTTTAAACGTAGTTTTTTTTATTTTTTTCTTTTTAGTGTTTGAAATAGGTTGTTCTGTTAACTACAGTAGGATTTTTCTAGATTACATCAGGTAAACTATAACATTTCGTTGCTTTTTATTGTCATATATCTAATAGTAATTTTTTTAGTTTTCAAATAGTAAGTAGCTATGGGTACGCCTACGAAAGGTGCAGCGCGCCTTAAACAATATAGATCCCAAGAAACCTGAACGGAAAAAAGGAATCGACTCCGAAAAAATGCTGTTCGAAACTCTATTTCGCGTTCTTGTGAGACAGAGATAAATCGTGAAGAACGTTTGTTAGCTATGAAAAATTATATAAAATTACATTCACGTCAAGAAACTCTTGAGCAGTATGAGTCTAGACTCGCTAAGATTCAAGAACGTCTTGCCAAAGAGAAATGGTAAACGGCCTCCGCATAATGTCATTCCTGTAGATGTTAACAACTGTGGTGGATTGTTACACAGCATTAAAATAGGGATAGGCTCTAGGGTGATGCTGAGAAGAAATATGGCGGTCTCTGATGGATTAGTCAACGGAGCAATGGGTGTAAAAAAAAACAAGTGGCCAGCCCTTCGCCGTGATCAACTAGAAGCAGGAGAACTGCCCGAAGCAGTATTGATTAAGTTTGACGACGAGACGGTAGGCACTAGGGTAAAAGATGCGGAGGGCCTAGTTTCAATCGCATCAACATCTGCAACTTTTCAGACCAATAAAGGTTACGTTGATGTCGAGAGATTAATGCTGCCACTAATTTTAAATTGGGCTATCACCATTCACAAGCTCCAAGGTACCACATTGGAGAGGGCGGTGATAAACCTCGGACAAAAAAAAAATTGCAATAGGTCAGATATATGTGGCTTTAAGTCGAGTGAAAAATTTAGATGGCGTGGCATTAAGTGATTTGGAACCATCTAAATTATTACACAAACCACATGATGACAAAGCACTACAGGAAATGCAACTATTAAAACAGTTAAATCTAGATTATTTTTTTTACTTATTTTTAAATTTTCCTTTTTATTTATTTCTTCGTTCCGAGATTTTGTATGCAATCGTATTGGTTACGCTCGCTCCGCTTCAATGACAGGTAGCCTAAGACCCACTTATCGGGACACGGGTTAATAGTAATATATAATCAACTAACTAAATGAAAACTCCTAAAAAGGCCGTACACAAACTTAAATTATATCATCCAAGTAAACAATAATATTCATTAAAAATGTTCATAAAATGAAAACTACTGGGCCTAACTATGTTAAATTTTTATGGGACCAAATGGCAACTATTCCGCATCAAACTAAAGAAGAATCTCGTAAATTGGATCATAAATCTCAGAGTAATCGGTGTACATACATTAAAAAAAATACTAATCGAATTGAGAACCTCCTCCTTTTTGAAGTCGGTTAATGAATAGGATATGTTATTAGTGAGACTTCGGCATATTGAAGAGGTCTTCAGTCGGCTCGTATGGTTATCCCACGGTTAAAAATTCATACTTAAATTAATTTTGTCTGAGGCAAACTTGGAAATAATATAGGTACAACTTAAACTTATTCTGCTGTAAAATTTTCATCGTCATTACCTGGATAGTTGGCGCTCCACTACTGTGCGCTTTTCGAGACACTTTTTGCTTCCCACAACCAATCTGTGGAACGATACGACCTTCAAACCTTCATGAAAAGAGCGTACTCCTTCCTAAAAGGCTGGCAACGCGTTTGTGACTCCTGAGTTACAGACTTTCTTGGGCGGCGATGGTCACTTTCCATCAGGTGACCCGTCTGCTCGTTTGTCCCCTCTAACATAAAAAAGCAGGTGTTTTTTTAAATTAATTTAAGTGGGACTTTTTAACCACGGAATAACCATACACCATACGGCTCGACCAGTGTGACGCAACAAAAAATTGGTGTTAAGCAGTTCTTCTTCTGTTATATCACCAAGTGAGTATATATCACCAAGTAAGTGAGGTTACCAAGTTTAAGTATGGAGGAAATGTAAAGTGGTTTCAAATGCTTGATCTGTTCAATATCTTCCATAAACAATAAGCACATAGAGGGTATCTTTGATTTTACACCATGATATATTTGTAACTATCTGTAATACTAATTTCTAAATTTTCCACCCATAGAATGGCATTTTTCTTTAAATTTCAATGAGATTTCAATTTCAAATAAAAAGAACTTTCCGAATCAGTGCATAAATAGCATACTATAAGGTAAGAAATATTAAAAAAAAATACAGGCGAATTGTTTACCTCGACTTTTTTTTAAAGTCGGCTTAGATAATCGGAATAAATAAAATAAATATGTAAATACATATAGTTATTATGTCTATAAATATGTGACGTCAGACCTTCTGCAATAGTCCTCTGCTGTCTATTTCTTTTTTAAAGATTACGCCCGCTCTAGGAATATATTATGTGTCACGTTGGACTTTAGAAACATACATAAACGGACACATAGAACGACAATTATTGGATCACACAAAGTGTCGTCCCATGTCGGGATCGAACCCACAACACTCAGCGTAGTATGAAGCGGCGTGGCGTCCGCTTAAACTCTACGCCATCCATGCAGTCGACCGTGCATATTACACAATAGATATATCAGCCGACGGAAGGAGATAATTGCTTGATGAAGTACTAATCATTGATGATGCAGCCATATTGCTGTTTCCTTTATTGTCATAAAGATACACTATTTGCCATCTTACATCCTCGGGCATATTACACAGCGATATCTAGACCCAAACTAAAGATATATTTGAGTAAAATTATTGTTATAACTAATTGGGTGTCGTAAGAGCCGACTAAGGGAAAAAACTAAGCAGGACAACAGCACTGCAGAGAGAAGGAAAACTTGACACAAACCCTTTACCAACCCGTCTGGACAGCGTGGTATAGTAGGCCAAAGCCTCCTTTCTCAGGAGAGGCTTATGTCCAGGAGTGGACTATTAAAGGCTGTTGATGAAGGCAAAGGCAAAAGCTGGTTTAATTAATAATAATAATAACTTCACACATTTCACACACGACCGTCTGATCCCGAACTAGGCAGAGCCTGTGCTATGGTAACCAGACTGCTGATAAACATACTGATATATTTTTAAAATACATACAATTTATAGATAAATTACACCCAGACACAGAACAAATGACCGTGCTCATCACACAATATTTATCCTGGGTGGGAATCGAACCCACGACCTCCGGCTTAGCAGTCAGGGCCACTAACCACTAGACCAACAGGCCCGTCAAACAAATCTATACTAATATTATAAAGCTGAAGAGTTTGTTTGTTTGTTTGTTTGTTTGAACGCGCTAATCTCAGGAACTACTGGTCCAATTTGAAAAATTCTATCAGTATTAGACAGCCCATTTATCGAAGAAGGCTATAGGCTATATATCATCACGCTAAGACCTATAGGAGCGGAGCACCAATGAAGAATGTTTCAAAAACGGAGAAAATTTATTACTATTGAGAGACGCAGACGAAGTTGCGCGGGTCAGCTAGTTTAAACATACTGCGGTAGGTATATTCTGTTTGTATCACTTTATATGTATATTTTATGGTAATTTACTTCCACGGACGCTATAGGTCCTTTAAATCACGTTATTTACAACTTGATGGTGTGTTTAAACTTTAATGTATATGTACAGCTAGAGAGCCGCTCGTGGTTTGAAATGAGGCAGGAATAGAAATGGAAGGCTTCGAGGAGACGCAGGACAATGCCCTTGCGAATTACGATGAGGCTTCGTAACGACTAGTTCCTCTGTAAATCGTGATTTTTTTGTATATTAAAATGATTTAAATTAAAACTTTTGAGTGTGCTTTGTGTGCTACTAAAAAATGCAAATTTTTATATGGAGATGAGTATACAAATACTTTATTTCAATTCAAGTGTTATCTTGTAAATAATTACTTCTAGCTAATGCGCGACACATATCGTGGTAAAAAGTAATTTATGTTACTTGCTGATAATGATCCCATTTGTGTTTCTTTTTAATGGGTTTAGTGGTTTAAACGTGAAATCGCCACAAACATACTCACTTTCACAACTTAAAATAATCACATCATCACATCAACAGCCTATACTAGTCCACTGTTGGACATAGGCCTCTCCTTAGAAAGGAGGTTTTGGCCTACTATACCACGCTGGCCGGACGGGTTGGTATATGGTTTGTGTCAAGTTATCCTTCTCTTTACAGTGCTGTTGTCCTGCGTAGTTTGCCCCCTTAGTCGGCTCTTACGACACCCACGGGATGGATAGGGGTGGTGACACTCCTTATTCTTAATCCGTCACCACACAGACTTATAAGTATTAATGGTTTGATATCTAAATGCATACACATCATTGAATATTATTAACAAAGTCAATCACACATTTCTAATATAAGCTTGGATTGGGAAAGCAAGCGTATTGCTTTGTTATCTTGCAGTAAGTATAAAAATAAAAATAATATTAAAAATAATACAATTATGTAGTTTATTTCACTTAAAGTGTTATTTCCTCATTTACTACCGAATATCCTTGCGAATATTTACGACAACGGTCAATACGAGTATAATAAATAATGTTTATTAGTTGTTTACCGTCCGTATTACTGTCCGTGTGGTGACGGACTGAGAATACAGAGTGTCATCACCCCTATTCATCCCGTGGGTGCCGTAAGAGAAGACTACGGGAGAAAACTTCGCAGAACAACAGCACTGCGATAGAAGAAAAATTTGACACAAACCCTATACCAACCCGTCTGGCCAGCGTGGTATAGTAAGCCAAAACCTCCTTTCTAAGGAGAGGCTTATGTCCAGCAGTGGACTGTTAGAGGCTGTTGATGATGATGATGATGACCGTGAGTTTTCAGATTTCGAAATACTATGAACTATCTAAAATCTAATAGGAAGCATTCAACATCCTCCGTTTCAATATTGGTACTTCAAAATTATAGCCTACCAGAGTTTTTTTTAAAAGGTCTACTAGCAACCGAAATTACTAGTATTCTCCTTAACCCCTCCCGCTAAGCCAAATTGCTGGTGTTAGGGGTGGGTTCACGTCAGTAGTGTACTGGTCAGGATTTGAACCCACGACCTCTTGATCGCAAGTCCAACGCCTTAACCACTAGGCTACCGCCGCTAGTTACCAGACATAAGGTCATTGTAAGAATGGGTAACACACGATAACGTGTCTGTCTGTGCTTACGAAATGAGCGAGCGTTGTGAGAAATATCGAACAAATAAATTACATTCAAAAACCTTATGAGACTAACACCACTTATTTAACAAGTATACGGACATTTATAAACCGATAATACATTAATTTTTATATTACAGTGACTAATACAATAATAGCAACTAAAAAACCACTAGGGTTGTTTTTTTCTCGTTTAGACTACTCCCGCGCGTTATTTTTAAAGACAAGTCCCGCACTAAGAATATATCCTGGGTCGCGGGGGACTTTACAAACATACACACAAAGAACACCCACATTGAATTAAGAAAATAAATGGTTAGTGTTTTGTTATTTTTATAAGCCGTCATCGGCCTCAGCGCTCCATTCCTCTTATAGTCAAAGACCATATCCCCACATACTTACAGTTAGTTAGTTATTTTTTATTTAACTACCAAAATATTCACTAGAAATTATTTATATGATAAAACAACGTTTGCTGGGTCAGTTAGATCATCTATAAGTGCTTCCTCTATGGTCAAAAAATGTCAATGAGCAGCGCCCTCTATACACAGTAACCGATACTAGCGCGATGGGTTCAAGGCACAGAACGCAAGCATAAAATGCTTTGCTTATGTAAGCTTTCGCTAAAACCTGTTACGAGTATGTGTGCTAATATAGTAGATAATGCATTATGTTTTTTGTTCGTATTTGCTATCTTTGTAATGGAGGTACATTGAGTGGAGTTTAAAAACTTTAATGTTAAATTATTGTAATAGCGACAGTTTTGTAAACATGATCGGGAAATATTCATCCAATTGTGAATTAATGATTGTTAATCTTTCCGCGTCAGTAGACATTTTTAATTATTGCTACTTTTAAATCATATTCATATGATGAAATGGTTGAGTTGCTAACTGTGATGACACCTTTGTTAAATCACTACATAGATTTGGTCATAGACAAAATATCCGTGTGGTGACGGATTAAGAATACAGAGTGTCACCACCCCTATTCTTCCCGTGGGTGTCGTAAGAGCCGACTAAGGGAAAAAAACTACGCAGAACAACAGCACTGCAGAGAGAAGGAAAACTTGACACAAACCCTATACCAACCCGTCTGGCCAGCGTGGTATAGTAGGCCAAAACCTCCTTTTTAAGGAGAGTCTTATGTCCAGCAGTGGACTATAAAGGCTGTTGATGTGAATCTTTCCCGTGGATGTCGTAAGAGCTGATTAAGCGAGCAAAATACGCATTACAACAGCACTGCAAAGAAGAAAAACTTGACTCAAACCCGTCTGGCCAGCGTGGTATAGTAGGCCAAAACCTCCTTTCTAAGGAGAGGCATATGTCCAGCAGTCACTATCTCGGCTGATAGGTATGCACCTAACATACCTATCAGCCGAGATCAGAGGTATTGCATTTGTGAAGTATGAGTACATTAGACTGCCTCGGCGGTGCAGTGGTAGCGTAAGCGACTGCTGTGTTGAGGTCTCGTGTTCGATTCCCGGGTCCCGGGTAATGACCAAATGTTTGTATGATGTATGTAGATCGCGTTGTGTGTTAGATGTCTGATGTTAGAAAAATACATTATTATAATCTGACATAAAAATTAGACTTGCAACGAATAGTATATTCGGCAGTATACCGAATACCGAATATTCGGCGAGGCCCCTGACCGAATAGCCGAATATTAGGCAAAAGTATTCGGCTGGATTTTAGCGCCAAAAACTTGTACAGACGTGAATCAAATTATGTACCTGTTTTATGTACCAATGACTACTTAATAAATGATTATAAAAGAAATGAGAACCTTACCCTTCTAAATTTTGATTACCACAATAATTCAAATACATAGAATCCTCCATTTTTCCAATTCAGAAGATGATTATGTACCTGTGTTATGCACCAATGACTACTTAAATGATTATAACAGAAATGAAAATATGAATATATACGTAATCAATCGATTTTAATTTTTCATTTTACCAATTATTTCTCAATGACAAAATATATTATTTAAGTATTCGGTATTCGGCCGAATAATATGTAGATATTCGGTATTCGGCCGAATATAATACTCGTAAAAGCAGCCGAATAGGCCGAATACCGAATAGTAACCGAATATTCGTTGCAAGTCTAATAAAAATTACTTAGGGGTCATATAAAAACTTAACGAAATATAAAGTCATGAAACTTAGGACCCCTCGCACCCCTGGTCACATAATGTCCCACTTCGGCCCTCAGCCCCCCTCCCACGTATGCCGTAACTTATGGATTGACCCTTATCTACATAACACTTGACAAGTCTCGCATTTTAAAAGTCAACAAGCATTCACTTTACTGTCCATGAATCTTATTGCGTAACAAATAGGTATTACGTTTGCGTAAAAATGTTTGCTTTCATAGTCGCACGTGTTCTGTTAGAGTCGCCACTCGTTATATATAGCATACATACACACATACATCAACGGCTTTTAGTAGTCCACTGCTGGACATAGGCAGGACAAATAAATCTATACAAATAAATAAAATTGGAGTGTCTGTTTGTAATATTAAAATAACCGCTTTTTACTAAATGCATATGTAAGTTTACACGGTACATATGCCAAAATATCATTTTTAACAATTTTTGTCTGTCTGTCTGTTTGTTCCGGGTAATCTCTGGAACGGCTGGACCGATTTCGACGGGACTTTCACTGGCAGATAGCTGATGACATAAGGAGTAACTTAGGCTACTTATTTTAGACTAGCTTTGCCCCGCGGCGTTGCCCCCGATTATAACAGCAAACGCGGGTAACACCGCGGGTCTCAGCTAGTATTAATATATAATTAATGGCTACGCAATAAATTTATATACAATAACTTGTAAACTAATTTTGTGATTACGTTGTCCAATAATAAATTTATTAAATTCTTTTCTTTTTTTTCTTTTTTTTTAAAAACACAACGCCCGCATTAGGAATAAATCCTGTGTCGCGGGGGACTTTAAAAACATACATGAAACGGACACAAAGAACACCCAGACTCAGAACAACAATTTGTGGATCACACAAAGTGTCGTCCCATGTGGGGTTTGAACCCACAACACTAGCCGTAGTAGAAAGCGGCGTGGCGACCGCTTAAACCACTACGCCATCCGTGCAGTCAGTCATTTTCAACTACTACATACTATTATGAATATGATATAGTTTATTTATTTATATCTTTATTGTATACAGTTAACACAAAGTTACTTACAAATACATAGACGTAACAATCGGCGGTGTTATCGCTCACGGCGATCTCTTACCAACAACCTTAGTACGGATATTAGATATTTAAAAAGTTGGGTAGTTTACATACACGTAACGCATTATCACGTGAATATTTTAAAATAAAAACAAAAGCATTGATACACAAATAAACATCTGTTCACATTGCACATAGATAAATACACATACATACATATGTATACACACACACAATTTTAATTAATTTATCTTGTTGAAAGCTTAAAATATTCGTATTAAAATAAATTCCGTGTGGTGACGGATCAAGAATACGGAGTGTTACCACCCCTATTCATCCCGTGGGTGTCGTAAGAGGCGACTCAGGCGCCGGAGGTCGCAGAACGACCTCCGTCCTCCATAAGCGCAGGCCTGGGGGTGACAGGTGAGGCCATCTGTCACCCTAGAAGAAGCAGGCCGGGGTGGCGGCGAGCGCGTTGCGAAGCGCGTTCGCTTCCAGGGAGCACAGGGAACATGGGGTTCCCCCACGGGGGGGGGGGGGGGTCGTCTACTCGTCTGTAGATGACCCGAGGTATGTCGGGGCACCAGGGACTTCCTTTCTAGGGTATACCTGGTTCCCCGGCTATTAGTACCCGAGACGGCGTGCGGTTTTAGTCGGTTCGAGTCCGACATGCCACCGACAGGTGGTATCCGAGGGGATTTCCGCACGGAAAAAAAAAAAAAAAAAAAGGGTGCCGTAAGAGGCGACTAAGGGAACAAACTACGCAGGTCAACAGCACTGCAGAGAGAAGGAAAACTTGAAACGAACCCTACAACAACCCGTCTGGCCAGCGTGGTATAGTAGGCCAAAACCTCCTTTCTAAGGAGAGGCCTATGTCCAGCAGTGGACTAGTAAAGACTATTGATGATGATTAAAATAAAACTTTAAAAAACTAGCATAATTAAGCAGCTCCTCCTCTCTCCTGATAGTGCTGTACCAGGAGAGAGGAGGAGGAGGAGGGTTCATAATTGTTACCTAGTTTTAAGCTTACCACCTGAATGTACATTTTGGAATAAAATTGAAATTAAATTTGACGGGCCTGTTGGTCTAGTGGTTAGTGACCCTGACTGCTAAACCGGAGGTCGTGGGTTCGATTCCCACCCAGGACAAATATTGTGTGATGAGCACGGTCATTTGTTATGTGTCTGGGTGTAATTTATCTATAATATGTATGTATTTAGAAATATATAAGTATGTTTATCAGCAGTCAGGTTACCATAGTACAGGCTCTGCCTAGTTGGGGATCAGACGGCCGTGTGTGAGTGTGCGAGATATATTATATTATAATTGAAATAGGCCTCTCCTTAGAAAGGAGGTTTTGGCCTACTATACCACTTCGACCAGATGGGTAGATATAGGGTTTGTTACAAATTTTCCTTCTCTTTGCAGTGTTACGAGTTGCCTGTTACGACACCCAAAGGATGAATATGGGCAGTGACACTCAGTATTCTTAATCCGTCATCACACGGACAGTATTTATTTATTTACAAAAGGTACAGTTACAAAATACAGACCAGGTAGTGCTTAAACTTACTTATAAATATTCATAACATTTTTTAATCTGCACTCCAATTACTACCGTACACAGCTTTCGGGATTTATACAGCTTCAGAGTAAGTGGAGGTTACAAAAATAAACAAGCATAATACAAAAAAAAAATAAGAAACAAAAAAAATGACAAAAATAATCTAAGCGTGCAGTCAGTACACGCACATGTCAAGGTGCATCCAATTTCCGCAAAGATTCCATAAATCTGCCGTGACTATAAACAAATATATCAACATCAGAACCAATATCATTATATTGTCTACACATTCGAAACAGTGGACTATTTATATACTATTTGTATATTATGGTAACAAACGAAATTTAACACACAATACACTACCTCACAATGAAAGTTGAAGAGAGGTGTGAAATGTTCAAAAACAATTACATTCAGATAAAAATAACCCCGAAGCTGTTATAATTACAAATACAGATAACACTTTAAATATTCAACTCAGCTAATTTATAATAATACTCTATCTGCTGGACTGCACGGATGGCGCAATGGTTTAAGCGGTCGCCACGCCAATTCCTACTGCGCCGAGTGTTGTGGCTTCAAACCCCACATGGGACGACACTTTGTGTGATCCACAAATTGTTGTTCTGAGTCTGGGTGTTCTTTGTGTCCGTTTCATGTATGTTTGTAAAGTCCCCCTCGACACAGGATATATTCCTAATTCCAGGAGTTGTCTTATAAAATATCTGTGTGTAACAGCCTTTTTATATCTTTACTAATATTATTAAACTGAAGAGTTTGTTTGTTTGGTTCAACGCGCTAATCTCAGAAACTACTGGTTTGAATAAAACAATATATTTAGTGGTGGATATCTCATTTATTGAGGAAGACTATGTATATAGCTGGTCCCGGTGAGATTCCCGTCTAAGTCCCGACAGCCGTTTAACGCACAACTGTTTGAAGTAATAAGATTTCTGAGGTCGATAAATAATAAGCTCTATATCATCACGCTACGTCTAATGAGAGCTGAGCATTTATGAAAAATGTTGCAATAAAGGTAGTTTAAGTTGTTTCTTTTGAAAGACGCAGACGCGCAGTTAGTTCAGTTATTAACTGGACTTTAGAACGTGTTCAACTAAGCATTACTTGTCCAAAAATAAAGTTTAATTCAGATGTTTGTCAATACCTTGTTATTAATGACGCCAAAGGGAATTCCCCGTCAAATTATATTTGTAAAAAACGACAATCAGATTCTATGAATGATAGAGTGCTTATGTTTTTTGTTAATAATTAAGTTGATGAAAAAACTCATGGTGGTGTAGATGGTAAGCGGTTTTCTATGCTTATTTTTGCCATTTACCTATCATTTCATTCCAAATTTCGTAAATTTAGTAACAATGTTACTCATATTTTGTCATCAAAGTTGGTTTAATTTTCTTCTGGTTAAAATTCCGTGTGGTTACGGATTAAGAATAGGAAGTGTCACCACCTTAATTCATCCCCTGGGTGTAGTAAGAGCCAACTAAGGGAGCAAACTACAGCGTACCACGCTGGCCAGACCGGTTGGTACAAGGTTTAGGCCAAAACCTCCTTTCTAAGGAGAGGCCTATGTTCAGCTGTGGACTATTAAAGGCTGTTGATTGGTGATGATGATGTTGGTCTAATTTGTTATACATTTAAAACTTTACACTTATTCTCATATTAATACCACGCTTTCTAATCACAGTATGTATCACCTACATTGCCATGTTGTATACACATATTTAGGAACATAGCTAAGAACGAAACTGTTGGTGTTGAAAGTTTTTGTTATGTTCTGTTTTGTGTGCCTAAATAAATAAAATAAATTAAAGTATGATAAATACAGCACTGCGCTTCAAAACACAAATAGCAGATGTCACTCATAAAAACCGCCGCACTCAAATGGGACTGGGCCGGACACGTTTGCCGCATGCCGACGGATCTCTGGGCAAAAATTTGCACAACGGGACGATCTCGACGGCTTCCGAAAAGACTGGACACGACAGAGAGTTGTGGAAGGGAGAGAGGGAGGCCCTTGCCCTGCAGTGGGACAATACAGGCTAAAAAACCGGTCAGGTATGAGTCGAACTCGTGCGCCGAAGGTTCCGTACCTACCCAGATTTTAAAATTTGTAAGTACAAACAATTATCTTAATTTAGAACTTTTTTTGTTTTTTGGAATTATTCCTTTATTTTTGCTGTAAGACGTTTCTTTTTGCCAAATGTCGTGATTCTAGGTCAACGGGAACTAACATATGGGTTTTCGACCCAAACCTATAGCGTACTTCCGATTGACCTAGAATTGACAATTTTGGTTAAAAGCAAGGTCTTACAGCACAAGTAAAGTGAAAATTCTGAAAAATTAAAAAAAGTTGAAAATTAAGGTAAATTTTGGTACAATGTTTCGCGAAAATCGAAAATTGCCCATATCTTTTTATCGTGTTGACTCTTGATTTTTATACACCTAATAGGGACCTCAGTATCTGGTATAAATTTCAACTTGCTAGGTCTACCCGTTCCTGAAAAAATCAGTGGTGTCACACGGACAGACGGACAAGAGAGAGAAAGGAACCCTTATAATATCTTATAAGGGTTCCTTTTTTACCTTTTGACATATGGAACCCTAAAACAAGAAAAAAACTATATTTTTGATAACTGGATTGAACCCTGTTCACCTACTGTAAAAACTAAGTAGTTACGTAAGTTGTTTTCATAAAGTGCAATACTTTAATTATCATTCGAATTTTTTTTTTTTTTTTTTTTTTCTTGAAATTGTTCTCGATCTATGAACGTCATAAAGGCACTTATCTCTTAATATCTTGTTAGATAACTCACGATAACTTGGCGTCTTCATCTTACCTAGATATTATGTTACATAATTGTATGCATAAATAATGTTTATGTAACCAAGACGATGGTAATATAAAAATAATAATATACCTCACACACCGCCGTCTAATCAAAAGCTAGGCAGAGCCTCTAATACGGTAACCTGACTGCTGATAAACATACTTATTTATTTTTAAATACATACATACGAGTATTACAGAGTATATAGCTCCGTGTGGTGACGGATTAAGAATACAGAGTGTCACCACCCCTATTCATCCCGTGGGTGTCGTAAGAGCCGACTACGGGAAAAAACTACGCAGGACAACAGCACTGCAGAGAGAAGGAAAACTTGACACAAACCCTATACCAACCCGTCTGGCCAGCGAGGTATAGTAGGCCAAAACCTCCTTTCTAAGGAGGTTTTGGCCTATGCCCAGCAGTGGACTGGTAAAGGCTGTTGATGTGAGTATTATAGATAAATTACAACCAAACGCAGAACAAATGACCGTGATCATCACACAGTTATTTGTCCTGGTAAACCGAACCCTCTGGTTTAGCAGTCAGGATCACTGACCACTAGGCATGGGATAGAATCACAATAACCTGCTATTATTAATATGATTTTAAAATCATTTGATCACACCTGTGACTCATATACAACATCACTGTGACTAATTATTATTATTACGCTAGCACTAGACTCGCGAAAGTTCTAAATCTAAAAAAAAAAATAGATTATTTTGTCAATCATCAACAGACTTTACTAGTCCACTGCTGGACATAGGCCTCTCCTTAGAAAGAAGGTTTTGGCCTACTATACCACGCTGGCCAGACGGGTTGGTTGACTACTAGAACAACAAGCCTATCCCTACCACCACACCGGTCTCATTTTTTACTAGTATTATTTGTTTACCAACTTTTGCCCGCGGCTCTGCCCGTGTTTATATCGGCAACTGTCTTTCCTCAAGAATCAAACTATCTCCATAACAAATTTCATCTAAAGGTTCAGCGGTTATTTATTCCCCATACAAACTTCCCATTTTTCACCCCCTTAAAGTATGATTTCTGGGTTAAACCCTATGTCCTTTCCCGTTACTAGGACTATCTTTTTACCAAATTTTATCTAAATCGGTTTTAGCGGTTTAAGTGTAAAGAGGTAACTGATCGACAGACGCTTTTTTTTTAAAAGGTCTACTAGCAACCGAAATTACTAGTATTCCCGTTAACTCCTCCCGCTAAGTTAAATTGCTTGTGTTAGGAATGGGTCACGTCGGTAGTGTACTGGTCAGAATTTGAACCCAGGACCTCTTGATGGCCAGTCCAACGCCTTAACCACTAGGGTACCGCCGCTTTCGCATTCATAATACTCTTATTAGTATAGTATAGATTCAAATGTACAAGCCTTAACTTAGCAACAATAACTATAAATGGAGATAAAACTGCTCGATAGTAATATGTGTAATAAGAGAATCATTCCTCAACTTAGTTATATGAGAAAAAAATTATAGTTTAAAAAAACTAAAAAACACGCTTTCTATAAAAAACCAAACTAAAAAATAGAAAATAAATTTGAAAAAAAGCGTTGAGTACCTGTTGTCAATAGTAAAAAAGCACACTTTTTTTTTAAATTAGTGTATTGTCATCGGTCCTCGATATATCTACAAAGTTTGAACGAATTCTGACCGTTTAAAGTCAGTCAAAATCACGCCCAAAGCAGTCGGTTACAAAAAACAAGTGAAGCTAATATAAAGCATGTAAAAATAGTACAGCTGGTTTATAAAACTGCGCTCATGACAGCAATAAACTGCAAACTGTTGTGCAATTTTGATTAACGAGTTCTGCAATCGGTTCGTATTCTGCAATCATTGTTCGGAACTGATACTTAAGACCTAGGGACCAGAACATAATGCTTTCTATATATTTTAAAAGAAAATATGGGAAAAGCATTCTCTTCGATTCAATGTTCTGGTTAATTTATTTATTTGGAATATTTCACGCTGTTATCTATACAAATAAATAAAATTGAAGTGTGTTTTTAATGTTAAAATAATAGGTTTTTTTAATATTTTTCATCTGTCTTTTTTTTTTTTTTAAAAGACAACTCACGCAATAGCAATATATCCTGTGTCGCGGGGGACTATACAAACATACATGAAACGGACACAAAGAACACCCAGACTGAGAACAACAATTTGTAGATCACACAAAGTGTCGTCCCATGTGGGGATCGGACTCACAACACTCAGCGTAGTAGTGAGCGGCGTGGCGACCGTTTAAAACCGCTACGCCCATCCGTGCAGGCAGTTGATCAGTTTGATAATCGGTAAGATTATTAAATGGCACGAACGCTATAAAGACTAACCCAATTAAAAGTTTATTAATACACAGACGTTTAACCAAAAATAATCGATTAGACGCTAATTAAGGTTGACTGGTAGATAATGCAATGTGGCATCAAGTTTTATTGTATTAAGTGTAAGTAAATGAATAATTGGGATATCGATATCGTGGCACTTAAGTAACTTACCAATTAACAACTTAAAATAAGAACACCTGAATCCATACCTAACACTCGTATTATGAATGCGAATGTGTGTCTGTCTGTTATCTCTTCACGCTTAAACCGCTAAACCGATTTGGGTTAAATTTAGTACAGATATAGTTCGAGTCCCAGGAAAGGATATAGGTTAGTTTTGTCTTTTTTAACCACAGAAAAAACTATCATCAACAGTCTTTAATAGTGCTGACCTCTCATGTATTATTGTTTAATTATTATTGTTGTTACCAGCTGACCCCGCAAACGTTGTTTTACCATATAATTTATTTAAAAAAAAAAGTCCAAAAAAAAAATTAGGGATATGAAAAATAGATCGTTCTAGCCATTTCGGAGGAGTTCAACTTCAACACCGTGACACGAGAATTTTATATATTAGATGAGTATAATTTAATTGTTATTATTATTTTCTTAATTATTATTGTCATTTAAAATTATAGATCTTTAATTGTAAATAATTATTATAAATATAAGAAAGTGTAATTAACAAGGAAACTAAATTGTTTTGATGCTATGGGAGCTGAAACTGCCAACAGAGCAGCTGCTCTGTAGTATAAATCCTGAAATAATAATATCTCACACATGGCCGTCAGATCCCAAACTAGGCAGAACCTGTACTACGGTAACCAGACTGCTGATAAACATACTTATATATTTTAAATACATACATATTATAGATAAATTACACCCAGACACAGAACAAATGCCTGTGCTCATCACACAATATTTGTCCTGGGTGGGAATCGAACCCACGACCTCGAGCTTACCAGTCAGGGTCACTAACCACTAGACCAGCTGGCCAGACGGGTTGGTATAGGGTTTGTGTCAAGTTTTCCTTCTCTTTGCAGTGCTGTGATTCTGCGTAGTTGGTTACGGGTGAATAAAGATGGTGAAAAAACTTAAATTAAACAAAAAATGTCACCAAAATGGGTTACAATTCTTTTTTTGTTGCTTAAGTGTCATGTAAGCAGACTGGTCATCGGATGGTAAGTGAGTATCACCGCCAGTGGACCTGCGACTTAAAGGTCCCAAGCATGTTTCCGCTCTTTTGGACCCTCGTCTTAGAATTGGGGGGTTGAGGCCACTAGGACTAAAATCACAATCACATACTATAAATGATATCATCAAACCTGTGATTGATTTACAATACCACTGCTACTTAATTATTATTATTACGCTAGTGCAAGAATCGCAAAAGGTCTAAATAAAAAAAGGTCGTATTCTTTGATAAAAAGAATTTTGATTTAATGGCATTTATCTTGGCTGGACCAATTTTGATAGTATTTCACTACCAGGTAGCTGTCGATATAAGGAGTAACTTAGGCTATTATTCCTCTCAGAAAAACCCTTTAATATTTTGCCCGATCCGGGAAACGAACCCACTAAGTCAGCACTTTTCAAATTCCGCGCGAACGAAGCTAGTCTTTATTTATCTTTCCTTGATAAAAGGGCTATCCAACACTGAAAGAATTTTTCAATGTGAACCCGTGGTTCCTGAATTTACCCCGAACATACAAACTCACAAACTTTCCCACTTCATAATAAGAGTATGGATCCCTCAGTCTTCTGTCTCATTCACTCACTCACTCTCATGTTATGAGATTTAAAAACAATTCCAGTCAGTTTTTTTTTAAGTTTTCTTTTATACCAACCTTGTCCTGACAAACACAAAAATAAAGAATTATCCAACTTGGTGCAGTCCTTCAGAAGTTATGCGCAGAATATATACATACATTTCGGCGATTCATTTTTTAGTTATTCTAATTCAAATTATTTATTTCGAACAAAACTCGTCCATATAGTGTTAGTAACAGTGTGTCTTAAACTAGTGTTTTAATAAAAAAAATTAGCGTGTAACTATTGTTAGTATAATAAAACTAATTTATATAGACAGATAGGAAACATAACCCAAAAATACTTTTATTGTAGTCGAAATTCTAGACGGTTAAATATAAAATTAAATATATTTAAATTGAAAAAAAAAAGAATCAAGGATTTAAATTAAATATATCATATCCTCAATAAAAATTTGCAATAAATGCAATTTAAGCTAAACAAATTGTGTTGTATTTTGTTATTGGTATTAAACGGAAACCGAAACCAACCACGGGTTCCGGTTTCCGCATTTAGACTCAGGGACGGTCCTTCATGCGTCGTGGTAAGGTTGGTTATGTGAGCCAACCCAGCTCCTTCCAGAAGCGCAGAAGCCTCCTGGGCCGTTAACACTCTTGTAGGAGCGGTTTTGCATCAGGTAGGATACTTCCTGTTGTGAGGCCACTCCCTCGCATTCTAGGATAAAGTGGGTGGTCGTTTCTTCTGCTTTGAGACATCCTTTGCAAAAGGGGACTGTCAGTTGTATTGCTGGTGAATAGGTGTCGGTTCAGTGCTGGGTTATTGTTCCAACTATTCTAGTCTAGTCTGCTGAGACTCATCAACATGCAAGTAAGTTGTGGTGAGTCTTCTGACAGCATTTTGGACAGCCTGCTGCCGGGTGTGTTTTTTCCACCTTCTTCGGTTGTGGACTACGTTCACGAGTACGTTGCCTCACCTCAAAATAACTTCTATACAAAAACATTATCTTTCTTTTCTTTGTTAGTAACGCATTAAAAAAATTCAACGTTCTATTAAATAACGCAAATATCGGAATTAAATAACAACAAACGTAAAAGATATAATTCCAAATAAAAAAAGACTTTCCCAAATCGGTTTACAACACTATCATCATCTACCTACCTATCTTTTCCCAAATTTATTTGTGGTCGGTGCAATGAGTTTTCTTGTTAAATTCTCTTTGATCACTCGGTATCCTCTTTCCATCGTGTCATTATAAAATGTTTTTGGCACATTAAGGCTCGGACTCCATTAAAGCGGAGACGAGACGAGCGGACAGGAGATGTGTTTTAAACAACCAATAGAATTGCGCTATTCACACATCTCTTCTCCGTTCAGCTTCGGTGTATACCATCGAGCGGAAATGGTGGGGAATAGTGAATGAATGGTGAAGTTCGGGCCTAAAATTAAATCCACAGATCTAATTAAATCCAAAGAATCTTCTTCTTTCATCTTCCTTTTTTGAAGTTAGTTTAAAAACAATTCGCTGTCAAATCGTTCTATAGGTCATTTTTTCAAGGTGGTTTGTGAAGAAACCAAGCGATCGGCGTTTACAACACAGCTGTGAGAACTGTAACACACCCATTACAACAAAATACTTCTATATCATTGTGAACAGTAAATCACACGTTCCATGTTTTGTCTTGTATTGTTTACTGATTTGCTATTTAGTTTAAATGGAGCAATGTATGCGGAGGTTAATTGATTGAATCGTTTCGTGTTATGGTGTGATAAAGTGACTAGGTGAAAATAATTTTGAAAAAAGTTGTACCGACTTCAAACAATACTAAAAAAGACCAACTAAACGCACTGCTCCAATGAGACAGCAAGGTTTCGTAAGTAAACAAAAATGTCATCGATGTATTTTTGTTGATTTTTCAAAAACCGCCTGACCGATTTCAATAAAATTTAAATGGAAACACCTGGAAAGTATACCTGTTAAAACAAAAAAATAATTTTCTAAATCGGTTAAGGCGTCTTCGAGTAATCGGTAACCATACAGGCATGATCACCTCACCTTGTCGGAGGATCCTACCATTGTATTGAAAGGATATTACACCTGTTACTCTGCAGGTTCAGTCAGGTCAGTCCCAAAGAAATGATTAAAATCGCAAGCAGAAATAAATTAAAAATACATTTCATAAACTAGCTTTTATAGACACTGAATATGGTGTTCCAACCAACTACCAACCAAACTAAAACAAATGAGCGCAACCTCAATGCGTATATCTTGTTTAGTCAAGAAGTTCCTATGGCTGTCTTCCAGCTCCATTACTAGAATAGGTCCATGGTCTCATATTGAAGTATATCACTCTAGATACGTATGTACACCAAATTTAATTCTAATGGGTCATCGGGAATTGGTTGTAATTTAGTTTAGTTAAGTAATAGTCGGTAGGTGCAAGGTCTGGTGAGTATGGCGGATGAGGGAGAGCTCCCAACCCCAGCTCTTGCAGCTTGGAGACTGTCTGTTGCGCACTATGGGGTCGCGCGTTGTCGTGAAGGAGCAGTGGGGACGACCGATTGACCAAAGCTGGTTGCTTGGTACTCACCAGACCTTGCACCTACCGACTATAACCTTTTCCAAAATTTAGACAACTTTTTAGTGGGTAAAAAATTCAATTCCCGAGAGGCAGTACAAAATGCCTTTGAAGAGTTTGTTGCCTCCCGTCCAGCTGATTTTTACAAGAAGGGCGTCAATAAACTGCCAATGCGTTGGCAAAGATGCGTCGATTGCATGGGTGATTACTTCGAATAACAGAAATAAAAAAGTTTGAAAAATAAGTACTTTCACTTATTGCATTCAAAACGGAAATTTCATAGATAAAGACCTATTATGTTCATAAAAACAAGGATTCTTAAGTGTAAATGTGATGTAGGCTAGGGTTGTTTTTTTTTTCTCTTTTTTATGATTTACTTTATGTCTCTTTTTTAATTTGATCTTTTTTCCCAATCTTATTTTTCTTTTTATTGTCTTTTTACCTTTAAGTCCTTAATGACGGTCATACTGACACACAATACATCAAAACAATGTTGTGGTATATTTCATGATGCAAAATTGCAAAATTGCAAAAGAGTGGCCATGAGTTTGTACTTTCCTCTCATAAGGCTTAGCCCCTTGGAAACGGGCGGTTGTGGATCGGCACAGGCATATCATAGATTTTGTATAAGTTTAATTTTCAATATTTGACATTACAGAGATTGTTGCTATTGTGTGTATTAATCTATGACTTTAGAGTCTACATAAAAGACGATTTCAAACAGTTTTAAAGATTTTATGAAATAAAGATCATTTGAATTTGAAATTGAATATAGTACTGGCAACTATTCCCGTCTCAATGTAACACCCTGCTCTTCTGCTGCAAGAGAATAATCCTATTGATGGACCAAATAATACAATTTCATTAACTGATTACTTTAGTGCTGGTGTCAGGTTAGTGCGGGCGTTCTCGGAGCTCTGGCACCGTAGATGTGCCACGTTAAACAACGGCTGTGTTTTAGATGCTAATAATTACACTGGTATGTTAATTAGATCTATTTACACCAGTACAGTAAAATGTAGGCTCTCTCTTTGTGAAACACTTTCAAATATGAAGGCATCTCTAGTACGCTAGAACATTCAACTGCAGTGCAAATATTTATATGTATTTAGTTACAAAAGTATCACTTTTTTAAAGAAGACAATTCCTGCATTAGGATTATATCCTGTGTCTCAAAGACTCAATAACACCAAGACTCAGAACGACAATTTGTGGATCACACAAAGTGTCGTCCCATGTGGGGTTTGAACCCACAACACTCAGCGTAGTAGTAAGCGGCGTGGCGACCGCTTAAACCACTACGCCATCCGTGCAGTCAGTCATTGATGTATCCCAGGTAATATCTTTCACTTGCTTGTACTATGTGCCTGTGCTATGGTAACCAAACTGCTGATAAACATACTTATATATGTATATCTAAACATAAACGCCGACCCCAAATAAAATTCTGATAAGGGTAGGCGATTGTTTAATAACATAAGAAATAAAACTAAATTTTAAATAATATATTAATATGTAATGGATAAATTATATTATATCATAATTCGACTACCAGGCATTGTAGAATCGAGGAATTGAATGAAATATATCACATCCGCATTAAAAAATTGCAATAAATGCAATTTTGAAAAAAAATATGTGTGTTTCAATGAACTTGTAGCAACATTTTCTTTTTTCGTTACACATTTCAAGAGGTTCAACGTCCTATTATACAATACAAATATCAGAATTAAAATTGTTATAAAAACAATATTATAAAACTTAAAATATACAATTCCAAAAAAAAAATTGACATAAAGACAACAGGAGTTAGAAATACATATATCGTGTGTCGCGGGGGACTTACAAACATACATGAAACGGAAACAAAGAACACCCAGGGCCTCAATTCTGCTATTTTATGTCCACGCCAAGCCACTGTAATACCACTGACACGCTATTGAGATGCCATCGAGTGGTCATTGGCATCGGTATAAATATCGGTAGTCTACACTAACTCAGTGTCTTTACAGTGGCGATGGAATGGCAGTGGCTCATCAGTGGTGATATCAAAAAGATTGCCATATTTGGAAAAATAAATAAATCATTTCCGATATTTATACCGATGCCAATGGCCACTCGATGGCATCTCAATAGCGTGTCAGTGGTATGACAGCGGCTTGGCGTGAACATAAAACAGCAGAATTGAGGCCCAGACTTGGAACGACAATTTGTGGATCACACAAAGTGTCGTCCCTTGTGGGTTTTGAACTCACAACACTCGGCGTTGTAGGAAGCGGCGTGGCGACCGCTTAACCCACTACGCCATCCGTGCAGTCAAATAAAATAACTTTACGAATCTCACACACGCGTCCGCCTGATCCCAAACTAGGCAGAGTCTGTTATATGGTACAGACTGCTGATAAACATATGCAAAATATTTCTAAATACAAACATAACGTAGATAAATCGCACCAAGATACAGAACAAGTAATCGTAATTATTATACAATTATTTGTTCTGGCTGGTAATCGAACCGGCTCGTGTGGGAATCGAACCACTAGACCAATAGGCCTAAGGATCAAGACGAAGTTCTGAGGTAACAAACCTAAAAAGAAACAACCACATTGAGGATCTTTTCCCTTTTTGGGGTTCCGTACCTCAAAAGATAAAAACGGAACCTTTATAAGATCTCTCTCTTGTTCGTCTGTCTGCCCGTGTGTCACCACCAATTTTCTCAGAGACGGATGGACCTAGCAAGTTGAAATTTATACCAGATACTGAGGTCTATAGTCCTTACTAGGTGTGTAAAAATCAAGGTCCTGAGCCAACACGATAAAAACATATGGGAAAATTTAGATTTTCACGAAAACTTATAAGTACCAAAATTTACCTATATTTTCATTTTTTTTTAAGTTTCGGAATTTTCCCTTTAATTCTGCTATAAGACCTAGCTTTTAACCAAAATTGTCAATTCTAGGTCAACTGGAAGTACCCTATAGGTTTTGGGGCGAATACCTATGTAGCGGTATCCGTGGACCTAGAATCACGAAATTTGGCCGGTTAGTTAAGTAAGTTTAAAAAACAAATCGCTGTCACGACGCGAAACATTTCTTGCATACTACACAAGCCTTAACTTTGCCAAGCGATCGCCGTTTACGACACAGCTGTGAGAACTGTAACACACCTACAACACACTTACAACAATATAATTGTGAACAGTAAATCACACGTTCAATGTTTTGTGTTGTACTGTTTTTCTATTTAGTTTAAATGTAGCACTGTATGCGGAGGTTAATTGATTGGATCGTTTTGTGTTATCCTTTTAAGAGCCTTTTAAAAGCTGGAAGAAAGAGAGCTAGACACCTTATCATTTATGAATTAATTTTAAATTGGGTGAGGGGTGGATCTTTCTTTCTGTCTAGTTCATTCAAATTTAAACAGATCGTTAACAGAAAAGTTTGTTCTTTAAGAAAGATTTTTTCTCCAGCACTAGCAATATATCTTGTGTAGCGGGGAGCTTTACAAACAGACACGAAACGGACACAAATAATAATAATAATAACAATAATAAACATTTATTAAATACAAAGAACACCCAGACTTGGAACGACAATTTGTGGATCACACAAAGTGTCGTCCCTTGTGGGGTTTTAACTCACAACACTCAGCGCAGTAGGAAACGGCGAGACTTTAACTACTACGCCATCCACGTAACTTCTACTAGCTTTATACCTGTTTAGAGATTTATTTACAACAGTACAGTAAAATGTGGGCTCTCTCTTTGTAAAACACCCTAACTGTAAATATTTGTATGAATGTATGTAGTCAACCTCCTTTTTAAGGATAGGTATATGTCCAGCAGTGGACTACTTAAATTCTGTTGATGATAATGTAGTTGCAAAAAAAATATGTTGTCTAATATGTCCCAGGGGATCTTAAGCCTTCAAGCTTTAGGTACAGATCGTTGGTGTTTTACCGACTGATGTAGTCACCCCAACCCTTCTCCTCGTTGGGGAGGGGTACTGCAATGGCGGCCACGTCATTGTGACTCTCGAGTCTGCTTATGTGCCCCTTTACCATAAAAATAATATTAAAACACTGCAGTCTCATCCAGTTTACTTATCCAAGACTTGAGGCATCCCTTACCGTTAATCCTACGGATTACCCGTTTTTCTAACACTGATACATATTTTTCCTTTGTCCTGTCAGAAAACTATATTCCCAAGGAAAGACGCGCCAGCCAGGCGGCCGGCCATATTAGAAATCAGCTAAAACTCTGCAATTTTACATTTTGTGATGACCTTAAATAAAATTAGGAACAGGGCAGAGAACTGATGATAATGCTGATGAAACAATTTCCTATTTTTCTACATCAGCAATAAAATATTTATATTTAAGAACAAACATTGCAATATACACTACATTTGCACGTATTGCAAGTTTAAAGCATGCATTTTACAAGTTCATTTTAGATATTATTGTCAATGTGTAATTAATTTATACAAATAAATAAAATTGAAGTGTCTGTTTCTAATATCAAAATGATTGATTTCTTTATCTATGCCTAAAATCAGTTAAATTGTTTTTTCTCTGTCGGTCTGTCTGTTAGTTTGTTCGGGTAATCTTCTAAACGGCTGGACCGATTTTTATATTTACCAGGTAGATGTATATGTATATATAAGGAGTAACTTAGGGTATTTAAACCCACCACCCACGAAGTCGCGGGTACTAGCTAGTTAATAATGTTTATGTTTACTCCTAAAGAGTTTATGCATCATCTGGTATTATTAAATAAGACTTTAGCTAATATACAACAGGGGGTCCTCTACCACTCCTCACCAGGGATTTCCTTTCTAGGGTACACCTGGTTCCCCGACTAGTAGTACCTGAAACGGCGTGCGGTTTTAGTCCGTTCGAGTCCGACATTGTTGCAAGTGGTAACCGAGGGGATTTCCGCACAGAAAAAAAAGAACTCTTTCAGTGCATACCAAAGCCTACTACAATATGCTTGGAGTCCCCCACGAAAATAACAATATAACAATAATTTAACACATCACACACGGCCGTCTGATCCCAAACTAGGCAGAGCCTGTACTATGGTAACCAGACTGCTAACAAACATACTTATATATTTTTTTAAAACATACATATTATAGATAAATTACACCCAGAAACAGAACAAATGCCCGTGCTCATCACACAATATTTGTCCTGGGTCGAACCCACGACCTCCGGCTTAGCAGTCAGAGTCACTAACCACTAGACCAACAGACCTGCAATGTAAAATGTCAAAATGTAAAACAAAGTCTGTTTTTACTGATTATATGAGATTAATATATCAGGTCATTGTGTGCAGCTCTTGGTATCCATTAATGCCAACACAATAGCCATAAAAGTATTATGAAAACATCTGCCTGTATTTACCTGGTGTCAAACACTGGACAATCAATGTTTCTTTGTTTATGGTCAGTGCGTATCGTGTCTTAAAGATGATATTCTGTGTTACCAACTTGAGTGCAATTACCGTTGGCAAGTGTTGCCAGTAAAAACTTAATAAAACCTACATCATGATGAATTTTTTGTATTAAACTGTATTCTTCGTTCTTTAATTTTCTACTAATAGTCGGGGTATTTTTTATACCTCCCAAATAAGAAAAGATTGGTTTAAAAAAAATTATAATTATTACGATTTCTGTGAACACGTCCCAACATTGTATTGCCCATATGCCATTCACCGGCCAAGCTGTGTTATGAATGACTGAGAGATAGTTTATGAATCAAAGTTAAATATTATTGCTCTTGAAATTGTGAGAAACATCTCTGTTTAAACTAGCCGATATGTCTACAAATTAGATTTAGGCCATCACCACCATTGTCTGTGTGGTGACGGATTAAGAATACGGAGTGTCACCACCCCTATTCATGACATGGGTATAAGAACCGACTAAGGGAGAAAACTGCGCAGGACAACAGCACTGCATAGAGAAGGAAAACTTGAAACAAACCTTATACCAACCTGTCTGACCAGTAGGCCAAAACCTCCTTTCTAAGGAGAGGCCTATGTCGAGCAGTGGACTATTGAAGGCTGTTGAAATATACGGTTAAAGACATATATTTTTCTCAAAAGATTACAATAAATCACTTGCAGAGAAAAATACAATACTAAACAAAAATATATTACTTAATTAGCGTAGTTAGTTAGTAAGGTAGTTGTGAAAAGTTTTTTGTGAGTAGGGTAGATTAAATACTTTCTATACAGCTGTGAGTTCAAGAATGTTGGTGCACAAAAGAATGCATGTTTGTTAAGGCCTATGACTTAGTGACACGTATCTGTAGATTGATGTCAAACATTTTATTTCTTATTATAGTGACACCAGCAATGTAATATGTTTTATAAGTAAATAATATGTTATATAATTATATAAGCGGAGTGTACCTACTGCTTTTATGTATATTTAGACTAAACATAGGAGCGTTGTAAATTGCATCCCAGAATATTGTATGTAGTGTTCTATACATAATATTGCCAATCTTTTTTTTTTTTTTTTTTTTTTTTTTATACATACATATACACACACATATATATATATATCAATAAAAATATGTGTAAATTTGTATTAGTATAGGAATTATATACTATTATATATAATTACTTCGTATACGTATACATATACTTAACATATGTATAGTTTAAATATACGTTTAATTTTAAGAATAAACAAACGATTCGACTGAATATTGCGTCTCTGCATTCGACAACGGACGCAAATCAGACACATGTTACGTATTTTCTTATTATTACGACATTTAAGAGATTGTATCTACTGTATCTGATTGCAGAATGACCTTCTGTTAATCTATTTTTTAACTGCACGGATGGTGTAGTGGTTTAAGCGGTCACCACGCACTGCACTGCGGTGCACTACAGCACTGAGTGTTGTGGATTCGATCCCCACACGGAACAATACTTTGTATGATCCACAAATTGTTGTTCTAACTCTGGGTGTTTTTGTGTCCGTTTAATAAATGTTTGTAAAGTCCCTTGTGGCACAGGATATATTCCTAGTGCGGAGCTGTCTTTAAATATAATAATAAACTAAAATCAGTAGCTGTCAAGCATGGTATGTATTCCTTTATTTATTTGCTAAGAACACCAAAATTCTTGAACTTTATAATGTAACTGATGATACGTGACACCTGCAAGAGACAAAATACCCTACGGCCGACCTACCTTCAAATCAGAGGAAGGGGATTAGGTCTTCAGGTAAACTCACTCACTTAGAGTCACTCACTCACTCCTGCTATATCATAAAAATAAACTAGGTTTAATTCCATGTTGTCAGTTTTATGTTGTTCATCTTTTTGAATTTAATGCAGGAAGGACTGAAGGACTTTCAACTCCCCTTTTGATCCAGAACAAATAGTGTTCTTCGAAATACTGACGTGGATACAGGAGCAAAACTTGACATTAAATAAATACTTATTATATTCAAATACTCCTGTCCGTGACGCACGGATTAAAAATACGGAGTATCACCACCCCTATTCATCCCGTGGGTGCCGTAACAACCGAATAAGGGAGCAAACTACGCACGACACAATAGCCATGCAAAGAGAAGGAAATTTTACACAAACCCTATATTAACCTGTCTGGCCAGCGTAAACGAACTATCACATCAAAGTAAGCTTTATTAGTTTACGAGTAATTGTTGACCAACTAGGTAATTCGACATTATAGGCCGCTAAACCTCCTTTCTAAGAAGAGGCCTATGTCCAGCAGTGGACTATTAAAGGCGGTTGATGATGATGATGAATCGCGCAAAAACGGACGAATGAATTCTGACCAAAAGCGCACTTAAAGTATCTACTACTCTTTACCGTGGGATTCATAGTATGTGGGAGAGCACATATGAGCTCGACAGCCTTTAGTAGACCAACAAGGGAGTACTAAAGGCAGCAGGTAGTGAGTAGTCCAGTCCAGAGGTTCAAGCACCTACTTTGTAAGACATACATATACGTAGGCCGTTGAGAATTGCCTTTGTTATGTATAAATGACATAACATAGCTCTAATCAATCATGATTTTATTATTTATTCAACTTAACAACTTTGGAGAGTTTTTTAAAATGTGTCTTGTTTATTTTTCTCTTATCATCAAAGGTAAGGTACAGAATAATAATAATAACAGCTTTGCACACCTTCTTGGGGTGCGGTGACGGCCCGGGCCCGGTATTCGCACGTTAAAAAAAAGGGTATGTGTTATGCAGTGGACGATTTTCGACTGAGATGAAGACAGCCAAGTGATAAAGTGAGACTACACCGACTAGATAGGTAGTTTATTAAGCCTTCAATAAAGCTGTGGTTGTTTTTTTATTGCAATACGTGAGCATGATAAGGAACCAACAAACCGCAAAACTTCAAGTTGACACCGAGCACTTTTACTTACGTATAGCGTATTTAGATTCCTTAGTAGTTAGAAATTTAAGTTTACTGTAGGATATTAAAAAAGCGCTATTTAGACCCAAATAAGCTTGTAGTAAGGAATCTAGAATACGGTAAGACAAACTTAGAACTTTTTTCTTACAAACAGAAGTATTAAATACAAAATATGGTTAGGTTTTTTTTTTTTTTCTCTTTAAAAAAGACAACGCCCGCATTAGGAATAAAGCCTGTGTCGCGGGGGACTTTACAAACATACATGAAACGGACACAAAGGACACCCAGACTCAGAACAACAATTTGTGGATCACACAAAGTGTCGTCCCATGTGGGGTTTGAAACCAACAACACTCGGCGTAGTAGGAAGCGGCGTGGCGACCGCTTAAATCACTACGCCATCCGTGCAGTCGATGTATACATACACTCACGTCTGTCCCCGGAGAGGAAGACAGAAGGCTGAGGTCTGTTGGTCTAGTGGTTAGGGTTGACTGCTAAGCCAGATGTCGTGGGTTCGATTCCTACCCAAGACAAATAATTGTGTAAGGAATGCGATCATTTGTTCTGTGTCGGTATATAAAAATATAAGTATGTTTATTTAGAAATATATCAGCACAGTTGCCGGAAATATTACGCAAGTGTGAATGAAATTTTTCGACTGCCTCGGTGTTGCAGTAGTAGCGTATTCGACTGCTGTGCTGCTGTGTTCGATTCCCGGGTTGGACCAAAAGTTTGTATTATCTGCAAATATTTGTTACGGCGTTTGGGTGTTTCCTATATATAATGTGTTTTTTGACTGATAGAATACTTATTTAAGTATTCTCTATCAGTCAATCTCAGCTTTCATAGTACAAGCTGTGCTTAGTTTGAAACTAGATGGCGTTGGCGGCGAAAGTTATAGTCGGTAAAATATGAGCGTTTAGCCCTCCTCTGTCTATCCCCGGGGATAATGGCGCGAATCTATACATGTACGCATAAAAAGAATTTATTACACAATAATACTCGTTGAACAACTTTGTTCATTAGTTCGAAATAATTACCAATACCATCGCTTATGTATCGCTCTCCTTGACCCACGTGAGGTGATGGTGAAGATGGTACGAGAATCATGGCCTTCCTAAATACTAAATATTATCGTCGCCTAGAGGATGAAATTTGAGAGGAATTAATGTATTTTTTCATATTTATTAAATTATTACTTGAAATGAGAAAACATTTTCGTGTTTTACTGTCCATTGAGGGTTGAACGTGGATTACAACCATTAAAATTAAAATATCCATGTTCTACCAATGAGGGGTTGAACATGGACAGGGGTAGAGACTGTGGGGGTTGAAAAAATAGTTTTGTCATCCCTTAACATTTTTTTTGTGGATGAAAAATACAGGCAATGACTGGAGAAATTAAGAAAGATTAATAACAAAAAAAAAGCTTTATTTGTTTTTTTTAAGGTATTTAAATACCTACCTACATCAATCGGAAGCTAAAACTTTAATTGCGGAGATTGGTCGCCGAGTTAGGGATAAAGATAACTCCCGCTCCGACTCGTTTCTGGTGCAAAGGAATGTCCAGCGCAATCCAGCGAGGCAATGCTGTATCATGGACAGTATCATGGACACCTCTGCACCGGGAGTTATATGATTTGACTTGAATTGTATGTATTTATGAATATAGTATCATTATAATATCGTGTGAATATTAAAAATAAATAAAAATATCATCTATGTATATACATAGCAGTGTGGATGCTTTATAAAACTCAAAAAGTTATGCACCGATTGGGCTCAAGGTTTGACACGATATGCGACACGATTCAAAGATGGTTTTTATCTAATTATTGCAACCATAATAGTAAAGCGTGGCAGGATACAGCTATAACCCGGCAATCTCGTGCGCGACCGTCCCGCGGGGTGACAGACAGTGGCGGGGGCGAGGTAGCGCGTCATTCTAGCACACGTCCCTTCCCCGCTACACCACCCGCTACCCGCTGACATCTTGAGTACCTCGTCCCCGGCACCGTCTGTCACCCCGCAGGACGGTCGCGCACGACGTTGATGGGCTATAGTAAAAGTATTGTAATTAGGATTTAGGGCGAATCGAATCAGATATTTAAGATTGTTTATCTATTCTTATAAAATCATTTGCTCATGCAGAGCCAAAATTGCTGAGGCTACAAAGTTGAAATTTTGGTAGCTGATGTTTTGTTTTTTTTAAGGAATAAAGCATTTTTGGAAATTTTACCCCTCATCATCATCATCATCAACAGCCTTTAATAGTCCACTGCTGAACATAGGCCTCTCCTTAGAAAGGAGGTTTTGGCCCCCTAAGGAGTTAAAATAAGGGATGGACAGTTTTTAAAAGTTTGTTATTATTAATGTTAAAGACACGAAATAATAAATAATCACGCAAGCGAAACCGCAGACAATAGCTAGTATAGTGATGGATAACTGTATAATCCAACTTTTACGACACAATTATCAAAGTAATAGGGAGTTATGCTATTAATTTGCTAAATTATATGGCTAATTTGAGTAAATATGGCCACATATCCATTTCTTGAAAGAGATATTCTTGTGAAGGTCATTTACAACGCGAGGCAGTCATTATCTACGGATGCGAGATATTATTATCACAACAATGATGGTACACTTTAATTGGCCGACCACCGACCAGCTTCCGAAGGCCGAGATAATCCGACAAACAAATATATCGTAATACTTAAAAGTAAAACTGTATAATACTGCACGTCTCTTTAACGAAAACATAGGTAAGTCTAAAAACTAACTTTCGTTGCTTTTCACTGAGTGATTGAGGTTACTGGTGCTCCCTTCCCTCTGATGCTCATTGAGAACTCAAAGCAGTCATTTGAGTTACAGGTATAGTGACATACCATGAAACAAAAACATACCACAACGCCATCTAACGAAGACACACCGAGCTACAGAGTAACTGCTAATCTTGTATCGCGATATGAATTATTCTCTCGCCGATTGTCTATTCAAAGGTCAAAATAGATGGTATTTAATAAAACCTTTTTTATTTGTCTGCTATTCCAAAGGTCGCGGGTTCGATTCCCGTTCAAGTCAAACATTTGTGTGCATGAACATTTAATGTTTGATTTGGTCTGGGTGTTCCTATGTATAATAAGTATGTATTTACAAAAAAAAAGTATGTATGTATTTATATCAGTTGTCTAGTACCCATAGTACAAGCTCTGCTTAGTTTGGGACTAGATGGCGTTGTGTGAATGTGGTAAAATATTATTATTATTATAATAGTACGTACCAAGGCAGACGTTGCACCATAAACGGTATTCATTGCTGTTGCAACTGGAGCAATCTTTAAATGGAATACAACATAACACGTATTGGTCTGAATCCCTTAATTTTTAATTGGATAAACTCCTGTTTGTAAAAAAGAGTACATAAAAACATATAAATAGGTAACTATAACTTCGATGCGATTATTTTATAATGAATTGTTAGAAACCGGATTTTTTGTATGTATGGCGATCGAGGAGACCTGTTATCTGATAGTAAGTGACGTCCCCGTCCCATTACGACGGAAAGGGGTGGGGTGTGGAGCTCCGGTAACCCCTCAGTAAAAAGCTACGAAATAATTGTTTGGATTTTAATTACCTTAATTTTCATGAACAGCGCTGGTAATATTTTTTCGAACTTGAATGGGACGAAACGGAAGGTACCTCCTAAATACAAGTAGAATGTTAAACGGTTTAGAAATGACGGACAGACGGAGTTCTGAGATAAGAAAGTTAAAATATAGTACTACTGAAGAATCTGCTCCTTTTTTGAAGTCGTTAAATAAATTAAAGTTTCTAAACAAAAATGCTAAGAATTTTAGATAGTTTTGTGAAAATTTTATACTATACTAGCTGATCCGCAAACATTGTTTTGCCATATATATTATTTAAATTTTTTTTTGTAAAAATAAATAAATTATTGGTATGAAAAATAGATGTTGGCTGATTCTCAGACCTACCCGAAATGCACACAAAATTTCACGAAAATCGGTCGATCCGTTTCGGAGGAGTTCAACTTCTAACACCGTGACACGAGAATTTTATATATAAGATTGTGATGTGGTGACAATGATATTGAATTGGCAACAGCTAGAGTTTTAAACCTTATTAATATATGCATACGAGTCATCAACATCCTTTAACAGTCTACTGCTGGACATAGGCCTCTCCTTAGAAAGGAGGTTTTGGCCTACTATACTACGCTGGCCAGACGGGTTGGTATAGGGTTTGTGTCAAGTTTTCCTTCTCTTTGCAGTCCTGTTGTCCTGCGTATTTCGCTCCCTTAGTCGGCTCTTACGACACCCACGGGATGAATAGGGGTGGTGACACTCTGTATTCTTAATCCGTCACCACACGGACATGCATACGAGTATATCCGCGTAACACTTCATCTCTATTGTCTTGATATAACCCTTCTCACTCTAACCATATGACGTCACTGAGGTCTACAAACTGTTTTTTTGGTTGATTTATGTACCTTATACGTTCTAAATCATAATCGTAGGTACAAATCGTTTTATTTAAATGTCAATTCAAGCATCGAGGCAGTTAATAAAATAACACACAAAAAAGAAATGATTTAGGGTTTCTTACGTAACTGGTTTTTTATCCGTGTGGTGTTGGATTAAGAATACGGAGTGTCACTATTCCTATTTATCGCGTGGGTGTCGTAAGAGCCGACTAAGGAGGCATTACGCAGGACCACAGCACTGCAAATAGACGGTAAACTCGACACAAACCCTATACCAATCTGGCCAGTGTGGTATTACAAACATTACACACACTATAATGACCAATTTTTGTCATCCTTTTATTCGACTGTGACAGAAGGAGGATTTTGTATTTCGAATATATGTATGAATGTATTTTTTTTGGCACGTTCTGTAAACTAAACTAATTGATGAATCGTTTGAGGTATCTAGATTCGTCTTAATTATGAGACTGAAGCTGGGTATATAGGACAACAGAGCTTTTCAAAGAAATATACATACATACCATACATACATACATTGATGGGCCTGTTGGTCTAGTGGTTAGTGACCCTGACTGCTAAGCCGAAGGTCGTGGGTTCGATTCCCACCCAGGACAAATAATCGTGTAGTGAGCAAGATGATTTGTTTAGTGTCTGGGTGTAATTTATCTATAACTAGCTGACCCGCGCAACTTCGTCATTCTTCATTGGTGCTCCGCTCCTATTGCTCTTAGCGTGATGATGTATAGCCTATAGCCTTCCTCAATAAATGGGCTATCTAACACTGAAAGAATTTTTCAAATCGGACCAGTAGTTCCTGAGATTAGCTCGTTCAAACAAACAAACAAACTCTTCAGCTTTATAATATTAGTATAGATATGTATGTATTTAGAAATATGTAAGCATGTTTAGCAGCAGTCTGGTTACCATTGTACAGGTTCTGCGTAGTTTTGAGTTTAGACTGTCGTGAGTAAGGTGTGCAAAGCTGTTATTATTATTCTGTACCTCACCTTTGATGCTAAGAGAAAAATAAAAAAGGATAATTTTCCATCCATCCAGAACAAATATTGTGTGATGAGCACGGTCATTTGTTCAGTGTCTGGGTGTAATTTATCTATAATATGTATGTATTTAGAGCCCAAAATTAATCTGAGTGGTGTGCAATGGGAGAGGCCTATGTCCAGCAGTGGACTGCGATAGACTGATGATGATGATGTATGGATTTAGAAATATATAAGTATGTTTATCAGCAGTCTGATTACCATAGTACAGGCTCTGCCTAGTTTGGGATCAGACTGCCGTGTGTAAGATGTGTCTAGTTATTATTATTATACCTGCATACACACAAAACACATAATCCTTCTTCTGATAAAAAACATCTATCTCCATACATAAATTGGCTACAAAAGAACTCAGTCCAAAGTGCAGAGTGAACTAAAAACCAAATTAAATTAACCACAAATTGTTAAAGAATATTTATAACTAGGTTTTTTATCTAACAGCGTGATCAGTCTCTATACTCAAACAACAACACTACCGGCAATAATATTATATGCAAATAATATTTAATGGCTGTTAGTAAGCAGGAACATTGCCAACATACGTCAGAAGTCATTTTATTACAAAGCTTTCAACGAAGGCAGTTGCATTTGTGTTATTAGACTAAATTCTGGTATGTAAATACCTGGGTCAAAATCACCAAGGTGGAAAATTCCGAGTTCTGTTTTATGATGAATATACTTAACAGCTATTACATTGATAATAAGCTTAGATGTTCACTAAACTTGTGTTTCAACAATGTGTACGTTGGCAGAGCATAGAATAAAGTACTACTCTTGTAATTTTATTTTTCAATTGAGCTGTCACTGAAAACAATCATTCCGGGAACGTTTTTGTAAGACTTATAATAAAATTAAAATATAACTTAACTATTTCTCTAGATTCTGTATATTAGCGGCAGTAAGCAGTTATTAATAAGAAATTAAAAAACTCTAAAGAAATTGCAAATAAAAGCGTTTAGAAACAAAATATTGCTACAAATGGAGCTATTGGACTATTTCCTAATATAAAATTAACTAAATATGCCATAATTGTTGACGTATATTAAAGTAAATAGGCTTACGATATTAGAAGTTCGCCTTATTTTAATATTGCCAGTGACTTTTTAAATTATCTAAATTAATAATGTGTTATCTGTGACTGTGTAGTAATGTTCCCGAAAATGATGAGGTGTTCACGGAATGATGCACGTGTTCTTTAAATGACGCATATCGTCATTTAGAGAGTTCACTATACGTCCAAGAAGCTTTTGTTATCTGTTTGAATCCATTTATTAATGTTTGTAGCCAGATATGTATATTAGTTCGGCTGCGGTATTGTGATGTTTGACCATCAGAGTAGATTTGAAGGGTGTTAATATCTTTTTTTTCTAATATTGTTTGTAGGATTGGATTCATGTGAGCCCACATCGCATGGGCTTGATGATCCGAATTTACGGTAGCAAACGATTTAGATTGTAAACCATTCTCAAAGTTTCGTATATAATATACGCCCGTATGAATAGAATGAATGTGTAATTCTCCGAAAAGTCTATCTGTATCATTACCTCTTCTTCAGTTAAATTTTCTTTTAGCTCTGTTTTCAGTTCAGATCAGTTTGTTGTATCTGTAGATGCCATACAGATGTTTTTTCATAACTGGAATATCTTCAATAAAAGCTATTTTTAATTCTTTGACTGTACTTGACATTGCAACCTCTTTTGTGATCTTAAATTTCTTATTCTCGCCTTTTACAGTTTTTTCTTCAATAACACAAATCCATTGAAAATATGTCACAGAATCAGTATTATCAGTTAGCTCAAACATTGGATGTTTACATTTATCACACGAACCATTCATGCAGTCATAAGATGTTATATCGCAACTATAATACTCAATCATTTTCTCTACACTTCCGTGATTAATCTATTGCAATTATTGTAATTTGTTCACTTTAAACTCAAAATTTTGGTGTTTAACACATAAACAAGATTCTGTCTCTTAATTTTGGAGCTACTACACAAAATGGTTTAGCTCTTAATAATGTCGCATAAGACAAATTTATTCCAGTTTCCCTAACGAATTTTGACGTCAGTTCTTTAACTGAGAATAGAAGGAGACGCTTTTTTGTTAATATAGTTTTTCTTTACAAAATCTCTCTTGGCTGGACACATCCGACTGACATCATCTCTTTGGAAGAAATCTTTAACTTTTTGACAAACTTCAGGCTTCCAAACAACCTTACGAATTTTGGTATCAGACTTCAGAAGCGATGTAATGGTTCTCTCTTTTGGCAAAAAACTCTTAGCCATATGAAGTAATTCCATATTTTCATATTTCCTCACCATATTACCGCTAACACATTTCTGGAAGATTTCCCTCTCTATGCAATATTCTTGCGCACTTCAGGAGGTGTGTTGACATTTTATCATTACATCAACTTTACTGTTAGAAGTACTTGGTACCTGAACTTTGTCCTCTTTTTTCTTTTCTTCTTAGTCTTTTCATTAAAGTTTCATATTTACGTTTAATTTCAGCAATTGTTTTCTCCTGTTGTTTTATTTTACGGTACGTTTAGGCTCTATCCTTACGCATACTTTTTCATCCCACTGTTCTTCTTACTGAAGGTGTGGCAGCTAAATCATCACCGCAATGTGGTGGAGAATTGCTTGTTATACTTCATAATGCCTTGTTCTTCTCCCTGTGTTTTATGACGCATTTTTCAAAAGTTTCCTTTGCTTTCGCTTTTCTCTGTGAGTCATCCGAGTAAGTTTTAGATCTTTGACATCATGTTTGGTTTAATTAATGTAAAATACTTGGGATTACTATTCGTTATAGACACTATTATACGTATTTTTCATTCATTTTGAGTTAATAAACGCATTCCCGGTATGATGACCTATTGATGTACGCTCTGTAAATAATGAATCGAAAGGTACTTACCACTTATTTTTAATTATTTTGGCGAGAAACCTTCTTGACAGCCACTTTGTTTACATATTTCATTACACTGCACCATAAACATCTACAGGCCACGTTCAGAAACACAATATTTTCGGGCAATCAAAACTGTGTTCACTCAAATGACGCTTACATTGTCGGACATAATATTTTGACTCAATTATCTTTAGTTTCTTTTCTTTCTTTAATAATGCATATAATTACTTAATAGTAGATAAAATTTAAGGCTAATAAGTAAGAAGAACCGTAAAAAAAAATTATTTTATGTATATTTCCGGTGTTAGTTTCTAAAGATTGCTACTTAGGACGCGTTCTCGAAATGATTTTTTGTAGTTATTTCTTCAAATAATAATGAATATGTTTTACTTTTGAAGTATAATATATGAGGTACGGTTAATATGAACCCTTTACAGTATTTACAAATACTAATTTGTTAAAAAAAAACGCACTGAGGCAGTTATTTTCAAGTAAAGCTGATTTTCCACCTTGGTGATTTTGACCCACCTATATATGCATGCAGACCTTGGCCTTAACTTAGCTTAATGGGTTCTGCGTTGTTCCTTGACAAGTCACTGTAAATTGTTTGAAAGAAATCGTAACAACATTGCATGTACCTATATTACAATAATTTTATCTATTATATGCCCAATGGAGAGGCCTAGTCCAGCAGTGGACTATTAAAGGCTGTTGATGTCATGATGTGATGCCCAATGGGCGGGACATAACCGGACTAAATACTGATAACTATGTACGAGTATATCATCTATATGATGTACCTATGATCTATAATAAAGATTACTTACTTACATAGGTTTTAACTTAATTATTTATATTTGTCTGTGTTCAAGATCTGTGACTGAATATTTATTATAAACATGTGGGGTTTTTGTTGAAGACGAATCGTATATTTATTTTACCTTATGTACTTAGGTGTTAAACAGACTGCGAGACTTTCAATATGTAATAACCTGATACAGTATCTATTAAAACAGGGCTATCAGACTTAAATTTCGAAAGATATAAAACATGAATTGGATTAAAAAAACTTAAAAATATTAATAATATTCCACGACGTTCACACAACGGCAACTAATAGCGAACTAAGCAGAGCTCGTACTGTGGGTACTAGACAACTGATATAAATACATTAGGTGTATACTCGTATATAGGTAGACCATATCAAACATTAAATCATGCCCACAAATATTTGACATGAGCGGCAATCGAACCCGCGACCTTTGCCGCAACAGTCCGTTACACAAACCATACATTATATAACCAAATATTATGAACGAGAATTTGTTTGTTTGTTACTCTTTGACGCTTTCAATACTGCACAAATTCTGGTGAAATTTTGCGTACAAATTGTCGCATGACTGGTATGGTATGCTTTTCAAGGGTTGAAAATCTCTCGCGGAAGAACCATACTTAGGCAAAACTGGCTAAACCGGAGTGATACCACGGCCTCATAGAAAACTGGTCTTAAACAATTCTTTCCCTCCTTTTCACCGAGGGAGAGAGGTTAACGTAGCTCATACCTCCTCCTCCCCTCATTATAAGAATTCTGGAAAGAGGGGCGATCAAAGGACTGTGCCAAGCATGGGTGGAAAAGCACTCATCCAGAAAAAAGTACCATTTCGAGGTATACTTGAATCGAATCTTTAAAGAAGTTGGGTACTCAAGAAATAACAACGCTTTGGGTTTTGTGTCTTAAAGAATATATAGACTCACTAGCTTTTGCATGCGGGTCCACCCGCGCGTATGTCGATTATCGCTGTAAAAAGTATGCCTATGTCTTTCCCCACAACTCAAAACTATCTCCATAACAAAGTTTATCTAAATCGGTTCAGCGGTTATTGATTCCCCATACAAACTTCCACCTCCCCTATTCACCCCCTTAAATTATGATTTCTGGGATAAAACCTATCTTATGTCCTTTCCCGGAACTCAACCTGTCTCTATACTAAGAAAATAATAGTTAAACTAAAAAATAGAAAATAAATTTGAAAAAAAGCGTGGGATGCTTGGGGTGGGGTGTATTTTTTAGTTTGGTTTTCTACATATAGAAAGCGTGTTTTTTAGTTTTTTTAAACTATTTTTTTAAAATTAGTGTATTGTCATCGGTTCTAAAGTTTAAACTAATTCAGACCGTATAAAGTCAGCCAAAATCATGCCCAAAGGAGTCGGTTACAAACATAGAAACATACAAACAAACATACAAGTGAAGCTAATATAAAGCGTGTAAAAACGGTTTAAGCATGAAGAAGGTTACTTCTGCCTGTCTGTCTATCTGTCTATCTGTTAAGACAGACAAACAAACAGACAAACACACTTTCGCATTTATAATATTAGCATGGATCGTCCTAACCATCCTAAACCACGTAATGGCGTTTTTTATTAAGTGTCAAATCCTATACCAACCCGTCTGGCCAGCGTGGTATAGTAGGGCCAAACCTCCTTTCTAAGGAGAGGCCTATGCCCAGCAGTGGACTAGCAAAGACTGTGGATGATCTATCTATACATAGGAAATTCCTTGCTCTGACTGCTGACTAATTCATCACCGCAGTGCTTTAACCGCTGGGACTACAAACTTGAAATTTTAGCAGCTGACTCTTTCTATGTTGTAAGCACCCACAAAGAAAGGGTTTTCGGAAATTTCACCCCAAGCCGGTAAAATAAGGGATGAATGATTATATGGAAGTTCGTAAATACCAAAGTTAAAAACACAAAATAAGCGCAACTGCGGACAATTAATAGTTATTAATTAGGGTCTTAAAAATACGCAATCTTTACCCTTTCAATGACATATTGTTCTCTAACTATTTTAGTTGTCGAAACTACCAATAGGTATATAATATTAAGATTCGATATATTTACTGTGTGTATTTTATGTGTAAGTATAATTATGTGTTACTATCAGATAGTCAAAGAATTCAAAATATGTCCGTATGAACCCGCATATAAAGAAACTGGAATTTTAAAAAGTGAAATATTTTGACAACGCTCGAATTCTAGTCACTTATTTAGAGTACCTAAGTCCATAGTCCATATTCAGTCCGCGTGGTGACGGATGAAGAATACGGAATGTCACTACCCCTATTCAACCCGTGTCAAGTCGACTAAGGAAGCAAACTACGCAGGACAACAGCACTGCAAAGAGCAGGAAAACTTAAACAAAACCCTATACCAACCCGTCTGGCCAGCGTGATATAGTAGGCAAAACAAACCTTTTTAAGGAGTGGCCTATGTCCAGCAGTGGACTAGTAAAGGCTGTTGATGATGATGATGAAGTCCATATTCTAATTTGGCTACATTAGAAATATCCATGTAAAAAAAAACATCCGTCTGCGTGATAATCGTAGGTATGCTTACTTAAATTCACAAACTTAATTACATTTTATTTAAATATTATTAACTATATAGCCTTGGATATTTATATATTAGAAATGTATAAAACCTTTTGTTTTGGTGTATCACTCTATAGAAAATATATAATTTTCCCTCCATTTTTTTTTACAATGACAGTCGCTGTCAACCATTAAGAGAACACTTCTAACGACAAAATTTTAAGTTGGTTGTTGTTTTTGTAACAATTTTAACATTCCGATATTTGTATTGATTACACAGGCCAACAAAATTTTGCCCCAGAAACAAGAGTTTACTTTTTAGTAGGATTTTGGTGCGCTGAATACAAATTAGGCCGCAGAATTGCTATATCACGTTCGGTCTTTAAGATATTCTAATCTAAAAGCCATTTTTGAGGTTATGTAACTCTTCAATTTTATTTTATGCCAAAAAAAAGTACACAGGGTATCTTATATGTATACAATAATAATAATATTCAACCAAATTCACACAACGCCATCTAGTCCCAAACTAAGCAAAGCTTGTACTATGGCTACTAGACAACTGATATAAATGCAGATATACTTTTTTTTTTGTAAATACATACTTATTATACGTAGAAACACCCAGACCAAATCAAACATTAAATGTTCATGCACACAAATGTTTGACTTGAGTAGGAATCGAATCTCAAAGTTTAATTCTTCAGTTTTCAAATGACGTTGAGTTTGCTTAAATTAGAACGTTGAACTTCTTGCAATGCGTAACTAACAAGGAAATGGAAGAACAATTTTTTTTGAATAAAAGCTATTATAATCACAGAATTAGCATTTTTTTCATTGAGGATATGATATATCTATATAAATTCAATTCCTGGATTATTTATTCTTTTCACTTTATAAAAAAAAAATACCGAGAGCCGACTAAGGGAGCAAACTACGCAGTACAACAGCACTGCAAAGAGAAGGAAAACCCAACCCGACTGGCCAGCGTGGTATAGTAGGCCAAAACCTCCTTTGTAAGGAGAGGTCTGTGTCCAGCAGTGGACTGTTATAGTTTGTTGATGATGATGACATCCTTGTTGGTAGTCGAATTCCGACTATACTTATTAGGCGAAACACTAGCAGAGCAAATCAAATAATCGTGTTCTTCACACAATTACTTGCTCGGGTCGGAAGCCAGGTCAGATGTAAACCTGTAAGTCTCCAATGGAGAAACGGAACTAAGACTGAGGGAGCTGGCGTACCGTGTGTACATCCATCCCGTGAATGGAGAGTTCACCACATCAAGAAACTTAATTTTAGTTGTTTTTAGTTTAGTATACATATGTTAGAATAGCAAGCATGGGGGGGGGGGAGGGTTATTGTGACTCTGGGAGTTGCAGGTGTCAATGGGAGGCGGTAGTCACTTACCATCATGTAACCCGTCCGAGTGTAAAAAAATCACTTATACATTATATGCCATAAAAAAAGGTTTGTACTCATAACAAAATAATAAGATCCAATGTCATTCATCATCATCAACAGCCTTTAATAGTCCACTGCTGGACATAAGCCTCTCCTTAGAAAGGAGGTTTTGGCCTTCTATACCACGCTGGCCAGACGGGTTGGTATAGGGTTTGTGTCAAGTTTTCCTTCTCTCTGCAGTGCTGTTGTTCTCCGTAGTTTTTTCCCTTAGTCGGCTCTTACGACACCCACGGGATGAATAGGGGTGGTGACACTATGTATTCTTAATCCGTTACCACACGGACTATCAAAGATCCAATGACCAATGTCATTGGATCTTTGATATAATCAATAATAAACATAAATTACTCTCCAACAATAGTCAGCCTTGAGACACATTAATAAATGGAAATTTTATCTACATTTCTTGCATAAATATCATTGAACTGACATAACCGGTATTTGCTTAGAGATGTGCAATAATATAAATATAAACTAACAACTCCAACATATGACTAATTTAATGATATAATTATTGTTTTATATACAAATACTTGTTTGTGGAACCATAAACTATAAATATACTTTTCTGTCGTACCTATACTCTAAGTAAACCATAGAGATATAAACATGTATGCCGGATAGTTCCCTCAGTCTCTGCTTAGCTAAGCTGCGATTGGCTGGAATCATGAGTTTAGCAATTATTACCAACCATAGAGCTAGACTAGAAAATTATAGAGGGAACTATATATTATCTCTCTCGTTGCCTATATTGCAAGATTGGGGCTCTTGTTCACTCTATGCTTATATCTCTATGGAGTGAACCATAAAGAGATGCGGGTACATAGATAATAAATGTGTCAAATTTTTTACTCAATTCTGTATAATACTCGTTTATAATTCTTGTCGCGTACTAATGTAGTCGGATGTTAGGTGAATTCTTTGTACGCATTTTGAAGCAAATATTCACAAACGACAATGTTAACAGCAATTTTTTTACACGATATATGTCGTAAAGTTAAAAATTATTATCATATAGGTACCTACATACAGTTGCGTCCAGAATACCCTAAGAAGATATGAAATAGTCCATAACTTGAATAGACTTACATATTTCATATTTTTGTAACACCATTAACCAAAAAAAATTTAATCTTAGATATAGTTCCAATTCGTTAAAAAGGGGATCTCTGGTCCATATATTAATTCTTTGATCGTAACTGTTCTAATATTATAAACCTAAAGAGTTTCTTTGTTTCTACGCGCTAATTCAATTCAATTTATTTGCGATAATATGGGTTATACAAAAAGAAAAAAACAGGTGGAAAAGATACAGCTAGTTTCACCATATTAAGCCGAATGTCACAGCATGCAAAAATTAACAATAATTAAATAATAGCCATTGATTATAACAAAATAATATAAATTACTCTCCAAAATAAATTAATTAATCATCATTAATCTCAGAAACCAGTATTTCGAATTGCAAAATTATTGACGAAGCTACAGATTATCCCCACGCTGCGATCAATAGTTGCTGATCACCAGTGAAAAAGGTTGCAAAACGGAGAAAATTTAGATAGATAGGTACTCCTTTTTGCACACCACGGATAGAAAACATACAAAGCAATATTTGACGACTGGATGGCGTAGTGGTTTGTGTAACGGACTGTTATTCCAAAGGTCGCGGGTTCGATTCCCGCTCAAGTCAAACATTTGTGTGCATGAACATTTGATGTTTGATTTGGTCTGGGTGTTTCTATGTATGATAAGTATGTATTTACAAAAAAAAAGTATTTATGTATTTATATCAGTTGTCTAGTACCCATAATACAAGCTCTGCTTAGTTTGGGACTAGATGGCGTTGTGTGTATGTGGTAGAATATATTATTATTATTAATATAAACATAAAAAAAAATTAACAAAAAAAACCGACTTCAATGGTTTTCTCATGGATTCCATGGTCAGAACTAGACCAAATTGAAATGGGACCTATATAGTAAAATGTAGTCTGTGGTGCGCATAATATGGATTTACATAAAAACAAATTCATATACATACGTACATTCATATAAATATACACATACATACATATATTACATAACTACATACATACACACACACAACAAATTTATTCCTTTTTAATAAGTTCTTAGTAGTTTAATTAGTGAGTAATAGTTTTAAATAATATTACAATTCAATATGTCCAATGTATCCGTTAACTAGTTAAACATAATCATAGACAAAGTATGACTAAAAACAAAACTAAATAAATGGGGTAATTAATCATACTCAAAAAGCTTCCATCCTTGTCTTGTCTTTAAAAATAGATAAATTCTCTGTAAAGACCTTAGCATCATTTACATTATTGTCAGGTCAAGTTAATACAGTCATACACTCGCCTTTTATCTACGAGGGGGTAGCCAGAGGGGTATATAACGCCTGAATTTTGATAACTATAATTCTGGTGTACCTACTATGCCAAATCGAACATGAAATAATCGAATATCCGTCACTATAAATCGAACGTAATATGTAATCGACTAAGGGAACAAAATACGCAGGCAACAGCACTACAAAGAGCAGGAAAACTTGAAACAAACCCAATACCAACCCGTCTGGCCAGCGTGGTATAGTAGGCCAAAACCTTCTTTCTAAGGGAGGCCTATGTCCAGCAGTGGACTGTTAAAGGCTATTGATGATGATGAAAACTCGAAAATCGAACATTTAGTATATCGTCGTTTCAAAATATCGAATGTTTCTTTTATCGAGCGTTCAACGCATCGCATATTCATTCTATCGAAATAACAATCTATACAAGGTGGAAGGGGCATCGTACCGAATACTGAAATAGTGTATTCAGACCATTTTTCTGATTCAAAATGATGAAAAATGATATCACAATGAGTAGACGTAACATTTTACCGAAAATAATTTAATAAACACCAAAAAACTGCAATGTAATTAATAAAACAGCCGAAGCGCGCGGGGCCTCACCTCCGGTAGCAATTTTGTTTTAGTGTGCGTACTGTTTGTACGGAATACACATGTAGTTATTACTTTTGTGCGATACCTACGGGGAATGACCTTAACCTTTGACATCTGAATGCATAAAAAGTTTAATTTTTCCGAATAAAATTCCAATGATTTTCGACTCAGAATGATGGTCTGAATATACTATTTCAGTGTTCGTTACGACGTCCCTTACACCCTGTATATAACAATGTTAAGTTGGTTTGTGTACGCTTCAAAAACTCAAAAAGTATTGCACCGATTCAGATCAGATTATGACAAGACATACAAACCGCTTAACTGCAAAAGAATGTTTCGGGTCAGTTTTGTTCCTCATTACAAAGTGTGGCAGGATGCAGCTGGTATACTGAATACTTTCTATTTACAAGGGCTACTATTTATGTATCCGAAACTGGCCAGTTACAGAACAATATTAACTAAGGAAATTATTATTATTTTATTTGCAAAACAAACAGTATTAAAAACTTAATGTTAACAGCAAATAATGTTGCTAAAAACTAATTACATGTTTCATTTAAAAAATAAGATACAAAATAGATTAAGAGTAGTATTAATTCAAACAGTTTATTGTTATTAAGTATACTTTTCTTTCGTGTGGTGACGGATTAAGAATACAAATTGTCACCACCCCAATTCATCCCGTGGGTGTCGTAAGAGCCGACTAAGGGAGCAAACTAAGCAGGACAACAGCACTGCAAAGAGAAGGAAAACTTGAAACAAACCCTATACCAATCCGTCTGGCCAGCGTGGTATAGTAGGCCAAAACCTCCTTTCTAAGGAGAGGCCTATGTCCAGCAGTGGACTAGTATAGGCTGTTGATGATGATACTTTTCTTTAGTATTTTTTTCTTGTTTGATTGTTATTAGTTTACTACTTTTTACACTACTACATTACAGTAAATGCTATGTACACATTAATGGTCATACATATCAGGTATAATGCCACATATTGTCAAAACTAGTTATAAGTATAATATGCATGATTATTTAACAGTACTTATTAATAAATAAATAAACTATTAAGACCTTGCTTGTTAAAAAAAAACAAATACAATACAATTCCAACATACAATAACAACATACAATTCCAAATAGAATATAGTGGTTGCACTATAAATCGAAAAGCAAAGCAGACTAAGGGAGCAAACTACGCAGGACAACAGCACTGCAAAGAGGAGGAAAACTTGAAACAAACCTTATACCAACCTGTCTGGCCAGCGTGGTATAGTAGGCCAAAACCTCCTTACTAAGGAGAGGCCTATGTGGCCTATGAAAGGCTGTTGATGTGATGTTATCAGACAATAATTTTTCCTGGATGAGAGGAACCCATAACAGCTCAGTCTTGGTCAGCTCGACCGGAGTGGTACCACGACCTCACAGAAACAGTGTTAAACAATTCTTTGGTTGCTTTAAACCAAGTGCGTAAGGTGACACGAGGGCTAACCCATTCCAGGTGTCTATGGGCGACGGTTATCACTTAAAAACAAGGGACCTTGCTTGGTTGACTCATAAACCATTAAAAAATACATTTATAGAAATACATTTAAATAATGTTAAACCAAATGTCAAAAAGATCAGAAAAAGCATTTTATACCGTGATTTACTAAACATTTCATTTCGAGGTTTCTATTATAAAATTTAAAATAAATAATAATACATTTAAACTTGACACTTTGAAGTTTTCGAAATGAATTTTTATTCGTTTTAACAAAATATATAACGTTTGACCTTGTCTTTCAATTTCTCACAACGTTGTAAAAATTACTTTTGCCCCTGAAACATACAATTACAATATTATATAATATTGTAGTGTTTATATTTATTTATGCGTAATATAATATTATACTTGTATAAATATACTATTATATAAGATTTAGAAGTTTTTGGTTCCTCATAAGTTGTTCAATAAAATTTATTTTCTGTTAACTAGCTAACTAGATTCAAGACTACACGGATGGTGTAGTGGTTTAGGCGTTCACCTCGCTGTTTTCTACTGCGCTGAGTGTTGTGGGTCCGATCCCCACATAGGACGACACTTTGTGTGATCCACAAATTGTTGTTCTGAGTCTGGGTGTTCTTTGTGTTCGTTTCATGTAAGTTTGTAAAATCCCCCGCGACACAGGATATATTTATAGTGCGAGAGTTATCTTTTTTAACAAAGAAATAGCGTTAATGTTGTTTTAAGCGACTCATAAACAAGGGGGAGATCTCCAATTTTAGCTGTATTTTTTATGTTTTTTACCTCAGAACTACGAATATTATAAACCGATTTGCAACATTCTTTTTTTAAAACATTTTAGTTCCCGTTCGGTCTCATTTAAAACTTGAAGAAAAATTTTCATCCTTATTAGTGAAAATTAAAGAATGAATTACAATTTATCAAATTTTTCCTTGTGTTGGCGGATTGAGAGTACGGAGTGTCACCATCCCTATTCATCCCGTGGGTATCATAAGAGCCGACTAAGGGAGCTAACTAAGCAGGACAACAGCACTGTAAAGAGAAGGAAAACTTAAGACAAACCCTATAGATACCAACCTGCCTGGTCACCGTGATATACCTAGTAAGCCAAAACCTCTCTTCTATGTCCAGCAGTGGACCATTTATTGCTGTTGATGTGTGGAAAACTTAAGACAAACCCAACAGGTACCAACTCATCTGGTTAGCGTGGTATACCTAGTAAGCCAAAACCTCTCTTCTATGTCCAGCAGTGGACTATTAAAGGCTGTTGATGTGTGGTGTGATAGTTTTTATATAAACATAACTTTTTAAATTTAATCGGCTTTTACTTTCAAGTAAGAGGCAATTCAAGTACAGGAGGTACAGGTAAATGACCTTGCTCTACTTTACCTATTGCTTATACATCCATCCGTATAAGATACATATTTCTTTCTCTTTCTTCCTCTATTATATGACTGCACGGATGGCGTAGTGGATTAAGCGGTCGCCACGCCGCTTCCTACTACGCCGAGTGTTGTGGGTTCAAACCCCACATGGGACGACACTTTGTGTGATCCACAAATTGTTGTCCTGAGTCTGGGTGTTGTTTGTGTCCGTTTCATGTATGTTTGTAAAGTCCCCGCGACACAGGATATATTCCCAATGTGGGAGTTGTATTTTTTAAACTATAAACTAAACTATAACTATATTTGCTTTCAAAATACTCTCCTAATAATCTAATTAACCCATCTCATCATCATCATCATCATTATGCCCGGTTGACGGTAAATTTTTCGCCTCCATCACGTTATTGGGACTAAAATTGTAATTGGAAAAATTTGGGCCGTTTATACCTCTTTCTTTCCTACCCCTTTGATATTAAAAGCGTGAATATTTCAGAATTCAACATCAACCATCTAATTTTTTGCTCTTTAAAGTTCCCGAATTATTTAAACCCATCAGTACGAATATTTTAATATTTTATTAAATTGTAATTTAACTTAATAAGTTCACAAGTATCTTATTATAAGTAAATCTATTTAAATAACTAACAAGATTACAACTAAATATTCCAACTATCGTTTATAATAAAAAATACCTCCAATAAGACATAAAAAAAGATCTTTTCATCCCGCAATTATCAAAAATCATAATCATATTCAAGATAAATCACGACGTGATTTGATCGTAATCATAATTATGGCTTACTCAAAGTCACCCTGCAATAAAAAAACGATTCAAACTACTTACACATGCAATCCGGCTTGTTAAAACCTGTTTTTATCACTACACAATTTAACACTAACTAATTGAGTAATTTTATTATTTAAGTTTATATTTTACGAAACACTCGCGTCTTAGTTGCGACGGGTGCAAGACACATGCACCTCCTTCGAGATTCACTCACCGACTAACAAAAGTTGTTTGTGACGCAAGTCGCGGAGGCTTGATGCGTACGCGCAGTGTTTTTTTGCCAAGCTGGCCGTATTGCACTACTTGCATAGCTTGCACTCATTATTTTGCTGCCATATTTGAGATTTTTCAAGTGTTTCGTAAGTGTTTAAATTACTTTTAAGTTTATTTTTAATAACTCGTACTGTTTCGGAAATTAAAGACGCCACTGTCTACACCTTCTATATATACCCATATATTTGTATGTATGTTTGTAGGTTTATAGACAGTAAATTTATTTGTCCGTGTGGTGACTGATTAAGAATACGCAGTGTCACTACCCCTATTCATCCCGTGGGTGTCGTAAGAGGCGACTAAGGGAGCAAACTACGCAGGACAACACCACTGCAAAGAGAAGGAAAGCTTGAAAAAACCTATATACCAAACCTGGAGAACCGGAGGAGTGCCGTGTGGATGAGGAAGGTTCGCTGCCGATAGTGGAATGATGAGGGTTTCTACACAATAAAAAAGATCTTAATATACCTGTGTATACCTATTCAAATAAATAAAACTGAAGTGTCTGTTTGTAATATTAAAATAACCGCTTTTTACTAAATGCATATGTATGTTTACACGGTACATATGCTAAAATAACATTTTTTACAATTTTTGTCTGTCTGTCTGTCTGTCTGTTTGTTCCGGGTAATCTCTAGAACGGCTAGACCGATTTCGACGGGACTTTCACTGGCAGATAGCTGATGACATAAGGAGTAACTTAGGCTACTTTTTTTAGACTAGCTTCACCCCGCGGCGTTGCCCGCGGTTAGAACAACAAACGCGGGTAACACCGCGGGTCTCAGCTAGTATACTATATAATTATATGCTAGAAAGCTTTGTTCATATTTAGTTATAATGTTGTTATGTTAATCTGATAAATAAATGGGTAGTTAAATCACCTTGATGAATATTTTAATATTTTGATTTCCGTACAAATGCAAATATTGGTGACCTCGGATCTGGTCATTAATGCATTCAGCTGCAACGACGGAGGTCGTGGGACGCGTGGGTTTGACAGACATGGAATCTTGGATCTAGGTAATAAAGATAACTTGACAAATTGTCTTCCCTGGCTGTTGATGATGTGATGTGAAGGTAAATGTGGCAGTAACGGAATGACTAAAGCGTCGGACTTGCAATTAAGGGGTTGCAAGTTCGAATCCCAACCATTTAACATATTTGTAGGCATGAACAAAAATTCATTAACTAATGTGTTTGAATATAATATTGTTTAAAAATAAACCTGTCTAAGGCCTTTGACTCTTCGAAGGATCATCCACAATGACATGATTATGACGTTAGTTAATACGATACGTATTGGTCTCTCACAAGGGAATGAGGTAGGCCCTCTTCTAAATTGAGTACTAACTTTTGCCCTAGGTTTCGCTTCCGTTAATATATTTTATCAATTAATTAAAGTATCTCAGGTATTAAAGGAAACCGTTTATCTAAAATACTTATTCCTTACATTATTGTTTGTTGGTGATGATACTATAGCACAGGCTCTGACTAGTTTGGGATCAGACGGCTGTGTGTGAGATGAGTTTTTCTATGGTATAAGGAGAAACGAGCAGAAAGGCCATGTGATGGTAAGTACTACCGCAGCCGATCAAACCCAACTCAAGAGACAGGACAGTGTGTGACATAACCTCACAAAAAGCCTCCCTTCCACCCGTTTTGGGCCGCGATTAGGCTCTGGTAACTTCACTACCTCGCTGAAGAGTAACGAAAGAACTGCTAGCACAAATTTGTGTGGAGGCCGAAGCATGTATTACTTCAACAGCCTTTAATAGTCCACTGCTGGACATAGCTCTCTCCCTAGAAAGGGGGTTTTGGCCTATTTAACCACGCTGGCCAGACAATTTGTCAAGTTATCTTTAGACAACGTCTGAATATGTCAAATTATATGAAGGTCGTAACAAATAAACTCACGTGTCTATTTATCATATTAGTTCGATTGTTTAGTTAGTTACAATAAAATATCCAACATAATACATCACATACATACATAACGTACTTTAGTGATGCTGTAACTATTAATAAAAATAATCAGTGACGGATTAAGAATACAGAGTGTCACCACCCCTATTCATCCCGTGGGTGTCGTAAGAGCCGACTGAGGGAGCAAACTACGCAGAACAACAGCACTGCAGAGAGAAAGAAAACTTGAAACAAACCCTTTTTTTTTTAACGTGTGGAAATCCCCTCGGACCGTCACCCCACCGGGGTTTGCGGCGGGGTGGTGTGTCGGACTCGGACCGACTAAAACCACACGGTGTGCCACTCTGCGCCTGTAATAGGAGGGATTCGGGAACAGCTGTTATTAAGACATCCGCACCCCTCCTAGCGCCGGCCCGCTCCTGTTGCGGGCTCCGTCTCAAAATTTTCCCCTCTTTAGGCGACGTCCGGCACACGCGGACGCCGCCCCCTCGCCGCTGGCCAAACTAATGCGGGTGGAGGGGAAACCCACCCCGTCCACCCGCGGCCACACTCAGGGCGGCATGAGGCGGTGATAAGCGCGCCTCCGCCGCCCGGTTCGCCGGCGGCGGATCGGGTCCGAGTGGAGGTCGTCCTCCCGGGCCCTTCTCCGCCGCCTCCTTCTGATACTACTAGATACTGATACTGATACTACTAGATTACTTCCTCGCAGAAGGTTGCGACCGCGGTAAAACAATTGTCGCTACCGGCCATGGAGCGTACTACGGCCGGTAGCGAGAGATCCACTCCGATGACTGCAGTGAGGGCCCGGCGCTGCGTCGCCCATGCGGGGCAGACCGCCAGCGTGTGCTGGGCCGAGTCCTCACTGCAGTCGCAGTGGTTCCAGGCGGGACTCAGTTCCCTCCTAGCGACCGAGTGCAGGTACTTTCCGAAGCAACCGTGCCCGGAAAGCACCTGCGTCAGCCGGAAGGTAAGGGTCCCGTGCTGTCGCCCTGCCCACTCGGCGATCACCGGCTGGGGAGAATCCACGGCGGCGAAGCCAGCACGTGGAGTCTCCAGCCGGAACGACCAACGAGCCATCGTGGCTCAGCGAGCGGCTTCGCGCCACTCGCGCACGTCTTCGGGCGGAGGGCGAAATCCGCTGTCCGCCCGGGAGTCAGCCACTCGCTGATAAACTTCGGCGAGCACTTCCGCCTCCAAATCCCACGGGGGAGTTCCGGCCAACGCGCAAGCCACCTCCGTCGAAACGGTGCGGTAACCGCGTATGGCTCTGACCGCCATTACCCTCTGAGGGCGCCATTACTCTCTCCTATTCTGGGCGGTCAGAGCCGCCGCCCACACCGGTGCACCGTATAGTGCCAAACTTGAAACAAACCCTATACCAACCCGTCTGGCCAGCGTGGTATAGTAGGCCAAAACCTTCTTTCTGAGGAGAGGCCTATGTCCAGCTGTGGACTCGTAAAGGCTGTTGATGATGATTGATGAATTTAACCTCATTTAGTATAGTGGTATTAATCCAAATCTATATCTATAAAAGAAGAAACTGATAGATTGATTCACTGACTTGTTAATCAACACACAGCTGCAAACTTTGGGTCTAGAAGCATGTAATTTTGTGCAAATGTTCCTTAGATGACGTAGTTTTGTACTAAGAAAGGATTTTTTAAAATTCCAGCTCTAAGACTGCAAAATGAGGGTTGGAAATTTATAAGTATGAAACTTTCTTATTTTTGGTAGTAGCGTTTTTAAACTCACAGTAAATAGTATTTAGTTTGTAATCTTCTTTTATACATATTATTATAATTTTGGTTCATTATATCCTCTACGACGATTGATGTCGAACACCACGCGGACGAAGTCGCGGGCAAAAGCTAGCCTACACATATAACAATACGATATTTCTTTAACAAAATAAAGAGTGGTGCTTAACTTTGGCACTAGATGGCGTTAATGAAAAAGCTTTAAAGGTTATACGATATCAACGCCATCTATTAGGGAGTTAATAAGAGTAGATGTGTTGCTTTTTATAGTACTAGTCTTTGCCGGTATGTCTGCGTTTATGTCGGTTATTGCGTTATAAAGTAGCCCATGTCCTTTCTTAAGAATCAAAGTATTTATATGAATCAAAGTATTTTAACTTGGGAGAGCCATGCTTCGGCACGAATGGGCCAGCTCGACCGGAGTGATACCAAGGCCTCACAGAAAACCGGTGTTAAGTAATTCTTTCGTTGCCTTTCACTGAGTGAGTGAGGTTACCGGAGCCCAACTCCCCCGTCCCCCTGACTCGAGCGGGAGGGACTAAAAGGGCGGCAACGCACTTATGACTTTTGCAGGTGGCGGTAGTTGCTTACCATCATGTGACCCGTGTGCTCGTTTGCCCCCTTATACCATAAAAAAATGTCAAATTTAATTAAAATCGGTTTAGCATGTTAACGGAGAAATCTTAACAGACAGAGTTACTTTTGCGTTTAAAATATTAGTAGGGATTTTGGTCAAATAGCAATTTAGGTAGCCAACATCAGTTGTTTGAATAGTTCTATCCCTTGTTTTTTTTTTTTCTTTGCTGAAATACCCTCGGATACCACCTATCGGTGGCATGTCGGACTCGAACCGACTAAAACCGTACGCCGTCTCGGGTACTAATAGCCGGGGAACCAGGTATACCCTAGAAAGGAAGTCCCTGGTGCCCCGACATACCTCGGGCCATCTGCAGACGAGTAGACGACCCCCCCCGTGTGGGAACCCCACGTTCCGTCTGCTCCCTGGAAGCTAGTGCGCTTCGCAACACGCTCGCCGCCACCCCGGCCTGCTTCTGCTTGGGTGACAGATGGCCTCACCTGTCACCCCCAGGCCTGCGCTTATGGAGGACGGAGGTCGTTCTGCGACCTCCGGCGCCTGAGTCGCCTGCGGTACCTACCGTTCCCGGGCCTGGCGGGCCGGGAGAGTTCTAAACCTCTCCCGGTCCCGCTCCGCCGTCTTCTTCGCGAGCATAACTTACTCGCAGAAGGAGATCGCAGAGTTCCACGCACTCTCGCTCGAGAGAATTTTCGCAATTTTCGTCGCAATTTGTAACATTGCTAGGATGGTTTCTTTCATAGAATCGTAATAATAAGACACGAGAAGTCGTATAAATGCTTGACCTTTTCTTCGCAATGATGTGTTAACGAACACCACTTCAATTCATACCATTCGTGATTTATTTAAATGCTTATATACTCGTAGTTCCAAATAGATAGCTACATCTAGGATAGGTACATATAAATTACATCAAGACACAGAACATATGATCGTGCTCATCACACAATATTCGCTTAGGGTGGAAATCGAACCCACAACCTCTGATTTACCAGTCAGGATCACTAACAGACCAACGGGCAAGCCCCTCAGGGAATCCGATGACTCCTGCAGGACCTAAGCCGGGGTTGTGCGATCCATGACCCTTTATGGGGCCCCAGTATGGCCGGAGGCCCTGAGAACTAGTAACGTCTCACTATTGCGATGACCGCAGCGAGTGCTGGCTATCAGGTTCATAAAAGGATACCGAACGATCACCTTTCAGGTGGCGAGTCTCCCGGCACTCCACCGTGAGACCTGGAGGCGCGGGAGTTCTGAGACTCGAGAAATCGAAGACAATAAATCCCAACTCCTAGGGGAGTCCCTTCTGCACAGAAAAAAAAAGCCTTATAAAATTTGATTTGTCGTAAAACTGAATTTAACGTTATCTAACCTTCATAAAACTATTGAAAGAATTGATGAGGACGCCTTGACCCACAATTCGACAGCACAGATTAGGTGTAGCCAATATTTGCAGGGCGCTTATCAGCCACACAACGCCCCGTATCGTGTACCAACTGATAATTGATAACAGATATTATGATTCATTCTTACTGAGGCAGAACAATAGTATAACAGTTTTAGCTTTTGTACGTTTATAATATCATTTTATTAAAAATATATATTAAATAAGTACCTTTTAAATATCAAGTTTAGACGAAAAGTGTGTATTCTAGTTTGTTATGGTGAAAGATATGAGATATCACATTTTTGGGCATACATTTTATCGTAATCAGTGTGTTGATTAAGTGTTTGTGAACAATTTTTTTATTGATATTCCTTTATACATGATATGTCGTTTACAGCAGAAGCAGGTTTGTATTAATTAAAATCTTGATTATTTCTCAAAATGTTAATAAACGATTTGTTTGCAAAATTGAACACTATGTATTTATTTGACACAGATTGTATTTTACTTTATATTGCACATTTAAGTTTAATATCACGTGATATTATCTACCGGTCAACCTTTGGATGATTCAGTGATGAACATTATATGTGTAAGAGAAAGAATTTCTTTAAATAAAGATGTCAAATATCGAAATTCTTTTATAGAAATAAAGAGTATAAAAGGATATCTTATGACAAGAAGCAATAAATATATCACAATACAAATTTAATCATTCTTTTATACATAGTGGTTTCAATGCATCGCCTTTCGCATTAGATGTTTCACATTTAAAACAATATTATAATAATACATACATGCCTACAGATTTATAGATATATAAAAAATAAAATATATTTCTATGGTTATAAGTTGCTTATGGGACTGAATTTTATTAATCTATGCAATATCATAAGTAATCGTCTGTGGTGTTCCCGGAAGACCATCAAGAAAAGGGCGTATTCCTTCCTAAGAGGCCCGGCATTGCGTTTGTCACTTCTGAGTTGCAGACGTTTATGGACGGTAATTACTTTCCGGTATAAGACGGTAGTTACTTTCCATCAGCTGACCAGTCTGCTCGTCTGCCCCCTCTTTCATAAAAATATATGTATTTATGCAACAATATGTGTTTATGATGACAATTGATGATTGTACAGTTGCTCAATATACATAGATTAAAAAATGCAAGCTACGTATAACCGAAAGAACTAACTTCAAATGTATGCTTATAAATACAATATTAATAACTTCACACATCTCACACACGGCCGTCTGATCCCAAACTAGGCAGAGCCTGTACTATGGTAACCAGACTGCTGTGAAACATACTTATATATTTTTAAATACATACATATTATATGGGGTCTACCAATAAGAACGTCCTGGTTTAAAAATTGAATAAAACACACAATTTTTTTATGAAAAATGCATCCGATTGATTTATTTGATAGATAATTTTATGCAATTTAAATACATACATCTTAGAAATAAATTAAACCCAGACACAGAACAAATCATCGTGCTCGTCACACAATTATTTGTCCTGGGTCGGAATCGAACCCATGAGTCAGGGTCACTAACCACTAGACCAACAGGCCCGCCAATATAATATAAAATGTAATATAATATTGTAAATACGTAAAGATATGTTGTCTTGTAGATTTGGCCCGGCGGTCTAGAAGTTAGCGATTCTGACTGCTAAGAGAGAGGCCGTGAGTTTGATTTCCATCCAAGACAAATATTGGGCACGATCATTGGATCTATATATGGGTATAATTTATCTGGTTGTTAATTTCTGGTTGTAAATAATTGGTTTACCACGTATTTTTTTTCTGTGCGGTGGTTATGTCGGACCCGAACCGACTAAAAACCGCACGCCAGCTCGACTACCAGTAGATGGGGAACCAGGTGTAACGTAGGATGGAAATCCCCGGTATCTTGATAGACCCCGAGCCATTTACGGCGTATAGACAACACCCTCGTGTGTGGAAACCACTGTGTTTCCATTCTACAACCTAAATAGGCTTCATCATTAATCATCATCAACAGCCTTTAACAGTCCACTGCTGGACATAGGCCTCTCCTTAGAAAAATAGCCTTGAAACCTTATTTTTAGGTAGGACTAGAATTTAGAGTCGTCGTCAAATGGTGAGCTATTAATACACCTCTGTTAACTCCTACAGTAACACAGACGAAGTGTATTTATAAATATAAGCTCACAAAAGTTTTAAGGTTTACATCAAAAAACTGTTTCTAATTTAATTTCATTGATTTTCTTTTCTTGCAAAGTCAAAATATCTTAGTTTAATATTTGAAATCATCTCTTGTGTAGACTCTAAAGTCATAGACAATAGCAACAATCTGGTTTGTCAAATATTTAGCAAAACAAATGTATACATCATCATCATCATCATCATCAACAGCCTTTAATAGTCCACTGCTGGACATAAGCCTCTCCTGAGAAAGGAGGTTTTGGCCTACTATACCACGCTGGCCAGACGGGCTGGTAAAGGGTTTGTGTCAAGTTTTCCTTCTCTCTGCAGTGCTGTTGTCCTGCTTAGTTTTTTCCCTTAGTCGGCTCTTACGACACCCACGGGATGAATAGGGGTGGTGACACTCTGTATTCTTAATCCGTCACCACACGGACCAATGTCATTGATTTTCTTTTGCTGCAAAGTCAAAATATCTTAGTTTAATATTTGAAATCATCTCTTGTGTAGACTCTAAAGTCATAGACAATAGCAACAATCTGGTTTGTCAAATATTTAGCAAAACCAATGTATACATGGAAAAAATCTATTATAATATGCTTGTGCCGATCTATAACCGCCCGATTCCAAGGAGTTGAGCATTATAAGAAGGAAGGGCAAACAGACTTAAGCGGTGGTAGCCCAGTGGTTAAGGCGTTGGACTTGCAATCAAGAGGTTGTGGGTTCTAATCCTGACCAGTACACTACTGACGTGAACCTACTCCTAACACAAGTAATTTAACTTAGCGGGAGCGGTTAACGCTAATACTAGTGATTTCGGTTGCTAGTAGACCTTCTAACAAAAAAGAAAAAGAAAAAGAAATCTCGGTCACTCTTTTTAGCAATGGTTTAATACTTAAATTTACTGGTTTTCAGGTAATATGGAAGAAATAAATTAGGACAGGAAAGAGATCGACAGTTCAGGCGCTGAAACTACTTTAGAAATATCAAGATGAGCTTGAACAAGCTGACCCGGCCCTCCGAGCTGATCTCCAAGGGCCCTAAAGACAGCCCTTGTTACTTCTGCAATGAACTCTTCGAAATGGGTCAACTACAGGTACTTCACCCTCTTGTTTTCTCGATTAGTAGCCTGATGGGTATGTGACTACCGCTGTCCATAGAAACTGCAACTGCTCCCCTCCTCTCTCCGAAGAGGGAGGAGAGGGGGGTAACCCTAAATCCACGAGTTATTGTTTTAGACGACCTTCTTATAATCTACCAAACGTCTCAAAATCTGCTTTGGTTTTTGGAATTCCATTTTAGTAAAACAATCATCATCAACAGCCTTTAATAGTCCACTGCTGGACATAACCCTCTCATTAAAAAGAAGCTTTTCGCCGCTATTTCGTTGGCCAGATGGGTTGGTAAAAGTTTTGTGTCAAGTTTTCCTTCTCTTTGTAGTGCTGTTGTCCTGCATAGCTTGCTCCCTTAGTCGGCTCTTACGACACCCATGAGATGAATAAAGGTGGTGACACTCCTTATTCTTAATCCGTCACCACACGAATAACATAGATAGCAAAACAAATAAACATATTTCCACCAAAAATAAAACACAATTCTAACATGGTCCAACGAGCCGCTCTTTTGCATCACTTAAATATAAAAAATTAAATCATCTAAATCAATTGAAGTACAAATAAACAGTATCTAGCTGTCAAGTAAAAATAAAACAGATAAAGTGAATATTTTAAAACTTTACAAGTACATTGATTGTTGATAAAATTCTTGAGATAAGAACTGTGTATAATCCATAGTAATATTAGAAATGCGTAAATGTGTCTGTCAACTCTTCACGCTTAAACCGCTGAACCGATTTACATGAAATTTGGTATAGAGATAGTTCGAGTCCCAGGAAAGATCATAGGATAGTTTTTATCCCAGAAGTCATCCTTTGAAGGGGTGAAAAGTGGGGTGAAAGTTTGTATGGGAAATCAATAACCACTAAACTGATTTAGATAGAATTTTGGTGTGGAGATAGTTTGATTTTTGAAGAAAGATAAAGGCTACTTTTTTTCGCGATAACTGTCATACACGTAAGCGGATCCGCGGGTAAAGCTAATATAACATAAATACGGATTTTCTTTTAAACTCTTCAATGCCTTAACTATTCTAACTAATCATTATAAAATTACATAGGGTACCTTTTCCAGGAAAAGGTATTACACTGTTAGTGTTAAATAAAAGAAACGAAACTAAATGCTTTTATCATGATATTGATAAGAGTCTATCAAGATTTTGAAATACGGTTGTGACCTGTTAGTGTAGTGATTAGTGAATCGGACTGCTAAGCTAGGTCGTGTGTTAGATTCCTTCCCTGGACAAATAGTTAGGTGATGAGCACGATCAATTGTTCTATGTTTCGGATTCACATCATCATCATCAACAGAATTTAATATTCCACTGCTGGACATAGGCCTATCCTTAGAAAGGAGGTCTCGGATTAATTTATCGATAATATGTATGGTCCGTGTGGTGACGGATTAAGAATACAGAGTGTCACCACCCCTATTCATCCCGTGGGTGTCGTAAGAGCCGATTAAGGGAGAAAACTACGCAGGACAACAGCACTGCAGAGAGAAGGAAAACTTGACACAAACCCTTTTTTTTTTTTTTTTAACGTGTGGAAATCCCCTCGGACCGTCACCCCTCCGGGGTTTGCGGCGGGGTGGTGTGTCGGACTCGGACCGACTAAAACCACAAACCCTATACCAACCCGTCTGGCTAGCGTGGTATAGTATGCCAAAACCTCCTTTCTAAGGTGAGGCCCATGTCCAGCAGAGGACTATTAAAGGCTGTTGATGTGTGATGATGTGATTTATGTACTTATATAAGTATGTTCATCAGCTGTCAGCAGTCTGGTGACTGTATCTAATTTGAAATCAGACGACCGCGTGTGATGTGTCATTTTATTGTTATTATTAACTAGCTGAGACCCGCGGTGTTACCCGCGTTTGTTGTTATAACCGCGGGCAACGCCGCGGGGCGAAGCTAGTCTAAAAAAAGTAGCCTAAGTTACTCCTTAAGTCATCAGCTATCTGCCAGTGAAAGTCCCGTCGAAATCGGTCCAGCCGTTCCAGAGATTACCCTGAACAAACAGACAGACAGACAAAAATTGTAAAAAATGTTATTTTGGCATATGTATCGTGTAAACATACATATGCATTTAGTAAAAAGCGGTTATTTTAATATTACAAACAGACACTCAAATTTTATTTATTTGTATAGATAATAATTAAGAATTAAACATACGAAATACTTAAATATAAGTACTAGCGTAGAATCATCTACTTGTTATTATGCGTTTATCTAAAACAAAACATAAAATTATATTTTTTAAACATTCCCCTGTTTATAAAATATCACTGAATGTTTTCATTTAACTGTGTATTAGATAATTAGTGGATATTTTGGAAATAAAATATGATATATTTACTGATATGGGTGGATACGCGAAACGATGCCATCAAAACCATTAAATTTTTCAAATATCTTACACACAACGCCATCTAGTTTCAAACTAAGCAGAGCTTGTACACTATGAAAGCTAGATTGACTGATAGAATACTTGTATACTTTTTTGTTTTATGTAAATACATACATTATACATAGGAAACAACCAAACTCCGAAACAAATATTCTTGCAGATCATACAAACATTTGGTGCGACCTGAGAATCGAAGCCGAGACCTCAGCACAGCAGTCGCATACGCTACCACTGCACCAGCGAGGCAGGCAGTTATTAACGTAATTTCTGCGTCGAGAACAGATTGTCGTCTCCTTTGATCTGCAAATATTTGTTTCGGAGTTTGGGTGTTTTCTATGTATAATATGTATGTGAAATAAAAAGTATATAAGTATTCTATCAGTAGTTCTAGCTCCTATAGTACAAGTTCTGCTTAGTTTGAAACTAGATGGCGTTGTGTGTCAGATGTCAAACAGTATTATTAAACATTATTATTATTAAATGACACCCAGATATAGAAATGATTTATTTGATGATTGAGATAAAATAATACTATCACAAATCCGCTGGCAAAAGCAAGTCTAATATAGAATGAATATTCGTTTCCCTAATGTTGGTGTCCCATATCTCTTCAGAACCATCTCAAGTTATGTGGGAGTATTTTGGAGCAATGCCCGCTGCGGTGTGGTGCCTGGATCCAGAGGAAACACAAGGAGGAACATGTCAAGGACTGCCCAAAAATGGAGAAGGTTGGTATACCCAGTGTTGTATAAAATTAAGAAATAATACCTTTAGTAGTTTATCTACTGGTCTGTATGAATGAAATAATATTAACCTCTCACACCACAAATACGGCCGACTAATCCAGTCAGAACTTAAGGTAACTAAAATACTGATAAACATTCTTACTTAAATATTTCTAAATACATACATATTTTAGAGATATTATACCAAGCCCAGACACAGAACACATGATCGTGATCACACAATTATTTGACCTGGGTGGGAATGTAACTCAGCAGTGAGTATTTTTATCAGACTAAGAGGTCCGCTGTAGACAGATCACAATGAACATTTTCTATTCAGCCAGTTTAAATATGGTTTTTAAAATAATTGAAAAAAGAAGCTTTTAATCAAACAGAACAAAACTCTTTCGTGCTTCTATGAAAAAAAATTTCGTTACCAGACACGAAATTCATCAAGTCACGTGAGCGTACCACCTCCAGTGCCTCCAGCCGTCTCCGAGCACACCTGGACTCCGAGGAACGTGAACCTGGATGATTGCGTGTCTTACTTGGAGAAGGAGGTCGCTAATATTAAGTAAGTTTAATAAAAAAAGGTTTGGTTACCACCCCTATTCAACCCGTGGATGTCGTAAGAGACGACTAAGGGAGTAAACTAGGCAGGACCACTGTAATGCAAAGAGAAGGAAAACTTGACGAAACCTTATACTAAAACGTCTGGCCAGCGTGGTATAGTAGGCCAACACCTCCTTTCTAAGGAGAGGCCTATGTCCAGCAGCGGACTATTAAAGGCTGTTGATGATGATGATGGTAGAGGTCTCGAAGTATCCAGCAACAGTCATCCGTATAAGCAGTATCCATTTATCCCCTACTAGCTGACCCGCGCAACTTCGTCTACGTCTCTCAATGGTAATAAATTTTCTCCGTTTTTGAAACATTCTTCATTGGTGCTCCGCTCCTATTGGTCTTAGCGTGATGATATATAGCCTATAGCCTTCCTCGATAAATGGGCTATCTAACACTAAAAGAATTTTTCAAATCGGACCAGTAGTTCCTGAGATTAGTGCGTTCAAACAAACAAACAAACAAACTCTTCAGCTTTATAATATTAGTATAGATATTCCTATTCCCCTTATATACGTGTGGTGACGGATTAAGAATACAGAGTGTAACCACCCCATTCATTCCGTGGGTAGTCGTAAGAGGCCGACTAAGGGAGCGAAATACAAGCAGGACAACAGCATTGCAAAAAAGAAGGAAAACTTGACACAAACCCTATACCAACCCGTCTGGCCAGCGTGGTGTAATAGGCCAAATCCTCCTTTGTAAGGAGAGGTGTATGTCCAGCAGTGGACTATTAAAGGCTGTTGATTTGACAATATTCATTTCAGGTTAGTCCTCACAGAAGAAAGCAGCCGTCGCGAGGTCCAGTCAACTGAACTCGAGACTATTCGTTCTAAAATAGTGCTGGTGGAAGAACGCAGTCAGCACTTTCTATCTACCCTCGTGTCTCTCCGAGCAGCTGTTGATGATGAGGCGGAACGTTCAGCCAACTGGGCGGCACAGTTCAAGCATGACCTGGCCAATGTGCAGCTGGCATTACAGGTCAGTATAGCGTATACCTTCTTTAATAAGTTATATAGGCTGAGGCTATTAATTCAGTGGCAAAAGCCGGTACATAAACGGATATAGTGTCTTTCCGGTATAAAGGCTGAATATCTGATCAGGCCCAATTCAATTCTGAATTCAGATAATTATGCTTTTGAACCTCAACTCAATGTTCGTTCTGAAACGGTTGTATTATCCCACTCGGAGCTACCATAAAACTTTCATTGTGCAATGTAGAATCAAAAGTTATTACGAAGTTAGATTGGTTGCCGCTAGATGGTGTTAAAGAAGGTTTTTTTTTGTATAGGATGTCGCCCCACTTTTCAGGTACTTTTTGCAATATAACAATCTTCAGTACCAGGGATTTCCGTTCTAGGGCACACCTGGTTCCCCTGCTACTGGTACCCAAAACGGCGTTGGGTTTTTAGTCGGTTCGAGTCCGACATAGCGACCGGTGGGTGGTATCCGATTGGATTTCCGCAAAAAAATTCATACAAGTTATTCTCAGGAATAAAAAAAAATTGGGGAAAGCATGATTAACTATTTTTATGATATACACAAATGTATTTTTTTATGATAAATAAAAAAAGAATGCAAACCTTCAAAAACCCCCCGTATTTTTAGTCTTTAAAGAAAAGCAGGCAAAAAACCTAGCTGTTTGTTAAATATTTTCATTTCGGCACCAAACTGTTACTCGTATTTTCAGGAACTACAAGGCCAGCAGTTGTCAACAGTGATGAGATTGGAAAGCACGGTGAGCGGACTGGTGCACGAGCAAAATGAAAGAGAACTGCTTGAACAGGCCCTCACGCAGCACGACAGTAAAATTAGAACAGTTAAAAAATTAGGTACCAAATTAGAATAGAATAATCTTTATTGTACACCAATTCAGGATATAATACATAATAAGTATTCCAAGTTAATGACCATGTACAAATGGCGGCCTTATCGCTAAAAAGCAATATCTTACAGTCAACCTTTGGATGGACAAATAGACTGTAAATAGGTAATTTCTGTAAATTTACTGTAAAAAGTGAATGAATGCTGATGAATGAACGTCTCGTATTTATCTTAAGAACAGAAATTTACTATCTAAGCTGGATAAAAATGCATTACTTTTAATAGTTTTACTGCGTTTAAAACATTAAAAAAATCTGGTAAATCCTTAACAACCTTTAATAACTGTAAGGCAAGCGTTGTATATAGCAAAGCTTTATGTAAAAACTTATTACAGCAGTGAAATTGGACAGCTTTTGATTATCCTAATAACAGATTTGGTAATTTATTGCAAAACTATGTAAGGAGAGACTAGCCCCTAGCATTTTAGCAGATTCTTTTTTGGATCCACACATAAATTTTCGGGATAAAGTTCTATGACTTAATTCGAGATGCCCCGTTTAATCCTACCAATTTATTTAAATCACATCCTACGGGACATACAAATTTGAAAAAAGGCCATGTCTTAATTCGAGTGCATTTAATGTGACGCAAATTTATCAAAATTATACAACCGTTTGCAAAGAAGACACCAAACAATGGACACACTCAAAAACTTTGCCTTTATAATATTAGTGTGAAGTGTGACAAGCAAACCCTTTATTAAAGACTTAAGAAAGC